>JAZHRO010000024.1:118872500-120122500 GCA_037157565.1 Thalassia testudinum
CTTCTACGAGTGGTTATTTTAATTATTGATTAATTGATTTTTCCACCACATCAAATTACAAACAACTTGAAAAGCGAACAATCGACTCATCAGTATGTCTCAGATTAGGGTTGTAAACCTTAATTCACTAAGGTAAAGTGCAATTAAACTTAATACAAGTTTAATTAGGTGTGTGGAAACCAAATTGAGAGTAAAATAACAAAATTAAGTTAGGTCTAGGTCAATTGGACTTTGACTGAGTCCAATTGGACAGTATTTGCTGAGATCAGGGCTCTATTGGACTCAATGAGTCCAATTGAATAGGCTGAAGAGATTGGCCATGATCCAAGGATGTCCGGAGGTGATGTACTAGGGTTGGGGCACCTAAATTTAGGTTCCTAGGGGGTTAGAATTGGGTTTACGGACCTACAGATCCAAGATCAAGGCTTGAATGTCAAAACTGGGTCTGGAGGGCAGTTCTGGACATCCAATAATAGTGTCAGACGTCTTATAGTGAAAAATCAAAAGTCCAGACTTGTTGTCTGGAAGTCCAATCAGAGTCAGGAGGGATTCTAGGTTCTATCTTTGGTATTTTACAGAAATTGGACGTCTGACCATGTGTCTCCAATAACATTGCAGAAGTAGGTTTAAGGTGTGCGGGAGTTGGCTAAGAGTTATGGACATCCTATAGCTCATCTGGATGTCCAGATAGAGGCAAGAATTAGGGTTTTAAGGTTTCCTAGGGTGTGGTGACCTAATCTTAGGGTGGCTAAGGCTTGGGGAAGCTTCTAGTCTATCCTAGGGCTAGGATGGTCCTAGGTTCTTCATAATTTACTGCATTTTCCTACTTAAATTGAATAGCATACCTCATCCCCATACATTATTATCTACTGCATCTTATTCTAGGTCTCCTACTCCAGCTCTGCTGCAACTGCAGTTATTCTTTATTCTTCAGATCCAGCTTTATATCTACCTTCTGGTTACCTTATAACCTGTAATTGACATAATACACCTAATCAGCACATTATATCATTATTTTTTGAATAGCTAAAAGAAAGCAGCGAAGATGCAAATAATTCTTATGCATGCATGAATTATCCTAACTTATGCTTAGTCCTAGCCTAATTTAGGTCAATTAAGACCTATGATTGCTGCACGATCATACCCCCATGCCTAATTCCTGCTAGTCCCTAGCAAATGTAAGATTATATTATTCACTGAAGGGTCTCTAAGGGATTGATTATTTTATCAAGTGTATGCCTAGAGATTTTTCTCCTTTTTTTTTTCATCCTATGCTCTAAAAATGCAGAAAATCATGAAATTGTAGCTATGTAGCTTTTGCAACAGAGTTGAGTGAAAAACTAATTCACCTCTAAAGCCTGTACTTGACCCCTAGTAGAAATTCTAGTGGGATAGGCAGACTTCTTCCCTTGGGGTACACAAGATATTATATGATTTCCACCCCAGCTTTAAGCTTGGGTAGAGGATGTCTGAGGGATATAAGTGTTTATTTGGTGGCTTACTCTCAGTTGGTGCTACATTGAAATTAGTACTTCAGAATCTAGCTTCCTAAATTACTAACTCAACTCAGAGAAAGACGAGAAAAAGTATCCTCTCTTCTGGTTCCTTTCCATTCATTCTATCTCTCACTTTTTTTTTTCAGAGCTCACAATCTCACCAGATTCTCACATATGATCTGTATTTGGTAGTCTCACTTGGCATTAACACTTTAATTGAGTTATCATAACCTTAACACTAAGTTGGAATTCCTCAGCTAGTATTCGGGCGGTCGGAAACATAAAAAGGTAGGTTAAGGCCATATTTCGTGGATCTCAAATTTATTTGGTGGTATTGCCTCAATGAACATGAAATAAACACTAAATATTCACACACTCGTTCTTGCTATTTCTTTTTTTCTAATTCATTTTTTTTTCTTTTTCTTCTTTTTTTTTCTATGTATAATTTTTTTTTTTCAACACAACACAAGCTAGCATACATTCGTGAACTTTATCGAGGAGGCATTATTACAGATTGGTGGTACTCAAGAGACATTAAGTGGCTTACTTGGAGGAAGAGCCTACTCATGGCACCGGGAGAGACGGATAGGACGGTGTATTTCTGACCTTGATATCAATACCCTCCTTCAGCTGAGGATTCCCTAAAGAATGGCTGTAACCATCCACCATAGACCTAATTTTATAAAAACTCGCTCTCCACGTATTTGCCTTATTTGGTGGCTCTCAAAATTCGACACAAAGGGTATACACAGGAGCTGAGAGCGAAAACTATGCTTTATCTCTGAGTATCATCACCAAATTGCCTAGGATTCTGGATTCCTTAAACTAATCTTAGAGCACCAGTACACTCTACTCTCATCTCACACTATTTGGTGGATATTTGGAAGAAAATTTGCCTGACTCCGAAAACACTGTCCAAGGGTTCAAGAAAAGAAGCACTACCTCTTCTCGATAGACTAAAGACATTTATCAGCCTTCACCGTGAATCCATTGCAAATTCTACGTGTGTGTGAAATATTATACTAGATTCCAAGTAGAGGATAAAATCCTTGATGCATTCACTTGAGAAAATTCTTATTCATGAATGCACTATATATATATGCTATAAACAAGTAACCTCATATAATTTGTACTTCGTAAAATTCCCGTATTGGGTTACATTTAGCTTGATCCGAAATTTCAAAACAGGAAGGGTGAGTGGTTGAGTTAGAAATGGCTGTTGCGGATGATTTCTAACTCCAATGCAAGCGTTGGAGGTGGAGTCAGTTGTTCTCTTATTTAGGATCCTTAAGTATGTCTGACATGTAGCTCCGAGGTTTTTCGAAATGTTAGCATAAAATTTTTCAGTTTTATTGTATCTACCCCCCATGCATATGTTCTTGCATGTCCTTATGCATAAAGAAAATAAATTTGACAAAGGATGAGTAGATAGAAGTCACCTGGAATTGCTCCTGAAAATATACATTCAGCACTAACCAACCTGACAGTATACAATATGTAGAAAGAAAACATGCTAAGAGAAAAATATGCTATGTATAAAAATGAATATGTATAAATGATGGATGCGGAGTAGATGCTGAGTTTAACGCCTCCAGCTGGGCAAAAACTCAATCAGATGTATTAGTTCTAGCATAGCAGTCGATCAAGGTTAAGAGAAAGATGTGCTCGTATGCTCCTCGAATCAGTGGTTTGGAGATGCGAACCAGATGATTGTGCACCGCTACTCCAAAAATTCTAGCTATAAGAAGGTGTGGAGTAGTGGTGGAAAATAGTGGATAATCAAAGGGGCGATCATGATGTTGATTCAGCTGATTTATCATGTTCGACAATTCAGTAGGAAGATGCTGAGGGAGTAAATCAACATGTACTTCAGAACCAAAATCTGAGTCATTGGGATCCTCATAACAATAATTGACATCAAAGATCATGCCCTCTCCAGGCTATGGATCATATGGGGGTATCCGTTAAAGTAGAAGATCTACGGGGAGGTCACTAAAATCCTCGTCAGGAATTACTTCGTCCTCATCTGTACTCATATATGATTCATCAGAAGCTGAATCTTTAGGCTCTGAGTCGAGCCGTCCATTAGATTGACTAGGATGATAAGTGTGTCCCCAGCTCATTCTTCTCAAAGCTTCACCATCATATGCATTGGGTTCCTCAACAATTCCTGCCTCAGGTAGCATATTTATTTCTTCAATCAAATCATCCATAGCTATTTCTGTTCTTCGGATGCCAGGATCAGGGATAGAAAGTGTCATCTCAAAATCTCTAACATCCAAATTAGGGATGTAGGTGAAAGAAGAAGAGTGCAGATCAGCGGATGTTGGCTCTAGAACAGGTTCACCAACAATCGGAAGTGGCCTAGATTGATCAGTAGTGTCGCATGTAGTGTTTGCCTCAAGATTCATATCCTCAACTGGATCTACTTCACTTATCTCAGTTTGGTTTTCTAAACTATGATGTATCTCCCAAGATTTAGGATAATCAGATTGTGGCTCAGTCCTGGAGATATCAGTCCTATCCTCAATTTTCTGATGGGAGTTCTTAGACGAACCCATTTGGCATACTTCCTACTCCTATCTCATATCCAAGCTAGATTCTTCTTCCCCTGAATGATCTTCCAGCATCTGCTCCCGAGAATCTTCTGTGTGTCCTTTCAATGTAGTCATTTTAGATTCTTTGAGGTCTTCAAGGCTATTTTCCACTTGATATCTCAAAAGTAGTAGTTCTTGAGTTTCCCAATTTTGTCCAACTAGCCTTGTTATCCCTACCGTTCCTTGAAGGAGCTCCATCACTGCTTGTTGCTATGAAATCCAGCTTTGCTTTTGTTTCGACTTAGTGATAGCTTAGATTTCGTGTAGGTAGAATGCGACATTCTCCTTAGTGCTAGCTATAGCTCTTTGTATTCTGTAATGCAGTCGCATATGCACCAGTAGTTCTTCAGGGGTTCTAGGGGGTGAATCAGGTCTATCCATACTCCATGGGTGAGAAGCAGGAGTATGGAACCCATATCCTAGATTATAAGATGCGGTCCTTTGAGGGACCGATTGGTATGGGTCATAACATCCAGGGTTAGGATATGGGTTAACCATTTCGGTAACCCGAGGAGAAGGATCAGGCGAGGCAAAAAGTCTTGTTCGCCACCTTGTGTTCTGATCCTAAGGTTGAGCAGATTCAGTGACCCAGGCTCTCAGATAAGCTCATTGGTCCAGCTCTTCTGGAACCTGATTAGGTCTAGATCCCAGGTTAGCCATTGTGGCTAAGCAGATAGAAGAAGAGGGTGGGGGAGAAGATGGCCTGGGCAAAGTGACTCGTGGACTGAGTGACCTCCTTCTTTGCATACACCACCCAAACCCTATGTTGGTGTAGCCAAGCTTGCCAAGGCTAAGGCCCTATCAATCAGATGGTCCTTATGATCAGATGACAAGGCAGGCCCTATCAGTCAGATCTGGAATTTTGACCCCTGGTTGATTTTTTGCTTTGAAATAGTATCAAATGACTTTCAAAAATTTGGGAAAAATATGGAAATTAAGGCCAACGAGATCAGCTTTCACCTCTATCGATTTTAGTTAAAATAGATTCGCGAATTACTCAAAATTGCCTTTTGAATTTTGAAAATTTTCAAATATGGGTCAGTTTGACCCCTTGCACTTTGCAAATTTTCAAAAGTTTTGCACATGGAATTTTTTCGAAAGAACAATGTCATTTGAAAGATGGTTTGAAAGTAAAGGTATAGCTCAAATTTTAGAATTTTTTGGGTGGTGGACAAGCATTCGTGTTTGAGTTAAAATTCAAACTTTCCACGAAATTTTTTTTTAAAGGATTTTCAAATTCTTTTTCTTTTTGCTTTTCCAAAACTAACCTAGGATTCAAAAAGAAACCTAATCTACTTACCTGGAATTTTTTTTTGATTTTTTTTTCTTTTTTGACGAAAATAAGTAGCCTTTTTTGTTCTCTCTTTTCCAAATAAATCTGACCTGTGGCTCATAAAGGGAAATCCTAATCTATGATGAGATGTGCACCTAATTTTTTTTTTAATCTGTGCTTGTTGCATGCACAGATTCCCATTTTTCCGATTTTCTTGCAGATCAAAACATAAGCAGAGGAAGATTTGTTAGTGGTAGCTCAAAAGATCGAAATAATAAATGACATTGCCTCCACAGCAATGGCGCCATTTGTTGGGAATCGTAGAGTGCATTTTTTATAAGAAAAACATCATAGTATAGTACGCAATATGATCAACAAAAATATTTATAAAGATAACAAGACTTGGAGTCCCAGTCATTCATCTCTGGGAGGCATTTATGAAAATGCAGATTTGAAATCGATCACTTTCGCCCTACTTGCTTAAAATCACATGATGGTTTATGGCGATTTACGTATTGATATACGACATGGTAGTTGCCAAAAGATAGTAATTAAAACATGCAACTTCGATCACAACAAAGAATGTTACCTAGGCACATGGTGATTTTTGACATATATATTTATATATATAAAAGATGATGGTATTAGAGTTGCAGAGCACAAGTACAGGAATGCTTGTACAGGGAAATAAAACTACTCGCTACCAAAAAAGTGACTGCATATATGAAACTATGGGGGGATTTTGCACGAATCATTGTGGGAGAAGTAAGGAACTACGCTATTAAGTAGTAAATAAAGTATGTAAATCTAAGAAGAACTATAATCTAATCTAGCAGAAAAAAGGGCATTCGGAGGTAGTTTCGATGGCCTTTAAGTTGGTTGAGAGAAGGAGGGGTGGCTAATGGTGCTTAGGCCAACCCTTGGAGAGAGGTTGGAGAGGTGATCCAGCATCTTGGCATGGAGGTGGTGGTGGCCAAGGTGAAGCTACTCATGGACATGGAGGAGGAGTGGATGTGGAATTAAACTAAGCTAAATGGAAGCAAGAGAGGATGGGTGTAAAGGAACACCCCTTAGGTCTTTTTATAGACCTAAGTGAAGCTCTCTAGAGAATTATGGAATTCTCTATAGAGGCCTATGGTGGGAGCTCACGGGAGAGTGAGAGAGAGAGGATGGATGGTGGTTTTTAGATGCACCAAATGTAGATCTAAAAATTGAATGGCTCTTGGTTGCTAACTTTAGCAACGAACGCAACAACACATGGTAGAGAGTTATAGAGAACTCTAGCCTAGGTATTTTCGTGTCAATGGTGTATGTGGGTTGAAACTTAGGTGGCTAGGTTGATTAGGTTTGGTTATAGTGGGTTTAGGTCAAGGTAGGTCTCAAATTAGGGTTGTAAACCCTAATTCACTAAGGTAATGTGCAATTAAACTAAATACAAGTTTAATTGGGTGTGTGGAAACCTAATTGAGAGTAAAATAACTCAACTAAGTTAGGTCTAGGACAATTGGACTCTCACTGAGTCCAATTGGATAGTGTGCTGAGATCAGGGCTCAATTGGACTCAATTAGTCGAATTGAATAGGCTGAAGAGATTGGCCACGATCCAAGTCAATTAGGTTTAGTGAGGACCTAAATAGGTCCTTAAGGAGGTCTAGAGGTGATGTACTAGGGTTGGGGCATCTTAATTTAGGTTCCTAGGGGCTTATAATTGGGTTTATGGAGCTAGAGATCAAAGATCAAGGCTTGAATCTCAAAACAGGGTTTGGAGGGTAGGTCTGGACGTCCAATAATAGTGTCAGACCTCTTATAGTGAAAAATTAGAAGTCCAAACTTGTTGTCTGGACGTCTAATCAGAGTCAGGAGGGATTATAGCTTTTGTCTTGGGTATTTTGAAGACATTGGACGTCTGACCAAGTGTCTGGACGTCCAATAACACTGTAGAAGTGTGTTAGAGGTGTGCAAGAGTTGGCTAAGAGTTTTGGACATCCTATAACTCATCTGGACGTCCAGATAGAGGCTAGAATTAGAGTTTTAAAGTTTCCTAGGCTGTGGTGACCTAATCTAAGGGTAGCAGAGGCTTGGGGAAGCTTCTAGGCTATCCTACGGCTAGGATGGTCCTAGGTTCTTCGTAATTTACTGCTTTATTCCTACTTAAATAGAATAGCATACCTCAACTCCTTACATTATTGTCGACTACATCTTATTCTAGGTCTTTTACTCTAGGTCTACTACAACACCAGCTATTCTATATTCTTCAGATCCAGCTTTAGATCTACATTCTAGTTAGCTTATTACCTGCAAATGACATAATGCACCTAATCAGCACATTATAGCATTATTTTATGCATAGCTAAAAGAAAGCAGTAAAGATGCAAATAATACTTATGAATGCATGTATTATCCTTACTTATGCTAAGTCCTAGCCTAATTTAGGTCAATTGAGACCTATGATTGTTGCACAATCACACGACTTATTAACTTGCCCTCTGATTTGAGGGAATTTTAAGTCTAAGCATCTGCACACTATTCACACTGACTCACTTTTCGACGATTTTTATGAAAATTGGGTAGCTAATGAACTATCTAGGGTGGTATGGTTGGCAAGTTCTCGTAGGTAACAACCCATTGGCTGGTTGTCCATAACCCAGCCACAAGACCATTTTCTTCATACTGCCTTTAAGTAAATCTTAGATCAGGGAAGCTACCTACTTATAACAAAAAAATAGAGAAAAAAAAAGAGAAAATAAAAAAATAAACAAATAAAAACACACTTCACCACAAGAGTATGGCTGGCAAGTAGCCATGGGTAATAGCCCTTTGGCCGGTTGTCTAGACCCAAGCCCACAAAAATGCATAGTAATTCCCGAAACACTTAGGGAAGAAGCAGGAAAGTAGAATAAACCAAGGAGATATACACTGGGTTCGACCTTGTGTTGACCCCATAAATAAAAGTAGGGAGAAAGCTACAGTTCGAAATGATAACCCATTAGTCAAGGTCACATCGCATCGTAGAAACCTAATGTCCATTTTAACTGCCACCTAGTGAGTCTATCAGCCTTTTATAAGATGCTTACCACTTAGAGTCCTTTTCGAGTCTTAGGCAAGTCAGGTAGCCGTAAAAAGTTATCCCGAAACTCTCAAACTCCAAAAGTCCAAAAAATTTAGAAAATAGGAAAAACAAAAAAAATTATCTTCCCTGTACAAATAAGGTGAGAACTTGGGTGTTCTGCATTCTGGCGGACGCTTGGGTACTGTTGAGTTTTCGTACTTTAGGACCTTAGTTGAAATCTTCTTTTGTTAATAAATGACTTAGGCCTAAGCGATCGAGTCTTAATTCTATTTTTATACATAGCATGTAGTTTAATTTGCTAGGGACTAGCAAAAGATAGGCATGGGGGTATGATGTATACACTTTTATTTAGGTTAAAATGTCTATCCATGCATGTTCTTAGGCATAGATTTGCATTTCATATTATAAATATCGCATCGCATGCATCATCCTGCTTTTAATGTAGTTGTATACATTTTAGGTTAATTACGTTCTTTTTATGGCCAGGAGGGAAGGAGATTTATTTCAAGGCCTTGGATTGATGATCTGACTGTAAGGACCTGATTAGGATGATGATTGGAGTCTAATGCCTCCGAGATTGTCTAGGTCGGAGTCTCATAGTACCTTATGCAATCTAAGGAAGATCAACGGCCAAGGGGCAATGTGACATCCTTTTGGGCTTCGGATGAAAAATCCAACCTTATGGATGGATCAGAAGCAACGATGGTAGTTCAACAGCGTTGAAATCAAATCGATCTGAGCAACTTGGCACACTCTACAACAAAAAGAAGATGAACAGCCCAGATGGCACCACATGGCCATATCTCAACCTCCCAACACCGGCCAGCAGCATCTGGAAGGCCCCCCCTAATCTCCATTCTCAGCGATTGGACCAAGATCCAACGGTTGAGAAGATCTCTCCCCCACATGCCGATAAGACTTTGTGTCTCAAGAGCCAGCTTGGCACAATGGTAAAGCTCTTAGCTTGCAAAGAAGGAGTGCTGGTTCGAGACCCGTGGAACCCCCAACTAAGCAATTGGAAGCACGCACGTGGACCAACGCGCGCATAGCCAGCCGCAACGCAGCGCCAGCATGCCTACGCAAAGGTGCTCTCACAACCAACCGTAGCGCCAGTGCTCTAGCGCTCACGTGACCAGAGGTGCGTGGTGCGCGGGCCAGCAACGAGTGTGTGCTTGGTTGGTGTGACCTTCAACAACAGCCTAGCAGGCCTTTACTAATGCTTGTAGTCACCACTAATTGCCTATAGGCGAGACGACAGCTGCGGCCGTGAGTGGTGGGGGCACGATCTTCAGCGACAGCTGCAAAGGGTCTTTAGTGATGCTTGTAGCTGTCTCTACAGCCCTCTAGGAGAATTTGCTCCTCTTCCCTTAACTATATAAACACCCCTACACCCCACATTCCTCTTCATCTCTACCAACTCTACTCCCACCTACTCCTAAGCTCTAGTAGCCTACCAAAGCTCCAATAGAGCTTACTCTCAAGCTTTAAGGGTCTTCTATTAGTGTAATGATCCTACTTCCCTACAAATAAGCATCCTTCATCCCGCCACCTTCATAGGTTGCCTTGGAGCCATCCTTCCACCTCCATTTCAGTAGAACATCTCCTTCATCTCCTCACCTCCATTCCAGAGCCTCACCAAAGCATTCGTCTACTCAACATCCTCCTGCACCTCACCTCCATCATCCGAGCTTCCGCCAAGCACCGTCGTCTCGCCGAACTGTCGATTTAGGAGATTTCTTCTCACCCCTATCTCTTTTATACTTTCATAGATTATTGTAATGAACATTTGCATAATATATCATAGTTGTGTTCCATCTCATTTTGTGAACTTGTCTTGCCTGACTTTTTATTTCAAAGACAAAAAGAAATAACAAAACCTCAAAATACCAAAAAGAAATAAAATGAACTGCGATTTTCAATCAAAGTAAACATCACCTCCCTATGTTCAAGCTGGGACCCCTGGAGTTTCAGATATAAATTGTATTTGGTAGAAGCGTTTTGCGAGATACGACGATGAGTTCTCCAAACCCTAATTTTAATCACAAAACACGCCTAATCACCTCCCTTCAACACCAATTGGCATAGTAGAATGCTGAGATATATCAACTATGAATGATGACTCGATCTTAGGGCACTCTTCCTGTCCAATTTGTCCCAAACCCACAAAATTTTTTACCTCGTGGTCCGCAACGATAGGCACAACCTTCTCAGGGGTAGGTTCATCAAATTCTGTAAGCTCCTAGTACTCCAGTAGGATTTCAGGCTAATCCCGTAGCAACATATCAACCATATGTCCCTATTGTTAACCCTCCACCGCCTTATGATCGCACTGGACTTGCGATGTCTAATGGGATTACTACGAGGAGTGGTAAACAAACTGTCAATCCGCCTCAACATAATCCTGGCCCATCATCTTCATCGCCCTCTCATTCAGGTTTCGTATCGCATTCTCGTTAGGACAATATACCCAAACTAGTGTTAGAATCGGTCCCATTCCCTGAGTCCCTACTGATGGAGCAAAAAAGAAAAAAGAAAAAGAACATGTAGACCTTTGACAATTTGCATGATTTATTCAAGGATGTTGAAATCAACGTTCCATTGTTAGAGGTGATAGACCACATCCCAATTGTCACCCATTTCTTTGAAGAGTACACTACACCCAGGCAACAGCAAAAGAAAACTAAGAACCTGGTTGTTCTCTTGTCTCAAGCAAGTTATGCTATACTATCAAAACTACCACAGAAGCAGAAAGATCTATTCACCCCTCTCATTTCATCTAGCATCAAAGGCTGCAATTTTGATCGTGCCTTGTAGGATTTCGGATCTTCCATTAACCTCGTACTGACCACTATGTTTCAAAAGTTTTCGTTAGGAAATCTAAAACTCACCCCTATTACATTGCAATTGGCAGATTGCTCTATCAAAATCTAATGGGGTGTGGTCGAAGATGTGGTGGTTAGGGTCAATAGTCTCTATTCTCCTGTTGACTTTCTCATATTAGATATGGAAGTTCCTAATTCACTTTCTGATTATCCGATAATCCTCGGTAGACCTTTCTTGGCCACAGCTCGTGCCCATATTGATTATGAGTTGGGCTATATTGAGAATGTAGTGGGCTCTGAAAAGCTAAAACTAAACATTTTTATGGCTGCCAAGAATTTCGATTGTGATTTTATCGAGAATGACACGTCTGACGATGACTTGGCTGTCAGTGCATGTATCAGATTGGTTGGGACCTATTGAACTTGCTATGGCACACCCCTGGAAAATCAAGACCTGACAACCTATACTATGACATTTCCCCATCCCTTCCATTAAATTAATCTCTTCCTGACCAAACCCCTGATGAGGTCCACTCCACCTCTTACGCCTCCTGGTCTGAGCCATATCTGTGCTACTCACCTCCGGTTTGCCCCCTTGAAGACTAGAGTGCCCTTTTTTTCCCATAAAATCAAGTGGAAGTGACATTCCACACTGGGACCTTGTTCCCAAATACTAATCTCTGGGACACTCCTTTCTTGGATCCATCAATCCAAGATGCCCCTCTCCTTGGCCAGCCTGAGGGCCAATTTCCTTCTCCCCTTAGTCCCTCTCCTGATCCTTTTGGGACAATATTGTCTTAAGAATTGCCAGATCTGTCCCTATCCACATCTGAGCTCAAAGAGCTGCCTGACACGCAAAAATATGTTTTCCTAGCACCAAATGAGATGCTTCCTGCAATCATTAGTTCAAAATTGTCTAGGGAGCAAGAGTGCAAGCTAATGAAGGTCCTATTGAACATAAGGCAGCCATTGGATGGTCTCTGTTTGATCTAAATGCATTAGCCCCTCCTACTGCACTCACCGTAAATATATGGATGAGGAGGCTCGACCTGCCCCTGAGATGTAGAGACGTCTCAATCGTAATATTAAGGAGGTTGTTAAGAATGAAATTATCAAGTGGCTTGATGCAAGCATCATTTACCCGATCAGCAATGACCCCTAGGTGAGCCCGATTCATGTTGAGCCTAAAATGGCTGGTCTCACCATCCATGTCAATGACAGGGGCAAATCCATCCCTACACGCACTCCTACCAGTTGGAGAGTGTGTGTGGACTATAGGAAACTCAATATTGCTTCCAAGAAAGACCATTTTCCACTACCTTTTATTGACCAAATCCTAGAGCAGTTAGCGGGAAATCAATTCTTTTCTTTCCGGGATGGATTCTCATGCTATAACCAGTGGCTATTAACCCTCGGGACCAAGAGAAAAACACCTTCACCTGTCCTTTTGGCAACTTTGATTTCACAAACATGCCATTCGGACTCTGTAACGTGCCAGCTACTTTTCAAAGATGCATGCTAGCGATATTCCATGATATGGTGGGTGATTTTCTCGAAGTCATTATGGATGACTTTTCTGTCTTCGGACCAACTTTTGGCAATTGCCTAGCCAACTTGACCTGCATCCCTCGGAGATGTATTGATGTTAACCTCGTGTTTCCAAGTGAGAAAAGTCATTTCATGGTGCACGAGGGCATTATTCTCGGACATATCATCTCTGAAAGGGGTATCTGTAAGCACCTTTGTTTTCATACACCAAAATTATGTTTATTGCTAGACTAACATTCCAGGACTATCTCAGATCAAAGTATTAAAGCGTCTTTCAAGATAAGAGAAGATAGTTGCTAATGTACGCCTTTTTCATTTATTTGAGCCTAGCACATTATTGTAAGGAACCTCAAATAAAACTTAAATATGAATTTTTTGTGCATCTTTTTCAAAACAACACTTTTAGGGTTATTGATCGACCAAACTAGATAATTGATCAACCAAATCACTTTGATCGACCAACCAAATTAATTGACCGATCAAATCAACCCATTTTAGGAAGTTGAGAAAAATTCTCTTGATTGACCAACCAAGCTAATTGATCGATCAATCAGTAGTCGACCAACCTTCTTAATAGATGACCAAATTGCCTTTTGATCAACCAATTAACCTTAATTGATCAACCAATTTAGTTTCCTATTCAGGTAAAACGTTTTGTATAAATAGTGGTTGTATGTAGCCTATTCTTACACAACTTTTACAAGAGAAATACCACTAAAAAATAGAACTTCTCGTGCTTATTTCCAAAGGCTTTCACACCCCATTCCTCACTCTCTTCGAAAGCACGATGCCTCGAACCTCTATGAAAAATCAATTTGATCATTTATTGAGGTTCCATAGAATTCATTTTCTTGTTATACTTTTTTGTTATTTTGATTTGCAAATTACAAGTTTGTTCGAAAGATCCATGTTGTCATTTTTGCTTCTCTTTAGGATAAAAGGGAAGAGTATTGTAAGAGGTTGTGCCACCCTCGCTTAAGTGGTACAGTTTAGTGCATTGACTAGCTTTGCCTAGTCGGGAAAATCCTATGCTGGGAGGCTTAGGTAGTGGTTTTCACCCAGATCGGGTTTCCACAATAAATCTGGTGTACTCTGTGCTTGTATTTTTGGTACTTTATTTTTTTTTATCTTTGCATAAATTTTTTTTAGCAATACTATTCACCCCTCCCCTCTAGCATGTAGTTGCAATCCATAGGATATTCCTAGCATCCTCTCATGGTATTAGAGCCTAGCTATCCAAAATGATGTCAAAGTCTTCTATCGACACATACGTTGAGAGGTAATCTGTTGTTCGTCGTCCACGTTTCGATGGAACAAACTATGGATATTGGAAGACTATGATGCAGATTTTTCTTGAATTGATGGACTTTCAGGTATGGGATGTCATTGCATCCAAATACAGTCGTCTTGAAATCAAGGAACGAGTGATGGTGACACCAGACCAAAAGAAGCTGTCAACTGATGAGAGCCTCATCATGAGCCATAACTAGCTCATTTTGACCCAATAAAGAAGATAAAAGCTCCTACATAACCTAGAAGAAGGCCTAAATGAAGGAATAAGTGCTCTGAGAAGAAAACATGAATTAAAGGTTAAAACTGCAATTTTACCATTGCAGTGCATAAACGGGATTTCATAGAGGCAAAACATAGGTCAAATGGTCTAAATAAGATAAAAAGTGGGTTGAGTCAATCAGAAATGGGTTCATGTGCAATTTAGGAATTAAATGACATTTGGTAACCCTAAAATAGACCTGCTTAAATTAACAAGGTTTCGGTCAGAATAAAAATCAAGTAAACCCTATAAAAATCATGAAAAATATCCCCTAGGGTTTAGAACACTTAATTTGGCCTTTGGAACCTAGTTTGACCTAGATTAGTGTCCTTGCTCATCAATTAACCTAATTTAGGTTTTTACGCAAAATATCCATTCAAACATGGTCAAACCTAAAATCCAACTTCACCATTGGATTCCTTACGTCCAAATTAGGATTTTACTAAAATTTGGACCTAAGGGGTGGTCATCTTGACCTACTTTGCAATTTAGTACACCCAAATCACAATTTGGCCCCTATCTTTTGAAAATCATTGCAGAGAGCCCCCTAATTTCCTCGCCACCTTTGCAATAAAGTCCGGCCGCCATTGTTAGGGTAGAACCGAACTCCGGCAAGGTTTAGAGAGGGAATACTCTCTGATTCCCCAGAGATCCCCTCCCAGAAATGGAAGGGAGATTCTCTAAGGAGTTCCCATCCATCTAAGGCCAATCACGATCTCTGGTGTGAACCCAAGCTCTCCTGCGAACGCACGAGGGATTTGGGTATCCACCCTCTTTCCTTCTTTGGTGAACCGTTGGAGATAATTGCGCAGCCCTCCGCACACTAGAAAGTTCGGCCAGCACCTATAAAAGGATCCCCAAACCCGGCCGCTGATCTTCAGACTTGTTTTGGCGGAGATTCCCCCAAATTTTCCTCCCTTCCATCTACGGCCAAGAAACCCGCAAGCTCCGGTGACCTCTTCCCTCCTTATCGTCGCTCTGCTGCCATACTAGAAGCAGAGTCAACTCCGCCTCTTCCTCCCTCGTTGTGCCATACCAAGTGCGCGTGCCCCTGACCTCTTCCTCGTCGCCGCTCCCTCCCTCATGGTTCTTCTTCTCCGACGATGGTAGCTACGCACCGTATACTCCCCTGCCTCCCTCCCTTCCAGAACACTCGAGATACCTTCTCCATCTTCCCCTCTCTCTTTTCCCCCTTTTATTTCATTTAATTGCCCCCCGACAATGCCTGACCACCCTTATCTTCCACGTCACCGACCGACCTCCGGCGAGCCGCCCCCACCATTCTGCCCCTCCACACGGCTCGCCAACCGTCTCATAAGCTCCGCCTCACCACAAGGAACAATCTCCTCCCATCCACCATTCCTCTACGCCTCCACCATAGCCCCCCGAACACCCCCACACTTCCAGTCACAGGTCGACCTAGGCACGCACGCCTAGGCCGTCCCACGACCTGCAGCACCGTGCACCACCTTCGCCGTGCCACGTCGAAGGTCCCCAGCTGGTCTGATTAAGCCGAGAGGCTTGTTTTGTGTTTGACAGGATTTCAACCCCTGCTGCCATTGACGGTTGGAGCAGCTCCAGGCTTCAGCAACTCGAGGTGTCATGTTCTCCAATCTTCAGGTGTAGCATATTCGGGAAAGTAGTGCGAAGCATCTAAGTCCAGCAAGGGGCGCAGCAATGTCCGTAGCTGTGGCAATTGCACGAAGGCTCTGCGGACGTGCGCGGGAGCGGGGCAGAACTAATAGTCCCACATCGGTGAAACGCGAAGCGCAGGTATGCTTTAAATTATTTTTGTGATATTGCCTTGTTGCCTCCGAACGCATAGGGGTGAGGTCCCTCACCTTATCCCACGCTCGCCTAATCCACGGTTTCACCTCACGGATCTGGTGGGCTCCGACCCGACCCAACCTGAGCACTCCTCGCGCATCACCCACCTGCCGGTGCACCTGGTCCCGGGTGCGAAATTCGACCTGATTACCCGTGGCTCTGGGAGAGCGTCCTTGAGTGAATTGTAGAGAGAGTGAGAGACACGCGGGTAGAGGGACAGTGTTGAACTATTACGAAGCTACGCTAACGTGTTCGGTTTTGGAAAACCTGTCGTTGTAGTTCGAAAGCGAAGGATTCGTGTTCAACAAATAAAATTTATACCGAAATTAAAATTCCGGGTCGAACACAGGGAGGCGAACGTTTGATTTAAAAACTTCGCGTTTCTTTTTATTTTGTCACGAAGAAATTCAATTTAAACTATCTAAGTATCTACAACAAATAAAAGAGAGAGAGGGAGTAAGAGAGAGAGAAAGAATACTATACATGGAAATCAAAATGAGATGTAGAATAGACAAGGAATTTATCATAGAATAGTTCGTTCGTTACAACTAGAAAACATAAAACAATTACTCTAGAAAGGATTAAAAGAATGGAGGGAGAAATGTCCTCCTTGACGATCGCTCGAAGGACGAATAGACTACTCTAGAAAGCAGTAAATCTATACTAGAAAGCAGTAAAAAGAATAGGGAGAGAGAATCCTCCTCGACGGTCGCTTGGAGGACGAGCCGGACGGGACGACGCCTGGATGAAGGAGGACGAAGCGGGACGAAGGAGGACGAAGCAGAAGAACGGGAACGGAGCAGCACGCCGTCGTCGTCGCGGGATCCACTTCCGAAGGGGGACGAAAATTTGGACTTTATCTCACGAGAAGCATCCCGGGTGTGGGACAAGCTTCTCTTGAGCTTTGGAGAGGTAGAGAGGAGAAGGAAGGGATGAAAATTTCATATGGAGGGGGTCTCCTTTTATAGTTGCAAGGTGTGGGGGCAAAATGGACATTACATCTTCAAAATAATAAATAAGGGGTCTTTAGTGACGGATAAAACCGTCGCTAAAGCCCCGACGTCGCCGTCGCCGCCGCGCCCACGCGCGCCCGCTCGGCTACCCGCGCGCGTAAAGCCTACGCACGTCCGCGTAGTCTCAGCCGTCCGATCGCGAGATTGGACGGCTTAGATCGCGTCCGCGCCCGCTGCGTAGCGCGCCGCCCGCGTGCGATCGCGAGTTACGCCCGGCGTCCAATCGCGCGTCGTCCTGATTGAGCGTGCGCAGCCGTTGGATCTTCATCTGACGCTCGTCCGCGCCCGCTCGCCCGCGCCTTCCACCCCCTCACCGCGGCTCGAACCTGCGACCTCCGCTTCGCCCGTAGCTGCGTCGCCGCTGCGCTACGCGGACGAAATGGTCGCGCGGACGCTTTTAAGCGCGAGCGACCGCAGCCGTTGGATCGAGATCCAACGGCGGAGAGGAGATGGTGCGCGGTCTTCACTAGACGCATGCGGCCGATTGGGCGGCTGAGATGGCACCACGTGGCGCCATCTTGGCCGTCCATCTTCTGGAAGTTGTAGATGGTGCCACGGATGTCGGATTGACTCGATTTTTGTGTCGTTGGGCTGCGATCGTCGATCCGAATTCATCCGTGTGGTCGGATTTGCCATCTAAAGTGCGGATTTACACCATCCTGGCCCTTGATCTTCTAGGGTTCCCCGGTCTCTATCTGATGCTACGGATGCCTGATTAGGGCGATCTTGGAGTCGTTGAACTCCAATCGTCGCCCTGATCATATCCATACGGTTGGATCTTTGATCCGAGGCCCCGATAAAATATTTTCCCTGTCCAAGTACATAAAAGGAGACAATTAACCTCCATTTTATTCAAACTACTCTAAATGCAAGATGACGCATGTAATGCAATATTTATATCATGAAATGCAATCCTATGCTTAAGAACATGCATAAATAGACATTTTAAGTAGTGTAAATGTGTTTACATCAGACAGGGTAGGTTTTGCTTCCACCTCTCTGTGCAGGCAGGCTGAGCATTGAGAGACTTAGCCGCAAGAAGAAGCCTTCGCAGAAAGGCCAAGGAAGAAGAAGACCAATGAAGGAGAAGACTTCGCAGGAAAGAGAAAAGAAGAGAAAGAAGTTCAAGGAAGAAGAAGACCTGTAGACCAGAAGAAAAGAAGAAGAACCTACGAAGAAGAAGAAGGCAGCAGAGAGAAGAGCAAGCAAAAATCAGAGAAGGCCAATGCAGAATCAAAATAGGAAGAAGAATAGTCACATTTACGACGTCTGATATATAAATCAGACGTCTATTCCTGTTATCTTTTAGCAATTCTTTTTATAACTCTCTCTCTTTGAATCAATTGTTCTTCATTTAAAAGTTGTATTCCTTAGTTTTAAAAGTTCTGAGATTGCTCCCTGTGTTCGACCTCGGATACTCTAGTTTTTCGAGTAATAAAATTCTCTATTTGTTTGAATGCTTTGTCGGCTATATTACAACGTGTTATCTTTTAAAACCCGATCGAGCGTGATAAACATTTTGGCACCGTTGCCGGGGAGCAACGGGCACTTTTAAACCTTTTGATTACAACTTTTCTATTCAATATTTGACCTAACTACTCTCTTTTTTTGTGTTCAAACAGGGAAGAGAAACAAAAAGGAAAGAACAATAGCTGCACATCAGACTCTCCAAGGAACAGGTAATTTCCATATGCCCTCCCTCTTAAGTCTCTCAAATTCTAAAAAAAAAAAGAGTGAACAATCAACTTAGGGCTACCTATTTAATATTTAGTAACTCATCAAGTTGCCTGATTTTCATTTCAACACATTTTTATCTGCTCATCCAACTAAGGTAACTAGGGCTAAAACTTTCTTGATTGAGCCCTAGGTACTAAACTCTGAGGCAACTAAATTGGACCCACTAGAGCCAATTTAAGGATTACAAAGCTAGGGTTTTTAGAGACACACCTTATCTTAAACAAAGAAACAAATTTTCCAAAAAGTGGTGTGCCTAAACCTTGTTTGAAAAGATCTACACAAGAAGAACCCTAAGCAAATCAGGCTTTTAATCCATTTGAACCTTAAAAAGAAAAGGACCTAAAAGCTCTTAAAGGAACAAAAGGTGAAGTTGATCCCTTGGGTCAACCAACCTTATAATTAGGTCACTTTTTCACTCAAAATACTTAAAAGTTCAAGTGAAACATTAAGCACCTTGATCTTAAAGTAAAAAAGGTAGACTTAAGAGGTCAAGGTCCCCATTCTGGTCTACTTGGAACCGCAGTGACAAGAGAGGTCAGGTGGGGGAAACCCTGTAACTCGTGGGGACGCTCTACCATGTAGGGGTCTTTGCTGGACTCTCCCTCTCTGGCTGCCCAGGTATTTCTCAAGTGGACGACCTTTCTAACTAAGGGGTCCATCCGCCCCGAACCTCTACAGTCACCCAACAATTTTTGGTTGTCTTGATTGGGTCCAGCACCTTCTAATCTCATCACATCCTTCGGTGCATGCTCAGTAGGAGGTCCTTAAGGCCACCCTTATGACCTCCTTTAGAAATTCACTCTCGTCGAGGCCAAGCCTCGACACCCTTGTGTGTGCAGCAACCCCTCCACATAAATCTTTCATCTGATTCAGACCCTGGTTCTCCTTCTTCTTCCATCATGGCACAACCCATTGAAGAGGAGAATAACCTTGAACACCAACTTCAACGCCTTAATGATCTCTTTCAGAACTTTGTAAACCCACCGCAGCGACCTATGATTCGAGATCACTATAATCCCACTACGGTGGCGATCGAACCTCGAGTACGAATCCCGATTGGAGGACCTGATTCTGAAATGAAGCCCAATATGATTCATGCCATACCAAAGTTCCATGGGGTTAACTCTGAGGATCCATTCCAACACATTAAACAACTCAAGCATCTGGCCCAGACCTTCGGGTCAGATGTACAAAATCGGGATATCCTACTCATGAAAATGTTTTCGTTCTCCCTCTTGGACAAGGCCACACATTGGTATCAAACTCAGACCCGTCCGATCAACACATGGGAGGAACTACAGTCCGAATTTTTAAAAAAATTCTTCCCCATTGGCCAGACGAATGCCTTGTGCCACCAGATCACTCATTTCACTCAACAACCGGGAGAACCTCTTCATGAAGCATGGGATCGATTCTTAGATCTGATGTGAAAGTGCCCCCAGCACGGAGTTCCTAGGTCGGAACAAGTCCAGTCTTTTTACCAGGGACTCCGTGAAGATATTTGTTTATTCGTCAATGCAACGTCCGGAGGAAACATCATGGGTCAACATGAGGACACAGTGTGGGAGATTCTCGAAAACATGTGCGAGAACTCCATAAATAATGACTCCATGGGCTTATTCGATAGGACGAATGCCCACGCATCAACAAATCTGAGAGGGACACATGAGATGTAGGACCTGTCCAATTCCGTTGACTTGGAACTGATGGCCAGTCGGTTGGACAAGGTTTCTATCATAGAAAAGAAGGTGGACGAGCATTCTCCAATACCTACAACCCTGGATGGTGAAATCATCCTAACTTTCAGTGGGTAGGAAATTCTCAAAGACCACCATATCAACCCCGTCCACAAGCCCGTCGTCCATATCAGCCGCCTCAGCCTCGGCCCAATCCCACCTACCAATCTGGGCAAAACCAGGATCAACTGACTCTTATCCTTCAAACACTGGCTGACATTCGAAAGACAAATGCGGCAATGCAAAAAAATACAAGGACGAGATCACAGAGGTTCACAACCAACTGGCCCAGATGGCAAATTCCCGCCAACCTGGCACCCTTCTCTTGCAACCTCTACCCAACCCAAATAACGTGCTAACCCAGAAGCGCGTTATGAATCCAAATTCAGGCCAAGCACATTTGATTTATCAGGCCCTGCAGCTCCATCGCCAGACGGGATGGAAGCTTTGACATCTTATGCAGGATTTCAGTAGCAACCACCCCTCCTACCAAACCCAAACCAGAATCAGGCCGGATTAAACTCTGTAACAACACATAGTGGTAAAACAACCCAAAATCCACATTATCCAAACCACTCCAAGCCTGATAATAGCCAAGACCCTACGATAGTCATCCAAGATACTACTGTCCCAGTTCAAGAACTTGGACCTATCCTAGAGGAACCAACTAGGATCCCATTTCCTGAGGCCTTAACCAAAGGAAAAAGGATAACTAAACCCGTGGCTCCCGAGGAGGATCTGGTCAGGCTCTTTGAACAGGTCTAGATAAACATCCCATTGATGGATGCAATTCGCCACATACCGGCTTATGCAAGATTCTTGAAAGACATATGTACCCCTGAACGTAAGCCGCGAACCAAGGATGGGAATCCAATCGTACTGTTAGAGAAGCCAGCTCTGTCATCTTGAGCAAACTCCTACCCAAGGATAAAGACCCAGGAACTCCCTTGATTTCTTGTAAAATTGGTGAAACCCGATTTGATAAAGCCTTACTAGACCTAGGTGCCTCCATAAATTTAATACCTACATCCCTCCTTGGCTACCTTGAAGAATCTGAACTTAAACTCGCTGAGGTGACATTGCAATTAGCTGATCGATCCATCAAGTCACCTAGAGGAATACTAGAGGATGTCATTGTTAGGGTACGAGATTTCTATTTCCCGATGGACTTCATAGTACTGGACATGGATGCACCTAAGAACCCAAGGGACACACCAATCATATTAGGGAGACCCTTTTTGGCCACTGCTAGGGACAACATAAACTGCGAAGAGGGCCAGATAGAATTAAAATTTGGGAATCAAAACCTGAAGATTGACATTTTTAAGGCCCAACAATTGATTAATTGCGGGGTTATAGAGGAAATATGTGATATCAGAGCCATGGTTGATGAATTGCATATAGAAGACAACCTGATTATCCATGATCAACCACTAGAGAATCAAAACTCGCTAACAGAGGAGTGCGAACATAATCTAGACACACCTATGACTCCTACCCTTATTCCTGATACAAACCCCGAACCACCTGCTGCTGCAGAAAATCCTGTCATGGAACTCAAGCCCCTTCCCGAGCATCTGAAGTATGTCTTTTTGGATTCGAATTAGACATTTCCTGTGATTATCAACTCTCGACTCACACCTGACCAGGAACTCCGTTTGATTTCTGTTCTCCAGCAACATTGTAGAGCCATTGGATGGACTCTCGATGATTTGACTGGTATAAGCCCTTCATACTGCACACATCGAATCTACCCAGAAGAAGGCGCACGACCTTCAAGAGAAATGCAAAGACGCCTAAACCCTAATCTACAGGAGGTCGTGAAAAAGGAGATCATAAAGTGGTTAGATGCAGGGATCACCTACCCGATCTCTGACAATCATTGGGTGAGTCCAATACAAGTGGTGCTTAAAAAGGCAGGACTTACCATCATCACAACTGAAACCGGAGAAGTCATTCCTACCCGAATAGCTAACTCGTGGAGAGTCTACATTGATTACAGAAGACTAAATTCCTCCACGAAGAAGGACCATTTCCCACTACCGTTTATTGATCAGATCCTCGAAAAACTAGCAGGAAATAGGTTCTTCTGCTTTCTTGATGGGTACTCCGGTTACAACCAGGTGGCAATCCATCCAGAGGACCAAGAAAAGACCACATTCACCTACCCCTTAGGGACGTATGCGTTTCAAAGGATGCCTTTCGGTCTTTGCAATGCACCTGCAACTTTTCAGAGGTGCATGCTTGCCATATTCTCAGATATGGTAGGTGATTATCTGGAAGTCTTCATGGATGACTTTTCAATTTTTGGAGAATCATTTGACGATTGCCTCGAACACTTGGTCCAAATACTCAGGCGATGCATCTAGGTGAATTTGGTTCTTTCCTGGGAAAAGAGCCATTTCATGGTGCCTGAGGGAATTATCCTGGGACATTTATTCTTGGAGAAAGGCATCCAAGTGGATCGAGCTAAGGTTAACCTGATTTCCAAGCTCCCTATGCCTAGCTTGATTAAGGACATCCGATCTTTTTTGGGGCACATCAGTTTTTACCGTCGAGTTATCCCTGATTTCTACAAAATCGTGCGCCCCCTGACCAATCTTCTCTCCAAGGATGTGCCTTTCGAAATTTCCAAGGAATGCACTCAAGCATTTGAGGTCCTACATGACCGAGTCTCGCAAGCCCAAATCCTACAGTCCCCTGATTGGTCTCAACCCTTTGAGATCATGTGAGATGCATCTGACTTCGCTGTAGGAGCGATTTTGGGGTAGAAAATTGACGGGAAACCTGTGGTCATTTACTACGCCAGCAAAACACTGGATGAGGCTCAACGTAACTATACGGTTACTGAGAAAGAGCTGCTGGCCGTAGTATTTGCCCTGGAAAAATTCAGATCATACCTTCTGGGTTCCTGTGTTATCATATACTCGGATCACACAACTGTGAGGCATCTCCTTTCAAAGAAGGACGCGAAACCTCGATTAATCCGATGGATCTTGCTGTTGCAAGAATTTGACCTGGAGATTCGTGACAAGGCAGGAAAGCAAAATGTGGTAGCTGATCACTTGTCCCGCCTTCCTTCTGAAATAATTGACCCTTCTGAACCTATCACAGAACACTTTCCTGATGAGCACCTCCGGACTATCAACACAAGTCTTCCAAGGTTCGCAGATATAGTAAATTACCTGGCATCACATCAGATTCCGTCTGATTGGCCGAAGGCCAAGAAGGACAAATTGTGTTCCGATGCCAAGTATTACCTATGGGAAGACCCGTATCTATTCTGCATTGGTGCTGATCAGATAATTCGACGGTGCATCGCGGAGGTAGAAATCAAAGACATACTCTCATTTTGCCATGACCAAGCATGTGGTGGACATTTTTCAGGACATAAAACCACAACAAAAGTCCTCAAGTGTGGCTTTTACTGGCCCACAATTTTCAAAGATGCATACGATCACTGTAAGGCATGTTCCCGTTGCCAGACTCTGGGCAACATGAGCCATCAAGACATGATGCCTCTACAGCCGATCTTGGTATGCGAAATTTTTGAAATTTGGGGGATTGATTTCATGGGACCCTTCCCGATCTCGGATGGCTTCGAATACATCTTACTCGCAGTTGACTATGTTTCCAAGTGGATAGAAGCCATTCCGACCCGAACCAACAATCACAAAGTTATAAATTTCATTCATCAAAACATTTTCTCAAGGTTCGGGATCCCACGTGCTATAATATCCGACGGAGGGACCCATTTCACTAACACTCAGTTCAGGTCACTGATGACCAAATACAGGGTGTCACACCGAATCTCTACTCCTTACCACCCCCAAACTAATGGTGTAGCTGAGCTATCTAACCGAGAGATCAAGAAGATCCTTCAGGTTACTGTTCGACCTGATAGAAAAGATTGGTCTTCTCGGCTTCTGGAAGCATTGTGGGCCTATAGGACCGCCCACAAGACCCAATTAGGAATGTCTCCCTTCAGACTAGTGTACGGGAAGGCATGTCACCTCCCCGTCGAGTTGGAGCATAAAGCTTATTGGGCAGTATGGACCTGTAATCTAGATCGTTCTAGGGCTGGAACCCACAGAAGACTTCAAATGAGCGATATCGATGAACTACGCCACGTCGCGTATGAGAACTCATGAATTTATAAGGAACGGGTTAAAGCTTCTCACGACAAACACATTTCTAGAAAGGTCTTTCATCTTGGTCAAAAGGTTTTACTCTTCGATGCCCGACTCAAATTATTCCCAGGAAAGCTAAGATCTAAGTTGGTCGGACCCAACCTTGTCCGACAAATCTTGGGAAATGGAGCCATTGAAATCAGCCCACTCAGCCACGATGCTGAACCCTTTGTCATGAACGGTCAGAGACTCAAGCCGTTCATTGACATAGCCGATATAGATTTGGCTGAGTCATCCTTTACCCTCCATTCCTCTTGAGCTCATTGCGCCCAGCCAATGGCGTAAAACTCAACGCTTAACGGGAGGCAACCCGTCATTCTTTGAAAAACCCGAAACCTTTTCTGACATCTCTATGCGGAATTCATATTGCACTTTAGGGTTCATCCATTAGAACAGCCGGCTTCACCTCAGGTATCCCTACCCAAGATTAGAAATCGTTCACAACAAGTCACTTCGACCCATTCACTCACCACACACTTGTCCTAATGCATGAACTAAGCTGAAATTGAATCCACCTAATTTACAATGGGGACATTGCAAATCTTAGGCATGGGGGGTATGAAAGTGCAAAATGTCCGGAAAATTCATATCAAGAAAAGGTTTCATTTAAAAAAAATAAAAAAAAAGAGACTTGAAGGAGGGGAGGAACAATTCAGGGTCAAACAAATGAGAGGAGGAAAAGAGTAAAATGACAAAAAGGAGGACAAAATGAAAATGAAAACAAATAGTCATTAGTAAAAGATTAAGGGGTTAACTGAAGTTCTAGACCAAATCAAGAAAAAGAAAAAGTGCTAAGGAGACATAACAAGTGATTAGCAGGAACGCTGGTCTTAGGCCTCTTGGGCTAGATTTGTTAGCTTAAAAATTCACGTATCCATTAAAATCTGGATAATCCTCAAGAGGTTGAGGAAAATGCGAACCTTGAGTATTAGGTCTAAGGCTTAGGAAGTATTCGGCCTCGTTAACTAACCTCCGATTTGCAGGATTCGGGAACCTAAGCAACCCAAATTCACACACAGTCTGGTTTTGTGCGCATAAACATCCAAATAAAGCAAAAGCGTTTAATGTTCTGAAAAAGTCACCTAGATTAGGAGCGGCCAATCAACACAAGTTGATTTGGACGAGTTCCCAGCATGGAGAGACGGGAAATTCCCCTTGAGGATGCGTAACAACATATCGTCTCGTCGGTGCTTGCCTCTTTGGATATTTAAATATCCTACTGGGGGCATGTAAGCACTTTGCTGGTTCAGATACTATGGGCGGCATTATCATGAAATGTCGATCGCTAGGGTCTGAATTCGGCCACGGAATGCCATGGGCGGGATTATCTCGAAATGTCGAAAGCTAGGGTTCTGGGGGTTGCCATGGGCGGGTTTATCTCGAAATCTCGAAAGCCAGGGACCCTTGAGGATTGATGATGGGGACGAGGATTCCGATATAGACCATGTTGAGAAGATAATCCGAAGCTCGAAATAAAAAGAAAAGAGAGAGAAAAGCTCTCCAAACAAATAAATCTTTTATCTCTCTCTTACAAAAAATGCACTGCAAACTGAACTTAGGCTAAAAATGTCTCAAGCAAGGGTGCTTTAACTGCGGAGTCCAACAAACCCTAGGTTAGTTTTTGTGTGCCGTAGAAACCTTTGCAGAGGACTGAGGCTAAAGCGAGTCAGGTCCGGATTTTGGTTGGTACATGAGTACCTCTAGGCCTATTGTCGGCATTCCGACCTAATCGCAAAAGAAAAAGAGAAGCATTTATCATTATTGTTGACAGAAACTCTGGGTCTAGAACGGAAGTTAAAACCTTGAAATTTTGCTAAGGGACTAGCAAAAGCTAGGCATGGGGGTATGATGAGAACCTCATCATGAGCCATAACTAGCTCATTTTTACCCAATAAAGAAGATAAAAGCTCCTACATAACCTAGAAGAAGGCCTAAATGAAGGAATAAGTGCTCTGAGAAGAAAACATGAATTAAAGGTTAAAACTGCAATTTTACCATTGTAGTGCATAAACGGGATTTCTCAGAGGCAAAACATAGGTCAAATGGTCTAAATAAGATAAAAAGTTGGTTGAGTCAATTAGAAATGGGTTCATGTGCAATTTAGGAATTAAATGACATTTGGTAACCCTAAAACAGACCTGCTTAAATTAACAAGGTTTCGGTCAGAATAAAAATCAAGTAAACCCTCTAAAAATCATCGAAAGATATTACCTGGGGTTTAGAACACTTAATTTGGCCCTTGGAACCTAGTTTGACCTAGATTAGGGTCCTAGCTCATCAATTAACCTAATTTGGGTTTTTACGCAAAATGTCTAGTCAAACGTGGTCAAACCTAAAATCCAACTTCACCATTAGATTCCTTAGGTCAAAATTATGTTTTTACAAAAACTTGGACCTATGGAGAGGTCATCTTGACCTACTTTGCAATTTAGTACACACAAATCACAATTTGGCCCATATCTTTTGAAAATCATTGCAGAGAGCCCCCTAATTTCCTCGCCACCTTTGCAATCAAGTCCGACCGCCATTGTTAGGGCAGAACCGAACTCCGGCAAGGTTTAGAGAGGGAATACTCTCTGATTCCTCAGAGATCCCCTCCCAGAAATGGAAGGGAGATTCTCTGAGGAGTTCCCTTCCATCTAAGGCCAATCACGATCTCTGGTGTGAACCCAATCTCTCCTACGAACGCACGAGGGATTTGGGTATCCAACCTCTTTCCTTCTTCGGTGAACCATTGGAGATAATTGCGTAGCCCTCCGCACACTAGAAAGTTTGGCCAGCACCTATAAAAGGATCCCCAAACCCGGCCGCTGATCTTCAGACTTGTTTTGGCGGAGATTCCCCCAAATTTTCCTCCCTTCCATCTACGACCAAGAAACCCGCAAGCTCCGGTGACCTCTTCCCTCCTTATCGTCGCTCTGCTGCCATACTAGAAGCAGAGTCAACTCCGCATCTTCCTCCCTCGTTGTGCCATACCAAGTGCGCGTGCCCCTGACCTCTTCCTCGTCGCCGCTCCCTCCCTCATGGTTCTTCTTCTCCGACGATGGCAGCTACGCACCGTATACTCCCCTGCCTCCCTCCCTTCCAGAACACTCGAGATACCTTCTCCATCTTCCCCTCTCTCTTTTCCCCCTTTTATTTCATTTAATTGCCCCCCGACAATGCCTGACCACCCTTATCTCCCACGTCACCGACCGACCTCCGGCGAGCCGCCCCCACCATTCTGCCCCTCCACACGGCTCGCCAACCGTCTCATAAGCTCCGCCTCACCACAAGGAACAATCTCCGCCCATCCACCATTCCTCTATGCCTCCACCATAGCCCCCTGAACACCCCCACACTTCCAGTCACAGGTCGACCTAGGCACGCACACCTAGGCCGTCCCACGACCTGCAGCACCGTGCACCACCTTCGCCATGCCACGTCGAAGGTCCCCAGCTGGTCTGATTAAGCCGAGAGGCTTGTTTTGTGTTTGACAGGATTTCAACCCCTGCTGCCATTGACGGTTGGAGCAGCTCCAGGCTTCAGTAGCTCCAGGTGTCATGTTCTCCAATCTTCAGGTGTAGCATATTCGGGAAAGTAGTGCGAAGCATCTAAGTCCAGCAACGAGCGCAGCAACGTCCGTAGTTGTGGCAATTGCACGAAGGCTCTGCGGGCATGCGCAGGAGCGGGGCAGAACTAATAGTCCCACATCGGTGAAACGCGAAGTGCAGGTATACTTTAAATTGTTTTTGTGATATTGCCTTGTTGCCCCCGAACGCACAGGGGTGAGGTCCCTCACCTTATCCCACGCTCGCCTAATCCGTGGTTTCACCTCGCGGATCTGGTGGGCTCCGACCCGACCCAACCTGAGCACTCCTCGCGCATCACCCACTTGCCGGTGCACCTGGTCCCGGGTGCGAAATTCGACCCGATTACCGGTGGCTCTGGGAGAGCATCCTTGAGTGAATTGTAGAGAGAGTGAGAGACACACGGGTAGAGGGACAGGGTAGGTTTTGCTTCCACCTCTCTGTGCAGGCAGGCTGAGCATTGAGAGACTTAGCCGCAAGAAGAAGCCTTCGCAGAAAGGCCAAGGAAGAAGAAGACCAATGAAGCAGAAGACTTCGCAGGAAAGAGAAAAGAAGAGAAAGAAGTTCAAGGAAGAAGAAGACCTGTAGACCAGAAGAAAAGAAGAAGAAGAACCTACGAAGAAGAAGAAGGCAGCAGAGAGAAGAGCAAGCAAAAATCAGAGAAGGCCAATGCAGAATCAAAATAGGAAGAAGAATAGTCACATTTAAGACGTCTGATATATAAATCAGATGTCTAATCCTGTTATCTCTTAGCAATTCCTTTTATAACTCTCTCTCTTTGAATCAATTGTTCTTCATTTAAAAGTTGTATTCCTTAGTTTTAAAAGTTCTGAGATTGCTCCCTGTGTTCGACCTCGGATACTCTAGTTTTTCGAGTAATAAAATTCTCTATTTGTTTCAATGCTTTGTCGGCTATATTACAACGTGTTATCTTTTAAAACCTGATCGAGCGCGATAAACATTTTGGCACCGTTGTCGGGGAGCAACGGGCACTTTTAAACATTTTGATTACAACTTTTCTATTCAATATTTGACCTAACTCCTCTCTTTTGTTGTGTTCAAACAGGGAAAGAGAAACAAAAAGGAAAGAACAATAGCTGCACATCAGACTCTCCAAAGAACAGGTAATTTCCATATGCCCTCCCTCTTAAGTCTCTCAAAATCTGAAAAAAAAAAGAGTGAACAATCAACTTAGGGCTACCTGTTTCATATTTAGTAACTCATCAAGTTGCCTGATTTTCATTTCAACACATTTTTATCTGCTCATCCAACTAAGGCAACTAGGGCTAAAACTTTCTTGATTGAGCCCTAGGTACTAAACTCTGAGGCAACTAAATTGGACCCACTAGAGCCAAGTTAAGGATTACAAAGCTAGGGTTTTTAGAGACACACCTTATCTTAAACAAAGAAACAAATTTTCCCAAAAGAGGTGTGCCTAAACCTTGTTTGAAAAGATCTACACAAGAAGAACCCTAAGCAAATCAGGCTTTTAATCCATTTGAACCTTAAAAAGAAAAGGACCTAAAAGCTCTTAAAGGAACAAAAGGTGAAGTTGATCCCTTGGGTCAACAAACCTTATAATTAGGTCACTTTTTCACTCAAAATACATAAAAGTTCAAGTGAAACATTAAGCACCTTAATCTTAAAGTAAAAAAGGTAGACTTAAGAGGTCAAGGTCCCCATTCTGGTCTACCTGGAATCGCAGTGACAAGAGAGGTCGGGTGGGGGAAACCCTGTAACTCGTGGGGACGCTCTACCTTGTAGGGGTCTTTGCTGGACTCTCCCTCTCAGGCTGCCCAGGTATTTCTCAAGTGGACGACCTTTCTAACTAAGGCGTCCATCCGACCCGAACCTCTACAGTCACCCAACAATTTTTGGTTGTCTTGATTGGGTCCAGCACCTTCTAATCTCATCACATCCTTCGGTGCATGCTCGGTAGGAGGTCCTTAAGGCCACCCTTATGACCTCCTTTAGAAATTCACTCTCGTCGAGGCCAAGCCTCGACACCCTTGTGTGTGCAGCAACCCCTCCACATAAATCTTTCATCTGATTCAGACCCTGGTTCTCCTTCTTCTTCCATCATGGCACAACCCATTGAAGAGGAGAATAAACTTGAACACCAACTTCAACGCCTTAATGATCTCTTTCAGAACTTTGTAAACCCACCGTAGCAGCCTATGATGCGAGATCACTATAATCCCACTATGGTGGCGATCGAACCTCGAGTACGAATCCCGATTGGAGGACCTGATTCTGAACTGAAGCCCAATATGATTCATGCCATACCAAAGTTCCATGCGCTTAACTCTGAGGATCCATTCCAACACATTAAATAACTCAAGCATCTGGCCCAGACCTTCGGGTCAGATGTACAAAATCGGGATATCCTACTCGTGAAAATGTTTTCGTTCTCCCTCTTGGACAAGGGCACACATTGGTATCAAACTCAGACCCATCTGATCAACACATGGGAGGAACTACAGTCCGAATTTTTGAAAAAATTCTTCCCCGTTGGCCAGACAAATCCCTTGTGCCACCAGATCACTCATTTCACTCAACAACTGGGAGAACCTCTTTATGAAGCATGGGATCGATTCTTAGATCTCATGCGAAAGTGCCCCCATCACAGAGTTCCTAAGTGGGAACAAGTCCAGTCTTTTTACGAGGGACTCCGTGAAGATATTTGTTTATTCATCAATGCAATGTCCGGAGGAAACATCAAGGGTCAACATGAGGACACAGTGTGGGAGATTCTCGAAAACTTGTGCAAGAACTCCATAAATAATGACTCCATGGGCTTATTCGATAGGACGAATGCCCGCGCATCAACAAATCTGAGAGGGACACATGAGATGTAGGACCTGTCCAATTCCGTTGACTTGGAACTGATGGCCAGTCGGTTGGACAAGGTTTCTATCATAGAAAAGAAGGTGGACGAGCATTCTCCAATACCTACAACCCTGGATGGTGAAATCATCCTAACTTTCAATGGGTAGGAAATTCTCAAAGACCACCATATCAACCCCGTCCACAAGCCCCTCGTCCATATCAGCCGCCTCAGCCTCGGCCCAATCCCACCTACCAATCTGGGCAAAACCAGGATCAATTGACTCTTATCCTTAAAACACTGGCTGACATTCAAAAGACAAATGCGGCAATGCAAAAACAATACAAGGACGAGATCACAGAGGTTCACAACCAACTGGCCCAGATGGCAAATTCTCGCCAACCTGGCACCCTTCTCTTGCAACCTCTACCCAACCCAAGTAACGTGCTAACCCAGAAGCGCGTTATGAATCCAAATTCAGGCCAAGCACATTTGATTTATCAGGCCCCTGCAGCTCCATCGCCAGACGGGATGGAAGCTTTGACATCTTATGCGGGATTTCTGCAGCAACCACCCCTCCTACCAAACCCGAACAAGAATTAGGCCAGATTAAACTTTGTAACAACACGTAGTGGTAAAACAACCCAAAATCCACATTATCCAAACCACTCCAAGCCTGATAATAGCAAGACCCCTACGATAGTCATCCAAGATACTACTGTCCCAGTTCAAGAACTTGGACCTATCCTAGAGGAACCAACTAGGATCCCATTTCCTGAGGCCTTAACCAAAGGAAAAGGGATAACTAAACCCGTGGCTCCCAAGGAGGATCTGGTCAAGCTCATTGAACAGGTCTAGATAAACATCCCATTGATGGATGCAATTTGCCACATACCAGCTTATGCAAGATTCTTGAGAGACATATGTACCCCTAAACGTAAGCCGCGAACCAAGGATGGGAATCCAATCGTACTGTTAGAGAAGCCAGCTCTGTCATCTTGAGCAAACACCTACCCAAGGATAAAGACCCAGGAACTCCCTTGATTTCTTGTAAAATTGGTGAAACCCAATTTGATAAAGCCTTACTAGACCTAGGTGCCTCCATAAATTTAATACCTACATCCCTCCTTGGCTACCTTGAAGAATCTGAACTTAAACCCACTGAGGTGACATTGCAGTTAGCCGATCGATCCACCAAGTCACCTAGAGGAATACTCGAGGATGTCATTGTTAGGGTACGAGATTTCTATTTCCCGATGGACTTCATAGTACTGGACATGGATGCACCTAAGAACCCAAGGGACACACCAATCATATTAGGGAGACCCTTTTTGGCCACTGCTAGGGACAACATAAACTGCGAAGAGCGCCAGATAGAATTAAAATTTGGGAATCAAAACCTGAAGATTGACATTTTTAAGGCCCAACAATTGATTAATTGCAGGGTTATAGAGGAAATATGTGATATCAGAGCCGTGGTTGATGAATTGCATATAGAAGAGAACCTGATTATCCATGATCAACCACTAGAGAATCAAAACCCGCTAACAGAGGAGTGCGAACATGACCTAGACACACCTATGACTCCTACCCTTATTCCTGATACAAACCTCGAACCGCTCGCTGCTGCTGAAAATCCTTTCATGGAACTGAAGCCCCTTCCCGAGCATCTGAAGTATGTCTTTTTGGATTCGAATCAGACGTTTCCTGTGATTATCAACTCTCGACTCACACCTGACCAGGAACTCCGTTTGATTTCTGTTCCCCAGCAACATCGTAGAGCCATTGGATGGACTCTCAATGATTTGACTGGTATAAGCCCTTCATACTGCACACATCGAATCTACACAGAAGAAGGCGCACGACCTTCAAGAGAAATGCAAAGAAGCCTAAACCCTAACCTACAGGAGGTCGTGAAAAAGGATATCATAAAGTCGTTAGATGCAGGGATCATCTACCCGATCTCGGACAATCGTTGGGTGAGTCCAATACAAGTGGTGCTTAAAAAGGCAGGACTTACCATCATCACAACTGAAACTGGAGAAGTCATTCCTACCCGAACAGCTAACTCGTGGAGAGTCTACATTGATTACAGAAGACTAAATTCCTCCACGAAGAAGGACCATTTCCCACTACCGTTTATTGATCAGATCCTCGAAAAACTAGCAGGAAATAGGTTCTTCTGCTTTCTTGATGGGTACTCCGGTTACAACCAGGTGGCAATCCATCCAGAGGACCAAGAAAAGACCACATTCACCTACCCCTTCGGGACGTATGTGTTTCAAAGGATGCCTTTCGGTCTCTGCAATGCACCTGCAACTTTTCAGAGGTGCATGCTTGCCATATTCTCAGATATGGTAGGTGATTATCTGGAAGTCTTCATGGATGACTTTTCAATTTTTGGAGAATCATTTGACGATTGCCTCGAACACTTGGTCCAAACACTCAGGCGATGCATCTAGGTGAATTTGGTTCTTTCCTGGGAAAAGAGCCATTTCATGGTGCCTGAGGGAATTATCCTGGGACATTTAATCTTGGAGAAAGGCATCCAAGTGGATCGAGCTAAGGTTAACCTGATTTCCAAGCTCCCTATGCCTAGCTCGATTAAGGACATCCGATCTTTTTTGGGGCACATCGATCTTTACCGTCGAGTTATCCCTGATTTCTACAAAATCGCGCGCCCCCTGACCAATCTTCTCTCCAAGGATGTGCCTTTCGAAATTTCCTAGGAATGCACTCAAGCATTTGAGGTCCTACATGATCGAGTCTCCCAAGCCCCAATCCTACAGTCCCCTGATTGGTCTCAACCCATTGAGATCATGTGAGATGCATCTGACTTCGTTGTAGGAGCGATTTTGGGGTAGAAAATTGACGGGAAACCTGTGGTCATTTACTACGCCAGCAAAACACTGGATGAGGCTCAGCGTAACTATACGGTTACTGAGAAAGAGCTGCTGGACGTAGTATTTGCCCTGGAAAAATTCAGATCATACCTTCTGGGTTCCTGTGTTATCATATACTCGGATCACACAGCTGTGAGGCATCTCCTTGCAAAGAAGGACGCGAAATCTCGATTAATCCGATGGATCATGCTGTTGCAAGAATTTGACCTGGAGATTCGTGACAAGGTAGGAAAGCAAAATGTGGTAGCTGATCACTTGTCCCTCCTTCCTTCTGAAATAATTGACCCTTCTGAACCTATCACAGAACACTTTCCTGATGAGCACCTCCTGACTATCAGTACAAGTCTTCCATGGTTCGAAGATATAGTAAATTACCTGGCATCACATCAGATTCCGTCTGATTGGCCGAAGGCCAAGAAGGACAAATTGCGTTCCGATGCCAAGTATTACCTATGGGAAGACCCGTATCTATTCTGCATTGGTGCTGATCAGATAATTCGACGGTGCATCGCGGAGGTAGAAATCAAAGACATACTCTCATTTTGCCATGACCAAGCAAGTGGTGGACATTTTTCAGGACATAAAACCACATCAAAAGTCCTCTAGTGTGGCTTTTACTGGCCCACAATTTTCAAAGATGCATACGATCACTGTAAGGCATGTTCCCGTTGCCAGACTCTGGGCAACATGAGCCATCAAGACATGATGCCTCTACAGCCGATCTTGGTATGCGAAATTTTTGATATTTGGGGGATTGATTTCGTGGGACCCTTCCCGATCTTGGATGGCTTCGAATACATCTTACTCGCAGTTGACTATGTTTCCAAGTGGATAGAAGCCATTCCGACCCGAACCAACAATCACAAAGTTATAAATTTCATTCATCAAAACATTTTCTCAAGGTTCGGGAACCCACGTGCTATAATTTTCGACGGAGGGACCCATTTCACTAACACTTAGTTCAGGTCACTGATGACCAAATACAGGGTGTCACACCGAATCTCTAGTCCTTACCACCCCCAAACTAATGGTCTAGCTGAGCTATCTAACCGAGAGATCAAGAAGATCCTTCAGGTTACTGTTCGACCTGATAGAAAAGATTGGTCTTCTCGGCTTCCGGAAGCATTGTGGGCCTATAGGACCGCCCACAAGACCCAATTAGGAATGTCTCCCTTCAGACTAGTGTACGGGAAGGCATGTCACCTCTCCGTCGAGTTGGAGCATAAAGCTTATTGGGCAGTATGGACCTGCAATCTAGATCGTTCTAAGGCTGGAACCCACAGAAGACTTCAAATGAGCGATATCAATGAATTACGCCACGTCGCGTATGAGAACTCGCGAATTTATAAGGAACGGGTTGAAGCTTCTCACGACAAACACATTTCTAGAAAGGTCTTTCATCCTGGTCAAAAGGTTTTACTCTTTGATGCCCGACTCAAATTATTCCCAGGATAGCTAAGATCTAAGTGGGTCGGACCCAACCTTGTCCGACAAATCTTGGGAAATGGAGCCATTGAAATCAGCCCACTCAGCCACGATGCTGAACCCTTTGTCATGAATGGTCAGAGACTCAAGCCGTTCATTGACATAGCCGATATAGATTTGGCTGAGTCATCCTTTACCCTCCATTCCTCTTGAGCTCATTGCGCCCAGCCAATGGCGTAAAACTCAACACTTAACGGGAGGCAACCCGTCATTCTTTGAAAAACCCGAAACCTTTTCTGACATCTCTATGCGGAATTCATATTGCACTTTAGGGTTCATCCATTAGAACAGCCGGCTTCACCTCAGGTATCCCTACCCAAGATTAGAAATCGTTCGCAACAAGTCACTTCGACCCATTCACTCACCACACACTTGTCCTAATGCATGAACTAAGCTGAAATCGAACCCACCTAATTTACAATGGGGACATTGCAAATCTTAGGCATGGGGGGGTATGAAAGTGCAAAATGTCCGAAAAATTCATATCAAGAAAGGGTTTCATTTAAAAAAAATAAAAAAAAAGAGACTTGAAGGAGGGGAGGAACAATTCAGGGTCAAACAAATGAGAGGAGGAAAAGAGTAAAATGACAAAAAGGAGCACAAAATGAAAATGAAAAGAAATAGTCATTAGTAAAAGATTAAGGGGTTAACTGAAGTTCTAGACCAAATCAAGAAAAAGAAAAAGTGCTAAGGAGACATAACAAGTGATTAGCAGGAACGCTGGTCTTAGGCCTCTTGGGCTAGATTTGTTAGCTTAAAAATTCACGTATCCATTAAAATCTGGATAATCCTCAAGAGGTTGAGGAAAATGCGAAGCTTGAGTATTAGGTCTAAGGCTTAGGAAGTATTCGGCCTCGTTAACTAACCTCCGATTTGCAGGATTCGGGAACCTAAGCAACCCAAATTCACACACAGTCTGGTTTTGTGCGCATAAACATCCAAATAAAGCAAAAGCGTTTAATGTTCTGAAAAAGTCACCTAGATTAGGAGCGGCCAATCAACACAAGTTGATTTGGACGAGTTCCCAGCATGGAGAGACGGGAAATTCCCCTTGAAGATGCGTAACAACATATCGTCTCCTCGATGCTTGCCTCTTTGGATATTTAAATATCCTACCGGGGGCATGTAAGCACTTTGCTGGTTCAGATACCATGGGCGGCATTATCACGAAATGTCGATCGCTAGGGTCTGAATTCGGCCACGGAATGCCATGGGTGGGATTATGTCGAAATGTTGAAAGCAGGGTTCTGGGGGTTGCCATGGGCGGGATTATCTCGAAATCTCGAAAGCCAGGGACCCTTGAGGATTGATGATGGGGACAAGGAATCCGATATAGACCGTGTTGAGAAGATAATCCGAAGCTCGAAATAAAAAGAAAAGAGAGAGAAAAGCTCTCCAAACAAATAAATCTTTTATCTCTCTCTTACAAAAAATGCACTGCAAACTGAACTTAGGCTAAAAATGTCTCAAGCAAGGGTGCTTTAACTGCGGAGTCCAACAAACCCTAGGTTAGTTTTTGTGTGCCGTAGAAACCTTTGCAGAGGACTGAGGCTAAAGCGAGTCAGGTCCGGATTTTGGTTGGTACATGAGTACCTCTAGGCCTATTGTCGGCATTCCGACCTAATCGCAAAAGAAAAAGAGAAGCATTTATCATTATTGTTGACAGAAACTCTGGGTCTAGAACGGAAGTTAAAACCTTGAAATTTTGCTAAGGGACTAGCAAAAGCTAGGCATGGGGGTATGATGAGAACCTCATCATGAGCCATAACTAGCTCATTTTTACCCAATAAAGAAGATAAAAGCTCCTACATAACCTAGAAGAAGGCCTAAATGAAGGAATAAGTGCTCTGAGAAGAAAACATGAATTAAAGGTTAAAACTGCAATTTTACCATTGTAGTGCATAAACGGGATTTCTCAGAGGCAAAACATAGGTCAAATGGTCTAAATAAGATAAAAAGTTGGTTGAGTCAATTAGAAATGGGTTCATGTGCAATTTAGGAATTAAATGACATTTGGTAACCCTAAAACAGACCTGCTTAAATTAACAAGGTTTCGGTCAGAATAAAAATCAAGTAAACCCTCTAAAAATCATCGAAAGATATTACCTGGGGTTTAGAACACTTAATTTGGCCCTTGGAACCTAGTTTGACCTAGATTAGGGTCCTAGCTCATCAATTAACCTAATTTGGGTTTTTACGCAAAATGTCTAGTCAAACGTGGTCAAACCTAAAATCCAACTTCACCATTAGATTCCTTAGGTCAAAATTATGTTTTTACAAAAGCTTGGACCTAAGGAGAGGTCATCTTGACCTACTTTGCAATTTAGTACACACAAATCACAATTTGGCCCATATCTTTTGAAAATCATTGCAGAGAGCCCCCTAATTTCCTCGCCACCTTTGCAATCAAGTCCGACCGCCATTGTTAGGGCAGAACCGAACTCCGGCAAGGTTTAGAGAGGGAATACTCTCTGATTCCTCAGAGATCCCCTCCCAGAAATGGAAGGGAGATTCTCTGAGGAGTTCCCTTCCATCTAAGGCCAATCACGATCTCTGGTGTGAACCCAATCTCTCGTGCGAACGCACGAGGGATTTGGGTATCCACCCTCTTTCCTTCTCCAGCGAAGCATTGGAGATAATTACGCAGCCCTCCGCACACTAGAAAGTTCGGCCAGCACCTATAAAAGGATCCCCAAACCTGGCCGCTGATCTTCAGACTTGTTTTGGCGGAGATTCCCACATATTTTTCTCTCTTCCATCTCTGGCCAAGAAACCCGCAAGCTCCGGCGACCTCCTCCCCTCCTTCTTGTCGCTCTGCTGCCATACCAGCTGCAGAGTCAACTCTGCCTCTTCCTCCCGCATTGCGCCATACCAAGCACGCGTGCCCCTGACCTCATCCTCGTCGCCACTGCCTCCCTCAGGGTTCTTCTTCTCCGACGACAGCAGGTACGCATCGTCTACTCCCCTGCCTCCCTCCCTTCCAGAACACACCAGATACCTTCTCCATCTTCCCCTCTCTCTTCCCTTTTATTTCATTTAATTGCCCCTCAACATTGCCTGACCACCCTTATCTTCCACGTCACCGACCGACCTCCGGGAAGCCGCCCCCACCATTCCGCCCCTCCACACAGCTCGCCAACCGTCTCATAAGCTCCGCCTCACCACAAGGAAGAATCTCCGCCCATCCACCATCCCTCTACGCCTCCACCACAGCCCCGCGAACACCCCCACACTTCCGGTCACAGGTCGACCTAGGCATGCACACCTTGGCCATCCCACGACCTACAGCACCGCGCACCACCTTCGCCGTGCCACGGCGAAGGTCCCCAGCTGGTCTGATTAAGCCGAGAGGCTTGTTTTGTGTTTGACAGGATTTCAACCCCTGCAGCCATTGACGGTTGGAGCAGCTCCAGACTTCGGTAGCTCCAGGCGTCAGGGTCTCCAATCTTCAGGTGCAGCATATTCGGGAAAGTAGTGCGAAGCATCTAAGTCCAGCAAGGAGCGTAGCAACGTCCGCAGCTGCGGTGATTGCATGAAGGCTCTGTGGGCGCGCACGGGAGCGGGGCAGAACTAATAGTCCCACATCGGCGAAACGCGAAGCGCAGGTATACTTTAAATTGTTTTTGTGATATTTCCTCGTTGCCTCCGAACGCACAGGGGTGAGGTCCCTCACCTTATCCCACTCTCACCTCGTCTGCGGTTTCACCTCGCGGATCTGGCAAGCTCCGACCCGACCCAACCTGAGCACTCCTCGCGCATCACCCACCTGCCGGTGCACCTAGTCCCGGGTGCGAAATCTGACCCGATTACCTGTGGCTCTGGGAGAGCATCCTTGAGTGAATTGCAAAGAATGTGAGAGACGTACGGGTAGAGGGACAGGGTAGGTTTTTCTTCCACCTCTCTGTGCAGGCAGGCTGAGCATTGAGAGACTTAGCCGCAAGAAGAAGCCTTCGCAGAAAGCCCAAGGAAGAAGAAGACCAAGGAAGGAGAAGACTTCGCTGGAAAGAGAAAAGAAGAGAAAGAAGTTCAAGGAAGAAGAAGACTTGTAGACCAGAAGAAAAGAAGAAGAACCTATGAAGAAGAAGGCAGCAGAGAGAAGAGCAAGCAAAAATCAGAGAAGGCCAAGGCAAAATCAAAACAGGAAGAAGAATAATCGCATTTAAGACGTCTGATATAGAAATCATATGTCTAATCCTGTTATCTTTTAGCAATTCTTTTTATAACTCTCTCTCTTTGAATCAATTGTTCTTCATTTAAAAGTTGTTTTCCTTAGTTTTAAAGGTACTGAGATTGCTCCCTGTGTTCGACCTTGGATACTCTAGTTTTTCGAGTAAAAAAATTCTCTAATTGTTTGAACGCTTTGTCGACTATATTACAACGTATTATCTTTTAAAACCTGATCGGGCACGATAAACATCAACCTACAATGCCAAAGCAATGAATGCAATCCTTAGTGGACTTTCAAAAGCAGAATTCAACCTCGTCTCTACATGCAAAATGACATACAAGATCTGGAGCATACTAGAAGTCACCCATGAAGGAACAACTAAGGTAAAGGAAACTAGAGTAAATTTATTAACGCAAAATTATGAGCTTTTCTAGATGAAGAAGGGAGAATCTATCATGGAGATTTTCACATGATTCATGGACATTATAAACTCCCTACGGAATCTAGATCAAGACATAAAGAATGAAGCTTTGGTAAAGAAGATCCTTCATTCACTTTCCAATGATTAGGAGACCAAGACAACAACCATTCAAGAATCAAAAGATCTATCCACCCTGAAACTAGATGATCTTATTGGAATTATGTTGGCTTATGAAGTTCAGCTCCAACACATGAAGGATCATGGAGATTAAGGAACCAGAAAGAAGATCATAACCCTTGAAGGAAATTAGGAATCTAAAGAATCATCAAGTAGAGAAGAGGAGGAAGACATAGCTCTTCTCTCCAGAAAATTTAGAAAGTTCCTCAAGAATAAGAGGAGCAAGAGGATGTGGAGGAAGAAGAGGGAAGAATCAAAGACAGATACAATCATCTATTACAACTGCAAAAGGAAGGGACACATCAAGAAAGATTGTCCACTTCTCAAGAAAGAATTAGAAAATAAGAAGAACCACTTCGGAAAAGATGGAACAAAGAAAGCTTTCAGAACAACATGGGATGTATCAGACTCAAGCTCAGAAGAAGAAACTTCAGAAGAAGAAGCTCTTCTAGGACTAATGGCACTAGAAGATGACGTAACTTCTTTTTCACAAGATGAATTATTAGAAGCTTTTCTTGAGATGCACGACATAGCTAAGTCATTAAAAATAGAAAATAAAAGGCTAACTAAAGTATTAAGAGAAAAGAGAACACACAAAGATATACTTACTCAACAAAACACTGAATTATCTACTGAAATCACGTCATTAAAATTACAGATAGACAACTTAAAGGAAGATATTGATAAATTGATAGAGAACTCTACTAGTTTCTTAAATAATCTAACCAAATTCACAAATGGAAGTAGAAACTTGCATAAATTATTAGGAACGCAAACACAGAGCACCAGAAAATTTGGGTTTGGCTATATACCAAAAAATAACCATGAAGCATCAAGTTCCAACCAGAATAAAGAGAAAGGTAGCTTGCCAAAGCAGGCAATGAGAACTAACCACCGTGGACCCAAACAAAAATGGGTACCAGAAAGTCTTTTACAATCTTGTTTTGTAGGTTCTATAGATTATAAGAAGTGGACTTTCCAACAAATAAATGGAACATTAAAGCCACTTTATCAAACAAAGCCTCACAATCATAAACCAATGATAGGAAAGAGAAGAAAGAGGGTGGATAATGGACAACGGCTGCTCCAAGCACATGACCAGCGAAGATGACCTATTCTTGCAGCTCAATCGTTAGGAAGGTGGTACGGTCATGTTTGGGAACAACCACAAGGGTCTTATTATTGATACTGACCAAATTGGTAACTCTTCTACCTCTTTTGATAAAGTATATTTAGTTAAAGGCCTAAAACACAATCTATTAAATGTAAGGCAAATATGTGATAAAGGAAATAAAATCACATTCACATCAAAAGGTTTTAAAATTCGTAACAAAGAAACAAAACCAATTATTCTTGAAGAAAATAGACATAAAGATATCTACAATGTAAACTTCGACAAATACGATAGTCTTGAATGTCTAGTCGTATCTGATGAAGAAGCAACACTTTGACATAAATGACTGGGTCATGTTCACATGGGCAATATTAGTAAACTTGCGAAACAAGAGCATGTCAAGGGACTACCAAAGATCAAGTTCTAGAAAAGCAAAGTTTGTGATTCTTGTCAAGTTGGTAAACAAACTAAAAATCCATTTAAGTCAAAAGGGATGGTTAGCACTTCTCAACCCTTGGAACTACTTCACTTAGACTTATTTGAACCAACCAAATCCAGAAGCCTAAGCCAGTGCAAATACTGTTTAGTCATAATTGACGACTTCTCAAGATTTACTTCGGTATCCTTGTTAAAAAGTAAAGACTTAACCATAGATGCCCTTCACAAACTAGTTAGAAGATTACGCAATGAGAAAGGATCTGAGGTAATTATGATTAGAAGTGATCATGGTGGAGAATTTGAAATTGAATATTTTTTGAATTTTTGTGATCAATATGGAATTAAACATGAGTTTGCCTTCCCTAGAGCTGCACCTCATAATGGTGTGGTTGAGAGGAAAAATAAGACATTGCAAGAGTGTCCCCGTACAATGCTGTACAAGTAAGAGCTACCTTGATATTTTTGGGCTGAGGCTGTAAACACTACTTGCTATATCCAAAATAGAACCTTGGTCTGACCAATCCTAAAGAAGACACCTTTTGAACTCTATCATGGGAGAACACCTAGAATTTCCTATTTTAAGATTTTCGGATGTCGATGCTTTATACTTAACACTAAAGTTAATCTTGATAAGTTCGATGCTAAAAGCACGGAGGAGATTTTCTTAGGTTATTCAACCAGAAGTAAGTCCTACAGGGTCTTCAATAAAAAGAATTCTGTTGTTGAGAAAACCATGCATGTATCATTTGATGAAATAGTAGTTAAACCTAAATCTTCTACGATTGATGATGATGAACTAGTACATGATCCATCGAACATTCTAGAAGAGAATATTTCTAATGATCTACTCAAAGATATCTCTTTTATGAAAGATCATCCTAAAGAATTGGTAATAGGAGATTTGTCCAAGGGAGTTTAAACCAGATCTTCCCTTAACATACTAGCCTTTATGGCCTTTGTTTCACAATTATAACCTAAAAATGTTAAGGAAACTTTCTCGGACAATTGTTGGATTATTGCTATGGATGATGAGCTAAATCAATTTAAGAAAAATCAAGTATGGAAACTTGTTTCAAAGCCTAAATCACAAACCATTGTAGGTACCAAGTGGGATTTTAGAAACAAACTTGATGAATCAGGAAGTGTAATTAGAAATAAAGCTAGACTTGTGGCTCAAGGATATAATCAAGAAGAAGGAAAAGATTTTGATAAAACAAATGCACCTATTGCTCAACTAGAATCTATTAGGATGTTGCTAGCTTTTGCAGCCCATATGGAATTCAAACTCTTCCAAATGTATGTCAAAAGTGTCTTTCTAAATGGATTCATCAAAGAGGAAGTCTTTGTTAAACAACCTCCAGGTTATGAAGATCCAAATCATCCAGAACATGTATACAAATTAAATAAAGCTCTATATGGTCTAAAACAAGATCCACGAGCTTGGTATGATAGATTAAAATCATATTTAATTAATAATGAGTTTAAAATTGGTCAAATGGATCCAACCTTATTTACCAAAAGAAAAGAAAATGATCTTTTAATAATTCAAATATATGTTGATGATATCATTTTTTATGCTACTAATGATCTACTTTGCCAAGACTTTGTAAAGGTAATGCAGGATCAATTTGAGATGAGCATGGGAGAACTCAAGTTCTTCGTAGCTCTTCAGCTTGATCAGATATCCTCTGGAATCTTCTTATCTCAAACAAAATATGTAGCAGAGATACAGAAGAAACTCTCGATGGATAAACTCAAAGATAAGGAAGCACCGATGGCAGCTTGTACCTAATTAAAAACTAATGACATAGGTAAATCAATAGATCAAAAACTATACAAGAGCATGATAGGATCTCTATTATATTTAATTGCAAGTAGACCTGACATTCTATTCTGTACTTGTTTGTGTGCTCGCTTTCATGTAAACCCTAAAGAATCACATCTATATTTTGTTAAAAGAATACTTAGATATCTAAACAACACACAAGACTTACGACTTTTTTATATGAAGTTTGAAACATTGCAATTAGAATCCTTTTTTGATGTTGACTATGCAAGTAGCTTCAAAGACCACAAGAGCAGTAGTGGACCTTGTCAATTTCTCGAAAATTCCCTAGTCTCTTGGTTATCTAAAAAACAAAATATTGTATTACTATCCACAACTGAAGTAGAATATGTAGTAGCATCTTTAGCTTATTCACAATTATTGTTGATGAAACAAACATTACAAGACTTTGGTTTATCTTATAAGAATAGCAAGATTTTGTGTGACAACACAAGTGCTATTAACCTTTCAAAGAATCCAGTACAACACTCTAGGACAAAACATATAGATATTAGACATCACTTTCTCAGAGATTGTGTATTAAAAGGGATATCAGCTTAGAATTTGTTAACATAGAAAATCACCTAGCTGATATATTCACAAAACAATTACCAAAAGATAGGTTTAATCAGATTTGTCATTCACTAGGTTTATCTAGATTAAAAGAGAATAATTAATTGGCCTAATAAATGATTGTTTGATCAGTCAATTTTTCAAAATTGATCAACTAACCTTTGATTGATCAAAACAATTGTTTGATTGACCAAAACATGATTTTGCCTGGTGGGAATTTTCCCACAACTCTATCCTTTTGATCGATCAATCAAATTTTTTGATCAATGAATCTATTTGGGCGGGAATTTTCCCTCCAAACATTTAAACTCTGATTGACCAATTACTTCTTTTGATCGATTACATCTCATTTTGATCAACCAAAACAAGCAGTTTCTCTTTTCTAAGATTGAGGACTTCTTTCCACATTTCACATTCACAATCAACTTTTGCCATTTCTAAGCTATGTGATTAGATGCCTTAAGTTCATTTACCTAATTTATTAATCACAGTCTCTATAAAACACATCGTTTGTTACCCCAAACACCCATTTTTTACTCTATAAATTCATTTGCTCAGCACTCCACAAAAAAAACATATCCCCACTCTACTCCAATCGTCTGATCAACAACAAACGCTGCCACCAACCACCTCGCATAAGCCACCTCCACGCATGGGTCAACCGTGCATCAGTCCTTACGAGTGCATGCTCGCTTGTCGCCTTCTTACACCTCCAGGCTCGTGCAAATTCGACCTCCTCACACACCCTCCATCTGGCCACCGTTTTGATCAACCAACTTTAGTCCGATCTCAGTATATTCTAAACCTTGAATACTCCACTCCTTTGGATTTTTCTTGTGTTTATAATGTGCTTTGACTTACTCACACTTGTTTTATCTTGATTGTGTATTTTTCTTGCAAAATCATGTAGCATACATGAGCTTATCATCCAGTCAAACACTTCTTTTTTCCGGTCAGAGGTCTTTTCGTCGACCAAACCCTTTGGTTGATCGACCAAACTCTGGTTCATTTTTGGTCGACCAATCAAAATTTTTGATTGACCAACTATATTTTCTAGCTCTTTACCATGGCACCCAAACATGCACGTGGCTCTTTGATTAATGTGTTTTGCATGGTAGAAATCAGGGTTTGGAGGAACCCATCATCGTAGTCGCAAAACTCATTATCAAATACAATTTTTATTAAAACTCAATGGGAGTCTCGGGTCAAACATAGGGAGGTGACATTTACTTTAGTTGAAAATCGCACTTCATTTTGTTTCCTTTTGGCAATTTGAGGTGTTGTTATTTTTTTGTGTTTTTGAAATAAAAAGACATGCAGAATAAATTCACAAGAGAGATGGAATCGAATATGATTTATTGTACAACTGTCTATTACAATAATCTACAAAAACATAAAAAAAAGGAGAGAGGTGATAAGGAATCTCCCAAATAGGCTGTTCGGCTAGATGATGGCGCCTGGCGAAAGCTTGGACAAAGGACTTTAGGAGCGGGTTAATGGAGGTGAGATGCAGGAGGACGTCGGGTAGAGGAATGTTTCATTGAGGCTCTGGAATGGAGGTGAGGAGACGATGGTGATCTGCTACCGGAATGGCTATGGGATGACGGGGTGACCTATGAAGCTAATGAGAGAGACAGCGAATATTACATGGGGCAAGGGATCATTACACTAATAGGGAACCTTTGGAGCTTATGAGTGAGCCCTTGGGAGCTTTGATGGTCTTCTAGAGCTCAAGAGTAGGTGGGTGAAGTAAAGGTAGAGATACCCTGGAAGGGAAAGGGTGTAGGTTTTTATATAGTTGATGAGTGGAGGTTAAAATAGGCATAAGACCAATAGCAATCTCCAGGATGTCGCTGTAGGTCCATCTCAAGTGTCGCTGTAGCTAGCCCACTCCTGCTCACACCTACGCTGCGTTGGCCCTCCATCTTGTGCATTGATCGTGCTTGAGCGTCGCTGGCCGTCCATCTCGCGTCACCAGTTGCCGTTGCGAGCATCCATCGAGCACTCACTGGCGTCCGTTGGCGTGTTCTGATCCACGTGAAGTGAATCCCCACCCTTGGATGGTAGATGAAGGGCTCTGAGCACACGAGAAAGAGAGCTCTAAATCGCACCTCCGGTGCATATATGATTGCGTGTCCATCTATGCATCGGATCTCACGTGCATGCATCTCGCGCATCGGTGACGCCACGTAGCTGCTTCCCTCGCTACCCGATTGTCCATTGATGGCTCAATTTCTTACCTGCGTGCGCTTAGCGGATAAAATCTACTCGCGGGGCTTCGATCGTGTGGCCACGCAATGTGAGCCGAAGCACCGACAGCTGCACTTAGGTCAGTTTTGTGCGTTGCTTAGGAATTAAGGCTTTGCATGCTGCGACCGTTGTATCTTGATCCAGCAGTTGCATGAAGCCCTCTCTTGTTGGCTTGAAGAGGGGATGCGGTGCTTTGATTACTGTTGGATTTGAATCCAATGGTCGAGACTTCACAGGAACTTCTTAGCAGGAGGGCTATAGCTAGGCAGGAGGGCTACAATGGTGCCACGTGGTGCCATCATGGCTGTCCACCTTCTTATTCTCGTAGAGGGTGCTACAGAGCTCTGATCGGCATGATTCTCACGTTGACAGGCTGCAATCGCCGCTCCGGATCCATCCGTATGGTCATATTTCTCATCTGTAACCAATAAAGATGTCGTACTGCCTCCTGGCTATATAAAGTGTTGGAATTAATGTGCATAATGTACAACTATCCTAAATGCAATGCAATGAATGTCATGCAATATTTATACTATGATACGTAATGATAGGCCTAGGAACTATCATAAATAAGTATTTTATCATGAATTCATGTATGTTTATCACAACCCCATGCTTACTTTTTGCTAGTCCCTAGCAAAATTAACCTAAAAGCTATGTATAAAAGTAGAATTAGGATTCGATTACTTAGGCAAAATTCGTCGATTGTTTTAGAAAATCTCAACCTCAAGACTGAATTACAAAATAGAATAGTGGTCGGGTGCCTACTAGAATGCAGACTGCCCAAGCCCTCACCTTATTTGAAAAGAGAAGGTACACCTTTTTTTTGCTTTTCTTCTTTTCTAATTTTTTATACTTTTGCAGTTTGGGAGTTCTGGGATAACCTTTTATGGGTAGCCGACCCACCCAAGACTCAAAAAGGACTCTCAGTGCTAAGCATCTAGTGAAGAGAGTAAAAGACTCACTAGGCGGCCAATAAAGTGGACTTCAAGTTTCTACGACCCCAGGTGACCTTGCCTAGAGGTTTACCTTTTTGAACGATAGCTTTCTCCCAACTTCTTTTATTTTTGCGCTCAACACAAGGGCAAACCTAGTGTATATCTTCATGATTTGTTCTACTTCCCCGCTTCTTCCCTAAGTATTTTGTGAATTATTGAGCATTTTTATGAGCTGGGCTCTAGATAGCCAGCCAATTCGTTGCTGCTCACGGCAACTTGCTGGCCATACTCATGTAGTGAAGTGTGGTTTTATTAGTTTATTTTTTTTATTTTCTCTTTTTTTTCTTTTTCTTTAAGTAGGTGGCTTTACAGATCTAAGATTTACCTAAAGAAAGTACGACAAAAATGGTTTTATGGCTGGGCTTTCAATAAGCAGCTGATGAGCTATTACCACCGACAACTTGCCAACAATACCACCCTAGACAGTTCATTAGCCACCCAATTTCCGAAGAAATTACCGAAAATTGAGTTAGTGCAAAAACAGTGTGTAGATACTTATGCTTAAAGTCCCCCCAAATCAGAGGGCAGGTTGATAAGTCATATACTTACAACCATAATTTATTGATCATTTAAAATAGAATTACTTCACGAGGACTTGAGACTATGTCCACATTCGAGTGGACACCCGGGCTAATTATGGCCGAAGATCTGAAGAGTCTAAATATTCAAGTCCCAAAGTATCAATTCCTAAAGTTTGCAACTCCTAATGCCTAAGATTTTGTCTCCTAGTTCTTCTTTCTTCTAAAAAAAGATGAAAAATAAGAAATTACTATCACAGCTAACAAATAGATTCATAAGAAATATAAACCCCCCATGCTTAGCTAATGCAATGTCCACATTGTTAAAAATGTAAGCATGCAGGAGAGTAGAAGTGGAAGAGTAGCACCTGGTTTCCATGAGATTTAGGTCGGCTCGGAAAAGTCTTTACACATGTTGAGTTTAATGCCTTCAGCTAGGCAATGATCAGTTTGCGGTGGTTAAGGCAAGGTAAGAGCAACCTTGTCAGAGATGGGTTTAGGGAGCACATGGCCAACAAAGGGTTTGAGACGTTGTTTGTTGACCTTGAAGAAATTACCTGTCTTTAGGTCAGAGATTTTAATGGCCCTATTAGGGAAAATCCACTCAATAATGAACGGGCCATCCCACTTAGACCTAAGCTTACCGAGGAAGAGCTTTAGTCGAGAATCATAAAGCCAGAGCTTCTAGTTCAGCTCAAAGCTCTTACGTGAAATCATCTGTTCGTGGAGAGCTTTGGTCCCTGCCTTATAGATTCTACCATTTTCATAAGCATCATTTCTAAGCTCTTCCATCTCAGATAGTTGTAGTTTCCGGGTCTTCCTAGCCAACTCTAGGTCAAAATTATATTTTCTGATAGCCCAAAATGCCCGATGTTCTAGCTCTACGGGTAAGTGACAAGCATTACCAAACACTAGATGGAATGGAGACATACCGATAGGCATTTTGTATGCAGTACGGTAGGCCCAAAGAGCATCACCTAGCTTTTGGGTCCAATCGTTCCTATCAGGCCTTACGATTTTCTACAAAATGTTTTAATCTCTTGATTGGAGACCTCGGCCTATTCGTTCGTCTGAGGGTGGCAAGGTGTGGATATCCGATGATTCACCCCATATTTCCCGAATAAATTCTGAAACTGGGCATGAGTGAAATGTGTGCCACCATCACTAATAATTGCCCAAGGAATCCTGAACCGACTGAAGATATTCTTCTTCACAAAATTGATGACCACTTTGTTGTCATTGGTTCGGGTGGGGATTGCCTCAATCCATTTGGACAAGTAATCAACAGTGACAAGAATATACTGGTGTCCAAATGAAGTAGGAAAAAGTCCCATGAAATCGATGCCCTAAATGTCAAAAATTTTGACAGAAAGTATTGGGCTAAGAGGCATCATATCTCTCTTAGCCATGTTCCTGAGTGTTTGGCATTGGGAGCGCGACTTTGACAATTCCTGGGCATCCTTAAATAATGACGGCAAATAGAATACAGAATGCAAGATTTTTGCTGCTGTCTTCTTCCCAAAAAAGTGTCCACCACATGCAGATGTATGGCAAAACTCATGTATACTATGGAACTCATTTTCTGGGATGCATCGACGAATAATCTAGTCTACGCCGATGCCGTACAGCTCGAAATGGTCCCAAAAACAATATTTGGCCTCAGAGTCAAGTTTGTCCTATTGTTGTTTGGTCCAATCCTGGGGGATTTGACCAACGACCAAATAGTTGACGATATCTACAAACCAGGGGGTTCGGATACCTAAGATTGTAAGGATAGTCTCATCTTGAAAAGTGTCTGAAATAGGGATATCTAGATGAGAAAAATCAATTAGGATTCTTGAGAGGTGATCTGCCACTGCATTATATGCCCCGGCTTTATCCCTGATTTCAAGATCAAATTCTTGAAGTAATAGAATCCAGCGAATAAGCTGGGGCTGGGCATCCTTTTTGTCCAAGGGATGTTTCAAAGCCGAGTGGTCGGCATAAATGATTACATGAGAACCTAAAAGATAAGCCCTAAATTTTTCCAAAGCGAAAACTACAGCTAGCAATTCCTTTTCAGTGACAGTGTAGTTCCTCTAGGCCTCGTCCAAAGTCTTGCTAGCATAGTAAATCACATAGGGCTTTTCTCAATTTTCTGACCCAAGACAACCTTGATGGCATAATCAGATGCGTCAGCCATAATCTCAAATGGGGTTTTCCAGACCAGTTGTTGCAACATCGAGGCACAGGTGACTGTCGTTTTGAACAAATCAAATCCCTTATGGCATGATTCATCAAACTCGAATGGCGTGTCTTTGGCCAGAAGGTTACTCAAGGGTCGAGCAACCTTCGAGAAGTCCTTGAAGAATTTTCTATAAAAACCCACATGGCCAAGGAAAGAGTAGACTTGTTTTACGGATGTTGGTGGCTGAAGTCTAGATATAGCATCCACCTTAGCCTTATCAACCTCAATACCCCCGATTAGAGACCACATGACATAGGACAATGCCTTATTGAGTCATAAAATGGCTCTTTTCCCAGCTAAGGACTAGCCATGTCTTGATGCATCTCTGGAGGATCAATTCGACATTAGCTAAGTAGGACTCAAAAGAATCTCCAAAAATTGAGAAATCATCCATGAACACCTCAAGACAATCTCCCACCATGTCAGAAAAGATGGCCAGCATGCACCTTTGTAAAGTCGCTGGTGCATTGCAAAGCCTGAATAACATTCTACGGAATGTAAAGGTTCCATAGGGACATGTGAAAGTTGTCTTTTCCTGGTCATCAGGATGGATAAGGAATTGGTTATATCCCGAATAACTGTCCAATAAGCAAAAGTATTTTTGCCCAGCGAACCTTTCTAGGATTTGATCGATGAATGACAAGGGAAAGTGATCATTTTTAGTGGTTGTGTTCAGCTTCCTATATTCAATACAGACTCCCCATGTAGAAGCTGAATGAGTGGTGAAGGTTTCCCCTTTCTCGTTAGTCGTAACGATTATTCCCACCTTCTTAGGTACAATATGAACGAGGCTAACCCATAGACTATCTGAGATTAGGTATATAATTCTAGCATCGAGCCACTTGATTATCTCCTTCTTGGCCACTTCTCGCATATTCTGGTTTAGTCTCCCTTGTATTTCATAAGAAGGGAAACATCCGTCTTCCATGAAAATACGATGATTACAATAAGATTGCTCGATCCTCTTAAGGTCGTGAATAGTCCAACCAATTGCCTCCTTATTGTTCTTAAGAACCTTAATCAACCTCAATTCCTACTCCTTAGTTAAATCAGCACTGATAATCACAGGGAGCATGTTCTTAGGTCCTTGGAACTCGTATTTCAAATTCTCAGGCAATGGTTACAAATCAAGCTGAGGTGGGTTTAGTATAGAAGGTATGGAGGACGTCGATGATGATTCATCAAGACGATTCAGTGGAAGAGGCTGGGAATGAACAAAATCAATAGCATCTTCAGGATGTGGTAGGTCTGCCACGAAGGGTTGTGGGTGGGGCTCACTAAAGCTGGTGGAGTGCTCGAGTGCACTTATTATTATGCAAGTCTCAAAATCATGATCCTTGAGCTCCTTAATGAATCCACAATCCTCAAATCCTCTTATCGCATTAAAAATATCAAGAGTTAGCTTCCTACCCTAAAAGCGATCTCCATACTACCGCTCTCATAGTTTATGTTGGCCTTAGCAGTAGCTTGGAACGGGTGCCCTAGAATGATGGGCGTGTTGCTCAAATCTTTAGGTACATCCAGGTCAAGGACTAGGAAATCTATAGGAAAATAGAAATTCTTGACCTTGACAATTACATCCTCAATAACGCCCTTCGGTGTGGTCATCAAATGGTTAGCTAATTGTAGCGTTACTGAGGTTGGCCTAAGTTTGCCTAACCCAAACTTCTCATAAAGAGAAGTTGGGGTTAGGTTGATGGATGCACCTAAATCCAATAATGCCCTATGAAAAGTGTATTCCCCAAAAACGCATGAGATCAAGGGGGCACCTGGATCTTTTTCCTTTTGAGGAAGGTGATGCAGGATGACAGAACTTGCCTGATCAGAGAGAATCACCTTCCTCAGAGTTGGTTCTCTCGACTTACACTTTTGGGTACAAAGTTCTTTCGAAAATTTACCATAAGCCAAGATGTGCTTAATAGCATCGAGGAGCGGAATATTGATCTCTATGCTCTTGAATAAATTCAGGAGCTCCTCGTTGCTATCAACAATTTTCTTCTTCTTGGTTTTCAATAAGGCCTCAGAGAATGAGATGTGGGTGGTATTTTCAATTTTCGATCCATGAGCCCTATTGTCTTCTTCAATCTCCTCCTTCTCTCTCTCAACCTCCCTAGGGTTTGGCTTTTAGAAGGTAATTCAGGGTTCTGGGTCTGCTTCCCACTTCTTAAAGTGATGGAGTTTGTAGAGGCATATGGGTTCGGTTCTTGAGGTGGGCTAGTGAAGATTGGAGGGCCCTGATTGGTCATGCAACAAGAAGGAGAAGAGAAGGGACCCTGCTCAACCACCTGAGCATGTGCGTGTGGGTCCCTTTGATTCCCGTACCCTTGGGCTCTATTGCCCAAATTTTGCACATTGTGTGGGTTGGGTACAAGTTGGTATGGTAGAGATCCAGGTTGTCGGGTGTTAGCAATCAACCCGAATTGCAAGTTATCCAATGATGTCTTCATTCACTGCATAAACTAAAGCATGGACCCTTGCATTTCCACCATCTGCCAGTTTAAATCAGCCTGCCCTATGGATTATTGGGCATTCCAAGATGGCTGAGTAACCAATCTCAGGGCAACTGGGTGTGTACTTGACCTTGACCCATAGGTCTTTGAGATGCATAGTTGCTGGGATGAGTTTGGGTCTATTGCCCCTGACTTTTCCAGGAGAAGTTAGGGTGGTTCCTCCAACCCAAGTTATAAGTGTTGGAATATGGGTTGGACCTAATATTCTCCTACATTGCATATGCATCCTCATAGGACGAGGATGGAGAGAAGGACCAGAAAAATTGGGATCACATAAGGTCCCAGTTTGGAACCCATAAGGTTTCAAGAAATCTTGGCTCACAGGTTGAGCCGATTCAAGTTGGTTTACAAACTCCCACCATATAGGAGCTCATGAGGAATGGAATCCCGAATTGTAGGATTGAGTAGGTGCAGAAGTGTTTCCCGAATTCCCAGACATCCTTTCTTCCATTCTTTTAGCAACTAAGTTCTTTTCATCAAGCTTATTACAAATCAATTCCATGTCAAATGAATGAGAACCTAGTATCTCATTAGCATTTGACCTGGGTTGTTGGGACCGGTTGAATGCATCCATGGAGGCATTATTAATTGAGTTCTCACCCATTTCCTCAAATAGGTTATATGTGCTATCTGCATCCCTGTTGAGGAAATTAACTCCGCAGGAGGTGTCCACATGATTATAGAGTTGTTCAACGAACCCGTGATAGAAAATCTACATGAGTTGCCATTTCGACACATCATGGTGTGGACACTTCCTCAAAAGTTCCTGGAATAGCTCCTAGGCACCATGAAACGGTTCCCCCGGCCACTAGATGAAAGTGGTAATCGCCTATCGCAGGGCATTGGTCCGTCCGATTGGGGAAAATTTCTTTAGGAAGGCTGACTTAGGAGCAGCCCATGCTTCTATCAGCCTTCCGATGGTCCGGTACCAATGTGCGTCCATATCCCCGAGAGAGTGGGGAAAGAGCCTCATGATCATTTGCTCTTTGTTAATGTTCCTTGCTTTAGTGGTCTAAACCAAAGTAGTCAGATCCTCCAAGTGCTAGAATGGGTCCTCCGAGGCAAACCTATGGAAATGCTTAATCAAACTTAGGACTTAGGGCTTGACTTCTTTGTCTCCGGCTGGAATAATGATGCCGAAACATTCCCCAAAGTTTGAAGGATCATAGAAATCCCTCAACAGCCGAGCACCCTGACCATTCATTCGTTGGAACCATTGCTGCATCTATTGCAATTCATCCAACTTCCTCTGAATCAGCTCCTACAGGTTCTAGGGTGGGGGAGGTGGTTGTTGATCAACCATGGGATCTGCTTGACTAAAGCTCAACCTCTGCCTTTAGTAATGGTCTAAAGGTCCTTCCAATCTAGCTTTCAATGACCTCCTTCCAAGCACATATTGGAAAGAACTCGGAAGGGTGCAGAAGAGAAGGAGAACTACAGAACAAAAAATACATTCCTATCAGTATGTTGGGTAGCTTAAAGGTCTACAGACTCTTACAATCCATCCTAAGATTATGGATGATTTACTCTACTTATATCCAGGCAAACAAACCAGTTAGAAGGAGGGACTGGGGAGAAGGTTCTTCCTTTTGCTTGCTCCTCTGGTTCCTAGTGTACCCCCCAGCCGCGGTCGTTTGATGCTACTCCCCTAAGTAGACATCAGATTGAGTAGCATAAGTAGGTTAATCATGAATAATCTCAATCTAGATCACGACGAGCGAACCAGTCCTTTGGGCCAACGTCACATCAATTTTAGTTAGGCATAGGATATTGGTGCCTCTGGAATGTGATGGGCCATTAACGGGTTGTTTCCTTAATGATTTGTTTGAGAATGTGTGAGTGTGCACAACAAAGAAATTTTCAAGGAAGATTATTAATGATAAGGTGAGTTTTAGGGTTCGAATCTTGCTTAGCAGCTTTTTCGATTCAAATATTAGGTGTATTCAACAAAAATTTGTGAGGCAAACCAAGTTTTGAAAGCATGAGTTCAAGTGTATTTCCTTTATAAATCAAGAAAATATGGAGTGCCTGGCTTGACCTAAATATTGAATCCTATGGGGCTGTTACAAAAATGAATCTCTTTTAAATTGGGTGGTGCAGTCTAAAGAATTCAATCAATCAGCCTAAATGAACCACCGATTAAGGCACATAGAAAGGTGATTAACCTAATATGATTTCTACTCCTTTATGTGTTGATTTGGTGCATTGGTTCCACAAGTCGGAATCTCGGTTCACTAGATGATAATCAAGTTAGGTTATGTGCCTCAAATGTGGGTGTGTAAAGTGTGTATATTGATTCGTCCCAAAGAAAGTATCTTTTTATTTTTTTGTATATAAAATGCAAGGATGAGATGAGTGGAAGTGGCAAACAAGACAAACAATTCTCTCCTAGGGTTTATGCAAGCACCTAAGTAAATTTGGTCTTGGTTATGAGTGTGGTGAAATGAAACTAGTAGGGGGGAATGTGGGGGACACTTATGTTTTGACTCGTAAAGTGCATTTTTGATAAGAAAAAGCATCGAAGTATAGTGCGCAATATGATCAACAAAAATATTCATAAAGATAACGAGACTTGGAGTCCCGGTCGTTCGTCTCTAGGAGGCATTTATGGAAATGTAGATTTGAAATCGATCTCTTTCACTCTACTTGCTTAAAATCTCATGCTGGTTTATGGTGATTTACGTATTGATGTACGACAAGCTGGTTGGCAAAAGATAGTAATTTAGACCTGCAACTTCAATCACACCAAAAGATGATAACTAGGCACATGGTGATTTTCAACATATATATTTATATATATAAAAGATGATGATGATATCAGAGTTGCAGAGCATAGGTAGAGGAATGCTTGTACGGGAAAATAAAACGACTACATACATGAATCTATGGGGTCATTTTGCAAGCATCATTGGGGGAGAATAAGGAGCTACACTGCTAAGTAGTAAATAAACCATGTAAATCTAAGAAGAACTATAACCCAGTCTAGTAGAAGTAAGGCCATTCGAAGGTGGCTCCGATGGCTTTGACTTGTTGAGAGGAGAAGGAGTGGCAGCCAATGGTGCTTAGTCCAGTCCTTGGAGAGAGCTTGGAGAGGTGATCCAGCATCTTGGCATGGAGATGGTGGTGTTCGTGGTGAAGCTACTCGTGGACATGGAGGTGGAGTGGATGTGGAATGAAACTAAGCTAAATGGAACCAAGAGTGGATGGGTGCAAATGGCCACCACTTAGGTCTTTTTATAGTCCTAAGGGAGACTCTCTAGAGAAGTGTGGAACTCCCTAGAGAGAGCTCCAAGAGTGGCTGGCCAAAGAGTGAGAGAGGTGAATTTTAGATCCACCATTTGTGGAGCTACAATTTGAACGTCTCCTGGTTGCTAATTTTAGCAACCAAGAGTGGCGCCACCTTTGGAAGAACCTAAAACACTCTAGGTGGTGTGGGAGTGCAGGAATAGGTGTGTGTGTGGCCTTGCTCTTTGTGCCTAAGTGGTCTAGGATAGGTTCTAAGGGGTTTGGGTTAGTGTAGGTCTTAAATTAGGATTGCAAACCCTAATTGCTATGGGGGAATTGCAATTAAACTTAACACAAGTTTAATTGAATGAGTACGAACCTAATTGAGAGTGAAATAACTCAATTAGGTTGGGCTTAGGTCAATTGGACTCTCATTGAGTCCAATTTGACTTGTATGGGTTGAGATCTGGGCTCAATTAGACTCTATGAGTCCAATTGACTAGGCAATGGTAATTGACTATGATGTAAGTCAATTGGATTTAGTGAGGACCTAATTAGGTCCTTAGGGAGGTCTAGAGGTGATGTACTAGGGTTAAGGCACCTTAATTTAGGTTGCTAGAGGTTTAGAATTGGGTTTAGGCAGCTAGAGGTCCAAGATCAAGGCTTGAATCTCAAAACAGGAACTACAGAGCAGTTCCAAATGTCCAATAATTGTATCAGATGACTTATACTAAAAAATCAGAAGTCCAAGCTTCAATTCTGGACATCTAATCAAAGTCAAGAAAGATCCTAGGTTTTGTCTTCGGTATTTTACAGGAATTAGACGTCTAACCAAATGTTTGGATGTCTAATAACACTGCAAAATGTGTTTAAGGTGTGTGGGAGTTGGCTAAGGGTTATGGACATCCTATAAGTCATCTGGACATCCAGATAGAGGTTGGAATTAGGGTTTTATGGTTTCCTACGGTGTGATGACCTTATCTAAGTGTGGCTAAGGCTTGGGGAAGCTTCTAGGCTATCTTAGGGCTAGGATGGTCCTATGTTCTTCACAATTTACTGCTTCATTCCTACTTAAATAGAATAGAAGACCTCAACCCCTTACATTATTGTCTACTACATCTTATTCTAGGTCATCTACTGCAACTCTACTGTAATTCCAGTTATTCTTTATTCCTCAGATCCAGCTTTAGATCCAACTTTAGATCTACCTTTTTGTCAGCTTATTACCTGTAGTTGACATAATGCACTTAATCAGCACATTATAGCATTATTTTACGCATAGCTAAAAGAAAGCAGTAAAGATGCAAGTAATGCTTATGCATGCGTGAACTGTCCTAACTTATGCTAAGTCCTAGCCTAATTTAGGCCAATTAAGACCTATGATTGCTGTGCAATGATACCCTCGTGCCTAAATCTTGCTAGTCCTTAGCAAATGCAAAACTAAATTATTCACAGAAGGGTCCTTAAGGGATTGATTATTTTGTCAAGTGTATGCCTAGAGATTTTTTCTCCTTTTTGTTTTCATCCGATGCTCTAGAAATCCAGACTATCGTGAATGTATAGCTATGTAGCTTTTGCAACGGATTCGAGTAAAGAACTAATTCACCTCCAAAACCTATACTTGACCCCTAGTAAAAATTCTAGCTGGATAGGCAGACTTCTTCCCTCGAGGTATTGAAGATATTCTATGAATTCTACCAAATTTTAAGCTTAGGTAGAGAATGTCTGAGGGATACGGGTGTTTATTTGGTGGCTCACTATCACTTGGTGCTACATAGAGATTAGTACCTCAGAATCTAGATTCCTAGATTATCAAGTAACTCATCTCAGAGAAAGATGAGAAAAAACTATTCTCTTTGGTTCCTTTGTATTCATTCTCTCTTACACTCTCTGTTTTTTTTTTTTTCTTAGAGCTCACAATCCCACCAGATTCTCACGTATGATTCGTATTTGGTGGTTTCACTTCGCAATAACACTTTAATTGAGTTCCCATAACTCTAACACTAAGTCAGATTTCCTCAGCCAGTATTCGGGCGGTTAGAAACACAGAAAAATAGGTTAAGGCCATATTTGGTGGGTTTCAAATTTATTTGGTGGTAATGCCTCAATGCAACTAAAATAAACACTAAATATTCACTCGTTTTCTTTCTTTGCTTTTTCTTCTTTTCTACTTTTTTTCAATTTTTTTTTCTTTTCATAATTTTTTCTCTTTTTCTTCTTTTTTCTTATATTTTTTCCTTTTTTCTATTTTTTTTTCAACAGAACACAACTAACACACATCCATGAACTTTATTGATGAGGCATTATTAGGGATTGGTGGTACTCAAGAGACATTGTGTGGCTTATTTGGTGGAAGTGCCTATTGATGGCACCGCGAGAGATAGATAGGACAGTGTATTTTTGACCTTGATATCAATACCCTCCTTCAGCCAAGGATTCCATAAAGAATGATCGTAACCTTCCACCTTAGCCCTTGTTTTATGAAAACTCACTCTTCGCATATTTGCCTTATTTGGTGGCTCTCAATATTTCACACAAAATGTGTATGCAGGAACCGAGAGCGAAAACTATGCCTAATCTCTGAGTATCATCACATAATTATCTAGGATTCTGGATTCCTTGTACTAATCTTAAAGCACCAGTACACTCTACTCTCATCTCACACTATTTGGTGGATTTTTGGAAGAAAATCTACCTGACTCCCAAAACTTTGTCCAGGGGTTCAGGAGAAGAAGCACTGCTTCTTCTTGACAGACTAAAGATGTTTATTAGCCTTCACTATGAATCCACTGCAAATTCTACGTGTGTGCGAAAAATTATACTGGATTCCAGATTACAGGAATCAACTAGAGGATAAAATCCCTAATGCATTCTCTTAATAAAAATCTTATTCATGAATGCAATATGTATATATGCTATAAACAAGTAACATCTTATATTCATACTTCATGAAATTTTCCTTTCGAGTTACATTCAGCTTGACCATAAATTTAGAACAAAAGTTGAGCGGGCAAGTCAAAAGTGGTTGTTGCAGGCGATTTTTAACTCCAATGTGAGCATTGGAGGTGGAGGCAGTTATTCTTTCATTTAGGGTCCTAAAGTACATTTGACATGCTGCTCCAAGGTTTTCTAAATGTTGGCATAAAAATTTCTAGTTTTGTCTTATCTAGCCCCCACATGCATAATTTCTTGCATGTACTCATGCATGAATATAAAAGAAAATAAATACAGTAGGGAGTAAATGGGTAGAAATCACATGGAATTGCTCCTGAAATTTTAACTTTCAGTATTGGCCAACCTGACAATATGCAATATGCAAAAGAAATATGCTTAAAAGAAAAATATGCCATGTATAGAAATGGTTATGTATAGATGATGGATGCGGAGTAGATGCTGAGTTTAACGCCTCTAGCTGGGCGAAAACTCAATCAGATGTATCAGTTCTAGCATAGGAGCCAGTCAAGATGAAGTGAAAGATGTGCTCGTATGCTCCTAGAATCAATGGTCCGGAGATGCGAACCATCTGATTGTGCACCCCTACTCCAAAAAGTCTGGCTATAAAAAAGTGTGGAGTGGTGGTAGAAAATAGAGTATAATCAGAGGGTAGGGCATGATGTTGATTCAGTTGATTTATCATGTCCCACAATTCATTAGGAAGTTGCTGAGGGAGTAGAGCGAAATGTATCTCAGAACTAGAATCTAAGTCATAGGGATCCTCATAACGATAATTGACATCAAAGATCATGCCCTCTCCAAGCTCCGGATCATATGGGGGTATCCGTGAAAGTAAAAGATCAATGGGGAGTTCACTGAAATCCAGATCAGAAATTACTTCGGCCTTATCAGTACTCATCTCTGATTCATCGGAGGCTGACTCTTCAAGCTTCGAGTCGAGCCATCCATTAGATTGACTAGGATGGTAGGTGCATCCCCAGCTCATTCTACTCAAAGCTTCACTCTCATATGCATTGGGTTCCTCAGTAATTCCTGCCTTAGGTAGCATATCCATTTCATCGGTCAAAACATCCATAGCTACTTCTGGTCTTTGGATGTCAGGATCAGGGATAGAAAGTATCATCTTAGAATCTCTAACATCCGTATTAGGAATGTAGGTGAAAGAAGAAGAGTGCAAGTCAGAAGATGTTGGCTCTAGCACAGTTCACCTACAATGGGAAGTGGCCTAGACTGATCAGTAGTGTCACATGTAATGTTTTCCTCAAGATCCATATCCTCGAATGGATCTACTTCCCTTATCATGGTTGGGTTATCTAACCCAAGAGGTATCTCCCAGGATTCAGGATAATTCGATTGAGTCTCAGTCCTAGAGATATTAGTGCTTTCCTCTTAAGTTTCCTGAATGGAGTTCTCAGACAAACCCATTCTGAATATTTTCTACTCCTATCTCATATCTAAGTTGGATTCTTCTTCTACTGAATTGTCTTCTGGCATCTACTCCCACGAATCTTCTGTGTCCTTCCAGCGTAGTCATTTCAGATTCTTCGAGGTCTTCAAGGCTATTTTCCACTTGATATCTCAAAAGCAGTAATTCTTGAGTTTCTCGATTTTGTCCAATTAGCCTTGTTATCCTTGTTGTTCCCTGAAGGAGCTCCATCACAACTTGTTGATATGGAATCTATCTTTGTCTTTAGTTCGGCTCAGTGATTGCTTAGATTTCATGTAGGTAGAATGCGGCCTTCTCCTTAGCGCTAGGTATTGCCCTCTAAATTCTGTATGCGGTCACATATGCACCAGTAGTTCTTCAGGGGCTCCAGGGGTTGAATCAGGTCTACGCATATGCATGGGTGAGGAGTATGAAATCCATATCCTGGGTTATAAGATGCAGTCCTTTGAGGGACTGGCTGGTATGGGTCATAATATCCAAGGTTAGGATATGGGTTAACCATTTCGGTAACCTGAGGAGAAGGATTAGGAGAAGCGAAAGGTCATCTTCGCCACCTTGGGTTCTGATCCTAAGGTTGAGCTGATTCATTGATCCGGGCTCTCAGTTAAACTCGTGGGTCCAGCTCTTCTGGATCCTGATTAGGTCTAGATCTAGGGTTAGCAATTGCGGCTAAGCAGATAGAAGAAGAGGGTGTGAGAGAAGATGGCTCAGGCAAAGTGACTCACCTCCTTGGGAGCGGCTCCCAAGGCCCAACCAGTAGAGGTCTGAGTGACCTCCTTCCTCGCATACACCACCCAACCCCTAGGTTGGTGTAGCCAAGCCAGACAAGGCTAAGGCCTTGTCAATCAGATGGTCCTTATGATAGGATGACTAGACAATTTTCTTTAAGCCTGAATTCTTGAAGAAAAATTCATCGTGCAACTGACTGAAAGTGATTCCCACCTCTCAAGCTAACCTAGCCAGTCTGGTTATGTAGGGACTAAGGGGAAGGTTCTTCCTTCAGCTCACGCCTCTGGTTCCATTACCCCTTAGCCATGATCGTTTGACACTTCCCCACAAACTTAGTCACCAGGTTTCGCAAGAGAGATTGAAAACACCCAGTAGTATGACAACGAATTCAGGTTGCTTATGTGTTTTAAAATTAATTTTAGCCCATTTTCTTCAGTTGGGGTTTATGGTGAGTGGCCCATAAGGAGACCAAGCTCACTGGCTAAGCACTAGACTTGACTAAGTCTAGGTTAGCCAGAATGTGGTCTCTAGATTGTAACCCTAAAGGTGTAACCTAGGGTTCATGCAATTCTAGGGTTTTTTGCTTTTCTTTTCTTCTTCAGAAGACCACGAAATTAAGACCAATTCTCTGATAAAAATTGGAATCAAAATAAATTGAAATTTGGCAAGTAAATTCCTTTTTCAATTATCCCTTTAGACAATATTTTTTTATAATATTTATTATTTCAACCAAATTTATATAGATTTTTAAATTTCAAGGGATCGGATCTAGAATTTTGACCCCTGATTGATTTTTCAAATTGAATCAGTATCAAATGATATTACAAAATTAGCGAAAAATATGGAAATTAAAACCAATGAGAGCAGCTTTCAAACCCAACCATTTTTAGTCAAAACAAATTCGCGGATTGCATGAAATTGCTTTTTGAATTTTGAAAAGTCTCAAATATGGGTCAGTCTGACCCCATTGCACTTCTAGAATTTTAAAAAATTTTGTACTTGAAATTTTTTTGAAATAATGGTGTTGTTTGAAAGATGGTTTGAAAATGAAAATACAACACGAATTTTAGAATTTTTTGCCCATTAATTTCTCAGCAATTGAAATTTTAAATCAGAATTTGAAATTTGGCTGAAAATCAGAGGGTGGTGGAGAAGGTTTTAAAAGGTGTTTGAGTTTAAAATTCAAACTTTTCACCAAAATTTTTTTTTCCAAAACGTTTTGAAAATTTTTTTTTCAAGAATTTTATTTTTCAAAGGATTTTCAAATTCTTTTTTTGTGCTTTTTCAAAACTAACCTAGGATTTAAAAAGAAACATAATCTAACTGCCAAGATATTTTTCTTTGATATATTTTCCTCTTTTTCATGAAAATAAATATGCTTCTTTCTTGTTGAAATAAATCTAACCTAGTTTTCAGAAAGGGAAATCCAAATATATGATGAGATGTGCACCTGACTTTTGTATTAATCTATGCTCGTTGTGTATGCAGATACCCACTTTTCCTATTTTGCTGCAGATCAAAAGACAAGCAGAGGAAGATTTGTTAGTAATAGCTCAAAAGATCAAAGAAAAAAATGACGTTGCCTCCCCGTCAACGATGCCATTTGTTTTGACTTGTAAAGCACATTTTTGATAAGAAAAAGCATCGTAGAATAGTGCACAATATGATCAACAAAAATATTTATAAAGATAACGAGACTTGGAGTCCTAGTCGTTCGTCCCTGGGAGGTATTTATGAAAATGCAGATTTGAAATCGATCTCTTTCTCTCTACTTGCTTAAAATCTCATGTCAGTTTATGGTGATTTACGTATTGATGTACAACATGCTAGTTGCCAAAAGATAGTAATTAAGACATACGGCTTCAACCACACCAAAAGATGATAAATAGGCACATGGTGATTTTAAACATATATATTTATCTATGTAAAAGAAGATGATGATATCAAAGTTGCAGAGCATAGGTAAAGGAATGCTTGTAATGGGAAATAAAACTACTCGCTACAAGAAAACGACTACATACAAGAATATATGGGGGGATTTTGCATGCATCAATGGGGGAGAATAAAGAGTTACACTACTAAGTAGTAAATAAAGCGTGTAAATCGAAAAAGAAGTATAATATATTCTAGTAGAAAAGGGGGCATTTGAAGGTGGCTCCGATGGCCTTTGTCTTGGCTTAGAGGAGGAGGGACGGCCAATGGTGCTTAGGCTGACCCTAGGAGAGAGGTTAGAGAGGTGATCCAGCAACATGGTGTGGGGATGGTGGTGGCCATGGTGAAGCTACTCGTGGACATGCAGGTGGAGTGGATGTGGAATGAAAATAAGCTAAATGGAACCAAGAGTCAATGGGCGCAAACGGCCACCCCTTATGTTTATAAAAAGACCTAAGGGAGACACTCTAGAGAAGTGTGGAACTCTCTAGAAAGAGCTCTAAGAGTGGCCGGCCAAGGAGAGAGAGAGGTGGTTTTTAGATCCACCATTTGTGGATCAACAATTTGAATGTCTCTTGGTTGCTAATTTTAGCAACCAAGAGTGGTGCCACCTTTGGAAGAACCTAGAACACTATAGGTGCTGTGGGAGTGTGTGAATGTGTGTGTGTGTGTGTGTGTGTGGCTGTGCCCTATGTGGCTATGTGGTCAAGGTTAGGTCCAAAGGGGTTTCAGTTAGTGTAGGTCTTAAATTAGGGTTGCAAACCCAAATTGCTAAGGGGGAATTGCAATTAAACTTAACACAAGTTTAATTGAATGAGTGTGAACCTAATTGAGAGTGAAATAACTCAATTAAGTTGGGCTTAGGCCAATTGGACTCTCACTAAGTCCAATTGGACTTGTATGGGTTGAGATCTGAGCTTAATTGGACTCTATGAGCCCAATTGACTAGGCAATGGTAATTGACTATGAACTAAGTCCATTAGGTTTAGTGAGGACCTAATTAGGTCTGTTGGGAGGTCTAGAGGTGATGTACTAGGGTTAAGGCACCATAATTTAGGTTCTTAGAGGGTTAGAATTGGGTTTAGGGAGATGGAGATCCGTGATCAAGGTTTGAATCTCAAAACAAGAACTAGAGAGCAGCTCCAAACGTCCAATAATAGTATCAGACAACTTATAGTAAAAAATCAGAAGTCCAGATTTCAATTCCTGGCGTCTAATCAGAGTCAGGAAAGATTCTAGGTTCTGTCTTGGGTATTCTGCAAAAATAGGATGTCTGAGTAAGTGTTTGGACATCCAATAACACTACGGAGGTGGGTTTAAGGTGTGCGGGAGTTGGCTAAGGGTTCTGGACATCCTATAACTCATCTGGACATCCAGATAGAGGTTGGAATTAGGTTTTAATGTTTCCTAGGGTATGGTGACTGTTGAACATTTCTTTTGCGAATCGCTACGCTTACATGTTTGATTTTGGAAAACCTGTCATTGTAGTTCGAAAGCGAAGAATTTGTGTTCAACAAATAAAATTTATACCGAAAGGAATTCTGGGTCGAACACAGGGAGGCTACGTTGATCTATATTCGCAATTATATTATTTTAGGATTTTTGTTAAGCAAGGCGATATAATTAGACTGGAGCTATCAAACTAAGAGAGAGAGAGAGAGAACATGCATTCAATATTTCAATTGTTTATAAAAGTTACACTAGAATGAGGAAAATCAATTACACTATAAAGCAGGAAAATTCTACACTAGAAAAGCTGTAAATAAGAATGGGAGAGAGAAGTTATCCTCCTCGACTATTGCTTGGAGGACGAGCTGGACGGGACGACGCCTGGATGAAGGAGAACGAAGTAGGACGAAGGAGGACGAAGCAGAAGAACGGGAATGGAACAGCACGCCGTCGTCGTCGCGAGATCCACTTTCGAAGGGGAATGAAAATTGGACTTTATCTCGCAAGAAGCATCCTGGGTGTGGGACAAGCTTCTTTCGAGCTTTGGAGGGGTAGAGAGGAGAAAGAAGGGATGAGAATTTCGTATGTAGGGGGTCTCCTTTTATAGTTGCAAGGAGTGGGGGCAAAATGGACATTACAACTTCAAAACAATAAATAAGGGGTCTTTAGTGACGGATAAATCCGCCACTAAAGCCCCGACGTGGGAGTCGCTTCCCTACCCACGTGTGCCTCCACGGCTGCTCGCTCCTCAACATCCACGCACGTCCAGTGCTTTTCAGCCATCCGATTGCGAGATCGGACGACTTAAAATTTGTCCGTGCCCGCTGTGTTGTGCGCCCCCTGCGCGTCTGATTGCGCATCCGATTGCACGTCCAATCGCGTGTCGACGCCATTGGGCGTGCGCGGCCGTCCGATCTCCATCTGAAGTTCCACCCACGCCCAATCGCTCGTGCCTGCCGCTCCTCGCCACGGCTCGAAGCTGCGCCCCGTGCTCGCGATAGCGCGCTCGACCACTATGCTATGGGGTGCGAAAGGTCGAGTGGGCGCTTTTAAATGCATGCGTCCACAGCTGTTGGATTAAGATCCAATGGCGGAGAGCGATCGGGTGTGGAGCCTTCACAAGATGAAGCGGCCGTTTGGGCGGCTGAGATGGCGCCACGTGGCACTATCTTGGTTGTCCATCTTCTGGAAGTTGTAGATGGTGCCACGGATGTCGGATTGACTGAATTTTTGTGTTGTTGGGCTGCGATCGTCGATCCGAATTCATCCGTGCGGTCGGATTTATCAGCTGAAGTGTGGATTTACACCATCCTGGCCCTTGATCTTCTAGGGTTCCTGGGTCACTATCTGATGCTACGGATGCCTGATTAGGGCGATCTTGGAGTCGTTGAACTCCAATCGTCGCCCTGATCACATCCATACGGTTGGATCTTTGATCCAAGGCCCTGGTAAAATATTTTCCCTGTCCAAGCACATAAAAGGAGACAATTAACCTCCATTTTATTCAAACTATTCTAAATGCAAGATGATGCATGTAATGCAATATTTATATCATGAAATGCAATCCTATGCTTAAGAACATGCATAAATTGACATCTTAAGTAGTGTAAATGTGTTTACATCATACCCCCATGCCTATCTTTTGCTAGTCCCTAGCAAAAACTATATGCTATTTATAAGAGAATTAGGTTAGATTATTTGGACTTGAGTTATTTTTCAATCATTAAGAAATTGACTGCTTAGGAACAGAACTTTCAAAGACACAACAGTTCCCTGGTATCAGCCAAAATGCAGACCGCCTCAAGCCCTCGCCTTATTAAAAGAAAATTTTCTTTTTCTCTTTTTTCTCTTTTCTAATTTTTTTTATTTTCAAATTTTCGGGTTTAAGAGTGGCTTTCTACGGCCACTCAACTCACCCAAAATTTGATGAGAACCCTAAACTTTAAGCATCTTATTGTTATTGTGATAGACTCGTTGACCGGCAGTTAGAACGGACTTCGGATTTCTATGCCTCTAGGTGACCTAACTAGAATTCTACGTAAAAGTGTATCTTTACAACTGGTAGCTTTCTCCCTACTTTTATTTTTTTTTTCAGGGTCAACACAAGGGTGAATCCAGTGTATATCTCCTAGGTTTATTCTACTTCTCCGCTTCTTCCTAAGTGTTTTGGGAATTTTTAGTGCATTTTCTGAGCTAGGTTTTGGACAACCGGTCAATGAGCTGTTACCACCGACAACTTGCCAGCCATACTTGTGCGGCGAAGTGTGGCTTATTTCTTTTTGTTCTTTTCTCCTTTTTTTTTTTAAGTAGGTGGCTTCCCTAGTCTAAGATTTACCTAAAGGCAGCAAACTAAGAAAGGTCCAGTGACTGGGCTCTGGACAACCTGCTTATGGGTTGTTACACACGATAACTTGCCAGCCATATCACCCTAGAAGGTTCATTAGCTACCCAATTTCCGTTAGAATCGCCGAACAACGAGTCAGTGCAAAGAAAGTGTGTAGATGCTTAAGACTCAAAATTCCCTCAAATCAGAGGGCGGGTTGATAAGTCGTGTACTTATCACGCAAACTTATTTACTCTAACTAAAATGAAATTCAAGTTGGCAAGAACTCGGAAAACAAATCCACATTTTAGTGGATACACGAGCTGATTAAGTTCAACGACTTGAAGGGTCTTTGTGTTCAGATCGTAATGTAGTTTTTCCTAAGATTGAAAATTTTCTTAAACACAAATTCTCTTTCCTAATTTCGATTTTTTTTTTTAATCAAAATAAAACAAATCTATGGAGCTGACGAATGAATTCAGTGATAAATATACACCCCCCGATGCCTATCTAATGCAATGTCCTCATTGTATTAAAAAGACATAAAACAGAGTGGAAAAGCGTAGAAAGCACCTGAATTGCGTGAATGTCAGGTCCGCTTCGAGTTGAAAACTAAGAAAAACTGTATATGTGCTGAGTTTAGTGCCTTCAGCTAGGCACACAATACAAGGAAAAGAAATGAAGAATTCACAAGTGCAGGTCAGAATTAGAATGAACAGAAGAATCCTCTAACTTGTCAGTAGAGGTCCACAGATGTGCACCAGATTGTGGTGCAGACCCACACCCCAAAATCGAGAATATCTTAGGTTCTGGATAAAAATTACCCAAAACCTAAAATCAGATTGTAAGCGGGATCGGGCCTGCGATTTCTGAGGATGCAACCCAAGACTAAAAAGTCGGGTTACAGAGAATTGAAGCTCAAAAGGATAATCGTTGAATGTGTGCTTGGGTTTGACATCCTTGAAACAAATGTCGTAAGGGTTCAGATTTGATGGTTTCAGCTTAAAAGGAACCCTTCGACTCAATTTTCTATTTCCTCCAAAATTGACTTCCCAAATCAGAACTTCCCAGCTCCTATTCTCCTCATTCAGCACATCAAATTCCAGGACCTCTTGTATATTCATCACCCCGTCTGAAATCTCCAAGTCTAAATGATGTGGCAGAATCAAAATTGACTTGGGTCTAATTATCTCAGAATTAGAATCATCAATAAGCTCAACAGGGTGTAACTGATAATCAGGGCATTGAATTGATTCCTCCAGAAAATGCGATTCAGGATCCGTAATGTGTGCCCTAATAAGGTCAATGTCCTCAGTTATTGGGCTATCAATTGATCTATCAGATTCCTCAGGCCCAATCGTCTCACAGAAATCATGTTTAGAAAACTCGCGTGAGACTTCGCAACTTGAATCTTCACCATCAGGACCTGTATCAATGTATGTCCCAAAATCATTTGTCACTTTCTGTTCCAAGGAGACATATGTTTCCTCATAACCTGGCTTAGGGATCTCAGCTGAAGAAATCAGATCATCCTTCATTGGTTGTTTTAATTCAATCTGGTTAGCCTCGTAACACATGTCCCCCCAACAGGTACATGAGCGGGTTCTGTCATTGGCATTCCTGAAGAGGGTTCATCCTGGGAATTATTCCAAGATTGAATCAAAGCAACCACGAATCTCATCCTCAATTTCGCTAATTTCCCATGTAGAAACTCACTCGAGTTCTTGTCCTTAACATCCTGGAGCCAATCCAACAAAGACTTGTTTAAATCATCAATCATTTCAATTAGGGGCTCCAATCTCTCAATACAAGGTATTGGCTGAACTTCTAAAGATTGAATGATATTCCTCAACTTAGCCAGAACCTTATCTTGAACCTGATTAACCTGAACCAAATGATTTGGTTCAGGGTTGGGCGGGTTTGACATCAATGCAAAGGAATTAACGAATTGAGATTCGTTATACCCTTCCTGATAATAGGTCATTTCAGACTGTTGAAAAGATGGTGATGACCTAAAGGCAGTGAAATCAGAGGGCGGGTAAGGATCGGTGTATCCTTCTTGATTGTAGATCGTATTAGGTTGTGCATGAAAGGAAGATGATCTATAATTGATGTAGCTCTGAGAAGGATAGAAATCAGAATCAAAGTGTTCAGGGTTAGACCCTAAACATGGGGGTTTGGAATTGTATCCCCAATCCGAATTATCCCAACTAACTGATGGTTGATTACAATACGAGTTGGGATAATCATCATGTTGAGGATAATTCACAACAGGAGGGAAAGAGCGGGAATGTGTGAAATATGTGGAAGGATTCATGAGACTCGGGAGGAAGAAAGGTGTCCTGCAATACAAACAATCAAACCTATCCTTAAATAGGTTACCCTACAGACCTACAGACTCTCAAAACCCATCTTGAGATAAAGGAACGATTTGATCTACTTCTGTCTGTTCAATCCAACCAGTTAGAAGGAGGGACTGGGGAGAAGGTTCTTCCTTCAGCTTGTGCCTCCGGTTCCTAGTGTACCCGCCAGCCGCGATCGTTTGACTCTGCTCCCCTATCTAGACATCAGATTGAACAGTAGAAACAGACTAATCGAAAATAATCTCGTTCTGGGTTCTGAAGAGCAAGTCCAATCCTTAAGGCCAACGTCTGCTCTGTTTTATTTAGGTCTAGGTTTGAATGTGCTTTGGAATGTGATGGGCCCTTTACAATGGGTTGTGCCCTTAATGATTGATTGAGATTTGTGTAAGTGCGTGCACAACTAGGGTTTTGAAGCAAGATTATTGATAATGTGTGAATTTTAGTGTTCAAATCTTGCTTAAGTAGCTTTTAGGGTTTCAAATTAGGTGAATTGCAATCAAGTTTCTAGGCAAACCAAGTTGTAAAACACAGGTGAAGATTGTTTTCCTTTTAAATTAGAAAGAAAGTGGATTGCCTGGAATATTCCTAGATTGAAAACCCTAAGGAGGAGCTACTTGATGAGTTGATTTAAAATAAAGTGGTGCGGCCCAAACAACTCAAACAATTGGCCACAAATGCACCACTAAGTTAGGCACTCAAAGATGATTAACCTAGAATGATTTCTACTCTGTTATGTGTTGCTTTGTGTGTATCGGTTCCACAGATCAGAACCCGGTTGAGTAGAAAACAAAACAAGTTGATCAAGTGCCTTGAATGTGGGTGTGTGTTGTGTGTTTGTTGAAAATTACCCCACAAGATTATCTTTTTATTATTTTTTTTTTTTAAATGAGGGTGGAATGAATGTGAGTGAAAATCCAAACAACCAAACTATTCCTAGGATTTATGCAAACACCTAGGTTAATTAGGATTTGGATTTAATGTGGCGAATGAAATCTATGGAGGGGGAAAGAATGGGAGAGCACTTACAGTTGTCTTCAATTGCACTTTACTCCAGTCTACTGCCTGTTGATTCCTTAATGGAGGTCTCTGCAAAACAACAGACACAAGAGAAAGCTATTTAGAAAATAAATAAAGTGCAAGAAATGCGAAGAAAAGATCGGAAATCGTTGCCTCCCCGGGAACGGCGCCAAAATGTTGAACGCTTTTTTTGCGAATCGCTAAGCTTACGTGTTTGGTTTTGGAAAACCTGTCGTTGTAGTTCGAAAGCGAAGAATTCGTGTTCAACAAATAAAATTTATACCGAAAAGAATTCTGGGTCGAACACAGGGAGGCTACATTGATCTATATTCGCAATTATATTTTTTTAGGATTTTTGTTAAGCAAGGCGATATAATTACAATGGAGCTATCAAACTAAGAGAGAGAAAGAAAGAGAGAGATACAGAGACAACATGCATTCAATATTTCAATTGTCTATAAAAGTTTCACTATAATGTGGAAAATCAATTACACCATAAAGCAGGAAAATTCTACACTAGAAAAGCTATAAATAAGAATGGGAGAGAGAAGTTATCCTCCTCGATGATTGCTTGGAGGATGAGCCGGCAGGACGATGCCTGGATGAAGGAGAACGAAGCAGGGTGAAGGAGGACGAAGGAGAAGAACAGGAACGGAGCAGCACGCTGTCGTCGTCGTGGGATCCACTTCCGAAGGGGAACGAAAATTGGACTTTATCTCGCAAGAAGCATCTCGAGTGTGGGACAAGCTTCTTTTGAGCTTTGGAGGGGTAGAGAGGAGAAAGAAGGGATGAGAATTTCGTATGGATGGGGTCTCCTTTAATATTTGCAAGGAGTGGGGGCAAAATGGACATTACAACTTTAAAACAATAAATAAGGGGGTCTTTAGTGACGGATAAATCTGTCACTAAAGCCCTGATGTGGGCGTCGCTTCCGTGCCCACGCGTGCCTCCTCGGTTGCCATCTCCTCAACGTCTACGAACGTCCACCGCTTTTCAGCCGTCCGATCGCGAGATCGGACGGCTTAAAATGCATCCGTGCCCGCTGTGTTGCGCGCCCCCCGCACGTCTGATTGCGCGTCCGATTGCTCATCCAATCACGCGTCGACGCTATCGGGCGCGCACGACCGTTCGATCTCCATCTGACGCTTCACCCGTGCCCAATCGCTCGCACCTGCCACTCCTCGCCACGGCTCGAACCCGCGGCCCACGCTCGCGATAGTGCGCTCGACGACTGCGCTATGGGGTGCAGATGGTTGAGCGGGCACTTTTAAATGCGAGCGCCCACAGCCGTTGGATTAAGATCCAACGGCGGAGAGCGATCGGGCGCGGAGCCTTCACAAGATGAAGCGGCCATTTGGGCGGCTGAGATGGCGCCACGTGGCGCTATTGATGTAAACACATTTACACTACTTTGTATGTCTATTTATGCGTGTTCTTAAGCATAGGATTGCATTTTATGATATAAATATTGCATTACATGCATCATCTTGCATTTAAAGTAGTTTGAATAAAATGGAGGTTAATTGTGTCCTTTTATGCGCTTGGACAGGGCAAACATTTTATCGGGGACTTGGATCAAAGATCCAACCGTATGGATGTTATTAGGGCGACGATTGGAGTTCAGCGACTCCAAGATCACCCTAATCAGGCATTCGTAGCATCAGATAGTGACTTGGGAACTCTAGAAGATCAAGGGCTAGGATGGTGTAAATCCGCACTTCAGATGATAAATCCGACCACACGAATGAATTCGAATCGACGATCGCTGCCCAACGACACAAAAATCGGGTCAATCCGACATCCGTGGCACCAACTACAACTTCCAGAAGATGGATGGCCAAGATAGCACCACGTGGCGCCATCTCAGCCGCCCAAACGGTCGCTTCATCATGTAAAGGCTCCACGCCCGATCACTCTCCGCCGTTGGATCTTAACCCAACTGCTGTGGGCGCTCGCATTTAAAAGCGCCCGCTCAACCATCCGCGCCCCATAGCGTAGTGGTCGAGCGCGCTATCGTGAGCGCGGGGCGCAGGTTCGAGCAGTGGCGAGGAGCGGTGGGCACGAGTGATTAGGCACGGCTGGAGCGTCGAATGGAGATTGGACAGCCGCACGCGCCCGATAGTGTCAACGCGCGATTGGACACGCAATTAGATGCGCGAGGGGCACGCAATGCAGCGGGTGTGGACTCATCTTAAGCCGTCCAATCTTGCGATCGGACGGCTGAAAATCAATGGACGTGCGCGGGCGTTGCACGCGCGAGCAGCCGAGCAGGTGCGCACGAGCTGCCCACGTCACCCACGAAGGGAGCTTTAGTGACGGATTTATCCGTCACTAAAGACCCCTCATTTACTACTTTGAAGTTGTAATGTCCATTTTGCCCCCACTCCTTGCAACTATAAAAGGAGACCCCCTCCATACGAAATTCTCATCCCTTCTTTCTCCTCTCTACCCCTCCAAAGCTCAAAAGAAGCTTGTCCCACACCCGGGATGCTTCTTGCGAGATAAAGTCAAATTTTCGTTCCCCTTCGGAAGTGGATCCCGCGACGACACGGCGTGCTGCTCCGTTCCCGTTCTTCTGCTTCGTCCTCCTTCGTCTTGCTTCGTTCTCCTTCATCCAGGTGTCGTCCCGTCTGGCTCGTCCTCCAAGCAATCGTCGTGGAGGATAACTTCTCTCTCCCATTCTTATTTACAGCTTTTCTAGTGCAGAATTTTCCTGCTGTATAGTGTAATTGATTTTCCGCATTCTAGTGTAACTTTTATAAACAATTGAAATATTGAATGCATGTTCTCTCTCTCTCTCTCTCTCTCTCTCTTTCTCTCTATGTCTCTTAGTTTGAGAGCTCCATTGTAATTATATATCACCATGCTTATAAAAAAATCCTAAGAAAAATATAATTGCGAATATAGATCAACGTAGCCTCCCTGTGTTCGACCCAGAATTCTTTTCGGTATAAATTTTATCTGTTGAACACAAATTCTTCGCTTTCGAACTACAACGACAGGTTTTCCAAAACCAAACACGTAAGCGTAGCGATTCGCAAAAACATGTTCAACATTTTGGCGCTGTTGCCGGGGAGGCAACAATTTCCGATCTTTTCTTCGCATTTCTTGCACTTTATTTGCTTTCTAACTAGCTTTCTCATGTGTCTATTGTTTTGCAGAGACCTCCATCAAGGAATCAACAAGCGGTAGACTGTAGTAAAGTGCAGTTGAAGACAACTGTAAGTGCTCCCCCAATCTTTCCCCCTCCCAAGATTTCGTTTGACACATTAAATCCAAATCGCAATTAACCTAGGTGTTTGCATAAATCCTAGGAATAGTTTCGTTATTTGGATTTTCACTCACATTCATCCCACCCTCATCCATAAAAAAAAATAACAAAAAGATAATCTTGTGGGGTAATTTTTAACAAACACACAACGTACACCCACATTCAAAGGCACTTAACCAAATTGATTTGTTTCTACTCAACCGAGTTCCGATCTGTGGGACCGGTACACACAAAGCAACACATAAAAGAGTAGAAATCATTCTAGGTTGACCATATTTGTGTGCCTAATTTAGTGGTGCATCAGGCCAATTGTTTGAGTTGTTTGGGCCACACCACTTCAAATAAAATAAACTCATCAAGTAGCTGCCAATTAGGTTCAACTCTTAGGGATTTACCAGGCACTCCACATTCTTTTTTAACTTTAAAGGAAAACATCTTCACCTGTGCTTGCAAAACCTTGTGTGCCAACGAAACCTGTTTGAAAACACCTAAAGTTGAATCCTAAAAGTTACTAAGCAAGATTTGAACCTTAAAATTCACCACATCAAAAATAATCTTGCTTGAAAACCTCTGGTTGTGCACGCACACACAAATCAATCAATTATTAAGGGCACAACCCATTTAAAGGGCCCATCACATTCCAAAGCACATTCAAACCTAGCCCTAAATAAAACAGAGTAGACGTTGGCCTTAAGGATTGAGCACTCTCTTCAGAACCCAGAATGAGATTATTTTCGATTAGTCTGTTTCTACTGTTCAATCTGATGTCTAGCTAGGGGAGCAGAGTCAAACGATCGCAGCTGGGGGGTACACTAGGAACCGGAGGCGCAAGCCGAGGGAAGAACCTTCTCCCCAGTCCCTCCTTCTAACTGGTTGGATTGAACAGACAGAAGTAGATCAAATCATTCCTTTATCTCAAGACGGGTTTTGAGAGTCTGTAGGTCTGTAGGCTAACCCATTTAAGGATAGGTTTGATTGTTTGTATTGCAGGGCGCCTTTCTTCCTCCTGAGTCTCATGAATCCTTCCACATATTTCACACATTCCCGCTCTTTCCCTCCAGTTGCGAATTATCCTCAACATGACGATTATCCCAACTCGTATTGTAATCAACCATTAGTTAGTTGGGATAATTCAGATTGGGGATACAATTCCGGACCCCCGTGTTTTGGGTCTAACCCTAAACACTTTGATTCTGATTTCTATCCTTCTCAGAGCTACATCGATTATAGATCGTCTTCCTTTCATGCACAACCTAATACGATCTACAATCAAGAAGGATACACCGATCCTTACCCATCCTCTGATTTCACTGCCTTTAGGTCATCACCATCTTTTCAACAATTGAAATGACCTATTATCAGGAAGGGTATAATGAATCTCAATTCGTTAATTCCTCTGCATTGATGTCAAACCCGCCCAATCCTGAACCAACTCATTTGGTTCAGGTTAATCAGGTTCAAGATAAGGTTCTGGCTAACTTGAGGAATATCATTCAATCTTTAAAAGTTCAGCCAATACCCTGCATTGAGAGATTGGAGCCCCTAATTGAAATGATTGATGATTTAAACAAGTCTTTGTTGGATTGGCTCCAGGATGTTAAGGATAAGAACCCGGGTGAGTTTCTACTTGGGAAATTGCCAAAATTGACGATGAGATTCGTGGTTGCTTTGATTCAATCTTGGAATAATTCCCAGGATGAACCCTCTTCAGGAAAGCCAATGACAGAACCCGCTCAGGCACCTGTTGTGGGGGACACGTGTTACGAGGCTGACCAGATTAAATTAAAACAACCAATTAAGGATGATCTGATTTCTTCACCTAAGATCCCTAAGCCAGGTTACGAGGAAACGTATGTCTCCTTGGAACAGAAAGTGACAAATGATTTTGGGACATACATTGATACGGATCTTGATGTTGAAGATTCAAGTTGCGAAGTCTCACGCGAGTTTTCAGAACACGATTTCTGTGAGACGATTGGGCCTGAGGAATCTGATAGATCATTTGATAGCCCAATAACTGAGGACACTGATCTTATTAGGGCACACATTACGGATCAAGAATCACATTTTCTGGAGGAATCAATTCAATGCCCTGATTATCAGTTACACCCTGTTGAGCTTATTGATGATTCTAATTCTGAGATAATTAGACCCAAGTCAATTTTGATTCTGCAACATCATTTAGACTTGGAGATTTCAGACGGGGTGATGAATATACAAGAGGTCCTGGAATTTGATAAGCTGAATGAGGAGAATAGGAGCTGGGAAGTTCTGATTTGGGAAGTCAATTTTGGAGGAAATAGAAAATTGAGTTGAAGGGTTAATTTTAAGCTGAAACCATCAAATCAGAACCCTTACGACATTTGTTTCGAGGATGTCAAACCCAAGCACACATTCAACGATTACCCTTTTGAGCTTCAATTCTCAGTAACCAGACTTTTTGGTCTTGGGTTGCATCCTCAGAAATCGCAGGCCCGATCCCGCTTACATTCTGATTTTAGGTTTTGGGTAATTTTTATCTAGAACCTAAGATATTCTCAATTATGGGGTGTGTGTCTGCACGACAATCTGGTCCACATCTGTGGACCTCTACTGACAGGTCAGAGGATTCTTCTGTTCATTCTAATTCTGAGCTGCACTTGTGAATTCTTTATTTCTTTTCCTTGCATTGTGTGCCTAGCTGAAGGCACTAAACTCAGCACATATACAGTTTTTCTTAGTTTTCATCTTGGAGCGGACCTAATATTCATGCAATTCAGGTGTTTTCTACGCTTTTCCACTCTATTTTATGTCTTCTTAATACAATGAGGACATTGCATTAGATAGGCATGGGGGGGTGGATATTCATCTCTGAATTCATTCGTCAGCTCTGTAGATTTGTTTTATTTTCTTTTATAAAAAAAAAAAATTTCGGAATTAGGAAAGAGAATTTCGGTTTAAAAAAAATTTTTCAATCTTAGGAAATACTACATTATGATTTGAACACAAAGACCCTTCAGGTCTTTGGACTTAATCAGCCTGTGTATCCGCTAAAATGTGGATTTGTCTTTCGAGTCCTCGCCATCTTAATTCTATTACAAATGGAATAAATAAGTTTGGCTGATAACTACACGACTTACCAACCTACCCTCTGATTTGAGGGAATTTTGAGTTTTAAGCATCTACACAGTTTCTTTGCGCTGACTCGTTGTTCGGTGATTCTAATGGAAATTGGGTAGCTAATGAACCTTCTAGGGTGATATGGCTGCCAAGTTATCCTGGGTTACAGCCCATAGGTAGGTTGTCTAGAGCCCAATCACTAGACCTTTCTTAGTTTGCTGCCTTTAGGTAAATCTTAGACTAGGGAAGCCACCTACTTAAAAAAAAAAAAAAAAAGAGAAAAGAACAAAAAGAAATAAGCCACAGTTTGCCGCACGAGTATGGTTGAAAAGTTGTCGATGGTAACTGCTCATCGACCAGTTGTCCAGAACTCAGCTCAAAAAATGCACTAAAAAAATTCCCAAAACACTTAGGAAGAAGCGGAGAAGTAGAATAAACCGGGGAGATATACATTGGATTCACCCTTGTGTTGACCCCGTAAAAAAAAAAAAGTAGGGAGAAAGCTACCGGTTGTAAAGATACACCTTTAGGCAGAAGTCTTTTTGAGGTCACCTAGAGGCATAGAAATCCGAAGTCCATTTTAATTATCGGTCAACGAGTCTATCACAATCACAATAAGATGCTTAAAACTTAGGGTTCTCATCAAATCTTGGGTGAGTTGAATGGCCATAGAAAGCCACTCTTAAACCCTAAAATTTGAAAATCCAAAACAAAAAAAAAAATTAGAAAAGAGTAAAAAGAGAAAAAGAAAATTTTCTTTTAATAAGGCGAGGGCTTGAGACGGTCTGCATTTTGGCTGATACTCGGGCACTGTTGTGTCTTTGAAAGTTCAGTTCCTAAGTAGACAATTTCTTAATGGTTGAAAATAACTCAAGTCCAAATAATCTAACCTAATTCTTTTATAAATAGCATATAGTTTTTGCTAGGGACTAGAAAAAGATAGGCATGGGGGTATGATGTAAACACATTTACACTACTTAAAATGTCTATTTATGCATGTTCTTAAGCATAGGATTGCATTTCATGATAAAAATATTGCATTACATGCATAATCTTGCATTTATAGTAGTTTGAATAAAATGGAGGTTAATTATCTCCTTTTATGTGCTTGGACAGGGCAAATATTTTATTGGGGCCTCAGATCAAAGATCCAACTATATGGATGTGATCAGGGCGACGATTGGAGTTCAACGACTCCAAGATCGCCCTAATCAGGCATCCGTAGCATCAGATAGTGACCTGGGAACCCTAGAAGATCAAGGGCTAGGATGGTGTAAATCTACACTTCAGATGATAAATCCGACCGCACGAATGAATTTGGATCGACGATCGTAGCCCAACGACACAAAAATCGAGTCAATCCGACATCCGTGGCACCATCTACAACTTCCAGAAGATGGATGGCCAAGATAGCGCCACGTGACGCCATCTCAGCCGCCCAAACGGTCGCTTCATCTTGTGAAGGCTCCGTGCACAATCGCTCTCCACCGTTGGATCTTAATCCAATGGCTGTGGGTGCTCGCAATTAAAAGCACCCGCTCGACCATCCGCGCCCCATAGTGTAGTGGTCGAGCGCGCTATCGCGTGCGTGGGGCGCGGGTTCGAGCCGTGGCGAGGAGCGGCGGGCGTGAGCGATTGGGTGCGGGTGGAGCATCGCATGGAGATCAGACAGCTGCCCACGCCCGATAGCGTCGACGCGCGATTGGACGTGCAATCAGACGAGCAGGGGGCACGCAACGCAGCGGGCGCGGATGCATCTTAAACCATCCGATCTCACGATTGGACGGCTGAAAATCAATGGACGTGCATGGACGTTGTACGCGCGAGCAGCCTAGGGGGCACGCATGAGCCGCCCACGTCGCCCACGAAGGGAGCTTTAGTGACGGATTTATCCGTCACTAAAGACCCCTCATTTACTATTTTGAAGTTGTAATGTCCATTTTGCCCCCACTCCTTGCAACTATAAAAGGAGACCCCCTCCATACAAAATTTTCATCCCTTCTTTCTCCTCTCTACCCCTCCAAAGCTCAAAAGAAGCTTTTCCCACACCCGGGATGCTTCTTGTGAGATAAAGTCCAATTTTCATTCCCCTTCGGAAGTGGATCCCGCTACGATGACGGCGTGCTACTCCGTTCCCGTTCTTCTGCTTCATCCTCCTTCATCCCGCTTCGTTCTCCTTCATCCTGGCATCGTCCCATCCGACTCGTCCTCCAAGCAATCGTCGAGGAGGATAACTTCTCTCTCCCATTCTTATTTACAGCTTTTCTAGTATAGAATTTTCTTGCTTTATAGTGTAATTGATTTTCTGCATTCTAGTCTAACTTTCATAAACAATTGAAATATTGAATGCATGTTCTCTTTCTCTCTCTCTCTCTCTTTCTCTCTCTCTCTCTTAGTTTGATAGCTCCATTGTAATTATATATTGCCGTGCTTATAAAAAAAATCCTAAAAAAAATATAATTGCGAATATGGATCAACGTAGCCTCCCTGTGTTCGACCAGGAATTCTTCTCGGTATAAATTTTATTTGTTGTACATGAATTCTTCGCTTTCGAACTACGACGACAGGTTTTCCAAAACCAAACACATAAGCGTAGCGATTTGCAAAAACACGTTCAACAGCTATCTTGGCCGTCCATCTTCTGGAAGTTGTAGATGGTGCCACGGATGTCAGATTGGCTCGATTTTGTGTCGTTGGGCTGCGATCGTCGATCCGAATTCATCCGTGTGGTCGGATTTATCATCTGAAGTGTGGATTTATACCATCCTGGCCCTTGATCTTCTAGGGTTCTCGGGTCACTATCTGATGCTACGGATGCCTGATTAGGGCGATCTTGGAGTCGTTGAACTCCAATCGTTGCCCTGATCACATCCATACGGTTCGATCTTTAATCCAAGGCCCTGATAAAATATTTGCCCTGTCCAAGCACATAAAAGGAGACAATTAACCTCCATTTTATTCAAACTATTTTAAATGCAAGATGATGCATGTAATGCAATATTTATATCATGAAATGCAATCCTATGCTTAAGAACATGTATAAATAGACATCTTAAGTAGTGTAAATGTGTTTACATCAGTGACCTAATCTAAGGGTGGCTAAGGCTTGGGGAAATTTCTAGGCTATCTTAAGGCTAGGATGGTCCTATGTTCTTCACAATTTACTACTTTATTCCTACATAAATAAATTGGCAGACCTCAACCCCTTACATTATTGTCTACTACATCTTATTGTAGGTCTTCTACACCAGCTCTGCTGAAACTCCTGTTATTTTTTATTCCTTAAATCAAGCTTTAGATCTAGCTTCAAATCTACCTTCTGGTCAGCTTATTACCTATAGTTGACATAATACACCTAATTAGCACATTATAGCATTATTTTATTCATAGCTATAAGAAAGAATTAAAGATGCAAGTAATGCCAATGCATGCGTGAACTGTCCTAACTTGTGCTAAGTCCTAGCCTAATTTAGGTCAATTAAGACCTATGATTGCTGTGCAATCAACTTACAAAGTACTCTACCATCACTTTACTCTAATCTACTACACTTGGATCTCCATGCTAGGGTACCTGCAAGAGAATGGATTAGAGATAAGTGGGGTTAGTAATATGTAAATGCAAAGAATTGTAAAAAACATGAAAGTAAATTCCGTTGTCTCCCCAGAACATCGCCAAAATGATTAACGTGCTTTTCGTGGTAGAAATCAGAGCTTAGAGGAAGCCATCGTCATAGTACCAAACCTTGTTATCAAGTATAATTTTTACCAAAACTCCATGGGAGTCCCAGGTTGAACACAGGCAGGCGACGTTTACTTTAGTTGAAAACGACGCTTCGTTTTGTTTCTTTTTGGTATTTTGAGGCATTGTTATTTTTTTATGTTTTTGAAATGAAAAGACATGCAGAATAAATTCACAAGAGAGATGGAATCAAATATAATTTATTGCACAATTGTCTATTGCAATAATTTATGAAAACATAAAAAAAAAGAGAGAGGTGAGAAGGAATATCCCGAATTGACTGTTCGGTGATACGACAGTGCCTGGTGGAAGCCTAAACAAAGGAGTTGAGGAGCAAAATGGTTGAAGTGAGATGCAGGAGGACGCTGGGTAGAGGAATGCTTCACCGAGGCTCTAGAATGGAGGTAAGGAGGCAGAGGTGATCTGCTACCAGAATGGAGGTGGGAGGACTTCTCCAAGGTGACCAATGAAGGTGGTGAGAGAGACGAGGAATATTTGGTGGGGTAAGGGATCATTAAAAAAATAGGGAACCTTTAGAGCTTGGGAATGAGCTCCTGGGAGCATTAATGGGCTTCTAGAGCTCTAGAGTAGGTGGGTATAGCAAAGGTAGAGATACCTTGGAAGGGAAGGGGTGTAGGTCTTTATATAGTGGGTGAGAGGAGGCTAAAATAGGCATAAGATCAATTGCGACCTCCAGGATGTCGCTGTAGGTCCAGCTCAAGTGTCACTATACCCAGCCCACACCCACTCACGTGCGTGTTGCGTTGGCCCTCCATCTTGTGCATTGATCGTGATCGAGCTTCGTTGGTCATCCATCTTACGTGGCTAGCTGCCACCGCGAGTGTCCATCGAGCACCGGCTGGCATCCGCTAGCATGTGCTAATCCGTGCGAACTGAATCCCCTCCATTGGATGGCGGATGGAGGGCTCTGGATCGTGCCTCCGATGTGCAAATGATTACGTGTCTGCCCATGTGTCGTATGTTTATCACGCTTGATCGGGTTTTAAAGAATAACACATTGTAATATAGCCGAAAAAGCATTCAAAATAAATAAAGAATTTTTTACTCGAAAATCGGAGTATCCGAGGTCGAACACAGGGAGCAATCTAAGTACTTTTAAAAACTAGAGAATACAACTTTTAAATGAAAGACAATTGATTCACAGAGAGATTTAAAAAAAAAATTGCTAAGAAAGAACAGGATTGGACGTTTGATTTCTGTATCAGATGTCTTAGATGAAAGCCTTCTTGCTGTTCTTCTTCTTGCGTGTGCCTCTGATCTTCTTTTTCTTATTCTGCCTTGCTTCTTTGGATTCTCTTCTTCCTTCTCTTTTCTTCTGCGGAGGCTTTTTCTTCCTTGGTCTTCTGCCTTGCCCTTTTTTTCTTCTTTCTTCTTTCTACCTTACTCAGCCTCTTCTTCAGAGTGTCTTCTTCTGCTCCTTCTCTTCTTCTTCTTCTCTTCTCCTTCCTGCGGCTGAGCTTCTTCTCTTCAGTGCTCGGCCTACCTACACACAACACAGCAAAACCTACCCCCTTCCCTCTACCTGCACGTATCTCTCTCTCTACAAACCGCTCACAGGAAGCTCTCCCAGAGCCGCGGGTTATCACGTCGGGTTCAGTACCCTGGACCAGGCGTACCTGCGTGTATGGTGCGCGAGGTGTGCACGGGTGGTGTCGGGTCGGGTTCGTCGGGTCCGCGAGGTGAAACCACGGACGGGGCGGGTGAAGGGCGAGGGACCTCACCCCAAGTGCTTTAGGAGGCGAAGAGAGAATATGACAAAATCAATTTAAACCGTACCTGCATCTCGTAGGTTACCAATGTGGGACTATTAGTCCCAGCCTTCTTTCACGTGCGCCCACAGAACTCTTTTCTTCAATGGCCAAATCTGTGGACTTCGTTGCGTTCCTCGCTGGACCAGATGTCTTCGCACTGCCTCCTCGAGTGAGCTGCACCTGCACCCTGGACGTCCTGAAGCCTGGAGCGAGCTTGGACCTTCTTCGAGTCACCGTCAATGGCGGCAGGAGCTTGAGAACTGCCAAACATGAATACGACCTATCAGCCTAATCAGATTACCAGGAGACCTTCGCCTTGTCACAGCGAAGGTGGTGCAAGGTGCAGCAGGTCGTGGGGCGGCCTAGGCGTGCGTGCCTAGGACATCCTGTGACAGGAGGTGTGGGTGTGTTTGGGGGAGCATTGAGCGGGTGAAGAGCGGCAGTGGGTGGGTGGAGGGTGTTCAGCATGATGAGGTGGAGCCTCTGAGTTAGTCGGCGAGTTGTGCTGAAGTGTGGAGTGACGGGGGCAACTCACCGGAGGTTGGCCGGAGGGATGGAAGATGGCGGTGGTCAGGCGTGGTCAAGGGGTAATTAAATGAAATGCTATGGGGAAAAGAGAGAGGGGAAGATGGGGAACGTATCTGGACTGTTGTGGTAGAGAAGGAGGCAGTAGAGGAGAAGCACCCTGAGGGAGAGAGCAGCGACTAGGAAGAGGTCGGGGAAACGAGCGCTTGGTACGGTGCGACGCAGGAGGATGAGGAGAAGTAGACTTTGCTGCTGGTATGGCAGTAGAGAGATGAGAAGGAGGGGAGGAGGTCGTCCGAGCTTGCGGGTTCCTTGGCCGGAGATGGAAGAGAAGAAAATTTGGGAGAATCTTCGCCAAGACAAGTCTGAATTTGAGCGGCCGGACTTGGGGATTCTTTTATAGGTGCTGGCCGAACTTTCTAGTGCATGGAGGGCGCGCAATCATCTCCGATGGCTCGCCGAAGAAGGAAAGTGGGTGGATATCCAAATCTCTCCTGTGTTTGCACGAGAGATTGGGATCAAATCAGAGATCATGGCAGGCCTCAGATGGGAGGGAATTCCTCAAAGAATCTCCCTTCCATTTTTGGGAGGGGATCTCTGAGGAATCAGAGAGTATTCCCTCTTTAATCCTCACCGGAGAAGGATTCTGCCCCAATAGTGGTGGAAGGACCTGATTGTAAGGTTGGTGAGGAAGTTAGGGGGCTCTCTGCGATGATTTTCAAAAGATAGGGACCAAATTATGATTTGGGTGTACTAAATTGCAAAGTAGGTCAAGATGACCTCCCCTTAGGTCCAAATTTTGGTACAAACCTAATTTGGACCTAAGGAATCCAATGGTAAAGTTTGATTTTAGGCTTGACCACATTTGACTGGATATTTTGCATAAAAACCCAGATTAGGTCAATTGAGGAGCTAGGATCCTATTCTAGGTCAAACTAGGTTCCAAAGGCCAATTTGAATGTTCTAAACCCTAGAGGATATTTTTACATGAATTTTAGAGGGTTTACTTGATTTTTATCCTGACCGAAACTTTTTTGAATTAAGCGGGTCTGTTTTAAGGTTATCAAATGTCATTTAATTCCTAGATTGCACATGAACCCTTTTCTGATTGATTCAAACCACTTTTTATCTCATTTAGACAATTTGACCAACGTTTTACCTCTGAGAAATCCTGTTTATGTACTACAATGGTAAAATTACAGTTTTAACCTTTATTTCATGTTTTCTTCTCAGAACACTTATTCCTTTTATTAAGCCTTCTTCTAGGTTATATAGGAGCTTTTATTCTCTTTATTGGGTCAAAATGAGCTAGTTATGGCTCATGATGAGGCTCTCATCATCGTATCTCGTGTGCATTGGTCTCGCAAATTGATGACACCACGTAGCTGCTTCCCTCACCGCCTGCTCATCCATCGATGGCTGAATTTCTTACCTGTATGCTCTCAGCGGATAAAATCCTCTCACAGGGCTTCGAACGTGCAGCCGCGCGTTGTGAGCCGAAGTTTCGACCACTGCGCTGAGGTCGATTTTGTGCCTCGCTTAGGAATTAAGGCTCCGCATGCTGCGACCGTTGGATCTTAATCCAACAGTTGAGCAATGCCTTCTCTTCTTGGCTTGAAGCAAGCGATGCGGCACTTTGATGACATTTGGATTTGAATCCAATGGTTGAGACTTCACAAGTGTTGCTTGGGAAGAGGGCTACGGCCAGGCTGGAAGGCTGCAATGGTGCCCCGTGGCACCATCATGGCCATCCGCCTTCTTCTTGTAGAGGGTGCTACGAGGCTCTGATCAGTGTGATTCTCACATTGATGGACTCGATCATCGCTCCGGATCCATCCGTACGATCAGCTTTCTCATCTGAATCCTATAAAGATGTCGCACTACCTCTTGGCCATATAAAGTGTTGGAATTAATGTACATAATGTACAACTATCCTAAATGCATTACAATGAATGTTATGCAATATTTATACTACGATACGTAATGATAAGCCTGGGACCTATCATAAATAAGCATTTTATCATGAATTCATGCATTTATCACTCTTCTAGTCGTCATGATTATACTTTCGATTGCTTTTTCATTACCGTGGTCGCCCATGATCGATTCTCATTGTATGCCAAATTCTCTCTATATGTCAGTAGACCCATTGACTTCACTTATTTCAAGTCTATTTTCCCTGGAATCTATGAGAAATTTGCATACCATCAAGTTTTACATTTGTTTTAGTGGAACTTTTATGTAGGTTCCAAACATAGCCGCATTCCCAATGTTGATCCCATGGCCTATCACCAATTTTATGCCAATCTAAAAGATATAGGTGAAGGTGCCAACATCGAGTTGACCTTGAATGTCTACTGGATAGAAGTTATGGTCAATGTAGATGTTTAACTGAGATCCTTGGTTGTCCTTCTATTGGACCTACTTTTCTTGACTTACATCAGCAAACACAGATTGGCACCATCAGGGAGACCTTGCTCACTCCCACTCATTTTGACTTGGGTCGTCCTACCAAGTCACCCAATTTTCGACGTTTGCCTCATTTTTCGAATCATGTATTTTTGTGGAATTTCATGTCTAAGTCCACATCATTTGAGAACTACCCTGGCGTTATGCTGATCACCCTCTATGCTTTTATGAAGAACAAATGGTTCAACTAGAACCATTTAATTCTTTATCTCATGAGTAAACCACCTAGTAGCTCCTTCAAGTTTGGGACACTTCTCTCTCGTATTTTTCTTCAGTTCAGTGTGCCCATGGACATCAATCATAAATAGTTTATCACTCGTGTCTCCTTATTTGATAAACTCACATATGCGAAGATGGAGCAAGCACAGGGAGCCCATGCTGAGGAAGCACAACAAAAGCAATAGCAGCAGCAGTAGGAGCAAACTGTAGTTCCACCTCCATTCCCTCCTTATGAGCACTTCACTGCGACATGTCCACCTCTAATGCGACCATCACCCTCCTTCTACGACAAGGACTGGAGCCTCTTGGATAGACAAATTTCAGGTAGAGACTTTGTCACTATATAGGATGTGACCAGTGGCTTTTCTTTGATGATGCATAGGCAATGGGAGACTGACATGGTTATGATGAGGCACGGGCATCAAGTATTACAGTACCTGAATGCTCAAAGTCTGCTTTTCGACAGACTTGGAGGGTCAGTTCATAGCATTCAGTAGTAGCTTCACCGACCTCCTCGACCTCGTCATTCGACTACCATGCCTTCAGCACCTCCTCCTCCTCCTACATCAACATCACTAGCAGCACCATCAGGAACAACTGACCGGCATGTTACTCCTCCTCACAGGACATCCAGGCATTTGACACCACGTTCATCAGCTTAGTGATGCCTTTGCTTTGGTCAGCCTGCATCTTCTAAGAGATTTGATTCACTGGATCTTGAGTTGGACACTGATCTTCAGAGCACAATGGATGCCTTCATGGCAACATTAGAAGATTAGATTATCTTTTCTAGGTAATGTTGTTTGGCATGAATAACTTTATTTTTTTCAAAACATTTATATTCTATGCAATGCTTATATAGACTGGTTATTTATGCATAATATATCTCTCCTAGTTTTATGTTTCTCTTTAGCTCTCTTATATTACATGACATTTTGCTTGAATTATTTGTTTAAGGGGGAGTTAAATGTAAAATCACAAACAACATGTTTTACATTTTGTTGAAGCAAAAAGGGGGAGATTTTATGCAAAACTATTTTCAAATTTCATAATTATAATTTTGTTGTCATCAAAAAGGAGGAGAACATAAGCACCTCTATGTTCAAGACTAACATTTCAAGACCAACATTTCAAGACTAACATTTCAAGACTAACATTTTGATACACCAAAATTATGTTTATTGCTAGATTAACATTTCAAGACTATCTCGGATTAAAGTATTGAAGCATCTTTCAAGACAAGAGAAGATAGTTGTTGATGTGCGTCTTTTTCATTTATTTGAGTCTAGAACATCATTGTAAGGAATCTCAAATAAAACTCAAATACGAATTTTTTGCACATCTTTTTCAAAACCAAACATTTAGGGTTATTGATCGACCAAACTAGTATTTGACTGACCAAATCACTTTCATCAACCAACCAAATTAATTGACCAATCAAATCAGCCCATTTTAGGAAGTTGACAAAAATCCTCTTGATCGATCAATCAGTGATCAACCAACCCTCTTAATTGATCAACCAAATTACCTTTTGATCGACTAATTAACCTTAATTGATCGACAAATTTAGTTTCCTATTTAGGCAAAACCATTTGTATAAATAGAGGTCATATGTAGCCTATTCTTCCACAACTTTTAAAAGAGAAACACAATTCAAGAATAGAGCTTCTCGTGCTTATTTCCAAAGGCTTTCGTGCCCCATTCTTCACGCTCTTTAGAAGCACGATGCATCCAACCTCTGTGAAAAATTGGTTTGATCATTTATTGAGGTTCCATAGAATTCATTTTCATGTTATACTATTTTGTTGTTTTGATTTGTGGACTCCAAGTTTGCTTGGAAGATCCCTGTTGTTATTTTTTCTTCTCTTTAGGATAAAAGGGAAGTGTATTGTAAGAGGTTCTACCACCCTCGTTCAAGTGGTACAGTTTAGTGGATTGACTCGCATTGCCTAGTCAGAAAAATCCTAAGCTTGGAAGCTTAGGTAGTGGTTTTCACCCAGATCGAGTTTCCACAATAAATCAGGTGTACTTTGTGCTTGTATTCTTGGTACTTTATTTTTTTTTCATCTGTGCATACATTTTTTTTAGCTGTACTATTCACCCCTCCCTACTAGTATTTAGTTGTGATCCATAGGATATTCCTAGCATCCTCACCTGGTATCAGAGCCTAGTTGTCCAGAATGATGTCAAAGTCTTCTATCGACACATATGCTGTGGGGCAATCTGCTGTTTGTCCTCAACTTTTTGACAGAACAAACTATGGATATTGGAAGACTAGGATGCATATTTTCCTTGAATCCACGGAATTTGAGGTATGGGATGTCATGCATCCAAATACACTCGTCCTTAAATCAATCAAGCACGCAATTACAAGATGCTGTCACCAAGGCCCCTGTTCTCCAGTCGCATGATTGGTCCCTCATCTTTGAGCTGATGTGTGATGCTTCTGACCTAGCTGTTGGAGCCATCTTAGGACAAAGACGGGATAAACACCCCTTCGTGGTACATTACGCCAGTAAGATGCTACATGAGGCCCAGTGTAATTACACGACCACAGAAAAAGAGCTGCTAGTGATCGTCTATAAGTTGGAGGAATTCCGTTCATATCTTCTGGGTTCTCACGTTACCATTTTCACTGACCACGTAGCCATTCGTCATCTCATGCATAAGAAGGATGCAAAGCCTCGACTGAATCATTGGATCCTTCTTCAAGAATTTGATCTTGAGATACGAGATAAGGTTGGAGCCCAAAATGTTGTTGCTGATCACCTGTCAAGACTACACCCAGACCATATTAGACTTACATTACCTTTAAATTAATCTTTTCCTAATGAGCACCTTCTAGCGATAGATGTGGCAAGTGGACCTTGGTATGCTGATATCACTAATTACCTTGCTTCTGGATCTCTTCCTTGAGGCTTGCCTAAAAACCAGCGTAAGCATCTCATTACAGAAGTAATGTATTATTTATGGGATAATCCGCTACTTTTTGGAGTAGGTGCTAATCAGATTATCCGTCACTGTGTTCCTGATGGTCAATTCCCCAGTGTGCTATCCTTTCATCAAGACTAGGACTGTATGTGGAATCTTTTGGCCCTCCATTCATCAGGATGCAAACAATTATGCTAAGCATTGCACTAGGTGCCAGTCACTAGGGTCAATGTCATGTCGTGACATGATGCCCTTGCAACCCATCCTAGCTGCAGAGATTTTCAACATTTGGGGAATTTATTTTATGGGATCCTTTCATCCATCCAACAGTTTTACGTACATCTTTGTTGCCATTGATTATGTCTCAAAATGGATTGAGGCTATTTCCGCACGCCGTGCTAACCATGTTGTTACCACCAAGTTCGTCAAAGACCACATTTCTGTGTGCTTTGGGATCCCTTGATCCATCATTTCAGATGGAGGAAGTCATTTCACCCATTCGTCTTTTCAAGCACTTTTGAGGAATACAAAGTCCACCACAGTATCACTTCTCCATATCATCCTCAAACGAATGACCAGGCTGAAGTGTCAAACCGAAAAATTAAGCAAATCCTCCAGAAAATGATTCGAGCTAACCGTAAGAATTGGTCTGACAAGTTGATTGACGCTTTATGTGTATTGGACCGCCTTCAAGGCTACCCTTGGTATGTCTCCTTACAGGATCATTTTTGGGAAGCCTTGTCACTTGCCAGTGGAGTTGGAGCATCACGCTTATTAAGCGGTTTGCCAATGTAACCTCGACCCAGACCTATGTGGTTAATAAAGGAAACTCCAACTCCAGGAATTAGAAAAGCTATGTCATGAATCCTATGACTCTACCCTTACCTTTAAACAATGTATCCAGGCCTTTTATGATAGCCACATTAGGTGGAAGGAATTTGAGCCATCAAAGTATATTTGGCTTTATAATGCCCGGATCAAATTCTTTCCTGGAAACTTGAAGTCCAAATGGAGTGGTCCTTTCTTGGTCTCAAGACCTTTTCCCAACGGACCTATTAAAATTGAAGATCCCAAATCTGGGCATAAATTTATGGTTAATGGGCAGTGGTTGAAACCGTATCTTACTAATGAGCCTATCCTCGTTGGTGAAAAAATTGCCCTGCTGGAGGGTAACTAATATGAGCCTTATATAGAATCCAGTTGGGGACGTTAAATTCAGCACTCATTGGGAAGCACCCCAACACCCTTTCATTATTCACTCCACATCGCATTTCACTCACTTCTCTCAGTTCACATCAATTTGTTTCACTCCACTTTTAACCACCCACCATCAACCCACCCATCCACCCTGCTTTATTCCTTGTACTCACCCTTGCACCTAAACCTTTACCCCTGTCTAACCCCTTTTGCAAGCATATGAGGACATAGCATGATTTGGCATGGGGGATGGATAGGCATCCATAGGATCTGGGAATTATATGGGTACTTTGCAAATTCTTAACCATTATATATCCATTTATAGTATGTATACATAAAGTCATTGAAAAATCCCTAAAAATAAAAAATTTTAAAAAATTCCTAAAAAAATTGCAAAACACCAAAAGTTCATAAAAAATGGAAAATTAAAAAATTAAAAATGTTTTCAAAAGTGTTTAGCTATGATCTGAAAGTTGAAGCAAAAAAAAAAAGTGTTTATAGACATTCAACCTTTGCTTTGAAGACTTTCCTGGCCACAAAAGCTTGATTTTCTCAGGCTTTAATTTAATACACTCGAGTAGTGACAAGATAGACTGGGATCTCTCCTAACTTAGGATGTATTCTTGTACCTAAGTCACCAGTACAGGATTCGTTGGTTTGCTTCTGCTTGGGAGCTAGGTAACCCTAGTTCACACTACACAAAGTCAGGAAAGATCGGATGAACATATGAACCAACCCTAGTGTTTATTAGGGAGTGTGGAGTCCTTACCTATGCATGCAAGTAGGCTCTTTATCTCAGTTTCTAGTCTTGTGTTTAGAAGAAAGTCTTTTCATCTAAGGTCTCACCCACCAAATAAGTGTGCTCTATCAAATAAAGCTGTTGGAGACATACAGACATTTATTTGAATTAAAGAAAAGAGAGAAAAAAAGGAGCAAAAGTAAAAATAAATTTGTAGAAAAAGACATTCTTTAGAATAAGTCATTATGTTCTATACGTCCTGTAAATTCCTCCACCAAAAGTTTTTCAGGGTGCATTACAAATACCCTATTTCTACCAAATATTTTTTGAGCCACAACGCAATAAGAGTTGAGTTGAGTCTTTTCTCATTTTTTGAGAGTCAATTCGAAGACATGAGCTGAAGTTGGGACCAACCTGAACTTAAAAAGACGTGACACCCTAGGATTGAATCTTATTGTTCATCTACTTAGTCCTGATCAATCACTAAGCACAAACGATAAGCTCATAGCTTTCGAGTTTTGCAAAACCCTTTGAGCCCTAGAAATCACACTTAAGGTTTAAATGTCAAGAGTCCTTGTTAGTCGAGAGATGGTCAATGTTATGTGAGACTTGAGTTCTGGAAGTCTTCTTTGTAATTGGCTATCACAATATCTAATTGTTAAACACATTAATGTTGCCTCAGAAAAATCTTCAGCTTAAGATCATTTCTAAACACTAACACCTTATTGAATAAGTACTTTACTAGGGACTGGTAAAAGATAGCCATGAGGGTGTGATTGCACAGAAATTCACATCACTAATTTGGCCATCTTATGCCAGCTTCTAACATTAAGCAATTGGATTAGATAGGTTTACATGCATCTTGTAAATATTAGCATTTGTGTAGTTTACAGGGAGGAAGATATATAGAGAGATTGAGCCTCCATTTTTACCTCATTCCCATTTCATTTCCACCACATTTCTACCTAACACAACACCACATACTTCACCTATATTAATTTGATGACACTTCAAGTGCATAAAAGCAAAAACCACACAAACAATTCCCACACCACAATGGCCTCCCATTGTCATCTTTTGTCCCCCCTCATCTATATAACCCCCTTCACCTCACTCCACAGAAGTCGCCCGCACTCATAACACCCAACACCTTTAGCCATTCCCTCTACCTCCATATCCCTAAGATGCATACACACCATAACAACACACAACACACACTGCCAGCCACTCTCCTAAGCTCTCCTCTCTTCCTCTCTTCCCCTCATTATCTTTGTCCACTCACGAGTTGAGAGGAACACTGAGAGCAGAGGAAACTCTCCAGTGGGTGCAACCACCACGGTGAGGGTGCATCACCGCCTAGCTCCATCATGAGTCGATGGGTGTGGTGTATTGTCCTTTTTATTTGTTTTTGTTAGTTTTGATTTATTTTGTTTTCATTTTGGTTCACTTTTTTTGGTTTTTTTTCCTAAGATCTCCATTTTCAGAGCAAGAAGCTCTGAAGCTCCTTTCCACACCACCGCGAGCTCAACCTTGCCCCCATGCACCTTCACGCACATCTGCCGACCATTCCGTGCACCTTTGTACATACCCCCTGCCGATCCAAGCCTTCTCTGCATGCAAGCCAATAGATGAGTCACGGAACCAACCGGTTGCCTTTTGCCCTTGGCACTGTAGTTGTGACCTCACGCGGTTACAGCGCTGTGACCGCCTGTTTCTCACTTATCCGGTGGTCACGCCGCTCTCTCATCCCCATGACCTGCTGCAGCTGGTTGTAGAACCCCCCGCCACCAGCACATCTCTCCGCATGCCTCTCTCAGCATTGTGTGGTGCCTCCTTTATCGCCTGCGTGCAGTGCTCATCTCTCCCCAGCACAACCAGCTCCTCTTTAGAGGACGCTGCATGTGCGGCCTCTCTCCCCCTTGCTCGTTCCCACGCACTCACACACAGACAGACACACACACACACCCTCTCTCTCTCACACACATACAGACACACACACATACATGCACATGCACATATACATATTTATATACACCTAGTTACCTATATACATGTATATAGTCCACTTTCTCCTACACACATCCACCAATACATCTTCTCATTCACAAGACCGTGCATCTACCTATTTACCACACAGTTTATCACGTGTGTATAGGCACCAGTTGTGTACACATTCGTGATATTCGCTAACATCAAAGCATTCTACTGTCACTTCCACACGTCCGCTCGACACCCACACGTGGCACGTAGCTAGGTTAATCCTGTCTTTCTAGACGACGGTTAAACTAGCATGGTGCTATATTCCTATTGAATCACCGATTCAATCGTCACCTTATTATTATATAGCTGTATACAAATATACATATCCCTACTATATATCTACATCATATATATATATATATTCTACATATATATATGTTAAGTATTTCCATCCCTTTTCATTTCATATTTTCTTTTCGCATTTCATTTCCTTGTCTTTTACTTTGTTGATAAAGAAAATATAAAAAAAACCCTAAAATAGAAAAGATAACTCTTGTCTTTGTTGGTACACAATCTTGCATGAAGTAAGATCCATTTTTGAACTTGATTTTGGTGAATCGCCAAGGTCCAATTTTTGGCAGTAGCCAAGGACAAAATTTTGTGGGTTGCCTCAAGGACAAGACTATCAAGAAAATTATAAAACCAATAAAAATCGAAGAATACAAAGTGAATAGAAATCACCCGTCATTAGGAATTGCGTAGAAATAGATTAACCCCAAACCAACCTCCCTAAGCTCGACCCTGGCCTAAAAGTGACAATCATAAAATTTGAGTTAGTCAGGATAATAAATTTTTGAGAAACTAGTGTAGATTCGCTTCTAGGTTAACCACTTCCACTATACACAATTTGACACTAATTTCACCTAATTAATTAGCCCTACTAGCATTCTAACACCAACCCAGTTAAAAACCACCACCTAAGCCTCATGACATAGGATTTCCCAGTTGATGAAGTCAACGAAAACCACTACATGTCTCTTAAATGAGGGTGACACAATCTAAAGTACAACCATGCTATTCTAACCCAAGGATAGCGTAACTCAAAACCACTCTTCTCCACGAAGAGTATTTTATCTCACGATGGAGATGGGAATTCGCCAAGCGAATGCCCAACCACAAACAGAACAAAATTACAACAATCCTATAGTGGTTGAGTAGGTAGAGTAATAATAAGCTCCTATTGGTTTAGAGAACTTCCTTGAGATGGAAGTGAAGTATGTAGTGGATCAATGCTCTTAGATTTAGATTTTGTAGACGGGAGAGCAAGGGAACTTCTAACACTTGGATCTTCTCCTCAATGACACAAATATGGTGGAAGAAGTATATCAAAGTGTCTTAGGTGTATCTAAGCCAAGGAAGGGTCCTTCTCTATTTGTAGAGGCCTTAGGAATCCTTTAGAAGACATAGGAAGGTTTAGATAGCCATTATGAAAGATTCCAAGGATATTTGGGTTGAAATTAGAATCAAATCAGAATCATAATGAGTCTGACACAGTCATAAGACAAGTAATTATATTATCAAATGTCTGTTCTTACGTCTGATATGAGTTTTGGATGCCTGATCTTGAGGGTCAGAGTTCCTGATTCCATTGGATCTAAATAAGGACCTAAGTGGACATCTGATAACAATTTATAGGACATATAGTACATTTGTTGGACGTCTAACTTTGTTCAGGTTCATTCCTATTTTGACCAAATCTAAATAGGGTTTTAGATTTTAAGGGTCAGATAATGTTCTGGACATCTGACTGAAGGTCTGGGCATCGGAAAGCTGTGGGAATCGATTTCAAGGAGCTAACCGTCAGATACGGGTCTAACATCCATGGATTTTGGTATGATGTCTCTTTATCAAGCGTCTAGACAACTATACGGACGTTCGCAAATAAATGCTAAATTATCCTAAATTGTCTCTCAAGGGCAATGGCTAATAGTCCACTTGTTGGACATCTGGTAAGGTTATTAGATGTCTTGTAGGATGTCTGGACAAAGGGTATGATGTCTAAATAGAAAGGCACAGACTATTAATTTCCAGCCTAAGTGTTTGGGCATCTAGCTAAAAGGTCAGATGACTTAATGTCACATATTAGATGTCTGATGTCCATATTGGAAGTCTAATTAGGTTGTCTGAAACCTATTTTGATTTTCTAAGTTTTTCTAATTGTCATAGAGATGGGAAGGTGTTCCTAAGACTAAGGTGTTGCATTTTTTTGTCTCTTTACAATAATGGTAAGAAAATAAAGAGAAAATACATAAATACATGTATAAAAAGACCTCTATCCTATTCTTCATCCTTTCTTCTTCAAGCTTTCTATCCATACGAAGCTCCATATCCATTTCTCCTTCATCAATGTCCTCCATTCCTTCATGGTCTGGAGCTTGAGTTCCTTCATACTTGATTCCATTTCCATTTTATCTAAAACTATAAACTCAATGCAAATGTTAAATAGCAATTATTTTCTTATCATCAAAATCACTGATCGAGGCATCCTTGCACCAACAAATGCGTGTTGATTTTTGAAAATTTTATTGATTGGGTTTTCAAAGGGCAGCAAGATGATTATTTAGTGTACATCTATGCTACTCGGAATTCTGGATTTGGGTTGCATGCTTTGAAACTGAACCCCCGTCCGCATGCCCAAGAAACTATGGATGACAATATGTGGGCATGTGTGATACACCATTTGCAGAGTCATCATCTCTTAGGGATGGGTCTCCACCACCACTTAGTCTGCATTTGTGGGCACATGATTTTGAGCCCTAATGATCATATCTTGACTCTAATCCTAACCCAATCCATTAATTTGATCATTCCTTTATTCTTGTGGATTTGGTCTAGCTAATGGCATAAAACTCAGTGTTGGTTGGGAGGCAACATAGTACTCTATATAGGTATTAAGATCTTTGTTTTTCTAATCTAACCTAGAATAGCAAGATCAGTCAGGTGATATCCGCTCTTCTTGCTTATTGCATTTTGATTATCTTTATTCTACATACATTCCAATGACGACATTGTAATGAATAGGCATGGGGGGTGGACATTGCAAGTCTTATTTTGATATGTCAGCTAATCCCATCAGTATTCTTATATATAGTATTCCTTTGAAAAAAAAGAAAAAAAAGAAAAAGAAAAAAGGTGTGCTTTAGTGTAGTTCTTAAGATTCAAGCTAGGTAAAGTCAACAATTCTCAATTTTGAGAATTTACTGACTTTAGGAAATGTGAAACAAAGTTTTCCCTCCTAGACTTTTCAGGTTATATGTCGACTTAGTTATCTCGAGTATTTACCTAAATTTGGATTACTTTTCCAGAGGCTTTGAAAGTAGTCTAAAAAAGCTAGAAGTATTAGGGGTGATGAGTGAATGACTTATCATTTAACCCTTTAGTTTGGATAGTCTTTGAGTTCCAAGCATCTTCACTTGCACTATGCACTGACTTGTCTTATGGATGATTTTGTTCAGTCCTTAGTAGTCAATATGATCTAGTCTTAGGGCTTACAGATCCAAAGGACCTTCCCATGTTTCTAGCATTTAGGACTGTTCCTGTTTAGAGGGGAAAGCCTTTAGAACAGATGAAGGAGAGCCACTTGCCAAAAAATGATTTGGAGAAACCATATATATATTCAGCTGAAAAAATTTGAGTGAAAAAATAATATATATATAGAAAAAAAAATTCCACCAATTAAAATCTACTCAATACATATGGATGCTATTTTTTTCCATTTTTGAATAAAAACACCTCACTACAAATGGATGTTTATCCTATAGGAAAAAGAAAAAGAAAATGAAAAAAATAATAGGAATAAGCGACCTATAGATCTAGTCGAGGAGATATACACCTAGTGTGTTGACCTCAGGGTAGAAAAGTGGTGAGGAGAAAGTTGCCAAGTCCTAGTATGGCCTAACCAAAGATAGGTTGTCTCAGAAAGATCATAGAAACATTCTAAGTCTTATTGAATACTAGGACTCAAGTTGGTTCTCCACCTGACGAGTCACATAGAAATCACAAACAAGATGCTTATTTCTCACATTCATTTCAAATCATGGGTGGGTCCACGTAGTCAGAGAAAGTCACTCTAGCAACCCAAGTCTAATGGTTACTAAGATTTCTAATTTGATTTGGGAGGTCCAGATTTGAGTCGATACTTTAGAATTGTTGTGTATTTGTCGTTAAGGATTTGTAGGCAATTTCCTCTCATTAGTGAAAAATCCAATTGAAATTTTTTATTTAAAACTGGCTCGATTCCTTGACAACACCTTTATAAAAAGAAAATTATGCATTACTTTTGAAAATAAATTAAGAACGCCTGTGTATTGTGATTCTCTCATGATTTTCATTGGTTTTTTGCATTATGATTTTGCTAGGGATCTGCAAAAGACAAGCATGTGGGCGTGACAATAGCTTAATTTATTACCCCAATTAGCTTAATCTAGGTCTAACTCCTTAGTAAAATCATGCATTATGTTTATAAATACTACATTTAGAGCATGCATGCTTATTTAGGCTTGGTATCTATTTTATGAATAAATATCTAATTTTAGTCTTTTGTGAATAATGTAGGTAAAGGACTTAGAATAATTTAGAGGATTGAAGAAAAAAAGCTAGATAGGAAAAGAAATTGTAGTAGAGCTAGGAGCCAGCTGAAGAGCAAAGCAGAAATAAAGAAGGAATGATGACACAAGAACAAAGAAGGAAAGAAAGGGACTTGAATAACCATGCCCTATCCTTAAAACGCTAGGATAACCTTATTCTAGTGCCTATCCCTAAACCAGCTAAATCTTAGATATTTTAGCTCAAAAGCCAAATATGTGGATGGTGTTATCCATGAACCTACTCAACCTATCCATTGTTCTATCCTATTATCCCTAACCCTAACCCACTTATCCAATATACTATCGCTAGCCTAGAAACCCAATTAGGTCCATACCACACTTAATTGACTCAGTTTGAGTCAATTGGGTTAGTCACTAGTGATTGCATAGTAATCATAGGCCCTAATTCGCCTGAATTAAGCTAGAACTTAGTTTAACATGAACATTCTGCATGTATACGCATCATATTCTGCATCGTAGTTGATATATATGTTTTTTGGATTAAACTATGTTATTTGAGAGGTATTAATGGTTGCAGGTAATCTAGGGCTGTAGATGACCTATCCAAACTTATGGATTTGCTCGGAAAAATGACGAGAGTCCAAAGCATCCATGATCGCATCAATCAGACTCCCGTAGCACCCTAGGGAATCCGTAGAAGAGCAAGAGCCAAGGGGAAAATTGAAGAAGATCCAAACCTTAGATGACAAATCCTACCACACAGAAGGATCCGGATTGACGTTCATAGTCTAATGGTGTAGAAATAAACTTAATCAGAGCCCAACATCACTTGATACATGGAAAAGAAGATGAACGGCCGCGAGCACGCCACGTCACCCACCCAAATTGGATGAGTATGAATAAAAACTAACAAGTATATATACTAAATGTTTTGTGTAGTGCGTTGCCTCGCACATGCGTGGGTATGCGTGGGATGCAGGTTCGAGTCCTACACTATGCAAAATTGAGGCAAGCATGTGCAGGCACAGTTGCATGATCCGACGGTGCACAGCACACCACGTGGCACGATCAGAGAGCACCGCAGGTGGTATGCACGATTGCACGGGTTGTGCGAAATCAGGAAAGCATGTGAATCGTGCTTAGGATTTGCGAAGGCACGGTGTTGCAGCTGTCTAAGCCATCCTTAGTGTGGGAGAGCGGGAGCCGTGCGATCTGCAGCCCGAGGGTGCAAAGAGTGCGACGTGGCAGCACCACCAGAATAAACCGACCATGAGAAAAAAAAGCGACAAAAGGACCAAAGTGCCCCCCTTTGGAAGATAACTCTCAACTCTCTCTTCTTCTTCTTCCTTCTTCTACCTCTCTCTCTTCTTCCCGTCTTCTCTACCTTCGTCTGAAAAATCCATTGGGCCACCTTATCAAATCATTCCTGCTCTCCTCAACCTCTCTAGAAGGCCACCATGGGCCACCCATGGTGCCGTCATTCTGTTACCTAGATAGTTTTATTCATGCTTATAATTTTTTTAGTTATAGTTACATGCAAGCAATTCATGTTCAAACTCTCTGCGTGATATCTATATTGTGATTCATTGTCTCTACTATTTAGTAATTAGGTTTAAAATAAGTGCATGAAATCAAAAGCATTTTTCTGCCGCCCTATGATTGACTAGGACTCCCAGTTCCATTAATTTTATTTGTCAAGACGTATTTCACGCTATACTACGACGTATTCATCTTTTATGCAATCTACCCCCGAACAACTAGTCAATTAGATCCATGGGACCTGATTAGACTAACCCTCAGTTGATTAGACTCATTTGAGCCTAATCAAACCCATCTTAAACATATTGGACCAAGCCCTTACCCAATTAGGTGCGCACTTACTTGATTGGGTAGACCTGAATTCAATTAGGTTCACCCAAAACCTAATTGAGCAAATACCAACCCACGCAAGTTTAATTAGGTTCATTATTACCTAATCAGACTTACCCTTAACGTAATTACACATTTACACAATTTTTTCTAGGACCAACCTATTTGGACTCAACCCATTCGACTTAAGGTCAACCTATCCTAGTTAGGAACCTATTCTCACAAACTATGTCTGCAAAATCTTGCCCTAGCCCTACGCAAATAAGACCCACAAAAATCCTAATCCTCCTAAGTTGGTGCTAACATAAGAAGATTTTATCCCTTAGTTGCTGGCCAAGAGATAAGATCTTATCTATTGGCAAGATTTTATCCCCTGGTAGCCACCCATCTAGGTTGCCTATTTTTAGAAAACCCTCATCCTACCCATGTTCGTGGTGTAGATTGCGTAAAAGATAAACACGTCGTTGTAGCGCAAAATACGTCACAACAAATAAAATTAACGGAACTGGTGAGTCCTAGTCGATCACAGGGAGGCAGAAAGCGCTTTTGATTTCATGCTCTTGTTCTAAATCTAATTACTAAATAGTAGGGACAATGAATCATAATATATATGTATATCACGTAGAGAGTTTGAACGTGAATTGCATACATGTAACTATAACTAAACAAATTATAAGCATGAATAAAACTCTCTAGGTAACAGAACATGGGCACCACAGGTGGTCCGTGGTGGCCTTCTGGGGAGGTTGAGGAGAGCAGGAACGATCCGCCAGGTGGCTCAACGGACGCTTCTGATAGAGATGTAGAGACGAAGATAGGAAGTAGAGGGTAGTGGAGCAGTAGAAGGAGGAAGGAGGAGATCTCTACTTGATTACTACTTGAATGCCTTTGAAAAAGGACCCTTAGTCCCCTTTTATAGCTTCTTGGAGGGGAACATAGGGCATTGTAGCCCCTAATTTTGTGTAACAAAAAGCCATTAAAATCCTTCTCCATGCTCGGATATTCTCTGGTGCTGCCACGTGGTGCATCTTGCGCCCTCAAATTAAAATCGTGTGGCTGTGCGTGCTCCTACGCCTTCGCATTTTTGCTTTTGCCAGATGCCTTCAAATCCTGCCTTAATATCGGTCGTCCGATCACGAGATCAAACAAATTAGACAACCGCAGCACCATGCCTTCACAAATCCTAAGCATGATTCATGCGCCATCTTGATTTCTCACAACCCACGCAATCGTGCGTCTCGCCCGCGGTGCTCTCTGATCGCACCATGTGTCACGTTGTCCACTACCGAATCGCACAATTACACCTACATGCACCCACCCGCCAATGCTGCATGAATTTTGCATAGTGCAGGGCTCGAACCCGCATCCCGCGCATATGCACATTCGTGCGAGCTAACGTGCTACGCAAAACCTTTATCATATATATGTGCTTATTTGTATTTATACTTATCCAATCTGGGTGGCGACGTGGTGCATTCATGGCCATTGGATGAAGATCCAATGGCCCACACTATGAGGAGTGGTTCCTTAAGGAGTTGGGGGCGTGGCGAGGGGCAGCTGCGATGGTGCCACATGGCACCATCGTGGCCATTCATTCTTCTTCTCTTTATATCTGATGACGTAACACTCTGATTAAATTGATTTTGCACCTTTGGGCTGCAAACGTCGATTCAAATCCATCTGTATGGTTGGATTTGTCATCTGAGGTACAAATCTTCTTCAACTTGCCCCTTGGCTCTTGCTCTTCTATAGACTCCCTAGGGTGCTATGGGAGTCTGATTGATGCGATCTTGGATGCGTTGTTCTCCCGTCGTTATTCCGAACAGATCCATAAGGTTGGATCAGTCATTTGTAGCCCTGGATTTCCTGTAATCATTAATACCTCTCAAATAACATTGTTTAATACATAAAACACATATATCAACTACAATGCAAAATACGATGCGTATACATGTAGAATGTTCATGTTAAGCTAAGTTCTAACTTAATACAGGTGAGTTAGGACCTATGATTGCTACAGAATCAATCCTAGCCCTACAACTTAGATCCTAACATCCCTATTAAACCTATCCTAGGCATCACTAATGGGTCTTATCACAGTTGTCATACAAGTGTGCCCTTTCGGCCCTTTTGTGCAAATTGCCTAAATACACCTTGGATCCTCTTGCCGCACACTTTTAATATCGAAAAACATGAGCCCTGGTAGCCATCCATTCCTTCCTACTTTATTCCAACGGTTGATTCTCCACCGTCCTTTTGGTGCTAGTACGAGCACCTTCGGACCAAGTTTTAGATTTGATCCAAGGGCTATCTTTCATCCTAATCCTTTCTAGGCCTCCTTGGACTCCATCCAAACCCGTCATCCACTGTGGTCCTAATCCTCTGATCCAATCACCTGATCCCTCCATTTCCTATATAAACTCCTTCACTACCCCCTATAAGTGCCTATCAACTCCCCTCATACTTCTTTGGGTCAATCCATTCTTCCCTCTCTAGCTTCCCCTTCTTCACTCCATGTCTGGTGACAGCAACCACCTCCCCTCCCTCACTTCATCCACATTGAGCTAGATTACATAACACCTGGGGAGTCGTAGAAGCACCACTAGCCAACTTTTGTATCGCTGGAGACCTTCCTCGAATTCCTCACCACTGACTACCAGTCATGGCCATGGAAATCCCATTATTCCAGTAAGAGTAGATTTTAATGCTTTGTAGATTGATATAGACACATCTATTTAGGTTAAAATGCCAATTCACGCTTGTTCTTAGGCTTAGATTTGCATTTCATGTTATAAATATTGCATAACTTGCATCATTTTGCATTTAGAGTAGTTGTATATATTTTAGGTTAATTAGGTCCTTTACATGGTCATGAGAGAAGAAGACCTATTTCTGGGCCACAAATGGATGATCAAATCATATGGATCTGATTAAGACAATGATTGGTGTTTAACATTTCTGAATCATCTGGATAGGAGAACCGTAGCATCATACGAAGTCCGAGGAAGATCAAAGGCCAGGGGGTAATGCGACATCCATATGGGTTTCGATGGGAAATCCAACCACACCGATGGATCCGGAGTGACGATTGCAGTCCAGCTGCACAGAAATCATCTTGATCTGAGCACCGTGGCACCCTCTACAAAAGAGAGAAGAATTGACGGCCCTGGTGGCACCACGTGGAGCCATCCAGGCTGCCCAACGCTGGCTAGCAGTAGCGCACCGGGCATAGTCGCAACCACGCACTGCACACCTTGCACAGCCACAGCCGCAGCCGTGCACTGCGCATAGCCCCAGTCGCGCGTAGTAGCAGCACAACGCATGCCATTGCATGCGCACGCATGGTGTAGGGAGCACGGGCGTCTGAAGCACGCAACGCGCGAAGTGCTTGCCCGAGGAGCGGGTGCCAGCGGAGAATAGGCGTGGATCTTCAGCGATGCAGGCCTTTAGTGATGCTTGCAGCTGTTGCTAATGGTCTGCACATGCCAGCGAAAGGAATTGAAGGGTAGACTCTTCAACCACAGCTGCAGCGATGTTTACGACATTAGTAATGGCCCAGATGTGAATTTGTTCTTCCTCCTCCACTATAAAAGGAACTACCCACCACCATCCCAAACCATCTCTTCCTTTCTTCACCTCACCACCTCCAAGGCTCTAGGGAGAGCTTGTCCCAAGCCTAGGATGCTCCTCTAGAGTAGAAAACCAAATAGTTTTCCCTCCCCTCATCCCCTTTTGTGAAGCATCCAGTGGTCATCCTCTCACCACTCTTCGGCAAGAAGATCCTCGCCGCGACGCTGTCCTACCCTGCCCTTAGTCCTCCGGCTCCATCCTCCTTCGTCTCGCTCCTCACCACCTTTCTCTAGGCGATGTCAGAGCCAGTCGTTCTTCGAGAAACCATCGAGGGGGATTCTCTCACCTCATTCTATCCTTTTACACTTTTGTAGTTTAGATTTTTCACTTTCATACAGTAACAAACAATTCTTCATGAATAGATGATTGTTTCTCTCTCTCTCTTTCTCCCTCTCTCTCTTATATTTTTGCAAGTGGAAAACATTTTCATTAAGCTAATCTCTTGCTTGATAAAAATACAAAAACAAATTAGAAAAGATAAAAATGACCAAAAACAAACAAAATGAAGTGCTGTTTTAATAAAAGCAAATGTTCACGTCCCCATGTTCAACCCCAAACTCGATTGGAGTTTCTATATAAATTTTATTTGACCATGAGTTTTGTAACTACGACGACGAGTTACTCGCAACCCTGATTTTAAACACACGAAACACGTGCGATCATTTCGGCGCCGTTGCTGGGGAGGCAATGCTCTTTGGTTTTTCTCCGTGTTTTTTTTCCCGCCTTACCTAACTTTTATCTCACTTTTTCTCTGATCTTACTGTGATTGCAGGTACTCTTCTAAGGCAGGCCAAAGTAGTTAGATTAGAGAAAAGTGCGGATGTAGGTTTTGTATGAGTCCCCCACACCACCCCCACATTAGCTTTCATTCCATAACCTAATAACTCAAACCTAAATCATCTTAGGTGCTTTTTATAAACCCTAAGGTAGATTTTGTTGTTTGTTTGTTGCCTCCACTCACGTCGCCATCCACACAAATAAAAAAGAAAATAAAAAGAGTGTTGTCTGATTGTGGGATTTTCTGAAAGAAACACACCAAAACACCCTCAACTCTTGACTTAAGGCACACCACTCCACTTTGACTCCACCACTTAACCAGGATTTAACCTGTCGACCCGGTACACTTCAACTCAAAACACGCAATTGAGTAGAAATCAGATAAGGCTAAGACATTGTGTGCCTTAATCTGTGGTGCAAATAGGCCAATTGATTGATTTGTTTGGTCTGCACCACTCAAATTAAAAGTGTTTCATCAGTAGCTTGCCACTTAGGGTTGATTCTTAGGGCTAAACCAGGCACTCCACATTATTTGTTATTTTAAAGGAATATATCATCACCTATGTTTTCAAAACATGGAGTGTCCTACTAAACCTTGATTGAACCAGGTTAAGAATTAAACCCTAAAAGCTACTAAAAAAGGTTAAATCCTAAAAGACACATCATCAAATAACCTTGTTTGAAAACCCTAGTCGTGCACACACACACATTTTAACCGATCATTAAGTGCACAAGCCATCTTAAGGGCCCATCGTATTCCAAGAGCACAATCATCCCAAGCCTAATTAAAACTGAGCAGACGTTGGCCTTAAGGATTGATTCACTCTTTGGGGCTGAAACTGAGATTTTTTTTTCGATTAATCTGCTTCTGCTTGTCCATTTGATGTCTAGCTAGGGGAGTATCATCAAACTACTACAGCTGGGGGGTACACTAGGAACCAGAGGTGCAAACCAAAGGAAGAACCTTCTCCCTAGTCCCTCCTTTCAACTGGTTGGATTGACCGGAAAAAAGTAGACCAAATCGTTTACAATCTCAAGACAAGTCTTGGGAGTCTGTATGACTTTAGGCAAACCAACCTAAGGATAGGGTTGATTACTTGTATTGCAGGGTTCCATATTTCTCTTCTGAATTCTATCCTTACTTCACCAAGTGTCCTTCCACTTCTTACATGCATTTCCCATCCTATCCTCCTACGACCACTTATCCCCAAGATGATTACTATTCTGACATGACTTGTAATTACCCATCCACTAGCCAAGATAACTTTGATTGGGATATGAATTCGGACCTCAATGTCTACGGCCTAACCCTGGGCAACAAGACTATGATTGCTATCCTTCCCAAACCTACAATGATTATGGATCTCCATCCTTTGATGACCAAACCAACCCGATCTATAATCAGGAAGGATATAATGATTATAACACCTACCCTCCCCAGTATTCCACTGAATATAGGTTGCCACCATCCTTTGAATGACCTAGAATGACCTATTTTTAGGGAGGGACCCGAGAACCCTGACATCTTGACTCCCCTAGATTTAACGCAAACCCACCCAAACCTGAATTGAACCAATTAGTTCAGGTGAACCAGATCTATAATAGGGTGTTGGCTAATTTGAGGAACACTATACACTCTTTATAATCTCCGCCAACACCGTGCACTGAAGCACTAGAGCCAATGATCAAAATGATTGTTGAACTTAATAGTTCTTTATTGGATTTGCTCCAAAGTGTTAGGGATAAGGACCTAGGTGAGTTTCTTCTTGGGAAATTATCGTGGTTGAGGGTGAAATTTGTGGTTGCTCTAGTCAAATCTTGGGATGATTCTCAAGATGAACGCCCTTCAGGAGAGCCAATGATTGAACCCGCTCAGGCACCTGTCGGGGAGGATACATATTCTAAGATTAGAGACGACCAGGTTGGGGTAGAGCAACCCTTTGAGGATGAATCGAGTTTCTCACACGAGATCCTAGAGCTAGGGAATGATGAAAAATATGTCTCCACAGACCATGAAATGACATATGATTTTGAGACATATATAAATGAGGATCATGAATTCTTTGATTTTTAAAGGTGAGGAATCTCTTAGTGAAGTCTCACTTGAGCTTAAGGAAGATGATTTTAGTGAGACAAATGGGCTCTAGGAGCATGATGAACCATTTGATAGCCTAGTAATTGAAGATTTTGATTCGGTTGGGGCTAACGTGGAGGATTCGAATACTTATTTACTTGATTATTCAATTAGTTACCCCATTCCTCATCTGCACCCTGAAGAGCTGACTTCTAAGACCATTGTGCCAAAGTCAATCTTGATTCAGCCTTGATTTCGGTACTTGGGAGAATCAAATGGGGTGAATGATATGCTAGAGGTCCCAGAGCCTGAGCCCTTGATGTTGGAAGATAGAATTGTTGAAATAAATATTTGGGAGGCTAATTCTGTGGTAACTTTGAATTTGGATGTAAGGGTATCTATTAACCTGAAACCACCTACTTTCTACCAGGAACCTTACGATATCTTCCACGTGCAACCCAAGCTCGAAATAACTAATTACTTTTCAGAGCTAGATGTTAAGTGGACAACAGCAACTATTGAACCATCTTTACTCGTTGTCCGAAATTTTGGTCCTGGCACACCACTAAACCACAGGCCTAGCCCCGCAAACACGATAACCTTCGATTCTGGGTGATTTTCTTCCAGAACCAAAGAACCACTGGACCCTAGGGCATGGGTCAGACCATAATTTGGTCCACGTCTATGGACATCTTCTACTAGCGAGTTTCAGGATCAATATTTTGATTTTGATTTTGAGCCACACTTGTGAATTCTCAATTTCTTTGTTGTATGTATATTATGCCTTGCTAAAGGCATTAAAATTAGCATTTGCATATACTCTCTTCTCTCAACAGAGCTAATCGGGTTGTCACGAAATTCAGGTGATATTCTATTTACTCTTTCTTTTTCATGTCATTGTTTGTACAACGAGACATTGCATCATTTAGGCATGGGGGGGTGGATAATCAATTCCTGAGATCATTTTGCTAGCTCCATAGAATTTCTTTTAGCTTCTTATATAAAAAAAGTGAAAATTCAAAAAGATAAAAAAGAAGAAAGAAATTAGGAAAAGAGAACTTCGGCATTTGGAAATTATTAACTTTAGGAAATGATACGAGAGGACCTAAACACTTAGACTCTTCAGGTCTTCGGGCTTAATTAGCCTAGGTGTCCACTCGAATGTGGACTTAGTCTTGAGTCCTTGCCAATTAAAATTCATTTTAAGTTGGCAAATAAATTGGGATGATAAGTATGAGACTTATCAACCCGCCCTCTGATTTAGGGGGACTTTAAGCCTAAGCATCTACACACTTTTTTTTTGCACTGACACACTCGTGGGCAGTTTCTTCGGAAATTGGGTAGCTAATGAACTATCTAGGGTGGTATGCCTGGCAAGTTATCAATGGCAACAGCTCATCGGCCAGTTGTCTAAAGCCCAGCCACAAGACCATTTTCAGTGTACTGCCTTTAGGTAAATCATAGATCAGGGAGGCCACCTATTTAAATAAAAAGAAAATGAACAAAATAGAAAAAGGAGAAAAAATGAAAATAAATAAAACCACACTTCACCGCACGAGTATGGCTGGCAAGTTGCCTTGGGTAACAACCCATTGTCCAGTTGTCCAGAACCTAGCTAAAAAAAATGCACAATAATTCCCAAAACACTCAGGGAAGAAGCAGGGAAGTAGAATAAATCGTGGAGATATACGTTGGGTTAGCCCTTGTGTTGACCCCATAAATAAAAGTAGGGAGAAAGATACCAGTCGAAAAGATAAATCGATAGGCAAGGACACGTAGTGTCGTAGAAACACGAAGTCTATTTTAACGGCCGCCTAGTGAGTCTTTCACCATTTTCACTAGATGCTTAGCACTTAGAGTCCTTTTCGAGTCTTGGGTGGGTCAGGTAGCTGTAAAAAGTTTTCTCAAAACTCTCAAACTCCAAAAGTACAAAAAAGTTAGAAAAGAAGAAAAAGAAAAAAAATGTATTTTCCCTTTTCAAATATGGTGAGGACTTGGGCGGTCTACATTCTGGCAGGCACTCGGGTATTGTTGAGTTTTTGTTGTTTAGGACCTTAGTTGAACTTTTCTATTATTAATAAATGACTTAGGCCTAAGTGATCAAATTCAAATTTTGATTTTATACACAGCATGTAATTTAATTTTACTAGGGACTAGCAAAAGATTGGCATGGGGGTATGATATAGACACATCTATTTAGGTTAAAATGCCTATTCATGCATATTCCTAGGCTTAGATTTGCAATTCATGTTATAAATATTACATAACATGCATCATTTTGCATTTAGAGTAGTTGTATATATTTTAGGTTAATTAAGTCCCTTTTATGGTCATGAGAGAAGAAGACTTATTTCAGGGCCTTGGATGGATGATCGGACCATATGAATCTGATTAAGACGACAATCGGAGTCTAACGCCTCTGAAATCATCTAGATCAGAGAACTGTAGCATCATACGAAGTCCAAGGAAGATCAATGGGTAGGGGGCAATGCGACATCCACATGGGTTTTAGACATAAAATCCGATCGTACGATGGATCTGGAGCGACGATCACAGTCTAGCAATGCAGGAATCATCTTGATCTGAGCACTATGGCACCATCTACAAAAGAAAGAAGAATGGACGACCTAGGTGGCACCATGTGGTGCCATCCAAGCCACCGAACGTCGGCCAGAAGTAGTGCCCCACACACAACCACAACTACAGTCGCAGCTGCGCGCAGTAGCAGCGTATTGCATGCCAGTGTGCACGTGCACGGAATAGGGAGCATGGGCACGTGAAGCGCACAGCGCGCGATGTGTGTGCTAGCGGAGCAAGTTCCAGTGGAGGATAGGTGTAGATCTTCAGCGACGCATGCCTTTAGTGACGCTTGTAGCTGTCACTAATTGTCTGCGCACTAGCAAGAGGAATTGAAGGGCGAATCTTCAGCGACAGCTGCAGTGATATTTATGGACATTAATAATGACCCAGATGCAAATTTGTTCTTCCTCCTACACTTTAAAAGGACCTACCACCACAATTCCAAACAATCTCTTCCTTTCTTCACCTCACAACCTCCAAGGTTCTAAAGAGAGCTTGTCCCAAGCCCAGGATGCTCATTTAGACTAGAATACCAAATAGTTTTCCCTCCCCTCATCCCTATTCGTGGATCATCCCATGGCCGTCCTCTCACAGCCCTTCAAGAAGAAGATCCTCTCCGCAACGCCATCCTGCCCCACCCTCCATTCTCCGGATCCATCCTCCTTCGTCCCACTACTCACCACCTTCCTCCAGGTGACCTCAGAGCAAGTCGTCCTCCAAGAAACCATCAAGCGGGATTTCTTTCACCTCATTCTATCTTTTTACGCTTTCGTAGTGTAGATTTTTCTCTTTGATAGTGTAACAAACAATTCTTCATGAATAGATGATTGTTTCTCTCTCTCTCTTTCTCGCTCTCTCTCTTATATTTTTACAAGTAGATAAAGTTTTCATTGACCTAATCTGTTATTTGATAAAAATACAAAAAATAGTAGAAAAGATAAAAACGACCAAAAACAAACAAAATGAAGCGTGATTTTCATAAAAATAAACGTTCGCCACCCCGTGTTCGACCTAGGACTCCCTTGGAGTTTCAGTATAAATTTTATTTAACGACGAGTTTTGCAACTACAATGACAGGTTACTCGCAATCTGGATTTCAAACAAGCGAAACAACTGCGATCATAGATAGATTTACTATTTACTTATATTAGATTAGTTAGATTAGGGCAGCAATTATTGTTGGATTTGATCTGAATTTGTTTAGATATGAGTAGATTAGTGCAATGCTAACTGACCATTCTCTAATCAATTCTGATCAGAAAGGAAGATCCACTAACCCTTGTGTTCATCTAATCTTCCTCATTATCTTATGACCATTTTCACACTGTTTCTGGACCCTTTTAACTCACTGATCACTCCACTCATTAGAGCCGCTGTGGATTTAAAGCTTTCTAGCTTCCAGATCCATAGTGCACTCCAATACATCTTTAGTGCATCTCATTCAATCCACTAATTCATAAAAGCCATCCTAGTACCTTGAATTGGATTTGATTTGGTTGATTGAATCAGATTTGATTTACATATATTATTGAGCAATTTCAGGAGTGATTGAGTTCTAATCTATTTTAATTGGCCAAATTGAGTTCATATTTGTTGAATTTAAGTGATTGTCATGGGTATGAACTATAATGGAAGGATTCTGATTGAGAATTTTGTTTATACCCAATTTTAGACATTAATACCATTTTCTAGATAGTAGGAGCCAAAGAAAATTCGATGCATAGATTTGAGGCTCTTGCGATAACCTAATCTATCCTAGAGCTTCGCCCAAGACTCCTACACACTAATCATTGGTGTGTAGGTATCCTAGATGATCATGTCATCTTGGTGAACTTGGATCAAAATGCCCAAGTAGGCAACATCTGAGTTTTATCCAAATTTGTTTTATATGATGATTAGAGTTTTGATTGAGATTTGAATGATGCTAAAGAAAGGTTGGGATTCTATTTCAAGTGATTTCATGACCTGATTTAAACTCTCCTATCTACGTTGTCCATGGCGATGTAGGAGAGTTGACTAGGGTTTCTTTAGATAATTTGAGTCTTGCATTGAGTTGCATGGAGTTTTAACACTTATGATATGTATTTGTGACGATTGAGATTTGATTTCAATCGATTTAAGCTTGATCTGATATTTTTGGCTTGAAAACTTAGGTCAAGGGTAATCTGAAAGACCTGAGGTTTAAAAGTGACTTCTTAATGTGTTGAATGAGTTGGAGAGAACATCAATGGTTTATGAAATTTGTTGGAATGTTTGAGAGATAGTTCTGGGCTTTGATTTTGATTTATGATATCTTTGGTCAGTTCAGCAGCTACAACTACTTTTTTTGATAGAGTTTTGAGTGAACTGTTAATCTAGGATTTGAGATGATTTTTCTGGCATAATCTGAGTTTTGAATTAAAAGTCTAAAAGGAACTGACAAGGAAGTAAGTCCTAATAATCTGACAATTGAAAAGGTGTGAATTGCATCATTAAGTTTTAAGAATCAGACTTAGTCAATAAAGTAGCTACTTGATCGATGTGTTTCACGTATAAAAATTAGGGCTCGGAGGACCCACCGTTCTAGCTTGCAAAATGCATCTATCAGATAAAATTTATAACCGAAACTCGAAAAGCGAGTCCAGGGTCAAATATGGGGAGGCGAACATTTGGTTTTATGAAATCCGCATTTCCCTTTATTTTTTTTGTAGTTTTTATCTTTTATAATTTTTTGGGTATATTTTATCAAGCAAGAGATTAGGTCGATGAAATATTTTCTAGCTAATCTACTAGCAAAAATATAAGAGTGACAGAGAAACAATCATCGATTTCTAAGCAAATGCTTTTTTACAGCTAAGAAAGTTGGAAACATTACACTACGAAAGCAGTAAAGATAGAAAGAGGTGAGTGAATCCCCCTCAATGGTTGCTTGGAGGACAACGTGCTTCGACGTCACCTGGAGGAAGGTGGTGAAGAGCGGGATCAACAAGGACATAGCCAGAGGATCGAGGATGGGGTAGGACGACATCGCGGGGAGAGTCTTCTTCTCGAAGGGCCAATGAGAGGACGACCATGGGATGCTCCACGAATGGGGATGAGACGTGGGAAAACTATTTTCATTTTCTACTTTAGAGGAGCATCCTTGGCTTGGGAAAAGCTCTCGTTAGAGCCTTGGAGGTGGTGAGAGGAAGAAAGGAAGAGAGTTGGTTTGGAAAGGTGGTGCGCAGGTCCTTTTATAGTGGAGGCACAACAAATTCGCATGTAGGTCATTGCTAACGTCCGTAAACGTCGCTACAGATCTGCTTTTTCTATCGCTGAAGATCTGTACCTTCAATTCCTTCGCTGGCACGCACCGACCATTAGTGACAACTGTAAGTGTCACTAAAGGCCCATTTATGTGTCACTAAAGATCCACCCTCACATGCGGCACATATGCATGCAGTAGCTGGTGTAAGGTTGACAGGGTGAGGGCCATTGGATGCGCATCAGAGGGTCCTGGTTACGTGGCTGAAGGTCGCACAAGCAATGTTGCATGCCTACTCCATTAAAAATGTGCAGCTCGCACACCTGCAGGAAACCGTTGGATCCTTCAAATAAGATCGCCCGCATGCCTCATCAAGGCTGCAAAATCAAGATCGTATGATCTTGATTCAATTTGGATATGCACCTTTGAAATAAGGAAGCATGAGGGGACTCAAACGATGGTAGTCGGTTTGCACTCCTAGTCTCCAACCAATGCGCCAAGTTGTCAAATGCATCGAGCAGATGTCTTATGGCATGTGATGGAGGAAGCCTCTCAGCCGTTGGATCAAGATCCAACAGCTGGGAATGAAAGTCGCGAATGTTGGAGAGATGGGAGCAAGCATTGCTGGCCCATGTTGGGCAGCTTGGATGGCACCACGTGGTGCCATCTAGGTCGTCCATTCTTCTTTCTATTGCAGGGGGCACCACAGCACTCAAATCGAGATGATTCCCGCGTTGTCGAACTGCGATCGTTGCTCAGAATCCATCCTTATGGTCGAATTTTTCATTTGAAGCCTGTATGGATGTCGCATTGCCTACCTAGCCGTTGATCTTCCTCGAACATCGTATGATGCTACGAGATTCCAATCTAGATGATTTCGAAGGTGTTAGACTTCGACCGTCATCCTGATAAGATCTGTACGGTCCGATCATCCATCTGAGGCCTTGAAATAAATATTCTTTCCTAATCATAAAAAGGACCTAACTAACCTAAAATATATACAACTACTCTAAATGCAAAATGATGGATGCTATGCAATATTTATAACATGAAATGCACTTCTGAGCCAAGGAACAAACATAAATAGGCATTTTAACCAAAATAGATGTGTCTACATCATGCCCCCATGGCTATCTTTTTCTAGTCCCAAGCAAAATTAAACTACATGCTATGTATAAAAATAGAATTAGGGTTTGATCGCTTAGGGCTAAGTTGTTTATTAATAATAGAAAATTTCAACTAAGGTCCTAAACTATGAATACTCAACAGTACCTAGGTGTCTGCCAGAATGTAGATCGCCCAAGTCCTCGCCTTATTTGAAAAGGGAAGATACATTATTTTTGCTTTTTCTTCTTTTCTAATTTTTTTGGACTTTTGGAATTTGAGAGTTCCGGGATAACTTTTTACAGCTACCCGACAGGCCTAAGACTCGAAAAGGACTCTAAGTGGTAAGCATCTAGTGAAAAGAGTTAAAGACTCACTAAGCAGTTGTTAAAACGGACTTCGGGTTTCTACAACCCTAGGTGACCTTGCCTAGAGGTTTATCTTTTCGAATGGTAGCTTTCTCCCTTCTTTTATTTATGTGGTAAACACAAGGGTGAACCCAGTGTATATCTCCCCAGTCTATTCTACTTCCCTGCTTCTTCCCTAAGTGTTTTGGGAATTATTGTGCATTTTTATGAGCTGGGCTCTGGACAACCAGCCAATAGGCTATTAGCCATGGCAACTTGCCAGCCATACTCGTGTGGAGAAGTGTGGTTTTATTTATTGTTCTTTTATTTTCTCCCTTTTTCTTTTTATTTTTTCTTTTAAGTAGGTGGCTTCCCTGATCTAATGTTTACGTAAAGGCAGTATGAAGAAAATGGTCTAGTGGTTGGGCTCTAGGCAACCGAACGATGAGCTCTTACCATCGACAACTTGCTAGCCATACCACCCTAGACGGTTCATTAGGTACCAAATTTTTGAAGAAATCATGGAAAAGTGAGTCAGTGCAAAAAGTGTGTAGATGCTTAGGCTTAAAGTCCTCTCAAATTAGAGGGTGGGTTCATAAGTCGTATACTTATCACCATAATTTATTGACCAGTTTAAAATAAAATTACTTGGCAAGGACTCAAGACTAAGTCCACATTTGAGTGGACACCCAGGCTAATTAAGCCCAAAGTCCTGAAGAGTCTAAGTGTTTAGGTCCTCTCGTACCATTCCCTAAAGTTAATAATGCCTAATGCCTAAGCTTTCTTTTGCTAATTCCTTTTTTTTCGTCTTTTTGAATTTTCATTTTTTTTAAGAAACTAAAAGAAATTTTATGGAGTTGACAAAATGATTTCAGGATAAAGTACCCGCCCCCCATGCCTAAATGATGCAATGTCCTCATTGTAACAATAAAGACATGAAAATGGCAGAGTAAACAAAATATCACCTAAATAACATGAAAATCTGGACAGCTCCACAGAGAACGTGGAATATAAGCACATGCTAAATTTAACACCTTTAGCTAGGCATAACATACATACAAGGAAGAAATTGAGAATTCACTAGTGCAAGTCAGAATCAGAATTAAAATATTGATCCTTAAACTTGTCAGCAAAAGATGTCCACAGATGTGGACCAAGTTGTGATGTAGACCCATGCCCCAGTGTTGATTGGTTCTAAGGTTCTAGATGAGAATCACCCAAAACCTAAGATTGTTGGTAAACTTGCAGGGCCGGGCTTGCGATTTTGTGGTGTGCAACCCAAGACCAAAGTGTTGGACAACAGATAAAGATGGTTCAATAGGTGCGAATGTCCTTTTAGATTTCAACTCAAAAAGGCAATCAATGATTCTAAGCTTGGGTTGCATCTCAAAGATATCATAAGGGTCATGATAAAAAGTTGGTTGTTTTAGGTCAATAGGAACCCATACATCCAAAATCGTAGTTCCCTCAGAAGTAGCTTACCAAATTTTCATTTCCACTTTTCTACTATCTAAAATCAATGTTTCCGAGACCTCTAAATTGTTGTACACCCCATCTAAGGTACCCAAGTCCAGAAATCATGGATGAATTATAATTGACTTGGGTACAATGATCATTAAGCTCTTCAGGGTGTGGTTGAAGGTTAAGGCTACCTATTGGATCATCTATTATATTAGGATCAGCATCCTCCATGTTAGGCCCAATCGGATCACAATCTTCAATAATCATGCTATCAAATGGTTCATCTTACACCTTAAGCCCATTAGTCTCACTTAAATCATTCTCGTTAAGCTCAAGTGAGACTTCACTAGGAGATTCCTCATCCTCAGAATCAAAGAATTCATGACCCTCATTTATATATGTCTCAAAATCATATGTCATATCATGGTCCATTGGGACATATTTTTCGTCATTCCCTGTCTCTGGGATCTTCGGTAAGAAACTTGGATCATCCTCAATGGGTTGCTCTAGACTAGCCTGGTCATCCACAGTCTGAGAACACGTATCCCCCCCGACAGATGCCTAAGTAGGTTCAGATAGTGGCTCTCTTGAAGGGGGTTCATCTTGAAAATCATCCCAAGATTGGACTAAGGCAACCACAAATTTCATCCTCAACCTCAACAATTTCCAAAGTAGAAACTCAACCAGGCCCTTATCCCTAACATTTCAAAGCAAATCCAATCATTTTGATCATAGGGTCTAATGCTTCAGTGCATGGTGTTGGTTGGGCTTCTAAAGATTGTATGGTGTTCCTCAAGTTAGCCAACACCCTATCTTGGATCTAGTTCACCTAAACCAAATGGTTGGACTGAGGTTTGTGCGAGTTTGAGTTAAATCTAGGGGAGTCAAGATATCGAGGTTCTCAGGTCCCTCCTTGATAGTAGGTCATTTCAGCTTGTTTAAGGAATGGTGGTGACATATATTAAGTGGAATACTGGGGAGGGTAGGCGTTATAGTCAACATATCATTCTTGATTGTAGACTGGGTTAGGTTGATCATTAAAGGGTGGAGATCTATATCATTGTAGCTCTGGAAGGATAGTAATCATAATCTTGTTTCCATGGTTAGGCCGTGGACACTGAGGTTCGGATTCATATCCCCAATCAAAGTTGTCCCAGCTTGTGGATGGGTAATTACAGGTTGAGTTAGGATAGTAATCATGTTGGGTATAAGTGGTGGTAGGAGGGTAGGATGGGAAATGAGTGTAGCATGTGGAAGGACACATGGTAGAATAGGAAGGAAATCAGAAGAGGGAAAGGAGACCTGTAATAGAAGCAATCAACCCTATCCTTAGGTGGGTTAGCCTAATGACCTACAGACTCCCAGGACTCGTCTTGGGGTTATAAACGATTTGGTCTACTTTTATCTATCCAATCCAACTAGTTAAAGAGAGGGGCTAAGGAGAAGGTTCTTCCTTTGGCTTGCATCTCCGGTTCCTAGTGTACCCCCCACCAACGATCGTTTGATGCTACTCCCTTAGCTAGGCACTAGATGGACCTGCAGAGGTAGATTAATCGAAAAAAATCTCAGTCTGAGTCACAAAGAGCGAATCAATCCTTACGGCCAACGTCTACTCAGTTTTAATTAGGCTTTGGATGATTACGCTCTTGGAATGTGATTGACCCTTTAGATGGGTTGTGCCCTTAATGATCAATTCAAATGTGTGTGCGTGCACAACCAGGGTGAGCAGACATGGTTATTTGATGATGTGTCTTTTAGGGTTTAACCTTGTTTAGTAGCTTTTACGGTTTAATCTTTAGGTTCGTTCAATCAGGTTTAGTAGAACATTCCAAGGTTTGAAAGCACTAGTGATGATATATTCCTTTAGAAATAAAAAAAAAATGGAGTGCTTGGTTCAGCCCTAAAAATCTACCCTAAGAGGCAAGCTCCTTGATGGATCAGTTTTAAATTGAATGGTACGGCCCAAACAGTTCAATTAATGTGGCCTGTTGCACCACTTAGTTAAGGCAAACAAGAATGCTTAACCTATTCAGATTTCTAGTCGCTTATGTGTATGAGTTGAAGTGTACCGGGTCCACAGGTCAGATCCTAGTTAAGTGGTAGAATCAAAGTGATTGTGCGCCTTATGATAAGAAGTTGTGGGTGTTAAGTGTGTATCTTTTAGTTAAATTCCACAAGAGAAGAATAATTTTTTATTTTTTTATATATGCGTGTAGGTGAGGTGAATGGAGTGACAATCAAACAACTAAAATCTACACAAGGGTTTATGCAAGCACCTAAGTTGCCTTGGGTTTGAGCTATTAGGTAATGGAATGAAAACTAGCATGGGGGTGGTGGGGGTACACTTACAAAACCTTCATCCGCACTTTTCTCTGATCTAACCACTCCGGCCTACCTCGGATGAGTATCTGCAATCACAGTAAGGTCAGAGAAAAAGTGAGATAAAAGTTAGGTAGGGTGGAAAAATACGGAAAAAAAAAAATCAAAGAGCATTGCCTCCCCGACAACAGTGCCAAAATGATTGATGCGTTTCGCATATTAAAATTAGGGTTCAGAGGACCCATCGTCGTAGCTCGCAAAATGCATCTATCAGATAAAATTTATAATCGAAACTTAAAAAGTGAGTCCCGGGTCAAACACGGGGAGGCGAATGTTTGGTTTTATGAAGTCCACGTTTCCCTTTATTTCTTTTTGTAGTTTCTATCTATTATAATTTCTTTTGGTATTTTTTATCAAGCAAGATATTAGGTCGGCGGAATTTTATCTAGCTAATCTACCTGCGAAAATATAAGAAAGAGAGAAACAATCATGGATTTTTAATCAAATGTCTTTTTACAACAAAGAAAGCTGGAAGGATTACACTACGAAAGCAATAAAGATAGAAAGGGGTGAGAGAATCCCCTTCGACAGTTGCTCGGAGGATGACTCTCTCTGACGTCGCTTGGGGGAAGGTGGTGTGGAGCAGGATGAATGGGGACGTAGCCGAAGGACGAAGGATGGGGCAGTACGGCGTCGCAGCGAAATCTTCTTCTTGAAGGGCGGTGAGAGGACGGTCATGCGATGCTCCACGAATGGGGATGAGAGGTGGGAAAACTATTTTCTTTTTCTACTCTAGAGGAGCATCCCAGGCTTGGGACAAGCTCTCTCTAAGGCCATAGAGGTTGTGAAAGGAAGAATGGAAGAGAGATGGCTTAAAATGGTGGTGGGTAGGTCCTTTTATAGTCGAGGAAGAACAAATTTGCATGTGGGTCATTACTGACGTCCGTAAAGGTTGCTATAGATCCGCCATTTTTGTCGCTAAAGATCTGCACCTTCAATTCGTTTACTAGTACGCTCAGGCCATTAGTGACAGTTGCAAGTGTCACTACAGGGCTGCGTATGTGTCCCAGAAGATCCGCCCTCACATGCGGCATGCACGCACGCAGTAGCTGGTGCAAGGATGAAAGGGTGTGGGCCGTTGGATGCGCATCTGAGGGTCCTGATTGTGTGGCTGAAGATCGCTCATTCAACATTGCATGCCTGCTCCATTCAAATCACTCGGTTTGCATGCCTACAAGCAGCCGTTGGATCCTTCAGATCAGATCACCTACATGCCTCATCAAGGTCGCCCGATCAAGATCATGCGGTCTTGATTCAAATTGGATACGTGCCTCTGAAATAAGGAAGCATGCAGGGACTCGAACAGTGGTCGTCGGTTTACGTTCCAAGTCTTCAACCAATGCTCCAAGCTACCGAATGTGTTGAGCAGACGTCTTATGGCAAGTGGTGGAGGAAGCTTCTCAGCCGTTGGATCAAGATCTAATGGCAGGGAATGAAGGTCGCGGATGATGGGGAGATGGGAGTAGGAGTTGCTAGCCATTGTTGGGTAGCCTGGATGGCACCACGTGGCGCTATCTAAGCCGTCCATTCCTCTTTTTGTTGCTGAGGGTGTCACAGTGCTCAGATCAAGATGATTCCCGCATTGTCGAACTACGATCGTTGCTCCGAATCCATCCATATGATCGGATTTTTATTCGAATCCTATATGGATGTCGCATTGCCCCCCTGGCTGTTGATCTTCCTCGGACTTCATATGATGCTATGGGACTCCGATTTAGATGATTTTGGAGGTGTTAGACTCTGATCATCATCCTGATCAGATCTGTACGATCCGATTATCCATTCGAGGCCCTGAAATAATTATTCTTCTCTCCTAACCATAAAAAGGACATGATTGACCTAAAATATATACTACTCTAGATGCCGAATGATGCATGCTATGCAATATTTATAACATGAAATGCAAATCTAAGCCTAGGAACAAGCATGAATTGGCATTTTAACTTAAAAAGATGTGTCTACATCACTACTGTATTGCTCATATCTGCTAGATCTGCATTGAAGGATTCTAAGGAAGTGTAGAGCATAGTTGAGATATCTACAGTGTTTTGATGTTAGGTAAAGACTTAATAAGCGTCCATGTCTTAGGATTGAGCTTAGTTTGAATTGAAGAGCTTGTAAATATTTTTTGGAAATACTTATCAATAAAGTCCATAGCTATTATTTACTTGAATTGTAAATTAAAGTGAAAAACAATGAATTTAGTATGTATCTTATCTTAATTGGAATTGAAATGAAGTCTGGAGGCTTATCTTGTTTAGATCTTTTTTTCTAGTGGCATTGACTGAGTTTTATTGGCTTGAGTTTCATGTTTTACATTCATTTAAGCCTATTTTAGCCCAACTTGTATATAAATAAAAAAATAAAAAATAAAAAATAAAAAAATAAAAAAATAAAAGTGTCTTGAGTTAGATTAGGTTTAGTTTTAGGTGTGTGTGACTTTAGGTTAAGTTTCAAGCCCTGTAGTTAGTAGAACATACCAATAGAAGTCCTAGTCTTCTCTAATTCAGGAATAAAATAACTAAAAACAAAAATACAAAAAGAGTCATTCTTCTTCACTTCTCATCTTTCTCGCCCTTCCCCTATTGATGACGGTGGATTTGCATGGGTAAAGGGTTTGAGTTTGGAAAACCCATCGTCATAGTCTGATTCGTGATAAAATCCATCGATCAGATAAAATTTTTTGCCGAATCTTGAAAAGTGAGTCCTGGGTCGAACACGAGGAGGCAAACGTTTGATTTTGAAAGTCCGTGTTTCAGTTTTTATTTGTTTTTGTCCATTTTATCTTTTCTAATTTTTTTGGTATTTTTAGCAAGCAAGAGATCAAGTTGATGAATTCTAGCTAATCTACTTGCAAAATAAATAGAGAGAGACAGAGACAGAGTGAGAACCAATCATGTATTTTTATAATTAAAAGTTTATTACAACTAGGAAAGTAGGAAATCTGTACTACGAAAGAAATAAAAACAAAGATAGGTGAGAGAAAACCCCCTCGACGGTCGCTTGGAGGGTGACTCGCTCTAATGTCACCTGGACGAAGGTGGTGAGGAGCGGGACGAATGAGGACAGAGCAAGAGGGCGGTGTAAGATAGCGTCTCGGTGAGGATCTTCTTCCCGAAGGGAGGTGAGAAGACAACCATGGGATGCACCACGAAGGGGGATGAGAGGCTTGAACAAATATTTGTTTTCTACTCTAGAAGAGCATCCTGGGCTTGGGACAAGCTCTCTCTAGAGCCTTGGAGGTGGTGAGACGAAGAAATGAAGAGATGATGAAAAATGGGAGGGGTAGGTGTAACGACCTGATTCCCGAGTCCCTACGAGACATGAGAACCAGACCGACTCGACTAAACCCAAGACCTGGTCGTCCAACGAGGAAGTAACCAAGAGAGCAGTAAAATAAACTACATTCAACATGAATATAACTAATAGTAAGAAAATACAGTAGTAAGGAAAGAAACCACTACAGTATGTACCACCACAACAGTAGAACAACATTCATAACATTATATGAACTACAGGTAAAGAAAAGTACAGCGGAAACAAGAACTACTCACTACAGTGGAACCAAAAAGAGGTACAAGAGAACAGTGGTAACTCTACTGGACCCTACTAGGCCCAGCATCCTCTGCAGCCGCTGACCCTGGCTCAGCCCTGTGGCAGACTTCCAGAGTGTCCCGGTGGTCAGAGAGTACCCTGACGTGTTTCCAGACGAGTTACCAGGACTATCGCCCGAGCGTGAGATTGAGTTTGAAATCTCACTAGTACCAGGGACCGGCCCCATCTCCACCGCGCCATACAGGATGGCACCGCTTGAGCTGCGGGAGCTCAAGTCCCAGTTGCAGGACCTTTTTTAGGAAGGTTTCGTGAGGCCTAGTACGTCTCCCTGGGGAGCCCCGGTACTGTTTGTGAAGAAGGATGGGATCTTACGCCTTTGTGTGGACTACCGACAGCTGAATAGGGTCACCATCAAGAACAGATATCCGCTGCCGAGGATCGACGACTTATTTGACCAGTTGCAGGGTGCCACGGTGTTTTCCAAGATCGACTTGAGGTCTGGATACCACCAGTTGAGGATCAAGGAGACCGACGTCTCCAAGACAGCTTTCCGCACCCGGTACAGACACTACGAGTTTTTGGTCATGCTGTTTGGGCTGACCAATGCCCCCGCTGCTTTCATGGATCTGATGAACCGGGTGTTTAGACCTTGATTGGACCAGTTCGTGGTGGTTTTCATAGATGATGTACTCGTCTATTCTAGAGATCAGACACAGCACGGACAACACTTGCGGATGGTTCTGGACACTCTGAGACGACGTAGGCTGTACGCCAAATACGGCAAGTGAGAGTTCTGGTTGAGGGAGGTGACCTTCTTAGGTCATGCGATCTCGGGAGACGGCTTGGCGGTGGACCCAGCCAAGGTCGAGGCAGTACTCAGGTGGGAGAGACCGCGTTCAGTCACTGAGATTCGTAGTTTCCTGGGACTGGTAGGCTACTACAGACGATTCATCAGAGGGGTCACGTTGTCACTTACGCTTCGCGGCAACTGAAGCCCCATGAGCATACCTACCCTACCCACGACCTAGAGTTGGCAGTGGTTGTCTTCGCGCTGAAGACCTGGAGGCACTACTTGTACGGTGAGCCTTCAAGATTTTCACAGATCACAAGGGCCTCAGATACCTGTTTGATCAGAAGGAGCTCAACATGAGACAGAGACGTTGGTTGGAGCCCTGAAAGACTACGACTGCAGCATCTCCTACCACCCAGGAAAGGCCAATGTGGTGGCTGACGCCTTGAGCCGTAAGGCGCCTGTGCACTTGGCCAGTTTACAGTTACAGAGTTGGAGCCTTTTGGAGGAGGTGGGCAGTTGGCGACCCCTAGAGTTACGGGGGCACTGTGGGGCAGTGACGATGACACGACAGACCAAGCCAGAGCTGATAGACCACATCATCACAGGACAGATGGCCGATCCGTACTTGCAATCCTTGTGCGATAGAGTACTGTCGGGAGACCTGCGGGACTTCTCTTTCACAGACCAGATGCTGCGCCTGAGGGGACGGTTGTGCGTTCCCAGAGACGAGGAGCTGTTGAGAGAGCTCCTGACTGAGGCACACGGTTCCAGGTTCACCATACATCCCGGAAACACGAAGATGTACCACGACTTGAGACGCGAGTTTTGGTGGAGGGGGATGAAGCAGGATGTGGGTGAGTTCGTGCAGCAGTGCTTAGTGTGTCAGTATGTGAAAGCCGAGCATCAGAGGCCTGTAGGGCTGCTACAGCCGCTTCCAGTGCCAGAGTGGAAGTGGGAGAGCATCACCATGGACTTGGTGGTGGGCTTACCTGTTACCCAGCGAGGACACGATGCAATCTGGGTAATAGCGGATAGACTGACGAAGACGGCGCGATTCTTGCCGATCCGAGTCACTTTGGGACCAGCACAGTTGGTAGAGAGGTATATCCGTGATGTGGTACGACTACACGGAGTTCCGCGGGAGATCGTATCCGACTGGGATACCCGCTTTACGTCCCAATTTTGGGCTGAGTTTCAGCAGGCCTTGGCGACGTGGTTGAGGTTTAGTACGGCTTACCACCCCCAGACGGATGGACAGTCTGAGCGCACGATACAGACACTTGAGGACCTTTTACGTGCCTGTGTACTAGACTGGAGGGGCTCTTGGGAGGAGCACCTGCCCCTAGCGGAGTTTGCATACAACAACATTTATCACTCGAGCATCGGCATGGCTCCCTACGAGGCTCTGTACGAACGGAGGTGTACGGCACCCTTGAGTTGGGTTGAGGTGGGGACCAAGTAGGAGGTTGGCCCTAGGTTGATCCGGCGGAGTCAGGAGGCAGTCGACCAGATCCACAGGCGACTCTGCACTGTCAGGAGCAAACAGAAGAGCTACGCGGATCAGAGACGCAGAGAGGTGCAGTTTGAGGTTGGGGACTACGTCTTTCTTCGTGTTTTGCCCATGAAGGGCTGCAGCGGTTTGGGGTGAGAGGGAAGCTCGCGCCGAGGTTTGTGGGGCTTTTTGAGGTCCTGGAGCGAGTTGGACCCGTTGCTTACAGGCTTGCCCTCCCCCCGCAGCTTGCTGGTGTGCACGACGTGTTCCACGTGTCCAACCTCAGGATGTACGTAGCCGATTCCAGTCACGTACTGAGTCACGAGAGCGTCGAGGTGGGCGACGACCTGACCTACCCCGAGCGGCCAGTGCAGATTCTAGACCGAGCAGTCCGCAGTTTGAGACGAAAGCAAGTACCCCTGCTAAAGGTTTTGTGGAGGAGCCAGCGGTATGACGAGGCTACCTGGGAGCCTGAGGCGGCAATGAGGGAGCGGTACCCGGAGCTTTTTGCGAGTACGTCTTTTCCGACCGGCTTCGGTCATCTTTGAGTTTGTTATGGTTATTTTGACGTCTTTTCCGCACCCAAGTTAGCGCAAGTTTCGGGGACGAAACTTCCTTTGAGTTTGTTATATTGTTACGAATGAGCCACTCCAGACGTCTTTTAAGACGTCTGGAAGCACTTCCAGACGTCTGACCAGAAGTCTGGAAGCACTTCCAGACGTCTGACCAGACGTCTGGAATCACTTACAAACGTCTGGAAATTGCTTATTTTTGGCATGCGCGGTTCGTCTGCGCGCCTGAGCGTGCAGACCTGCGAAAATTCCCTCTCTCTCTTTTTCCCTCTCCCTCCTTCACCCTCTGTCGCGCTCTCTCTCTCCTCCTCGCGCGGCCTTAAATGGCCACGCCCTCCCCCTCACTCCCGTCACCTCTGCCCCCTTCCTCTTCTCCTTCCAGCCAGTGCGCGTGAGCGAGCGTGAGTGAGCGGCAGCGGTGACAGCTGCGGCAGGTGCGGGAGGAGGTGCTGTGCGGGGGAGGAGGCGTCGGCCGTGAGGTCTCGAGCCTGCCGGGGCAGCAGGAGCCGGCCGGCGGGGGCGTAGTAGACTCGGGGTGGCGCGAGAGGCCTGCTGCAGCTCGAGTAGCAGGCGGAGCACTCGCAGCGTGGCCGTACATCGTGAGCGGACGGCGAGTTGCGCCCTGATTCTAGAAAATTTTCCAGAATCAGACGTTTGGGAGTCTAGCCAGACAACGCGGGCACGACGTCTGGAAGACTGTCCAGACGTCTGAAAGGTGAGTTATTTCCGTCTTCTTCCTTTTCTTTGACTGACCGTACTGAGAGAGAGAGATGGGTACGCGCAAGCTTTGGTGATTCGCCATCCAATGCGAATCAGACGTCTGGCTGTAGCACCAGACGACGGGAGCGACTTCCAGACGTCTTGGGTGACCATCAGACATCTAGGAACTAGGCCAGACGCCCTCGCAGGCTTCTGGATGTCTGAGAGACCACGCAGAGCAAGGTAACCCCTGATCCACTTTTTAAGACATCTGGAATAAGTTCCAGACGTCTGATTTTGCACTGTTTCGTCATTTTCGACCCGTTTAGGGCCCGTTCGGGTTCCCTCTTCCGCGTTTCGAGTTGCGTTCTTTTCGAAATTAAAACCTCTACCTGTCTACAATAGCTGTATATTGTTTTGAGAAATTCCTTTTGTTTGATCCTTGTGATAGGACCCCGTTCCATTGCAGTCTCGAGGGTTGTGGAGGCACGCGGGATTCTCGACCACGCCCCCAATTCGCCTGTTGTAACCGGTAGAGTGGCATTTAAGTTTATTAGCATAATCTGTTAAATTATGGAACCATAAATAGAACCTAGGACGTTGTATGAATCCTAGGAATGAGAAACGAGATTGAATGTTAGATCCTAGGGTGTTGCATAAATCATAGGGCTGGAAAACTAGATTGTATGATAGATCCTAGGGTATGACATAAATCCTAGGATGGGAAAACTAGTGGAATATGTGAACACTGCAGTCTTGAAAATGTGGAAAAGAAATAATAGCTGCCTGTAAATTTGTTTAAACAGCTTCCTGTTATTAATAAATGAACATGGGTAAGAATATGGGATGTATGAATGTGAAACTGGAAAGGTGAAACTGGAATGCACTGAGTTAAGGAGTTGGAACCCTACGGGGAATTAGGAGTAGAACTCCTGGAAAGTGAATGGAATAGAATTAGGGAAGTGAGCTGGCCCTTGAGTACGGAGTACCAAGGAGAGCGACTGTCCCCCTGTTTAGTGCAGAGCGGAGCCAGCCGCCCCAAGGACCCGGGGTTAGGACTGGCCACTCTGTATCGACTTGCTAGCCCTCGTGTACGTAGTACTGAGGAGAGCTACTAGTGTAGGGGGGTACTAGCTACCCCACGGGCCCCGGGGTTCTGCTAGCCTCCTACACCGACTTGTTAGGCCCACTGGAGCAAACCTGGGTAGTCAGGCGAGGGTGCGTGGACTGTGGAGGGGCAAGGCCCCTGTTTGGTTACTGTGGAGGGGTTGGACCCCTGTTACTGAGAGAGCTCTACCTTGTACTGGTTCCGTGCTGTGCTTTGGGCACACCCGTTAACGGAAACGAGTGACCGCGTGCCAGTGCGGGTTAGCTACCCGTGCGTTTACCGCGCGTGCTGTAGTCACCGTTATGTCTGTCAGTGACCTTGGGGTGGTCGACTGAGAGTAGGATCACCACGGGGGACTCTCCTGGCTAGGAGGGCACCACGTGCTACTTCTACTGTTCGGAAAAGACTGCAATCAAGATCGTTCCCACGAGGAACATTTGAGATCAAGTGAAGGATCTGAGAAATAGATAAAATGTGAAATAATAGAAAGATGTAAATAAAGGAAGAAAGAAAATTAAAACAGCTACTGTACACTTTACTGTTTCTTTAGTTTAGCTGCCACTCTACTCAGCGTTTTGCAGACGTGTTACACTCGTTACCTTTCAGGACCAGGTGTTGAGCAGCTAGGGTCAGCGACTGCAGAGGACGCTGGGCCGAGTAGGGTCCAGTAGAGTTACCACTGTTCTCTTGTACCTCTTTTTGGTTCCACTATAGTGAGTAGTTCTTATTTCCGCTGTACTTTTCTTTACCTACAGTTCATATTATGTTATGAATGTTGCTCTACTGTTGTGGTGGTACATACAGTAGTGGTTTCTTTCCTTACTGCTGCATTTTCTTACTGTTAGTTATATTCATGTTGAATGTGGTTTATTTTACTGCTCTCTTGGTTACTTCCTCGTTGGACGACCAGGTCTTGGGTTTAGTCGAGTCGGTCTAGTTCTCGTGTCTCGTAGGGACTCGGGAATTGGGTCGTTACAGTAGGAGTCCTTTTATAGTGGAATAAAGAATCAAATTCGTATATAGGATATGTAGTAATGGTCATAAACATCACTGAAGATCCGTCACAAACATCACCGAAGACAGCCAACAAGGCCACCCACTGCTGCACTAGCACTTGAAAGAGCGATCTTCGTTTTCGTTGAAAACTTTAACATAAAATGTCATGTTGTTATATTTCATTGCATGGCAGAAAATCGCTTTTCAAAAATATTTAATAATTCAAAACTAACCACAAAGAGTTAGGTCGTCTCCATAGGGAGGAATTACCCTATTTGAACTAGTGAATAGTATCTCGTTTATTCGGGAAACTCAACGCATATGCATACTAACTGGTGTATGTGTTTTCAACATAAATTTTTTATTTAAATAATTAATCAATAATGTAAGGGTGCACATGCAAAATCACCACAATGGAAACACGTGAATCATGATCATTGTACTAACTAGCGTCATTAATCTTAATCAAAACTGAACTCGTTTCCCATAACCAATATCCCATACTCTGTCATGCATGAGAAGCGTTTAGTTATCCGTAATTCTGATAGACAGGAGGGATATTCATGAAAATCTTTCAGAATATGTTAAGTTAAAAAATAAATGAATAATGCTTTGTTACAATGGCATACACCGTAAATAATATTACAAGAGGAAACATAGGATTTCTCCTCTCTCCTTCTTGCATGATGTGCGAACCACGGCTGGCCGTGAGGTGCTCGGAGGACGTAGAGGGTGCGGAGGGGGGTTCTGATGATGTTGGTCTCACGGCTGGAGGCAGCCGGCTAGAGGAAGAGGACACTGGTGAAGGTCGAGGTGGAGGTTCTGCATTCTTGGCCATTCGCAGCCTTTGTGGCCCGTGAGATGCTCGGCGATTCTCGGCATCGAGTTTGGTAGTTGGCGGAGGCTCAGAAGAGTGGCTGCGTGGAGAGGGGGTAGGAGCTTTGGGTTCCTTCCCATGGAGATGCTGGCATGTTGAAGAAGGACAAGTGACATGGTGGCATGGTGGTTCGCTGTGGCTATCATAGTGGTCGCGGTCCTTTGCACGAGAGGGCATGGTGGTGCTGCCTTGGAGTGATGAGGAGCGAGGATGCGGTGGCTTGGGAGAGACCTGCTGCACGATGGAAGGGAGGACGGTGGTGGCGTGGGTTGTGTTGGGGAAGGTGGTGAAGTGGGTTTGCTTTGTGGCTGGAGATGGCCGGCGGGGGGGGGGGGGGTTGTTTGGTGTTGTGGAAGGTGTTGGGGCCGCACACTGTCACCATGCGACCGGCGAGAAGGAGCAGAGGTGTAGCATGACTAAGCCATGGTGTACTCTGAGTCCACAGTGCACACAGGATCCATGGTGCTTACATCCTGATGAGAAGCTCATCATGATCGTTAGTTACCCCTAATTAACTAGTCTTCCTAGTTAATTAGTTAAGAATATGTGAATATATGGGTTAATTATAAAATAAGGGATATATAGTAAAGGACCTTAAAATAAGTTAAAAATGCTATTTTATCATCCAGTTAATATAATTAATAATTTGATTAATAATTGGACTTGAGAAATTACTAACATTCATCTAATTAATGAGTTAATTGACTTAAGCATAATATATACATAAGTACGTAACAACTTAAGTAACATTGCTCAATTAAATAAATTAATCTAAGAAAGTGAAAAATGTAAACTCAAGGTCTAAATATAATAATTACCTTATCTATAACCAAATATAAAAAGTTGAAAAAGATCTAAATTAAAATAAACCCTTAAAACCTGAGTTTACATTTTGGTCCTTACATTTCATTCTAATCGAGTCCTTATTTTCTATTTAGTTCCTTAAGTTTTATTGCAGCCATGTTCCTGACTTCTCTTCAACCGGTTGAACGACTGATGATCGAGGGTGCAACCACCACATGATCACCGCCCATCCGACGTCACCTCTCCTTCTTCAAGCTCTTAGAGCTTGTGCTCACCATCCCATCTTCATCCATTGGTCTGGATGACACTTTTATCCTAATTTAGGGTTGGAGAAAACTTCACTGTCATCGGAGAAGATGCTGATGGTTAACCTCCTCCTAGCTTCGATTGTGTCTAGATTCCTTGTCCTTCGTCACCGTTGACTATAAATACCCCCCGACCCCCTTGATTTTCTTCAAGTTGTCTCCCTTCCCTCTGCTTTACTGCAGCTAACCCAATAGGCCATTCCCTCCACAACTCTGGCAACTTTCCACATCCTCTTCTGACTTCCTCTACCCACCTTAATCAGCTCTAGAACTTTGTCGAGGTCAGCCACATCTCTGGAAAAAGGCACTGACCAAGGAGCTCCTCTGCTTCACCTCACAACCACTGCTGAAGATCTTCCAATTACCCTCTGATTTCACTCCTCCGTCATGAGCTGTCGATGGAGTTCCTCTGTCCCCTTCATCCAGGTAACAGTAGGATAGGAGTAGGAGTAGGAGTAGGGTAGTTTAGTTAGTTAGTTAAGTAGTTTAATTGTAATGTTAGATTTCTAAAGTTCATCTTCCTCGACTCTGGCGAGCTCCTTGAGCATGCCAGAGTCTTAATTTTGTCTTTCAAAATCACTGATCACCTTCCTTTATCTTTCACGACCATTTCTATCATACTTAACTCTTAATTTGATCACTAATTCACTTAATCCACATTCACCCTCATCAACTACTTACGCTCTCCATGGCAGCAGTAGTTGACCTAATTCCACCTCCATTGGATCCTCTATCATTCACTCATCAATAAAGGATCCTAATTATCACTTTAATTTGATTAAATACTATATAAAACTTAAATGCCTAATTCTGTTTAAGCTCCTGAGCTCACTGTCAATGGCAGCTCAGGAGCAGCTAAAACCTTAAATTAATTATATATTTATGATCTCAATCTCATTTTGACTTGTCTTGACCACTAATTGAGTGGGAGATCAAGTTCTGTGCCTCAACCAACTCATATTTTATTCAAACTGAAATCACTATTTAATCTTAATTCGAATGAGTAAATGAACAAATTAATGCGATCCTGAGGTTCCTTGTGAGCTCAGGAATCTTTTCAAGTCGAAATGGCACAAATTTTCACTCTATGCACAATTTACAATTTTTTTAGACTCACTGGAACTCCGGAAAGCTCCGACGAGTCAAAATTGATCTTCAACCTATTAAACTTAACAAGAAGCTCAAGATTGATGTAATATTGGTCACTGATTAGTTTGAGGTCATTTATTTGGGATTTTAACAATTGGAGTTGCACATAAGGGTTCATCTTCTCCAACTCCGCTGGAGTTGGAGAAGTTCGACAGAATACTTAAAGATGCATTTGATGGATCTAGAAGCTTCCGTGCAATGCACTGAAGCTAATTTTGTGCTCAAATTATTGTAACAAACCCCTGATTGCTCTGACGAACAAACCACATTTAGAGTTCAAGCGACAAGCCTGAAACCCTAGATTCTTAGGTTCAAACATCTGTCTAAGGGGTTGAGCAAGTTTCTGAGGTTGAGGAGAAGAGATTCTAGGTTTTAATTTCTTGAGAAAAGTCTTAGAACAAAAAGTCAAATTTTGACGCCTTACAGTGGAACCTGATTTTGATACCATGATTTTGAGCTCAATGTTATGATTAGATGAATTTGAATTGATTCCGAGATTCATATGAATGATTCTTAAGTGATTTGGTTCAGCTTTGTGGAATAATTTGATTGGAATCCAATTACTGCCAGTTTGGGTTGTTTTCGAACCCAAACTGTTGGCAGTGGTTTTTGGAAGAGATTTAAATGTGATTTCTACCTAGATAAGTTTGTTACAACTTCCAGAATCTATTCTAATCGATTGAAATTGATCATAGTTGTATGTTAGATCCTTCTTAAGCCTAATTATAGTCTTTAAAGCTTTCAGGGAAGCTTTGAGCTTCTTTGTGTTTCCTGAATCCTTTAAGAGTTCAAAACCCACACCTGCAACTACAAAATTACTTGTAGAACCTATTTGTAGCTGTAGCTAAAAGCTTAAGTCCAGTCTGTGGACTCTGCAGCCTTAATTTCATTTCCAGGCCATTAAATACCGTAGAAAACCCATAATTTTGCCCTTAAAATCGAAGAGGAAATCTTCCCTTTAACATTAAATTGACATTGTAATCCTATAGAGCAACTCAAGAGCTTCCCAACATGCTTTTTTTCACTTGAATTGGAGCTTTGAGATAGGAGTTATCCTCATCTGAAGTTGACTCTAGAAGGGGGAACTTTAGTCCCACATCGAGAAACCTTGAGCGGCTGCCTTAGTATAAACTGTTTTTGTGCTGTGGGCTTCTTAGTCATCAGAGCTCGGTGCACGGGTATGAGCGGTTACCGAATGAATGAGCAAGAATGTGTGTGTGCAGGCATTTGTGCTTGCGAGGGTGCGCCTGCATGCACGTGCGATGTGTGTGGCCCCAGGAGGGTGAGCCCTGGGAGGCGTTGAGCCGGTTTGGCTCGAGAATCTTGAATCGGAAATAAATCAAAATAAAATAAACCAGGCAAGGACCTAGTAGGGTCTGGTCTCACCATGCAAAGGGTGCTGTGTATCCCCGAAAGTTTGAGCCACAAATTAAAAATAAATTTTTGGTTGAGGAGGAAAAACCCAGTTCAGCTGATGGTTCAAAGGAAGAAAGGTTCAGAAGGAGCTGAAGGCTAAGTGTTAAAGGAATAAAGCTAAGTGTCAAAGGCTAAGGAAGAAGAAAGGAATGGAAGAAGAAGAGGGAACTTGCAAAGGGCAAAAAGAGAAGGTTAACAGGCACAATGGAAATTAGAGTGGTAGAGCACTAGAGAAGAAAGGAAGAAGAGATGAGCTCAAGAGAATAAGAGAGAAATAAAAGAGAAAAAGAAAAGATAAATAAAAGAAAAGAAAGAGAGAAAGAAAGAAGGAAAGAGACAGAGAGAGGCTGAAGAATAAAAGGAAAACAATTCATTTTCCTACTATATTTTAAATTTATTTTTGTTTCTAAATGTTGTAATAAAGCTTGTTGTAATTAGAGGAACTATTATTTGCCTTAAATCCTTTAAAATGAATTGAAACTAACATGTTTACTCGCTAATAAATTAGATCATTTGAGTAAATATGTTTTCATATGGAATTTTGCATATTTCTTAAGTTTAAATCATTTTACAAAATTCATGATTTTAAAATTAACTTAATTATACCTCCTAAGAATTATTTAAAATAGCTTGGTGAATTTTAAGTAATGTATACCTCCCAGTGAACGACCTAGACACAACCAATTAAAAATGTAAAATGTTACGTTAACTTGACCCTATACTACTAAACTGACACAAATTCGAGTTAACCTAAGTTACTTTTTAATAGACTTAATTAAGCAACACTAACTTAATTAACTGTGTTGAGATAGAATGTAAGCATTTTAATGGCGCCATTGCCGGGGAGGCAACCTTTTGACTCACCAAGACATTACCTAGTTTAATTGTGTAAATAGGATGTATTTGTAATTATAATTTTACTATTTTTATTATTTTTGTTCTAATTAGTTTTGTTTTTGTTTTGTTTTCTGTCTTCATTTCAGGTTTACCTTTGTGGGTAATCTCAGGAAAAAGGTGGCTTTCTGTTTTCGTTGTTTTTGTTATAAATACGATTGTAAGTATTTCTATTATTAGCCTTTAGTATAGTTTGAATTGTTGCTTTTAGATTAAAAAAAAATACAAAAATACGTCCTTTCTTACTAGCAGTAGCATATCATAGGCATACACCCTTAGGAGTGCATTCTACCTGCTAGTAGATTTTGCGATCTGACTCAGGAATTTCTACTATTTTTCTCGCATTAGCGAGGAAACACAAAAAAAAAAACTGCATAGATCCCTGTCTTGAGATTAATAAAGAAGACCACATATATTTTTGAAAAGACTAAAAAGCAGCCACTGTAATTCTTTCGATATATTTTGGAAAAGAATAACTAAAAAAAAAGGAAAATTAAAAATTGTGACTTAATCTGATTGCAAAATGCATGCGGGCTTTTCTATCGCTATCGTCTATTGCATGTTATCGCGCACATAGCACGATCACTAGAGTCACACGAGTCTTAATTTCTATCTCTCCTCTTTGCACCTCTTAGGGCTTTGGTTGAAGATCAGCAAGTCTGTCTCACTACTAGAGCCCCGGGGACGCAGTAGTGAGTAGTCTTGATCCTAGACCTTAGACCTTTGAGCCTTAAGGGTTTGCACTTGCGTAGACACGAGATTAGGGCACATATTCTGATACTGTTACTCTATTTGTTTGCGTCCAAATTATTTTCGCATATCTTAGGAATCTCTTCTTTCCTTTGAAAGAAGAGCAAAACTTGCATTTTTCTCGCTGTTTTGCAGGTTTTCGTGTTGCTATTTTTCCTTGTGGTGTGAGTGTGCCTTTCCACATTTTTTCCATTTTATGGACAGGAGGTGATCCTTGCATCCGCTTCTTGTAACGTATTTGACAGGTGATCCCAGACTAGTTGCAGATATGCAACCATTAATTTTCCCATAAGATCATGTACATCTATGGAACAAATGAAGAACCAAAATCCCAAGATCCCTTCTTCTTCAGGTCAGGGGGAGATGCTGCCTTTTGTTGTTCATGAGACACTCCTGAACCAGAACCTTAGGATGCTTGAGCGAACAAGACAAATCAACCTATTAACAGTAGCCCTAAACAATTTACAAACTCTTCAAACCTATCCTTCACCTCAACTTGAGGCGGGTTTTGACCTTCCTGATTTGCAAATCAATCGTCTAAGGCCTCTATATAGAGATTACTACAATCCATCTAATGCACAAGTAGTGCCTAATGTTAGGATTCCTATTGGGGAGAATCATCCTGAATTGAAGCCAAATATTATAGGTCTAATCCCTCACTTTCATGGATTTGCATCCGAGGATCCATTTCAACACATAGAAGATCTTAAGAATCTATCTCAAACTCTTTGACCTCAAAATCAAAATAGGGAAATCCTACTAATGAAGATGTTCTATTTTTGCCTTAAAGACAAAGCAGCTTATTGATATAGAAAAATTGCAAGACCAATATCAACTTGGGCTGAACTCGAATCCGCATTCTCGAAGAAATTCTTTCCTATTGGTTGAACTAATGCTTTAAGGCCAGCCATTACTACTTTCAATCAAAACCAAGGAGAACTAATTAATGAGGCGTGGGAACATTTTTATGAATATCAAAGGTAATGCCCACATCATGGCATCCCTCATTGGCAACTAATGCATATCTTTTATTGTGGTTTACAAGAGGGCATTCGCAATCTAGTCGATGCCTCTTGTGGAGGGAACATTCTAAATGGCGATGCAGAATATGCCTCAGAATTATTTGAAGGGATGGCGGAAAACTTGATCGGCAATGCATCTATGTCACAATTTACGTGGGGCACAAACATGACTCATCAAAATCCGCACAAGGGCATTCATGAGATCGGTAACCCATCCAGTTCAAGGGATTTGGAAATAATAGCAAAGAAACTTGACAAAGTCGATATCATAGCAAAGCATCTCGACAAGGCCAGAAATACGATGAAAACTCTTACGCCTCTACTTGCTTTGAATCCTGCGTATTCACCTATTTCGCAAATTCCCGTGGGGAGGGAATATGTGAATAATCTGGATTCTAGAGATCCATCTTCCTTCGGTTTTCTATCTACTCCACCAACCCAAGGAGGGACCTTTGTCCCACAATCTTACCCACCCTTACCTTTTGCAAAAAACACGCCTTATCCTCTAGATTTAAATGCCATTCAAGGATACACACCAAGATCAAACCCATATTCAAATTCCTATAATCCCGGATGGCGTAATCACCCCAATTTCTCTTGGTCTAACCTTTCACAAAGACCATCATATCTGACTCAAACCAGGAAAAACTCGCCTATATTGTCATTTCAGGAACACAATGCGAGGCCATTTTACATGGGTTTGCAAAACTCCGTAGGGCCAGATAGAGATTCACAGCTAAACCAAATTTTGGGGGCTATGACTGAGAGCCAGCAACAAAATGCTGAGGCTCTTGTTGAAGTCCAATGACAATGTTCAGTAGAATTGGCTGATCTTAGGGGCCAAATCATGTAGTTAGCTGAATCTCGTCAACTAGGGACCCTTCCATCCCAGCCGATTCCAAACCCTAGGAATATCCAGCAAAGGCAACACCCGGGAGTAAAAAATCCGAATCAGGGACATGTCCATCTCCTTAATGAATTACCTCTGAATCCAAATCTGAATCAAAATCTGAATCCACCCAGTTCTAATCATGATTTTGAATATCCTAATCAACAGCAGTCACTTTTAAACCAACCTCTAATCAATAATTCTTCTTTCCAAAATCAACAAGCATCTTCTTCCTCATCAGCTTCTTCTGATGCGGCTATTAACTCTATTACAACCTGCCATGGAACTTCCACTAGGGATCCAGTTTATCCAAGGAACCTATCCTAGGACCCTAGTACATCTAGAATGACCCCTGTTTATACACTTGGAAGAGGTGTAGAACCCGATCCCGCAATTCCTACTAATCGTGAGATCAGGGAAATACCTCTGTAGAATAGGAAATCCACGCCCCATTCCCAAAAGCTTTGAAGAAGACTAGAAAACATAAACAACCTGTTACATTAAATGAAGATTTGATTAAGATTTTTGAACAGGTACACATTAATATCCCACTCCTAGATGCTATCAAACACATCCCGACTTACGCAAGATTTCTTAAGGAATTGTGTAGTCCTAAGAGTATGTTGAAGAAAGGAAGCACTGTGGTACTTTCAGACCATGTGAGCTCTATAATTTCAAGTATGCTTCCTCGAAAAAAAAAGTCCCAGGATCTCCATTTATTTCCTGTATAATTGGGGGTCAATGTTTTGACGGAGTTCTCCTAGATTTTGGAGCATCTATTAACCTCATTCGTTTGTCTTTGGTAAAACATTTCAAAATACAAAACCTTAAGTCTACCAATGTGACTTTACAATTAGCTGATAGATCTATTAAGTCACCTAAAGGAATGCTGGAGGATGTAATTGTAAGAGTTTAGGATTTTTACTTCCCTGTAGATTTTATTGTCCATGATATGGAAATACCCGAATACATTAGTCACACCCCAATTATCTTAGGGTGACCGTTTTTGGCTACTGCAAAGGCCAATATTGATTGTGAATCAGGAAAGATTGAATTGAAATTTGGGAAGAAGACAATTAAGTTAGATATATTTAGAGCTTCTAGTGGATTGGATTGTGAATGGATTGAGGAAATAAAATCTATAGCAGCTTTTGAGGATGACATTAGTTCCTTAGAACTAGAGAGCACACTTTTTGATATCCCATACCCTCAAAGCAATGAAATCCTTTTGCTAGAATCTTTAATCAATCTTAAATCTAAATCTGACTCATCTAACTCACTTCTCGCAATCGAAAATCCCACCCCAAATCCTTCTGCTGATTCTACTCCCGTACTTGAATTGAAGCCATTGCCTGATAATCTTAAATATGTCTATCTTGAATCTGATAAAACCTATCCTGTAATTATCAACTCTCATCTTTTTAAATCACAAGAATCCAAATTGATCAAGGTTCTTCGTGATCACAAGAAGGTAAATTGGGTGGACTCTACATGATCTCACCAGGATTAGCCCTAATTTTTGTACTCATCGCATTTATATTGAAGATGGGCCATGACCTTCAAGAGAAGCTCAAAGATGTCTAAATCCGAATTTAAACAAGGTCGTTAAGAAAGAAATAATCAAGTGGCTTGATGCTGACATTATCTATCCCATATCTGATAGCCCTTGGGTGAGTCCAATTGAAGTGGTACCTAAAAAGGCAGGACTCACCATAATCAAAACTGAATCTGGAGAAACCATTCCGACATGAATTGCAAATTTGTGGCGGGTTTGTATTGATTATCATAAGCTGAATACTATTACAAAGAAGGACCATTTTCCTTCGCCATTCATTGATCAAATCCTTGAGAGATTAGTCGGTAATGGGTTCTTTTGCTTTCTAGATGGTTACTCTAGATATAATCAAGTAGCAATTTATCCTGAAGATCAAGAGAAAACACCTTTCACCTGCCCCTTCAGAACCTCTGCTTTTCGAAGAATGCCATTTGGGCTTTGCAACGCACCTGCGACTTTTCAGCGTTGCATGTTAGCCATTTTTACTGAAATGGTGGGTGAATACATGGAGGTTTTTATGGATGATTTTTTAGTCTTGGGGAGACATTTGATATTTGTTTGGATAATTTGTCGAAGGTTCTTAAGAGATGTATTGAAGTAAACCTTGTCCTTAGTTGGGAGAAGAGCCATTTTATGATTTTAGATGGCATCATGCTTGGCCACCTCGTGTCTGAGTGAGGTATCCAAGTAGATCAAGCCAAGATCAATGAAATTGCAAATCTTCCAATTCCTGACTCAATTAAAGGTATTAGATCATTTCTCGGGCATGTGGGATTTTATAGGAGATTTATACTTAATTTTTTAAAAACTGCCTGACCACTCACAAACCTCCTCACAAAGGATGCTATTTTTGAGAGGAGAGAGGAGTGTAACTTTGCATTTGAAACTTTGAGAGACAGAGTTACACAAGCTCCAATTTTGTAACAACCTAATTGGGATTTACCATTTGAAATCATGTGCGATGCTTCAGATTATGCAATAGGAGCTGTTTTGGGATGGAAAATTGAGAAAAATCCGATAGTAATTTACTATGCTAGTAAAATATTGAATGAGACACAAAGGAATTACACAGTTACAGAGGAGTTACTAGAAATAGTATTTGGATTAGAAAAATTCAGATCTTATATACTCGGATCTCAAATCATCGTGTACTCTGATCACTCAGCTATCCGACACCTTCTATCTAAGAAGGACGCGAAACCTTGGTTGATCATATGGATCTTGCTTTTGCAAGAATTTGACCTAGAAATTCGTGATAAGGCAGGTCGACAGAATGTTGTTGCCGACCATCTTTCCCGCCTTCCTTCTGATGCAATTGAATCATCTCCTCCAATTACTGAACACTTCCCTGATGAACATCTTTTGACCATATCCTCAAATCTTCCTTGGTATGCAGACATTGTAAATTATTTGGTTACACATCAATTCCCACCAGACTGGGACAGGAATCGCAAATCACGACTCAAAGCAGAAGCCAAATACTATTTCTGGGTAGATCCGTATCATTTTCAACTCTGTAATGATTAAATCATCAGGCATTGTGTCACTTCCTCTGAGATTGATTCTATTCTATCCTTTTGTCATGACCAGGCCTGTGGTAGTCATTTTTCTGGTAGAAAGACCACCGCGAAAATTCTTCAATGCAGGTTTTATTAACACATGTTAATGGCTGATTCATAGACTTATTGTAAGGCATGTAGTCACTACCAAACACTTGGTGGCATGTCATGAAAAGACATGATTCCTCTAAACCAGATTATAGTATGTGAAATCTTTGATATTTGGGGCATAGACTTTATGGGTCTATTTCCATCCTCTTTTGGCTTCCACTACATTTTACTTGCTGTTGATTATGTTTCCCATTGGATTGAAGCCATACCCACATGTACAAATGATCATCGAGTTGTCATTCCTTTTATACAGAGTCATATTACCACTCGTTTGGGGTACCTCGTGCCATCATTTCTTATGGTGGTTCCCATTTTATTAATGCCCACTTTAGAACTTTACTTAGAAAATATGAGGTTACACATCGTATTTCTACACCATATCATCCCCATACTAATGGCAAACCGAGGTTTCTAATCGGGAGATCAAAAGGATCATTCAAATGACAATTTGACCCGATAGGAAGGATTGGTCTTCCCGTTTAGATGAGGTTTTGTGGGCTTATAGGACTACCTACAAAACACCAATAGGCATGTCACCATATATACATGTTTAAGGGAAGCCTTGTCATCTTCCCGGAGAAATTGAACACAAGGCCTATTAGGCAATTAAAGCTTGCAATTTAGACCTCACGAAGGCTGGTGAAAATCGTAGGCTGTAGCTTAGCGAACTTGAGGAATTGCATCATTATTCCTATGAGAGTTCAAAGCTATATAAGGAGAAACTTAAAGCCTTCCATGACAAATTTAATTCCCACAAATCCTTTACACCTGGTTAGTAGGTGTTGTCGTTTGATGCTCGTTTGAAGCTCTTCCCTGGTAAACTTAGGTCTAAATGGCAAGGGCCATTTATTATTGTTAGTCTTCAACAACGGAGCTGTCGAAATCACTGAACCCAAAAAGGATCAACCCTTCAAAGTCAATGGTCAATGTATAAAACCTTTCTTGGAATCACATCCTCCAGCTCTTGTTGGAGAATGTTACATGCTCCACTAGGGTTTGCCACCATCATTCACCAATCTTGTACATACCTATTTCCTGTTTTATACTTTTTTTTATTCTTCTACAATTTCTCTGATTTTTCACTTCATATTATACTTATTACCTTCATTTAGTCCGACTGACCACTCTAACCTTTGTTCAGACTTGAAATCATCCGCACAGAGATCTTTGATCTCCTCTATTTGACTCCTTCCATCACCCTATACTAAATGAAGTGTAATATTCTTTTCACCCTTCTTATAATGAGGACATTGTAAAATCTTGTCTTGGGGGAGTGTTGAAGTGAAATTTTCACTTAAATTGTTTGTGTAAATAGAAAATATAAAAAAACAAAAAATTAAATATCAATGAAATTTTAAAAAAATAGAAATCCCAAAAATTATGAAAAGCTTCAAAATAAAAAATTTCTTAAAAATTTGAAAATGTTTGAAAAAATTCATAAAAGTTGGAAAATCTTATAAACATAAACACAAAAACATATGAATACAAAAATTTGAAAAGCTGAAAATTTATAAAAATAATAAGAGGGGCATTTTCATCTAGAATAAATAAGAAAAGAAGAAAATTTATATATATATTTATCTTATGTTTAAGAGATTAGTTTTTTTTTAGGTCAAAAACTAAAAAATATATAAAGTACATAAAGAGTATTTAAATGCATTCAATTCTTATTTAGATTCTTAATTAAATATTTTGTAAAAACACACTTATGTTTTAAAAATCTTTTAAACAAGATTTTATTTGAATTAGAATCTTTAAATCTTTGAGGTTTGCTTTTCTATTTTTACCCTGAATTAAGAAATACGGTGTATTAAGTTTTAAAATTAAGTTTTGGGATTAAATTGTAACTTTCTAATCAATTAGATTAAGTAATCCTTTTGCTTTTGAAAATTTCATTTTATCATAAAGTTAAGTGAAAAGGCCAGATATTCATAGTAATTAAATAGAGAGATAGTAGAATTTTAGTTTACAAGTCTTACAGACTAAAGACATATAACTAGACTTGGTAAATATTGTCATGACATATCCTATAGGAGGAAACTAAGAATTTAAAGAACCTGAGAGTGAAGGGCTTTGTTGTGCAAGCTCCGGTTTGAGAGCTAAGTAACTTAAACATCTAAATTCACACACACAAAATTGTCTTGTTAGCATCTGAGACCGCGAAAACATAGAGGTTAAGAGATCGATTCGGAATCCTCTTTAGTCAAAGGATTTCGTTGGGGTGGTTCTTGAAAGGGTGGAGGATGTGCCACTCACCTAGAAAAAGGATTTGGAGAATAAAGTTGGTAGGAAAAATGGAAAGGAAGAGAAAGGAAAAAAAAAAGAAAAACAAAAACACTCTGTAGTTAAGTGCCTTGTTAACAAATGGGTACTTATGTAGTTTTTGCACATAACAATAAAGCATCTCGATACAAATCGATGCTACTCTTCCTTCCATTAAATAAACGAACACCTCGCTACATATGGGTGTTCGAACCTATAGAAAAATTTGAAAAAAGATATGGAGATAAAAATTCTACGAATAAGAGACCTAGTGGTCCACCAAGGAGATATACACAAAAAGTGTTGACCTCGGGATAGAAAACTGGTGAGGAGAAAGTAACCAAGCCTGAGTAAGGCAAAGCCAAAGGCTTGAATTGGAACAATTGGGATTGGAAATTGATGTCTTAAGATATGGATTTTTGCAACTTTGGATGCCTTTAAGACAACTCTCTTCACAAAGCACAGATGTTTTAAAATCATAGCTACTGAACCGTGGTATTGGGCAATGAAGCCTAAGAAATCGGGTTTTGAAAATTTGCAGTTGAGACCTAATGGAGAAGAATTGACAAAATCCTAGGTCTAGAAGTTATTCTTAGTACTGTAGGCTAGTAGACTAGAGTTTTACTACTCTAAGTTTGATTAATAATAAATATCTGGTTAATTTGCTACTATAGAGTAGAGTTTCTGTGTTAAAATTTAATTCCCAACTCTTAAGTTTTGTTTTCTTAAAACACTTTGCATTCTAAGTTTCGGTTAGGAATAGTTACAAAGAATAAGAGATTTTGAGAATTCTAATTCTTAATAAAATTCTTGTTAACAACATTATTTGTAATTGTGTTTCGAAAATGTTCTAAGTATAAGTCTAGGTAAGAAAATTTTCACAAATGCTTTGTATATTAATAATTTATATTAAATCTAAAAAAAATTCTCTAACCTAAGCTTTCCTCTATATGGTTCTTATTTATATTAATTTAAACCCAAGTGATTTAAATCATCATATTCTTAGTTAATTTCGCTAGGGACTAGCAAAACTTTGGCTTGGGGATATGATGAGAAGCTTATCATGATTTCAAATTACCCTTAATTAACTAGTCTTCCTAGTTAATTACCTAAGAATATGTGAATATATGGGCTAATTATAAAATAAGGGATATATAATAAAGGACCTCAAAATATCATTAAAATGCTATTTTATCATCCAGTTAATATTATTAATAATCTAATTAACAATTCGACTCGAGATATTACTAATCATTCATCTAATTAATGAGTTAACTAACTTAAGCATAATATATACATAAGTATGCAATAACTTAAGTAACATTACTCAATTAAATAAATTAATCTATAAAGTTCAAAAATGTAAATTCAAGGTCTAAATATAATAGTTACCATATTTATAATCATAAAAAAAAGGTTGAAAAAGATCTAAATTAAAATAAACCTTGAAAACTTGAGTTTACATTTTGGTCCTTACATTTCATTCCAATCAAGTCGTTATTTTCTATTTAGGTCCTCAAGTTTTATCGCAGCCACGTCCCTAACTTCTTCCCCTTCTTCTCTTCAACCAGTTGAACGGCTAACGACCAAGGGTGCAGCCACCGCACGATCACCGCCCATCCAACATCACCTCTCCTTCAAGCTCCTGTCGCTTGAGCTGACCAACCCATCTTCATCCATCGGTCTGGATGACACTTTTACCCTAATTTAGGGTAGGAGATAACTTCACCATCATCGGAGAAGATGCCTGTGGTTAACTTCCTCCTCACTTCAATTGTGACTAGATTCCTCCTCCTTCTTCGTTGCCATTGACTATAAATACCCCTTGACCCCCTGGATTTTCTTCAAGTTGTCTCCCTTCTCTCTTCTTCACTGCAGCCAACCCAATAGGCTATTCCCTCCATAACTTCAGCAACTTTCCACATCATCTTCTGACTTCTTTCATCCACCTTAATAAGCTCTAGAACTTCGCCGTGGTCAACCACGTCTCTGGGCTCAAGCGCTGACCAAGGAGCTCCTCTGATTCACCTCACAACCACTGCCAGAGATCTTCCAATTACCCTCTGATTTCACACCTCCGTCATGAGCCGTCGATGGAGTTCCTCTGTCTCCTTCGTCCAGATAATAGTAGGATAGGAGTAGGAGTATAGTAGTTTAGTTAGTTAAGTAGCTTAGTTGTAATGTCAGATTTCTAAAGTTCATCTTCCTCGACTTCGACAAGCTCCTTGAGCTTGCCAGTGTCTTAATTTTGTCTTTTGAAATCACGGATCACCTTTATCTATATTTCATGATCATTTCTGTCACACTTAATTATTAATTTGATCACTGATTCACCTAATCCACACCCACCTTCATCAACTTCTTTTGCTGTCCATGGCAGCAGTAGTTGACCTAATTCCACCTCCATTGGATCCTCCATCATTTACTCATCACTAAAGGATACTAATTATCACATTAATTTGATTAAATACTCTATATAACTTAAACGCCTAATTGTATTTAAGCTCCTGAGCTCGCTGTCAATGGCGGCTCAAGAGAAGTTAAATCCTTAAATTAATTACAAATTTATGATCTCAATCTCCTTTTGACTTGTCTTGAAAACTCAATTGAGTGGGAGATCAAGTTCTGTGCTTCAACCAACACAGATTTCATTCAAATCGAATTCACTGTTTAATCTTAATTCTAATGAGTAAATGAAGAAATTAATGCGATGCTGAGGTTCCTTGTGACCTTAGGAATCTTTTCAAGTCAAAAATGGCACAAATTTTTACTCTGTGCACAATTTACACTTTTTCTGGACTCACCGGAGCTACGGCGATCTCCGGCGAGTCCAAAGTGGTCTTCAACCTAGTAAACTTAATAAGAAGCTTTAGATTGATGTAATATTGGACACGAATTAGTTTGAGATCATTTATTTGGGATTTTAACAACTGGAGTTGTACATAAGGGTTCATCTTCTCCAACTCTGGTGGAGTTGGAGAAGTCTGACAGAAGACTTAAAGATGCAGTTGATGGATTTAGAAGTTTCAGTGCAATGCACTGAAGCTAATTTTGTGCTCAAATTAGTGTAACAAACCTCTAATTGCTCTGACGAACAAACCACATTTAGAGTTCAGGCGATGAGCCTAAAACCCAAGATTCTTAGGTTCAAACATCTGTCCAAGTGGTTGAGCAGGTTTCTGAGGTAGAGGAGAAGAGATTCTAGGTTTTAATTTCTTGAGAAAAGGCTTAGAATAGAAAATCAAATTTAGAGGACTTATAGTCAAACCTGAGCTTGATACCTTGATTCTGAGCTCAATGTGATGATTAGATGAATTTGAATTGATTCTGAGATTCATATGAATGATTCTTAAGTGATTTGGTTGAGCTTTGTGGAATAATTTGATTGGAATCCAATTACTGCTAGTTTGGGTTGTTTTTGAACCTAAACTGTTGGCAATGGTTTTTGGTTGAAATTCAAATGTGATTTCTGCCTAGAAAAGTTTGTTATAACCTCCAGAAGCTATTGCAATCAATTGAAATTGATCTTAGCTATCTATTAGATCTTTCTTAAGACTAATTACAATCTTTGAAGCTTTCAAAGATGCTTTGAGCTTCTCTGTGTTTCCTGAAGCCTTTAAGAGTTCAAAACCCACACCTGTAGCTACAGAATTACTTGTAGAACCTATTTAGAGCCTTAGCTAAAAGCTTAAGTCCAGTCTATGGACTCTGTAGCCTTAATTTCATTTCCAGGCCATTAAATACAATAAAAAACCCATAATTTCACCGTTAACATTGTAGAGGAAATCTTCCCCTTAACATTAAATTCACACTGTAATCCCATAGAGCAACTCAAGAGCTTTCCAACAAGATTTTGTTTGCTTGAATTGGAACCTGAGCTAGGAGTTATCCTCATTTGAAGTTGACTCTAGAAGGGGGAACTTTAGTCCCACATCGAGAATCCTTGAGTGGCTGACTTGGTATAAACTATTTTTGTGCAGTTGGCTTCTCAGTCGTCAGCGCTCGGCGCACGGATATGAATGGTTACCGAATGAATGATCATGCATGTGTGTGTGCGGGTGTGTGTGCCTGTGAGGGTGCGCCTGTGTGCACGTGCGATGCGTGTGGCCCTAGGAGGGCGTGGCCTGGGAGGTGTTGAGCTGGTTTGGCTCGAGAATCTTGAAGTGGAAATAAACCAAAATAAAATAAACCAGGCGAGGATCTAGTAGGGTCTGGTCCCACCCTGTAAAGGATGCTGTGTATCCCCGAAAAGTCTGAGCCACAAATTAAAAACAAATTTTTGGTCGAGGAAGAAAAACCCAATTCAGCTGATGGTTCAAAGGAAGAAAGGTTCAGAAGGAGTAGAAGGCTAAGTGTTAAAGGAATAAAGCTTAGTGTCGAAGGCTAAGGAAGAAGAAAGGAAAGGAGGAAGGAGAGGGAACTTGCAAAGTCTAGAAAGAGAGGGTTAATAGGCACTAAGGAAAGTAGAGAGGCAAAGTAGTAGAGAAGAAAGGAAGAAGAGATGAGCTCTAGAGAATAAGAGAGAGATAAAAGAGAAAAAGAAAAGATCAATAAAAGAAAAGAAAGAGAGAATGAAAGAAAGAAGAAGAAAAGAGAGAGAGAGGCTGAGGAATAAAAGGAAAAGAATTCATTTTTCTTGCTATATTTTAAATTTCTTTTTGTTTTTAAATGTTGTAATAAGGCATGTTGTAATTAGAAGAACTATTATTTGCCTTAATTCCTTTAAAATGAATTGAAAATTAACATGTTTACTTGCTAATAAAGTAGATAATTTGAGTAAATATGTTTTCATATGGAATTTTGTATATTTCTTAAGTTTAAATCATTTTGCAAAATTAATGTTTTTAAAATTAACTTAATTATACCTCCTAAGAATTGTTTAAAATAGCTTGGTGAATTTTAAGTAATGTATACCTCCCAGCGAACGACTTGGACTCAACCAGTTGAAAATTTAAAATGTTAGGTTAACTTGACCCTATACTACTAAACTGACAAAAATTTGAGTTAACCTAACTTACTTTCTAATACACTTAATTAAGCAACATTAGCTTAATTAACTGTGTTGAGAAAGAACGTAATCACCTCCTTCACGGTGGAGAATGATGGAGAGATAGTCCCCGCCTAGGGGAGATGATATCTCATATGGGTTGTTCTGCAGTTGGAGAAAAGAGCGGCGTGGAGTTGGCAGCATGTTAGGATAAGGGATAGGAGTTGTTGTGTGGGGAAGGCGGTGCATGAGGAGGGGGTGTGCTGTTGGCCACGCGCGTGCGCGAGAGGAGATTTGGTTTATTCAAAATATAAAATAATTATTTATATACAATTATTTGTAAAATGCATTAGATATATGCAAACCTAAGTAATGATGCATGCAATTTTTTTATGACCTAATGTTGTTATTAATGAATATAAAATACAAGAATAAAGTTAACTTAGCCGTAACAATAGTCCATTAAAATAGATTCATCAAATTCCCCCATGCCTAAGATTTGCTAGTCCCTAGCAAAAGTGAAAAATAATTGAAGTAATCATAAGATTTCTTCTTTCCTTATTCTAAAAATTTAGAGATCCAAACTCATGTGAAGTGATGGTAGCTTAAGTAACGGATTCAAGTGAAAAGTCAACTTAGATTTGAAGTTCGTACTTAACCTTGATAAAATTCTTCTGAGATAGGCAACTACTTCACTTGGGGATAAAGCAAAAAATAATTTGTAATTTGACCCCGACCTTTTGGCTTAGGTAGGAGATATCGAGTTGAACGAATTTGTTTTTCGTGGCACACACTCATTTAGTGCTACATGTAATCTAGTACTATAGAATCTAGATCTCTAGACTATTAAACAAGTCAACTCGGAGAGAGGGTAAATAACTGTACTCTCTTGATATTCCTTTGTGCTCACTGTTTTCTTCTTTTCTTTCTAAGATCACAAATCTCACTAGATTTAGTAAATGTACTCACTGTTTGGTGGCCTCAGATGGCATTCACACTTCAGCTAAAGTCCTAATAACTCTACAACTAAGTTAGAGTCCTCAGGCAGTATTCGGGTGATCATAAATACTGAAAGGTAGGTATGGGTCATATTTGGTGGATCGCGATGTGCATTTTTGTTGCATCAGAAACAACGTCACGAAGATAAAACTATAAACTTGCAACCTTTTATTTTTTTCTTTTTTTTTTATTAATATAATTGTTTCTTTTTTCTTCTTTTTCTTTTATTATGAATCAACATAACACGACACAGACTTCTATTTATGAGGCATTATTAGGGATGATTATGGTCAATAGGATATTGTGTGCCTTATTTCGTGGAAGTGCCTACTCTCAACACCAGGAAGGAATGAATAGGACAAGCGTATTTCTGACCTTTGACACTATCACCCTCCTTCAGCTGAGGACTCTTAATGATAGCCTCATCATGAGCCATAACTAGCTCATTTTGACCTAATAAAGAGAATAAAATCTCCTACATAACCAAGAAGAGGGCTTAATTGAAGGAATAAGTGTTCTAAGAAGAAAACATGAAATAAAGGTTAAAACTGAAATTTTACCATTGCAGTAGATAAACGGGATTTCTCAGAGACAAAACATAGGTCAAATGGTCTAAATAAGATAAAAAGTGGGTTGATTCAATCAGAAATGGGTTCACGTGCAATCTAGGAATTAAATGACATCAGGTAACCGTAAAACAGACCCGCTTAATTCAACATGGTTTCGGTCAGGATAAAAATCAAGCAAACCCTCTACAAATCATGGAAAAATATCCTTAGGGTTTAGAACATTCAATTTGGCCTTTGGAACCTAGTTTGACCAAGATTAAGGTCCTAGCTCATCAATTGACCTAATTTGGGTTTTTGCACAAAATATCTAGTCAAACGTGGTCAAACCTAAAATCCAATTTCACCATTGGATTCCTTATGTCCAAATTAGGTTTCTACCAAAATTTAGACCTAAGGGGAGGTCATCTTGACCTACTTTGCAATTTAGTACACCCAATCACATTTTGGTCCCTATCTTTTGAAAGCCATTGCATACACCCCCCTAACTTCCTCGCCACTCTTACAAGCAGGTCCCTCCACCATTATTGGGGAGAGATCCTACTCTGGCAAGGAATAGAGAGGGAATACTCTCTGATTCCTCAGAGATCTCCTTCCAAATTTGGAAGGGAGATTCTCTAAGGAATTCCCTTCCATCTGAACTCAATCCTAATCCCAGAATTGCATCCAATCTCTCGTGCGAACGCATGAGAGATTTGGGTCTCTTAACTGCCTTCCATCTCCAGAGAGATGTCGGTGGCAGAAGGCTTGCCCTCCACACACCAGAAGCTCGGCCAGCACCTATAAATTAACCCCCAACTCCAGCTGCACCTCCTCAGCTGGACTTGGCTGAGATTTCACCTTAAATTCCTCTTCTTCCCCGGCCAAGGGGTCCAGCGAGCTCCGATGAGCTGCCTACTCTTCCTCGTCGCTCTACCACAAAACCATTGGAAGAGCCGTCCCCTTCATCCTCCTTCGTGTCGCGCAACACCCGCGCGAGCCGCCCTAGCCCCGTCATTGCTACCGTCTTCCTCCACTGGACACTTTCTTCTCCAGCGACAGCAGGTTCTGCTGGCAGCCTTGTCGCCCCCTTCGTCTCTTTAGTTAGGTTAGCACTGCTATTCTCTATCCCCTCTTTCATTTCCCTCATCTTATTTCACCAAACACCCCTCGACCGCCACTGACCACCACCATCTTCATCTCTGGCCACTCTCCGGCGAGATGCTCCCAGCACTCCGCAGCCCCACACGTCTCGCCGACCACTGCATAACCTCTGCCTCACCTCACTGAACATCATCCACCCGTCCATAGACCCTCTACGCCTCCACAACTACCCCCCGATCAAACCCATCCGTCCGGCCATAGGGTGACATAGGCATGCACACCTAGGCTGCCCCGCGGCCTTCCACCTAGTGCCTGACCTTCGCCGTGATATGGAGAAGGTGCTCTTGTGGTCTGACTATGCCAGAAGGCTCTTTCTGTGTCAGGCAAGTTTTACGCTCCGGCCACCATTAGCGGTGACTCAAGGAAGCTGCTTGCTTGCTCCAGGCTGCAATGCTCCAGGAGTCCAGGTCCAACTATCTCAGGGGGGCATTGCGAAGACATCTGTTCTAGAGAGTGGCACCGCGAAGCCTGCAGTGTTCTGATTGGAGGACAAACCCCTGCGGGTGTGCGCGAAAGAACGGTGGGACAATAGTCGCACCTCGGAAAGTTGTGAAGTGCTGGAGTGATTTATATTAGTTTTATGCTTCGGGCTGGTTTCCTCCGAAACCACATGGGGTGAGGTCCCTCACCTATACTCACCGCCTCGTCTGTGAGCTCACCACACAGATCTGGCAACCCGACCCGACACCATCCAGAGCACTCCTCGTGCACCACACTCATGCCAGTGCGCCTGGACCCTGTCGTGCGACCTGACCCGTTTACCCGGCTCTGGGAGAGCATGCTGAAGAGTGGTTCACACTGACAGAGAGAGATGTGGGTGCGGGTGGAGGGTAGGTTTTTCTCCTCTTTGGTTTGTGTAGGGAAGGCAAAAGGAAGAAGCGAAGCTGACACTTAGCCACTGCTAGCAAAGGAAAAGAAGAAGAAGGAAGGAAGCCTTCGCAGAGGAAAAAGAGAAGGAAAGGAAGAGGTGAAGGAAAAAGAGAAGAGGAACTGAAGAGGGAAAAAGAAATAAAGAAAGGGATAGACAAGCAGAAGAAGAAGAAGAGAAGCTAAAGGCAAGGGAAGCAGAGCCAAGGAAGAAGAAGAAGACCTGTAGAGAGAAAGAAACTGCAAAGAAAAGAAGGAGAAAGATAAAGAAGGAGAAAGAAGCAAGGCAACTATAGAGAAGAAAGAAGAAGCATAAAGAAGAAGAAAGAAATAAAATCAGAAGAAGGACAAGGGAAACATCTTTTAAGAATCCCATGATCAAACGTCCAAATTCTTTCTTTTTGCCACAATTGACTTTTAAACTCATGCATTTATATATTTTGAATTAAGTTTTGAGTAATTAAGTGTTCAATTACATTCTTGAGATTAGTAATAAATTCTAATTGCTCCCTGTGTTTGACCTCGGATACTTAAGTTTTCGAGTAATAAACTTTTACTTGTTGACAATGCTTGATCACCTATACTACGACATAACTAACTGTTAAAACACGATCGAGACGGCGTCAACATTTTAACACCATTGCCGGGGACCAACATGTAATTTATCACTAGTCTTTACATTCTTTTTATCATATTGAACACTAACTTGCCCTACTTTGCTTTGTTGTGATCATGCAGGTATTTCACGAGAAAATCCCTCCCGCAAGTCAACCACTCTAGGGTAGGTAATTTCTTTTCTTCCTTAAACTATCCCCTAAGCTTCGAAAGACAAAAGGAAGAAAATTAATTTAGGAATCAATTGCCTTTTTTCTATAGTAATCACCATCTTTAAATCAAACGTTTCTTGATTTTGCAAACATTTTTCAAATCTTCTTGAAGTTGGAGCGATTTTTTTTAGATTCTATCCCACAAAATTCATGTGCCTAATAGAAATCACACTTAATCTCTACAGACAACAGACTTCTTGTTTTTAAGTCCAAAGAGAACCTTTTCAAAAAGGAAAAGAGGATTGGAAATAGAACCAAATTAGGGTTTCTACAGTAGGGTATTGGAGTGTTAGTTCACACATGCCTGTATAAAAGGAAATGAACCCTCCTGCATCAGTGTGCTACCCAAGCCCTTGATTGAAGAGAGCTAAACAAGACAAACCCTAAGAAAAAATGAGCTCTAAAATCACTTGAATCTTAAAATCTTGGACCTAATAAACTGGGAGTCAACTCAGGGTGATCTCTAGATCCCAAGCCTATAATCATTTTGCCATCTATAGGACTGGTCAGGTGAAGTTGACCCCTTGGGTCAACCAACCTCTAAATTAGGTCACAACATCAAACTATCTATAGTTCAAGTGAGAACCCTAAAGCACCTTTGAAATAAAAGTGGTAGACTTAAGAGGTCAAGGTTCCCATTCTGGTCTACCTGGAATCTCAGTGACAAGAGAGGTCGGGTGGGGGAAACCCTGTAACCCATGGGGACGCTCTACCGTGTAGGGGTCTTTGTAGGACTCTCCCTCTCTGGCTGCCTAGGTAATTCTTAGGTGGACGATCTTTTGATTCAGTGGTACCATTCGCCTCGAACCTCCATAGTCATCCGAACATTTTTTTTGGTGTCTTGATTGGGTCAAAAACATCTCCAGTCCCTTAGCTTTTCCCTTTATAGCATACACACACATTTTCAGTGGGACTCGTTATTCAAATCTAATCGCTTCATAACTTGATTCTACATCTTGATTCAAACTCTGATTCTACATCTTAAGTCCACCACTTGATTCAAATATGCAGCCACACCACTTTGGACTACCATTCAAGAAACCTGAATAACGGAGATCCATGAGAGATAGAATGATTGGGGATGCCCTAAAATTCTATGAAAACGAAGAAACCTCAACACCAGTAGGAAACATTCAGGTTGATGTCCCAACAACCACAACATTTATCGTAACTTGTGCCCAAGTACTATTGGCAGAAGCCACAAAAGGATCAACCCATGAGTTGCTCAGCACTGGGTACATTGAGATAGAAAAACTACACAATCTTGAATACATTCAATGTATGACAAATCCTCGACTTTGGAAGCAACACCAAGATAGTCTTGAAAAATGGGATGAGATAATGAGATTAGTAAAACAAATTATCAACCAGAAGTACACGTATATACCACAAACAGAAGATGAACCATCTTGGGACAACATCGAGCATCAATCTGATCTTGGGTTTGAGGCACAAAATGGTTGTGGATTCCCAACCTAGATGGAGGACAATGTGCCTGATATTGAAGAAAGTTGGGAAGCTCCAAATGCAGGAAAATACCATGTTGAGCCCATTCTAGACCATGAATCACCAGGCTTAGAATCCCAAAACTCCTGCAAGTATGAGACTAGAACTGAACCTCTTAAGGGTGTGAATTCCGTCCCTTATTCTGATAAGGTGACCCTCGAAGGTTATTCGGACCTAGATTCTAGTGATTCAACCCACATCTAAGTCCAGAATCTAGATCTGAAACCGATTTTGAAGATTTCAAGGCCCCATATGAGGAAAATCAATCTTTCAATGAAGAATATGATTTTGGGCCTCTATTCGATGAATATCCCTCGCCAACATCCTCAGAGGAACTAATCGATTTTTCAGAAGTCATGCCAATATACGATATAGAAACTGAGTTGGACTAGTTGGGTTTCAATTGGGTCTGCCCTACCAGCTTAGGACCTGAGCCTTTACCAGATAACATCTAGGCTAGGACCTTTTTAAGCTCAGAATTAACATCTAGGCTAGACCCCAGTCAGGCTACTAAATCTACAGCATATGATTTATTCTATGGTGGAACTCATGATCCTGAATCTCATTCAGATTTTGATTTTCGCAAACTCTCCGACGATTTCGAATCTGACCATAACATTGGAGAAAATCTACTTCCTGATTATAACAAGCCAATTCTCTTTGAAGCCACCTGCTCGACATATACAGAACCAATCAAAACCCGTTCTCTACCCCAACTCGCAACCGAACTCAATTTCTATTCCGATTCACCTCTTACTGAGCCGTTTGCAAATGATTCAACTCCATATCTATACCAGGTATCGGATATTGATCAGATAAAAAAATAGGAGCCATCATTCTTTGATCACCCCTGTAGGGTTTCCACACCAAACACTGATTATTTTTCGGAACCTTACTCTGACCCGGCTGAGTCGACTCAGCCTAAACCCAAGTTTTCACTTCCATATCCATCTGAGCCACAATACATATGGTAGGTTCCGCATCTGTTGATCTACATCTATCAACCCACCAGACTTATTAGGTTTGGGCTGCATCATCAGCTCACTAATCTTAACAAGCACCTCGTTGGACCAACTAGGATCTTAATTAAGGTGCTTGTTTTACAAAATTCCACTGATTTGACCACTCCCTCTCCACCCCATGTTCTGCTCGGTTGAAGGCATTGAATTTAGCGCTTAACGGGAGGCAACCCGTCATCTCAAAAATAGAGACCCGTCTGATTATCTATCAGTACTTCACATCCAATGCACCTTGAGTTCATCCTTGGATAGTTGGTCCCACCTTTGGTACATGTACCAGAGCTTGAAATTGTCCGCATCAGTCATTTCCGACCCATTCACCCACCTGATGTATCCTGTTCTAAGTCCGTGACCTCAACACTATTTCACACCCTCTGTTTACAATGAGGACATTGCAAAACTTAGGCATGGGGGGGTGATAAAGTGCATACATACAAAACCAAGAAAAAAAATCAGAAGGATTCTCACAAAAAACTTCACATATGCCAAAAACATAAAAAAATTGAAAAATTATGAAAAAATGGAGGACGGAGGAAATTTTGTGAGCCACATAATTATAAGGAGGAGAAAAAGAGCAAAAATGACAAAAATGAGCACAAAATGAAAACGAAAAATAAATAGTCATTAGTAAAAGATTAAGCGATTAACTGAAGTTCTAGACCAGATCAAAAGAAAAAGTGCTAAGGGGACACAAAGATTAGCAGGAACGCTGATCTTAGGCCTCTTGGGCTAGATTCTTTAGCTTAATAATTCATGTATCCGCTAAGATCTGGATAATCCTCAAGAGGTTGGGGAAAATGCGAAGCTTAAGTATTAGGTCTAAGTCTTAGGAAGTATTCGGCCTCGTTAACTGACCTTCGATTTGCAGGATTCGGTAACCTAAGCACCCCAATTCACACACAGTCTGGTTTAGTGCACATAAATATCAAAATCACGCAAACTGTGTTTCAATGTTCTGAAAAAGTCACCTAGATTAGAAGAGGCCGATCAAAACAAGTTGATTTGGATGAGTTCCCGACGCGGAGAGGTGGGAAATTCACCTCGAAGATGGGTAACAACATATCATCTCCTCGGTGCTTGTCTCTAAGGATATTTAAATATCCTACTGGGGGCATGTAAGCACTCTGCTGGTTCAGAGATCATGGGTGGCATTACCACGAAATGTCGATTACCAGGGTCTGAATTCAGCCATGGAACGCAATGGGTGGGATTATCTCAAAATCTTGAAAGCCAGGGTTCTGGGGGTTTCCATGGGCAGTGCTATCTCGAAGCATCGATTACCAGGGACCCTTGAGGATTGATGATGGGGATGAGGAATCCGATGCAGACCGCGTTGAGAAGCCAATCCGAAGCTAGAAATAAAAAGAAAAGAGAGAAAACTCTCCAAACAAATAAATCTTCTGTCTCTCTTACAAAAAGAAATGCACTGCAAACTGAACCAAGGCTAAAAATGTCTCAAGCACGGGTGCTTTAACCGCGGAGTCCAATAAACCCTAGGATAGTTTCTGCGAGCCTTAAAAACCTTTGCGGAGGACTGAGGCTAAAGCAGGTCATGTCCGGATTTTGGTTGATACTTGAGTGCCTCTAGGCCTATTGTCGGCATTCTGACCTAATCACAAAAGAAAAAGAGAAGCACTTATCATAACTGATGACAGACACTCAGGGTCTAGAACAGAAGTTAAAACCTTGAAGTTTTGCTAAGAGACTAGCAAAAGCTAGGCATGGGGGTATGATAAGAGCCTCATCTTGAGCCATAACTAGCTCATTTTGACCAAATAAAGAGAATAAAAGCTCCTACATAACCTGGAAGAGGGCTTAATTAAAGGAATAAGTGTTCCGAGAAGAAAACATGAAATAAAGGTTAAAATTGTAATTTTACCATTGCAGTACATAAACAGGACTTCACAGAGGCAAAACATAGGTCAAATGGTCAAAATAAGATAAAAAGTGGGTTGATTCAATCAGAAATGGGTTCACGTGCAATCCAGGAATAAAATGACATCTAGTAACCCTAAAATAGACCCGCTTAATTCAACATGGTTCTGGTCAGGATAAAAATTAAGTAAACCCTCTACAAATCATGAAAAAATATCCCTAGGGTTTAGAACATTCAATTTGGCCTTTGGAACCTAGTTTGACATAGATTAGGGTCCTAGCTCATCAATTGACCTAATTTGGGTTTTTACGTAAAATGTCTAGTCAAACATGGTCAAACCTAAAATCCAACTTCACCATTGGATTCCTTATGTCCAAATTAGGTTTTTACCAAAATTTCGACCTAAGGGGATGTCATATTGACCTACTTACTTTGCAATTTAGTACACCCAATCACATTTTGGTCCCTATCTTTTGAAAGCCATTACATACACCCCGTTAACTTCCTCACCACTCTTACAAGTAGGTCCCTGCGCCATTATTGGGGAGAGATCCTACTCCAGCGAGGAATAGGGGGAATACTCTCTGATTCCTTGGAGTTCTCCTCCCAAATTTGGAAGGGAGATTCTCTGAGGAATTCCCTTCCATCTGAACTCAATCCGGATCCCAGAATTGCACCCAATCTCTCGTGCGAACGCACGAGAGATTTGGGTCTCTTAACTACATTCCATCTCCAGCGAGACTCGGTGGCAGAAGGCTTGCCCTCCACACACCAGAAGCTCGTCCAACACCTATAAATTAACCCCCAACTCCTGCCGCACCTCCTCCGCTCGACTTGGCCGGGATTCCACCTCAAATTCCTCTTCTTCTTCTCCGGCCGAGGGGTCCAGCAATCTCTGGTGAGTCCCCCTACTCTTCCTCGTTGCTTTTCCACAAAACCAGTGGCATAGCCGTCCTCCTCATCCTCCTCCACGTCGCGCAACACTCGCGCAAGCCACATTAGCCCCGTCCTCGCTATCGTCTTCCTCCACTGGACACTTTCTTCTCCGGCGACACCAGGTACTGCCGGCAGCCTTCTCACCGCTTTCATCCCTTTAGTTTGGTTAGGACTGCTATTGTCTGTCCCCTCTTTCATTTCCCTCATCTTATTTCACCAAACGCCCCTCAGCCGCCGCTGACCACCGCCATCTTCTTCATCTCTGACTACCCTCCAGCAAGACACTCCCATCACTCCACAGCCCCACACATCTCGCCGACCACCGCATAACCTCTGCCTCACCTCACTGAACAACATCCACCCGTCCATAGACCTTCTTCGCCTCCACAACTACCCCCCGATCAAACCCATCCATCCGGCCATAAGGCGACCTAGGAACGCATGCCTAGGCCACCTCGCGGCCTGCCACCTAGCACCTCACCTTTTCCATGACACGGTGAACGTGCTCCTGTGGTCTGATTAAGCCGCAAGGCTTTTTTTGTGTCAGGCAGGTTTCACGCTTCGGCCGCCATTAGCAGTGACTCGAGGAAGCTGCTTGCTTGCTCCAGGCTATAATGCTCCAGTAGTCCAGGTCTAGCTAACTCGAGGAGGCATCACGTAGACATCTGTTCCTGAGAGTGGCACCGCGAAGCTTGTAGTGTTGCCATTGGAGGACGGTCTCCTGCGGGCATGCACGAACGAATGGTGGGACAATAGTCCCACCTCGGTAAGCTGTGAAGCGCTGGAGTGATTTATATTAGTTTTATGCTTTGGGCTGGTTGCCTCCGAAAGAACATGGGGTGAGGTCCCTCACCTATACTCACCGCCTCATTCATGAGCTCACCACACGAATCTGGCGACCCAATCCAACACCATCTTGAGCACTCCTTGCGCACCACACTCTTGCCGGTGCACCTGGACGTGGGTGTGTGACGCAACCTATTTACCTGGCTCTAGGAGAGCGTGCTGAAGAGTGGTTTACACTGATAGAGAGAGACACGGGGGTGGGTAGAGGGGTAGGTTTTGCTCCTCTTTGTTTTATGCAGGGAAGGCTGAAGGGAGAAGTGAAGCTGACACTTAGCCGCAGCTAGCAAAGGAAAAGAAGACGGAAGGAAGCCTTCGCAGAGGAAAAAGAGAAGGAAAGGCCAGAGGCAAAGCCAAAGAGAAGAGGAACTGAAGAAGGAAGAAGAAATAAAGAAAGGGAAAGACAAGTAGAAGAAGAAGAGAAGCTAAAGGCAAGGGAAGCAGAGCCAAGGAAGAAGAAGAAGACCTGCAGAGCGAAAGAACTGCAGAGAAAAGAAGGAGAAAGATAAAGGAGAAACAATCAAGGAAATTGCAGGGAAGAAAGAAGAAGCATAAAGAAGAAGAAAGAAGAAGCATAAAGAAGAAAATCAGAAGAAGAAGGACAAGGGAAACATCTTTTAAGATGTCTGATCCCATGATCAGATGTCTAAATTCTTTCTTTTTGCCACAATTGACTTTTAAACTCATGCATTTATATATTTTGAATTAAGTTTTAAGTAATTAATTGTTCAATTATATTCTTGAGATTAGTAATAAATTTCAATTGCTCCTTGTGTTCGACCTCGGATACTTAGGTTTTCGAGTAAAAAACTTTTATTTGTTGACAGTGCTTGATCACCTATACTACGACGTAACAAACTGTTAAAACATGATCAAGACGGCATCAACAACTCTATGATGGATGGTCGTAACCATCCACCATAGTCATAACTTTATTAAGACTCAATATCTGTGTATCTGCCATATTTGGTGACTGTCAGGAATTCACACAATGTACGCACGCAGGAACAGAGAGCAAAAGCTATGCCTAACTCTGAGGTGTCATCATCTAATTGTCCAAAACTTAAGAGTCCTTGCACTAGACTTAGCGCACCATTAATCTCTCTACTTTCTTCTCAAAAATATGAGGTGGATCTACTAGAAGATAGTACGCCTGACTCCCTATTAACTGTCCAAGAGTTCAGTAGACTAAAAATGCTTATTGGTTCTCTTCAAAGATCCATTACCCAGTCTACATGCAAGCGAAGTAAATGTACTGGATTCTAAACTTAAGAAACAATTTAAGAAGAAAATTCTTTAATGACACCTCCATGACAAAGATGTTTTGCTAGGGACTAACCAATTCAGCTCACGAAAAGGAATATTTTTTTTTTATATATGCTATCCTAAATGCTTGAATACTTCCTAAAATGCAAAATGCACCCCCCATGCCTAAATCCTATAATGTCCTCGTTGTAAAATTAAAACGGTGGGAGAAAGGAAGGAAATCACCTGATGATGGTGTTATTCAGAAAGTTGGGTTGCCTCCCAACAAGCGTTGCATTTTCTGTCAACAGCTGGACTTACAGGGAAGCTGTAAGTCTGGTTCCAGATAGAAAACGCTAGGCCCTAAAAATACGCATAATAGCGTGGGCCTAGAAAATAGGTAGCCATAGATATTGGCGAGCTGATGAAGCAACGTTATCCCAAATGCTTGCCAGAAGACATGAAAGCAAATAACCTCGTAGGCTACCTGGGGAGTTCTATGAATAACAAAAGGAATATGAAAAGGGACCTCTCAAAACGGAATAAGTAGAGGATAACAAGGATCCTCCAAAGCAGGAAGGGTTTTAAAAGATATAAACATAACTATTTCAAACCCTTGATTGGGGAGACTAAATGTATGAGCATCAATCCAAACTCGCCATTCTACCTGAGGATGTATTGGCCTGATATTCTCCCCAGAAAGAATGTAAGTGAGCAAAGACTTGAGCCAAGGATTGGTTAGGGAGTGGAAGGGTTATTTGTGGTGTTGGGTGGTAATGGTTAAGTCCAAGGAGAGCTTAGTCGGTGTCAAGTCCAATTCAAACAATGATTTAGATTGTGTATTCTCCCTTATGTAAACACTTTTACACTACTTAAAATGTCTATTTATGCATGTTCTTAAGCATAGGATTGCATTTCATGATATAAATAATGCATAACATGCACAATCTTGCATTTAGAGCAATTTGAATAAAATGGAGGCCAATTGTCTCCTTTTATGTGCTTGGACACGACAAACATTTTATCGGGGCCTCGGATCAAAGATCCAACCGTATGGTTGTGATCAGGGCGACGATTGGAGTTCAACAACTCCAAGATCGCCCCAATCAGGCATCCGTAGCATCAGATAGTGATCGGGGAACCCTAGAAGATCATGGGCCAGGATGGTGTAAATCCACACTTCCAATGACAAATCTGACCACACGGATGAATTCAGATCGACGATCGCAGCTCAACGACGCAAAAATTGAGTCAATTCGACATCTGTGGCACCATCTACAACTTCTAGAAGATGGATGGCTAAGATGGTGCCATGTGGCGCCATCTCGGCTGACCAAACGGTTGCCTAGATTCTATGAAGACCGCACACCTGCCCCCTCTCCGCCGTTGGATCTCGATCCAATGGCTGTGGATGCAGCTCTTTAAAATCATCAGCGCAACCTTTTGGATGAGGCAGCACAGCTGTCCAGTGCCTTATCGCGAGGAGCTAGCGCGCGTTCGAGCCTCGCCAAGCAGTTTCTGAGGCGACCGGCCCCATTTTGATCAACCGTCAGATCGCAATCGGACGGCCGCGCGCTCCTGATAGCGTTCACGGGCAATTGAACGTGCAGCGTCACGCGCGATCGCACGCGCCAGGCGGGCTCACAGCGAGCGGGCGGAGATGCATCTCAAGCCATCCAATCAAGCGATTGGACGACTGAGAATCAAAGAACGTGTGTGGGCGTTGGAAGTGGGCAGCTGAGGAGGCGCGCGTGGGCGTGAAAGCTACGCCCACGTTGGGGGCTTTAGTGGCGGATTTATCCATCACTAAAGACCCCTCATTTATTATTTTAAGGTTGTAATGTCTATTTTGCCCCCACTCCTTGCAACTATAAAAGGAGACCCCCTCCATACGAAATTCTCATCCCTTCCTTCTCTTCTCTACCCCTCCAAAGCTCAAGAGAAGCTTGTCCCACACCTGAGATGCTTCTCGCGAGATAAAGTCCAAATTTTCGTCCCCCTTCGAAAGTGGATCCCGCGATGACGATGGCATGCTACTCCGTTCCTGTTCTTCAGCTTCGTCCTCCTTCGTCCTGCTTCGTTATCCTTCGTCCAGGCATCATCCCGTCCGGCTCGTCGTCCAAGCGACCGTCGAGGAGGATTTCTCTCTCCCTATTCTTTTTACTGCTTTCTAGTATAGATTTATTACTTTCTAGTGTAGTTCTGCTCATCCTCCAAGCAATCTTCGAGGAGGACATTTCTCCCTCCACTCCTTTAATGCTTTCTGGAGTAAATTTATCGCTTTCTAGTGCAAATGTTTTATGCTTTCTTGTTGTAATGAACAATCTTCTTAATGATAAATTCTTTATTTATTCTACATCTCATTTTGATTTCTATGTGTAATATTCTCTCTCTCTTTTACCCTCTATCTCTCTCTTCTATTTATTGTAAATAATTAGATAGTTTTAAATTGAATTACTTCGTGACAAATAAAAAGAAATGCATAGTTTTTAAATCAAACGTCCGCCTCCTTGTGTTCGACTCGGAATTTATATTTCGGTATTAATTTTATTTGTTGAACACGAGTTCTTCGCTTTCAAACTACAATGACAGGTTTTCCAAAATCGAACACGTTAGCGTAGCGATTCGTAATGTTCAACATTTTGGCACCGTTGCCGGGGATCGATTTGTGTGCTCAACATTTTGGCGCCGTTGCCAGGGAGGCGACGATCTTTGATTTCTCTTCGCATTTTGTAACTTACAAATCATTTACCTTACTTTTTTTCTCCTTTCTTATTGTAATTGCAGGTACTCCTTCGAGACAGGCAAAATCGGTAGATCGGAGTAAAGTGCTGTGGAAGGTTCTGTGAGTTATCCCCCACCCCCCACCCATTAGATTTCATTCCACAACATAATAATTCAAACATCAATCAACCTAGGTGTTTTTATAAACTCTAAGGTTAGATTGTTTGTTGTTTGACACCCATACTCACCTCAACCCTCACATTGAAAACAAGAAAAATTGAAAAAATCTCAAAGAGGTGCACAACCTCATCTGATTTTCAAACTCAACTGGTAAACCGACCTCACGAACTGGTACACACATTCAAACACATAATTGAGTAGAAATCGGATTAGGTAATCATTTGTGTGCCTAATTAAGTGGTGCATCAGGCCAATTGCTTGAGTTGATTGGGCCACACCACTTCAAATAAAATAAACTCATCAAGTAGCTGCCAATTAGGTTCAACTCTTAGGGAATTACTAGGCACTCCACATTCTTTTTTAAGCTTTAAAGGAAAACATTTTCACCTGTGCTTGCAAAACCTGGTGTGCCAATGAAACATGTTTGAAAATACCTAAAGTGGAATCTTAAAAGCTACTAAGCAAGATTTGAACCATAAAATTCACCACATCAAAAATAATCTTACTTGAAAACCACTGGTTGTGCACGCACACACAAATCAATCAATCATTAAGGGCACAACCCATTTAAAGGGCCCATCACATTCCAAAGCACATTCAAACCTAGCCCTAAATAAAATAGAGTAGACTTTGGCCTTAAGGATTGAACTTGCTTTTCAGAACCCAAAACGAGATTATTTTTTATTAGTCTGTTTCTACTGTTCAATCTGTTGTCTAGCTAGGGGAGCAAAGTCAAACGATCGCGGCTGGGGGGTACACTAGGAACCGGAGGCGGAAGCCGAAGGAAGAACCCTCTCCCTAGTCCCTCCTTCTAACTGGTTGGATTGAACAGACGGAAGTAGATCAAATCGTTCCTTTACCTCAAGAAGGGTTTTGGGAGTCTATAGGTCTGTAGGCTAACTCACTTAAGGATAGGTTTGATTGTTTGTATTGCAGGGCACCTTTCTTCCTCCCGCGTCTCATGAATCCATCCACATATTTCATGCATTCCCACTCTTTCCCTCCTGTTGTGAATTATCCTCAACATGACGATTATCCCGACTTGTATTGTAATCAACCATCAGTCAGTTGGGATAATTCAGATTGGGGATACAATTCCGGACCCCCGTGTTTAGGGTCTAACCCTGAACACTTTGATTCTGATTTCTATCCTTCTCAGAGCTACATCGATTATAGATCATCTTCCTTTCATGAACAACCTAATACGATCTACAATCAAGAAGGATATACCGATCCTTACCCATCCTCTGATTTCACTGCCTTTAGGTCATCACCATCTTTTCAACAATATGAAATGACCTATTATTAGGAAGGGTATAACGAATCTCAATTCGTTAATTCCCCTGCATTAAGCCGAAACCCGCCCATCCCTGAATCAACTCATTTGGTTCAGCTTAACCAGGTTCAAGATAAGGTTCTAGCTAACTTGAGGAATATCATTCAATCTTTAGAAGTTCAGCCAATACCTTGCATTGAGAGATTGGAGCCTCTGATTAAAATGATTGATGATTTAAACAAGTCTTTGTTGGATTGGCTCCAGGATGTTAAGGATAAGAACCCAGGTGAGTTTTTACTTGGGAAATTAGCGAAATTGAGGATGAGATTCGTGGTTGCTTTGATTTGATCATGGGATGATTCCTAGGATAAACCCTCTTCAGGAAAGCCAATGACTGAACCCGCTCAGGCACCTGTTGAGGGGGACATGTGTTATGACCAGATTGGATTGAAGCGACCAATTAAGGAAGATCTGATTTCTTCACCTGAGATCCCTAAGCTGGGTTACGAGGAAACGTATGCCTCCTTGGAACAAAAAGTGACAAATGATTTTGGGACATACATTGAAACGGATCCTGATTTCTTTGATGGTGAAGATTCAAGTTGCGAAGTCTCACGCGAGTTTTCCGAACACGATTTCTGTGAGACGATTGGGCCTGAGGAATACGATAGATCATTTGATAGCCCAATAATTGAGGAAACTAATCTTAGGGCACACATTACGGATCCAGAATTACATTTTCTAGAGGATTCAATTCAATGCCCTGATTATCAGTTACACCCCGTTGAGCTTATTAGTGATTCTAATTTTGAGATAATTAGACCCAAGTCAATTTTGATTCTGCCACATCATTTAGACTTGGAGATTTCAGATGGGGTGATTAATATAAAAGAGGTCCTGGAATTCAACATTCGGAATGAGGAGGATAGGAGCTGGGAAGTTCTGATTTGCGAAGTTAATTTTGGAGGAAATGGAAGATTGAGTCGAAGGGTTCCTTTTAAGCTGAAACCATCAAATCAGAACCCTTACGACATTTGTTTCGAGGATGTCGAACTCAAGCACACATTCAACGATTATCCTTTTGAACTTCAATTCTCTGTAACCCAACTTTTTGGTTTTGGGTTACATCCTCATAAATCGTAGGCCCGACCCCGCTTGCATTCTGATTTTAGGTTTTGGGTAATTTTTATCCAAAACCTAAGTTATTCTCGATTATGGGGATGGGTCTGCACCACAATCTGGTCCACATCTGTGGACCTCTGTTGACAGGTCGGAGGAATCTTCCGTTTATTTTAATTCTCACCTGCACTTGTGAATTCTTCATTTCTTTTCTTTGTATAGTGTGCCTAGCTGAAGGCACTAAACTCAGCACATATACAGTTCTTTTTCGTTTTCATCTTAGAGCGGACCTAACATTCAAGCAATTCAGGTGCTTTCTACGCTTTTCTACTATGTTTTATGTCTTTTTAATACAATGAGGACATTGCATTAGATAGGCATGGGGGGGTGGATATTTATCTCTGAATTGATTCGTCAGCTCCATAGATTTGTTTTATTTTCTTTTATTAAAAAAAAAATTGAAATTAGGAAAGAGAATTTGGGTTTAAGAAAATTTTCAATCTTAGGAAATACTACATTAAGATCTGAACACAAAAACCCTTCAGGTCTTTGGACTTAATCAACTTGTGTATCCACTAAAATGTGGATTTGTTTTTCGAGTTCTCGCCAACCTAAATTTTATTTTAATTGGAGTAAATAAGTTTGGGTGATAAGTACACAACTTATCAACCCGCCCTCTGATTTTAGGGAATTTTGAGTCTTAAGCATCTACACACTTTCTTTGCACTGACTCGTTGTTTGGTGATTTTAACAGAAATTGGGTAGCTAACGAACCTTCTAGGGTGATATGACTGGCAAGTTATCATGGGTAACAACCCATAGGTAGGTTGTCCAGAACCCAGCCACTGGACCTTTCTCTTTTTGCTGCCTTTAGGTAAATCTTAGACATGGGAAGCCACCTACTTAAAAAAGGAAAAGAAAAAAAAAATCAAAAAGAAAAGGAGAAAATAAAAAAAAGAAATAAGCCACACTTCACCGCATGAGTATGGCTGGCAAGTTGTCGGTGGTAACAGCTCATCGACCGGTTGTCCAGAACCCAGCTTAGTAAATGCACTAAAAATTCCCAAAACACTTAGGAAGAAGTGGAGAAGTAGAATAAACTGGAGAGATATACACTGGATTCACCCTTGTGTTGACCACGTAAAAAATAAAAAAATAAAAGCAGGGAGAAAGCTACCGGTTGTAAAGATACACCTTTAGGTAGAGTTCTTTTTGAGGTCACCTAGAGGCGTAGAAATCCGATGTCCGTTTTAAATGCCAGTCAACGATTCTATCACAATCAACAATAAGATGGTTAAAGCTTAGGATTCTCATCAAATCTTGGGTGAGTTGAATGGCCATAGAAAGCCACTCTTAAACCCTAAATTTTGAAAATCCAAAAAAATTAGAAAAGAGTAAAAAGTGAAATGAATTTTTCTTTGAATAAGGTGAGGGCTTGAGGCGGTCTGCATTTTGGCTGATACTTGGGCACTGTTGTGTTTTTGAAAGTTTAGTTCCTAAGTAGACAATTTCTTAATGATTGAAAATAACTCAGGTCCAAATAATACAACCTAATTCTTTTATAAATAGAAAATAGTTTTTGTTAGGGACTAGCAAAAGATAGGCATGGGGGTATGATGTAAACACATTTACACTACTTAAAATGTCTATTTATGCATGTTCTTAAGCATAAGATTGCATTTCATGATATAAATATTGCATAACATGCATCATCTTTCATTTAGAGTAGTTTGAATAAAATGGAAGCTAATTGTCTCCTTTTATGTGCTTAGACATGGCAAACATTTTATCGGGGCCTCGGATCAAAGATCCAACCGTATGGATGTGATCAGGGGGACGATTGGAGCTAAACAACTCCAAGATCGCCCTAATCAGGCATCTGTAGCATCAGATAGCGACCGAGGAACCCTAGAAGATCAAGGGCTAGGATGGTGTAAATTCGCACTTCAGATGACAAATTCGACCGCACAGATAAATTCGGATAGACGATCGCAGCTCAATGATGCAAAAATCGAGTCAATCCGACATCCGTGGCACCATCTACAACTTCCAGAAGATGGACGGCCAAGATGGTGCCACGTGGTGCCATCTGGGTAGCCCAAACTACCGCTTACATTCTATGAAGACCCCGTACCAGCCCCCTCTCCGTTGTTGGATCTTGATCCAACGGCTGTGGACGCGGCACCTTAAAATCATCCGCACGACCTTTTGGGCGAGGCAGCACAGCGGTCCAGCGCCTTCTCGTGAGGCGCTGGCACGCGTTCGAGCCTCGCAAAGCGATTTCTGAGGCAAGCGGGTGCATTTTGATCAACCGTCAAATTGCAATCGGACGGTCGCGCGTTTCTGATAGCGTTCACGCCCGATTGAACGCGTGGCGTCACGAGCGATCGCACGTGCCAAGCAGGCGCACAGCGAGCGGGCGGAGATGCATCTTGAGAATCAAAGAACGTGTGTGGGCGTTGGAAGCAGGCATCTAAGGAGGCACACGTGGGTGCGGAAGCTACGCCCACATTGGGGGCATTAGTGACGGATTTATCCGTCACTAAAGACCCCTCATTTATTATTTTAAAGTTGTAATGTCAATTTTGCCCCCACTCCTTGCAACTATAAAAGGAAACCCCCTCCATACGAAATTCTCATCCCTTCCTTCTCTTCTCTACCCCTCCAAAGCTCAAGAGAAGCTTGTCCCACACCTGGGATGCTTCTCGCGAGATAAAGTCCAAATTTTCGTCCCCCTTCGGAAGTGGATCCCGCGACGATGATGGCGTGCTGCTCCGTTCCCATTCTTCTGCTTCGTCCTCCTTTGTCCTGCTTCGTTCTCCTTCGTCCAGGCATTGTCCCATCCGGCTCGTCCTCCAAGCAACCGTCGAGAAGGATTTCTCTCTCCCTATTCTTCTTACTGTTTTCTAATATAGATTTACTGCTTTCTAGTGTAGTTTTGCTCGTCCTCCAAGCAATCGTCGAGGAGGACATTTCTCCCTCCATTCTTTTAATGCTTTCTAGAGTAAATTTATCGCTTTCTAGTGTAATTGTTTTATGCTTTCTAGTTGTAATGAACAATCTTCTCAATGATAAATTCTTTGTTTATTCTACAGCTCATTTTGATTTCTATGTGTAATATTCTCTCTCTCTCTTACCCTCTCTCTCTCTTCTATTTATTGTAAATAATTATATTATTTTAAATTGAATTACTTCGTGACAAATAAAAAGAAATGCGTAGTTTTGAAATCAAATGTCCGCCTCCCTATGTTCGACCTGGAATTTTCATATCGGTATAAATTTTTTTTGTTGAACACGAGTTCTTCACTTTCAAACTACAACAACAGGTTTTTCAAAACCGAACACGTAAGCGTAGCAATCCGTACGTTCAACACTCCCTAACAATTATTGTAGAAAAATTCAAGTCACCCTGCCTATCTTTAATGATCGAAGTCATATTTTCACCTTCCAGTATATGTGAATCAATGGTGGACTCCAAATTAGATTTCTTTGATGGCAGGGTCGAAGCAACTGAATCATTATCATTAATCTCATCCCCGAATTCTTTTGCTTCACTCAAATTTTTGTCGGGGTGTATATATGATTCTTTAGTGAAGAATGGAGTTGCTTTAGTATCATCACTTATTTCTGATGGAGGATCCATCTAAATGTTTTGGAGTAAGCCTATATCACTCAATTCTTTGTTCTTCTCGGGGCATAAATCCTCAGTTGACAAGTTTTGTCCCCGAGAGTCTCCCCTAGGCTTCTCACTATTGTGTTTTTCCTCCTCTAATATCAACTCTTGGTTTGGTGGAGGATGACTCTCAAAGGAAAGGAGGAATCCAGATTTCACCAGATTATTTATATCCTCCGGGGATAAGTCCTCGAATAACAAATAATCCCCCTTTGATTCACTCCAGATTTTCAGTTTGAGTTCCTCCGTTGGGTCATCCTCATCCACTGAAATAGACTCTTTATATCCCTGAAACCAAAATTGATCTAATTCATCCTCCATTCCCTTAAGGTCACCTTCATTGGGTGCATTTAAATCCTCAGGATGCTGAATGGTAGGTGTTGATTCCCTAAGTGGAGGGTCAGGATTAGGCTGACTAAGGGTAGAATGGGGTTCCACTAGATAATTAATAGGGGAAGTGATATGAACAATATGACCTTGACTAGAGTTATCAGAGGTAAGGAAAATACTGTCATTGGCATCAATGTCTAAAGGTATCATCTTCCCTTTCATTTGACTCCAATTTAGCTCTAGTAGATAATTACTAGGATCGTTCTCCTTTAGTGGCCGTGTCTCATTGGGAGAGTCTGAGTGATAGCTATGTAAAACAGGATCCCTATTGTCATTGGTTTCCTCAAAATTATTTTCATGATCACGGTCGTATGGGTAGGGACCAGAATTACTGGGAAGAGCATAGCTAAGCTATCTAATTTCTTTGTTTAATTGTTGACTATTCCTCGACTTCTCTCCCATAGTATCCATCATTTCGTTTTGTTGCTTTTGCATTTCTATCATAAAAGAGGAGAGGCTACTACTATCAGATTGGGGAGGATAGTTAATTTCTGGCTCTGGTTGCCTAGGGGTATCGATCCAACCTCGATATGGAAAATCATGAAGGGTGGGAGGGTTGGGTGTTTTCATAGTAGTAGGGATTCCAGGGTTGGAAAATCCTGCTCCTAGGCTCTACTCAAAGGTGGGAGTTATCGAGCCAATACTCCCAGGATAGGAATATGAATGATCCCATGAATTGTCAATGTACCCATCAAGGGATGGATACGCTTGGGGCATGGGATCCTGGTTAAAATGATTGGAGTAAGGATTGTCCATTTCCTTCAATTAAATAGGTTAAACTCTCTTAGGATTTAAAAGAAATCAGAAACTTCCTAGGGGGTTCTACCACTGTCAAAACAAGCGCAAATATAGTGGGATCTGTTCCTAGTAGATTCTAGGTCTTAGCTATTTAGTTGGTGGCCAAACAACTTTTGTAAGAGTTACGTTTCCTAGGTCAACCTTCGTTGGTTACTACAACCTACTCGTAAGGGATGGAAGTCTCAAATCGAGCCCACACACGAGGAACCGAAGTAACTTGGTGGATAGGCTTGTTGATTTTTGACTAACTTCCCTTGTGGTGCAAAGAGGAGCGGTAGAAATTTATCTAGTGACCTTACGTGTGAGGTGCAAAGTGTCTCAGGTGTGCAATCATACGTTCGTGTTTTGAGTTTCGAAATCTTGCAAACAAGATCCTTTTGTACACAATTTTAAGTCATAGATTTTAAGGTCCAACCTATTAGCAGTCCCAATTTTTAAAGTGACCACTAAATTAATTCAATTCAAGCACTTTAGTGGTCTTAGATTTAGGTTCAATGCAGATGCATGACAAGTAATTGATGCTCAAGAAAAAGACATACCTTACTCCAGCTTTCTTTAATGTAGGGATGTCTACAATGCAATTAGGATAAACTAGATGCTTCTCATTCAGTTCTAGATGATCACCCTACTGATATGCAGCTTCTAGTAGGCATTTCTATATATAGATATATTTTTAAATCATAATAAGCAAACAACCTTAATCTAACTAACTAACCAACATGTAGTTCAAACAATTCGAATAATCCTATAATCTAAATAAAATGGGAACACACTCCTGAAAATACGCTTCTGCATACAAGAGTGATAAGAAATAAAGAAACACTGGGAACACATTCCCAAAAATAACCTACAAGGGTTCACAAGAAAAAAATTAAATGTCTAAGGTCTATCTCAACTAATTCTAAACTAAGAACTAATGACTAAATCGAAAAAAGGCTCCTCCGTATGCCTATGTGCCTAGGATCAAGGCCCACAAGCACTCATTGCCGGCCTCCAGGTGGTGTCAAGGTCCACCAAAAATATCACCTTCGTCATGCGTGCCCATTGTGTTCGTTTGTTGTTTTCGCACAGAAAAAGATCGACAGTCATTAATTCAAAAAAGCTTTCAAAATAGCAGAAAAATAATATAAAATTCCAAACAAAATTAATAGGCAAGTTTCCTCCCCGGCAACGGTGCCATTTGAAAGAGCGATCTTCGTTTTCGTTGAAAACTTTAACATTAAATGTCGTGTCCTTATAGCTCGTTGCGTGGCAGAAAATGCTTATAAAAAATATTTAATAATTCAAAACTAACCACAAATAGTTAGGTCGTCTCCACAAGGAGGAATTAGCTTATTTAAACTAGTGAATAGTGTCTTGTTTATTCGAGAAACTAAATGCATATGCATACTAACTGGTGCATGTGTTTTCAACAAAAAGTTTCGATTTAAATAATTAACCAATAATGCGAGGGTGAACATGCAAAATCACCACAATTTAAACACGTGAATCATGATCTTAGTATTGACAAGCATTGTCAATCTTAATCAAAACTTAACTCGTTTCCCATTACTAATATCTCACACTCTATCATGCATGAGAAGAGTTTAGCTATCCGTAATTCTGATAGACATGAGGGATATTCATGTAAATCTTTCAGAATATGATAAGTCAATAAATAAATGAATAGTGCTTTGTTACAATGGCATACCCTGTAAATAATATTGCAAGAGGAAACAAAGGATTTCTCCTCTCTCCTTACGTGATGTGTGAACCACGGTTGGTCGTGAGGTCCTTAGAGGATGTAAAGGGTGCGGAGGGGGTTCCAATGACATCGGTCTCATGGCCGGAGGTGGCTGGAGGCAACTGGTTGGAGGTAGAGGATGTCGGTGGAGGTTGAAGTGGAGGTTCTACGTTCCTGGCCATTTGCAGCCTCTATGGCCCGCGAGATGATCGGTGGTTCTCGGTGGTGCTCGGCGTTGAGTTTGGCGGTTGGCGGAGGCTCAGAGGTGTAGCTACATGGAGGGGGCGGCGGCTTTGGGTTCCTTCCTGTGGAGCTGTAGGCTTGTTGAAGAAGTGGTGTGGTGGCACGGTGGTTCGCTGTGGCTATCGCAGTAGGGTCATAGTGTTCACGATCCTTTGCTTGAGAGGTTGCAGTGGTGCTACGTTTGAGGGATGAGGAGCGAGGATGCGGTGGCTTGGGAAAGGCCTGCTGCGAGGGGGAAGGGAGGACGGTGGTGGCATGGGTTGTGCTGGGGAAGGTGGTGAAGTGGGTTTGCTCTGTGGGTGGAGATGGTTGGTGGGAGGGGGGTTGGTTTGGTGATGTGGAAGGTACTGAGGCTGCATGCTATCACCATGCGATTGGCGAGAAGAAGGAGTAGAGGTGCAGTATGCTTAAGCCATGGTATACACCGAGTACACAGTGCACGCAGGTCCATGGTGCACTCCTCCTTCATGGTGGAGAATGATGGAGAGATAGTCCCCACCCAGGGAAGAAGATATCTCATATGGGTTGTTCTGCGGTTGGAGAAAAGAACAATGTGGAGTGGGCGGTGCGCTTGGAAAAGGGATGGGAATTGTTGCAAGGGGGAAGGCGGTGCGTGAGGAGGGGGTGCAGTGCTGGCCGCAGGCATGCGCGAGAGGAGGTTTGGTTTATTAAAAATATAAAATAATTATTTATGTACAATTAGTTATAAAATGCACTACATATATGCAAACCTATGTAATGATGCATGCAATTATTTTATGACCTAATGTGGTTATTAACAAATTTAAAATATATGAATAAAGTTAACTTAGGTGTAACAATAGTCCATTAAAATGGATTCATTAGCACACGCTGATGCAGCTGCTTCCACACGTGCCAATGTGCACCCATTGTGTTGCTGAGTGTGCCTGCCTTCACGCACGTATGCAAGCCCACACTACAGTGTGCAAGTAGTGGCACGTGCGTGCGAATGGGCATCCTAGGTTGCACCATGTGGCACAATCTAGGCCGTCCATCTTCTTTTCGTTGTAGGTGCTAGTACAGAGGTCGAATTGAGTTGATTTTCGCATAGTTGGGCTGCGATCGTCGACCCGAATCCATCCGCATGGTCGGATTTGTTGTTTGAAGCCCTGAATTACATCACTTAGTCCCTTGGCCGTTAATCTTCTTTAGACAGCATTTATTAGGCGAGATCAATGTTTTGAAATCGACGAGTCAAAGTATAGTTGAAATCGTTCGAAAACAAATAAATTTTATTGCTCAAAGTTTTAAATCTGCGGTCTAAAACAGGGAGCAAATTGAGGCTTAAAAATCAAGAGCACAACTTTAATATTGAATATAATTTGCAATAGAAATCAGAGTTATAGTGCAAAAATGTAAATGTGAACATTGGATATTAATGTATATGAAGAGCACAAGAAAAAAAATGGACGTCAGATTTGTGAATCAAATGTCTTAAACTTATGATTGCTAGAATGCTATTTCTGATCTCTGATCTGTCTCTGACTGCTTCTTCCTCCTTCTTTCTTATCTTCCTGCCTATGCCTTTTCTTCCTTTTCCTTAAGCTTCTTCTCTTTCTTCTCTTCTCTTTCTCTGTGGCTTATCTTTCCTCTGCCTTCAACTCCTCCTCTTTCCCTTTCTTCAGCCCTTCAGCTTCTTCTCCTTCTCTTTCTATTTCTTCAACCCTTTAGCTTCTTCCTCTTTAGTCCTTGCCTTCTCATTCTTTAGCATTCGCTGGCTTCAGCCCTCCTCTTCCTTGGCTTCTTCTTCTTCTCCTTGCCTACGAGAGCAAAACCTACCCCTACCTGCCCCCATGATCTCTCTTCCTCTTTCTCTCTTAAGCTCGCTCTCCCAGAGTTGCTTCTCAGGTAATCGGGTCGGGTGCGTGCCCAGGACCAGGCCCACCAGTGTGCGACGGTGGGCGAGGAGTGCAGGTCGGGAAGATGGGTCAAGCCAGGTTTGCGGGGATTGGGTCACGGACAAGGCAATGAGTGGTGAGTGGGACCTCACCCCGTGGTCAGTAGGCGATAAGTCGTATTCACTTTTTCCTCTTATTTCACTACGCATGCTCACAATCTTCTGAGGTGGGACTAAATGTTGCACCTTCCTTGATGCTTGTCGGCAGCAGGAGGTTCCTTGATTGCAGCAGCTACTGGGTCTTCGAAGCCAATCGCTCGTTTGGAGTTGTGCGCGAAGGAATTCCACACAACCTGGGACTCGTAGCTTGGAGCGAGGAGACTTGGAGGAGGCTTGCAAGCAGGCTCCTCGTGGTCGTTAATGGTGGTAGACCTTCAACACTTGTCAACAAGAAAACATCCTCGCGGCCTTGTCAAAAAGCTCGGATAGCTTCGCTAAGATACGACGAACATAGTGTAGGGAACGGCGTGGCTTGGGGTGGCCGGATAGTGCATCCTAGGGTACCCTGTGTGCGTGAGACAGGGTGTGTTTGGGCGGTATTTTGGGGGCATGGCACGGTGAGTGGAATGAGGGTTTAGGATCATTCAGGTGTGGCGATGCTTATGGGGTGGTTGGCAAGGCGGATGGAGGCGTGGAGCAGAGGGGACGCCTCAGTGGAGGTCTGGCTGGATATGAAGAAGGTGAGGGTGATAGCGTACGTCGAGGCGTGTTTGGAAGAAATAAAGAGAGAAAAATGATTAGAACAGAGAAAGGACTTAGCTATGCGTAGGGGGATGAAGGGGGATGCAGAGATGGTAGTCGGCTAGTACTGTCGTCGCTAGAGACGAAGCACTCAGTGGGGGAGGACGGCGATGATGAAGGGGCTGCAGGGGCATCAACGGGTGCAACACGACGCGGACGAAGAGGAGGAAGAGAACCCTGCCACTGGTATTGTGGCAGAGCAACGAGGGAAAGAGAGGGATGTCGCCGGAGCTTGCTAAGTCACTAGCCGGAGGGGGAGGAGATGAAGTAAGGGAATTCTTTGGCCAATTTCAAGCATGGAGGATGCAGGGTGATCTGGCCATGCTTTTATAGGTCCTGGCGGAAGGTTTTACACTTGGAAGCCAAGATTCCAAGCATGGCAACCTCTCCGGAGGTGGAAATTAGAACGGGACCTAAATCTGTCGTGCATTTGCATGAGAGATTGGGTATCAAATCAAGCCTCTGATTGTGTTCAAACTGTTGATTTCTTAGAGACTCTCCCTTTCAATTTTGAAAAGGATTCTCTGAGAAATCAGAGAGATCTTTACTTCGAAACCTCGCTAGAGTAGGATTCCCTCTGCTATAATGGTGGAGGGACCTAATTGCAAAAAATGAAGACAAAGATATTGGGTTTCTACAGAAGTTTTCAAAAGTTAGGGTTAGAAATGTAATTGGGCTGGGCTTGTTTGCAAAGTAGGTCACGATGAATTTCCCTTAGGTATAAATTTTTTTACAAACCTAATTTGGACCTAAGAAATCCAATGGTGAAGTTTGATTTTAGGTTTGACCACGTTTGACCAGACAATTTACGTCAAAACCTAATTTAGCGTAAGCATTTGACGGAGACACCAATTTAGGTCAAAAAGGTTTCTGAAGGTCAAATTGATGGTTCTAGACCCTACAGAATATTTTTCAATAATTTTTAGAGGGTTTAGGTGAATTTTATCTTGACAAGAATCTTGTTAAATTAAGTGGGTCTATTTTAGGGTTACAAGAAATCATTTAATTCCTATAATTCACATGAACCCTTTTTTGTTTGAACCAACTCACTTTTTATCTAGTTATGACCATTTGGCCTATGTTAGCACATGGGAAAACCTGTTGTTGTACTGCAATGGTAAAATTACAGTTTTACCCCTTTTTTCTTGCTTTTCAGTCGGAAGGGTAATTTAGTGAGTTAAGACCTCCAGTTGGTTATGTAGGAGTTTTGGTTCTCTTTTCTGGGTCGAAATGAGTTAGTTAGGGCTCATGATGGTGTTTCCATCATACCCCCATGCCTAGCTTTTGCCAGTCACTCAGTAAAATTTTAAGGTTTTAACTTCTATTCTAGACCATGAGTTCCTTGATGTTAACAAATTATGTTGAGTGCTTTTTTCTCTTTTCGAATAGGTTAGATTGTCGATGGTAGGCCTAGAGGTACTTAAGTATCAACCAAGATCGGGACCAGACAAGCTCTAACCTTAGTCCTCTGCGAAGGTTTTTAAGGCCCACACTAACTATTCTAAGGTTCGTTGGTCTTCGCAGTTAAAGCACCTGTGCTTGTAACGTAGCTTAGCCTCGGTTCAGTTTGCAATGCATTTTTGTAAGAAAGAGACAAGGGATTTTATTTGTTTGGAGAGTTTTCTCTCTCTTTTCTAGCTTTGGATTGGCTTCTCAACACGATCTGTATCGCATTCCTCGTCCCCATCATCAATCCTCGAAGGGTCCCTGGCAATCGATGCTTCATGATAGCACCGCCCATGGCAACCCTCAGAACCCTGGCTTTTGAGATTTTGAGATAATCCTACCCATGGTGTTCTATAGCTAAATACAGACCCTAGAAATCGACATTTCATGATAATGCCACCCATGGCATTTGAACCAGCATAGGGTGCTTACGTGCCCCCGGTAGGATATGTAAATATCCTATGAGACAAGCACTGAGGAGACGATATGTTATTATGCATCTTCGAGGGGAATTTCCTGCCTCTTTGTGTCGAGAACTCGTCCAAATCAACTTGTGTTGATCGGCCACTCCTAATCTAGGTGACTTTTTCAGAACACTTAAAACTGCTTTTGCGTGATTTTGATTGTTATGCGCACTGAACCAGACTGTGTGTGGATTAGGGTGCTTAGGTTACCGAGTCCCGAAAACCAAAGGTCAGTTAACGAGGCGAAATACTCCCTAAACCTTAGACCTACGACTTAAGCTTCAAAATTTCCCCAAGCTCTTTAGGACTATTCAGATCTTAGTCGATACTTGAATTTTTAAGCCTAAGAGTCTTGCCCAAGAGGCTTGAGATCAGCGTTCCTACAAATTTCTTTTGTCTCATTAGCACTTTTTCTTTTCATTTTCTTTTTCTTGATCTGGTGTAGAACTTAGTTAATCCCTTAATTTCTTACTAATAACTATCTCTTCTTTCTTTTCATTTTGTGCTCCTTGTTTTTTTTTGACATTTTTCACTTTTCCCATTTTCTCCTCATGATTTCTATGGCCTCAAAATTGTCTCTCCCCTCAAAATATTTTTGTTCATTTTCAAGATTTCTTTCATTTTTTTTGGTGTTTTTGTGATATGTGATTTTTTTGTTGATTCCTTTTCTTGTGAGATGATTTTTCATGGTGTTTTGCACATTCATACCCCCCCATGCCTATGATTTGCAATGTCCCCATTGTAAATTAGATGGGTTCGAGTTCATCTTAGATCATTCATTAGAACAGGTTTTAGGTGGGTGAACAGGTCGAGGAGACTATTGCAAACGATTTCTAAACTCAGGTATAGGTACTTGAGGTGGGGTCGACTGTTCTAAGAGATGAACCCTAAAGTGCAATATGAATTTAGCATAGGAATGTTAAGAAAGGTTTCGTGTTTTTCAAGAATGACGGGTTGCCACCCGTTAAGCGTTGAGTTCTATGCCATCGGCTGGGGGCAATGAGCTCAGGGAGAATGGAGGGTAAAGGATATCTCAGCCAAATTTGTATTGGTCAAGTCAATGAACTATTTGAGTCTCTGACCGTTCACAACAAAAGGTTCTGAATCGTGGCTGAGTGGACTGATCTCAATGGCTCCATTTCCAAAGATTCGTCAGATGAGGTAGGGTTCGATCCATTTTGATCGTAGCCTTCCTGGGAACAGTTTAAGCTTGGCATTGAAGAGTAAGACTTTTTCACCAAGATGGAAGATCTTTCTGGATATCTGCTTGTCATGAAAGGCCTTAACCCGCTCTTTGTAAATTCGCAAGTTCTCCTACGCGTCGTGGCCTAATTCATCGATCTCGCTCATTTGAAGCTTTCAGTGGATTCCTACCATAGGAAGATCTAGGTTGCAATTCCGTACTGCCCAATAGGCTTTGTGCTCCAATTCTACAGGGAGGTGACATGCCTTCCGTACACCAATCTGAAAGGAGACATACCTAACTGGATTTTGTGGGTAGTCTTATAAGCCCATGATGCTTTTGGAAGTCTGGATGACCAGTCCTTCCTGTCAAGTCGAACAGTAACTTGGAGGATTTTCTTGATCTCCCGATTTGATAGCTCAGCTAGACCATTAGTTTGGGGGTGTTATGGAGTAGAAATTCGGTGCGGCACCCCGTATTTCGTCATCAGTGACTTGAACTGAGCGTTACTGAAATGGGTCCCTCCGTCAGAAATTATAGCTCGTGGAATCTCGAACCGTGAAAAGATGTTCTGATGAATGAATTTGGTAACCACTTTATGATCATTGGTTTGGGTCGAAATGGCTTCGATCCATTTGGACACGCAGTCAACAGATAGTAGAATGTACTCAAAGCCGTCCAAAATAGGGAATGGTCCTATAAAATCAATCCCACATATGTTGAAGATTTTGCATACAAGAATCGGCTGTAAGGACATCATATCACAATGGCTAATGTTGCCTAAGATTTGGCAACGAGTGCATGCCCTACAGTGATTGTATGCATCTTTGAAAATCGTGGGCCAATAGAAGCCGCATTGGGAGGCTTTTACTGCAGTTTTATGACATGAAAAATGTCCACCGCATGCTTGGTCATGGTAGAAAGATAATATGTCTTGAATTTCCACTTCTGCTACACATCGTCGAATGATCTGATCAGCACCAATGCAGAAAAGATACAGGTCTTCCCAGAAGTAATACTTGGCATCGGAAAGCAATTTGTCCTTCTTGGCCTTCGGCCAATCAGACAGGATCTAATGTGATGCTAGGTAGTTTACTATACCAGCAAACCATGGAGGCCCTGTCTTAATAGTTAGGAGGTGCTCGTTAGGAAAATGTTCCGTGATGAGTCTGGAAGGATCGATGATCTCAAAAGGAAGTCGAGACAAGTGATCAGCTACCATGTTCTGTTTTCCAGCTTTATCGCAAATCTCGATGTCAAACTCTTGCAACAGCAAGATCCAGCGGATTAACTGAGGTTCCACATCCTTCGCAAGGGGATGCCTCATAGCTATGTGATCCGAGTAAATAATAATGCGAGATCCCAGGAGATAAGATTTGAATTTTTCCAGGGCAAATGCTATGGCTAGCAGCTCTTTCTCAATAACTGTGTAGTTACGCTGAGCCTCATCAAGTTTCCTACTAGTGTTGTAGATGATAACGGTTTCCCATCAATTTTCTCCCGAAGTACTGCTCCTATAGCGAAATCAGATGCATTGCACATGATCTCAAAGGGTTGAGACCAATCAAGGGACTATAGGATCGGGGCTTGGGTAACTCGATCACAGAGGATTTCAAATGCTTGAGTGCATTCCTTGGATATTTCAAAAGGTACATCCTTGGAAAGCAGAGTGGTTAAGCAGCACGGGATCTTCGAGAAATCAGGAATGAATCGACGGTAAAAACTGACGTGCCCAGAAATGATCGGATGTCCTTGATCGAGCTAGGCATTGGGAGTTTGGAAATCAAGTTCACCTTGGCTCGATCTACTTGGATGCCCTTTTCTGATATGAGATGTCCTAGGATGATTCCTTCAAGCACCCTGAAATGGCTCTTTTCCCAGGAAGAACCAGATTCACGTCAATGCACCGCCTGAGGATCTGGACCAAGTGCAGGAGACAATCGTCAAATGATTCTTCGAATACTCAAAAGTCATCCATGAAGACTTCCAAATAATCACCTACCATATCTGAGAATATGGTAAGCATGCAATGCTGAAAAGTAGCGAGTGCATTACAGAGATCGAACGGCATCCTTCGGAACGTGTACCTCCTGAAGTGGCAAGTGGAAGTGGTCTTTTCTTGGTCCTCAGTGTGGATTGCCACATGGCTATAACCGGAGTACCCGTCCAAAAAGCAGAAGAACCTATTTCCCGCTAGTTTCTCGAGGATCTGATCAATAAACGATAATGGGAAATGATCCTTCTTCGTGGAGGAATTGGGCCTTCTATAATCAATGCAGACTCTCCACGAGTTTGCCACACGGGTCGATATGACTTCTGCGGCTTCAGTCGTGATAACAATGAGTCCTGCCTTCTTCGACACAACCTGGATTGGTCTCACCCATCGACTGTCGGAGATCAGGTAGATGATCCCTGAATCCAACCACTTAATGATCTCCTTTTTTACGGCCTCCTGTAGATTAGGATTCAGACATCTTTACATTTCACGGGAAGGTCATGTGCCCTCTTCACTGTAGATACGGTGTGTGCAGTAAGAGGAGCTGATACCAGTCAAATCATCGAGAGCCCATCAATGGCTCTGCGATGTTGCTAGAGAATAGTAATCAAATGGGATCCCTAGTCAGGTGTGAGTTTGGAGTTGATAATCACAACAAACATCTAATTGGTACCCAAAAAGATGTACTTCAGATGGTTGGGAAGAACCTTGAGTTCCAGGATGGGGTTATCAGTAGCAACGGGCAGTTCAGCGTGTGTGTCAGGAGCAAGGGAAGGAGTTATGGGCGTATTTACGTCTTATTCGGACTCCTCTGATTGAGGGTTTTGATCTAATCAGAAGTAATTTGGTTGTCCTCAATATACGGTTCATCAACCACGACCTTGATATCACATATTTGTTCTATAACACCACAATTAATCCCTTGTTGGCCCTTAAAGATGTCAATCTTTAGTGTTTGGTTCCCGAATTTCAATTTAATTTTTCCCTCCTCACAATTTATATTGGCCCTAGAAGTGGCCAGAAAGGGTCACCCTTGCATAAATGGTGTATCCCTTGGGTTTTCTGGTACATCCATATCCAAGACTACGAAATCCACCAGGAAATAGAAATTCCATACCCTAACGACGACATTCTTGAGTATTCCTTTAGGTGACTTAATAGATCGGTCAGCCAACTGCAATGTCACCTCTGTTGGTTTGAGCTCGGATTCCTCAAGGTGGTCAAGGAAGGATGTAGGTATTTGGTTTATGGAGGCACCTAAATCTAATAAAGCACTATCGAATTGGGTATCACCAATGGTACATGAACTTAGGGGAGTACCTGGGTCTTTTGCCTTAGGTGGGAATTTGCTCAAAATTACAGAGTTGGCTTACTCCGACAGTACAATCAGACTCCCACTTTTTGTTCGCGGCTTATGATTGGGTGTACACACATCCTTTAAAAATCATGCATAAGCTGGTACATGGCAGATTGCATCCATCAAGGGGATGTTTATAAGGACCTGTTAAAAGAGCTTGACCAAATCCTCCTCAGGAGCCACGGGATTGTTTGTGCGCTTTCCCTTAGTCAAGGCCTCAAGAAATGGAACCTTGGTTGGTTCCTCTAGAATAGGTCTAGGTTCTTGATCTGGTACAGGGGTGTTCTGGACAACTATCCTAGGGCTTGGGTTGCTACCAGGCTGAGAGTGGCTTGGATAAGGTCGGTCTTGTGTTGCTTTGCCACTACGGGTTATTATAGAGTTTAGTCCTGCCTGGTTTTGGTTTAGGGTTGGTAAAATAGGTGGCTGCCGCAGAAATCCCGCATACGATGTTGAATCTTCCATCCCCTCAGGCGATGGAATAAAAGGGGCTTGATAAATCAAGTGGGCTTGGCCAGGATTTGGGTTCATAACGAGCCTCTGGTTTGGCACGTTATTTGGATTTGGCAGAGGTTGCGAAGGGAGTGTGCCAGGTGTTGGTGCTAGAGCACCATGATCATTTATTTTAATGATAACAAAACATGTGCCTTTTAACAGTTGCATTTGAGTTATAGTTTTCAGGCCATATTACAAATAGGGACAAGTGGTTAGACGGAGTTCGAGCTCACATCCATGGCTGATTGGAGGAGCTTGATGGAGAACAAAGGAGCTTCGCGAGGAGTGATAGCTGATTGCACAGCAAAAATACACCAACAATTGTGCCATCTTGCACTATTTCCTAGCATTACCAGTACATATTAGGTATCCATAGTCGCATTTGTAAAAATACTTGCAGGCATGCATTTAATTGAGAGGGGAGGAGAGTGAATAAAATGGCCTTGTAATTGACAAATTCTTCAAGTGCTACCTTGCAAAATCTCCATCTTCATTTTTTATTTCTATTTAACTTTGAATTTCTCCACGCGGCTGCAGGCATGGCCTCTTCTTCCTCTTTACGCCATGCTCTGCAGCAAGCTTTCCTTCCAGCCGCATGCACAAGCACTCCCTGCCAGCCATGCAGAGCCAAGCATAGCCATGCATGGCTGCGCATGTCTCTTTGCTCTTTAAATAGAGCTTAGCCTCCTTTCTTGCGGCTGAGCCTGGTCCACACGCCAAAACCCTACACACCAGCTTCCTCCAAGTCGTCGCCTCCCCTCTCTCCTCCATACGCAGCCTCTCCTCTTGAGGAGCCACGCTGCGGGCAAGAGCAACTCACAGTGGTGCACAACCACCACTGTGAGTCCCAACACCACCTAGCTCATCAAAGAGCCGGTGGGCGTGGTCGTTCCTCGCTCTGAATTCATCATTCCAAGCAGATGTAAACACATTTACACTACTTAAAATGTCTATTTATGCATGTTCTTAAGCATAGGATTGCATTTCAAGATATAAATATTACATAACATGCATCATCTTGCATTTAGAGTAGATTGAATAAAATGGAGGTTAATTGTCTCCTTTTATGTGCTTAGACAGGGCAAACATTTTATCGGGGCCTCAGATCAGAGATCCAACCGTATCGATGTGATCAGGGCGACAATTGGAGTTGAACGACTCCAAGATCGCCCTAATCAGGCATCCATAGCATCAGATAGTGACCGGGGAACCCTAGAAGATCAAGGGCCAGGATGGTGTAAATCCGCACTTCAGATGACAAATCCGACCGCATGGATGAATTTGGATCGATGATCGTAGCTCAACGATGCAAAAATCGAGTCAATCCGACATCCGTGGAACCATCTACAACTTCCAGAAGATGGATGGCCAAGATGCCACCACGTGGTGCCATCTCGGCAGCCCAAACGACCTCTTACATTCTACGAAGGCCTGCACCCACTCGCTCTCCGCCGTTGGATCTCAATCCAACGGCTGTGGGCGGCCGCGCTTAAAAACGCCCGCTCGACCATCTGCGCCTTGTAGCACAGCGGTCGACCGCGCTTACGCGAGCGGCGGGCGTGAGTTCGAGCAGCAGCGAAGGGCTGGAAGGCGCGGGCGATTGTGCACGGGCGAGCATTGGATTGCGATCGGATGGCCACGCGTGCCTGATAGCATTCACGCGCGATTGAACACGCGGCGTCACGCGCGATTGCACGCGGGCGGGCGCGCAGCGCAGCGGGTGAAGGTGTGACTTAAGCCGTCCGATCTCGCGATCGGATGGCTGAGATTCAGAGGATGTGCGCAGGCGTTGCACGCGCGAGCATGCGAGCAGGCGTGCGTAAGCCGCCCACGACGCCCACGAAGGAGGCTTTAGCGACGATTTTATCCATCACTAAAGACCCCGCATTTATTATTTTGAAGATGTAATGACCATTTTGCCCCTACTCCTTGCAACTATAAAAGGAGACCCCCTCCATACGAAATTCTCATCCCTTCCTTCTCTTCTCTACCCCTCCAAAGCTCAAGAGAAGCTTGTCCCACACCCGGGATGCTTCTCGCAAGATAAAGTCCAAATTTTTGTCCCCCTTCGGATGTGGATCCCGCAACGACGATGGCGTGCTGCTCCGTTCCCGTTCTTCAGCTTTATCCTCCTTCATCCTGCTTCGTTATCCTTCGTCCAGGTGTCGTCCCGTCCGTCTCGTCCCCGAAGAGACCGTCGAGGAGGATTTCTCTCTCCCTATTCTTTTTACTACTTTCTAGTGTAGTTCTGCTCATCCTCCGAGCAATCGCCGAGGAGGACATTTCTCCCTCCACTCTTTTAATGCTTTCTGGAGTAAATTTATCGCTTTCTAACGCAAATGTTTTATGCTTTCTAATTGTAAGAAACAAACTTCTTAATGATAAATTCTTTGTTTATTCTACATCTCATTTTGATTTCTATGTGTAATATTCTCTCTCCCTTTTACCCTCTATCTCTCTCTTCTATTTATTGTAAATAATTAGATAGTTTTAAATTGAATTACTTCGTGACAAATAAGAAGAAACACGTAGTTTTTAAATCAAACATCTGCCTCCCTGTGTTCGACCCGGAATTTTCATTTCGGTATAAATTTTATTTGTTGAACACGAGTTCTTCGCTTTCAAACTACAACGACAGGTTTTCCAAAATCGAACACGTTAGCGTAGCGATTCGTAACGTTCAACATTTTGGGGCCATTGCTAGGGTTCGATTCGTGTGCTCAACATTTTTGGCACCGTTGCCGGGGAGGCGACGATCTTTGATTTCTCTTCACGTTTTGTAACTTATAAATCAGTTACCTCACTTCTCTCCTTTCTTATTGTGATTGCAGGGACTCTTTTGAGATGAGCAAAAGCGATAGATCGGAGTAAAGTGCTGTGGAAGGTTCTGTGAGTTATCCCCCACCCCCCACCCATTAGATTTCATTCCACAACATAATAATTCAAACATCAATCAACCTCGGTGTTTTTGTAAACTCTAAGGTTAGATTGTTTGTTGTTTGACACCCATACTCACCCCAACCCCCACATTGAAAAAAAGAAAAATTAAAAAAAATTTCAAAGAGGTACACAACCTCACCTGAATTTCAAATTCAACCGGTAAACCAACCTCAGGAACCGGTACACACATTCAAACACATAACTGAGTAGAAATCAGATTAGGTAGTCATTTGTGTGCCTAATGAGGTGGTGTATCAAGCCAATTATTTGTGTTGATTGGGCCGCACCACTTCAAATAAAATAAACTCATCAAGTAGCTGTCAATTAGGTTCAACTCTTAGGGATTTACCAGGCACTCCACATTCTTTTTAAAACTTTAAAGGAAAACATCTTCACCATGTCTTATGAATCCTTCCACATATTTCATGCATTCCCACTCTTTCCTTCCTGTTGTGAATTATCCTCAACATGACGATTATCCCGACTCGTCTTGTAATCGACCACCAGTTAGTTGGGATAATTCGAATTGGGGATACAGCTCCGGACCTCCGTATTTAGGGTCTAACCCCGAACACTTTGATTCTGATTTCTATCCTTCTCAGAGCTACATCGATTATAGATTGTCTTCCTTTCACGAACAACCGAATACGATCTACAATCAAGAAGGATACACCAATCTTTACCCATCCTTTGATTTCACTGCCTTTAGGTCATCACCATCTTTTGATCAATCTAAAATGACCTATTATCAAGAAGGCTATAATGATTCTCAATTCGTTAATTCCTCTGCATTGATATCAAACCCACCCAACCCTGAACCAACTCATTTAGTTCAGGTTAACTAGGTTCAAGATAAGGTTCTGGCTAACTTGAGGAATATTATACAATCTTTAGAAGTTCAGCCAATACCTTGCATCGAGAGGTTGGAGCCCCTGATTGAAATGATTGATGATTTAAACAAGTCTTTGTTGGATTGGCTCGAGGATGTTAAGGATAAGAACCCAGGTGAGTTTTTACTTGGGAAATTAGCAAAATTGAGGATAAGATTCGCGGTTGCTTTAATTCAATCATGGGATGATTCCCAGGATAAACCCTCCTCAGGAAAGCCAATGACAGAACCCGCTCAGGCACCTGTTGAGGGGGACATGTGTTATGACCATATTGGATTAAAGCAACCAATTAAGGATGATCTGATTTCTTCACCTAAGATCCCTGAGCCAAGTTATGAGGAAACGTATGTCTCCTTGGAACAGAAAGTGACAAATGATTTTGGGACATACATTGATACGAATCCTGATTTCTTTGATGGTGAAGATTCAAGTTGCGAAGTCTCATGTGAGTTTTCTAAAAATAATTTCTATGAGACGATTGGGCCTGAGGAATACGATAGATCATTTGATAGCCCAATAACTGAGGAAACTGATCTTACGGCACACATTACAGATCTAGGATTACATTTTCTGGATGAATCAATTCAATGCCTTGATTATTAGTTACACCCCGTTGAGCTTATCGATAATTCTGTTTCTGTGATAATTAGACCGAAGTCGATTCTGATTCTGCCACATCAATTAGACTTGGAGATTTCAGACGGGGTGATTAATATACAAGAGGTCCTGGAATTTGATATGCTGAATGAGGAGGATAGGAGCTGGGAAGTTCTAATTTGGGAAGTTAACTTTGGAGGAAATGGAAGATTGAGTTGAAGGGTTCCTTTTAAGTTGAAACCATCAAATCAGAACCCTTACGGCATTTGTTTCGAGGATGTCAAACTCAAGCACACATTCAACGATTATCCTTTTGAGCCTCAATTCTCTGTAACCCGACTTTTTGGTCTTGGGTTGCATCCTCATAAATCGCAGGCCCGACCCCACTTGCATTCTGATTTTAGGTTTTGGGTAATTTTTATCCAGAACCTAAGATATTCTCGATTATGGGGGATGGATCTGCACCACAATCTGGTCCACATCTGTGGACCTCTGTTGACAGGTCAGAGGAATCTTCTGTTTATTTTAATTCTAACCTGCACTTGTGAATTCTTCATTTCTTTTCTTTGTATAGTGTGTCTAGCGGAAGGCACTAAACTCGACACATATATAGTTCTTTTTCGTTTTCATCTCGGAGCGGACCTGACATTCACGCAATTCAGGAGCTTTCTACGCCTTTCCACTTTGTTTCATGCCTTTTTAATATAATGTGTACATTGCATTAGATAGGCATTGGGGGTGGATATTTATCTCTGAATTCATTCGTTAACTCCGTAGATTTGTTCTATTTTCTTTTATTAAAAAAAAAATTAGAATTAGGTAAGAGAATTTGGGTTTAAGAAAATTTTCAATCTTAGGAAATACTACATTAAGATCTGAACACAAAGACCCTTCAGGTCTTTGGACTTAATCAGCCCGTGTATCCACTAAAATGTGGATTTATTTTTCGAGTTCTCGCCAACCTGAATTTTATTGGAGTAAATAAGTTTGGGTGATAAGTACACTACTTATCAACCCGCCCTCTGATCTAAGGGAATTTTGAGTCTTAAGCATCTACACACTTTCTTTGCACTGACTCATTGTTCGGAGATTTTAACAGAAATTGGGTAGCTAATGAACCTTCTAGGGTGATATGGCTGGCAAGTTATCATGGGTAATAGCCCATAGGTAGGTTGTCCAGAGCCCAGTCACTGGACCTTTCTCTTTTTGCTGCCTTTAGGTAAATCTTAGACTAGGGAAGCCACCTACTTAAAAAAAAAAAAATCAAAAAGAAAAGGAGAAAAGAAAAAAAAGAAATAAGCCACACTTCGCCGCACGAGTATGGCTGGCAAGTTGTCGGTGGTAACAGCTCATCGACCGGTTGTCCAGAACCCAGCTCAGTAAATGCACTAAAAATTCCTAAAACACTTAGGAAGAAGCAGAGAAGTAGAATAAACAGGGGAGATATACACTGGATTCGCCTTTGTGTTGACCATGTAAAAAAATAAAAGTAGGGAGAAAGCTACCGGTTGTAAAGATACACCTTTAGGTACAATTCCTTTTGAGGTCACCTAGAGGCGTAGAAATCCGAAGTCCGTTTTAACTACCGATCAACGAGTCTATCACATTCACAATAAGATGCCTAAAACTTAGGGTTCTCACCAAATCCTGGGTGAGTTGAATGGCCGTAGAAAGCCACTCTTAAACCATAAAATTTGAAAATCCTAAAAAATAAAAAAAAAATTAGAAAAGAAGAAAAAGAAACTTTTCGTTGAATAAGGCGAGGGCTTGAGGCTGTTTGCATTTTGGCTGATACTCGGGTAATAACTCAGGTCCAAATCATCCAACCTAATTCTTTCATAAATAGCATATAGTTTTTGCTAGGGACTAGCAAAAGATAGGCATTGGGGTATGATGTAAACACATTTACACTACTTAAAATGTCTATTTATGCATGTTCTTAAGCATAGGATTGCATTTCATGACATAAATATTGCATAACATGTATCATCTTGCATTTAGAGTAGTTTGAATAAAATGGAGGTTAATTGTCTCCTTTTATGTGCTTGGACAGGGCAAACATTTTATCGGGGCCTCAGATCAAAGATCCAACCATATGGATGTGATCAGGGAGACGATTGGAGTTCAACGACTCCAAGATCGCCCAAATCAGGCATCCGTAGCATCAGATAGTGACCAGGGAACCCTAGAAGATCAAGGGCAAGAATGGTGTAAATCAGCACTTCAGATGACAAATCCGACCGCACAGATGAATTTAGATCAACGATAGCAGCTCAATGACACAAAAATCGAGTCAATCCGACATCCGTGGCACCATCTACAACTTCCAGAAGATGGACGGCCAAGATGGCGCCACGTGGTGCCATCTCGGCTGCCCAAACGGTCACCTACATTCTACGAAGGCCCCGCACCTGCTCTCTCTCCACCGTTGGATCTCACTCCAACGGTTGTGGGCAGTCGTGCTTAAAAGCGCCCGCTCGACCAATCGCGTCTCGTAGCGCAACGGTCGAGCGCGCTTACGCGAGCGGCAGGCACAAGTTCAAGCCAGAGGGAAGGATTGGAAGGTGCAGGCGATTGAGCGCGGGCGGGCATTGGATCTCGATCAGACGGTAGCACGCGCCTGATAGCATTCACGCGCGATTGAAAGTGCGGCGTCGCGTAAGATCGCACGCGGGCGGGCGCGCAGCGCAGCGGGTGAAGGTGTGACTTAAGCCATCCGATCTCACGATCGGACGGCTGAGATTCAGAGGACATGCGTAGGCGTTGCGCGCGAGAGCAGGCCAGCAAGCGTGCGCGAGCTGCCCACGACGCCCACGAAGGAGGCTTTAGAGACGATTTTATCCGTCACTAAAGACCCCTCATTTATTATTTTGAAGATGTATTGACCATTTTGCCCCTACTCCTTGCAACTATAAAAGGAGACCCCCTCCATATGAAATTCTCATCCCTTCCTTCTCTTCTCTACCCCTCCAAAGCTCAAGAAAAGCTTCTCCCACACCCGGGATGCTTCTCGCTAGATAAAGTCCAAATTTTCATCCCCCTTTCGGAAGTGGATCCCGCGACGACGATGACGTGCTGCTCCGTTCCCGTTCTTGTACTTCATCTTCCTTCGTCCTGCTTCATTCTCCTTTGTCCAGGAGTCGTCCCGTCCGACTCGTCCTCCAAGCAACCATCGAGGAGGATTTCTCTCTCCCTATTGTTTTTACTGCTTTCTAGTATAGATTTACTACTTTCTAGTGTAGTTCAACTCGTCCTCCAAGCAATCGTAGAGGAGGACATTTCTCCCTCCATTCCTTTAATGCTTTCTGGAGTAGATTTATCGCTTTCTAGTGCAATTGTTTTATGCTTTCTAGTTGTAATGAACAATTTTCTTAATGATAAATTCTTTGTTTATTCTACATCTCATTTTGATTTTTATGTGTAATATTCTCTCTCTTTTACCCTCTATCTCTCTCTTCCATTTATTGTAAATAATTAGATAGATTTAAATTGAATTACTTCGTGACAAATAAAAAGAAATGCGTAGTTTTTAAATCAAACGTCGGCCTCCCTGTGTTCGACCTGGAATTTTCATTTCGGTATAAATTTTATTTGTTGAAAACGAGTTCTTCGCTTTCAAACTACAACGATAGGTGTTCCAAAACCGAACACGTTAGCGTAGTAATTCGTAACGTTCAACACATGCATCTCCACCATTACCACAGGAGCTTCAAGCTTTGAAGCTCAAGCTCCGCAGCAACAGCAGCAGCAGTGCAGGCCACCGCATGCTCGCACGCAGGCCAACATGCGCGCCTGCAGGCAGCCCTCACCCCTCTCCGCGTGCCCTGTCATGAAGTGCCACCCGCAAGCCAGCGGCCGGCGCAGCTTCTCCACGCGCGCACTCGCCGCACAAACCTCCAGCACTCACAAAACCAGAAACACCTGGTCGCGCGAAGCCGAGCGACATTGTAGCCACTGTTCAACCTAGTCAACGGAACACTGTGGCTACAGTGCGGTGACCGGTAAGTTTCTCACATATCCGGTCACCCATCACGTCGCTACCGGCCCCAGCCAGCACCCGTGTCCTGCCCCACGCCAGCTCCAACACTCGTCCATGCGTCTGCGTTCGCCTGCGTCTTCACCCGCTTCAGCGCATAGCGCCTTCGCCCGCATATGCTCGCCCGCTTCATTGCTCTCCTCACCATGCAGCGCGGTGCACTGTGGCATCTCTCCCTCGTGCTCACTCCCTCCAGTGCGCACATCTCCGTGCACCTACGTGCCTGCACGTGCACGTGTGCTATTAGACAACGGCCCACTGTTCCGGGCATCTTAACTCACAGCATTCTCAGCAGACGCTCTCTCTCTCTCTCTCTCACAGACACTCCCCTCACACATACACACACACACACACTCTCGTACACACACATTATCACTTGTACACCCTTATATACACACATATATATACCTATATATAATTTATACATATATATATATTAGTACCTATACAATTATATATAAGTATATATACATACATACATATATATATATATCTATATACTTTTATATATATATACACATATATTTACATATATACATATATTTATATACATATATATATATATACACATATCTATATATATATTAGCACCTATATAACTAAGTATAAGTATATATACATATATATACACATATATTTTTACATATATATATATACAAATATATGTACATATATACATATATATATCTATAACTATAAATACATGTATACATAGATATACATAAATATATATATATACATAGATACCTATACTAATATATATATATATACATATACACCTATATATAACTATATACATATATTACTATATATATATCTATATCTATACATAATTATATATACATACATATATATCTAATTATAAATATATATATATATACATACATACATCTTTCTATACATATATTTACATATCAATATATATATATGCATATATATATACATATACACCTACCATACGTTGTATCACGGGAATATCTGCACCAGTTGCTGATATTCCCTGATACACGTGTACAGAAAGCATGTTCGTACTCATCTTCCACCCATCCACCTTACATTCCATGCGGCACTTCGTCCTGTTGGTTGCATCTTTCTAGACGACGACCGACTCGACACCGTGCTGCACGTCATCTCCACCTCCACCCTCACCCCTTTATACATATATAATATATACATATATATATATATACTATATTTAGTTTATTTCTGTTTCTCTTTCTTGCCATTAAAAAGATAAACGAAAAAAATATACAAAAGAGAAAAACTAATCCTTGACTTGCAGGTACTCCATCTTGTGAATAGCAAGACCAGTTTTGGAACCCTAATTTGGCTCAAAGCCAAGAACCTGATTTTGAGGGTGTACCTCAAGGACAAAAATTATCAGAAAAAAATCTTAAATAGAAAAACACCAAAAACACAATAAATGGATGGAAGAGATTCGTTGTAGGAAAGGCATAGAAACTTCTTCACTTCTAATCCCACTTCCCTGAGTTTGACCCTAGGCCTAAAAGTGACCAAGATAAAATCAAGTAGGCCAGGTTAAAAATTTTGTAAAGAGATGGTTAGGCTCAAATTAGGTTAACCATTATATGCATTTCAATGATAAAATCACCATATTAATACAACCTATCCGGGCCCCGACCATAAACTCTTTTCTTGGCGCCGTTGCCTTGGAAGTGCACCACCAAGTAAGTTTTTACTCCATTCCTTTAATTTTTCTCTTCTCACACCCTTCTCTTCACGGGTACTTTTGTTTGTTGCTGTGCAGGTGAACTAGTTGCAAGGAGAAGGCAGGCAGACGAAGTCGGAAACGTGGGCAGATCCAAGGCGGGAACGAGAGCATGAAGACATCGACACCGCACTGGAGCTTCGCACACGTTGCTGAACAAGTCGGTCTTCCTTTCTTAGCAACTTAGGTCAACTTGTCACATCAAAAAATAAAAATAAAAAAAAACTAGAATAACTTCTTGGGATCTCTTGGGGCAAGTGGATTAAAATTCATTTGTTTGATTGATTGCCTTTACTCCCACCACCCAAGGATTTCCCACCAAACTTCGCATGGCGAAGATCCAAGAATCTTGATTCTTGAATCTTTCGCTGTGTGAAGTATTCTTCGAGGCAAATAAAAAGATTGATTGCCACCCCTCTTTGCCTCATTTATCTGCAATTCGGGATCACCTTTTTGGTGGGGAGACTTGGAATTGAGTTGATTCCAATCCCACCACGACCTTTCACGTGCCTAAGATTCGATCCCGAATACTTCAACACCAACAATTTGATTTTCTTTATCTTTTGGTTGAGCCTTGTGTGTGGAAATCATTTTGGTGATTGGGAGCACTTGAATTGAAGTCCTTTGGCTCCCTTTCACACTAATCTAAAAATTGACTCGTGCATCCACACATAGAAATCTCCATCTAGGTAAGCCCATTGCATTTTAGCATGCATTAACCAACTGACATTCAAGAAGGGTTTGTTGGGCTTAGAAGAAAACTTGTATTCTCTCAAAACTCGAAGATTGGTTGAATTGGTAATTTGGAGAAATCCTAAAATCCATACTACTTAAGGCTGAATTCTAAAAACCATTCACCAATTAAAACTTCAATTCAGGGAGATTTCCCCATTGCATGCTTGGTTTACACACTCTATAAAATCAATCACTTGGGCATTACCCGTAAATAATGCCCTTCACATTCCAGAAGCACTTGATCCTAAGCCTCTAACTAAATTTGGTAGCAACTTGACCCTTATTAAGGATTGGAGATCTAACTACCTGCGTGTACTGCCTACGTGCTGGTGAGGGTTCCCGCATGCTATTGGGTATCCAAGACTGGGGCAAACGGCCTTTCAATCTGGCCCGGTGGTTCCGCAGTGCTCGCGTTCGATTTCATAGTTCGTGATAGTAGGTACCTTAGATCTTTAGGTCTAAGGGCAAACTATAGAGGTTAGGAATATTGATTGTATTGATTTGTCATCAAGTGTACCTTTGCGGTATCATTTCTCTCATCTCTTTTCCCATCTTATCCCCCCAATTCTTCCTGCGGTAGTGCATGTTTGGGAGGAGGTCACAAAACCCTGAACTGTGTGAATTGCCTGATAATTTTAGAAAAGAAGCCGAATCGTCCTCCTCCTCCACAAACATGGCTGCACGCCCACCCCCAAATCGTGAGGGAGGAAACCACCCCCAAAACCCACTAGGTGGTGAAGCCTTAGATCCCATAACCTGACTCCAAGCCCAAATGGAAATGTATAATGAGCAAATTGAAGCCATTAGTGAAACATTGGAGGAAATGCAGAACCCTCCCGAATGGGAGGAGCCTAGGTCTCTTAGCTCCTATCAGAATCCCGCTGCTACAGAGACCATAGGACAAATTCGGGTCCCCATGGGTGGGGATGACTTTGAACTAAAACCTAACATAATTGGCCTAATAAATTTTCACTTCCATGGTCTTGCAAGTGAAGATCCTTTTCTCCACTTGGAAGACCTAACCCAATTGGCTGAAACTGTTAAACCAAGAAATATTGGGTTACCTATAGTCCTCAAGAAAATGTTCCCATTTTCATTGAGGGATAAAGCGTCGCAGTGGTTACGCACCCTTGGGAGAACCATCCACTCTTGGGAAGAGATGCGAACAGTGTTTCTCAAGAAGTTCTTCCCAATCGGGCGAACCAATGTGCTTCGTCGTGCTATCACTTCATTTACGCAACAAAATGGCGAACAGTTTCATGAGGCATGGGAGAGATATAATGACCTCCTCAGGAAGTGTCCGCACCACAGTCTGCCGAAGTGGCATATAGCCCAGATTTTCTACTATGGGGTAAATGACACTTTGAAGTAGATTGCAGACGCTTCCTGTGGAGGGAATTTCATGAATAAAGACGAGAATGGAGCATTCGAATTATTTGAAAATATGAGTGAAAACTTAATGAACAATGCCTCCATTGTCGCCTTTAATCGTACCAGCCTGCCCTGTAATGTCCACGAAGTTGACACGGGACCCTCCCATTCATCCACTGATCTTAGCCTTATCGCATAGAAATTGGATGAAGTCTTCGTCGTGCACAAGAAGCTGGATGAGCTTCCGGCCAACCCCGCCCATTCTATGGCAAACACCCCCACCTCACCACTTCGTCACAATCCCAATTATTCCAACACCAGGCTTATCCCGAGAAACCCCGTAAGACCTTCCTTACCGAGTGTCGTGTCAAGCGATTCGTTAAGTCAAGTGGATCTGGCTTCTACAAGCCAATATTTCAACACAGAGGACCAAGCCTCCGTGCGCTCAGACGCATATTTACATACGGACGCATCTTTTGGCATAGAAGACGCTTGCGCCCTGGGGAACAACCCCATCTCTGCCACTTATAACCCAGGGTGACGAAATCATCCGAACTTCACATGATCCAACAACCCGCACCACCAAAACCCCGTGGGTGGACCAATGCAACCGTCCGCACTCGTCATCCCAAGGGCCCAGTCTAATCCTATGGCGAATCCGCCATCAGGCCCTTGCGTACCACAAACCGAACACGCATCAAGTCCTCTTGATAAATTGATTCGAATGATGACGAAAATGTCAAAGCACCATGAAGAGAACATGACCTCTCTTCAGCACCAATTGGTGTGCCAGAATGCTGAGATCAGTCAATTAGGCATGGTGACTCGATCTCAGGGCACTCTCCCAGCCCAACCTGTTCCCAACTCACAAAATTTCATACCTCGTGGTCCTCAACCACAGGTACGACCTTCTCATGGGCAGGTCCATCAAATTTTGCAAGCTTCGATCATTCCACTGGGATTTCAGGCTAATCCTGCTGCAGCACCTCACTCTTATGTCCCTGTTGCGAACCCTCCTCTGTCGTATGATCCCACTGGACTCGCATCATCCAATGCTATCACTACGAGGAGCAGTAAGCAAACAGTTGATCCGCATCGACCTTATCCTGGCCCATCTTCTTCATCGCCCTCTAATTTGGGATACGCACCACATTCGCGAGAGGACGATATACCTAAATTGGTTCCAGAATTAGTTCCATTCCCTGAGGCTCTATTGAGGGAGCGAAAAGGCAAGAAGAAAGATATGCAGGCCTTTGATAACCTACCTAATTTGTTCAGGGATGTAGAAATCAAGGTACCTTTGCTCGAGGCTATCGACCACATACCTACTGTCGCCTGATTTTTCAAAGACTACACAACACCCAGGTGACAGTCAAAGAAACTAGGAATCCAGTAGTTCTCTCGCCTCATGCGAGGTGTGCTATACTGTCAAATCTACCACTGAAGAAGAAAGATCCGGGCACACCGCTTATTTCCTGTAGCATCCAAGGCTACAATTTTAACCGTGCCCTGCTTGATCTAGGATCTTCCATCAATCTCATACCAATCATCATGCTTGAAAAATTTTCCTTGGGAAATCTGAAACCCACCCTTGTCACGTTACAGTTAGTAGATCATTCTGTCAAAATTCCGAAGGGTGTGGTGGAAGACGTGGTGGTTAGGGTCAACAGTCTCTGTTTTCCTATTGACTTTCATGTTTTAGATATGGAAGTTCCTAGCTCACTTTCTGATTGTCCGAGCATCCTTGGTCGACCTTTCTTGGCCACAGCCCGCGCCCATATCAACTGCGAGTCGGGCTATGTTGAGATTGCGTTGGATTTGAAAAGCTCAAGCTTAACATCTTCAAGGCAGCCAAGAACTTTGATTGTGATTACATCGAGGATGACACATTTGATGAGGACATGGTCGTCAGCACGTGTATCGGACTAATAGGGACCTATTCTGACTACTACGGATTACTTATAAACATTGACGATTGCCTGACCGACACATATTGTGACGTTCCCCCATCCCTCCCTATTCCTGTACCCTCTCCTGGCCAGACTTCTGATGAGGTTTTCTCCACTTCCCATACCTCGTGGTCTGAGTCATATCCAGGCTACTCACCACCGGTCCACACTCTCGAAGATCGGATTGCCCTTTCTTTCCCGCCAAATCAGGTGGAGTTGCAAATCCACACTGGGACCTTGAGCCCATATACTTCTCACTGGGGCTATTCCTTTTTGGATCCATCTATGCATGAAGCCCCTCTTCTTGGCCAATCTGAAGGCCAACTTCTTCCTCCTAACTTGTTTTCTGATCCGCCTAGGACTCTCTCGTCCTAAGAAATGCCAGATCTTTCACCATCCACTCTCAAGCAGAAAGAGCTGCCTACTACACTTAAGTATGTTTTCTTGGGACCAAATGAAATGCTCCCTGTAATCATTAGTTCAAAATTGACCGGGGAGCAAGAGTACAAACTAACAAAGGTCCTTATGGAACACAAGGCAGCCATTGGATGGTATTTATCAGACTTATCTGGCATTAGCCCCTCCTACTGCACTCACCGTATATATACGGAGGAGGAGGCTCGACCTTCCCGTGAGATGCAGCGACATCTCAACCCTAACATGTGGGAGGTCGTTAACAAGGAAATTATTAAGTGGCTGGATGCGGGTATAATCTACCCGATCAGCGATAGCCCCTGGGTGAGTCCAATTCTCGTCGTGCCCAAAAAGGTAGGACTCACCATCCGTGTCAATGACAGGGGCGAATCCATCCCTACACGCACTCCTACATCTTGGAGAGTGTGTGTAGATTATAGGAACCTCAATGCTGCAACTAAGAAATATCACTTTCCGCTACCTTTCATTAACCAAATTCTGGAGCGATTAGCGGGAAGTAAAATTTTCTGTTCCCTGGATGGATTCTCAGGATATAACCAGGTGGCAATTGACCCCTGAGACCAATAGAAAACCACTTTTACTTGCTCCTTCAGCACCTTTGCATTTAGAAGGATGCCGTTCAAACTTTGTAACGCACCGGCAACTTTCCGGAGATGTATGCTGGCGATATTCCATGACATGGTGGGTGACTTTCTCGAGGTCTTCATGGATGACTTTTCGATCTTTGGACCATCTTTTGATGACTGTCTTGCCAACCTGACCCGTATCCTTAGGAGATGTATTGATGTAAACCTTGTCCTTTCTTGGGAAAAAAGTCATTTTATGGTGCACGAGGGAATTATTCTCAGGCATATCGTCTCTGATAGGGATATTGAGGTTGACAGAGCTAAGCTTGACATAATTGCTGATTTACCTATGCCTAGCTCTGTCAAACAAATCCGCTCCTTCCTAGGACACGTCGGTTTCTATAGGAGATTCATCAAAGTTTCTCCAAGATTTCTCGACCTTTAACTCATCTCATATCAACCGACGTACCCTTCGATATGGGCCCCGACTACATCGAGCATTCACGCAGCTGCGTAATGCTGTCACCAAGGCCCCAGTTCTCCAGCCACCTGATTGGTCCCTTGACTTTGAACTCATGTGTGATGCTTCCGACCTTGCAGTCGGAGCCATCCTGGGACAAAGACGCGATACACACCCTTTGTCGTGTACTATGCCAGTAAGACATTGGACGAGGCTGATGAGAACCTCATCATGAGCCATAACTAGCTCATTTTGACCTAATACAAAGGATAAAAGCTCCTACATAACTCAAGGAAAGGCTTAACTCAGAGAATTCTGAGTTTAAGGAGAAAATAAGTCATAAGGGGTAAAAATGCAATTTTACCAATATAATCTGCATACAGGGTAATTCAGGGCCCAAACATAGGTCAAAGCAACTTAATAAGAATAAAAGTGGGATGAGATGATCTAGCAAGGGCTACAGCAATTCCAAGGAACTAAATGATAATCTGTAACCCTAAAACAACCCACTTCAATTCACGAGGTTCAAGGTAAAGTAAAAATAGAATAAACTCTCTAAAATTCATAGAAAAACAATCTCTAGGGTTTAGAACCTTCAATTTGGCCTTCAGAACCCATTTTGACCTACATTGAGAACCATGCCCAATTAATAACTTAATTTGGGTTTTCGCATAAATTGACCGGTCAAACAAGGTTTAATATAAAAATAAAATTCACCATCAGATTCCTTAGGTCCTAATTAATCATGTATAAAAACTTGAGCCTAAGAAGAAACCTCCTTGACCAACTTTACACTTTGGTCCTCATATATTTACTTTTTGGCCCTCAACTTTTGAACCCTCGCATTTTGGCCCCTAACTCTCCTTCGTTCTTTGCGTTCAGGTCCCCCCTGCAAAATATGCCAGCACCATGCTCCGGCGACCTTGCGCGGAGCATGGCGCCGCACAGGGTGAGGGGGAGAGCCTGGCAAGTAAACCGGGGGTGCCCTGCGTCGTCAGCCGTCATAGGGACACCCCCTGGTCGCTGTAACCCACCATACCGGCCGTGCGAACGCACGGACGGTATGGGTTTCCATCTCCGGCGTCTTCCGGCGAGGGAGACACGTCGTCTCCCTCCGCCTTCCTCCCTGATTCGGTCCCTATAAATACCCCCGTCGCTCCACCGTTCTTCCCAGCTCGGATCTGACGGAGAAAACCCCCAACTTTCCTCTCCTCTCACTCCGGCAGACGCCCACCAGCTCCGGCGGTTCCTCCTCCTCCTCCTCTTCACTCTGCCGCAATACCAGCAGCAGAGACTTCCTCCCCTGCTCTTCGCGCGCCACGCCGTACCCAGCTGGCGCCTCTCCTGCCCTCTCCTCGCCACCGCCCCTTCCCCTGGGCATCTTCTTCTCCGGCGACAGTCGATACGACTGTCGCCCTGCTGCTCCCCCTTCGTCCCTGCAAGTAAGTTAGAACTACTTCCCTTCCTCTCCTCTTTCTTTCCCCGGTTTCAATTTGTTCAATTAAGCCCTCGACCGACCCTGACCATCGTCACCCCCTTCGTCTCCGGCCACCCTCCGACCCTCGCCGAACCTCCGCCTCATCACACTGAGCACCCCCCACCCCTCCACTGCCACTCCACACCTCCGTAACGCTCCCCCAAACAAACCCATTTCTCCGGTTGCAGTCCAACCTAGGGCTGCCGCCAGACACCACCTTGCGGCTTGCCGCACAGCTCCACACCTTCGCCGTGCCACGGCGAAGGTTCCCCAGTAGTTTGATCAGGCCGAGAGGCCATATTCGTGTTCGACAGGTTCTGAGGCTCGACCGCCATTAACGCCATATTGAAGCAGCTTCTCCCGCGCTCCAGGCTTGAGGACTCCAGGTCTCCAGCTGCTGCGGATTACGGAGACTCCTGCGAAGGCAGCCAGCCAGCAACCGACGTAAATCGAAGCTGCAGCTGCAGAAGCAAGGCCGCAGTCTTCCAGCAGGCGCACGCGAGGAGAGGCCTCCGTTTAGTCCCACATCGGTAAGCCTCACAACTCTTTCACCGTTTAAATTGTTTTTGTGAATAAGCCTTACTGCCTCAGCACACGGGGTGAGGTCCCCTTCACCCGCCCGGTTACCCGGTCTCGTCCGCGCTCACGCCCCGCGGACCTGACCCGACCCGACTTAGACTGACCTACACTCCTCGCCCACCACGCACGCCGGTGGGCCTGGACTCGGGCGCGACCCGTACCTGACTACCCGGCAGCTCTGGGAGAGCTATCCTATGAGCGGTTTCTGAGAGAGAGAGACGCGGGGGGGGAGGGTAGAGTAGGTTTTTGTCCTCTGACGTAAACTCTGAAGTGTGCAGGCACAGGTGAAGAAGAAGGACCGCGGAAGAAGAAGGAAGCTGAGGGAGACATTGTAGCAACAAGCAGTTTAAGTCGTCTGATTGGAAAATCAGACGACGTCCTGACAGGAAAAAGAAAAGAAGAAAGAAGGAGATCTGAAGAACAATAGAAGAAGGCAAGGCAGAAGAGAACACAAAAGAACAAGGGAAGAACTGAAAGAAGAAGAGCACGAGAAGAAGATCTGAAGAAAGGAAGAGCAGGAACAGCTGAAAGAAGAAGAAGAACAGGACCGCTCTGCAGAAGAAAAAGGAAGAGCAGGAACAGCTGAAAGAAGAAGAAGAACACCACCACTACAGATAAAGAAGAAGAAGATAACAGAAGATCTGGGACGAGGAGAAGCAAAGAGAAAAGAAGAAAAGACAACAAATTCTCTCTCTCTTTCTTTATTTTTGTAAAAGAAACTTGTACCCCTAGAATACAACTTGCTCCCTGAGTTCGACCTCGGGAACTGTTTTATTTTCCAAGTAAAAAATTTATATATTTGAAATGTTGGTAATAACTGGCTATACTACAACGCTATAACAATAAAACCCGGTTATCTCTCGAGCGCAACGTTTCATTTTGGCGCCGCTGCCGGGGAGCAACGGCTATTCTAGAGGTAAACATTCCTGTTTCTTTTTAATTTCTGATAATCTCCTCTCTTTTGTGCAGAAAACTACAGGAAATCAAGAAGACAAGCAACCGCACGACAACCACTTCGAGGACAGGTAAATTTTTGCTCTCGCTATTAACCCCTAAACTCTAAAGAGGAAGAAAAGAAAAGAACAAGCAATATAGGGCTAACCTGTCTTCCATACTTAGTAACCATAAAAGTTGCATGTTTTCAACTCATTAGTCCTGCACACTATTAAGGGTATTTAAGGGCTAACACATTCTTGCTTGAGCCCTAATTACCCAACAAAGAACTAACTGGACCAAGTAGAGCCAACATAAGATTCAACATTAGGGTTTTAGAGACACACTACTTAAATCAAGAATGGAGAAAATCCAAAAGAAGTGTGCCTAAACCATTGATTGAAAATACCTATTCAAAAGAAAACCTAAAACAATTGGCTCTCTAAACACTTGAACCCTAAAAGACAAGACCTAAAAGCTCTCAAAGAAAACAAGAGGTAAAGTTGACCCCTTGGGTCAACCAACCTTAAATTAGGTCACTCTCTGCACTTAAAAGACTAAAGTTCAAGTGAAACCTTAAGCACCCTGATGTTTAAATTGGTAGACTTAAGAGGTCAAGATCCCCATTCTGGTCTACCTGGAACCGCAGTGACAAGAGAGGTCGGGTGGGGGAAACCCTGTAACCCGTGGGGACGCTCTACCATGTAGGGGTCTTCGCGGGACTCTCCCTCTCTGGCTGCCCAGGTAATTCTCAGGTGGACGATCTTTCTGATCAAGGGGTCCATCTGCCCCGCACCTCTATAATCACCCAACACATTTTTCGGTGTCTTGATTGGGTCCAGCACCTTCTAAACTTACCTCTTCCAACAGTGCATGTACGGAAGGAGGTCCCTAAGACCACCCTTAAGAGCTCCTTTAGAAATTCGCTCTCGTCAAGGCCAAGCCTCGACGCCCGTGTTTGTGCAGCAACACCCTCACATTATTCTCTCTTCTGATTCAGAACCAAGTTCTTCTTCTTCCCCCATCATGGCTCAGCCAGTTGAGGAAGAAAATAATCTGGAACACCAGCTCCAGCGACTCAATGACCTCTTCCAAAACTTCGTGCACCCACCACAGCGTCCTATGATGCGGGACCACTACAATCCTGCTGCGGTGGCCATTGAGCCTCGAGTCAGAATCCCGACTGGAGGACCTGATTCCGAATTAAAGCCCAACATGATTCATGCTATACCTAAATTCCATGGGCTTAATTCTGAAGATCCCTTCCAGCACATCAAACAGCTAAAGCATCTGGCCCACACTTTTGGATCAGATGCGCAAAATCGGGATATTCTTCTCATGAAGATGTTCTCCTTTTCTCTTATGGACAAGGCCGCCCATTGGTATCAAACTCAGACCCGGCCGATCAACACTTGGGAAGAACTTCAATCTGAGTTTTTGAAAAAGTTTTTTCCCGTTGGTCGGACCAACGCCTTGCGCCATCAGATTACACACTTCACTCAACAATCAAGAGAACCTCTCCATGAGGCATGGGATCGTTTTCAGGATCTCATGAGAAAGTGCCCCCATCACGGAGTTCCTAAATGGGAACAAGTCCAATCTTTTTACCAGGGACTCCGTGAGGACATCCGCCTTTTCGTCAATGCAACTTGCAGAGGAAACATCATGGGTCAACATGAAGACACCGTATGGGAGATTCTCGAAAACATGTGCGAGAACTCCATCAACAATGACTCCATGGGATTATTCGACAGGACGAATACCCGCGCAGCGACGAATCTTAAGGGAGCACATGAGACGCAGGGCCTGTCCGCATCAGTCGACCTGGAATTAATGGCCAGTCGATTGGACAAGGTCTCAATCATTGAAAAGAAGATGGATGAGCTGACTCAGCACTTGCAGCGAGCCACCTCCGCGTGTAACTCCTTTGCACAACCTCCTTCCACACAGGAGACTGTGCAAAACATCCTCCACCGATCTTCCCCTGGGATGGATCCATATCCATCCCCATCTGATTCTTGGATCGGAGGATCATTCGATCCTTTCTACACCAGCCGGGGGAACTCCATTCCCCCTTTCCCTGATTCTCAGGAGGTTCCTCAGACCTGCGAGGACCTCAACGCCATCCAGAACGACCCATTCTCCAACACTTACAACCCTGGATGGCGAAACCATCCCAATTTTTAGTGGGTGGGAAATTCCCAAACCCAAGACCACCTTTTCAATCCCGCCCACAGCCCTCTCGTCATTACTAGCCGCCTCAGCCTCGGCCCAACCCTACTTATCCATCAGGGCCAAATCAGGATCAAATGTCCTTAATCGTTCAGACTCTGGCTGACATTCAAAAAACGAATGCGGCTATTCAAAAACAGCACAAGGACGAACTTACAGAAGTTAAAACTCAACTGGCCCAGTTGGCGAATTCTCGCCAGCCAGGCACACTCCCTTCCCAACCCCTTCCTAACCCAAATAACGTGCCAACCCAGAAGCGCGTTATGAATCCAAATTTAGGCCACGCACAATGGATTTATCAGGCCCCTACTGCTTCATCTCCAGACGAGATGGAGGCTTCAACTTCTTATGCGGGATTTCAGCAGCAGCCACCCCTCTTACAAAACCCAAACCAAAATCAGGCCGGATTAAATTCTGTAACAACACGTAGTGGTAAAACAACTCAAGACCCGCATTATCCAAACCACTCCAAGCCTGATAACCATGACCCTAGGATAGTTATCCAAGATACCGCTGTTCCGGATCCACAACCTGGACCTATCCTAGAAGAACCAACCAAGATCCCGTTTCCCGAGGCCTTGACCAAGGGAAAGAAGACCACCAAACCCGTGGCCCCTGAGGAGGACCTGGTCAAGCTCTTTGAGCAGGTCCACATAAACATCCCCTTGATGGATGCAATCCGCCACGTACCAGCTTACGCACGATTTCTAAAGAATATATGTACACCCCAACGTAAGCCGCGAACCAAGGGAGGGAGCCCAATTGTTCTGTCAGAGCAAGCCAGCTCTGTAATCCTTAGTAGACTCCCACCCAAGGCAAAAGATCCTGGGACTCCCCTGATTTCCTGTAAGATAGGTGGTACCCAATTTGATAGAGCATTGTTAGACTTGGGTGCATCCATAAACCTGATACCCACATCCTTACTTGACCATCTAGAAGAATCTGAGCTAAAACCAACCGAGGTGACATTACAATTAGCAGATCGATCTATAAAGTCACCAAAAGGGATTCTCGAGGATGTTATCGTAAGAGTGCGGGATTTCTATTTTCCAGTGGACTTTATAGTCTTAGATATGGATGCACCTGAGAACCCTAGGGATACACCAATCATTCTAGGGAGACCTTTCTTGGCTACTGCTAGAGCCAACATCAGCTGTGAGGAGGGCCAAATAGAGCTTAAGTTTGGAGATCAAACACTGAAAATTAATATATTTAAGGCCCAACAAGGAATTAATTGCGGCGTCATCGAACAAATTTGTGACATCAAGACTTTGGTTGATGAATCACACCTCCAGAATGACTCGATTATGCCTCATCAACCACAGAAGGATCTTGACCCGCAAACAGAGGAGTCGAATCCAGATATGAACAACCCAGTAACTCCCACCCTTGAACCTCACATCTATACTGAACCACCCGCTGCTGCTGAAAACCCCATCCTCGAGCTGAAACCCCGTCCTGCTCACTTGAAATACGTCTTTTTGGGTTCTAATCAGACCCTTCCTGTGATTATCAATTCCAACCTCAGTCCTGAACAGGAATCCCATCTGATTGTTGTCCTCCAGCAACATCGCAGAGCCATCGGATGGACTCTCGATGATTTGACTGGAATAAGTCCCTCTTATTGTACTCATCATATCTATTCAGAAGAGGGCACACGACCTTCTCGTGAAATGCAGAGACGCTTAAACCCCAATCTGCAGGAGGTCGTGAAAAAGGAGATCATCAAGAGGTTAGATGCCGGAATCATCTACCCGATCTCCGATAGTCGTTGGGTGAGCCCAATTCAGGTCGTGCCCAAGAAGGCAGGACTCACCACTATAACGACTGAGACCGGAGAAATCATTCCTACCCGATTAGCCAACTCGTGGAGAGTCTGTATAGATTACCGCCGACTAAATTCCTCCACGAAGAAGGATCATTTCCCACTACCCTTCATTGATCAAATTCTCGAAAAACTTGCGGGAAATCGGTTCTTTTGCTTTCTTGACGGGTACTCCAGTTATAACCAGGTGGCAATCCATCCTGAGGACCAAGAAAAGACCACGTTCACCTGCCCCTTCGGAACATACGCTTTCCGAAGGATGCCTTTCGGTCTTTGCAATGCACCCGCTACTTTTCAGCGATGCATGCTTGCCATATTCTCAGATATGGTAGGTGATTATCTGGAAGTCTTCATGGATGACTTTTCAGTTTTCGGAGCATCATTCGACGATTGCCTCCAACACTTGGTCCAGATACTCAGGCGGTGCATCGATGTGAATTTGGTTCTTTCCTGGGAAAAGAGCCATTTCATGGTGCCTGAGGGAATTGTCCTGGGACACTCAATTTCGGAGAAAGGTATCCAAGTGGATCGAGCTAAGGTTAATATGATTTCTCACCTTCCTATGCCTAGCTCGATCAGGGACATCCGTTCCTTTTTAGGGCATGTCGGTTTTTATCGACGATTTATCCCTGATTTTTTAAAAATCGCGCGCCCCCTGACCACTCTTCTCTCCAAGGATGTTCCTTTCGAAATTTCCAAGGAATGCACTCAAGCATTTGAAATCCTGCGTGACCGAGTCACCCAAGCCCCGATCCTACAGTCCCCTGATTGGTCTCAACCCTTTGAGATCATGTGCGATGCATCCGACTTCGCTGTAGGAGCAGTTTTGGGGCAGAAAATTGACAGGAAACCTGTGGTCATTTACTATGCCAGCAAAACACTCGATGAGGCTCAGCGTAACTATACGGTTACTGAGAAAGAGCTGCTAGCTATAGTATTTGCCCTAGAAAAGTTTAGATCGTACCTTCTGGGTTCCCGTGTCATCATATACTCGGATCACACAGCTGTGAGGCATCTCCTTGCAAAGAAGGATGCGAAACCTCGATTAATCCGATGGATCTTGCTGTTGCAAGAATTTGACCTTGAGATTCGCGACAAAGCGGGAAAGCAAAATGTGGTAGCTGATCACTTGTCCCGTCTTCCTTCTGAAATAATTGACCCTTCCGGACCCATCACTGAGCATTTTCCCGATGAGCACCTGCTGACTATTGGTACTAGCCTTCCATGGTTTGCTAATGTAGTAAATTACTTGGCATCTCATCAGATCCCGTCCGATTGGCCGAAGGCCAAGAAAGACAAATTACGCTCCGATGCCAAGTATTACATTTGGGAAGACCCGTACCTCTTCCGCATAGGTGCCGATCAGATCATCCGGAGATGTGTCCCGGAAGGGGAATTCAACAATATCCTCTCTTTCTGCCATGACCAGGCATGCGGTGGCCATTTCGCCGGGCATAAAACCACATCAAAAGTCCTCCAGTGCGGCTTTTACTGGCCCACACTGTTGAAAGACGCATACAATCACTGCAAGGCATGCAGTCGTTGCCAGACTTTGGGCAACATGAGCCATCGCGACATGATGCCTATGCAACCGATTCTAGTATGCGAAATCTTTGATGTTTGGGGGATTGATTTTATGGGCCCCTTTCCTGTTTCGGATGGTTTCGAATACATTCTGTTGGCTGTGGACTACGTGTCCAAATGGATCGAAGCCATACCGACCCGAACCTGTGATCACAAAATCGTTCTCAAATTCATTCATCAACACATTTTCTCAAGGTTCGGGATTCCTCGTGCAATAATCTCTGATGGGGGGACCCACTTCACAAATGCTCAGTTTAGGTCACTGATGACCAAATACGGGGTGTCTCACCGAATCTCTACTCCTTACCACCCCCAAACTAATGGTCTAGCTGAGCTGTCTAATCGGGAGATCAAGAAAATCCTGCAATTCACTGTTCGACCTGACAGGAAGGACTGGTCGTCCCGACTTCCGGAAGCATTGTGGGCCTATAGGACCGCCCACAAGACCCAATTGGGCATGTCTCCCTTTAGACTGGTGTACGGAAAGGCATGCCACCTTCCCGTAGAACTGGAGCATAAAGCCTATTGGGCAGTACGGAACTGTAATCTAGATCTTTCCAAGGCTGGGACCCACAGAAAACTCCAAATCAGCGAGATCGATGAATTACGCCTAGACGCGTACGAGAACTCGCAAATCTACAAGGAGCGGGTTAAAGCCTTCCACGACAAACACATCTCGAGAAAGATCTTTCATCCTGGTCAAAAGGTCCTACTCTTTGATGCCCGACTAAAACTCTTCCCAGGAAAACTGAGATCCAAGTGGGTCGGACCATATTTGGTCCGACAGGTTTTTGGAAATGGAGCAATCGAAATCAGTCCACTCAGCCACGATTCTGAACCTTTCATCGTGAACGGTCAGAGACTCAAGCCGTTCATTGATGTAACTTCTACTGATTTGGCTGAGGCATCTTATATCCTCCTTTCCCCTTGAGCTTATTGCGCCTAGCCGATGGCGTAAAACTCAGCGCTTAACGGGAGGCAGCCCGTCATTCTCTTTGAAAACCTGAAACTTGTTCTGACACCTTTTTGCACTTGAAGTTCACACTTTAAGATAGCCGACTCCACCTCAGATGCTTGCATCTGGGATTAGAAATCGTCCGCAAAAATTCAACCCGACCCATCCACTCATCCAAATTTCTGTCTTAAGGAATGAACTAAGTTAATAAAAACCCCCTAGGTTACAATGAGGACATTACAAATCTTAGGCATGGGGGGGGTATGAAAGTGCAAAACTTGTAAGAAAAGGTTTCAAACAAAAAAATTCACATATGCCAAAAACACCATAAAAATTAAAAAGAATTTTTTCGAAAAAGAATAAAAGAAGAGAAACAAAATGAAAAAGGAGCACAAAATTATAAGAAAAGGTGATAGTCATTAGTAAGGAACTAAGGAATTAACCTAAGTTCTAGACCTCATTCAAGAAAATAACTGAAAAGTGCACAATGAGATTAGTAAGAATGCAAACCTTAGGCATTCTTGAATAGACTCTTAGTACCCATTAAGATCTGGACACTCCCCAAGAGGTTGAGGAAAATGAAAAGCTGAAGTATTAGGTCTAAGGCTTAGGGAGTATTTGGCCTCGTTAACTAATTTTTGGTTTACGGGACTCAGTAACCTAAGCACCCTAACCTCACACACAGCCTGGTTCAGTAAGCGTAAAATTCAGAATCACGTAGAAGCGTCGCAAAATTCTGAAAAGAACACCTAGAATAGGAGCGACCGATCAACACAAGTTGATTTGGACGAGTTCCCAGTGCGGAGAGGCGGGAAATCCACTCGAAGATGCGTAACAAAATATCATCTCCTCGGTGCTTGTCTCTTAGGATATTTACATATCCTACTGGGGGCATGTAAGCACTCTGCTGGTTCAGATTCCATGGATGGCATTATCTCGAAGTGTCAATTGCCAGGGTCTGGATTCGGCCACGGAACACCATGGATGGGATTATCTCGAAATCTCAATAGCCAGGGTTCCGGGGGTTGCCATGGGCGGTGATATCTCGAAGCATCGATCGCCAGGAACCCTTGAGGATTGATGATGGGAGCAAGGAATCTGATACAGACCATGTTGAAAAGCCAATCCTAGGCTAGAACTAAAAAGAAAAAGAGAGAGAAAACTCTCCAAACAGAAAAACTTTCTATCTCTCTCTTACAAAATGCACTGCGAACTGAGCCAGGGCTAAAATCATTTCAAGCACGGGTGCTTTAACCACAAAGTCCAATAAACCTTAGGTTAGTTCTTGTGGACCTTAAAAACCTTTGCTAAAGACTGAGGCTAAGGCTAGACAGATTTGGATCTTGATTGGTACTAGAGTACCTTTTAGGCCTATGGTCAGCATTCTAACCTAATCTATGCTCAAATAAAAAAGGCACTTATCTAAAACTATTAAAAACTTCATGGTCTAGAACAAGGGTTGAAACCTTAAGTTTTTGCTAAGGGACTAGCAAAAGCTAGGCATGGGGGTATGATGAGAACCTCATCATGAGCCATAACTAGCTCATTTTGACCTAATACAAAGGATAAAAGCTCCTACATAACTCAAGGAAAGGCTTAACTCAGAGAATTCTGAGTTTAAGGAGAAAACAAGTCATAAGGGGTAAAAATGCAATTTTACCAGTATAATCTGCATACAGGATAATTCAGGGCCCAAACATAGGTCAAAGCAACTTAATAAGAATAAAAGTGGGATGAGATGATCTAGCAAGGGCTACAGCAATTCCAAGGAACTAAATGATAATCTGTAACCCTAAAACAACCCACTTCAATTCACGAGGTTCAAGGCAAAGTAAAAATAGAATAAACCCTCTAAAATTCATATAAAAATAATCTCTAGGGTTTAGAACCTTCAATTTGGCCTTCGGAACCCATTTTGACCTACATTGAGAACCATGCCCAATTAATAACTTAATCTGGGTTTTCGCATAAATTGACCGGTCAAACAAGGTTTAATATAAAAATGAAATTCACCATCAGATTCCTTAGGCCCTAATTAATCATGTATAAAAACTTGAGCCTAAGAAGAAACCTCCTTGACCAACTTTACACTTTGGTCCTCATATATTTACTTTTTGGCCCTCAACTTTTGAACCCTCGCATTTTGGCCCCTAACTCTCCTTCGTTCTTTGCGTTCAGGTCCCCCCTGCAAAACCTGCCAGCACCATGCTCCAGCGACCTTGCGCGGAGCATGGCGCCGCACAGGGTGAGGGGGAGAGCCTGGCAAGTAAACCAGGGGTGCCCTGCGTCGTCAGCCGTCGCAGGGACACCCCCTGGTCGCTGTAACCCACCATACCGGCCGTGCGAACGCACGGACGGTATGGGTTTCCATCTCCGGCGTCTTCCAGCGAGGGAGACACGTCGTCTCCCTCCGCCTTCCTCCCTGATTCGGTCCCTATAAATACCCCCGTCGCTCCGCCGTTCTTCCCAGCTCGGATCTGACGGAGAAAACCCCCAACTTTCCTCTCCTCTCACTCCGGCAGACGCCCACCAGCTCCGGCGGTTCCTCCTCCTCCTCCTCTTCGCTCTGCCGCAATACCAGCAGCAGAGACTTCCTCCCCTGCTCTTCCCGCGCCACGCCGTACCCAGCTGGCGCCTCTCCAGCCCTCTCCTCGCCGCCGCCCCTTCCCCTGGGCATCTTCTTCTCCGGCGACAGTCGATACGACTGTCGCCCTGCTGCTCCCCCTTCGTCCCTGCAAGTAAGTTAGAACTACTTCCCTTCCTCTCCTCTTTCTTTCCCCGGTTTCAATTTGTTCAATTAAGCCCTCGACCGACCCTGACCATCGTCACCCCCTTCGTCTCCGGCCACCCTCCGGCGAGATGCTCCCATCGCTCCACAGCCTCACACGCCTCGCCGACCCTCACCGAACCTCCGCCTCATCACACTGAGCACCCCCCACCCCTCCACTGCCACTCCACACCTCCGTAACGCTCCCCCAAACAAACCCATTTCTCCGGTTGCAGTCCAACCTAGGGCTGCCGCCAGACACCACCTTGCGGCTTGCCGCACAGCTCCACACCTTCGCCGTGCCACGGCGAAGGTTCCCCAGTAGTTTGATCAGGCCGAGAGGCCATATTCGTGTTCGACAGGTTCTGAGGCTCGACCGCCATTAACGCCGCATTGAAGCAGCTTCTCCCGCGCTCCAGGCTTGAGGACCCCAGGTCTCCAGCTGCTGCGGATTACGGAGACTCCTGCGAAGGCAGCCAGCCAGCAACCGACGCAAATCGAAGCTGCAGCTGCAGAAGCAAGGCCGCAGTCTTCCAGCAGGCGCACGCGAGGAGAGGCCTCCGTTTAGTCCCACATCGGTAAGCCTCACAACTCTTTCACCGTTTAAATTGTTTTTGTGAATAAGCCTTACTGCCTCAGCACACGGGGTGAGGTCCCCTTCACCTGCCCGGTTACCCGGTCTCGTCCGCGCTCACGCCCCGCGGACCTGACCCGACTCGACTTAGACTGACCTGCACTCCTCGCCCACCACGCACGCCGGTGGGCCTGGACCCGGGCGCGACCCGTACCCGACTACCCAGCAGCTCTGGGAGAGCTATCCTATGAGCGGTTTCTGAGAGAGAGAGATGCGGGGGGGGAGGGTAGAGTAGGTTTTTGTCCTCTGACGTAAACTCTGAAGTGTGCAGGCACAGGTGAAGAAGAAGGAAGCTGAGGGAGACACTGTAGCAACAAGCAGTTTAGGTCGTCTGATTGGAAAATCAGACGACGTCCTGACAGGAAAAAGAAAAGAAGAAAGGAGGAGATCTGAAGAACAACAGAAGAAGGCAAGGCAGAAGAGAACACAAAAGAACAAGGGAAGAACTGAAAGAAGAAGAGCACGAGAAGAAGATCTGAAGAAAGGAAGAGCAGGAACAGCTGAAAGAAGAAGAAGAACAGGACCGCTCTGCAGAAGAAAAAGGAAGAGCAGGAACAGCTGAAAGAAGAAGAAGAACATCACCACTGCAGATAAAGAAGAAGAAGATAACAGAAGATCTGGGACGAGGAGAAGCAAAGAGAAAAGAAGAAAAGACAACAAATTCTTTCTCTCTCTTTCTTTATTTTTGTAAAAGAAACTTGTACCCCTAGAATACAACTTGCTCCCTGAGTTCGACCTCGGGAACTCTTTTATTTTCCGAGTAAAAAATTTATATATTTGAAATGTTGGTAATAACTGGCTATACTACAACGCTATAACAATAAAACCCGGTTATCTCTCGAGCGCAACGTTTCAGAGGCCCAGCGTAATTATACTACCACTAAGAAAGAGCTACTAGTGGTCATCCTTGGGCTGGAGAAATCCTGCTCCTACCTTCTGGGCTCACACGTTATTGTTTTCACTGATCATGCGGCCATTCGCAATCTCATACACAAGAAGGATGCCAAGCCTAGACTGAGGATCCTTCTGCTCCAAAAATTTGACATTGAGATCCGCGATAAGGCCGGAGCCCAGAATGTTGTGGCTGATCATCTTTCGAGATTGGACCCGGACCATATTGGACTTACTCTGTCAATCAATGAAATTTTTCCTGATGAGCACCTATTGGGAATTAATGTGGCAAGTTGACCTTGGTGCGCCGACATTGCCAATTACCTTGCTTCTGGATCCCTTCCATGTGGCTGGCCTACAAACCAGCGCGAGCGTCTCATGGTAGAAGCAAAGTATTATTTCTGGGATAATCCACTTCTTTTTCGGAAAGATGCTGATGAAATCATCCGTCCCTGTGTTCCTGACAGCGAATTCCCCAATGTGCTATCCTTCTGCCATGATCAGGCTTGCGGAGGCCATTTCTCTGGGAGGAAAACTGCAGCCAAGGTGTTGCAGTGTGGTTTCTTTTGGCCCTCCCTTCACCTAGATGCACACAATTATGCCAAAAATTACACTAGGTGCCAGTCGTTAGGGTCAACGTCACGTCGTGACATGATGCCCTTGCAACCCATCCTAGCTGTAGAAATCTTCGACATTTGGGGAATTGATTTCATGGGTCCCTTTCCTCCTTCCAAGAGCTTCGAATTCATTCTTGTGGCTGTTGGTTATGTTTCAAAATGGATCGAGGCTATTCCCATGCGTCGTGCTGACCATGTTATATCCACTCGATTCGTTAAAGACCACATCTTTGCATGATTTGAGTTCCCTCGAGCCATTATCTCGGATGGAGGAAGCCACTTTACCCATGCTTCTTTTCGGGCAGTTCTGAGGAAATACGGAGTTCACCATCGCATCGCATCCTTGTATCATCCTCAGACGAACAGCCAGGCAGAGGTGCCGAACCAGCAAATCAAGCAAATTCTCCAGAAAATGGTTCGACTTGACCGTAAGGATTGGTCCGACAAGCTGATTGATGCACTTTGGGCATATCGAACAGCCTTCAAGGCTCCCCTTGGTATGTCTCCTTATAGAATCATTCACGGGAAGCCTTGTCATTTTCCCATGGAGTTGGAGCACCGCGCTTATTGGGCGGTTCACTAATGTAACCTCGACCCAGACCTGTGTGGTCGCGAAAGAAAACTCCAACTCCAGGAGCTGGAAGAGCTCCATCGTGAAGTCTATGATTCTACCTTAACTTTCAAACAACGCAGTAAGGCTTTTCACGACAGCCGTATTTAGCGGAAGGAATTTGAGCCATCTCAGCAAGTTTGGCTCTACAACACCTGGCTCAAATTCTTTCCTGGGAAATTGAAGTCCAAATGGACTAGTCCTTTCCTAGTCTCGAGACCATTTCCCAACGGGGCCGTTGAGATTAAAGATCCCAAATCTGGGCATAAATTTATGGTCAATGGGCAGCATTCGAAACCCTATCTTACTCATGAACCTACCCCCGTTGAAGAATCTATTGCCTTGCTGGAGGGTAACTAATGTTGTGCCTCATTTTGAGTCCAGCTGGGGTCGTTAAATTCAGTGCTCGTTGGGAGGCACCCCAACAACACTCACTATCCAGCATCACTTTTCACTTCACTGTCATGCTCACTTCACTTTTCTCCTCACCACCCAACATCCACCCACCCTACCACCCTACTGTATACCCTACACCTCAGCTCTCGTTACCCAATCTTTTGTCCTTCCTCTACCCTTCCCTGCATGCATATGAGGACATAGCATCGTTTGGCATGGGGGGGTGGATAGCCATCCTTAGGATCTGGGTATTTTAGGGTATCATGTAGTTTTCATCTATCTACAAAAAAAAAAAAATTGTGTTTAGTAATGATCTAAAGGTTGAAACAAAAATGCAATAAGTGTATATGGATATTCAACCGCTGTTTCGAAAACTTTCCAGGCCACATAACCTTGATTCGCTCAGACTCGGTTTAATTCACTTGAGCATTGACAAGATAGATCGGAATCTCTCCTAACTATGGATGTGTTCTTGTACCTGAGACACCAGCATAGGATCCGCTGGTTTGCTTCTACTTGAGAGCCTAAGTAATCCTGGTTCACACTACACATATCAAGAAAGACCAAGTGAGCATAAGATCCAACCCTAGTGTTCATTAGGGAAGGTGGAGTCTTTACCTGTGCGTGCGGGTAGACTTTATATCCCAGGCTTTAGTCTTGTGTTTAGGAGAGACTCTTTCCACCAAAAAAGAACTCTCCCACCAAAAAGAAAAGTGTGCTCCTCCAAATAATGTTGAAAGAGATATACTGACATGTGTTTCAAAAAAAAAAAAAAAAGATGCAAATAAGTCAGTATATCTCACAAATATCTGTAAAGTGTTCCCCCTAAAAATTTCTTCAGGGCAAGTTACAAATGCCCTGCTTTCTTTAAGACACAAATGTCAGAAAATGGGAGTTGAGTTTTCCGTCATCTTTTTAAGGGTCAATCCAAAGACACAAGCTGAAACTAGGACCAACCTTTACTTAAAAATTCGTGAAACCCTGGGCTTGAGTATTAATGTTCTTCTGGTCAGTCTTGATCCTTCACTAGGCACAAGCCATAATCTCTTGAACTCTCGAGTACGGCAAAAACCTCCTGGGTCCTGGAAATCATACTTAAGGTTTAAATATCAAGAGTCCTGGTTAGTCGAGAGATGATCTATGTCATGTGAGACTTAAAGTACTTGTAGTCTTCTGAACAACTGGTTCTCACAATATCCAACAATATGCAAACCTATGTCGGCTCAGGAGAAAATTTTCAGCTAAAGATTATTTCTAAATACAACATAAAAATGTTTTGCTAGGGACTAGCAAAAGATAGGCATTGGGGTATGATTGCACAGCAAAAATATAACAACAAATGTGTCATCTTGTGCTATTTCCTAGCATTACCAATGCATATTAGGTACCCATAGTCGCATTTGTAAAAATACACGCATGCATGCAATTAATTGAGAGGGGAGGAGAGTGAATAAAATGGCCTTGTAATTAACAAATTCTTCAAGTGCTGCCTTGTAAAACCTCCATCTTCATTTTTTATTTCTATTTGACTTTGAATTTCTCTGTGTAGTTGCAGGCATGGCCTCTTCTTCCTCTTTGCACCATGCTCTGCAGCAAGCTTGCCCTGCAGCCGCATGCACAAGTGCTCCCTGCCAGCCATGCAGAGCCATGCACAGCCAGGGCATGGCTGCACATGTCTCTTTGCTCTTTAAATAGAGCTCAGCCTCCTTCCTTGCGGCTGAGCCTAGTCCACACGCCAAAACCCTACATAGTAGCTTCCTCCAGGACGTCTCCTCCCCTCTCCCCTCCATACGCAGCCTCTCCTCCTCTTGAGGAGCCACGCTGCGGGCAAGAGCAACTCACAGTGGTGCACAACCACCACTATGAGTCCCACCACTGCCCAGCTCATCAAAGAATAGGTGGGCATGGTGGTTCCCTGCTCTGAATTCATCATTCCAAGCATCTCCGCCATTGCCACAGGAGCTTCAAGCTTTGAAGCTCAAGCTCCATAGCAGAAGCAGCAGCGCAGGCCATCGTGCGCCCGCACGTAGGCCAGCGCGCATGCCTGTAGGCCGCCCTCACCCCTCTCTGCGTGCCCTGTCGCGAAGTGCCACCCGTAAGCCAACAGCTGGCACAGCTTCTCCGCGCGTGCACCAGCCGCTCACACCTCCCGCACTCACAGAACTAGACACACCCGGTCGTGCGAAGCCAAGCGGCACTGTACCCACTGTTCACGCCATTTAGTGGAACACCGTGGCTACAGTGTGGTGATCGATAAGTTTCTCACTTATCCAATCACCTGGCTCGCCGCTATCGGCCCCAGCCCGCGCCCGCTCTAGCGCCCGCCTGCGTCTTCGCCCACTTCAGCACGTAGTGCCTTCGCTCGCGTACGCCCACTCGCTTCAGCGCCTGCCTCACCGTGCAGCGTGGTGCACTATGGCCTCTCTCCCTCGCGCTCACTCCCTCCAGTGCGCACGTCTCCGCACACCTACATGCCTGCGTGTGCACGTGCGCTATCAGACGACGACCCACTGCTCCGAACGCCTTAACTCACAGCCTTCTCAGCTGACGCTCTCTCTCTCTCTCACACAGACACTCACCTCACACATATACACACACACACACACTCTCGTACACACACATTATCACTTGTACACCAATATATGCACACTTATATATATATATACCTATATGTAATAAACACATACATATATATATATATACATATATATATATATATATTAGTACCGATACAATTATATATAAGTATATATACATACATACATACATACATACATATATATATACTTATATATTTATATACACATATATATTTACATATATACATATATATACATATATCTATATATATATTAGTACCTATATAACTAACTATAAGTATAAATACATATATATATATACATATATATACACATATATTTATGCATATACATATATATACAAATATACGTAGATATATACATACATATATCTATAACTATAAATACATGCATACATAGATATACGTAAATATATATATCTATATCTACACATAGTTATATATACATACATATATATCTAATTATAAATATATATATACATATATACACATACATGCGTACATCTATGTGTACATATATTTACATATCTATATATACATACATATATATATACATATACACCTAGATAATTATAACCATATATATATATATATACATATAGATATATATATTTACATATATACATAGACACCTACCATATGTTGTATCACGGGAATATCTGCACCAGTTGCTGATATTTCCCGGTACACGCGTACAGAAAGAGTGTTCATACTCATCTTCCACCCATCCACCATACATTCCACATGGCACTTAGTCCTATTGGATGCATCTTTCTAGACGACGACCGACTCGACGCCGTGCTACAAGCCATCTCCACCTCCACCCCCACCCCTTTATACATATATATACTATATTTACTTTATTTCTGTTTCTCTTTCTTGCCATTAAAAAGATAAACAAAAAAAATGTAGGAAAGAGAAAAGATAGTCCTTGACTTGCAGGTACTCCATCTTGCGAATAGTAAGACCAGTTTTGGAACCCTAATTTGGCTCAAAGCCAAGAACCTAATTTTGAGGGTGTACCTCACAGACAAAAATTATTAGAAAAGAAATCTTAAATAGAAAAACACCAAAAAGACAATAAACGAACGAAAGAGATTCGTCGTAGGAAAGGCGTAAAAACTTCTTCACTTCTCCCACTTCCCTGACTTCGACCCTGGGCCTAAAAGTGACCAAGATAAAATCAAGTAGGCCAGGTTAAAAATTTTGTAAAGAGATGGTTAGGCTCGAATTAGGTTAACCACTATACGCATTTCAACGATAAAATCACCATATTAACACAACCTATCTGGGCCCCGACCATAAACTCTTTTCAATAGCCTAAAGAAGGAACGAGATGAAGAATAGGATAGATTTCCTCTCCTTTGTTCTATGAATTTTTGTTTCTTTTGTTAGTCTTTATTTTTGTTTCTTAGATTCAAGTTAAAGAGCCTCAAAGAACCCTTACAGTAGTTCTAGGAACACTTGCACAACCCTAGGATGTTTAGGTTTTCTGTAGAGAACTTAGAAAACCAAAATAGGGTTCAGACAGCCTAGTCAAACGTCTAATCTAGAAATCAGACGTCTGATAATGACTTTTAAGATGTTTGACTGTTGACTCAAATGTCCGATAATATTTAGGGTTGACTTAGTTAGTTCTATCTTATGAAATCAGACGTCTAGACCTTAGTCTAGACATCTTTGCAGGCGTCTGATGTTTTTGCCAGATGTCCAATTAGTGGAACGTTGGCTGCTCACACTGACATTGAGGAATCTGACCGTTAGCTTATATCAGACGTCTGCAAGTGATCCCAGACATCTGATATGTGACCGTTGTGCCTTGATTGACCCAAAATCGACTTTGGCAGATCTTGCAGCTGTTACCCTTCTTAGGAATCCATTCCTATAGAACAAATAGGTTTCCAGACATCCAGAGCTAGAAGTCCTATGTGTCGTTTGGTGGACTTTCACTAGAACCCTGTTTCGATCTAATTCAAGTCAGGAAGGAAACCTGCCTAAAATCAGATGTCTGACTTTGTTGCTAGACGTCTTAAACGAGTTTTCCGGACGTCTGATGCCAGAACCAAATGCCTGATAACCCTGTCAGAGTCATGATTGATCCTGATTTCAACTTGATTCTCTTGGAGGTTGTACCCAACGGCTATGGGAGCCTTCCGAGGCCTTCCAAAGCCTTCCTAGGCCCTCTATAAATCGAGGGGAACCCTTACTACTCAAAGACACACCTTGCAAGAATATTTCCACTCATTTTGTGTGAAATTAAAGTAGAGGAAGAACCTACTCTAAAAGGCTTATTTCCACATCCAAGTGCCTCATCCAATTTGCACACCCGTTCTCCCTCCGCGATTACGAGAGCACCAAAGCGCAGCCACGTGGTTAAGGCACCTGCATCCTCATATCGACGCACTTCCACCAAGGGAACTTTCCTAACTCCTATAGAAGGTAGGTTTAAATATTTGAGGCTCTATAGGATTGTTGTACATTTTATTATCTTTGTTGGGTATCCACTTTGCGAATTTCCATCTCGTTCGCGAGGCAAAATCCTTCTTGTGAAGATAAGGGGTTTTGAGGCACAGTACCCTCGATCTAACAAGTGTGGTTAAAATTGAGGTTCAGTCGCCCTTCTTCAAGTGGCTGGGTTTAGTGGATTTAATCGGCTAGGTCGATCGGGAAATCCTAACTCGAGAAGGTTAGGTGGTGGTTTTCACCCAGTTTAGGTTTCTGCCTTAAAATAGTTGTGCCTTTTGTGTGATTGCTTTTTTTTGAAAGGTTGTCTATTTTAATTCTGCACTTTATATTACGTCACGCATATCACACCCCCTCCAAGTAGGGAATTACATTTGGTATCAGAGTAGGTTCTTGCAAGGTTGGAGTAACACCTAGCAAGAAGATCATGAAGGGAAGTAGCTCTAGAAGCAGGATTTTCGAGGGGTAGTCTATGACCCGTCTACCATTTTTCGACGGGAGCAACTGCCCCTACTGGAAGCTGTGGATGAAGACTTGGCTGCAAGCCAACAACTTCACGATTTGGGCTAGATGCGAGACGCCGTTTGACATCCCAGAGAAGCCTGCGGGAGGCTACTCGCAACAACAAATCCGGGAACTCTCTCTAAAACAATGAATGCATTCTATTGCGCTTTGAGTCCGGAGGAGTTTAATAGAATCACACAATGCACCACCGCATACGAGATTTGGCACACACTCGAGGTAACTCAAGAGGGTACCCTTAAGGTAAAGTATTCTAAAATTAATTTTCTTTCACAAGAATTTGAATCATTTTCTTTGAAGACTGACAAAACTTTAAGTGAGATGAACACTAGGTTCACTCTCATAGTAAATAATTTGATAGCTTTAGGGAAGACCTTCATTAAGGGGGAGCTTCAAGGGAAGCTTCTTCGTTCCCTTGGACCGGAATGGGAGTAGAAGGTCACCGCCATCGAGGAGGCGAACGAGATGGAGGAGCTCAACATGGAAGATCTCCTAAGTAATCTAATGGCCTACGAGACAATGCTGAAGCAGAAGAAGAAGGATACACTGGAGCCAAAACCAAAGAAGACCCTCACCTTCAGTGTTGCATCAGATAGCGAGGTAAGTTCCGACGATGAGGACTTTAAGTTTTTACTTAAAAAGTTTTCCAAGTTTTGTTGGGAATAAAAGAAAGAAAAGAAGGAGAAGAAGGAAAGCCTGAGACGTTGCTACCACTGCAACGAGAAAGGGCATCTACGACCAAAATGCCCACTTCTTAAGAAGGAGAAGAAGGAAAAGGAGAAGAAGTCTAAGAAGAAGGCATTCCAAGCAACGTGGGATGACTCAAGCTCAAAGGAAGAAGAAGAGAATCCCAGGAAGAAATCGCCTGAATGGGCTTCATGGTGATAGAGGGCATCAGCGAAAGCGACTGCGACAATGAGGTACATTCAGATTTACAAGATGCTTTTGATGAGCTATTTGAACTTAGTAAATCACTTAAGATAGAAAATAAAAGTATTAAAAGGAACCTTAGTTTTCTTAAAAATTAAAATGAAAGGTTAGGAAAAAAAATCAAGGATCCAGAAACTAGTCCTAAGGATAATAACATGTTATTAGGAAATAAAGATTTAATCAATGAAAATACTAAATTGATTGAGGAAAATGCTAGTCTAAAATTTGAAATTTCTGATTTAAAAACTAAGATAAATAATATAGAAAAAGAAATCGCATGTCTTAGGAAAAAATCTAGCAAATTAATCAACAAAGTAGAAAATTTGCATAGCCATAAGGTTGAGAAAGGATCTCCGTCAAGGAGACCCACTAACAAATTTGGATCCGTGCTCACCTGGATAACGAGGAAAGATTTAGAATCCTATTTTGTAGGTCATAAAGATTACAACACAAAGGATTGGACCTACAAGCTCAAGAATGGTCAACTCAAGTTAGGAGAACCAAGGAGTAGACTAAGGAGGAGAAAGAGAAGACCGACGAGACGACAAACAAATGATGGACCCATTGCACGTTGTTCGCCAAACTAGAGACCGCACCAATGCCTGAGCCTCCAAGCTATAGATGGGAGCCCCATCCGATGTGGCATCCACCACCTCCACTTGAATCATTTTATTGACCATGGAAGGTGAGGTAAAACCCCATACCCTATCCTTTTATCATTAGCATATAAATAGGGGGAGTTAAAATTATGAGCTAGCTGTCAATCATTAAGGGGGAGATGTAAGTTAGCTATATTTCCTTTAGAAAGGGGGAGAAAAATATATAGTTATCCTGTTATTACAAAAAGGGAGGACATTACTCTTGCTAAAAGAAATTCAACAAAATTATAGAAGAGCATGTTTTAAGGGGGAGTTATAGTAAATTTAAAATAAATTAAACCTTTTTGGTGATGTCAAAAAGGGGGAGGATTTTTTGCATTACTATTTTTGGTTTTTTCATTATCAAAATGGGGGAGATTGTTGGTGCTAGAGCACCATGACAGTTTTTTTTGATGATTACAAAACACGTGCCTTTTAACATTTGCATTTGAGTTCAAGTTTTTAGGTCATATTGCAAATAGAGAAAAGTGGTTAGACGAAGTTTGAGCTCGCATCCATGGCGAATTGGAGGAGCTTGATGGAGAACAAAGGAGCTTCGCGAGGAGCGATAGCATGAAGAACAAAGGAGATGAAGAGTAGGATAGATTTCCTTTCCTTTGTTCTATGTATTTTTGTTTCTTTTGTTGCTCTTTATTTTTTTTTATTAGATTCATGTTAAAGAGCATCAAAGAACACCTATAGTAGTCCTAGGAACACTTACACAACCCTAGGATACTTAGGTTTTCTGTAGAGAACATGGAAAACCAAAATAGGGTTCAGATAGCCTGATCAGACGTCTAATCTGAAAATCAGACATCTAATAATGACTTTTAAGATGTCTGACTGTTGACTCAGACGTCCAATAATATTTAGGCTGGACTTAGTTAGTTCTGTCTGATGAAATCAGACGTCTAGACCTTAGTCCAGACGTCTTAGCAGTCATCTGATGTTTTTGCCAGACGTCCAATTAGTGGAACGTTGGCTGCCAACACAGATGTTGAGGAATTTGACCGTTAGCATATATCAGACATCCGTAAGTGATCCCGGTCATCTGATATGTGATCGTTTTGCCTCGACTGACCTAAAATCGCCTTTGGCAGGTCTTGTAGCCATTACCCTTCTTGGGATTCCATTCCCACAGAACAAATAGGTATCCGAACGTCTAGACCTTGTGCCAGAAGTCCTGTGTGTCGTCTAATGGAGTTTCACTGGAACCTTGTTTCGATCTTATTCAAGTCTGGAAGGAAACCTGCCTAAAGTCAGACATCTGACTTTTTTCCCAGATGTCTTAAACAAGTTTTCCAGACATCTGATGCCTGGACAAGATGTCTGATAACCCTGTCAGAGTCACGGTTGATCCTGATTTCGACTTGATTCTCTTGGAGGTTGTACCCAATGGCTGTGGAAGCCTTCCAAGGCCTTCCAAAGCCTTCCTAGGCCCTCTATAAGTAGTGGAAAACCCTTGCCACTCAAAGACACACCTTGCAAGAATATTTTCACTCATTTTGTGTCAAATTGAAGTAGAAGAAGCACTTGCTCTCAAAGGCATGTTTCCACATCCAAGTGCCTCATCTAATTTGTGCACCCACTCTCCCTCTGTGATTACGAGAGCGACAAAGCGCAGCCACGTGGTTCACACATCTGCGTCGTCACATCGATGCACTTCCACCAAAGGAAAGTTTCCTAACTCTTATAGAAGCTAGGTTTAAATATTTGAGGCTCTATAGGATTGTTGTACATTTTATTGTCTTTGGTTGGGTATCCTCTTTGCGAATTCCCGTCTCAACGAGACAAAATCCTTCTTGTGAAGAGAAGGGGTTTTGAGGTACACTACCCTTGGTCTAGGTAGTGTGGCTGTAATTGCGCTTCAGGCACCCTCTTTCAAGTGATTGGGTTTAGTGGATTTGATTGACTAGGTCGATCAGGAAATCGTAACTCGAGAAGGTTAGGTGGTGGTTTTCACCCGGTTTAGGTTTGCATCTTAAACAAGTTGTTCCTATTGTGTGATTACTTTTTTTTTTTAGATTGTCTATTTTAATTCCACACTTTATATTACGTCATGTATATCTCACCCCCTCCAAGTAGGGAATTACACCAGGTTGGCGGGAATTCACCATTTGGGTGAATTGATTGCGAACCTCTGTGATCTCATCCTTGTGTCATTTTTGCATAGCCGCATTTGTCTTCTGAATGTCAGCTAGAGTCTGTAGGATAAGAGTCATTTCATCTACTTGGGTTGGGCTAGATTGATAGGTGGGGTTAGGCTGAGGTTGAGGCAGCTGATATGGATGAGGAGCTTATGGACGGGGTTGATAAGGTGGTCTTTGATTCTGATTATTTCTCACCCATAGGAAGTTGGGATGATTTCGCCATCCAGTGTTGTAGGTATTAGAGAATGGGTCATTCTAGATGGCATTGAGGTCCTCGCAGATCTCAGGAACCTCAGGAAAGTCAGAATATGAGGGTTCAGAGTTCACCCAACTAGAGTAGGTCGGATCGGAGTTTCCTCCGGTCCTAGAGTCAGACGAGGGTGGATACGAGTCCATCCATTAAGAAGATTGATGATAGATGTTATGCATGACTTCCCTCCGAAGAGGTGGCTGTGCAAATGGGTTTTGCGTAGAGGTGGCTCGCTGTAGATGTCCAGTCATCTCATCCACCTTCTTCTCTATGATAGAGACCTTGTCCAACCGACTGGCCATCAGTTCCAAGTCGACGGATGGGGATAGGCCCTGCGTCTCATGTGTTCCCCTAAGATTCATCGATGTGTGGGCATTCATCTAGTCGAATAAGCCCATGGAGTAATTATTGATAGAGTTCTCACACATATTCTCGAAAATCTCCCACACAGTGTCTTCGTGTTGACCCATGATATTTCCTCTGTAGGTTGCATTGACGAACAATCGGATGTCTTCATGGAGTCCCTACCAAAAAGACTAGACTTATTCCTACTTAGGAACTCTGTGATGGGGGCACTTTCACACGAGATCGAAGAAACTATCCCATGCTTAATGAAGATTTTCTGTAGATTGCTTGGTGAAGTGTGTGATCTAGTGGCACAAGGCATTCGTCCGACCAACTGGGAAGAACTTTTTCAAGAATTCGGATTGCAGTTCGACCCATGTGTTGATTGGACGCATCTAAGTCTGATACCAATGCGCTGCCTTGTCCATGAGAGAGAAGGAAAACATCTTCATAAGAAGAATATCCCGATTTTGTACATCTGACCTGAATGTCTAGGCCAGATGCTTGAGTTGTTCGATGTGCTAGAAGGGATCCTCGAAATTAAGCCCATGAAATTTTGGAATAGCATGAATCATGTTGGGCTTGAGTTCAAAATCAAGACCTCCAACCGGGATTTGGACTCGAGATTCAATTGCCACCGCAGTGGGATTGTAGTGATCTCGCATCATAGAATGCTACGGCAGGTTTACAAAGACTTGAAATAGATCAATCAAGCACTGGAGTTGGTTCTCAAGATTGTTTTCTTCTTCTACTGGTTGTGCCATGATGATAGAAGAAAGAGAATTAGGTTTTGATGAATCAGATGAGATGTCTATGTGGTGGGGTTGCTGCACAAACACGGATGTCGAGGCTTGGCCTCGATGGGAGTGAGTCACTAAAGGAGCTCTTAAGGATGGTCTTAAGGACCTCCTACCGATCATGCACTGAAGGTTTGGATGAGACTAGAACGTGTTGGACCCAATCAAGACACCAAAAAAATTTGGATGACTATAGAGGTTTGGGGCAGGTGATACCCCTTAGTAAGAAAGTCGTCTACCTGAGAAATACCTGGGTAGCCAGAAAGGGAGAGTCTAGCAAAAACCACTGCATGGAAGAGCATCCCCACAAGTTACAGGGTTTCCCCCACCCGACCTCTCCTGTCACTGAGATTCCAGGTAGACCAGAATGGGGACAATGACCTCTTAAGTCTACCACATTTATTTAAGAGAAAAGGTGCTTAGGATTCTGACTCATCGATCTTTCACTTTTAAGTCGGTTGCAGTTTAATGTGGTGGAAAAATCGACTGATCAATATTTAAGAAGAAATAACCACTCGCAGAGGAGCGGGTCGTATCCACAGGGACCCAATGACGTATTAAAATTTGCACCAATTGAAAATGTTCCTTCGTAGTTAGTTTGGACAAGAATCAAGCCAAGATTGCCTTTAGATTAAGGTTTAAGCAAGAAACAATGCTGAAATGGCAATTATGAGAAAGTAGAGGATATTTTCCGCAATGCAGAATCAATAAAATATCATTAAAAACTGACAATGGCAGAAAATGTAATTTCTAATTGATGGTTTACTGTAGCAAAATAGGGGAATTTTTCCCCTTTGTCTTGCACGACGAGGAGCGAATGGCCGGGCGCGGGAAGCTCGGAGGAGGTCCCTTGGACCGAGGGCTTCGAATCGGTGGTGGCAGCGAGTACCGCGGCGGCCGGAGGTGGCTGGATGAGCTCCGGCGGAGGTGCTATAGCCGGTGGGCGCATGCGGCCTGTTGGCGTGAAGTCTGCCGCACGCTGCTACTGCAGGGGTGGCTGCTGCTGTTGGCATGGGCGTTGCTACGGCTGGTGTGGGCACGGGAGCGCAGGCGTTGTTGGAGGATGCTACGGGCGTGGAAGCGTGTGCGTTTGGAGGGTGCAGCAGGCTGAGGAAGACGTGGCTGTTGGAGGTGAGCGGGTGGCTTCAGACGTCTGGGAAATTTCCCGGACATCTTAAGTTACTAAAAGGGTGACTGAATCAGTAGCTCGGTGGTGGTGGTCGGCGACGACGGCGAGGGAGATGCATGCTAAGGTGCTCACGGTGATGCGAACGAGCTCCGAATGGCAGTGTGGCCTGTCACACCACACGCCCATGGTGATGGAGACTCGCCGCCACAGTAGAGGCCGGCAGTATGGAGTGGAAGAGAGAAGTTCTCTCTGCACAGTGGTGGGTCGGTGGTGGAGGCCTCCCGAGCTCGGCTCCCTCCCTCCTCCTTTTGTAGTGGCCTGCACAAGTTTGAAATCAGCCGCCCGACCAGATCCACCACATCCGCTCCCCCTTGAATGGGTCTTCACTGCGGCCGTTCGACGTTGGAGCGGCAGCCAACCGTTCCTGCAAGGAGAATAGTAAAGAAAATAATGTTAAAATATTAGGGTCATTTATATACAAACCCTCAAATTCTATGTTAATGAAAATAATGTACCTAATTGGTTGTCTAATTAGATGAATGCTATTCTAAGCTAATTCTAAATGCACTTAAGATTTGAATGCAATGTATGGATTTTGTAATTAAATTAAAACTATGAATTAATCTATTTACATCCTAATTTATGCTAAATAAATGTTAGAATTAACCTAATGTGTAGGTACTTAAATACTTAAATGGCCCACAACTATGGGCTAATCAAATGCCCCCATGCCTAGTTTTTGCTAGTCCCTAGCAAAATTATGCGAAACCTAGCACTCTTAGTAGACTAGTCAACTCACTTAGTCTTCCTTCAGAAGCATATTAAGTTTAGGCTCTAGACCCAAGGTTCCTAAGTAGTTGCTAAGTTACAGACTAGGTCAGCTAAAGACGAGTTGCAGGCACAAGTTTCCCTGATTTCTGACTCTACCCTAAAGTTTATTGATCCCTGAGATTAAAGCATCCGTGCCTGTGCATTAGTCTGAGTTATTTGAGTTAAAGGTTTTCTTTTTTTATATATACCATTTTTTTCTTTTTTTTTTTTTTGTTTGATTCTTCTAAGTCTAACCTCAGATCAGCTATCAACACGGTCTGTGTCGGATTCATTGTCCCCATTACCATACCTCGAAGGGTTCCTGGATTTCAATGCTTCGAGATAGCACCGCCCATAACGACCCCAAGAACTCCTGGCAATCGATACTTCGAGATAGTATCGCCCATGGATTTCTTAAGCAAATTCAGGCCTATGGCAATCGGCACTTCGGGATAGGGCCGCCCATGGTACCTGAACCGTGCAATGCGCTTACATGCACCCAGTAGGATGGATATCCTAAGAGACAAGTGCCGAGGAGGTAATATGTTATCATCGCATCCTCAAGGTGAGTATATACTCAACCTCTCCTGCAGCGGGAACTCTTCCAATCAAAATGTGTTTTCAAGCCTCTCCTAAGTCAAAACTAAGAGAACCAAATCTCTTTTCAGAAAGACAGAATTTAAGTTGATTACCAGACCAAGTGTGTGAAATTTGGATGCTTGGGTTACAAGGACCCATAAACCAAAAGGTAGAATAAGACTCCAGGTACTACCCCACCTTTTAACTCAAACCCTAGTTTCCCTTCCTCAACCTCTTGAGGAATGGTCTGCAACTTAACTCCTACTTAAGTTTTTAAGTCCACAAAGGACCCTAAAGGTCTAAAGCTAGTAGCTCATTTATCTTCTAAAGTTTGACCCTAGAATTAAATTAGTCTACCCTAGAGTTCTGATTTGCTTAAGACTGCAAGATCTAGCCAGTTAAGCTCAAAATTTTTTTTTTTCTCTCTTTTTTTCTTCTCTTTTTCTCTCTTTTTTTTTTATATGCTATAAACAAAATGCCTCAGGTCCTCTCCCCCATGCTTGGTTCAAACAATGTCCTCATTGAAAACAAAAAATAGCTAAAGGAAGATATTACCTAAGGCGGAGAAAGGTAGGAGCTAAGGCTCCTCAAGAGTGACTTCGTCAACCAGATGGCCATCTAAAGTTATGTACGGTTTTAACCGTTGACCGTTGACGATAAAGGGAGTTGCTGAAGAGGAAGGATTTTTGATCTCCACAGCTCCACGAGGGAATACTTTGGTGATTATGTAAGGCTCATCCCAACAAGATTTTAATTTCCCAGGAGAAAGCTTAAGTCTGGAATTGAAAAGCCAGACTTGTTGGTTGGGTTCAAAGGTCTTTCGAAGAATAAACTTGTCATGAAAGACCTTAGTTCTTTCTTTATAAGCTTGAGATGTGTCATAAGCATCATTCCTCAGCTCCTCAAGCTCACTTAATTATAGAAATCGTGCCTTACCTGACTTCTCTAAATCCATGTTAACACTTTTAATAGCCCAAAGTGCTTTATGTTCCACCTCAACAGGTAAATGGCACACTTTTCCATACACAATCCGAAAGGGAGAAGTACCTAAAGGGGTCTTCTAGGCCGTTCGATAAGCCCACAAAGCATCATCGAGCTTTTGGGACCAATCTTTCCTATCAGGTCTAATGGTTTTTTCCAAAATATTTTTTATCTCCCTATTTGATACTTCAACCTGGCCACTTGTCTAAGGGTGGTAAGGGGTAGCAACCTTGTGAGTCACTCCCAAACTCTTAATAACCGATTGAAGTGGTGGTTTCAGAAATGAGGTCCCCCATCACTTATAATAGTCTTGGGGAAGCAGAAACGGGATATGATATTGGCCTTCAAAAATTTCAAAACCATAGAGTGGTCATTTGTGCGCGTAGGAGTGGCCTCTATCCATTTAGAGACATAATCAACTGCCACCAAGATATATTCAAAACCATGGGACGACGGGAAGGGGCCCATAAAGTCAATTCCCCACACATCAAAAACTTCAACAGATTGAATAGGATGTTGAGGCATTTCATTTTTCTTCCTAATCGTTCCAGTCCATTGACATCTAATACAGGCCTTAACAAAATTATGAGAATCCTTAAATAAGGAAGGCCACCAAAAATCAAACTGGAGAACCTTAAAAGCAGTTTTCTTAGCACCAAAGTGTCCTCCACAATGAAGTTCATGGCAAAAACTCAACACACTTTGTTGTTCCTCCTCAGGCACACAACGTCTCAGTACTTGGTCTTGTCCAATTCTAAATAATTCTGGCTCTTCCCAATGAAAATATCTTGCTTGAGAAATGAATCTCTTTCTTTTCTGCTCATCCCAAGAGTCCAGTGACCAAGTAATTTACAATGTCTGCATACCAAGGTAAAGTTGATGTTACCGCCATCAGAGTTTCATCGGGAAATGTCTCGCGAATGTCTTCAGAAATAGAGTCATTAAGAGGAAGGCGAGACAGGTGGTCAACCACAACCTTTTCTACTCCTTTCTTTTCATGTATTTCCAAGTCAAATTCTTGAAGGAGTAAGATCCACCTAATCAGACGTGGCTTAGAATCTTTCTTAGCAATGAGATGTTTCACTGCTGCATGATCAGTAAAAATAACCACCTTAGACCCAAGTAAATAAGACCTAAACTTCTCTAGAGCAAAAACTACAGCAAGTAATTCTTTTTCAGTGACGGTGTAGTTTTGCTGAGGTTCAATAAAGTCTTGCTTGCATAATGCAGCACATGAGGTCTCCCCTCAACCCTTTGTCCAAGGACTGCTCCCACTGCATAATCCGAAGCATCACACATAAGCTCAAATGGGAGTGTCCAATTAGGAGCTTGGAGAACAGGCGTAGAGATCAAGGCTTCCTTTAGAGTTTGAAAGGCCTCGGCACACTTTGAATCAAAACTGAAGGAAGATTCCTTCGCCAATAAGTCACAAAGTGTCCTCGAAATCTTACTAAAATTTTTAATAAAGCGCCTGTAAATGCCAGCATGGCCTAGAAAGGATTTAATCTGTTTGACATTCGTAGGCAATGGAAGTTTGGAAATAGAATCAATCTTGGTTTTATCTACTTCCAAACCTTGCTCGGATACAACATGCCCAAGTACGATTCCTTTCTGTACCATGAAGTGACTTTTCTCCCAGCTGAGGACTAAACCAGTCTCCTTACATCGTTTCAACACATTCTCCAGGTGCAGGAGACACTGGTCGAAAGACGAGCCATAAATAGAGAAGTCATCCATAAATACTTCAACACACTCGTCAATCATGTTCGAAAAGATAGACATCATACAACGCTGGAAAGTTGCAGGGGCATTACATAATCCAAACGGCATACGCCTGAATGCAAAAGTACCGTAAGGACTCATGAATGTCATCTTTTCCTGGTCATCAGGAAAGACTGCCACCTGATTGTACCTAGAATATCCATCGAGAAAGCAATAATACTTATTCCCTGCCAATTTTTCGAGAATTTGATCAATAAAAGGCGAAGGAAAGTCATCCTTCTGGGTAGCGGTGTTCATCTTGCGGTAATCAATACAGACCCTCCATCCAGTTGAAGGTCTAGTGACAACTTGTTCGCCTTGGTCGTTGAGTTCCACAGTAAAGCCTGCCTTCTTTGGCACCACATGAATGGGATTGACCCATTTACTATCAGAAATGGGATATATGATCCCAGCGTCCAACCACTTCAGGATTTCCTTTTTTACAACCTCCCTCATATTAGGGTTCAGACATCTCTGCATGTCCCTAAAAGGCTTGATGGAATCATCAGTATAAATGTGGTGCATGCAGAGTGTAGAGTCTATACCCTTAATGTCAGCAATGCTCCAAGCAATAGCTTCCTTGTGCCTAGATAGGCATTCAATCAAGGCTCCCTCCTGTGCCTCAGGCAGCACAGCCGAAATGATAACGGGAAGCGTATCATTGGCACCTAGGAAAACATACTTGAGAGTGTCTGGGAGGGGTTTCAACTCAAGGTTGGGGGCTTATATGGTTGAGGGTTTCATAATAGATGTCCCTATCTCAGGTAGCAAATCTGCCATCGGTGGAAATGATAGGGGAAGAGACTCAGCAGAAACTCCTAGCAATTCCTCTAGTTCTAGTATATCCCCTTCACATTCCTCCAAGAGATGGGAATGCACATTTAGCATGACATGCTGAAGGGGGTCATCACATAACATTGCAGGAGTTGCCTCTTCAATCAGGTCATCTATCACCTCAACTTGAGAACAATCCTCAAGTCCAGCTTGTTTGTAAGCATCAAACACATTAAGTCGGATTTTCCTGTTCCCAAAGCCCATTTTCAATGCCCCAGTATTGCACTTAATTGAAGCATGGGAAGTTGCAAGGAAGGGGCGGCCCAAAATGATGGAGGGTTTGGTTGGCTTGTTGGTAGGGTCAGTGTCCAAAACTAAGAAGTCAACGGGAAACAAGAAATCCTCCACTCTTACAAGGACATCTTCCAAAATTCCTCGTAGTGTCTTAAGTGATCGATCAGCAACTTGAAGGATTACAGGGCTAGGCTTCAGATTGCCTCCCCCAAGTTGTTCATACACGTAGCTCGGAAGGATGTTCACCCCCGCACCCAGATCAAGCAGAGCCTCATCAATTTGTAAGTCACCAATAACTACAGAGATATATGGGGCTCCTGGGTCCTTAAGTTTCTGGGGTGTGCCATGTTGAACAATTGAGCTAACAGAATCTGGCAGGACAACTTTAGATTGGACCAGTTTTCTAGATTACCACTTTTTCGTGCACAAGTCCTTTAAGAAGCGGGCATAAGACAGAATCGTCCTAATAGCTTCAAGCAAAGGCAGGTTAATCTGCACTTGCTTGAAAGTTTCCATAATCTCATCTGTCTTATCTTTGGCTCCAGATGAGCAAGCAGAAGTCTGCCCAGAGGTGGATAAGCGCTCTGGAAAAGGCACTCTCGATCTTTGGGTGGAAGGGTTGTCATGTCGATTAAGGGGTGGAACGGGGGCAACTTCTTCCGGTGTGGTGATTTCGAGCGAAGAAGATTTGGGCAAATCTTCTCCAGTGGGGGTGAAAGTCGGGGTGGATGGTTTTTTAGGGGGTGAGACTATAAGAGCATCGGGTTTGGAAATTTCTTTCCCACTCCTCAAAATAGTCACCGCCTGAGCATGCTCCCTAAAGACAATCCCTTTTCCTTTAGGATTTTCCTCAGCTGCACTGGGAAACTTTCCAATCTCCCTCTGTGTAACGGCCTCAACAAGGTGTCCAATTTGTGTTTTCATCTCATGTATAGCCTTGTCATGAGATTGGATGATGGCACTTTGACTTTCTTGCATAGTTTTCAACATCGCCTTCAATTCATCCATCTCAGAGGTTTTAGGTTGGGCAAAGGTCTGAGGTTGGTTCATTTGATGGTTTTGAAAGGATTATGGTTTGTAATTCCCTGAATTTGAGACATTTCCTTGTCTCCATGAAAAGTTTGGGTGGTTCCTCCATCCCTTATTATAAGTGTTGGAGAAAGGATCATTACGAGGTCTTGGACGAAACCCTTGAGCGGCATTCAAATCCGCTTGTACAAGCTCAGGGAATTGGGAGGCCAAGTGGCAATCCACAGTGGCGTGTGTATGGCCTTGACAAATTACGCATTCGGAAGCTTGGGATGTGGAGGTGTTAGGTGTGAACGAACTTGGGTTCGACATAAGCCTTTCCATGTTTTGATTCAGTAATTGAATTTGATAGGCTAAATTCTGGGTGTCCCTTGCTTCATTCGCCTCCAACTTTCTTTGCATGAGAGTGGGCTTTCTATCCATGTAGGCAGAATTCAAGTGAATAGAATTCTCACTCAAAGTATCAAATAAGTTCCAAGCTTCATCCTCAGTCTTAGATAGAAAGGTTCCTGCACAGGCACCATCCATAGTTTGCCTATGCGAATCATTAAGTCCGGTCTAGAACCTTTCAACCAGTTGCCATTTAGGCACCTGGTGATGTAGGCAAAGTCTCAGCAAATCGTTAAAACGCTCCCACACATCATGAAAAGCTTCCCCATCCTTTTGAGCAAAACTCATAATTTCCCTCCTAAAGTGATTTGTTTTGCTCATGGGGAAGTACTTCTTCAAAAACTCCCTCTTCAGGGCATCCCAACTATTTATATTATCAAGGGTGTGATACCAATACTTGGCTTTGTCCTTTAGGGAGAAGGGAAAGAGGGTCCACATTTGAGCATCATCAGTAACGCCCTGCAGCTTCACCGTGGAACAAACCTCGGTGAATTCCTCGATATGCCTGTAAGGGTCTTCCCTAGTAGTACCATAAAAGGAGGGTAGCAAGGATATGGTACTACTTTTGATCTCATATGGATTGTCCCCTCCAGGTCTACGTAGTGCTGGGCCAGCTTGGTTGGTTGGGATGAAATATTCCTTAAGGCTCCTTTGACCGGCCATTTCTACCCCTGGAAGGTCTTTTCTTAGGATTCTTTCAGGTTCAGGATCAAATACAAGTTGTCTCCTAAGAGAACGCCTACCAAGCATGCACTACAAACACAATTCAAACGGACTTGTTTGGTCTTTACAGATTTAGGCTTTTGACTTTAGTTCAAATTGTAGGTGACAAAACAAGTTGCCCAATCAATTATGCGCCTATTGTCAACCTTCTAAATGCCTAAAAAGACCTAGTTGGAACTTAGGTATTCTTCCTTAAATCTCAAATGGTCAAGTAAATCTAAAGACAGAAGATCGAGGGATGCAAGTAGGCCTAAGCCTTCCTTTGAAGCTGTGCTTTCGCGGTGCTCCTCAACTACCCCCAAAAATCCGTGACAGGGTATCCCCCTCTTTGGATTTACAAAACCTTTGATCTCAAGTTCCGAACACTTCAGAATCCAACGATAGGAAGGCTCTTGTCCTAGTCGTTTCAAGACATAGGAGTGTCTAAATGAGTGGTATGGTGCAACAGATATAAGTGTGCATTCACTGTAAAATGATTTTGAATTTTGAATCGCACACCACGTTTTACAATCAAGTCCTTGATTTTTAGATATCCCTCCTTTAATTAGTCCTTTTTTCGAATATATGTGACCACTTGTTAGATCGCTTCAAGACAAACTTTGTGGTCTTTGCATTAAATCCTAAATGCAATGCGTGATTAAAAATAGGATGCAAAGTAAGAGAATACGTACCTTGCCTCCAGTGATCTACGATGCAAAAATGCATGCAATGCAGAAAAGTAAATCTAGAGGCTGCTCATACAGACCTAAATGGTTCGTCCTAGGGCAGGCAGCTCATTTTCTTTTTTTCTATTTTTTTTTAGAACTACTTTTGCACAAGGAAATAAAAGCAATAATAATAAAAAGAAAAAAATAAACCTAAATCTAAAGAAAAGGGAACAGACTCCCAAAAATTACCCAACACGGGCCCAAAACAAAATCGGGGAACAGACCCCTCAAAATATGCCCCAGAACAAGGGTTTCAAACTATCTGCAATGAAAAATTAAGTCTACAGTCTTAATTGTAGTTTAATTAAACTAGCGACTAAATACAATGGTGTCCGTCGCATCCTCGTCCTTCTCCTCCTTTCAAAATTGCTCATCCACTTCTCGTCTGGCAACGTCAACGGTCGCCTCTCACACAGGCTGATTCTTGCACAAAATTTCTTGCATAGAAAGGAAAATAATAAATGGCCAAATCTCTCTGCAATTGACAAATAATCAAAATAAAATTAGGCAAAATTATTGCGTCTGTTGCCTCCCCAGCAACGACGCCATTTGCCTCATCGATCTTTCGCTTTTAAGTCGGTTGCAGTTTAATGTGGTGGAAAAATCGACTGATCAATATTTAAGAAGAAATAACCACTCGCAGAGGAGCGGGTCGTATCCACAGGGAGGCAATGACGTACTAAAATTCCCACCAATTAAAAACGTTGTTCGTAGTTAGTTTGGACAAGAATCAAGCCAAGATTGCCTTTAGATTAAGGTTTAAGCAAGAAACAATGCTGAAATGGCAATTATGAGAAACTAGAGGATATTTTCCGCAATGTAGAATCAATAAAATATCATTAAAAACTGACAATGGCAGAAAATGTAATTTCTAATTGATGGTTTACTGTAGCAAAACAGGGGAATTTCTCCCCTTTGTCTTGTGTGACGAGGAGCGAATGGCTAGGTGCGGGAAGCTCGGAGGAGGTCCTTTGGACTGAGGGCTTCGAATCGGTGGTGGCGGCGAGTCGCGCGGTGGCCGGAAGTGGCCGGACGAGCTCCGGCGGAGGTGATGCAGCCGGTGGGAGTACGTGGCCTGTTGGCGTGAAGTCTGCCGCGCGTTGCTGCTGCGGGGGTGGCTGCTGCTGCTGGCGTGGGCACTGCTGCAGCTGGCGTGGGCACGGGAGCACAGGCATTGTTGGAGGATGCTGCCGGCGTGGGAGCGTGTGCGTTTGGAGGGTGCAGCAGGCTGAGGAAGACGTGGCTGTTGGAGTTGAGCGGGTGGCTTCAGACGTCTGGGAAATTTCCCGGACGTCTTAAGTTACTGAAAGGGTGGCTGAATCAGTAGCTCGGTGGTGGTGGTCGGCAACGACGGCGAGGGAGATGCATGCTAAGGTGCTCACAGTAATGCAGACGAGCTCCGGACGACGGTGTGGCCTGTCACACCACACGCCCACGGTGATGGAGACTCACCGCCACAGTAGAGGCCGACAGTATGGAGTGGAAGAGATAAGTTCTCTCTGCACAGTGGTGGGTCGGTGGTGGAGGCCTCCCAAGCTCGGCTGCCTCCCTCCTCCTCTTTTAGTGGCCTGCACAAGTTTGAAATCAGCTGCCCGACCAGATCCACCACATCCGCTCCCCCTTGAATGGGTCTTCACTGCGGCCGTTCGACGTTGGAGCGGCAGCCAGCCATTCCTGCAAGGAGAATAGTAAAGAAAATAATGTTAAAATATTAGGGTCATTTATATACAAACCCTTAACTTCTATGTTAATGAAAACAATGTACCTAATTGGTTGTCTAATTAGATGAATGCTATTCTAAGCTAATTCTAAATGCACTTAGGATATGAATGCAATGTATGGATTATGTAATTAAATTAAAACTATGAATTAATCTATTTACATCCTAATTTATGCTAAATAAATGTTAGAATTAACCTAATGTGTAGGTACTTAAATACTTAAATAGCCCACAACTATGGGCTAATCAGATTCCACTTGAACTTTAGATGTTTTGAGTGCACAAAGTGACCTAATTTCAAGGTTGGTTGACCCAACAAGGGGTCAACTTCTCCTATTTGTCCTTTGAGAGCCTTAGGTCCTTTCTTTTAGGATTCAAGTGAAATTAAGAACTTGAATTTTAGGGTTTCTCTTGAATAAGTCTTTTCAACCAAGGCTTAGGCACACCACTTTTTGGAATAGTTGATTCTTGCTTTAAAAGATGTGTCTCTAAAACTCTAAACTGGAATCCTTCATTTGGCTCTATTTTTTGTCCAATTTAGTTGCCAAAAATATGGTATCTCGGTCTCAATCAAGAAGGTGGTAGCCCTAGTTACCTTAAATGGATGCACAAATCAATATTTGTTGAAATTAAAATCAGGAAACTTTGGTGACTTAGCTAAAGATGGAGAGCAGGTAGCTGTAATTGACTTTATCTTTGTTTTTTTCCTTTCCAGAATGAGGGGATTAAGAGAAAGGACTACTCGAAGATTACCTACCCTAGGTGTGTTTGCTGTGCTGCCGCCTTCCTTGAATCTTCTCCCCTGAAACAATCACAACAAAAGAGATATATCAAGTTAGTATCAAATCAGAAATTATGATCAAGATTTCTAAATCGCCCATTGCTCCTCGTCAACGGTGCCAAAATGTTTATCGGGTGAGATCAATGTTTCGAAATCGATGCGTCGTAGTATAGTTGAAATCGTTCGAAAACAAATAGATTTTATTAGTCGAAGTTTTAAATTTGAGGTCGAACATAGGGAGAAAATTGGGGTTTAAAAATCAAGCGCACAACTTTAAAATTGAATATAATATGCAATGGAAATCAGAGTTATAGTGCAAAAATGTAAATGTGAACACTGGATATTAATGTATATGAAGAGCACAAAAAAAAAATGGATGTCTGATTTGTGAATCAAACGTCATAAACTTATGATTGCCACAGTGCTATTTCCGATCTCTGATCCATCTCTGGTTGCTTCTTCCTTCTTTTCTTTTCTTTGTGCCTGTGCCTTTACTTCTTTTGCCTTAGTCTTCCTCTCTTTCTTCTCTTCTCGTTCTCTACGGTTCTTCTTTCTTCTACCTTGAGCACCTTCTCCTTCTCTTTCTCTTTTTTCAAACCTTCAGCTTCTTCTCCTTCTCTTTCCCTTTCTTTAGCCCTTTAGCTTCTTCCTCTTCAGTCCTTGCCTTCTCCTTCCCTAGTGTTCGCTAGCTTCAACCCTCCTCGTCCTGGGCTTCTTCTTCTCCTTGCCTGCGAGAGCAAAACCTACCCCTACCTGCCCCCGTGATTTCTCTTCCTCTTTCTCTCTTAGGCTTGCTCTCCCAGAGCCACTTCTCGAGTAATCGAGTCGGGTGCGTGCTCGGGACCAGGCCCACCGGCATGCGGTGGTGGGTGAGGATTGCAGGTCAGGTATACAGGTCATGCTAGGTTTGCGAGGATCGGGTCACGGACATGCGGTGGTGGGTGAGGACTGCAGGTCAGGTATACAGGTCATGCTAGGTTTGCGAGGATCGGGTCACGGACTAGGCAGTGAGAGGTGAGTGGGACCTCACCCTGTGGTCAGGAGGCGATAAGCTCTACTCACATTTTCCTCTTATTTCGCTGTGCCTACTCACAATCTTCCGAGGTGGGACTCAACGTCGCACCTTCCTTCGCATGCGTTCGTAGCAGGAGGTTCCTTCATTGTAGCAGCTACTGGGTCTTCGGAGCCAATCGCTCATCTGGAGTTGTGCGCGAAGGAATTCCACACAACCTGGGACTCGTAGCCTGGAGTGAGGAGACCTGGAGGAGGTTTGCATGCAAGCTCCTCGTGCTCGTTAATGGTAGTAGACCTTCAACACCTGTCAACAAGAAAATGGCCTCGCAACTTCGTCAAAAAGCTCAGATAGCTTCGCCAATTTACGGCAAACGTAGTGCAATGGTAAACGTGGCATGGGGTGGCCAGAGAGTGCGTGCCTATGGCACCCTGTGCGTGAGAGTGGGAGTGTTCGTGGGGTGTTTTGGGGCTTCATGCAGTGAGCGGAATGAGGGTTTAGGATTAGTGAGGTGTGGAGATGCTTATGGGGTGGTTGGCGAGATGGATGGAGGCGTGGAGTGGTGGGGATGCCTTGCCGGATGTTTGGCCAGAGATGAAGAAGGTGAGGGTGATAGCGTGCGTCGAGGTGTGTTTTGAAGGAATAAAGAGAGAAAAACAGTTAGAATAGACAAAGGACTTAGTTGTGCATAGGGAGATGATGGGTGATGCAAAGATGGTGGCCGGTTCGTACTGCTGTCGCCGGAGATGAAGCACTCAGTGGGGGAGAACGGCAACGATGAAGCGGCTGCAGGGGCATTGGCGGGTGTGGTGCGATGAGAATGAAGAGTAGGAAGAGAACCCTGCCACTGGTACTATGGCAGAGCATGAAGGGAAAGAGAGGGTTGTTGCCGGAGCTTACTGAGTCACTGGTCGAAGGGGGAAGAGACGAAGTAAGGGAATTCTCTTGCCAATTTCAAGTGTGGAGGATGCGGGGTGATTTAGGCATGCTTTCATAGGTCTTAGCGGAAGGTTTTGCACTTGGAAGCCATGCTTCCAAGCACGACAACGTTGTCGGAGATGGAAATTATAAGGGGAGCCAATTCTCTCATGCATTCGCTTGAGAGATTGGGTACCAAATCGAGCCTCTAATTGTATTCAAACTGGTGGAGATTTCTCAGAGAATCTCCCTTTCAAATTTGAAGGGGATTCTATGAGAAATCAGTGGGATCTTTCCTTCGAACCTTCCTAGAGTGGGATTCCCTCCACTATAATGGTAGAGGGGCCTTGTTGCAGATAATGAAGACAACGATAGGGGGGTCTCTACAGTAGTTTTCAAAGAATAGGGGTAGAAATGTAATTGGGCTAGAGTTATTTACAAAGTAGGTCAAGATGAATTCCCCTTAGGTCCAAATTTTAGTACAAGCCTAATTTGGACCTAAGGAATCGAATGCTGAAGTTGGATTTTAGGTTTGACCATGTCTAACTAGGCAATTTGCGTAAAAACCAAATTTAGGGCAAACATATGATTGAGACTCTAATTTAGGTAAAAATAGGTTCTAAGGGCCAAATTAAAGGGTCTAAACAGAGAATATTTTTCCATAATTTTTAGAGGGTTTAGATAAATTTTATCTTGACTAGAACCTTATTAAATTAAGCAGGTCTTTTTTAGGTTTACAAGAAGTCATTTAATTCCAAGAATTCACATGAATCCTTTTCTGTTTGAACCAACCCACCTTTTATCTTGTTAAGACCATTTGACCTGTGTTTAGCCCATGAGAAAACCCATTGTTGTACTGTAATGGTAAAATTGCAATTTTACCCCTTGTTTCTTGCTTTTCTTTCATAAGGGTTATTTAATTAGTCAAGACATTCAGTTGGTTATGTAGGAGCATTTGTTCTCTTTTCTGGGTCAAAATGAGCTAGTTAGGGCTCATGATAGTGTTCCCATCAGATTACATATGGTGCTATAGGACTCTGATCAAGGCGATTTCGAAGAAATTGGACTCCGATCGTCATCCTAATCTGATTCACATGATCAGATCATCAATCTGAGGCTTCGAAATAAATCTCCTTCTCTCCTTACCACAAAAAGGAAGCAATTAAGCTAAAATATGTACAATTACTCTAAGTGCTGAATGATGCATGCGATGCAATATTTACAATATGAAATGCAAATCTAAGCCTAGGAGTATGTATAAATAGGCATTCTAACCAAAATAGATGTGTCTACATCTTACCCCCATCCCTATCTTTTGCTAGTACCTAGCAAAATTAAACTACATGGTGTGTATAAAAAAAAAATTAGGACTCAATTGCTTAGGGCTACGTTGTTTATTAATAATAGAAGATTACAACTAAGGTCCTAAGCTACAAAAACTCAACAGTACCTGGGTGTCTGCCAGAATGCAAATTGCTCAAGTCCTCAGTTTATTTAAAAATTGAAGATACATTTTTGTGTTTTTCTTCTTTTCTAATTTCTTTTGGACTTTAGGAGTTTGAGTGTTTCGGGATAACTTTTTATGGCTACTTGACCTGCCCAAGACTCGAAAAGGACTCTAAGTGCTAAGCATCTTGTGAATGGGTGATAGACTCATTAGGCGGCCATTAAAACGGACTTCGGGTTTCTACGACCCTAAGTGACCTTGAAGATTTCTACCTAGATGTTTGGTCTTTTTGAACGGTAGCTTTCTTTCTGCTTTTAAATTTTGTTTAGGGTCAACAAAAGGGCAAACCTAGTGTATATCTCCTCGATTTATTCTACTTCCCTGCTTCTTACCAGAGTGTTTTGGGAATTATTTATGCATTTTTGTGTGTTAGGCTCTGGACAACTAGCCAATGGGTTATTACCCACTCTAACTTGACAGGCATACTCGTGCGGTGAAGTATGGTTCATTTTTCTATTTTTTCCCCTTTTTCTTTTGTCTCTCTTTTTTTTTTTAGTACAATTTTTTTTCTTTTTCTATGTGGGTGGTTTCCCTAATCTAAGATTTACCTAAAGGAAGTATGAAGACAATGGTCATGTGGCTAGGCTCTAGACATTCGACGGATGAGCTGTTACCACCAACAACTTACCAGCCGTACCACCCTAGACAATTCATTAGCTACCCAATTTCCGTAAAAACTGCTAGAAAGTGAGTTAGTGCAAATAGTGTGTAGATGCTTAGACTTACAATCCCCTTAAACCAGAGGGCGGGTTGATAAGTCGTGTACTTATCATCCCAATTTATTCATCAAATTAAAGTAAAATTACTTGGCGAGGACTCGAAACTAAGTGCACATTTGAGTGGACACTCGAGCTAATTATACCCGAAGACCTGAAGAGTCTAAGTGTTCAAGTCATATCGTATCGTTTCCTAAAGTTAGTAACTTCCAAATGCCTAAGTTCTCTTCTAATTTTTTTTTTTAAATTTTCATCATTTTCGTAAAGAAACTAAAATAAATTCTATGGAGTTAACAAAATGATTTCAAGAATTAATTATCCACCCCCCCATGCCTAAATGCTGGAATGTCCTCTTTGTAAAAATAAAGACACGAAAAGGGTGGACTAAAAAAAATATCACCTGAATTTCGTGAAAATCTGCTCAACTCTGCAGAGTGAAGTGAGTGTACACATGCGCTAAGTTTAATGCCTTTAGCTAGGCATAAAATACATACAAGGAAGAAATGGAAAATTCACAAGTGCAGGTCGAAATCAAAATCAAAAGATTAATCCTCAGACCTACTAGCAGAATGATGTCCATAAATGTGGACCAAGTTGTGGTGCAAACCCATGCCCCAGGGTCAAGTAGTTCTAAGGTTCTGGATGAAAATCACTCAGAATTGAAGATTATTGTGCTTGTGGGGCCGAGCCTGTGGCTTAGCGGTGTGCAACCTAGGACTAAAGTGTCGGCCAACAGATTGATCTGATTCATTAAACTCGGGTATCCGCTTAAATACATCTCAGAAAAAAAATCAGTTATTCCAAGCTTGGGTTGCATATCAAAGTTATCGTTAGGGTCCTGGTAAAAATTAGGTGGTTTCAGGTCAATAGGAACCCTTAGATCCAAAATCATAGTTCCCTCAGAAGTAGCTTCCCAGATTTTTATTTCCAACTTCGTATCTTCCAAGAACAAGGTTTGTGGGACCTCCAGACCATTGTGCACCCCATCCAAAATACCCAAGTCCAACAATTATGGATAAATCAGGATTGACTTGGGTACAATGATTTCCAAATCAAAATCAATCCCTTCGAGGTGTGGTTGAGGAGTGGGGCTACTGATTGAATCTTCTAGTAAATGAGGATTCGAATCCTCCAAGTTAGCCCCAACCAAATCCAACTCTTCAATGAATGGGCTATCAAATGGTTCGTCATGCTCCTTGAGCCCATTAGTCTCACTAAAATCATTCTCCTTGATCTCAAGTGAGACTTCACTAAGAGATTCGTCACCCTTAGAATAAAAGAATTCATGATCCTCATTTATATATGTCTCAAAATCATATGTCTCTTCATGGTCCATGGAGACGTGATCCTCATTTATATATGTCTCAAAATCATATGTCTCTTCATTGTCCATGGAGGCGAATATTTCGTCACTCCCTGGCTTTTGGATCTCGGGTGAGACACTTAGTTCATCCTCAATGGGTTGCTCTAGCCCAACCTAGTCATCCCTGATCTCAGAACATGTATCCCTCCCAATAAGCGCCTGAGCAGGTTCAGACATTGGCTCTCCTAAAGGGGGTTCGTCATCAGAATCATCGCAAGATTTGACTAGTGCGACTACAAATTTCATTCTCAATGTCGACATTTTCCCAAGTAGAAACTCACCCAAGCCCCTATTGCTAACATTTTGGAGCAAATCCAATAGAGAACTATTAAGTTCATCAATCATTTTGATCATAGTCTCCAATGCTTCAGTGCATGGTATTAGCTGAGCTTCTAAAGATTAAATGGTGTTCCTCAAGCTAGCCAAAACCTTGCCTTAGACCAGGTTCACCAGAACCGAATGGTTCGATTCATGTTTGTGTGGGTTTGGGTTAAATCTAGTGGAGTCAAGATATTGAGGTTCTCAGGTTCCTCCCTGATGGTAGGTCATTTCAGGTTGTTTAAAGAATGGTGGAGACCATTATTCAGTGGAATACTGGGGAGGGTAAGTGTTATAATCAGCATATCCTTCTTTGTTGTAGATCTGGTTAGGTTGATTATCAAAGGATGGAGATCTATAATCATTGTAGCTTTGGGATGGATAGTAAAAATCGTCTTGTTATCTAGGGTTAGACCCTAGACACTGAGGTCCAGATTCATATCCCCAATCAAAGTTGTCCCGACTAGGAGATGGGTAGTCATAAGTCAAGTCGGGATAGTAGTCATCTTGAGGATAAGTGTTGGTGGGAGGGTAGGATGGGAAATGCATGCAAGATGTGAAGCATACATGGTAGAATAGGAGGGGAAATCAGAAGAAAGAAAGGAGCCCTATAATACAAGCAATCAACCCTATCGTTAGGTCGGTTAGCTTAAGGTCCTATAGACTCCCAGGACCCATCTTCAGATTATAGCTGATTTAGTCTACTTATCTGATCAATCCAACCTGTTAGAAGGAGGGGTTGGGGAGAAGGTTCTTCCTTTCGCTTACGCCTCCGGTTCCTAGTGTACCCCCTAACTACGATCGTTTGATGCTACTCCCCTAGCATGACATCGTTTAGTAGCTTTTAGGGTTTAATCTCTAGGTTGGTTCAATCAGGGTTTAGTAGAACCGTCTAGGTTTTACAAGAACTGGTGATGATGTATTCCTTTGGAAATTAGAAAAGAAATGTGGAGTGCCTGGTTCAGCCCAAAAACTCAACCCTAAGTGGCAAGCTATTGATGAATCACTTTTATCATAAGTGGTGTGGCCCAAACAGTTCAATCAATTGGCTTGTTGGACCACTTGATTAAGGCACACGATGGTTAACGTATTCAGATTTCTACTCAATTATGTGTATTGAGTTGAAGTGTAATGAGTACATATGTCAAATCCCGGTTAAGTAGTAAAATCAAAGAGGAATGGTGCACCTTAAGTCGAAAGTTGTGGTGTTTAAAGTGTGTCACTTTCAGTAAATCCCACAAGGGAAGAGTGTTTTTTATATATATGTGGGGATGAGATGGGTGGAGGTGGCAAAGAAACAACCAAATCTATTCTAGTGTTTATAAAAAACACCTAAGTTGATTTGGATTCAAGTTATTAGTGGTGAAATGAAATCTAGGGAGGGGGTGGTGGGGGAAAACTTACAAATGTCTGTACCCACATTTTACTCGAATCTACTGCCTTCAGCTCCTCGATCAGGTTCCTACAAGATAATAAATCGAAGAAGAAACATAGGTTAGAAAAATATGTAAGTAATGCAGGAAAACACGAAAAAACCAAAGAGCATTGCCTCTTCGTCAACGACGCCAAATGATGACGGTGGATTTGCACATGTAAAGGGTTTGAGCTTGGAAAACCCATCGTCGTAAGTTCGATTCATGAGAAAATTCATCGATTAGATATAATTTATAGCCGAAACTCGAAAAGTCAGTCCTGGGCCGATCATAGGGAGGCGAATGTTTGGTTTTGAAAAGCCCCATTTCGCTTTTTATTTATTTTTGTCATTTTTATCTTTTCTAAATTTTTTGGTATTTTTAGCACGTGAGAAATTAGGTCGATGAATTCTAGCCAATCCACTTACAAAATAAATAGAGAGAGACAGAGATAGAGAGAGAAATAATCATGTATTTTTATAATCAAATATTTATTACAACTAGGAAGGTGGGACATCTATAATACGAAAGCAATAAAGATAAGATAGGTGAGAGAAATACCCCTCGACGGTCGCTTGGAGGATGACTCGCTCTGACGTCACCTGGAGGAAGGTGGTGAGGAGCGAGATGACTGAGGACAGAGCTGGAGGATGGAGGGTGGGGTAGGATGGCGTCGCGGCAAGGATCTTCCTCCCGATGGGATGTGAGAAGATGGCCACGGGATGCTCCACGAATGGGGATGAGAGGCGGGAACAAATATTTGCGTTCCACTCTAGAGGAGCATCCCAGGCTCGGGACAAGCACTCTCTAGAGCCATGGAGGTGGTGAGAGGAAGAAAGGAAGAGATGAAGAGCAATGGGAGGGGTAGGGGTCCATTTCTAGTGGAAGAAAGAATAAAATTCGTATACAGGACTTTTAGTGATGGTTCTAAACATCGTTGAACATCCTACGCAAACATTGCTGAAGACAACCCACGCACCCACCCACTGCTGCGCTAGCGCGTCGCATGCCCCAGTGCATACCCATGCGCATCCACTACATTGCTACATGTGCATGGCTCCATGCACGCACGGGCACCTGCGCATGGACGGCCTAGGTTGTGCCATGTGGCATGATTTAGGCCGTCCATCTTGTTTTCATTGTAGGGGCTGCTACAGAGGTCGAATTGAGTCGATTTTTATGCCATTGGGTTGCAATCATCGACCCAAATCTATCCGGATTGTCGGATTTATCGTTTGAAGCTTTGAATTACGTTACTTAGTCCCTTGGTCGTTAATCTTCCTCAGACTGCATATGGTGCTATCGGACTCCGATCAAGGTGATTTCAGAGGCGTTGGACTCTGATCGTCGTCCTGATCAGATTCGTATGGTCGGATCATCAATCCGGAACTCCAAAATAAATCTCCTTCTCTCCTGAGCATAAAAAGGATGCAACTAAACTAAAATATATACAATTACTCTTAATGCAGAATGATGCATGCTATGAAATATTTATAATGGAATGCAAATCTAAGCTTAGGAACATACATAAATAGGCATTTTAACCGAAATGGATGTGTCAACATCACCTATCTCTATAAAACACAAAAATAAAATAAAAATCCGAAAAACAACAAAAATTCCATAAACGTACCCTTGTACATAGTATTTATGCTTTTATATAAAACTAAATTAAGTCTATATAGCATCCATAGGTACATAAAGTTTATAAATAACTTATATAACTATTATATTTGCTTAAGTAGATATCTATATTAAGTTATACATTATGTATTATAATAATGAAATTTTGGATTTATTTATTTATATTATATGTACATAATCCATGTATATTTGTAAATAACTATGTATATACTTACAACTATAGGTATAATGATCCATATAGTTTAAATTAATTATAATGTACAATAATGTATCCCTATATTTATTTATTTACCTATATACTATATATAATTATACTTATAAGTTAATTAGCTATATTAGTAAGTTAATATAATTTAAATTAGTAAATTGATAAACTAATGAAATAAAATATTTTCTATAGTTATATATTATAGTTTAAAGTATTTTTAGTATATTTATAGCTTATTTATACAGTAGAACAATACATATAATGTGTATAATATGTATATATGTATAAAATGCTTATTTAAATGCGTATAAATTGAAATAAATCAATAAAAATAAATTATAAATATGTAATAATAAGCTAATGATATATACTAACTAATTTATAAGTCAATTGAACCTTTAATTTATTAATTTATACTTTAATTAAGGAATTATTTAATAAATCAATGTGCATTTTTCACTAACATTATGGATCTTTTAAATTTACTTATATTTAAATAAAGTTAAAATAACTATACCATTGAGTATCCCTATGTATAGGCTACATATACATATAATTTAATTTTAAAATAATTAAGTATTTAATGCCTAAATTAATGGCTAAGCCAAAATCCATAAATCGATGCTGAGAACTAGCATTGCATTTTCTTTCACATTTGTTGTTGAGTGGCTGCAGTGCTATAAGTTGAATGGCGCCCGATAGCTTGTCATCCAAAGAATAGGGGTCGGATCCCATATCATTAATAACGCTACTATCTATAATGAGAAATAAGAGAGAGCTGGGAGCTTGTAGCCCAGTTAGGCTAGGTCAGTTCGGTCTAGGCTAGTGCTGGCCCGAAACTATGTAAAAGCACCTAATAAAAACTATGGGCCCGACTTAGTAGTGGTCGATCTGGCTCCTAGTGAGCTATTTATTCCATGAAGGGTTAGGCCAGCCAATTAAACAATTTTTGGTTTAAAGACTAATTGTGGTTAAAAGTTAAGTGTTACGTGTTGAATGTGTTGTAAAGTTAGCTATGACTTGTGTGTGTGTGAGTTATATATGTTAGTGTACTTGTGTGTGCATGGGTCCGTTGTGTGTGATATGTATTAAGTGTTGAGTTAAGTGTGTGCGCATTATATCTATGTAAATATAATATATAGTTAGTATGTATATACCACAAATATATGTATATATCACTACTAGGAAAGGGAGAATTGGTCGGGGATATTTGGTGACGGTTTCGGTAACTATCACCAAAAGTAACCTATGGTAACAGTTCCACTCAAAATCGTGACCATAGAGGGAGAGTGAGATTTGCTTTCTGCTTTGGCGACAGTTTCAAGTGGGACCATGACCATAGGATACCATTGGTGACGGTTCTAAGTGGAACCGTGACCATATCCTTCCCTTTGGTGATGGTTTCAAGTGGAACCGTCATCGTAGCCTTCCCTCGTGAGTGCACCCTCTCCGACATATCCCTTTGGTGACAGTTTCAAGTGAAATCCTCACCATAGCCTTCCCTCACCTGCCCGTCCTCTCCAGCATTTCCCTTTGGTGACGGTTTCAAAATTTTCCCATCCCTCCCACGCACCCTCCTCCGAAATTTCTCGTCGTCGACTTCCCCAAAAACCTAGTCCTGCCCTCATCACCTTCCACCTCCCCTGACTCCTCAACCCCCTCCCCGACGGCATCAGCTCCACTGACCATCGCCTACCCCCTTCCCTCTCCCGACGATGGTGCTTCTGTTGACTCCTCGTCAAGATCGCCAGCAGCACCTTAGCTACCCCTCATGATCACCATCGAAAACCAACTCCTGCTGCCATTACCTTCCCCCTCCCTTGACTCTCGAATTGAATACCCGATGACATCACCTCCCTAGACCATCCCCAATCCCCTTCACTCTGTTGACGAAGGCGCCTCCTCTGACTATCCCCTCCCTAGCAGCACGTCTCCTCCCCCTCAAGACCACTACCTCTCTCCCTCCCTCATCTTCCCCAGTAGCACCTCCATTACCACTACTGCTGCTTCAAGTAGGGTTAATCCACCACTCTTCCTTCATTTTATTTATTCGCTTATTTCATACCTCCTCCTCCAACTCCACATCTCTTGATCTCCTGTTATTATTATTGTTGCAGTATTTGATGGATCTATTTGCTGCAGGGTGGCTCAACGAGATCTATTGACCTTGGATTGGCTCAAGGGTTTACACGTGCACCAAGTGTTTGATGGTATGCCAACAAGTTTTGAAACTGCGAAGCTTTTTTTGGTCATAAACAACATGCATCTAGGAAGCTTCTTAGATAATCTTATCTACATCATGGTAGTCTTGCCACAGACCAGACCATTATTTGATGGTTAATCACTTTACCGATGATGTGTTTTGTTAGTGTGGAGATGAAGAAGAAGAGGGTGTTTGTTGCTCATGACCAAAAGGAAATCCTCTTGTTGCCTTCTTTTTTTTTTTCTCCTCTAGTTTTCTTGAGGTCACATGATGAGTTTCCAATCTTAGGTCTTTACAAGGCTTTGTGTGTTTGATTCTTTTTTTGCTACTATTTGGTGGTGTGTGTGTGTGCTTTTAAATATCCCCATGGGGGATTGTTGATTGGTGGATGGGGTGGATGGATGTATCATATAATTAACGTGTAAAGTATAAGGGAATAAAGCTCCAGCAGATCAACTGCAATGTGTGGGAGGTGGAGGGTCGGGGGGGATCGAAAGGCTAAGGGTGATTGTGATGGGAGGAGGGGAGATATCCATTGATTGGAGCTGATCCCAGAGGGGAGGAATCTAGATGGTAACTCCAAAGCTATTAATGGAAGAGTCAAACATGCAATCTACTTAAAATGTTATGCCATTGATCCATGGAGAGACAGGAATGAAAGCTCACAGCCTACAGAAAGAAAAGTGTTAGCCGTGAGAAGTGGAACATTCTGCAAGGAAGTAATTAAAATTGTCAGTGGCCTTTTTGACCATCTCTTGTGAGTTGATAATCATATGCATGGTTACTGTGTGCTAAGAGGTGGGTGTTAGGGTGTGATGTCTCTATGAATGGCTATTAAGTTGGGTGGTAGCAAGGAGGTGTTTTTAACGAATATGATTGCAAGCTTGGATACTTATTCTATTCATTTAACTTGGGGATGAAAGGAAGATGCAGGCATTGTTGGTCTGCTCCTACGGGTCTATTTGTCATAGAATTAAAAATGAGGCATTATCTTTCACGTCAAGTGTAGTTACTGGATAAACGAATAATATATGGTATTAAGGGACATCATATAAATTTTTTTTATTCTTACTTTCATCATCTCAAAGTATACTTTACATCTACCTTGACAAATTTTTATAACAAATGAAAACAAAAATTACTTGCATCTTATCCACTTATATATTGTATCTATTTTCGTTAATCTACTCGTAATACAAATGAAAACAAAAAAAAGAATAATACAAAAATTTAATCATCACCTCTATCGTTTACTAATCCATCACATACTTCATCACTTTTAAACCCTACATCTTTCTAGAGTTTGTCTAGTTTTGAACTTTAAACCTTTATTAAGTGAGACTTTAAGTTTTTTCACTACTACATTCGGTAAGAGTTGAGTTTACAGAAATGTCACCCAATTGGAGAGGTTTGTAATTATTTTCAAGCTTAGATCCTTTAAAGTGTGGCCCTTCATGTAATTCCAAGCTTGGATCTAGGCAACATCCCTTGGCTGCATCAATAAGGTTATGGAAGAGTGTCTGGACAGTAGAAGAAAAATGACAAATTGACTTGGATCTTTTGATATGCATTAGGGTGGACCACACATATAATATTCTGTGGGTAAAGGGTATTTGTCTTGCAATCATGTATTAGATGCAAATGAAAAATTAGTCTTGCCTATAAGGTCTGAATACAATTTGCCCTGAAGTTCATGTAATATGATCCAAGTGTCCACTATTCTAAAAAGCTTATCCTATCAATTGATACAATTCAAATACTTCTTGATTTGGTTGGGTTTTTTTGGTCAATTAAAACAAAACAACTGGTTTCCTTTCTTTTCTTTTGCTAATGTACATCATGAACTTTTGCAAGTTTATGAATGTTATTGCTACATTTCTATTACCCTGATAGAATCGTAAATGTTGGGAAGAGAGGGTGGAAGAGAGGAGCATCACTATCCAGGTTGAGTAGGATAGGTTGAGTTAGGTAAACTGGTGGCTCAACAAGGATGGGCAAACTGGCATGGGATGTGTTACACTTAAGAGGGTTAAGTAATCTTTGATGTTTTAATTTAGGTCCAGTTGCCATATTATTCAAAATAAGAATCCATATAATCATCCTTTTAATAAGTAAATCTACTTCAAATTGACTAAGAAGATATTCCATTCTTGGTAGTAGTACATTTATGATGCTAACTTATGTTATTACTATTCTTTTCTTTGTAACTATTTATTTATGCAATCTGTAGATATCCACACTTGCACAACCTTAGATGCACATGATGACAAACAATGAGAAATATAATCCTTAGGGTACAAGTTGAAAGAGTAGGCAAAATTATATTAATATACATGGTCATTCAAGACTTATAATCATGTCATACAGACAATGTGTTAATGTATGTGTATCTTACACACATGCATGATGTGTTGTCTTTATAATATGTCATAAGTCTTGATCATCCTTAGTTCAGTAAAGTTCTAAACTAAGGAGGGTTCTTGAAGATTTGATCACAACTTAGATGTTACTTATTATATGTAATATATGTTTAGAGAAATCTCGGTGACATCTTTATGCTCTTCTCTGGTATGCTAACTAAACCTACCTAGGTTTCTTAAACACCTTAAATTAGGTGTTAAAGGAATCTAGTTGAGGTTAGTTTTGGGGACATTCTGGAGAAGCACTTTAAATTTGATCACAACTTAGTTGTTAAATATCTGTTGTTTCTTTATGTAACTTACTTTCATTGTTTGTGGGTTTATTTGATTATAGGTTTCCATAGATAAGTGTTGGATTGGTTTGAGGATTTCTGATTATTTTTGATATAAGAGCGGAGTGACTTCATTCTTAGACTGGGCATTTCATGAAGATAGGAAGCAATATAGAAGAGGAGACTTCAACAAGATAATTTGTTGTCCATGCAAAAGTTGTTTGAATGGATTTATGTATGATCATAACACAGTATTTGGGCATCTAAAATGTACTGGTTGGTGGCCTCACTACACAGTTTGGATCTCGCATGGAGAAGAAATCACTTATCCTTCTATTGATAATGATGTTGAGAAATGCATTGAAGATATTGGAGGTGATAATGTTGCAGAGATGTTACAAGAGACAGAGCTGCAAATGCTGATAGTCATGATAATGATAATATGTTTGGAGATTGTAATAATTTTTATGATGCACTGAAGGCAGCAAAGGAACCCATTGCTCCTGGAATTAATTCAATGTCAAGGTTGTCATTTCTTTTGAGAATGTTTCAAATTAAAGTGATGAATAAGGTAACATCTAAGTTAATGTCTGATGTCCTTAAGTTTATAGAAGAGTTGTTAAATAATCCCAAAGACTTTCCTTAGTCGTGGTATGATGCAAAGAAAGAGTTTCGCATACTTGGCATGAAGTGTGAAATGATTGATGCTTGTAAGAATGACTGTATGCTGTACACTAAAGAAAATGCATACTTGACTAGTTGCCTGCAATGTGGAGAAAGAAGATATAAGGAAAATACCAGTTCAAATGCATGAGGGAAGAAATGATCAAGGAAGGTACTACGTTACTTTCCTTTGATTTCTAGGCTACAACATCTTTTTATGTTGAGTAAGACTACGAAGTGGATGACATGGCATCATAATAACAAATCACGAGATGCACTTATGCATCATCCGATAGATTCTGACGAGTTGGCTACATTTGAAAAAAGCATGCTTTATTTGCAGAGGAAACACGTAATGTTAGGCTTGGTCTTGCAATTGATGGATTCAATCCTTTCGAAAATATTAATCCATCATATTCAATATGGGCAGTGGTGATATTTACATATAATTTGCCACCAGGGATGTGTATGAGATCTTTGTTTATGATGCTGACGCTTCTCATCCCTGAGAAGAAGGCACCAAAAGATGCAACGATGTTTACATGCAACCACTCATCGATGAGTTGAAATTGTTGTGGTACAACGAGGTTGAAACATATGATGCAGCTAGAAAATAATTTTTTAAGATGCATGCAGCACTGTTGTGAACTATTAATGATTTCCCAACTTATGCAAATTTATCTGGTTGGAGTACCAAAGGCAAGTTGGCATGTCGTATATGTATGGATGATATTTATTACTTGTGTTTACCTGAAAGCAAAAAATTATGTTATTTAGGACATTGTAGATTCTTACCAATTGAACATAGATGGTGACAATCTAGGTTTAAAGACAAATTTGGTGGTAAACCATGGCGCTATTCATCCAAAAATCCAAAAAATTTTCGAAGAATAGATACAATCAGGTTGGAGGATACAAGATAATAGAGAAGTTACAATAGATTGGTAATATCCGATTAGATCGTCTAATTCATAAAGATCTTAAAGACTTGTGTAATTCAGGATTTAAAAAGAAAAGCATATTCTTCATGGAGCTCCCTTATTGGCATGATCTCACAGTTCGTCGCAATCTTGATATGATGCATATCGAGAAGAATGTTATGGACAATATTTTAGATATGCTAAACTTAACGGATAGTCTAAAAGACACGTTGAAGACCCATACTGATTTGAAGATGTTGGGCATTCATCCTGAGTTGCATGTAAATCATAAAGATGATGGCAATTATCACTTTCCTCAGGCATTATATACTTTGAAGGATGAGTAACGACTGAAGATATTATCTTTTCTTAAAAATATCATGGTTCCAAATAGATTCTCATCACAACTTTCTACATGTGTAAATGAAGCATTGAAGAAGGTAAGTGGGTTAAAGAGTCATGATTGCCATGTTTACATGCAGATCTTGTTTCCACTATCAATTCATGGAGTGCTTCCTTAACCAGTTGTTGACTCTGTAGTGGAGATAAGCTGATTATTCAAAGTTATATGTTCAAAGACATTGGATTCTCAACTGTTAGACTATTGGGACAAGCAAATTGTGATCACACTATGCAAGATGGAGCAGATTTTCCCTCCTGCATTTTTCGATGTCATGGTACATCTTATACTCCACCTAGTGAATGAGGCAAGGATTGTTGGACCAGTTCAGTATAGGTGGATGTATCAAGTTGAGTGCTTCTTGAAAAAATTGAAAGACTACGTCTTCAATGAGGCTAAGCCAAAAGGTTCAATTGCCGAAGGGTATCTTGTAAAAGATTGCATCAACTTTTGTGTGATGTATATGGATGGTCCCGATAATCGATTCAATCGATTGGAAAGAAATGATGATAGATGAAACGGTGAAAATGTGGAATATTATTTTTTTGTATTTGATATCCGAGGAAGGCCAATCATACGAACGGAATTTAAATCAATGTCTGAACATGATCGGCGATTAGCTCATATATTTATATTAAAGCAGATTCTAGATTTTTACGATTAATTTCAATAATCTTCGAAAATTTGTAGATGTGAAGAAGACTTCATTGACTGGTTCAGAACTCGTGTGCAAGAAATGAAATAAAACAATGGTCCGCAATGGATAGAAGATTTTGATATAATGATGAACATACCATTAAGTCATGCACATTATCACTCTGGATATATAATAAATGGGTTAAGATTTAGAGTGTAATTAGTTGATGATGTAAAGGCTACACAACATTCAGGCGTTATTGTGAAATGTGATGGCATACAAACTGGCAGTGATGGTTACTATGGGAAAGTCAAAGAGATTGTGGAAGTCAGCTATAGTCGTGATTGCCGAGTCGTCATATTTAAGTGTTGCTGGTTTGATATTTTTAATAGTAGATATGGTGTTAAAGTTGACAAAGAAACTAGTTTCAAAAGTTTGAACAAGGTTCGTACAATTCTTCAAGCATTTGAACCGTTTGCATTAGCTTGTCAAGTTGAACAAGTTTTAACGTGACTGATAATAGTAGAAATAGCTAGATAGTGCCAATAAGAACAATGCTGCATGATTATTATGATATAGAACATGATAAGGATCCCGACTTTGATTCTGAAGCATACCAAGATGTGCTACAAGATGGAGGAATAGGTCATGGTGCAATGGATATTGATATTTGAGGTAAACATTTTCAATTAAGCTATTTTGGAGAGTTTAATTATTTCATTCTTAAAAATTTTTTCATATATTTTCTCCCGTGCAGGTTTCCCTATTGTATTTAGTTGATCTTTTACTTACTTTGGCATACTTCTTTCGTTACAGTTGACTATATAAAAAGTATGACATCATCCTTTTATAATTTGTAGCTCCTCCCTTATTTCATGTAACCAATGTTATGATTTCTTTTTGAATGAATCATATAAGAGCAAGCTTTCCATTTTCAAGTTTGTGCTTTCTATACATAGTGGCATGAAGTATAATCAAATTGAAATTATTCTATTGGAATAATCAAAGTGAAATTTAATACAAAGTAGCATCAAGTTGGAGTAAATAAGGTGGTCACATTCAGTAGTAAATTTTCTAGTGTATTTTTTTAATTAATAATTTTCTTTTCATCTGTAGATGACACCTAGGAAGTTGATGCCATAGAAAAAGCATCGTCATGATATGTGTAGTGATGACTCTTCATTTGAGCCAGATGACCAGGTCCAACGACATGAGGGTGGCATCAACAACCAGCCTGAGCCCCAATGTGAACCTCAACGCTACTCACAGCATGACAATCAACTACAGTTCCCTTCTGATGAGAGCCTCACATTGAGCCCTAACTAGCTCATTTTGACCTAAGAAACAGAATAATAACTCCAACACAACCAAGAGAAGGGCTTAATTCAAGGAATAAATGTTTTGACAAGAAAACATGAAATAAAGGTTAAAACTGTAATTTTACCATTGCATTACAAAAATAGGATTTATCATAGGCAAAACATAGGCCAAATGATCTGAATAAGATAAAAAGTGGGTTGGATCAATCAGAAAGGGGTTAATGTGCAGTCTAGGAATTAAATGACATTCTGAAACCCTAAAATAGACCCGCTTAATTCAACAAGGTTATGGTCTGGTTAAAAATCAACCAAACCCTCTAAAATTCATGTAAAAATATCCCCTAGGGTTTAAAACCTTCAATTTGACCTTTGGAACATATTTTGACCAAGATTAGGGTCCTAGCTCATTAATTCACCTAATTTGGGTTTTTATGCAGAAAGTCTAGTCAAAATTTGTCAGACCTGAAATCCAACTTCACCATTGGATTCCGTAGGTCCAAATTAGGTTTTTACCAAAATTTTGACCTAAGGGGAAGTCATCTTGACCTACTTCGTAAAATAGTACAGCTAATTACATTTTGGCCCCTATCCTTTGAAAACCATTACACAAACCCCCCTAACTTTCTCGCCACTCTTACAAGCAGGTCCCTCTTCCATTAATGGGGAGAAATCCTTCTCTGGTGAGAAATGGAGGGGGAGTACTCCATGATTCCTCAGAGATCTCCCAGATTTGGAAGGGAGATTCTCTGGGGAATTCCCTTCCATCTGAGCTCAATTGCAATCTCTGATTTGCATCCAATCTCTCATGCGATCGGATGAGAGATTTCGATCTCCAACTACCTTCCTTCTCTGGTGAGGAGTCAGTGTAGAAGGCTTTCCCTCCAAGAACCAGAAGCTCAGCCAGCAACTATAAAAGGATCCCCAATCCTCTGCGAATCCCCAAAGATTGATTTGGCCGCAGACTCCCTCAAAATTCATCTCCCCTCTCTCTGGTCAAGTAGCCTGCAAACTCTGGCAATTCTTCCTTCCCCCTCTTATCGCTCTGTTGCCATACCAGCGGTAGGGTTCACTTCGCCTCGTCCTTCCGTGTTGCACCGCACCAGTGCATGCCTTCTTGTCCTCCTCGTTGCCATTATCTCCCCCTCAGGGCAGTCTTCTCTGAGGATGGCACAAACGCGCCGTTCGTCCCGTCTGCCTCGCCTTCACTCCAAGTACCCCAAATAAGCTCCTTGTCTTCTACTCTTTCTTTTCCCTCAATCTGTTTCACAAAACACCCCTCTACCGCCACTGTCCACCCTCATCTTCCCCATCTCAGGCCAACCTTTGGCGAGATGCATCCATCACTCCACACCTCCACATGTCTTGCCACCAACCTCAACACCTCAGCCATCTACCGCTGAACATTTTCCACCCATTCATAGATCGCCACACGCGCTCCACGCTTCCACCGAACACACCCACTTACACATTCATAGTCTGACCTAGGCACGCACGCTTAGGCTGGTCTGAGCCAAGCCAACACTCACTTCACCTTTGCCGTGGCATAGCCAAGGTTCTCCTGCAGTCTGATAGAGCTGCAACGCCCCTTTTGTGTCGTGCAGGGTAGAGCTCCCATCCGCCATTAACAAGCACACGAGCTTGCTTGTTCTCCAGCTTCAGGCTGCAGGCTTCAGAATTTAGGACCCCAGGGAGCGCAGAATGAAGGTGAGAGTGAGTCCAACCTGAGAGCAAGTCCCGTGAGACCTGCAGCTACGTCGATTGTGCGAAGACACTCTCCTACAGGCCAGCAGAAGCGGGTATGGCTTTTAGTCCCACCTCGGTAAGTCTTGAGCTTTCTGAGTGGTTCAAGTTGATTTTGTGTTCTTCCCTGTTTGCCTCGAAATCACTGTGGTGAGGTCCCTCGTCCTCACCTATCACGCCTCGTCCGTGGCATTTTACATGCAGACCTGGCACCTAGATCGGTCTAACTCCTTCGTGCACTCCTCGCGCACCACACCTACAACGATGCGCCTGGACCCAGGCACGCGACCGACCCGATAACCCGACTCTGGGCGAGCGTACCGAAGAGAGATACATAAAGATAGAGAGACGTGCTGGGACGGTAGGGGAATAGGTTTCGCTGTGTGGTGCTTGTGCAGGAAGAGGAAGCTAAGAGAAGAAGAAGCGCAACAAGAGAAGGAAAGGAAGCAGGACTTAGCCGCAGCAAGAGAAGGAGAAGAAGAAGAGAGACGCACCGTAGCAGAGGAGCAGTAGACCAAGAGAAAGAAGAAGAAGAGAGAGATCAAGGGCAGACGAAGAGGAGAACCAAGAAAGAGTGGCCAAGCAAAGGAAGAGGAGGAAGAAATAGAAGGAAGGTGAAGAAAAGACAAGGCCAGGACTTAACCACAGGAAGAGAATCAAGAAAAGAGAAAAAACTGGAAGGAAAAAGAAGAGGGGTAGGAGTGGCTAAGGAGGAAAAAGAAATGGAGAACAAGATGCCATAGCTGCAGAGCAAAGCAAACAAAAGAAGAGAATAGACTGAAGGCCAATTGTAGTCTGAATTTTTAAGACGTCTGATACAATATCATACGTCCAATTCTTTTTTAGCACTTTTCCACATCATTATTCTGCTATTTTTGTTGAACTAGTTATTGCTTCTTTTTAAAAGTTATGTTCTCAAGTTTTGAAATATCCAAATTGCTCCCTGTATTCGACCTCGGATACTTTGATTTTTGAGTTATAAATTTTTATTTGTTTTCGCGGAGAGTTCATCTATATTATAACAAGATATCTGTTAAAACATGATCTAGCCACATAAACATTTTGGCACCGTTGTCGGGGAGCAACGGGCATTTCTGAAGCTTTTGATCACAACTTCTGATTCAATACTGACTTAATTCCTTTGTTGTGCTTATCTCAAGGAAAGCAGAAAAAAGAAGAGTAGCCGCACAACAACCACACCAAGGAACAGGTAACTTTCTTTAGCCCTCTCTCTTAATCCCCTTAAAGTCTGAAAAAGAAGAAAAACAATCAAAAATCAACCTAGGGCTACCTGTTTCCATACTTAGTAATTCATCAAAGTTGCCAGATTTTCATTTCAATACATCTTGAACTGCACATCCAAGTAAGGTAACTAGGGCTGAAACTTTCTTGATTGAGCCCTAGATACCAATTTTTCAGGCAACTAAATTGAACCAACTAGAGCCAACCTAAGGATTGCAAAGCTAGGGTTTTTAGAGACACATCTTCTCTTCAACAAAGAAGCAAAAAATTTCAAAAACAGGTGTGCCTAAGCCTTGTTTGAAAAGATCTACACAAGAGAAATCCTAAGCAAATCAGGCTCTTAATCCATTTGAACCCTAAAAGAAAGGACCTAAAAGCTCTTAAAGGAACAAGAGGTGAAGTTGATCCTTTGGGACAACCAACCTTAAAATTTGGTCACTTTTCTCACTCAAAAGACCTAAAAGTTCAAGTGGAACCCTAAGCACCTTGATCTTAATTAAAAATGGTAGACTTAAGAGGTTAAGGTCCCCATTCTGGTCAACCTGGAATCTCAGTGATAAGAGAGGTCTGGTGGGGAAACCCTGTAACCCGTGGGGACGCTCTACCGTGTAGGGGTCTTTGCGGGACTCTCCCTCTCTGGTTGCCCAGGTACTTCTCAAGTGGACAACCTTTCTGACTAAGGGGTATCATCCGCGCCGAACCTCTATAGTCACCCAACAATTTTTGGGTGTCTCGATTGGGTCTAGCACCTTCTACTCTCATCACATCCTTCGGTGCATGTTCGGTAGGAGGTCCTTAAGACCATCCTTAAGACCTCCTTTAGAAATTCATTCTCACCGAGGCCAAGCCTCGACACCCTTGTTTGTGCAGCAACCTCACCACATAGACCTTTCCTCTGATTCAGAACGAACTTCTCCTTCTTCTTTCATCTTGGCACAACCCATTGAAGAAGAGAACAACCTTGAGCACCAACTTCAACACCTGACTGATCTCTTCCGAAACTTTGTAAACCCACCGCAGCGACCAATGATGCAAGATCACAATAATCCCACTGCGGTTGCAATTGAGCCTCGAGTCTGAATCCCGGTTGGAGGTCCTGATTCTGAGCTCAAGCCCAATATGATTCATGCCATACCAAAATTTCATGGGCTTAACTCCGAGGATCCATTCCAACATATTAAACAACTCAAGCATCTGGCTTAGACTTTCGGGTCAGATCCACAAAATCAGGATATATGCTCAAGAAAATGTTTTCTCTCTCCATCCAGGACAAGGGTACTCATTGGTATCAAACTCAGACTCATTCAATCAACACATGGGATGAACTTCAGTCCAAATTTTTGAAAAAATTCTTTCCCGTTGGCCGGACAAATGCCTTGCGCCACCAGATCACCCATTTCACTCAACAAATGGGAGAACCTCTTCAAGAAGCATGAGACCAATTCTCAGATCTCATGCAAAAGTGCCCCCATCACGGAGTTCCTAAATGGGAACAAGTTCGGTCTTTTTACCAGGGACTCCGTGAAGACATTCGATTATTCGTCAATGCAACGTGCGGAGGAAACATCATGGGTCAACATGAGGGCACAGTATGGAAGATTCTCGAAAACATGTGCGAGAACTCTATCAATAATGACTCCATGGGCTTATTCAACAGGACGAATGCTTGTGCATCGATGAATCTGAGGGAAGCACATGAGACGCAGGACCTGTCCACATCCGTTGACTTGGAACTCATGGCCAGTCTATTGGACAAGGTTTCTATCATAGAGAAGAAGGTGAACGAGCTAACTCGGCATCTGTAGCGAGCCACCTCTAGCGAGGGAAACTGTGCAAAACATCTATCACCAATCTTCTCAGGGGATGGACCTGTATCCACCCCCGTCTAACTCTCAGACTAGAGTGACCTCCGATCCACTCTATTCGAGTTGGGGGAACTCTGAACCCTTGTATTCTGACTTTCCCGAGGTTCCTCTGACCTGCGAGGACCTCAATGCCATTCAGAATGACCCATTCTCCAATACCTACAACCCTGGATGGCAAAAGTATCCCAACTTTCAGTGGACGGGAAATTCTCAAACTCAAAGCCCACCTTATCAGCCCCGTCCACAAGCTCCTCATCCATATCAGCCGCCTCAGCCTCGGCCCAATCCCACCTTTCATTCCGGGCCAAACCAGGATCAAATGACTCTTATCCTTCAAGCACTGGCTGGCATTCAAAAGTTGAATGTGGCAATGCAAAAAGAGCACAGGGACGAGATCATAGAGGTTTGCAGCCAACTAGCTCAGATGGCAAATTCTCGCCAACCTGGCACCCTTCCTTCACAACCTCTGGCAAATCCAAATAACATGCCGACCCAGAGGCGCGTTATGAACCCAAATTCAGGCCACGCACATTTGATTTATCAGGCCCCTGCTGCTTGATCACCAGACGGGATGGAAGTTTCGACATCTTATGTGGGATTTCAGTAGCAACCACCCCTCTTACCAAACCCAAACCAAAACAAGGCGGGATTAAACTCTGTGACAACTCGTAGTGGTAAAGCAACCCAAGACCCACATTATCTGAACCACCCCAAGCTTGGTAGTAACCAAAACCCTAGGATAGTTATCCATGATACCCCAGTCCTAGATCAAGAGCCTGGACATATTCTACAGGAATCAAATAGGATTCCATTTCCCGAGGCCTTGACTAAAGGAAAAAGGATAACCAAACCCGTCGCCCTCGAGGAGGATCTGGTCAAGCTCTTTGAACAAATCTACATAAACATCCCCTTTATGGATGTAATTCGCCACGTACCGGCTTCTGCAAGATTCCTAAAAGACGTATGTACGCTTAAACATAAGCCGCGAACCAAGAGTGGGAATTCGATCGTACTGTCAGAGCAAGCCAGCTCTGTCATCTTGAGTAAACTCCCACCCAAGGCTAAAGACCCAGGAACTCCCCTAATCTCTTGTAAAATTGGTGAAAACCAATTTGATAGAGCCTTGCTAGACCAAGGTGCCTCCATAAATCTAATACCTACATCCCTCCTTGACCACCTTGAAGAGTCCAAACTTAAATCGACTGAGGTGACGTTGTAGTTAGCCGATCCATCCATCAAGTCACCTAAAGGAATACTCGAGGATGTCATTGTTAGGGTACGGGATTTCTACTTCCCAGTGGATTTCATAGTTCTAGATATGGACACACCTGAGAACCCATGGGACACACCAATCATATTAGGGAGACCTTTTTTGGCCACTGCTAGGGCCAACATAAACTATGAAGAGGACCAAATAGAATTATAATTTGGGAATCAAACTCTAAAGATTGACATCTTTAATGCCCAACAAGGGATTAATTACGGGTTTATAGAGCAAATATCTGATATCAAAGCCGTGGTTGATGAATCGCATATTGAGGAGAACTTGATTATCCCTAATCAACCACTAGATGATCAAAACCCGCAAACAGAGGAGTGTGAACTTGATCTAGACACAGCCATGACTCCGACCCTTGCTCCTGATACAAACCCCGAACCATCCGCTGGTGCTGATAATCTTGTCATGGAACCCAAGCCCCTTCCTGAACATCTGAAGTATGTCTTTTTGGGTTCCAATCAGATGTTTCCTATGATTATCAACTCTCGACTCAAACCTGACCAGGAATCTCATCTAATTACTGTTCTCTGGCAACATCGTAGAGCCATTGGATGGACTCTCGATGACTTGATTGGCATAAGCCCCTCGTACTGCACACATCGAATCTACACAGAAGAGGGCACACGACCTTCACGAGAGATGCAGAGACATTAAAACCCTAACCAGCAAGAGGTCATGAAAAAGGAGATCATCAAGTGGTTAGATGCAGGGATCATCTACCCGATCTCCGACAATCGTTGGGTGAGTCCAATACAGGTTGTGCCTAAGAAGTCCGAACTCACCATCATTACTACTGAAACTGGAGAGGTCATTCCTACCCGAATAACTAACTTGTGGAGAGTGCATTGATTACAGAAGACTCAATTCCTCCATGAAGAAGGACCATTTCCCACTACCGTTTATTGATCAGATCCTTGAGAAACTAGTGGGAAATAGGTTGTTCTGCTTTCTTGATGGGTACTCCAGCTACAACTAGGTGGCAATCCATCCAAAAGACCAAGAAAAGACCACGTTCACCTGCCCCTTCGGGACGTACACATTTCGAAGGATGCCTTTTGGTCTCTGCAATGCACCCGCGACCTTTCAGCGGTGCATGCTTGCCATATTCCTAGATATGGAAGGTGATTATCTGGAAGTCTTCATGGATGACTTTTTAGTTTTTGGAGCATCATTTGATGATTACCTCCAGCACTTGGTCCAAATGCTCAGGCGGTGCAGTGATGTGAATTTGGTTCTTTCCTGGGAAAAGAGCCATTTGATGGTGTCTGAGTAAATCGTCCTAGGACATCTAACTCCGAGAAAGACGTCCAAGTCAATCGAGCCAAGGTTAACCTGATTTCCAGGCTCCCTATGCCTAGCTCGATCAAGGACATCCGATCTTTTTTGAGGCATGTCGATTTTTATCATTGATTTATCCTTGATTTTTCAAAAATCACGTGCCTCCTGACTACTCTTCTCACCAAGGATGTGCCTTTTGAAATTTCCAAGGAATGCACTCAAGCATTTGAGATCCTTCATGACCAAGTCATCCAAGCCCTGATCCTACAGTCCCCTGATTGGTCTCAACCCTTTGAGATCATGTGCGATGCATCTGACATCACTGTAGGTGCTATTTTGGGGCAAAAAATTGACGGGAAACCTATGGTCATTTACTATGCTAGCAAAACACTAGATGAGGCTCAGCGTAACTACATGGTTACTAAGAAAGAGTTGTTAGCTGTAGTGTTTGCCATAGAAAAATTCAGATCATACCTCCTGGGTTTCCGTGTTATCATATACTTAGATCACACAGCTGTGAGGCATCTGCTTGCAAAGAAGGATGCGAAACCTTGATTAATCCAATGGATCTTGCTGTTGCAAGAATTTGACCTCGAGATTCACGACAAAGTAGGAAAGCAAAATGTGGTAGCTGATCACTTGTCCTGCCTTCCTTCTGAAATAATTGACCCTTCCAGACCCATTATAGAACACTTTCCTAATGAGCACCTCCTAATAATCAATACAAGGTTTAGGTGAACTACCTGGCATCACATCAGATCCCATCCGATTGGCCGAAGGTCAAAAAGGATAAATTGCATTATGATGCCAAGTATTACCTATGGGAAGACCCGTATCTATTCCACATAGTGCTAATCAAATAATTCGACAGTGTGTCGCGGAAGTAGAAATCAAAGACATACTCTCCTTCTGCCATGACTAGGAATGCGGTGGACATTTCTCAAGACACAAAACTGCATCAAAAGTCCTCCAGTGTGGCTTTTACTGGCCCACAATTTTCAAGGATGCATACGATCACTGTAAGGCACGTACCCGTTGCCAGACCTTGGGCAACATGAGCCATCGAGACATGATGCCTCTACAGCTGATCCTGGCATGCAAAATTTTTGACATTTTGGTGATCGATTTTATGGGACCCTTCCATATCTCGAATGGCTTCGAATACATCTTACTCACCATTGACTACGTGTCCAAGTGGGTAGAAGCCATTCCGACCCAAGCCAATAATCATAAGGTTATAATCAGATTCATTCATCAAAACATCTTCTCAAGGATCGGGATTCCACGAGCAATAATTTCTGATGGAGGGACCCATTTTACAAATGCTTAGTTCAGGTCACTGATGACCAAATACGGGGTGTCGCATCAAATCTATACTCCTTACCACCCCCAAACTAATGGTCAAGATGAGCTATCAAATCAAGAGATCAAGAAAATCCTTAAGGTTACTGTTCGACCTGACTGGAAGGATTGGTCTTCTCGGCTTTCGGAAGCATTGTGGGCCTATAGGACCGCCCACAAGAACCAATTAGGTATGTCTCCCTTCAGACTGGTGTACGAGAAGGCATGTCACCTCCCCATCGAGTTGGAGCATAAAGCCTATTGGGCAGTATGGAATTGCTACTTAGATCTTTCTAAGGCTGGAACCCATAGAAGGCTTCAAATGAACGAGATCGATGAATTACGCCACGATGCGTATGAGAACTTGCGAATTTACAAAGAATGGGTTAAAGCTTTTCATGACAAACACATTTCTAGAATGATCTTTCATCCTGGTCAAAAGGTTCTACTCTTTGATGCCCGACTCAAATTATTAACAGGAAAGCTACGATCTAAGTAGGTTGGACCCTACCTAGTCCGACAAATCTTTGGAAATGGAGCCATTGAGATCAGCCCACTCAGCCACGATTCCGAACCCTTTGTTGTGAATGGTCAGAGACCCAAACTGTTCATTGACATGACCAATACAAATTTGGCTGAGTCATCCTTTACCCTCAATTCTCCTTGATCTCATTGCACCCAGCCGATGGTGTAAAACTTAGCACTTAACGGGAGGCAACCCATCATTCTTTGAAGAACCCGAAACCTTTTCTGACATTTCTACACTGAATTCAAATTGCACTTTAGGGTTCATCCATTAGAACAGCCGACTCCACCTTAGGTACCCTACCCAAAATTAGAAATCGTTCACAATAGTCACTTCGACCCATTCGCCCACCCAACACCTACCCAAATGCATGAACTAAGCTGAAATCGAACCCACCAAATTTACAATGGTGACATTGCAAATCGTAGGCATGGGGGTGTATGAAAGTGCAAAATGTCATGAAAACTCACATCAAGAAAAGGTTTCATCTCAAAAAAGAAAAACTTGAAAAAAAAAACTAAGGGGGAGAGAAAACTTTTGGGCTATACAAAATGAGAGGAGAAGAGAAAAATGTCAAAAAAAAAAGTACAAAATGAAAAAGAAAAAAAGTGGTCATTAGTAAAAGATTAAGGGATTAACTGAAGTTCTAGAGCAGATCAAGAAAAGGGAAAAATGAAAGAAAAGTGCTAAGGAGACACAAAAAGAGATTAGCAGGAATGCTGATCTTAGGCCTTTTGGGCTAGACTCTTAGGCTTAAAAATTCAGGTACCCGCTAAAATCTAGATAGTCATCAAGAGGTTGGGGAAAATGCGAAGCTTAAGTACTAGGTCTAAGGCTAAGGAAGTATTCGACCTTGTTAACTGACCTTCAGTTTGCAGGATTCGGTAACCAAAGCACCCCAATTGACACATAGTCTGGTTCAGTGCGCATAAATATCAGAATCATGCAAAAAGCATTTCAACGTTCTGAAAAAAGTCGCCTAGATTAGGAGCGGCTGATCAACACAAGTTGATTTAGACAAGTCCCCGACGTAGAGAGGCAGGAAATTCCCCTCGAAGATGCGTAACAACATATCGTCTCCTCAGTTCTTGTCTCCTAGGATATTTAAATATCCTACCGAGGGCATGTAAGCACTCTGCTAGTTCAGATACCATGGGTGGCGTTATCTCGAAATGTCGATTGCCAGTGTCTGGATTCGGCCACGGAACGCCATGGGCGGGATTATCTCAAAATCTTGAAAGCCAGAGTTCTAGGGGTTGCTATGGGCGATGCTATCATGAAGCATCGATTGCTAGGGACCCTTGAGAATTGATGATGGGGACAAGGAATCAGATAAAGACCGTGTTGAGAAGCCAATATGAAGCTAGAAATAAAAAGAAAAGAGAGAGAAAGCACTCCAAACAAATAAATCCTCTATCTCCCTCTTACAAAAACGCACTGCAAATTGAACCTAGGATAAAAATGTCTCAAGCATGGGTGCTTTAACCACGGAATCCAACAAACCCTAGGTTAGTTTCCGTGGGCCATAAAAACCTTTGCTGAGGACTAAGGCTAAAGCAGGTCATTTTCCAGATTTTGGTTGATACTTGAGTACCTCTAGGCTTATTGTCAACATTCTGAACTAATCACAATAAAAAAGAAAAGCACTTATCACAACTGATGACAAACACTATGAGTCTAGAACAGAAGTTAAAACCTTGAAATTTTGCTAAAAGACTAGCAAAAGCTTAGCATGGGGGTATGACGAGACCCTCATCATGAGCCCTAACTAGCTCATTTTAACCTAAGAAAGAGAATAAGAGCTCCTACATAACCTAAAGAAGGGATTAATTCAAGGAATAAGTGTTTTGAGAAGAAAATAAGAAATAAAGGTTAAAACTACAATTTTACCATTGCAGTAGATAAATGGGATTTCTCAGAGGCAAAACATAGGTTAAATGGTCTGAATAAGATAAAAAGTGGGTTGGTTCAATCAGAAAGGGGTTAATGTGCAGTTTAGGGATTAAATGACATTCCGTAACCCTAAAATAGACCAGCTTAATTCCGCAAGGTTCTAGTCAGGCTAAAAATCAACTAAACCCTCTAAAATTCATGGAAAAATATCCCCTAGGGTTTATAACCTTCAGTTTGACCTTTGGAACCTATTTTGACCAAGATTAAGGTCCTAGCTCATTAATTGACCTAATTTGGGTTTTTATGCAGAGAGTCCAGTGAAACGTGGTTAAACATAAAATCCAACATTACCATTGGAATCTCTTAGGTCCAAATTAGGTTTGTACCAAAATTTGGACCTAAGGGGAAGTGATCTTGGCCTACTTTGCAAAATAGTACACCCAATTACATTTTGGCCCCTATCTTTTGAAATCCATTGCACAAACCCCCCTAACTTCCTCGCCACTATTACAAATAGGTCCCTCCGCCATTAATGCGGAGAAATCCTTCTCTGACGAGGAATGGAGGGGGAGTACTCCTTGATTCCTCAATGATCTCCCAGATTTGGAAGGGAGATTCCCTGAGGAATTCCCTTTCATCTAAGCTTAATTGAAATCTCTGATTTGCATCCAATCTCTCGTGCGACCGCACGAGTGATTTGGATCTCCAACTACCTTCCTTCTCCAGTGAGGAGTCGGTGGTAGAAGGCTTGCCCTCCAAGCAACAGAAGCTCGGCTAGCAACTATAAAAGGATCCCCGATCCTTTGCGAATCGCTCAAGCTTGATTTGGCAGCAGCCTCCCTCAGAATTCATCTCCCCTGCCTCAGGTCAAGTAGCCTGCAAGCTCCGACGATTCTTCATTCCACCTCTCATCGCTCTACTACCATAGCAGCGACAAGATTCACTTCGCCTCGTTCTTCCGCTTTGCACTGCACTAGCGCACGCCTTCTTATCCTCCTCATTGCAGTTATCTCCCCCTCAGGGCAGTCTTCTCCGACGACGGCACAAACACGCCGGTCGTCTCCTTTGCCTCGCCTTCACTCCAAGTACCCCAAATAAGCTCCTCATCTTCTACTCTTTCTTTTCCCTCAGACTATTTCACGAAACACCCCTCGACTACCACTATCCACCCTCATCTTCCCCATCTCCAGCCAACCTCCGGTGAGACACATCCATCACTCCACACCTCCACACGGCTTGCCACCAACCTCAACACCTCCACCATCGACCGCTGAACATTTTCCACCCATTCACAGATCGCCACACGTGCTCCAAGCTTCCACCGAACACACCCACTTACACGGTCACAGTCTGACCTAGGGACGCACGCCTAGGCCAGTCTGAGCCATGCCAACACTCGCTTCACCTTCGCCATGACACGGTGAAGGTTCTCCTGTGGTCTAATAGAGCCGCAAGGTCCTTTTGTGTCGTGCAGGGTAGAGCTCTCATCCGCCATTAACAAGCACACGAGCTTGCTTGTTCTCCAGCTTGAGGTCGCAGGCTTCAGAATTCAGGACCCTAAGCTGAGCGGAATGAGGGCAAGAGTGAGTCCAGCTTGAGAGCAAGTCTCGCAAGACGAGCAGATGCGTCGATTATGCGAAGACACTCTCCTGCAGGACAACAGAAGTGGATGGGACTTTTATTTCCACCTTGGTAAGTCTTGAGCTTTCTGAGTGGTTCAAGTTGATTTTGTGTTCTTCCCTGTTTGCCTCAAAATCAATGGGCATTTCACCAACAGACTTGGCACCCAGATCCGTCTAACTCCGACGTGCACTCCTCGTGCACCACACCTACGTTGGTGCGCCTGCACCCGGGCACGCGAATGACCTGATAACCTGACTCTAAGATAGTGTACCGAAGGGAGATACACAAAGAGAGAGAGACGTGTGGAGAGGGTAGGGGAATAGGTTTTGCTATGTGGTGCTTGTGCAGGAAGAGGAAGCTAAGAGAAGAAGAAGCGCAGCAAGATAAGGAAAGGAAGTTGGAGATAGCCGCAGCAAGGGAAGGAGAAGAAGAAGAGAGATGCACTGTAGAAGAGGAGCGGCAAACCAAGAGAAAGAAGAAGAAGAGAGAGATCATGGGCAGATGAAGAGGATAAGCAAGAAAGAGTGGCCAAGCAAAGGAAGAGGAGGAAGAAAAAGAAGGAACTAAAGAAAAGACAAGCCAGGACTTAGCTACAGGAAGAGAATCAAGAAAAGAGAAAGCAAAGGAAGGAAAAAGAAGAGGAGAAGGAGCGGCTAAGGAAGAAAAAGAAAAGGAAAGCAAGAAACCATAGCTGCAGAGTAAAGCAAACAAAAGAAGAGAAGAGATTGAAGGCCAATTGTAGTCTGAATTTTTAAGACGTTTGATACAATATTTGACGTCCAATTCTTTTTGAGCATTTTTTCCATAACATTATTCTACTATTTTTGTTGTACTAGTTATTGCTTCTTATTTAAAAGTTGTGTTCTCAAGTTTTGGAATACCCAAATTGCTCCCTGTGTTCGACCTTGGATACTTTGATTTTTATTTGTTTTCATAGAGAGTTCATCTATATTACAATGAGATATCTGTTAAAACACGATCTAGCCGCATAAACACCTTCCCCCATACCACTACCTCATACTTGACTTCGATCTCATACTCGACATGTTATGATTCCATCTCATACTCTTACAAAACATAGGCCTCAGTATAAACCTCAACAAAATACACAGGCTCACCTCAGCTTCCACCTAGGCACACACACCCTCTATGCTTAGTCCCTCCCCTAAGCCAGTCCTAGCAGTAAAAACCAGCTCAGCTACTACACCATCCCCCGGAGCCTATCCTGGCAGTGGACACCACCCCAGCCCCTGCACCCTCCCTGGAGCCAGTCCCAACTACGGACACCAGCTTAGCCCCTACACCCTCCCTGGAGCCAATCCTAACTATAGACACCATCTTAGACCCTACACCCTCCCCAGAGCCAGTCCCAGCAACCTCCACCAGCTCAGCCCCTACACCATCCCCAGAGCCAGTCCCAGCAGCCGACACCAGCTCTGCCCCTACACCCTTCCTAATGCTAGTCCGAGCAGCGGACAACATCTCAACCCGTACACACTCCCAGAGCCAGTCCCAATAGCACAAACCAACTCAGCTTCTACACCCTCCCCAAATCCAGTCCTAGCAGCGGACACTAGCTCAGCCTGTACACCCTCCCCAGATTCAATCCTGGCAGCAAGCACTATCTCAACCCCTACACCCTCCCCCGAGTCGATCTTAGTAGCAGGCACCATCTTAATTTGCTAACCCTCCTTAGATCCAGTTATATGTGCAATCTTAGTAGAATAGTAAGCCACAAAGTCAGTCACGGAGCTAATCTCAGGATTAGAGTCAAGTAGGGTCAAATGGTATATAAATTCTCACATTAATTTTCTTTGATTGATATTAATTCTTAATAAGAATTTTATTTTGACTATTTTTTACTGAAGGTATAAAATCAAAGCCAAGGGGAAAGATAAGGAATTTGGAATTGAGAAAATTAACTGAAGGGACTCGAATAACTATTGATGTAAATTGTAGCAGAAGATGTTCACGTTATGCACCCTTTAATAGCAGGATCGCTATGCTTGTGGGATTGTTGATACCCCCATGTTATTTTGATTGGAGGCAGGTCCCTCAGCAACATAAGGATGAGTTCATTCGTAAGATAGGGGCATTAATATGATATTGCTGCTATGTCATTCATTTGTTTTACTTCAAATCCTTTATCTATTTATTTATTATAATATAAAATGCAGGTGACGTATGATTGGGGAACAAATCAAATGATGACTGCATATATTCTCCAAGCAGCGGGGAGGGCACTTCCTAGTTGGAGAGAAGAGCTTAAAAGTCAAGTAAGACATAAGCATAGATATAGAATTCATAATAACACAATTTACTTCTAGGTGTTGCTAACTTTTCTGTATATATAAATAGTTCTTTATTGATAGGAATTATGAGGATGCACTGAAAGACATGCCATTAGGAATACAAGATGGTCATTGGGTGGAGTGTTGTGAATATTAGGTTTAGGAAAGCATGAAGGTAATTAAAATTTTATATTAATAACTTATATTCTAATAGCAAAATGATTAAGTACCAATTTCCATAATTTTCTATTATAGGAGCGAGCTATGAAAAATAAAGTTAATTGGTCAAAACCTCCGACTGCAACCGACTGCTTGGGACAGATGAACAAAGATACCTTGAGGGATACTTATGTAAGTACATTTTCATTGTCTTAATTGACGATAGAAAGATTATTGACTATAATATCTATTATAAAACGTACAAGTTACGAGATTTAAATAAGAGAAACTTAAATTTAGGATAACCACATCTCAAATATGCAGTCAGATACCCATAATGGTGTACAACTTGATTGTGTTTCGATCTATGAGAGGAGTCATAGCAAGTCTAATGTTGATGGCCCCCGTGTTTGGATTGATCAATTACATTAAGAGAGACAAGTAAGCTCGTTCAAACAAGTAATGAACAACTTAATGGTAAGCATTTAGGAGAACTTATCATAAGCTCAACTATGTGTAGTGTCGCATGATGGAGTTAATGCATTCTTCTAATGATGATATGGAAGAGCAATCAGAGACTAGCCCATTACAGCCTATAACAGCTGAGCAAGCATTTAGGACAGTTATGCCCCTTGAGCATGGTGGTTTTATTCGTAGTGCTGGTACGAGTGAGACTATTACTAGTTGGTATGGAAGAAAGGGGTGGGCGGGGTTTAGAGAGGTTGCAATAGTTAGAGACACTGGTGGAGACATTTCAAGAGATACTAAATGATGTTATGTCGAAAGTGGACAAGACAAATCATATACTAGAACGACAGAGACATGAAGCACAACAAGAATGGGAGAAGATGCAGGCACAGTTTTAGGCAATCTTAAGTGCATTGGGTTGAGGTGGTGAGATCATGGTTCTTTTCACTTCCCACCTCATCCACCTGATGATGACTGTAGAGGTTCTGGAATAGGCGACATAGAAGCCACTACATAGTTGCTTGGATTTTTTTTTTTTATTTTCACGTCTAGTTTTATGTATACATTTCAAAACATGTGATATATACATGTGTTTTATTTATGAATATCATGTACGTGTTGAATGATGGAATATATATATGAATGGTAGAATATATACTTGCACCTGTGGTATATGAATGTCGAAAATAATGATATGAGTATGTTTACATTTGTAGTATATGAATTTGGGAAATAATAATATCAGTATGTTTGCATTTGTGGTGAATGTATGAGACAGGTACCATAATAATGATATAAAGATCTCAGGTATCAGATCTACCTACCACTTTTTCCTTCATTCACCCTTTCTTGTTTAACTTTGATTTGTGATGTTGTTCTTTTTCTAGCGGTTACCTAATCGGTGAACAACATGGAACCCTAACTGGAAACAAAGATTCGACATAATTCTTGGGATGGGTCGAGGGCTTGCTTATCTGCATGATGAGGGAGCCACTCCTTGGGTTCAGTACTTTCCATTGCCTTTGTGATCATGTTTTCCAATAGTTGTGTATGCTGATTACTCATATTATGCATTAGTTCACTCTCAAGTAGTGCTAAAGTAATATTCATGCTTGATCTGTTTGATAAAGAAATGTTTAACTATAAGCCTACTCATGTGGTTATCTGACATATTTCTTTATGCATTTAGGTACCTGCTTAGGTTGCCTTGGCTGGAGATCTAATACATCTTGGGGATGAAAAGGTCAGGACTCGCATTGCATTGATTATATACCCTATCCTTTGTTAAAAAAATTAAAAAATTATGCGTCTAGTTCCAATACAACTAAAATGTTTAGCTTCTTTGACACAGTGCAAAAGCATCATGGGTCTTTGACACAGAGCAAATAATTTGTGGACTAAGTACCTTTTTTCATTTTTCCATGAAGGTCTATGATTCAAGTCTATTTAGCCATACAGATTCAAGATAGATGCTAGGATTGCTCAAATGATGAGGTCATTAAAGCTGGAAAATATGTCTGGTTTGCCATTTAACTATTTTAGGAAAGTATTACTCCATAGATGTTCTTTTTGGGAAAAGGGGCTATTCTGGGACCAAAGTTGGTTGTATCCCAATTAAAAAAGAGGGTAGATGGAACTAGTTCTTGTTATAAAATGCCTAATTACATTTACTTACAAAAGAAAGAGTCCATTTGAGCATCAAACAAAAAACAACTAGCGTCCTAATTGTTGGCCTGTGTTTCCACTTTCATCACTCCCAAAGTTGCTCCTGGACAACAAAATACACAATTGCACCCCTACCCAACGTCCAATATTTAGCATTGTAAATGATTCTTGTGTTTCTTCTTGGAGCATCTGTTGGGCTCACATTGGCCCTTATTTATATGTGTATATATATATCATTTAATTAGCATGACTCATTGGTCCCCTTTAATTAGCTGAATTCCTATTCCTTTGTGTTGTGTTGCAGAGGCTACTCCCAAGACAGTGATGAGGATAATGGGAATTCGAGGGGAATTCATATACCAAACACAAGCAGAAGTACAGGCCCCTCCTTGTACAGGATGAGCAAGAATGTGCAAGCATTTTGCAGAAGTACAGGCTTCTCCTTCTTGATGACTTTTATTTCTTATTTTTGCAGAAGTACAACCTAAGTAAGAATCGTTAAAGCACAAGTAGTTTGTTCCAAACAAAATGCTCAGTTGACTACTAGCCCTGGTTCAATCAATAGCAACTTGGTTAACAAACTAGAGGGTAGTATACTATGGAAAACAATAGCTAGACAAATCATCAAAAAATCGGGGAGCTTGGTGGCGTGATTTTCCTGTGTAATGCAAAGACAAAACCATATTGCTTCCGTTACATGGTTTTGGGCTTTCTAGACAGTAGGATAGAGCCTGCGATGTCAAGAAAGCCTGATTTAAAACTCTTCCTTTATGACTATCATTTTAAGGTTCTGCACAAAATTTACAAGTCAGTATCAGCAGGGGGCATGAGACTTGAACTTGCAGCTTTCAGTGGGGGTTTTCCAGCACAAGTGTTATTATATAAAACTCTTATTAGTTTGTTAACTACATCTGCACAATGCAACGCAAGCCATATTCTACCTAACAAAGTATGCATACATGAGAATTGTAATGCACCTTCCAACTTGTGTTCTACTTTTGTTGTGTCCATTACTTGATTTCATATAATTGTATGGAATTACTACAACGACCATTAGTCAGAAGATGCAGATGAAATTACCACAGACAGTATATATTGCAATCAGTCAAACACCATGAAATTACCTTTTGTTTCTTGATGGATTCCAAGATCACCTCTTCAACCTTGGTTTCTAATATATGGTTGTAACAACTTATTATTTAGTCATTGAAACTTGTATTAATTGGTTGTGTATGCTGATGCCAATTTTTGACCATTATTATCGTAATTTCCTAAGCAGGTTGTAGTTTCCTTAATTTTTGATTTCGAGCTTTCAGTTCATCCCAATTTCTCCTATCACAGGCACTGAACACTATAAAACTACTTGTTAGTCTATCTAACTTATATTTTATATCTTTTTGAATTTGCTGTTGGAAACAACTGAATTCGCTATATTTCCATAGCTTGGTATATTGGCTTTTTATCTTTGTATTTACTGATTGCCACATTTGGCACGTATGAATACAAATGGGGTTAGTTCCTTGAGAAAATGACTGATTCTATGGTAGACGGATCTTCCAATGCATGCGGGAAAGACATTTAATCTGTCATTTTCTCAGGTACTAGTTGTAACATTTGTTGTTTGATCATAATTTGAGATAATAACCTGCAAACTCATGTAGCTTTATTAATGTTAGTTACGGTTCAAAGTTGGCCAAGAGTGCACACCTCTGCCAATTAGTACCTTGTGTGGTTTATTGTAGAATTTTGACGTGCGGGAAAATATGGTGAAACCTGAGCTTTCTATCAAATAAGTAAGAAACAAATGAAGCCGTTGCCACTTTAAGCTTTGGATATTTATATATTTATGTTTGTAGGGTGATATAACCACAATTATTGAGGTTAAAATGCCTATTCAAGCATGTTCCTAGGTTTATATTTGCATTTCATGTTATAAATATTGCATGACATGCATCATTCTGCTTTTAGAGTAGTTCTATATAATTTAGGTTAATTACATCCTTTTTGTTGTTAAGAGAGAAGAATATTTACTTTAGAGCCTCGGATTGACGATCCGACCATACTGATCTGATCAAGACGACAATCGGAGTCCAACGCCTCAGAAATCACCTTGATCAGAGTCTTGTAGCACCATATGCAGTCCGAGGAAGATCAACTGCATGGGATTAGGAGACATAATTCAAAGCTTCAAATGACAAATCCTACTACGCAAATGGATTCAAATTGATGATTGCAGCCTAATGGCGCAAAAATTGACTCAATCCGACCTTTGTAGCGGCCCCTACAACAAAACCATGGATGACCCAGACTTCGCGACGTGGAGTAGCCTAGGCTACCCAACGCACACAAGCGCCACTACACGTGCGTAGCAGCGCAGGTGCAGGCATGCACGCATAGGCACACATGCACATAGCGCAGTGCCAGTGCATGGGCAAGCGCATGAGGCAAAGGCATGGAGAGTAGCGCCAACGACGCGTGAGCTAGACCTACAAACATGCTTACAACCATCGCTAATACTTCGCATGCCAGCAAAGCCAGCTGTGGGTGTGAGCTGGCTTGAGTTCCCTATAACAACACTTCCAGCGATGGCCTGGATGTCACTAATGGTCCCATACCTATTTTTGCCACTTCACTATAAAAGGACCTACACCCTCTCCCTTCTTAGCCATCTCTACCTACTCTACTCCCACCTACTCTTAAGCTCTAGCAAGCCTACCAACGATCCATTAGATCTTGTTCTCAAGCTCCCAAGGTGCCTATTAGTGTAGCAAACCTCTGCCCCACCAATACTCCTTCAACTTTCCATCCCCTTCATAGGTCGCCTTCGAGCCAGCTTCTCACCATCATTCCCGTAGCAGATCATCTCTGCCTTCTCACCTCCATTTCAGAGCCATGCCGAAGCTTTCCTCAACCCGATGTCCTCTTACATCTCACCCTCCGTCATCCTGCTCCTCACCTTCTTTGTTTGAGCTTCAGCCAGGCACCATCATCTTGTTGAACAATCGATTCGGGAGATTTCCTCTCACCCCCTCTCTTTTTATGCTTTCAAAGTTGATTGTAATAGACATTGAAGTGCTATCTATACCATTTTCGTTCGGTCTCTATCTTGTGATTTGTTTGCTTGTTTTCTTCGTACAAAAGTAAAAAAAATAACAAAACCCTAAAATACCAAAAAAAAACAAAATGAAGCATGGTTTTCAGTTAAAGTAAACATCGCCTCCCTTTGTTTGACTTGGGACTCCCTTGGTGTTTCGATATAAATTTTATCTGATCGACGTGTTTCGCAACTACGATGACATGTTATTTGTAACCCCGATCTCTAACACGTGAAACACGCCCGACATTTTGGTGCCGTTGTTGAGGATCGAACCCAGGTCGCCTGCATGATAGGCGGGAATACTCACCACTATACTACAATGACTTTGATCTAACCTCTTTGTTGAGAACATTCACACATTCTCAAACAAATCATTAAGGGCACAACCCATTAAGGGTCCATCACATTTCAGAAGCACCATTGTCCTAAGCCTAACTAAAATTGAGTAGACATTGGCCATAAGGATTGGCTTACTGTACGAGATCCAGACTGAGATTATTCACGATTAACCTACTTCTACTAGTCAATTTGATGTCTAACTAGGGGAGTAGCATCAAATGACCATGACTGGGGGGTACACAAGGAGCCAGAGGTGCAAGCCAAAGGAAGAACCTTTTCCCCAGTCCCTCCTAACTGGTTGGATTGCCTACACATAGGTGGAGAAAATCATCCATAATTACAGGGCAAATTCTGAGAATCAGTAGACCTTAGGCTACCCCATCTAAGGACAGGTTTGTATTTTGATTCAGAGGCAGTTGGAAGAATTGCAACAGATGCAGAAATGGTTCCGATGAATGAATGGTCAGGGAGCTCAACCTTTCAAGGATTTTTATGATCCTTCAAATTATGAGGATCGTCCCGGTGTTGTGATTCCAGTTGGAGATGTTGAGATCAAGCCCCAAGTTTTGAGTCTAATTAAACACTTTCATGGGCTCATTCCAACATTTGGAGGACTTGACTACTCTGGTTCGGACCACTAAATCGTGGAATGTGGATGAAGAATAGATGCTCTTGAGGATTTTCCCCCATTCACATAAATATAAGGCCACACATTGGCATCGTACCATTCGAAGATCGATTGCTACCTGGACAGCTTTGGAATTAGCCTTCCTGAAGAAATTCTTCCCAATTGGGCGAACCAATGTGTTGCGATGGGCAATTACTAGTTTTGCCTAGCAGTAGGGGGAACCATTTCATGATGCCTAGGAGAGATTCCAAGATCTGTTGCAAAAATTTCCACACCACGAGGTGCCTAAATGGCAACTTGTGCGTATTTTTTATCACAAGTTGAATGGAATGATCAACTACATAATCATGTGGATACTTCTTACGCAGGCAATTTCCTCGACAAGGATGCAGATAGTGTGTATGATTTGTTTGAGTAAATAAGTGAAAATTCTTTAAACCACGCCTCCATGGAATTCTTCAACTGATCCCAACAAATTGGATCAAATGCCAATGAGGTCCAACATTCTCATACATCCGATATCAAATTAATCTGCAATAGATTAGATAAGATGGATCCTGTTACTAAACAAATGTAAGAGTGGATGTCCGAAAACTCCTATTTTTCTAGATCCACTCAATCCCAGGGATCAGGATTCCATTCTTCACAAGCTTCTACAGAACAGGAGTTTGTGAACCAACTGGAGCTGGCTTGACCTTTGAGCCAACTCTTCTTGGAAGCTTATGGGTTCCAAACTAGGGCCTTTGATCCCAGTCTTTCTGATCCTTCTTCATCCTCATCTTATGATGATGTTCATGCTGTGCAAGAGAATGTTAGGTCCAACCCTTATTTGAATTCTTACAATTCTGGTTGGAAAAATCATCCTAACTTCTCTTGGAAAGATCAGGGGCAGCAAACCCAATATCGACCCAACAACTATGTACTGCAAAAACCAATGGGTCAGGGTCATGTATATACTCAGTTGCCCTTGAATCAGGTTAATCAACCCTTACGGAATGCTCAACAACCCACACTGCAAGCTGACTTGAACTTAAAAATTGTAGAAATGTAAGGGTCAATGCTTCAGCTCATGCAACATTTGAAAACATCGCTGGACAACTTGCAATTCAGACTTAGTACAAACAACTAACAACCTGGATCTCTACCATCACAATTTGTACCAAACCCAAGGAATATACAGAACCGAGGGACTGGGCCTCCAGGGTTTGGTAATGATGGGGAGTTGCATGCTCAAGCTCATGCTATCTATCAGGCTGCCCCAGCCCCTCTCAGAGTGAACCAATTTCCTACCATAATCAACCGGGAGCCTCCTGTTTTGCCCAACCCTCCTCAAGGCACTAACCAACATCATTTTGCCATGGCAAACACCATCACCTTAAGGAGTGGTAGTAGACACAAGGGACCTACCCAACCCCATGTCAACCCCATTAGGCCCCATAGCAAGAATTCCAAACTCCCAACTAAGAATGTGATCAACAAAACATCAGACTCCGATTCAGGAGTATGTTGTTGTTGTTTAGGCAAATAGAAAAAGTCGGAGGAGAAATTGGAGGAAAGGATGTCCTTACTTCAGGCTTTAAAATTGACAATCATTTTACACCTCATGGCTATCAGACCAATCCCCGCCTATGCCATAGGTTTACTGAATGAATATAAAGAAAGGCATAGAGCAAAATCTAAAAATAATGGGAGAGTAGATTTGTCTGGTAACACAACCACTCTGATCCTAAACAAGCCACCTCCTAAGATGTAGGACCCAGGAGCCCCGTTGATTTCCTGCACAATAGGGAACATTACTTTTGATCGGGCCCTCCTTGACTTGGGTGCCTCCATTAATGTGATCCCCACCTCACTGCACATGGAATTGGGTCTAGGCTACCTAAAACACACTGACATAACCTTGTAGTTAGTCGATAGATCTAGTCAAGGTTAATGATTTGGATTACCTTGCTGATTTCATGGTCTTGGACGTGGAACCCCAAAATAGCTCAACCACGCCCGGATTATTTTGGGAAGACCATTCCAGGCTACTGCCAAGGCGAGAATTGATTGTGAATCAGGAAATATGGAAATGGCCTTAGAGGATAAGACAAATCGATTCAATATTTTTGAGGTCTCAAAGAAGAATAAAATTTTGTGTGGTTCAATGGAGGAGCTTGGTAGAATAGAAGAAGTAATGGCCATACATACCTTATACAACCTTTTAATGGCCAACTCATCCTAAACTTGGGAAGAGGAGCACACGGTTGCGGAAATAATTGAGGACTAAAAAGAAATGCGACCAATTTTAGCAATGCAGGATGAGGAAGATATACATGAAATCAAAAATTTGTTGGATGGCTCACATGATCAAGATAAAACCCAACAACATCTTTTTCCTGAAAGCTTAGAGTTTGAGGTCCAACTTGTGGGTCAGAATTCTAAGGATCAGGATGGTTGGTTTAAGAACCCAGAGTGTGAGGAAGAAATTGAACATTAGGGAAGAACTCTTCAAACATTAGGTATTCTAGAGTACCCACAAATCCCCAGCACATCACAAAACCCTCATCATCCTTTTTCACCCAACCATTGCACAAATTTTATTCCCGGCCACACTTCCTCTGTAATAAGTCAACAAAACTCCTATTGGAGACCATTTGGGCTCTCTCTACACCACCAGCTTACCACTTTCATTGTTAATCTCTTTTGTAAGCACATTTTCACTCTCCGGGACCTATACCTGGGGACCCGAAAACTGTGTTATTGTGGCCTCAATGTTTAGTTATTTTTTATTAAGGACCTCACCTAGCTGAAGGCACTAAACTCAACACATGTAAAGACCGTTCCAAGCTAACCAGAGTTTCATGGAAACCAGGTGCTATTCCTCCACTTCTACTCTCCTGCATGCTTTCATTTTTCACAATGAGGACATTGCAATAGCTGAGCATGTGGGGGTGGACATATTTTATAACCTTCTTGTCAGCTGTATCAGTAATTTCCTGTTTTTTGATTCTTATAAAAAAAAAAATAGAAATTTTGAAAAAGATATAAAAAGAAAGAAATTAGGAAAAGGGAACTTAGGCATTTGAAAGTTGTTAACTTTAGGAAATGAAATGAGAGGACCTAAACACTTAGACTCTTTAGGTCTTTGGGCTTAATTAGCCCAGGTGTCCACTTGAATGTGGACTTAGTCTCGAGTCCTCGCCAATTCAAATTCATTTTTAATTTGGCTAATAAATTGGGATGATAAGTATGCGACTTATCAGCCCGCCCTCTGATTTGGGGGGACTTTAAGCCTAAGCATCTATACACATTTTTTTGCACTGACTCACTTTTCGGTGATTTCTTCAGAAATTGGGTAGCTAATGAACTATCTAGGGTGTTATGACTGGCAAGTTGTCGGTGGATACAGCTCATCGACCGGTTGTCCAGAGCCTAGTCAGAAGACTATTTTCATTGTACTGCCTTTAGGTAAACCATAGATCAGGAAAGCCACCTACTTATAAAAGAAATGTATCTTCCCTAGAAAAGAAATTTTTATTTGAAAGGTCACCAAGGGTCGTAGAAACCCGAAGTCTGTCTTAATGGTCGTTTTGTGAGTCTCACTTTTTCACAAAGATGCTTAGTACTTAGAGTCCTTTTCGAGTCTTGAGCGGGTCGGGTAGCCGTAAAAAGTTATCCCGGAACTCTCAAACTCCAAAAGTACAAAAAAATTAGAAAAGAAGAAAAATAAAAAAATGCATCTTCCCTTTTCGAATAAGGCGAGGACTTGGGCGATCTGCATTCTGGCAGACACCCCGGTACTGTTAAGTTTTAGTAGTTTAGGACCTTAGTTGAAATTTTCTATTATTAATAAACGACTTAGGACTAAGCGATGTAATCCTAATTTTGCTAGGGACTAGCAAAAGATAGGCATGGGGCTATGATATAAACGCATTTATTGAGGTTAAAATGCCTATTCATGCATGTTCCGAGGATTAGATTTGCATTTCAAGTTATAAATATTGCATAGCATGCATCATTCTACATTTAGAGTAGTTGTATATAATTTGCATTAATTGCATCCTTTTTGTGGTTAGGAGAGAAGAATATTTATTTTGGAGCCTCGGATTGATGATCCAACGGTACGGATCTGATCAAGATGACGATCAGAGTCCAATGCCTCTGAAATTGCCTCGATCGGAATTCTGTAGCACCATATGCATTTCAATGGAGATCAATGGCCAAGGGACTAGGAGACATAATTCAGAGCTTCAAATGACAAAATCAACCGTGCAAATGGATTCAGGTCAACGATTGCAACCTAACGGTGTGAAAATCGACTCAATTCAACCTCCTTAGTAGCCCGTACTACAAGAAGATGGATGACCCAGACTACGCCACGTAGCGTAGCCCAGGCCGGCCATCACATGCACATGCCACCGTACGCGTTCAGCAGCGCGGGTGCATGCACGTGCGCACAACGCCAGTGCATGGGCGAGCATGCGCACAGCAAAGGTGGGCAGCGCAACGTCAGCGACACTTGAGCTACACCTACAGCGATGTTTATACTTGTCGCTAATTCTTAATGCGCCAGTAAAGCCAACTACGTTGTGAGCGGGCATGTGCTACCTACAGCGACGCTTCCAGCGATGGCTTGGATGTCACTAATTGTCCCATACTTATTTTTGCCTCTTCTCCTCCACTATAAAAGGACCTACACCCCCTCCCTTCGAAGCCACCTCTACCTACTCTACTCCCACCTACTCCCAAGCTCTAACAAGCCTACCAACACTCGATTAGAGTTTGTTCTCAAGCTCCCAAGGCACCTTTTAGTGTAGCGAACCTCTGCCCCACCAAATACTCCTCCAACTTCCCATCCCATTCATAGGTCGCCTTGGAGCCATCTTCTCACCTCCGTTCTAGTAGCATATCATCTCCGCCATCTCACCTTCATTGCGGAGCCACGTCGAAGCTTTCCTAAACTCGATGTCCTCCTGCATCTCACCTCCATCGTCCCGCTCCTCACCTCCTTCGTCCGAGCTTCCGCTAGGAGCCGTCGTCTCGAACAGCCGATTTAGGAGATTTCCTCTCACCCTCCCTCTCTTTTTATGCTTTCATGGTTGTTTATAGTAGACATTGAAGTGATATCTATACCATTTTCATTCCATCTCTATCTTGTGATTCGTTTGCTTGTTTTCTTCTTACAAAAATACAAAAAAAAAACAAATCCCTAAAATATCAAAGAGAAACAAAATGGAGCATGGTTTTCAGTTAAAGTAAACGTTGCCTCCTTATGTTCAACCTGGGACTCCCTTAGAGTTTCGGTATAAATATTATCTGATCGACGTGTTTTGCAACTACGATGATGGGTTACTTGTAACCCTGATTTCTAACACATGAAACACGCTCGACCATAGTGTAAGTGGTAAAAGCATGTAACAGTCATGCTTTGACTAATTTAGTGACCTCTTGGCAACACTAGTGTGGTGTGGTTTGCCCCCATTTGCAACCTTTACCAATTATCGCCATCATGTTTCTACTATTGTGGAGATTTCTTGCCATTATGGTGCCTTCACCTTTTTGGTCTCACCATTCCATACTACTCTACCTTTTCCATTCCCCTTAGTTTGCTTCTCTATCAAAGATTCCAGGTCAATAAAAAAATGTAGCCTAACATGTCACTCCTGTTAAATTATAGATGCATTGATCCTCTTCTTTTAAAAAAAAAGAAATACAAATGTCTTGAGGATATTGTACATTTGGAGGGATTTAGATCCATAGACTGTTTAAGGTTTTGACAATAAGAGTTCAAATGTTCTACTCATTGATGTTCTCATGTTTGTTGACTACTGCATAATGACATTATATCTGCCTTGTATATCATCCAAAAGGGACAGGTGAGACTGGCTTACAATGCAGATTTCATAGGAAATGCACATCTTTGTAGTCTTTCATCCTCTGCTATTGAATATGGTCATTCTCAAGATAGTAATGAGCGTGAGCTGGAGCTTTTAGAAGGGAGCAGTTTTGGGGAGTGGGCACTTCTTGGTGAACATATTCCTTTGATATGTGTAGTTGCTTTTGGCAGTGTAACTTGTACAATCATTACAAAGGAGAAGTTTGATTCAGCTGCCGGCATGTTGTCTATGCTGCAACAGGATGATAGAAAGTATGTACATGACGTAACTAATTATGGAGTGGAAATTAGAAGCATCTACCATGTAGTGTTGGTACATTGAGAGAAGGGTCTAGAATGAAAATGTTCCTCTCCCTTGTTTGTGTTTTGTATTTGCTTATCAAGTTAAAAGATTCTTTAGCACCTCCTTCTGGGGGGCAGGCTATCAAGGATGATGCCTACAGATTCACCAACATTGAATTGTCTGATTTGGTATGTTTTCAGTGGTTTCAATCATGTATCTTCTTGTGTTTAGAAATGCTAGCACATTATTCTAGTCAATATTCTACCAAGGAATGGAAAATGGTTTTGTATTCAACCAACTGTTCAGAGACAGGCATCGTGTTGCCCAAAGGATCAGGTAGATATCCATCTTCTCCTTTGAGAAACAGATTATAATTGACTTTATATTTTCTTCCAAAATGACTACCACCTATATGGAATAGGATCACCCTTTCCATTTTCAAAAAATATATGGAATACGATCTAGTGAATGGTATTGACATGTTCGTGGCTTCTCCTTAATCGCTAAGCAGAAAAGTTGTGTACCCTGAAAAGATATTCCAAGAGGAAAGTCAAGTAGCTTGGAAATTAAGAACAGGTTTTGAAAGAGAGAGATCTATTTAAGAGCTTGATGCCATCTTCTTGTGTGCCACAAGTATTGTACACATGTTCGGATAAGTTTCATGCTACCATTTTGCTAAGCACTTGTCTAGCTTGCCCATTGGCTTCAATACTCACTTCACCTCTTGATGAATCATCTGCACAGTTTTGTGCAGCATCAATTGTAATTGCATTGGAAGAATTACACAAGGTTATTAACATTTTCTGACTTCCATGTGCTTTAGACATTTGGTTCGCTGGTTTGATGGAGTTGTAGTGTTATGGTGCAGTACATGTATGGCTGCATTTTTTTCAATTCAGAATTCAGTTCTTTATTGAGGTGTTTCTCCTGATATCTTAATGCTTGACTAATGTGGACATCTACAAGTCTGTATTTCAATTATATTTAACAAACTTACTTTGGTATTGCAACAGGAAATAGTTTCTATCCAAAAATGTAGCTTATAGACTTTAGATTTGCAAAGAAATTGGCCAATGATAGGACTTTTACTGTATGCGAGGTAGCAGATATTTTTAGCTCCTGAGATAATTCAAGGAAAAGGACATGGCTTTGTAGCTGACTGGTAAATGCTTTGCTAGTTCTTGAGAAAATTTGTGTTTCTAAAACATAGTTTTATGTGCAACACCTGCCTATCTGTAACAGGTTGTCAACCTTAGATTTGTTTACTCCTTTAAGAAAATGTCAAGCTAAATGTTAATGAGATGATTGAGTAGTATGTGCATGGATTCATCACTGTTACTTTTTGGTTCGTGAAGTCTGTACAATGTTGGCAAGTCATTCACCTTACATGATATAAAAAGGTATGAAAATATGCTCTAAACTTTCCTATAGGGTAACTCCTTAGCCAAGAACAAGGAAAAGAAATTGTATGGTCATGACCTGTTAGTGCTGTTGAAGTTGTCGCCCGAGGCAACCAAGCAACTACGTGAGGCAAGGAACAGATCCATTGCCTCAAAGGTGAGGGTCTTTACCTAGGGGATCGCATCGTCACCTTAGGCATGCCTTGCCTACCACTTTCTCCATTTCTTGAGTCACACTACAAGTTCCAGAGTCGAAGCTATACTCATGGGATCCCAAGTCAACTTACATCCACGATCCCCCATATTTTAAGAATATGAAAATTTCTCCTCCTTGTCCACATGGAGTAAAAGATGCATATTGTTTGCTCAAATTAGGATATTATACATTTGGAGGGATTTAGGGAGAATGCAAAAGGGAGTAGAATGGTGCTTTTTGGTTTAGAGGAGGGGTAGGATGGGGCCACTAGGATGTGCTCTTGCTCCCTAGGAAGGACTGATATACTATTGCTATAGGGGGAGAGAGCCTTTAGTTGGTCTTGACCCTACTCAATGTCTTCATCTTGTGACCATTGTCAAGAGTTGTTCAGTTTGTATAATAGGGACAGAAATAGGATATTTCAAGTAGATTTGCTAGGCTGGCCAATAAAGGTATAAGAAGTAGATTTGCTAAACAACAGGCTGCAAATTAATTTTCCTGGTTAATCAAACATATTACATGATGATGCAGGATCGAAGTAAGCTTACTGTTGCTACTGCTAGACCTGCTGATGTTGCTGGACCTGCTCCTTTTCCATATAAACTAAGTGCTCGTTTGCAGCCTTCAGCTCCTCCTTCAGAGCATTCAGCTCAGCAATGCAGTAGTAGAAATGTAGTAGAGATGCTCCTCCTTCAGTGGTCTATTTCCTAGGTAGATAGATATATTTTGGAGATTAATAGTTATTATATATATTTTCTTCTTTTTCATCCTTATTCCATAAAGAGTCGCCTTTCCAGATGCAGTAGTAGCAGTAGCAAATGTAGATGCAGCAGTAGTAGGGACACCTTTCTAGATGCAGTAGTAGTAGCAGCAAATGCAGCAATTGCAGTAGCAGATGTAGATGCAATAGCAGCAGTAGCAGATTCAGCAATAGCAGCAGCAGATGCAGCTGGAAGTGGAAGCTCCAGTAGTAATTCACCTAAATCTTACGTTCTACTTTTTTGGATGGAGCTCACTCTTGGCATGAGGTTTTTTGAAAGGATCATTCTTGGCATGATATCTGTAATTGCAGGTAGTTCAGTCTAGTGTCCTGCCAGACATGTTCAGAAGCACCAATGAGGCGATCACAAAGGGCAACCCAACGTGGAATTAGGTACATGTTCCAGAGTTGAAGCTATACTCATTGGATCCCAAGTCAACTTACATCCACAATCCCCCATATTTTAAGAATATCACAATGTCGCCTCTTTGTCCACATGGAGTAAAAGATGCGTATTGCTTTCTCAACTTTGGCGATATTATAACCACAGATCACATTTCTTCTACTAGAAGTATTCATAAGGATAACCTAGCTGCAAAGTACCCCTTGAAGATGTGGTTGAGTGTAGGGACTTCAATTCTTATGGAAGCTACTATGGAAAAGATGCGATAATGGGTCAAGGAACATTTGCCAATATTCGCCTTGCTAACAAGTTGCTAATGGGTGAAGTAGGACCAAAGACAATTCACATTCCTTCATGGGTGAAACTTTTTGTATTTGAACCTGCAATGGTTAGTATGAAATTTTATTCTTAATTCGATGTTGATTTTTAGTTCAAGATAGAAAAGGATATATTTCCCTGATGAATTTTTGGATTTCTGAATTTTATTTGAAGTGCCTTATTCAGGGAAAAAAAATATTTCATTTGAAATGCCCATTGCATTATGTTGATTGTTTACGTGACAGCTTGCATTGACTTAGGGACATGATAAAATGCCCCACACACTAAGAATTATACTCCCATTAATGAAATAGTCTCCCCTTCTCTCACAACTTTTGCATTTATATATCCATAAGGGATGCAACAAATATACTATCAGTTCTTTTTTGAGCCCTGCCAGTTGGAATAGCCCAATCAATTTTTCCATCTCATCCATCCAGCCATCATGCTCAGGCCATGCTATTATACCCTAATAAAACCAAATTGCCTATGCAAAGGCATGATTTTTAATAATGTGCACCGAATCCTCTTTATCAATTTGACAAAAGGGGCACAATGAGTCTTCAATCTGAAAGATTTTTAATAATGTTCCCTTTAAAGGCAGAGCATCAGTCACTACTCTACAAGAGGAATAACTTTGTTTTCAGAGCTATATCCTTCATTTCAAACCTTTTTACAATAGGCTATTTGTTTCTTTGTAAGATTAGAGTTAATTCCCACTTCATTTGCAAAGGTCATATACGCAAACTTAACTGAGAACTTCCAATTAGGATGTGCTTTCCATATTAGTAAGTCTTGTCCCATGTCTATTGGAGTACAAAAAATTTTTTCTATAGTCTTACAACCAAAGCTACTGGAAATTTTTTTTTCATTCCAGATATAATTTTGTTCATTTATCAAATATGTCACCTTTAATTCCTGGAGTATACTCTATCTAATTGACTTTTACACCTCAGCCTTCAACCATGGATCACTCCAAATATTTATATTCTCCCCATCTCCAACTAACCATGACACATTGCTAAAAAGAATGCTTTTTATTGTTGGAAGCACCTTCATGAACGAAGAATCTGGTGACTTGGGCATATATTCCCAAAAATTACCATCTGGGAAATACTTGCTTTTTATTTGATTTTGTTAAAGACCGACCTTGGTTCACAATAACAAGCCCATTTTTAGTAAGAAAGCTAAATTTACTAGCCTTACCGAAGAGAATCTTTGTTGATGGTTGGTTAGCTGTCACCAAACGTAACCTTTGGTCACGATAACCCATTGGTGACGATTAAGGAACCGTGACCAAAGGAACCCTCTTTTTTCCAAGCCAACCTCTGGTCATGATTATTAACCATGACCAAAGCTCTCTCGTCGGTCATGGTTCTAGATCTGTGACTAAAAGTCTCTGGTCACAATTGATAACCATGACTAAAGTTGTAGAACGTAGCTAATGATGGGCTTTGGTGACGATTTTGGGTGGAACCGTCACCAAAGCCCTATGCTTCAGTGACAGTTCCTCCTAAAACCATCACCATAGCCTCATGAACAAAGCTGTAAAGCCTAGCTAACAATGCGCTTCGGTGACAATTTTAGGAGGAACTCGCACCAAATCCTTATGCTTTGGTGACGGTTCCACTTAAAACCGTCACTAAAGCCCCATGACCAAAGTTGCAGAATGTAGCTAATGGCAAGCTTCGGTGACAGTTTTGGGTGGAACTGTCACCAAAGCCCTGATCTTTGGTGACAGTTCCACCTAAAACCATCACCAAAGAACCTTCCACAATGCAACTTTTGTTGTCGCTAATTGGTGACGGTTATGAGTCATTTGTTCACAATTTTTAACCGTGACCAAAACCCTAATTTCTCGTAGTGTATGTAAGTAAACAGTATATGTATTAGATACTATATATGTTAGTATTACCTTATTTAGTTAGTATGTTTTTAGGGCTCTTTTTACGACATTTAGATATGTTAGTGGATATAGTTTGTATATGCTAGTATAAATATTCTTTTATGCCTATATTGAGGCATTCCTTAGATAGTATTGCACATAATTAGCCAAGATAAGTTTCTCATGATTTTATACCTATTATTATGATTAAGGCATTGTAATTAACACCAATCCATTCAATGTTGTACAAAATTGAGTTTTATTAGTTCTTTCTTTGATTCTTTCATTCTTCATTCATTTGTAAATAAACTTAACATTTTTGGCATAAAAGATGAATTTTGTCTATAGAGAGTAATGTATATCAAGAACTACTACCTAGTGAACAACGTGGAATTAAACCAAAAGAAATTATGTATAAATAAAATGACTTTCGTCTAGATTGCGACACTGTACTACAACATGATAATTAACCCAAATTAACCCTCTCCAGATCGTCGATCAGCCGCCCATACAAGAGTAGACAGCTACAATTGCTTAGCCAATGAGTGTAGAGGATGAGAAGGTGCTGGAGGAGTAGATCAAGGCCATCATCTAAGGGGCTCGTCGGTGGCTCGTCGTCTTCGGCGATTACAAGAGGGCCTAAAGCTAGCAAAGAGAGGGGTGGAGTAGTTGCAAGGGAAGTGACTGCCTTGAATGAGTGGTTGGAGGGGGTTTAAATAGGGTTAAGGGCTTCCTAAAAGAAGAAGGGGCTTTAGCGACGTCCAGAATGTTGCTAAAACCACTCCAAAAGCGTTGGTGAAGCCCTCTAGCCCGCCAGTCAACCGCTCGCACTGTTTCTTCTTCACACTCGATCCGCAGCGGCTGTGTGGGAGTTGTCCGATCGAAGATCGGATGGCTAAGATCTTTCCTTGACTATGCTTGGATCATGCCTTGGGCGCACGTGTGCGCGGGCGTCATTGCCTGACGTGTTCGTGAGCTGTGGGCGCACCGCATGGTGAAATCTCGACTGCCCACTACTGATCGGGTGACCCAAGTTCACCGTGCGCAACCTTCTTCTTCGATTTCACGCTCCGCGTAGCTCGAACCCGCATCGTGTGCATGTGGGCATCCGCGCTAACCGTTGCGCCACGCCTGCACTTTGTCGCGGCGACTGCGGGCGGGCACGCAAGTCTTGGCCGTTCGATCGAAGATCGACGGCTAAGATCTGATCTCGGCTAGATGAAGAGGCGGCGTGCGGTGGAGTGGGGATGATGTGGCGCAATGAGGGCCATTGATCTCCAGATCAGCGGTCAGAACTTCTTTGGCCAATTGTAGGAGCTTCGGATGTCGGATTTGGCCGATCTTGAGTCCGTTGGACTCCATTCGTTGTTTTGAATCCATCCGTGCGGTCCGATTGCTTATCTAAGGCCTGCTTTGACAAGTGCATACACAAATGGCCATTAATACAATTTTATAAGCAATCTTGGTACATGATGAATGCAATGCTCCCATTCTACTTATGTTGTGTCTTTTATTCTTAAGATGGGCTATATTCAACACAATTATCACCCCCTTGTGCAGTGTTATCATGTGCTGGCGTGCGAGCGCATGCGCACTGCTGATCCCTGTTGGCATTCTCTAGCATGCCACACGATTGAGATTGGGCAGGGCTGTAGGGATTCGAACTCGCGCCCCTCCCTTGCGAACCACTGCCCCAACTGCTGTGCCAAGCCTTCATATGCATCGCAAGGAGTTTGTAGCTACGTGGCACGGCGAGCTGATGAGTCCATTCAAATGCACTATTGTCATGCCTAAGTAATTGTATTTTAACATTGTATATTTATTAATAACTACATTAAGTTGCAGATTGATTGCATGCATCATTATTTAAGTTTACATCTATTTTATCGTATTCTATAACATAGCATGTAATTAGTTCATGTTTCATGCAGGTCCTGCAACAGCGCACTCGTTACATCTTCTCAATCTATCTATCCGGCTAATAATCAAGAAGAAGAGAGAGGAGGATGAATGGTGGAAAAGAACAGGGGGAGAAAAGATATTTTCCCCCACAAATTTCTCAACGTACGGCCGACCATCAACAACCTCACCAACAGCGCCGGCCATGTTTAGTAAGGGATTTGAAAATCCCTTGACTTGCTCTTGGAGGAGAAAAAAAGAGAGGATCGTCGGTTCTTCTGTGGATCATCTTCTTCCTCCCCCTCGAGGGGATATCCACTGCGTTTGAAGGCCTGCACTATGCACCCACTGCCAGCCACAACCTCTACTGCAAGCGTCACCCTTCCATCCTATAGCTGCTTCAGGCGCACGACACCAGCGCCATCACCTCAGCCCCCTTCCGGCCTGCACCTGTGTCCAACACTTACAGGTGCTTACGCCATTGCCACTAGCGCCATGCAGGTGCTAGCACTGCCCCACCCGCGCCTGCAGGCGCTTCCTCCTTCTAGCGCATGCGTTCCCCTCGCACTTGCCAGGCCGCACCTGCATAGCACCACTCAAGCAGCCTGCAGGCACCTGCCTCCCCTCCTCCAACGCTCACACCTTGCGTGCCTCCTCTCACAGGTGCTCGCCCTTGCCACCAATGCCCTACAGGTGCACACCCAAGTGCAGCCAAACCCATGGCTGTCGCCTTCTCCTCAAACAGGCTGGCGGCCCTCCTCCGCCCGTCGACCACCTCTGGCCACCTCACGTCGTTCTGTCACCGTCATCGTAATCCCTACGAGTTGGTCAACCTTCCCCCATAACAGCTCCGTCGCTGGTGCTCCATCTCTCATGCGAGGAGGAGAGAGAGTGAAAGCTCTAATTTCCATTCAATTAGATATTACTTGTGCTACCATTGCCAAAACTTGATTTTTGATTTATTATTTTATTAATTGAATAAATTTACAGCCAAGCCCCTTTAGTCTGCTCCAATTAATTTGCTTATCAAATTGCATGATTATCTTCCCCTATCTATTAGCCTTACATTAAATGGGGATATTATGCTTTACATTGGATGCCATTGAATATTTGGGGTTGATTGATTTTATAGGAATATTCTAGTAAAGGAGAATTTGCGTGATTGGTCCAACTCTTTTGAGAAATTAGGGAGTGGTATGAGTGTTCTTTCTTTGGGATTAGGATGAATGAATGAAATTACTTTTAAGTAAACAAGAGGTAAATTTATTGTGAATTTATTGGTCTATTCCTCCCTGTGGATACGACATCCATTATTGTGGTTTAAATTCGTATCTGTTTAATTTTTGATTGAGAGATTTTCCACCACCTTTCGTGCTGCAATGATTTATTATCTTAATATTAATTATTCAAAGTGAAAATCGCTCTGTCAAATTGGCGCCTTTGCCGGGGAGGCAACAGACGCAATAGATTCACGTTATTATTATTTTTATTTTGAATATTCTGAGTTGCACAATCATCAGATCATTTTTATTATTGTGTGAGGAATCTGACACGGCGACAGGCGCAGCAAAGTGACGACATTGACCCTGAACGGTGCGCACGGCGAGATGATCTTTTTGGTGGACCTTGATGCCACCTGGAGGATGGCAACAGGAACACGTCGGCCTTGATCCCACATGCATAGGCTTACGAAGAAGCCTATTTCTGATTTAGTCAGTAGATCTTAGTTAGATTTAGTTTAGATAGATATTAGAATTTAATTACTGTCTTTTGGACCCTTGTCAGGTATTTTTGGGAACGTGTCCCCAGTGCCTCTTTATTTCTTATTGCTCTTTTATACGGGAGCATATTTTCGGGAGCGTGTTGCCATTTATTTAGATTATAGGATTATTTGAACTGCATTTCTGCTAGTTAGTTAAATTTGGTCTGTTTCTTACTATTATTAAAAAAAAAATCGAACTGCCTGCTAGAAGCTACATATCTATAGGACGACCATCTAGGACTAAATGAGCAGTATCTAGTTTATTTTTATTGCATTGCAGTCATTATTGCACAAAGAAAGCTGGAGTAAGGTATGTCTTCTCTTGAGCATCAATTACCTGTCATGCATATGCATTGAACCTAAATCTAAGACCACTAAAGTGCTTGAATCAAATTAATTCAGTAGTCACTTTAAAAATTGGCACTGCTAAGAGGTTGGACTTTAAAATTTGTGACTGAAAGTTGTGTGCAAAAGGATCTTGTTTCCGAAATTTCAAAAATCAAAAGACGATCGTATATTTGCACACCTGACACTGTGCACCTCACACATAAGGTCACTAGATAAATTTCTACCTCTCCTCTTTTGCACCGCAAGGGAAGTTAGTCGAAAATCAACAAGCCTATCCACCAAGTTACTTCAGTTCCTCGTGTGTGGGCTCGATTCAAGACTTCCATCCCTTGCGAGTAGATTATAGGCACCAGCGAATGTTGGCCTAGGAAGCGTAATATTTCTTGCAAAACTTGTTTGGCCATCAGCTGAACATATAATTCTAAGACCTATAGTCTACTAAAAAAAATAGATCCCAATGAATTTGCATTTGCTTTGACTGTAGAACTCTCTAGGAAGTCTCTGATTGTATTCTGAATTCTTCTAAATCCTGAGAGAGTTGAAATTATTTTACTGAAAGAAATGGATCACCCTTACTCCTATCAGTTAGATTATCAGAGTCAATACTTCCCATCGTTTAATCAGGATCCCATGCCCCGATCGTATCCATCCTTTGATGGGTACATTGACAATTCATGGGATCATTCATATTCTTATCCTGGTAGTACTGGCCCGATAACTACCACTTTTGAGTAGAGCCTAGGAGCGGGATTTTCCAATCCTGAAATCCCTACTTCCATGCAAACACCCAACCCTTCCACCCTTCATGATTTTCCGTATCAAGGTTGGACCAATACCCCTAGGCAACCAGAGCCTGAAATTGACTATCCTCCCCAACCTGATAATAGTAGCCTCTCCTCTTTTATGATAGAAATGCAAAAACAACAAAAGGAAATAATGGAATCAATGGGAGAGATGTTGAGGAATAGTCAACAGTTAAATGAAGAAATAACCAACTTCGCTACATGCTTGCCAGTAATCCTATTCCCTACCCATACGATCATGATCATGAAAATAATTCTGAGGAACCCAATGGCAATAGGGATCCAGTTTTATCTAGCTATCACTTAGACTCTCCCAATAAGACACGGCCACTAGAGGACAATGATCATAGTAATTATCCACCCGTGGTTTATTGGAGTCAAAAGGAAGGGAAGATGGTACCTCTTGAGGACCTTGACCCCAAAGATAGTATTCTCCTTACCACTACCAACCCGGGTTAAGGTTATATTGCTCCTATCACTTCCCCTATTGATTATTTGGTGGAATCCCATTCCACCCTTAGTGAGTCTACTCCTGACCCTCCACTTAGGGAATCAACACCTACCATTCAGCATCCTAAGGATTTAAATGCACCCAATGAAGGTGACCCTAAGGGAATAGAGGATGATCAATTTTGATCTCAGGGATATGAAGAGTCTATTTCAGAGGATGGGGATGCACCAATAGAGGAACCTGGACTGAAAATGTAGAGTGAATCATAGGAGAATTTACCTCCAGAGTATAGAAATAATAAGTTAAAATCAAGATTCCTCCTTTCTTTTGAGAGTCATCCTCCATCAAAGCAGGAGTTGATATTAGAGGACAAACAAAATAATGAGAAGTCTATGGGATACTCTCGTGGATGAAACACGTCAATTGTGGATTTATATCCCGAGAACAATGATATAGGCTTGCTCCAAAATATCATGACTGATCCTCTTTTAGAAATAATTGAGGATCCAACTCCTAATGAATCACATATACACCCCGACAAAAATTTGAGTGAACCAAATGAATCCGAGGATGAGCTGAATGATAATGATTCTTACATTTTGACCCTTCCATAAAAGAGTTGTAATTTGGAGTCTACCCTTGATTCAAATATGACTCGGATCATTAAGGCTAGGCAGGGCAATGAGAAGTTGTCTCCAACTGTTAGGGAACATACACAATCTGAATCATTGTTGGAATTGGACCTGACACTGACTAAGCCTTCATTGGACTTAACCATTACCTTCCAACACTACCAACAGCCCTTATACTCTCTAATAGATCCTTGGCTCAATCTCTGCTCATGTACATGCTTTCAAGAGAACATATTAGGCCAGTACATCCTCGGGTAGAATGGCGAGTGTGGATTGATGCTAGTACTTTTACTCTCGCCATTCAAGGGTTTGAACTAATAATGTGTATATCTTTTAAAACCCGTCCTACTCTGGAGGATCCTTGTTATCCTCCACTTATTCCGTTTCGGGAGGTCCCTTTTCATATTCCGTTTATTATTCCTAAACCCCCCAAGGTAGCCAACGAGGATATTCGCTTTCATTTCTTCTGCCCAGCATTTGGTATTACGTTGCATCATTAGCTCGCCAACATCCGTGGTTACATGTTTTCTAGGCCCTCACTGTTACGCATATTCTTAGGGCCAAACCTTGTCAGTTTGGAACCAGACTTATAGGTTCCTTCTAAGTCTGGCTGCTGACAGAAAATGCAGCGCTTGTTGGGTGGCAACCTAGCGGTCTGGATAACATCGTCATCAGGTGATTTCTTTCCTTTCTCCCCCTGTTTTAATTTTACAATGAGGACATTGTAGGATTTAGGCATGGCGGGTACATTCATGCATTTAGGTTAGCATATATATATAAAAAAAAAATCTCTTTTCTTGAGCTAAATGGGTTAGTCCCTAGCAAAATACCTTTGCCATGGGAGGTTTTTCTTCCTGAATTATTTCTTAAGTTTAGAATCCAGTACATTTATTTCACGTGCAGGTAGACTTGGTAATGGATCCTTGAGGAAAACCAATATGCATCTGTAGTCTACTGAACCCTTGGGCAGTTCATAGGGAATCAGGCATACTATCTTCTAGTAGATCCACCTCATATTTGTGAGTAGAAAGTAGAGAGATTACTAGTATACTAAGTCTAGTGCAAGGACTCTTAAGTTTTTGATAATTAGATAATGATAGTTCAGAGTTAGGCATAGTTTTCACTCTCCATTCCTGTGTGCATATTTTGTGTGAATTCTTGAGAGTCACTAAATAAGGTAGACACATAGAGATCGAGTCTTGATAAAGCTATGACTTTGGTGGATGGTTACAACCGTCCTTCATAGAGTCCTCGGCTGAAGGAGGGTAATAGTATCAAAGGTTGGAAATGTGCCTGTCCTATCCATTCCTTCCGGGTGTCGAGAATAGGCACTTCCACCAAATAAGCCACACAATATCCTCTTGACCATCATCATCCCTAATAATGCGTCATAAATAAAAGACTGTGTCATATTATGTTGATTTATATTATAAAAAAAAAAGAGAGAAAAGAAAAGAAGAAGAAAAAGAAGGAACAGAAAAAGAAGTAATATTTATATTACAAAAAAAAACAAAAAAAAAAGTCCAAGTTTATAACGTAATATTGTTTCTGAGGCAACAGAACACCTATCACGATCCACCAAATATGACCCATGCCTACCTTTAAGTATTTCTGATCACCAGAATATTGGTTGAGGACTCTAACTTAGTTGTAGAGTTATTAGGACTTTAATTGAAGTGTGGATGCCATGAGAGGCCACCAAACAGTGAGTACAATTACTAAGTCTGGCGAGATTTGTGATCTCAGAAAGAAAAGAAAGAAAGGAGTGAGCGCCCAAGAACATCAAGAGAGTACAGTTTAGCCTCTCTTTGAGTTGACTTGTCTAATAGTCTAGAGATCTAGAATCTGCATTACTAGACTATATGTAGCACCAGATTAGTGTGTGCCACCAAATACAAATCCATTCAATTCGATATCTCCTACCTAAGCCAAACGCCGGGGTCAAATTACAGATTATCCTCTACTTTATCCCTGAGGGAAGTAGTTGCCTATCCCGACAGCAATTTTTACCAAGGGTAAAGTACGAACCTCCGATGCGAATTGGCCTTTTTCACTTGGATCTATTACCTAGGCTATCATCACTTTACATTTGTCTGGATCTCTAAAGTTTTGAAATAAGATCAGAAGAAATCTCCTGATTACTTCTATTATTTTTTTTCTTTTTGCTAGGGACTAGCAAATCTTAGGCACGGGGGTATTTGATGAATCCATTTTAATGGACTATTGTTATGCCTAAGTAATTCTATTTTAACATTGTATGTTTGTTAATAACTACATTAAGTTGTATAATGATTGCATGCATCATTATTTAAGTTTACATCTACTTTATCACATTCTATAACATAGTATGAAATTAGTTTATGTTTCATGCAGGTCCCGCAATAGCGCACTCGTTACATCTTCTCCACTTAATCTACCCATCTGGCTAATAATCAAGAAGAAGAGAGAGGAGGATTAATGGTGGAAAAGAACAAGGGGAGAGAAGATATTTTCCCCCACAAATTTCTCAACCTACGGCCGACCATCAACAACCTCACCAATAGCGCCGGCCATGTTTAGTAAGGGATTTGAAAATCCCTTGACTTGAGTCGGGAGGAGATAAAAAGAGCAGATCGTCGGTTCTTTTGGGGATCATCTTCTTCCTCCCCCTTGAGGGGATATCCACTACGATTGAAGGCTTGCACTGTGCACCCACCGCTAGCCACAACCTCTACTACAAGCGTCACCCTTCCAACCTGCAGCCACTTCAGGTGCACCGCACTAGCACCATCACCACACCCCCCCTTCCACCGCCATCACCTTCCAACTTGCACCTACGTCCAACACCTGCAGGCGCTCACGCCCTCGCCACCAACACCCTACAGGTGCTAGCACTGCCCCACCTGCGCCCGCAGGTGCTTCCTCTTTCCAGCACATGCGTTCCCCCTACACCTGCCAAGCCACACCTGCATAGCACCACTCAAGTAGCCTGTAGGCACCCGCCTCCCCTCCTCCAACGCTCACACCTTACGTGTCCCTGCCCGCAGGCACCGCACCTTCTCCACTACAGCGTGCCTCCCCTCCTTCAGTGCTCACACCTTGCGCGCCCCCTCTCGCAGGCGCTCGCCCTTGCCACCAATGCCCTGTAGGCGCTCACCCGAGCGTAGCTTCCAGCCACCTCTTGCTGTTCTGTCACCGTCATCGTGATCCCCATGTGTCGATCAACCTTCCCGCATAGCAGCTCCGTCGCTGGTGCTCCATCTCTCACGCGAGAAGGAAAGAGAGTGAAAGCTCTATTTTCCCTTCAATTAGATATTACATGTGCTGCCATTGCCAAAACCTGATTTTTGATTTATTATTTTATTAATTGAATGAATTTACTACCAAGACCCTTTGGTCTGCTCCAATTAATTGGCTTATCAAATTGCATGATTATCTTCCCCCATCTATTAGCTTTACATTAAATGGTGATATTATGCTTTACATTGGATGCCATTGAATATTTGGGGTTGATTGATTTTATAGGAGTATTCTAGTAAAGGAGAATTTGCATTATTGGTCCATCTCTTTTTAGAAATTAGAGATTGGTTATTTGACTCATCTATTAGTGTTCTTTCTTTGGGATTAGGATGAATGAATGAAATTACTTTTAAGTAAACAAGAGGTAAATTTATTGTGAATTTATTGGTCTATTCCTCCCTGTGGATACGACATCCGTTATTATGGTTTAAATTCATACCTGTTTTATCTTTGATTGAGAGATTTTCCACCACCTTTTGTGCTGCAACGATTTATTATCTTAATATTAATTATTCGAAGTGAAAGTCGCTCTATCATAAGCCCTCAGCAGTTGGATTTGTATTCAACGGCTGAGATCACTTGATGGCAGCCTTTGAAGATGTACTGGGTGGCTGTGGGTGCTCCAGATGGTGCCACATGGCACCATCTGAATCGTCCACACTTCATTGCTTGCAGAGGATGACACGGTGCTTGGATCGAGGTGATTTCTACATTGTCGAACTGTGATCGATGCTTTGGATCCATTTGTATGGTCGGATTTTCCATCCGAAACCCGTATGGATGTCGCACTACCCCCTGTCCATTGATCTTCCTTGGACTTCGTATGATGCTATGGTTCTCCAATCTAGACGATTTTAGAGGCGTTAGACTTTGATCATCGTCTTAATCAAATCTGTATGGTGCGATCATCCATCTGAGGTCATGAAATAAATCTTCTTCTCCTATATCCATAAAATGGACCTAGTTAACCTAAAATATATATAACTACTCTTAATGCAAAATGATGCATGTTATGCAATATTTATAACATGAAATGCAAATCTAAGCCTACGAACATGCATGAATAGGCATTTTAACCTAAATAGATGTGTCTATATCATACCCCCATACCTGTCTTTTGCTAGTCCCTAGCAAAATTAAACTACATTCTATGTATAACATCAAAACTAGGATTAGATCGCTTAGGCCTAAGTCATTTATTAATAATAGAAAATTTCAACTAAGGTCCTAAAGTACAAAAACTCAACAGTACCTGGGTGCCTTCCAGAATCCATGCTGCCCAAGTCCTTCCCTTATTTGAAAAAGGAAGATACATTTCATTATTATTTTTTTTCTTATCAAAGTTTTTTGTACTTTTGGAGTTTGAGAGTCCCGGGATAGCTTTTTATGGTTTCTCGACCCACCCAAGACTCAAAAAGGATTCTAAGTGCTAAGCATCTTGTGAAAATAGTGAAAGACTCCCTAGGTGGCTGTTAAAATGGACTTCGAGTTTCTAGGACCCTAGGTGACCTTGCCTAAAGGTTTATCTTTTCAATTAGTAGCTTTCTCCCTACTTTTATTTATGGGGTCAGCACAAAGGCGAACCCAGTGTATATCTCCCTTTTTTATTGTACTTCCCTGCTTCACTGGAAAGTGTTTAGGGAATTATTGTGCATTTTTTTGTGAGTTGGGTTTTGGAAAACTGGCTGATGAGATATTATGACCAACAACTTACCAGACATACTCGTGTGGTGAAGTGTGGTTTTATTTGTCTTTTTATTTTCTCATTTTTATATTTTTTTTAATATTTTCTTTTCTTTTCTTTTTTTAAAGTAGGCGGCTTTCCTAATCTAAGATTTACCTAAAGGTAGTACAATGAAAATGGCCTTGTGACTGGGCCCTTGACAACTGGCCGATGAGCTGTTACCACAGACAAGTTGCTAGCCATATCACCCTACATAGTTCTTTAGCTACCCAATTTCCAAAGAAATCATCGAAAAGTGAGTTAGTGCAAAAAAGAAGTGTGTAGATGTTTAGGTTTAAAGTCCCCGCAAATCAGAGGGTGGGTTGATAAGTCGCATACTTATCATCCCAATTTATTTACCAACTTAAAATGAATTTTAATTGTCGAGGACTCGAGACTAAGCCCACATTCGAGTGGACACCCAGGCTAATTAAGATTGGAGACTTGAAGAGTCTAAGTGTTTAGGTCCTCTCGTATCATTTCCTAAAGTTAATAACTTACAAATGCCTAAGTTCTCTTTTCCTAATTTATTTCTTTTATCTTTTTCAAATTTTCAAAATTTTTTTTATTTTCTAAGAAACAAAAAGAAATTTTATGGAGTTAACAAAAAGATTTCAGGAATTGATTATCCACCCCCTATACCTACATTATGCAATGTCCTCATTGTAAAAATGTTAAATGTCGGAGGACTACGCTACAGGAGTTGGTTTTGAAAACCTGTCGTTGTAGTTCTAATAGTGAAGAACTCAGGTTCAACAAATAAAATTTATACCGGAATAGAAATCCTAGGTCGAGCTCAGGGAGGCTACATCGATCAAAATTATATTTTTTTTTGTGTTTTTGTTTAAAGAGTGGAGTAATTACAATGCCATGGAATCAATATAAACAATAAGAGAGAGAGAGACGGAAAACATCCACTTGAAGTTGAAAAATGTTTGTACATCTAAGAAAGCGAGAAATTATACTAGAAAGTAAGAAAACTATTACAACTGGAAAGCAGGAAAATTCAACTCTAGAAAGCAGGAAAAAGGAATGGGAGAGAGAAGTTATCCTCCTCGACGATCGCTTGGAGGACGAGCCAGATGAGATAATGCCTGGAAGATGAGGAACGGAGTGGAAAGAAGGAGGTTGAAGTAGGATGAACGGGAACAAGGCAGCACGTTCTCAATGTCGCGGGATCCACCTCCGAAATGGGGGTGAAAAATTGATTTTATCTCTTGAGGAGCATCCTAGGGGTGGGACAAGCTTCTCTTCAGCTTTGGAGAGGAAGAGAAGAGAAGGGATGAGAAATTTGCATGGAGGTGGTCTCCTTTTTATAGTTGCAAGGAGTTGGGGTATTTTGTACATTACAATTTGAAAAATATTAATTCAGGACCTTTAGTGATGGATAAATCCATCACTAAAGGCCTGAATGTGGCCTTCGTGCCCGTCGCATGCACTCATCCTCACCTCCGCGTCCTTAAATGCACGCGCACGCCCACATGCTCACAGTTGTCCAACCAAGAGATCAAACGACTTATGATCGCTTATGCTTGCGCCACGCACTCGCATGTGATCATGCATTAGCACTGTGCATCTGAACGTGCATGCATGCTATCGCTTGCTCAGCGCCGTCCGATCCTCATCACGTGGCCTTGCTCGCTTGTGCACCCCCTCGCCCGCTCTTCAATTTGAGGCGTGGTGGGCTTGAATGCGTGCCCGCTCTTCTCGCGAAGGCGTTTGACCAATGCGCTGTGGCCGACTTTGTGTCGCACAATTGTTTTGTGTGTGCGGGCCTGCAGCCATTGGACGAGCATCCAACGGTGGAGAATCATCAATCGGATGAAGAGGAAAGGTAGATGTGGGTTCTTGGGGCTGGTTGGGTAGCTGAGATGGCACCACGTGGTGCCATCTTGGCCTTCCATCTTCTGAGTATTGTAGACAGTGCCACAGGTGTCGGATTGGACTAATTTTCACGCTGCTAGGTTGTGATCGTCGATCCGAATTCATCCATGCGATCGGATTTGCCATCTGAGGTTCGGATTAACACCATCATGGCCCTTGATCTTTAGGAATCCTCCCTCTCTATCTAGTGCTATGGATGTCTAATTATGGTGATTTTGGAGTCGTTGAACTCCAATCGTCGCCCTGATCAAATTCGTACGGTTAGATCTTCGATCCAAGGCCCTGATAAAAAGTCACCCTGTCCCTGACCATAAAGAGGAGATAATTACTTTACAATTTATACAACTTGATCTAAATGCATGATTATGCAAGCTATGTGATAAGTGCCAGTTTATCATCATTCATATGCATTAAAACAAACCTAGCTCTTAGGATTTTGCTCCGCAAATGGGTTTTTGGGCTGCATTTAGGCATTAACTAGGTTAGGCATGCATTGCACTTTTTATTGCCTTTTTAATGTGTTTTCTTGAGTGTTAGGGACATACAGATTACCAGATCTCTAGAACCCTAGCACTCAGGAAGGCAACCGGTGAAGGAGAAGCTCTCACCAGTTGGATCTCAGCTTGTTCCAGCTCACCATAGCTGGAATTCAGATCACTTGAACTAAGGTTAGCTCATCCTAGCTCCATTCATCTCATCTCAGCTGAATGGTTGCTCAAGAGAGCTCATCTTAGCTCACCATAGCTCAGGTCAGCTCAGATCCAGCTCAACTTAGCTGAGTCTAGCTCATCTCAGCTCCCATTAGTTCACAGGGAGCCCTAGCTAGCTCATCTGAGTTGGCTGGAGTTCACTGCAGCTCAAGTCCAGCTACATCCAGCTCCACTCAACTCCAGCTAGCTGAAGATGACCTCATTTCAACACAAGAAGCTCAAGTCCAGCTCCCGGGGACTCAGCTTTGCTCAACTCAGCTGAGGTAAGCAACCTTAGCTGCCTCAACTAGCTTGATCCTCCCCAGGAGCACCAGACCCAGCTCACCTCAGCTCATTATGGTAGAAGCCAGCTTATTTTAGCTTGGATTAGTAGCTAGCAAAGAACTAGCAAGCTAAGCTAGCCAGAGTAGCTTCATGCCACCCCCTTGAGTAGCTACTGGCTCCATTTGAGCTCCAGTCTCCTTCTGTCCAGCTCCTCTTCAAAAGACCCTAGCTCCCAATGCCTACTCCTCTACTCCATTAACAGTTAAGCTAGCTTAGGTTAGCTTAGCTTAATTAGCTCCACCAAATAAGCCCTACCTAAAGCTCACGTAAGCTAGCTCCATCCAGTCCAAGTTGGCACTACGACCATCACCACCTTTCACCCCTTTACCACCACCAAAGCGCACCAAGAAGTTGGCACCAAAACCACCCTAACTACCCCCCCTTTTTTGGTGCCAACCTTTCCCTCCAAAAATGCCCTAATCTCCACCCTACAGCTAAGCCTAAAGCCCATCTCCACCTTCCATTTTCCCTCCAAAATTGTCCCCATTCTAGAAAACCGTTTTGGCGCCAAAGTGGAGGCACCCTCTCCACCGTGGACGTCCACCAAGGGGTCCATTCAACCTATAACTACCCCCCCTTGCACCCTTTAAGGTGGCGCCAAGTGATCTCCACGTTAGGATTAACCTAACCACCCATAACCACCACCAAACTCCATCCTAGCCCTCCACCTATTCAGGCCAACCCTACCCGTATCCCACTCTATAAAAACCCATCACCTACCACCATTTTCTTCGTCCTCCATTAGTGATTAATTCCACCTAAACCCACCTACACACAACTGCCAAGAGAAGAAGGGAGGAAGAAGATGAAGGGGGCACATCACCCACCCCCTAGGTGCCTTATTCCTTCCCACTCTTTCCTTGTGTCACACCAAGTAGGTGGAGCACTCCACCACTAGGAGGATGGCCAGGCATTGAAGGAGAAAGGGTGGTGCACACCCACCCTTGGAGGAAAGAATGGAGGTCGAGAGGATCCACCTTGGAGGAGCATTCAAGGAAGGAGAAGAAGGAGACATTCCTTTCAAGCCAAGGAGCAGCTAGGCTTGGAGCAAGAGGACTCCCTTCTTCACCAAATTCTGCAAGAGGATTTGTGTTTTCTTATTACTTTTATATTTTCCATTTTAAGTAGAAGCATTCCTCTACATGTTTTTGTAAAACACAAATTCTACAAAATCAATTTGCCTTCTTTTCATTTTCTATTGCAATTGCTTTATCTTTGTTCTAGGACTTTTTCACTTCCACTTCCTAGTTACTCTAGGCCTCCACATGCCTAGAGTGAGCTTAGGGAGGGGTCATATTTGTTACTTTGGTTCTAGCTTAGTGATTGTAGGTGTTAGTTGCTTTTCCTTCAGCAATTCACATTTTGCCTTCATTATTTCAAAACATAAAAATTATATATTTAACATACCAAGTGGAAAGATTGAGTTTTCTTTAAAAGCAAGAGATTTGAATTGCAAACTTGCCTCCTTGGATGACCCTAGATACTCCCCTATCTTGCAATAGAAATTTAAAAGCGTGTGCGATTTCACGTGTTACAACAACTTTAAGAACCCTAATTACAAATCATGTGATTTTTCGCATCACTTTTTGGCACCATTGCCAGGGAGGCACAGCTTTGCATTAATCATTTCTCTCTTGCTTGAAGTGGATCTCATCCCCTTCTCTTTCTTTTCTCTTTTGTGTGCAGGTATTGCAGGAAGAAAGCGAGAATTTGGAAGCAAGAGCTCAAAGTTTCTTTTCTTCCCACAAAATTTAGGTTGGTTCTCTTTTCTGGTCACGTAGTCAATTAAAACTACCAAAAAAATATTAAACTTGGCTTTCAGGATCCCAAACATCTTAATTTAGTGGAGTGGTGTCCATTAAAATTCATTATTTCCTTGTATGCTTCATTAAACACCACTCCAATCCAAGTGTTGGTGTTCTGATTTTCGCGTCTAGATTTCTATCCGGAATTTTAAAAATCTATTCCCAACACCACATGTCTCTTAAAATCTCGAAATTTTACATATTGATTCCAAATCAAGTTAGGAACGTTTGTGCCAAATTTCAAATTAGTTAGCTTTGTATTTAATTTTTAAAAATTTGTTGACTATTGAGGGGTCACACCCTATGAGCTTCCTACTTTTCTACTGTCCGTGAATTTTTACATTTTTTATACTCATTCAATTTTTTTGAAATTTAGCTTTTTGGAAACCTTGTAAAATTCTACATCTCTCATTAAATCATCAAAATTTTCTGAGGCCAGTGGTGGTACAAAACATCCAGAATACCCATAGGTACCATTTCTGGACTTTGACACCAGCATAGATAAAAATTCAAAACAAATACCAAACAAATTCCTAAAATCTTAAAAAGATCTTTTCTGGAATCCTTGTTTGATTTTACAAAAGGTAGTGGTGTTGGTTGCATTGTTTGGACCACTACTTTTTTAGAAAGCCTAAAAATAATTCATTAGCAGTAATTTTATGTATTAGGGTTCAAATTCAATTAGGGTTTCTTCCATGCTTTTTAATCCTAAAACATAAGGGAGACATATCATCACCAATACAACGTGTTTTCTTTTGATTGTGAAATTTTCAAACTTGTTTGAACACTTAAAAAGAGAAACCCTAAAACACATTCAATTAAATTGAATCCTAAAAGACAAAAATACAGAAATTGTGTGACAACACTCGGGCCCAAACCTTCCCTTAAGCAACTTGGCTAGATTTGTTGACAGAACGGGTATTCACTGTTGATTCCTTATTTCCTAGGTAGACCAAGTCTTTGGTCAATTTCTAGGGAGTCACAATTAAGTTAGGTCTAAAATTTGATTGCTTCTGTGCACACTTATCTCATCTCCATCTCTTCTCCTCCCCTCCTGTTTCTTCCATTTTGCATGGGCGGCGGTCCGAAACTCCACACTTGGAGGGACCACTTGATTTTGCCTCCCCAAAAAGACTTTTCATGCATTCTTCCTCTTCTTTAAAAATGGAAAATAAAAATTTGTCCTCTAACTTGCAAGCTAATTATTCTTTCCCCAATCTTTCCACCCAAGAGCTTCTTAATTAGGCCCCTCCACCTAATTTCCACTCTATCATGGCTCAACGAGAAATTCAGCAACAACAGTTGCATATGGATTTAACTGACCTAGCCAACTAGGGGCAACTTGCTACACTTAACCAAACTCCACAAATCCCACGTTTCACCCCAACTGACACCCACATGAAAGAAAATCTGCATAAATCCCGCGCTGAGCATAATTATTATTCTGAGGCTTTCTATGGTTAAACAGGAAATTATGTTTATCCCAATCATCACCCCACCAAAAATGTCCCTACTTTCCAAGAGAAATTGAAAAATTCCTCTAATGGGGGAATTATCTGGCTCACTCCTAGACCAATCTGGTTCCACACCAACAACAGAACACATTTGGAGGTTATGGTTCAAATCAGACTTGTCAATCTAGGCAATCTCAAGAAGACATTAATGCCCAGATGATGAAAACCCTGTAGGAGTGACAAAGAAAAACAAGGGAAACAACCCGTCTTATTAACAATCTCAATGATCAAATTGGGGATATTCCGACTCAAAGACTTGTAGGACACTCAACATCCCAACCCACACCAAACTTTATTAATCATAAGAACCAACACCCTGGTGGATACCAACATCAGAACCACACGGTTCAGCCTCCTATTAACCCAATATCGTAGCACCAATCCAATTTCTATCAACATCTGGCCTCCCCACCTCCTCCCAGTGATCACCAAACTGCATATGCAGAGACTTTGAGGAGTGAGGAAACCACCATGGATTTAAGGCCTTCACATTAAAATGATGAAACTGATTCTCAACCAATGTAGATTGTCTCCATTAACCTCAATAAGGAAGAAGAACAAGAAATCCCAAAAACACTTGATTCAAGACTTATTTCCCACTCTCAAAAACTGCAATCCAACAATCCAAAATTAGAGCCCTCTGACCAGAATCCTTTGGACTTATTTTAGCAAGTTGAGAGGAATATTCCCCTCCAAGATTCTCCCCATGCCTCAAAAAAATTTACTTCAAAAGGGCATGATTAGAATCTAGGAAGGTTGGTCCTTTCAAAGACAGCCAGCTCAACTTTTCGGAGCGAGCTACCTTTCACAAAAAAAGACCAGGGCACATCACTCATCTCAGTTGTCATAACTGGCACCATTTTTTTTCGTGCCCCTCTCGACTTAGGTACCTCTAGTAATCTCATCTCCCCGGTCTTATTTGAGGAATTTTGATTCGTTGATTTAAAACATACTAAGGTTCAATTTCAATTGGAAGATCGAACTACCATTCAACCGTAGGGAATTGTTGAGGATAGTATTATCAAGGTCTCGAATTGTTCATTTTCGGTAAATTTTCTGGTCCTTGACATAGAGGTACCTGAGGCTCTCATTAATGCCATCCTTAGAAGACCTTTTCTAATTTTGGCCACAGCTAATATCAATTCTCATTCTGGGAAAATGAATATAAGTTGTAGTAAGCAGACATTCTCATTAGATTTATTTCAAGATTCCAAGAGGTGCATTGATTACAAAATTTTTGATGACACTGATAATAAAATGGAAGCAGTATTTGAAAAGTCTATGTCGATTCAATCTCATTCAGCTTTGACCACTATTGATCAAGATTTTATTGATTCTTATTCTAAGGATAATTATGTGGTCCAAGACTTTCCAGATCAACTAGGGCTTGACTTTCCTTCTTTTAATCTTCCTGATTTTTCACCAAAAACATCCACACTAACTTCACCCTCCCTACATCTCATTGAATCCTTTCCCCCTCCCTTTCTATTAGACCTACAACCTGATCCACCGGAGTTTGGCTTTCATCATCAATTCAAACCATGGCTAGACTGGGGTCCTTTTTCCATTTCTCTATTTTATTTTGATCCGTTTATCTTTACCACTCATCATTTTAGGGATCTTGAGGAAGGCACTTTTATTGAAGACATTCAAGTGTCCAATTATTTACATGATTTTTCATCTTCTGTGCATACCTTCACGCCAGGCTGAAATGGTGTAAAAGATAGCACTGGATGGAAGGTAACCCATCAATTTTCTTGCTTCCCTTTTTCCTTTCTTTTTCCATGTTTTGACCATCCCAAAACTGACTGCCCTTCACTAAGGTGATCCCTTTTCCCTCCTAATGCATGAGGACATTGCATATCTTAAGAATTGGGGGGTGTTTTTAAAATTTGACAATCGAGTTAGGATTTTCAAAACCTAAAAACATGCATTTTTCTTTAGTTATTTTATTTTATTGCTTGCATACCCAAAAAAATAAAAGTGTTGAAAATTTTGGAGGAAAAATTTTGAAATCAGGACTAAGGTTGAAAAAATCACTTTTAGTAAAATGGGATTTAATCTTTAACAAACTAGGGATGAAGATGCAAATATGATCATTATAATTTCAATGTCTATTTTTAGACTACATCAGATATCCTTCTCTAAAATTCCACCTGAACTCATGATAGTTCAGGTGACTTGATCCTCTTTTGTAATATGGAAAGTATCTGGCTTAGTTTCTAATTCAAAAACTTGCATTTCTTACGGAACTTCATGTGTTAAATTTCACACACAAGCCAACACTTAAAAATAACTAAAAATTAGAAAAACTCCCTTGTTTGGACTTAGTAAAAGTCTGAAGCAGATCATTGGTTTGAGTTCCCACCACCGAGGAGGAAAATGCCTCCTTTGAGGACACGATGTTAGTATGTTACCGCCTTGGCGCTACTCCATATATATATATTTCATATCTTTAGATGGAGCATTAAAGCGCATTTTAGCAGCTCAAGTGTCTTGGACGATGCTCTACCTATAGTGTCGAAGCGAGAGTTTGAGTTTGCTTGGAGCGCCCTTTTACACCGCATTGTGTTTTGGGGTTGTGAGCTCCTTGGTGGTGTCATGGACAGTTCTATCCCAAAGTACTGGCACCAGAGCCCCTCAAGGATTGGTAACGGGAATGATGATCCTGACACATCTGTTGTAAGACTAAGTTAAAAATAAGCATTGGGGAAAAAAAGTTTTAAACCAAGAGCATGCCCTTATAAATGTTGGCTTTTCACAAGCATGGACACAAGGTTTTAAAGGATATTGCAAGTTGTGAGTCAGATTCAAGAGGCAGAAAAATCCTAAAACTAGAAATTTCAAGTCATCTGAATTAACAAGGGGTTAATTTGTGAATTTTCTAGAGGATATATTGATCCTATTTTGTTTAATGTTTGGATCCAAAAACAAATCCCGATGTTTATCCTTAACAAATCCCATGCCTCCTGTGTTTAGATCAACCAAGGTCCCTTACTCATTTTCTCCTCAAAAGTCAAAAAAAACTTTGATTTCCCAAAAATTCCTTTTTCCAAAAAAATTAAAGTTTTGCTAAGAGACTAGCAAAAGAAAAGCATGAGGGTGTGATAAATGCCATTTTATCATCATTCTTATCCATTAAAACAAACCTAGGTCTTAGGATTTTGCTCTGCAAGTGGGTTTTTGGGCTGCATTTAGGCATTAACTAGGTTAGGTAGGCATTGCACTTTTTATTGCCTTTTTACTATGTTTTTGTGAGTGTTAGGGATATACAGATTGCCAGATCCCTAGAACCCTAGCTCTCAGGAAGGCAACTGGTGATGGAGAATCTCTCACCAGCTAGAACTCAGCTTGTTCTAGCTCACCATAGCTGGAATTCAGCTCACCTGAACTAAGGTTAGCTCATCCTAGCTCCATTAAGATCATCTCAGATGAATGGCTACTCAAGAAGCTCATCTTAGCTCACCTTATCTCAGGTCAGCTCAGATCCAGCCAAACATAGCTGAGTCTAGCTCATCTCAGCACCGATTAGTTCAGAGGGAGCCCTAGCTAGCTCAGCTGAGTTGACTGGACTACATCCAGCTCCACTCAACTCCAGCCAGCAGAAGATGACTTCATTTCAGGTCAAGAAGCTCAAGTCCAGCTCCCGAGGACTCAGCTTAGCTAAACTCAGCTGAGCTAAGCTACCTTAGCTGCCTCAACCAGCTTGATCTCCCTGGGGGCACTAGACCCAGCTCACCTCAGCTCATTATGGCAGAAGGCAGCTTGTTTTAGCTTGGCTTAGCAGCTAGCAAAGAACTAGCAAGCTCAGCCAGCTAGAGTAGCTCCATGCCACCCCCTTCAGCAGCTGCCAGCTCCATTTTAGCTCCAAACTCCTTCTGTCCAGCTCCTCTTCAAAAAACCCTAGCTCCCATTGCCTACTCCTCTACTCCATTAATAGTTAGGCTAGCTTAGCATAGCTTAGCCTAGCTAGCCCTACCTAAAGCTCACGTAAGCTAGCTCTATCCACTCCAAGTTGGCACCACCACCATCACCACCTTTCACCCCTCAACCACCACCAAAGGGCACCACGAAGTTGTCACCAAAACCACCCTAACTGCCCCCATTTTTGGGGCCAACTTTTCCCTCCAAAAATGCCCTAATCTCCACCCTACACCTATAAGCCTAAAGCCCATGTCCACCTTCCATTTTCCCTCCAAAATTGCCCCCTTTCTAGAACAACAATTTGGCACCAAAATGGAGGCACCCCTCCACCATGGACATCCACCAAGGGGTGGATTCAACCTATAACTACCCCCCCTTGCACCCTTTAAGGTTGCGCCAAGTGATCTCCACCTTAGGATTAACTTAACCACCCATAACCACCACCAAACTCCATCCTATCCCTCCACCTATTCACGCCAACCCTACCCCATCCCAATCTATAAGAACCCATCACCTATCATCATTTTCTTCATCCTCTATTAGTACTTAATTCCACCTAAACCCACCTACACCCTATGGCCAAGAGAAGAAGCGAGGAAGAAGATTAAGGGGGCACATCACCAGCCCCTTTGGTGCCTTCTTCCTTCCCACTCTTTTCTTATGTCATGCCAAGGAGGAGGAGCACTCCACCTCTAGGAGGACGGCCAAGCATTGAAGGAAAAAGGGTGGTGCACACCCACCCTTGGAGGAAAAAATTGAGGTGGAGAGCATCCACCTTGTTGGAGCATTTAAGGAAGGAGAAGAAGGAGACATTCTTCTGAAGCCAAGGAGTAGCTAGGCTTTCAGAAAGAGGACTCCCTTCTTCACTAGATTTTGCAAGAGGATTTGTGTTTTCTTACTACTTCTATGCTTTCCATTTTTAGTAGAATCATTCCTCTACATGTTCTTGTAAAACACAAATTATACTAAATCAATTTGCCTCCTTTTCATTTTCTATTGCAATTGCTTTATCTTTGTTCTAGCACTTTGTCACTTCCACTAGCTAATTACTCTAGGCCTCCACGTTCCTAGAGTGAGCTTAGGGAGAGGTCATACTTATCACTTAGGTTTTAGCTTAGTGATTGTAGGTGTTAGTTGCTTTTCCATCAACAATTCTCATTTTGCCTTCATTATTTCAAAACATAAAAATTATATATTTAAAATAGCAAAAAGAAAGATTGAGTTTCCTTTAAAAGCAAGAGATTTGTATTCCAAACTTGCCTCCTTGGACGTCCCTAGATACTCCCCTATCTAGGAATAGAAATTTAAAAGCATATGCGATTTTGCGTGTTACGACTTTAAAAACCCTAATTACAAATCACGTGATTTTTCGCATCTTTATGCACTATTTACAATGTATGATGCTAATATGACACTAAGAACATGCATTAATAGACATTTTAGGTTAATCAGATGTATGTACATCACAGCCCCATACCTATCTTTTGCTAGTCCCTAGCAAAAACTACATGGTATTTATAAAGGAATTAGGCTGGATTGCTTGGGCATAAGTTATTTTCAACATTAAGAAATTTTTTACTCAGGATCTGAACTTTCAAAGACACAACAGTGCTCGGGTATCTGGCAAAATGCAGACCACCTCAAGCCCTCACCTTATTCAAAGAAAAATTTCTTATTCTCTTTTTCTTCTTTTCTAATTTTTTGGATTTTTTGAGTTTAGGGTTAAAGACTGGCTTTCTACGACCATTCAATCACCGCAAGATTTGATGAGAACCCTAAGTTCTTAGCATCTTATTGTGAATGTGATAGACTCATTGATCGGCAATTAGAATAGACTTCGGGTTTCTACGCCTCTAAGTAAGCTTAAAAAAGAGCGCTTTGCCTAAAGGTGTATCTTTACGACCGGTTGCTTTCTCCCTACTTTTATTTTTATGGGGTCAACACAAGGGTGAATCTAGTGTATATTTCCCTAGTTTATTCTACTTCTCCACTTCCTCCTAAGTGTTTTGGGAATTTTTAGTGCATTTCTTGAGCTAGGTTCTGGATAACCGATCGATGAGCTATTACCGTTGACAACTTGCCAACCATACTCGTGTGGCGAAGAGTGGCTTATTTCTTTTATTTATTTTTTCCCTCTTTCCTCCTTTTCTTTTACTTTTCTTTTTAACTTTCTTTTTTTTCTTTTTTTTTTTAAGTTGGTGGCTTCCCTAGTCTAAGATTTACCTAAAGGCAGTAAGAAGAGAATGGTCTAGTGACTGGGCTCTGGACAACCTACCTATGGGCTGTTACCCACGATAACTTGCCAGCCATATCACCCTAGAAGGTTCATTAGCCACCCAATTTCCGTTGAAATCGCCGATCAACAAGTAAGTGAAAAGAGTGTGTAGATGCTTTAGACTTAAATTTCCCTCAAATCAAAGGGTGGGTTGATAAGTTGTGTACTTATCACCCAAACTTATTTAATCAAATTACAATAGAATTCAAGATGGCGAGGACTCAAAAAATAAATCCACATTTTAATTGATACCCAGGCTGATTAAGCCCAAAGACCTGTAGGGTCTTTGTGTCCAGATCCTAGTGTAATATTTCCTAAGATTGAAAAGTCCTAATATCGAAGTATTCCTTCCTAATTCATTTTTTCTTTTTATGTATATAAAAGAAGAGAAATAGAATTTATAAGAATTTCACAGAGTTGACAAAATGATTCAAAAATGAATCCACCCCCTATGCCTGGCTGTTGCAATGTCCACATTGAGAAAAAGAGACATGAAAGGAAGGGTAGAGTATGGAAGATATCATCGGAATATGAAGCTCGGGTCAGCTCTGAGTCATATGTACAACTACTGAGTTTAATGCCGTCAGCTAGGTGAAGTCAAGCTAGAGAATTCACAACATGGCTAGTGCAACCGTGTCTGAGATGGGTTCTGGAAGAGTACGGTCAATAACAGGCTTCAAACATTGGCCATTGACTTCGAATGAATTACCCATCTTCAGGTTAGAGAACTGAATGACTCCGTTAGCAAAAATCTAGTCGACAATGAACAGGTCATTCCATTTCGACCTAAGTTTGCTAGGAAAGAGCTTAATTCAAGAATCGAATAATGAGACCTTCTAGTTCAGCTCAAAGCTCTTGCAGGAAATCAATTGGTCATGTAGAGCTTTGGTCCGAGCCTTATAGATCTTGGCATTCTCATATGCATAATTTCAAAGCTCCTGCAACTTAGATAGTTGGAGTTTCCTGGTCTTCCCAACTAAACTCAAATCTAGATTGCACTGCTTGATTGCAAAGAATGCCCTATATTCAATGTTAATATAGGCATTCAATGTCAGAATTACTTCTCAAATCTAATTTGGTATAGTTCAGGCATCCAAACCCCATGGTTTGCTGACATTGTTAATTATTTGGATGCACTCAGCTTTGATCAGAATTAGGTTGATGGATGCACTCAGATCCAGCAGTGCTCTATCAAAAGTGTAATCTCCGATGACACAAGAAATCAAAGGAGCATCTGGATCACTCTTCTTCTGAGGGAGGTGGTGCAGGATAGCAGAACTAGCCTGCTCGGAGAGTACCACCACCCTCAGAGCAGATTCTCTCAACTTAAGCTTCTGTGTACATAAATCCTTTGAAAATCTCATGTAACCCAGTATATGCTTGATAGCGTCGACAAGCAGGATATTGATCTCGACATTCTTAAAAATATTCAAAAGCTCCTCATTGCTATCAATAGACTTCTTCCTCAATCTGATCAAGGCTTCAGGAAAAGGAAGATGAGTTGGATCTTTGAAATCAGATTCCTGAGCCTTGATTTATTCTCTAGAGTTCTTCATTATCTCCTGAGGTTCTTTAGGATTCAGTAAATCAAAATAGTGTTGTTGTGCATCCTGAGTTTGTTTACCACTCCTCAAGGTAACAAAATTTGCAGAAGCAAATCAGTTTGGGTCTTGGGGAGGGTTAGGAAAGATTAGAGGGGCTTCATTAGCCAGGAATCATTGATTTGTAGAAGAAGAAGGACCCTGCTCAACCACCTAAGTATGTGCGTGTGGGTCCCTCTGATTTCCTTACCCATGAGCTTGATTGCCTAGATTCAGGATATTTAGCAGGTTGGGTGCGGGTTGAGATGGTAGAGATCCGGGTTGACGAGAGTTAGCTATGAGCGCAGTTTGCAAGTTGTCTAGTGAGGTTTTCATTTGCTACATGAGTTGGAGCATGGATCCTTACATCTCTACCATTTGTCGGTTCAAATCAGCCTACCCTACGGGTTGACAGGGATTCCAAGCTGGCAGATTGACCTGATTCAGGGGCAACTGAGTATAAACATGACCCTGGCCCATTGGTCATTGCAAAGCATAGTTGCTGGGTCAAAATTCGGTCTACTCCCCCGGGTTTTTCTAGGAGAAGTTAGGGTGGTCTCTCCAACTCAGATTATAAGCATTGGAGTAGGGGTTGGATCTAACATTCTCCTGTACAGCACAAACATCCTCATAGGGTGAGGATGAAGAGAAAGAAAGGGAAGGATTAGATAAACTAAGATCGAAGGCCCCAGTTTGAAACCCATGGGGTTCCGAATAATGCTGGTGCACAGGTTGAATCACGAACTCCCGTCCAGAAGGAGCTCACGACGAATGGAATCCCGAATTCTAGGATTGAGTGGATCAAGAGTTGTTCACTGAATTTCCAACCATCCACTCCATTCTCTTAGCAACCAAGTCCACCTTATCAAGTTTATTACAAATCAATTCCATATCTAATGAATGAGAGTCATGGACTTCATTAACATTCAATTTGGGCTGCTGGGACCAGTTAAAAGTATCCATGGATGCAAGATTAATCTGATTCTCACTCATCTCCTCAAACAAATCGTGCACACTATCTGCATCTTTGTTGAGGAAATTGCCTCTGCAAGAAGCATCCACGTGATTTCTGAGTTGCTCAATCAAGCAGTGGTAGAAGATCTACATGAGCTGCCATTTTGGTACCTCGTGGTGTGTACACCTCCGCAATAGGACTTGGAATCACTCCTAGGCCACATGAAACTGCTCCCCCGGCCGCTGGGTAAACATAGTGATTGCTTTTCTGAAAGCATTGGTACGACCGATAGGGAAGAATTTCTTCAGAAAGGCCAATTTCAACTCATTCCAAGTTGTAACTGGTCTTCCTATAGTCTTGTACCAATGATCGGCTTTATCCTTAAGAGAGTGGGGGAGGAGCCTCATGATCATTCACCCCTCATTCACATTTCGCGACTTGGTGGTTTGGACCAAAGTGGTCAAGTCCTCCAAGTGCTAAAATGGGCCATCAGAGCCAAGCCAATGGAAATGTTTGATCAGGCATAGCACCTAGGGTTTAATTTCTACATCTCTGGCAAGAATCTGGATGATGGGACGTTCCCCGTAATTTGAAGGATCTTAAAAATCCTTCAAGGGTTGAGCACCCTTCATTCTCTGGAACCATTCTTACATTCTCTTCATTTGTTCCAGCTACCTTTCAAATAACTCCTGTGGATCCTAAGACAGAGGAGGTTGTTGATTGGCCATGGGATCAATTTGGCCAAAATCCAATCTACACCTCCTAGAATACTCTAGTGGTCCTTCCAATCGGGGATTCAATGACCTTCTTCCCAGCATAAATTGGGAAAAGGTCGGAAAGACTAGGGATAAGAACCCTGCAGCACAACAAAACAAGCCTGTCCTTAAGTGGGGCAGCGTAAGGATCTATAGACTCCCAGAACCCACGTTAAGATTATAAATGATTTACTTCACTTGTGTCTGCTCGATCCAACCAGTTAGAAGGAGGGACTGCGGAGAAGGTTCTTCCTTTGGCTTATGCCACCTATTCCTAGTGTACCCCCCAGCCACGGTTATTTGATGCTACTCCCCTAGCTAGACATCAGATTATTCAGTACAACTAGGTTAATCGTAAACAATCTTAGATTAGGCCCCGAAGAGTGAATCAGTCCTTAAGGCCAACGTCCACTCGATTTTATTGAGGCATAGGATTGTAGTGCTTATGGAATGTGATGGGCCCTTAAAATGGGTTGTGCCCTTGATGATAAATTGAGTATGTGTAAGTACGTGCATAACAGGGTTTTCAAGCAAGATTATTTGCGATGAGTAGATTTTAATGTTCAAATTTTTCTTAAGTGGCGTTTAGGATTTAGAATTTGGTTGATTTCAATAAAGTTTTAGGTAAATCGGATTTACAAGCATGGGTGAAGATTGCTTTCCTTTAAAATTAGAAATAAAGTGGAGTGCCTAGTAGTAACATAGATTGAAAACCCTAAGAGGAAGCTACTTGGTGAGTCGATTTTATTGTGAGTGGTGCAACCCAAACTGTTAGTTCAACCACTCATATATAATATTTTGATGATTTTACAAAATGTAGAAAATGAAATAATAAATAAAGCGTAGCATATTGTTTTCTCTCTATAATAACATATTTGCAGGATTTCAAAAAAGCTTTCCAAGACGGGAGATTAAAAGCGTGAAGACGAGTAGCATAAGTATTAGGTCTTAGGCTTTTTTCATGTAAACTTTCAAAGGTTGTAATTTTCATCTTATTTGAGTTTAGAAATATTGTAAAGAGCCCCCAAACATAACCTATAAATAGCTAACTTAGGCTCTCTACACTTAGGATAAATTAGAAACAAAAACCCAACTCTTATACTTTTATCAGACGTCCAGGACAAAGTCAAGACGTCTGATTTTCCACCATAAGACGTCTGACATGTGTATCAGATGTCTAATTTCAAATATTTCTGCCTTTGTTCATCTCCTCATAAACATCAGTCGAAGGACTTCACTTTCAGACGTCGATAACCGTTCACAGACGTCTGATTATTTACCCAGACGTCCTCATACTAACCGTTAGACTTTTTGTAGGCAAAAACAATTTCAAGACGTCTTGACACACTTACAGACGTCTGCCTTTGAACCGTTGGCCATGATTTTCTGTGCGTATCTGTCTACGGCCACATAATCTTTTGGCAGAAGCAGGAAGGAAGAGTATTTAGGTTTCCAGACGTCTGTTAATGTCCTCAGACGTCCGTAACGACGTCTGATCCTCTAAACCTCGAACCCTGTTTGGATCCGATGATAACAGGAACAAATGCACCATTCATTAGACGTCCAATGAAATAATCAGACGTCTTATGACATAATATCAGACGTCCTTCTTTTGATCCAATAGAGTCAGTTAAGGATGTCCTGCTATATTAGACGACCAGAGTAAAAATCAGACGTCCTGTGAGACGTCTGATCCTATAATTAGACGTCTGATTTTGCTGTCAGAATCATCATTACCCTGATTTTGTGTGGATTTCGTCCTAAACTCTTGGGATTTGTCTCCAACGGCTAGAAGAGCTCTCCCAAGTGTTCTTGAAGGTTCCAAACTTGCCTATAAATAGACTACAACTCTTCTTTGGCAATACACACCTCTTGAGATACAATTCCATTAGAAAAATCTCTTGCTCACTACTCTAAGCTCCATCTTGCCCTTGTGCTGTGCTAATACTCTGATTAAAGGGCAAATCCATACTCTCGGCTCGCTCCGTTCTGCAAATCATCAGGGAGTTCTTTTCATTCTTAGTAGATAAGAAAGCAACTAAATTATTGGGGTGCTCTATAGGTGTTATTTTTACTTGTTAATTTCTGCATTTTGGGTATCCGGCCTGTCGGGTCCCCGTCTCTTCATTTTGAAGAGAGAAACCTCCGTTTAGGGATCGGAGGTGGGAATTGTAATTGAGGTACACTACCCTCGTTTAAGTAGTGTGGTTAGTGGATTGATCACCTTGTGATCGAAAATCCTAAGTCAAGAGATTGGCTTAGGTGGTGGTTTTCACCCATCTTGGGTTTCCACCTAAAAATAATTGAGTATATTGTGTGATTGAATTTGTTGTATTACAATACTATATAATTTCACTATTCACCCCCCCTCTAGTGCAATTTCACAAACAACTCAAACAATTGAGCACAATTGCACCACTAGGTTGGCACACAGAAATGGTTAACCTAGAATGATTTCTAATCTTTTATGTACAGATCAGAATTCGGTTGAGTAGAAGAAAATTAAGTAGGTTAAGTACCTTGAATGTGGGTGTATGTTGTGTGTATGTTGAATTACCCCACAAAATTATCCTTTTATTTTTTTATTTATTTGCGAGGGTGAAATGTGAGTGTATGTGGAATCCAAACAACCAAATTAATCCAAGGATTTATGCAAACACCTAGGCTAATTGGAATTTGAATTTAATGTTATGAAATGAAATCTATGGATGGGGAAGAATGGGGAGCACTTACAGTCGTCCTCAACTGCACTTTACTCCAATGTACCCCTTGACGATTCCTTGATAGAGGACTCTGCAAAATAATAGACACAAGAGAAAGCAAGTTAGAAGATGCTAAAGTGCACGAAATGCGAAAGGAAGAACGAAAAATCATTGCCTCCCCGGCAATAGTGCCAAAATGTTCAATGTCGGAGGACTATGCTATCGAAGTTGGTTTTGAAAACCTGTCGTTGTAGTTCGAATAGCAAAGAACTCCGGCTCAACAAAAAAATTTTATACCAGAATGGAAATCCCAGGTCAAACTCAGGGAGGCTATGTCGATTAAAATTGTAATTATATTTTTTTTTTGTATTTTTGTTTAAAGAGCGGAGTAATTACAATGCAATGGAATCAATAAAACTAATAAGAGAGAGAGGGAAACATCCACTTGAAGTTGCAAAATGTTTGTACAACAAAGAAAGCTGGAAATTACACTAGAAAGCAGGAAAACTATTACAACTAGAAAGCTGGAAAATTCTACTCTAGAAAGCAGGAAAAAAGAAAGGGAGAGCGAAGTTATCCTCCTCGACAATCGCTTGGAGGATGAGCCGAACGAGATAATGCCTGGAAGACGAGGAATGGAGCGGGAAGAAGGAGGTCGAAGCAGGAGGAATGGGAACGAGACAACACGTTGTTGTCGTCGCGAGATCTGCTTTTGGAATGGGGCAAAAAATTGATTTTTTTTCTTGAGGAGAATCTCGAGTGTGGGACAAGCTTCTCTTAAGCTTTGGAGGGGGAGAGAAGAGAAGGAAGGGATGAGATATTTGTTTGGAAGGGGTCTCCTTTCATAGTTGCAAGGAGTGGGGGCATTTTGGACATTACAATTTGAAAAACATTAATTCAGGACCTTTAGTGACGGATAAATCCATCACTAAAGACCAGAACGTGGCCTTCGTGCCCGCCGCTCATGCACCTCTTGACCTCTGCGTCCTTCAATGCACACGCATGTCCACGCACTCACAGCCATCTAATCAAGAGATCGGAGACCTAAGATCACCTACGCTTGCACCGCACGCCTGCATGCGATCATGCGTCAGCGTTGTGCGTTTGATCGCACATGGGTGCTATCGCTGGCTCAATGCCATTTGATCCTCATCGCACGGCCTCGCTCGCGTGGCACCTGATCCACTCTTCAATTTGAGGCACAATGGGCTCAAACGCGTGGCCGCTCTTTTCGCAAAGGCGCTCGACCAATGCATTCTGGGCGGCTTTGTGTTGCGTAGTTGTTTTGTGCACGCAGGCCTGCAGCTGTTGGATGAGCATCCAACTGTGGAGAATCGTCGATTAGATGAAGAAGAAAGGCAGAGGTGGGTTCTTGGGGCTGGTTGTGTAGCTGAGATGGCGCCACGTGTTGCCATCTTGGCCTTCCATCTTCTAAGTATTGTAGATGGTGCTGCAGGTGTCGAATTAGATCGATTTTCACGCCATTAGGCTGTGATCATCAATCCGAATCCATCTGTGCGATCAGATTTGTCATCTGGGGTGTGGATTAACAGCCTCTTGGCCCTTGATCTTTAGGGTTCCTCGGTCTCTATCTAGTGCTATGAAAGTTCGATTAAGGCGATCTTGGACTCGTTGAACTCTAATCGTCGCCCTGATCAGATCCGTACGGTTGGATTTTCGATCCAAGGCCATAATAAAAAGTCACCCTGTCCCTGACCATTAAAAGGAGACAATTACTATACAATTTATACAACTTGGTCTAAATGCATGATTATACTTGTTATGCACTATTTATAATGTATGATGCTAATGTGACACTAAGAACATACATTAATAGACATTTTAGGTTAATCTGATGTATGCACATCAAAAAGCAAAGACATGAAAGGGGCAGAGTAAATAGAATATCACCAGAACATCATGAGGAATCCAGTCAGCTCCACAGAGAACGTGAAATATAAACACGTGCTAAATTTAATGCCTTCAGCTAGGCATAAAATACATACAAGGAAGAAATTGACAATTCACAAGTGCGGGTCAGAATCAAGATAAGAATATTGATCCTGAAACCCGCCAGTAGAGGATGTCCACAGACGTGGAACAGATTATGGTGCAGACCCATGCCCCAGAGTCGAGTGGTTCTAAGGTTCTAGATGAAAAACACCCAGAACTGAAGGTTGTTAGGCATGCAGGGTTGAGCCTACGGTTTTGTGGTGTGTAACCCATGACCTAAATGTTGGACAATGGGTAAAGAAGGTTCAATAGGTGTGGGTGTCCACTTAACATCTTGTTCAAGAAAATAATCAGTTATTTCGAGCTTCGGTTGCATGTGAATGATATAGTAAGGGTCCTAGTAAAAAGTTGGTGGTTTTAGGTCAATAGGAACCCTTAGATCAAAACTTGTTTTTCCCTCCAAATTAATATCCTAAACTTTCATTTTAACATTCCTATCCTCCAACATCAAGTGCTCAGGTTCTGGGACCTCTAGCATACCTTTCACCCCATAAGATTTACCCAAGTCCAGAAATCGTAGCTGACTCAGAATTGACTTGGGTACAATGATTTTCAAATCAAAATCAATCCCTTTGGGTTGTGGTTAAGGAATGGGGCTATTGATTGAATCTTCTAGTAAATGAGGATTCGAATCCTCCAAGTTAGCCCCAACCGAATCCAAATCTACAATAATTGGGCTATCAAATGGTTCGTCAGATTCCTCAAGTCCATTTGTCTCACTAAAATCATCTTCTTTATACTCAAGAGAGACTTCACTAAGATATTCTTTACCCTCAAAATCAAAGAATCCATGATCCTCATTTATATGTGCCTCAAAATCAATTGTCATTTTTTGGTTCAAAGAGACATATTTTTCCTCGCTCCCTGGCTCGGGGATCTCGGGTGAATCAATCTGTTCATCCTCAATGGGTTGCTCTAGCCCAACCTGGTCATCCCCAGTTTCTAAAAATGTATCCCCCCAAACAAGCGCTTAAGCGGGTTCTGACATTGGCTCTCCTGAAGGGGGTTCACCATGAGAGTCATCCGAAGATTTGACTAGGGCAACCACAAATTTCATCCTCAACCTCGATAATTTCCCAAGAAACTCACCCTAGTTCCTATCCCTAACACATTGGAGCAAATCCAATAGAGAACTATTAAGTTCATCAATCATTTCGATCATAGGCTCTAGTGCTTCAGTGCATTGTGTTGGCTGAGCTTCTAAAGATTGTATAGTGTTCCTCAAATTAGACAACACCCTATCCTAGATCTAGTTCACGTAAACCAACTAGTTCGGTTCAGGTTTGGGTGGGTTCGGGTTAAATCTAAGGGAGTCAAGATGTCGAGGTTCTCAGGTCCCTCCTTGATAGTAGGTCGTTTCAGGTTGTTTAAAGGTTGGTGGCGACCTAAATTCAGCATAATTCTGGGGAGGGTAAGTGTTACAATCAGCATATCCTTCATGGTTGTAGATCTGGTTAGGTTGATGATCAATGGGTGGAGATCTATAATCATTGTAGCTTTAAGAAAGATAGTAATCATAGTCTTGTTGTCTAGGGTTAGACCCTGGACACTGAGGTTCGGATTCGTATCCCTAATCAAAGTCATCCTGACTAGTGGATGGGTAATTACAAGTCAAGTCGGAATAGTAATCATCTTGGGGATAAGTCGTAGTAAGAGGATAGGATGGGAAATGTATATAAGTGGAAGGATACATGGTAGAAGTAAGGAGGGAAATCAGAAGAGAAAGAAAGAGCCCTGCAATACAAAAATACAAGCCTATCATTAGATTGGGTAGCATAAATGTCTACAGACTCTTAGAATCCATCCTAAGATTATGGATGATTTACTCTACTTATGTCCAAGCAATCCAACAAGTTAGAAGGAGGGACTGTGGAGAAGGTTCATCCTTTGGCTTGCACCGTCGGTTCCTAGTGTAACCACCAGCCGCGATCACTTGACGCTACTCCCCTAGCTAGACATCAGATTGACTAGTATAAGTAGGTTAATCATGAACAATCTCAATCTCGATCCCGACAAGCAAACCAGTCCTTAGGGCCAACGTCTAGTCAATTTTAGTCAGGATTGGGATAATGGTGCTTCAGGAATGTGATGGGCCCTTTAGATGGGTTGTGCCCTTAATGATCAGTTAAAATGTGTGTGCGTGCACAACCAGGGTTTGCAAACAAGGTTATTTGATGATGTGTCCTTTAGGGTTCAACTTTGTTTAGTAGCTTTTAGGGTTTAATCTTTGGGTATATTCAATTAAAGTTCACAAGATCACTCTAAATTTTGAAAGCACTAGTGTAGATATATTCCCTTAAAAATCAAAAAAAAATGTGGAGTGCCTGGTTCAGTCCTATAAATCAACCCTATGTGGCAAGCTACTTGATGAATTGCTTTTATCATTAGTGGTGCAGCCCAAAATGTTCAATCAATTGGCCTATTGCCCCACTTAGTTAAGGCACACAAAAATGCTTGACATATTAAGATTTCTACACACTTATTTGTGTGTTGATTTAAGTGTACCAAGTCCACAGGTCATATCCTGGTTAAGTGGTAGAATCGATGTGATTGTACGCCTTAGGGTGGGAAATTGTAGGTGTTAAGGTGTGTCCCTTTCAGAAAATCTCACAATCAGATAACATTTTTTTATTTATTTTTGTGGATGGCGAGGTGAGTGGAGGTGGTAAACAAACAACCTAATCTATCCTAGGGTTTATAAAAAGTGATAAACGCCAGTTTATCATCATTCTTATGCATTAAAACTAACCTAGCTCTTAGGATTTTACTCCGCAAACGATTTTTTGGGCTGCATTTAGGCATAAATTAGGATAGGCATGCATTGCATTTTTTATTGTCATTTTAATGTGTTTTTGTGAGTGTTAGGGATGTATAGATGCACAGATCCCTAAAACCCTAGCACTCAAGAAGGCAAATGGTGAAGGAGAAGCCCAGACTAGCTGGAACCCAGCTTGATCCAGCTCACCACAGCTGAAACCTAGCTTACTTGAACTAGGGTTAGCTCATCCCAGCTCCATTTAGCTAATCTCAGCTGGATGGTAGCTCAAGAGAGTTCACCTTAGCTCACCCTAGCTCAAGTCAGCTCAGATCCAGCTCAACTTAGCTGAGTCTAGCACATCTCAGCTCCCACTAGTTCACAGGGAGCTCTAGCTAGCTCAGCTGAGTTGACAGGAGTTCACCCCAGCTCAGATCTAGCTACATCCAGCTCCACTCAACTCCAGCCAGCTGAAGAAGAATTCATCTCAGCTCAGGAAGCTCAAGTCCAGCTCCCGGGGACTCAGCTTAGCTCATCTCAGTTGAGCTAAGCTACCTTAGCTACCTCAACCAGCTTGATTCTCCACGGGAGCACCAGACCTAACTCACCTCAGCTCATTTTGGTAGAAGCTAGCTCACTTTAGCTTGGCTTAGCAACTTGCAATGAACTAGCAAGCTAAGCCAGCTAGAGTTGCCCCATGCCAGCCTCTTCAGCAGCAGCCAGCTCCAGTTCCAGCTCCAGACTTCTCCTCAGCTCCTTCCTCCAAACCCTAGCTCCAACACCTTCTCCTCTACTCCTCCATTAGCTAAGCTAGCTTACCTTAGCTTAGCTTAGCTTAACTATGCTCCAACTTCCTTGGCATGTACCACCCCAAAAACCCACCTACCAACTCCACCCAACTAGCTCCACCTAAGCTCCACATAAGCTAACCTACTTTGCACCAACCTAACCTACCCACCACCTCCAAAAGACACCTAAAAGTGGCGCCAAAAACTACCCATAACCACCCCTTAATGGTGCCACTTTGACCTCCAAAATCCCCCGTCATCTCCACCACACAATCCCCCTTGAATCCATCTCCACCATCCACCTAACTCCCCTTCTAGAAGACCCCATGTTGGCGCCAACATGGGGGTGTCTCTCCACCACCAAAAGACACCAAAACCACCATAACCACCCCCTTTAACACCCCTTGGGTTGGTGCCAACTCACCCTAGCCATAGGATCACCAACCACCCTCATCCTTCCATCCTAGCCCTCCATTTCAAGGGGCACCTTAACCCCCCATCCTATTCTATAAAAAGCCACCACCTACCACCATTTTGGGGCATCCTCCCTTAGTATATTTTTCTACCTAAACCACCTATACCTACGGCCAAGAAGAAGGAGTAGAGAAGGAGATTGAAGGGGCACATCACCAGCCCCTTTGGTGCCTTCTTCTCCCCACTCTCTTCAACTTGAGCCACACCAAGGAGGAGGACTCTTCCAGTTCAAGGAAGACGGCCTGGCAAAGGAGAAGGACTTAGGGTGGACGTCCACCCTTGGAGAGAAACTTAGGGCATGCCCCCCTAGGGCTTGCCTTGAAGGACATCACCATGGTGGAGCACTGCAAGGAAGGAGTTGAAGGACTCTTTTCAAGATTGGGAGCCACCAACCTTGGAGCAAGAAGCCCTCTTCTTCACCATCTATCTAGAGGATTTGTGTTTTCTTTTCTTATTTGCATTTTTCTAGTAGTACAAGCTTTCCTCTACTAGGCCTTTTGTAAAACACTTTATCAATTATCTAGTTGCCTTCTTTGCATTTTTTGTTTGCATTTCTATTAGCTTATTTTTAGCATTCTTCACTCCCTCTCCCTAATTATTCTAGGCCTCCACTTGCCTAGAGTGAGCTTAGGGAGAGGCTCTACTTGCCACATAGAAGTAGTATTTAAAGTGAAGTGTAAATCACTTTTCCCGCCATCAGTTCACATGTTGCCTTAGAATAAAAACAAAAAAATGATATATTGAAAAAAATACCAAAAAGAAAGTTGAGATTTATATTCCTAGCAAGAGAATCAATTTTGCAACCATATTGCCTCCTTGGACGACCCTAGATACTTCCCTATCTAGGATTATAAATTTAAGAGCGAAAGCGGATTTACGCGTTACAACCACCTAATTAACAAACCGCGTATTTTCGTTATCAAAAAGCACCTAGGTTGATTTGGATTTGAGTTATTAGGTTATGGAATGAAAACTAAGGTGGGGGTGGTGTGGGGGACACTTACAAAACACTATACCCACACTTTACTTCGGTCTACCACACTTGGATCTCCAAGCTAGGATACCTGCAAGGCAGTAGATCAAAGACAAGCGAGGTTAGTGCTATGTAAATGCAAAGAAGTGCAGAAAAGAATAAAGTAAATTCCATTGCCTCCTCGGCAACGATGCCAAAATGGTCACACGTGTTTGCATGTTTGAAATCAGGGTTACAAGTAACCCGTCATCGTAGTTGCAAAACGAGTGGTCAAATAAAATTTATACCGAAACTCCAAAGGAGTCCCGGGTCGAACATGGGGAGGTGACATTTACTTTAACTGAAAATCGCGCTTCGATTTGTTTCTTTTTGGTATTTTAGGGTTTTATTATTTTTTTGTATTTTTGTAAGAAGAAAACAAGCAAACGAATCATAAGATAGAGATGGAACAAATATGGTATAGATATCACTTTGATGTCTATTACAATCAACTATGAAAGCATAAAAAGAGAGAGGGGTGAGATGAAATCTCCCAAATCGGCTATTCGGCAAGACGACAGCACTTGGCGAAAGCTTGGACGAAGGAGGTGAGGAACAAGATGACGGACGGGAGATGCAAGAGGATGTCAGGTAGAGGAAAGCTTTGTCGTGGCTCCGGATTGGAGGTGAGAAGATGGAGACGATCTACTACTGGAATGGAAGTTGGAGGACAGCTCCAAGGCGACCTATGAATGGGGATGGGAAGATGGATGAATATTTGGTGAGGCAGAGGTTGGCTACACTAATAGGAGCCTTGGCAGCTTGAGAACAAGCTCTAATGGAGCGTTGGTAGGCTTACTAGAGCTTGGGAGTAGGTGGGAGTAGAGTAGGCAGAGATGGCTTGGAAGGGAGGGGGTGTAGGTTCTTTTATAGTGGAGGAGAAGAGGCAAAAATAGAAATCAAACCATTAGTGATTTCCAAGCCATTGCTGGAAGCATCACTATAGACAGCTCATGCGAGCTCACGCCCGTAGCTGGCACACAAAGAGTTAGCGATGGCCATAAACATCACTGTAAGTCCTGCTCATGCATCACTGTAGGCTAGCACCAACAAAGCACGCACCCGCCCCTTGCTCCGCTAGCATTGCTAGTGCTATGCCCGCTCATGGGTGTGGATTGCATGGCAACCCGCTGGTGTGCACTGGCGTGCGCTAGCGTGCGCACGCACGCACTGCTAGTGCACGCTGGCATGCCACTTGATTGAGATTAGGGGGGAGCTGTGGGGATTCGAACCTGCTCCCCCTTGCGAACTACTGCCTCGCCCGCTGCGCCAAGCCTTCATATGCATCGCGAGGTGGAGTTTGTAGTTGCATGGCGCGGTGAGCTCTTAGTCATTGGAGTTGCATCTAAAGGCTGAGATCACTTGATGGGCAGCCTTTGAAGATGTGGTGGGTGGCTGTGGGTGCTCCAGATGGTGCCACATGGCACCAACTGGACCGTCCAAACTTCATTGCTTACAGAGGATGCCACGATGCTCGGATTGAGGTGATATCTACGTTGTCGGACTACGAACGACACTCCGGATCCATCTGTATGGTTAGATTCTCCATCCGAAACTCATATGGATGTTGCATTACCCTGTGGCCATTGATCTTCCTTGGACGTCGTACGATGCTACGATTCTCCGATCTAGACAATTTCAGAGGCATTAGACTCTGATCGTTGTCTTAATCAGATCTGTACGGTCCAATCATGCATCTGGGGCCCTGAATTGAGTCTTTCTGTCCCCTAACCATAAAAAGGACCTAGTTAACCTAAAATATATACAACTACTCTAAATGCAAAATGATGCATGGTATGGAATATTTATAACATGAAATGCAAAGCTAAGCCTGGGAACATGCACGAATAGGAAATTTAAACTAAATAGTTGTGTCATTATCAGTAGCCCAAGAGGCCTAAAATCAACGTTCCTACTAATCTCTTCTTTGTTTCTTTAGCAGTTTTTGCCTTTCATTTTCTTTCTTTTGATTTGGTCTAGAACTAAGTCAATTCCTTAATCTTTTATTAGTGACTATCTCTTTTTCTTTTATTTTCACATTGTGCTCCTTCTTGACATTTTTTTCTCCATTTTGTTCCTCAAAACGGATATGCCATCAAAAATCCCCCTTCTCATATTTTTGTTCTTTTTAAATTTTTAATTTTTTTGGTTTTTTGGAATATGTGATTTTTTTGATAAAACATTTTCTTGTGAGAATATTTTCGCGACATTTTGCATTTTTACACCCCCAAATGCCTATGATTTGCAATGTCCTCATTGTAAATTAGGTGGGTTCGAGTTCAGCTTAGATCATTCATTAAAACAGGTGTTGGGTGGGTGAATGGGTTGGGTTTACTGTTGGGGATGATTTCAAGCTCAAGTACGGGTAGTAGAGGTGGAGTCGACTATTCTAATGGATGAACCCTAAAGTGCAATATGAGCCCAGCATAAGATGTGTTAGGGAGGGTCTTGGTTTTTTCAAAATGATGGATTGCCTCCTGTTAAGCGTTAAGTTTAATGCCATCAACCGGGCACAATGAGCTCAAGGAGAATGGAGGGTAAAAGACACCATGGCCAAGTCTATATCGATGAGTTCAATGAACGGTTTGAGTCTTTGACTATTCACGAGAAAAGGTTCTGAATCATGGCTGAGTTGACTGATTTCGACAGCTCTATTTCCAAAGATTCGTTGAACAAGGTACGGTCCAATCCATTTTGATTAGAGTTTTCCTAACAATAATTTGAGTTTGGCGTCAAAGAGTAGGACTTCTTACAAGGGAAAAAGATCTTTCTGGATATGTGGTTGTCGTGAAATGCCTTAACCCGCTCTTTGTAAATTTGCGAGTTCTCATACACATCTTAGCATAATTCATCGATCTCACTCATTTGAAGCCTTCTATGGGTTCCTACCTTAGAAAGATCAAGATTGCAGTTTCGTACTGCCCAATATGCTTTGTGCTCCAATTCGTCGGGGAGGTGACATGCCCTGCCGTACACCAATCTGAAGGGAAACATGCCTATTTGTGTTTGTGGGCGATCCTATAAGCCCACAAAGCTTCCGGAAGTCAGGACGACCTATATTTATTATCAGGTCGAATAATGACCTGGAGGATTTTCTTGATCTTCTGATTCGATAACTCAGCTTGACCATTAATTTGGGGGTGATAAGGAGTCAAGATCCTATGTGACACCCCGTAGTTGGTCATCAATGATCTGAACTGAGTATTCGTGAAATGGGTCCCTCCATCGGAGATTATGGCACGTGGAATACCAAACTGAGAATTGATGTTCTGATTAATGAATCTGATAACCACCTTATGATTGTTGGTTCGGGTCGGAATGGCTTCGATCCATTTGGACACATAGTCAACAGCAGGAAGAATGTATTCAAAGCCATCCAAAATAGTGGAGGGTCGCATAAAATCAATCCCCTAGATATCAAGGATTTTGCATATGAGAATTGGCTGTAAGGGCATCATATCGCGGCAGCTCATGTTTCCTAAGGTCTGGCAACGAGTGCAGGCCTTACATTGATTATTTGCATCTTTGAAAATAGTGGGCCAATAGAGGCTGCACTGGAGGACTTTTGCTGCATTCTTATGACCAAAGAAGTGTCCACCACATGCATTGTCATGGCAGAAGGACAAAATGTCCTGAATTTCTACTTCTGGAGCACATCGTCGGATGATCTGATCAGCATCAATGCAGAAGAGATACGGGTCTTCCAGAAAGTAGTACTTGGCATTGGAAAGTAATTTGTCCTTCTTAGCTTTTGGCCAATCAGACGGGATCTGATGTGATGCCAAGTAGTTTACTAGATCAGCAAACCATGGAAGTCCCACACTGATAGTCAGGAGGTGCTCATCGGAAAAATGATCAGTAATGGGTCCGGATGGGTCGATAATGTCAGAAGGAAGATGGGATAAGTGATCTACTACCACATTCTATTTTCCCGCCTTGTTGCGAATGTTGAGGTCAAACTCTTGCAACAGCAAGATGTAGCAGATTAGTCGAGGTTTCGCATCCTTCTCCACAAGGAGATGCCTTACAGTAGTGTGATCTAAGTAAATGATAACACGGGAGCCCAAAAGATACAATCTGAACTTTTCCAGGGCAAATACCATGGCTAGTAGCTCTTTCTCAGTAACTGTGTAGTTACGCTGAGCCTCGCCAAGTGTCTTGATAGAGTAGTAGATGACCACGAGTTTCCCGTCTATTTTCTACCCAAGTATTGCTCCTACAGCATAATCAGATGCATTGCACATGATCTCAAAGTGTTGAGACCAATCAGTGGACTGCAAGATAGGAGCTTGGGTAACTCAATCACACAGCATCTCAAATGCTTGAGTGCACTCCTTGGAGATTTCAAAGGGGACATCCTTAGAGAACAAATTAGTTAGGGGGCATGTGATTTTCGAGAAATCGGGAATGAATCGACGATAAAAATCGGTGTGCCCCAAGAAGGATCGGATGTCTTTGACCAAGCTAGGCATAGAGAGTTTGGAAATTAGATTCACCTTGGCTCGGTCAATCTAGATGCCCTTTTCTGAGATAAGATGTCCCAGGATAATTCCCTTAGGTACCATGAACTGGCTCTTTTCCCTGGAAAGAACCAAGTTCACGTCGATGCATCGCCTGAGGATCTAGACCAAGTGCAGGAGGTAATCATCAAATGTTTCACCAAATACTGAGAAGTCAACCATGAAGACTTCAAGGTATTCACCTACCATATCTGAGAATATGGCAAGCATGCACTACTGAAAAGTAGCAGGTGCATTGCAGAGACCGAACGACATCCTTCGAAATGTGTAAGTTCTGAAGGGGTAGGTGAAGGTGGTCTTCACTTGGTCCTCGAAATGGATTGCAACCTGATTGTAATAGGAGTACGCATCCAAAAAGTAGAAGAATTGTTTCCCTGCTAGTTTCTCGAGAATCTGATCAATGAATGGTAGTGGGAAATGATTGTTCTTCATGGAGGAATTGAGTCCACTATCATCAATGCAGACTCTCCACGAGTTTGCTATATGGGTCAGTATGGTTTCTCCAGTTTTAGTTGTGATGACGGTGAGCCCTGCCTTTTTAAGCACAACTTGTATTAGGCTCACCCACTGACTTTCTGAGATCGGGTGGATGATCCCTGCATCTAACCACTTGATAATCTCCTTTTTGACAACATCTTGCATATTTGGATTCAGGCATCTCTGCATTTCACGGGATGGTTGTGAGCCCTCTTCAATGTAGATGTGTGTGCAGTATGAGGGGCTGATACCAGTGAGATTTTCGAGAGTCCATCCAATGGCTCTTCGATGTTACTGGAGAACAGAAATCAGGTGAGTTTCCTGATCAAGTGTGAGTCGGGAATTGATATTCATAGGAAACGTTTGATTGGAACCCAAAAAGACATACTTGAGATGTTCAGGAAGAGTCTTTAATTTCAAGATCAGGTTGTCAATAGTAGTGGGAGGTTTAGGATGGGTGTTGGGAGCAAAGGAAGGAGCTATGGGTGAGTCTAGGTTCTGTTCGAGCTCCTCTAATTGCAGGTTTTGATTCTCTTGTGGTTGATAAAAAATAGTTGGGTTCTCGATGAAGTCGTCAACCATCGCTTCAATATCATAAATTTGTTATATGACTCCGCATTTAATTCCTTGTTGGACCTTAAAGATGTCCATCTTTAGTGTCTTGCTCCCAAATTTTAATTCAATTTGGCCCTCCTCACAATTGATATTGGCCCTAAAAATGGCCAGAAAGGGTCCCCCTAGTATGATCGGTGTATTCTTCGCATTCTAAGGAACATCCATGTCTAAAATAATGAAATCCACTGGAAAATAGAAATCATGCACCCTAACTATGACATCCTTGTGATTTCCCCTTGGTGACTTAATTGATCAATCAGCTAGCTATAACATCATTTCAATCGGTTTAAGTTCAAATTCCTCAAAATAGTCTAGTAGGGATGTGGGTATCAAATTTATGGAGGCTCCTAAGTCTAATAAGGCTCGATCAAATCGTATATCACCGATTTCACAGGAGATCAAAGGGGCGCCTGGGTCTTTTCCTTTAGGAGAGAGTTTTCACAATATGACAGAGCTGGCTTGCTCTGACTGTACGATCGGAATCCCATCTTTGGTTCATGGCTTACGCTTAGGTGTACATACGTCTTCCGGAAATCGTGTGTAAGCCAGTACATGGCATATCACATCCATCAAGACAATGTTTATATGGACCTACTCAAAGAGCTTAACTAGGTCCTCCTCAAGTGCCATGGTTTTGGTTATCCTTTTTCCCTTAGTCAAGGCCTCTGGAAATGGAACCATAGATGGTTCCTCTATAATGGGTCCAAGTTCCTATCAGGGATAGAGGTGTCCTACATGACTATCCTAGGGTTAGGGTTTCTATTACTAGGCTGGTCTAGGTGGCTTGGATAAGGTGGGTCCTATGTTGTTTTGCCAGTGCGGGTAGTAACATAATTCAATCCTACTTGGTTCTAGCTTAGAGTGGGTAGAAGACGTGCTTGCTACTAGTAACCTGTATACGATGTTGAAGCCTTGATGTAAACACATTTATTGAGGGCAAAATGCATATTCATGCATGTTCCTAGGCTTAGATTTGCATTTCATGTTATAAATATTGCATAGCATGCTTCATTCTGCATTTAGATTAGTTGTATATAATTTAGGTTAATTGCATATTTTTTGTGTTTAGGAGAGAAGCATATTTATTTTGGAGCCTCGAATTGATGATCCAACTATACGGATCTAATCGAGACGACGATCGGAGTCCAATGCCTCTGAAATCACCACGATCGGAGTCCTGTAGCACCAAATGTAGTATGAGGAATATCAACGACCAAGGGATTAAAAGACAAAATTCGGAGCTTCAAATGATAAATCTGACCACGCAGATGGATTCGAGTAGACGATCGTAGCCTAATGGTAAGAAAATCGACTCAATCCGACCTCTGTAGCAGCCCCTACAACAAGAAGAAGATGGACGGCGTAGACTGTGCCACGTGGCATAGCCCAGGCCACCAGCACACGCATGCAGCACCGCACACATGTAGCAGTGCAAGCGTAGGCACGGGCACGTAGGCAAACATGCACACAGCACAGCGCCAGAGCGTGGGCTCGCACGCGCGCGCGGCAGGGCAGGAGTGTGGCGCCAACATAGCGTGAGTTGGATTTACAGCGACGCATGAGCTGGTCTTACAGCAATGCTTACAGCCATCGGTAATTCATCGCATGCTAGCAAAGCTAACTATGGGCACCAGCAAGCATGAGCTACCTACAGCGATGTTTCCAGCGACGGCCTGGATGTCACTAATGGTCCCATACCTATTTTTTGCCTCTTCTCCACTATAAAAGGACCTACACCCCTCCCTTCCAAGCCATCTCTACCTACTCTACTCCCACCTACTTCGAAGCTCTAGGAAGCCAACAAACGCTCCATTAGAGCTTGTTCTCAAGCTCCCAAGGTGCCTATTAGTGTAGCGAACCTCTGCCCCCACCAAATACTCCTCCATCTTCCCATCTCCAGTCATAGGTCGCCTTGGAGCTGTCATCCCACCTCCTTTTCGGTAGCAGATCACCTCTGTCTTCTCACCTCCATTCCTGAGCCACGCCAAAGCTTTCCTCAACACAACGTCCTCCTACATCTCACCTCCATCGTCCCGCTCCTCACCTCCTTCATCCAAGCTTCTGCCAAGAGCCATTGTCTCATCTAATAGTCGATTTGGGAGATTTCCTCTCACCTCCCTCTGTTTTTATGCTTTCATAGTAGATTGTAATAAACATTGGATTGATATATATACCATTTTTGTTCCTCATCTCTATCTTGTGCTTCATTTGCATGTCTTTTATTTCAAAAACACAAAAAAATTAGAAAACCATAAAATATCAAAAAGAAATGAATCAGAGCACGGTTTTCAATTAAAGTAAACGTCGCCTCCCTATGTTCGACCTGGGACTCCCTTGGAGTTTCAGTATAAATTTTATCTGATCGGCGTGTTTTGCAACTACGATGACAGGTTACTTGTAACCCTGATTTCTAAACACGCGAAACATGCACGACCATTTTGCCGTCGTTGCCAGGGAGGCAACGGAATTTACTTTATTGTTTATTGTGTTTCTTTGCATTTACATAGCACTAACCCTAATTGTTTTTCATCTACTATCTTGCAGGTACCCTAGCATGGAGATCTAAGTGTGGTAGACCAAAGTAAAGTGCGGGTAGAGTGTTTTGTAAGTGTCCCCACACCAGCCCCACCTTAGTTTTCATTCCATAACCTAATAACTCAAACCCAAATCAACTTAGGTTCTTTTTATAAACCCTAGGATAGATTTGGTTGTTTGTTTGCCACCTCCACTCATCTCGCCATCGACATAAATAAAAAACATAAAAGGTCTTATTTGATTGTGGGATTTTCTGAAAGCTACACACTTAACACCCAGAAGTTCTTATCCTAAGGCACACAATCACTCTGATTCTACCACGTAATCGGGATCTAACCTGTGGATGTGGTACACTTCAACTAAATACACATAAGTGAGTAGAAATCTGAATAGGTTAAGCATTCTTGTGTGCCTTAACAAAGTGGTGCAATAGGCCAATTGATTGAGCTATCTGGGCCGCACCACTCAATCTAAAACTGATCCATCAAGTAGCTTGCCACTTAGGGTTGATTATTAGGGATGAACCAGGCACTCCACATGATTTTTTATTTTCAAAGGAACACATCATCACTCGTCCTTTCAAAACATGGAGTATTCTACTAAACTTTGATTGAACCAACCTAAGAATTAAACCCTAAAAGCTACTAAACAAGGTTAAATCCTAAAAGACACATCATCAAATAACCTTGTTTAAAAACCCTGGTTGTGCACGCACACACATTTTAACTGATCATTAAGGGCACAACCCATCTAAAGGGCCCATCACATTCCTGAAGCACCATTGTCCCAAGCCAAACTAAAATTGATTAGACGTTGGCCCTAAGGACTGGTTCGCTCGTTGGGATCCAGATTGAGATTGTTCACGATTAACCTACTTATACTAGTCAATCTGATGTCTAGCTAGGGGAGTAGCATCAAACGACCGTGGCTGGGGGGTACAATAGGAGCTGGAGGAACAAAGAAGGAAGAACCTTCTCCCCAGCCCCTCCTCCTAACTTGTTCGATTGCCTGGAGATAAGTAGAGTAAATCGTCTATAATCTTAGGACAGATTCTGAGAGTTTGTGGACCTTTAGGCTGCCCAACCTAAGGACAGGCTTGTATTTTTTTATTACAGGGCTCCATTCTCCTCTGATTTCCCACCATACTTCACCATGTACCCTTCCACATCCTACACACATTTCACATCCTATCCTCCTACCACCACTTATCCCCAAAATGATTACTATCCTAACTTGACTTGTAATTACCCATCAACTAGTCGAGATGACTTTGATTGGGGATATAAATCCGGACCTCAGTGTCCAAGGCCTAATCGTAGAAAAGAAGACTATGATTATTATCCTTCCCAGAGCAATAATGATTATGGATCTCGATCCTTTGGTGACCAAACCTACCTGATCTACAATCAGGAAAGATATCATGATTATAACACCTACCCTACCCAGTATTCCACTGAATATAGGTCACCACCATCCGTTGAACAACCTAGAGCAACCTACTTCCTGGGAGGGACCCGAGAACCTTGACATCTTGACTCCCCTAGATTCAACCCAAACCCACCCAAACTTGTCGAACCAATCGGTTCAGGTGAACCAGATACGAGATAGAGTGTTGGCTAATTTGAGGAACACCATACAATCTTTAGAAGCCTAGCCAACACCATGCACTGAAGCACTGGGGCCTATGATCAAAATGATTGATGATCTTAATAGTTCTCTATTGGATTTTCTCCAAAGTGTTAGGGATAGGGACCTGGGTGAGTTTCTTGTTGGGAAATTGTCGAGGTTGAGGATGAAGTTTTTGATTGCACTAGTCAAATCTTGGGATGATTCTCAAGATGAACCCTCTTCAGGAGAGCCAATGTCTGAACCTACTCAGGCGCCTGTCGGGGGGGATACATATTCAGAGATTGGAGATGACCAGATTGGTCTATAGCATCCCTTTGAGGATGAATCGATTGATTCACCTGAGATCCCCAAGTCAAGAACCAAAGAAAATTATGTCTACTTGGAAGATGAAATGACTTCTGATGTTGAGACATATACAAATGAGGATCATGAATTCTTTGATTTTGTGGGCGAGGAATCTCATAGTGAAGTCTCACTTAAGCTTGAGGAGAATGATTTTAGTGAGACATACGGGCTCGAGGAGTATGACAACCAATTTCGTAGCCCGACTACTGAAGATTCTGATTCGGTTGGGGCTAACTAGGAGGATCCGATACCCGATGACTCAATTAGTAGCCCCATTCCTCAACCACACGGCAAAGAGCTGAATGAACATACTTTTGAGATCATTGTGCCCAAGTCAATCCTGATTTAGCCACAATTGTTTGACTTGGGTACCTTAGATGGGGTGTACAATGATCTGGAGGTCCTAGAAACCTTGATTTTAGAGGATAGGAAGCTGGAAATGAAAACTTTGGAGGTTAATTTTGAGGGAAAAACAAGTTTAGATATAAGGGTACCTATTGACCTGAAACCACCTATATTCTATACGGACCCTTATGATATCTTTCACGTGCGGCATACGCCTGGAATAACTAATTATTTTTCTAAGATAGATGTTAAGTGGACAACCACACCTGTTGAACCATCTTTACTTGTTGTCCGACACTTTGGTCATGGGTTGCACACCACTAAACCGTAGGCCCGACCCCGCAAACGTAACAACCCTTGATTCTAGGTGATTTTCATCCAGAACCTGAGAACCACTAGACCCTGGGGCATGGGTCTGCACCATAATCTCGTCCACATCTGTAGACATTTTCTATGGATGGGTTTTAAGATCAAACTTTTGATTTTGATTCTAACCCACACTTGTGAATTCTCAATTTCTTCCTTGTATGTATGTTATGCCTAGCTGAAGGCATTAAAGTTAGCACGTGTGTATACACTCTTCTCTCTACAGAGCTAATCGGATTTTCACGACACTCAGGTGATGTTCTGTTTACTCTACCCTTTTCATGTCTTTATTTTTACAATGACGACATTGCATCATTTAGGCATGGGGGGTGGATAATCAATTCCTGAAATCATTATGTTAACTCTGTAGAATTTCTTTTAGTTTCTTATAAAAAAGAATTGAAAAAAAAAAAGATTTAAGAAAGAAAGAAATTAGGAAAAGAGAAGTTAGGCATTTGGAAGTTATTAACTTTAGGAAATGATACGAGAGGACCTAACACTTGGACTCTTCAGGTCTTTGGGCTTAATTAGCTCGGGTGTCCACTCAAATGTGGACTTAGTCTTGAGTCCTTGCCAATTAAAATTTACTTTAATTTGGTAAATAATTTAGGATGATAAGTATACGACTTATCAACCCGCCCTCTGATTTGGGGGGACTTTAAGCGTAAGCTTCTACACACATTTTTTTGCACTAACTCACTTTCCAGCTGTTTTTATGGAAATTGGGTAGCTAATGGACCGACTTGGGTGGTATGGCTAGTAAGTTGTCGGTGGTAATAGCTCATCGGCCGATTGTCCTGAGCCTAGCCAAAAGACCATTTTCATTGTACTGCCTTTAGGTAAATCTTAGATCAGGAAAGCCACCTACCTAAAAAAAAAAAATTGAAAGAAAACGAAAGAAAGGAGAAAATAAAATAAAAAAATAAATTAAATAAAACCACACTTCACCACACATGTATGGCTGGCAAGTTGTTAGTGGTAACAGCTCATCGGTCGATTGTCCAGAACCCAGCTGACAACAAAAAAAAATTGCATAATAATTCCCAAAACACCTAGGGAAAAAGCGGGGAAGTAGAATAAACTGGGGAGATATACACTGGGTTCGCCCTTGTGTTAACCCCATATGAAAGAAAGTAGGGAGAAAGCTACCGATCGTAAAGATAAACTTTTAGGCAAGGTCACCTAGGGTCGTAGAAACCCGAAGTCCATCTTAATGGCCGTTTTGTCAGTCTATCACTTTTTCACAAAGATGCTTAGTACTTAGAGTCCCTTTTGAATCTTTAGCGGGTCAGGTAGCCATAAAAAGTTATCCTAGAGCTCTCAAACTCCAAAAGTGCAAAAAAAAAAAAATTTATATATATATAAAAGAAGAAAAATAAAAATATATATATTTCTTCCCTTCTCAAATAATGTGAGAACTTGGGCGGTCTGCATTCTAGCAGACACCTGGGTACTGTTGAGTTTTCGTAGTTTAGGACCTTAGCTGAAATTTTCTATTGTTAATAAACGACTTAAGCTAAACTGATCTAATCCTAATTATGCTTTTATACAAAGCACATAGTTAAATTTTGCTAGGGACTGGCAAAAGATAGGCATGGAGGTATGATGTAAACACATTTGTTGAGGGTAAATTGCCTATTCATGCATGTTCGTAGGCTTAGATTTGCATTTCATGTTATAAATATTGCATAGCATGCATCATTCTACATTCAGAGTTGTATATAATTTAAGTTAATTACATCATTTTTATGGTTAGGAGAGAAGCATATTTATTTCAAAGCCTCAAATTGACGATCCAACCATACAGATTTGATCGAGACGATGATCGGAGTCCAACACCTTTAAAATCGCCTCAATCGGAGTCCCGTAGCACCATATGCAGTCCGAGGAAGATCAGCAGCGAAGGGACTAAGAGGCATAATTCAGAGCTTCAAATGATAAATCCGACCACGCGGATGCATTCTGGTCGACGATCACAGCCTAACGGTGTGAAAATCGACTCAATCCAACCTCTGCAGCAGCCCCTACAACAAGAAGATGGATGGCCCAAGCTGCGCCACGTGGTGCAGTCCAGGCCGCCAGCACACGCACGCATCACCGCACGCGTGTAGCAGCGCAGGTGCATGCACGGACTCACAGGCACGCATTCTCGCAGTGCAGCGCTAACTCGTGGGCATGCGCAAGCGTGGCAAGGTAGGAGTGCAGCGCCAGCATAGCATGAGCTGGACCTACGACGCATGAGCTAGACTTACAGCCGTCGATAATTCATCGCATGCCAGCAAAGCCAGCTGTGGGTGCCAACGGGCAAGAGCTACCTACAGTGACATTTCCAGCGACGGCCTAGATGTCACTAATGGTCCCATACCACTTTTTACCTCATCTCCTCCACTATAAAAGGACGTACATGCCCTCCCTTCCAAGCCATCTCTACCTACTCTACTCAAACCTACTCCTAAGCTCTAGCAAGTCTACGAACACTCCATTAGAGATTGTTCTCAAGCTCCCAAGGTAACTATTAGTGTATTGAACCTCTACCCCACCAAATACTCCTCCATCTTCCCATCTCCCTTCATAGGTCACCTTGGAGCTATCCACCCACCTTCATTCCAGTGGCAGATCTCCTCCATCTTCTGACCTCCATTCTGGAGCCATGCTGAAGCTTTCCTCAACATGACATCCTCTACATCTCACCTCCATCGTCCCGCTCCTCACCTCCTTCGTTCGAGCTTCTTCCAGGCACCATTGTCTCATTGAACAAGTGATTCGGGAGATTTCCTCTCACCTCCCTCTCTTTTTATGCTTTCATAGTAGATTATAATAAACATTGGATTGATATATATATACCATTTTCGTTCCTCATCTCTATCTTGTGCTTCATTTGCTAGTCTTTTATTTCAAAAACACAAAAAAATAACAGAACCCAAAAACACCAAAAAGAAACGAATCGAAGCACGATTTTCAGGTGAAGTAAACGTCGCCTACTTGTGCTCGACCCGGGTCTCCCTTGGAGTTTCGATATAAATTTTATATGATCGACGCATTTTGCAACTGCCACGACAGGTTACTTGTAACCCTGATTTCTAAACACGCAAAACACGCACGACCAAGCCTCCATCCCATCGGGTGATGGAGTAGAAGGGGCCTCATAAAAAAAGTGAGCTTGGCCTAGATTTGGGTTCATAATGTGCCTCTAGTTCGACACGTTATTCGAATTGGACAGAGGTTGTCAAGGAAGTGCACCAGGTTGGCGAGGATTTGCCATATGGGCAAGTTGATTGCGAACCTCTGTAATCTTGTCTCTGTGCTATTTTTGCATAGCTACATTCATCTTCTGAATGTCAGCCAGAGTCTGAAGGATAAGACTCATTCAATTTGTCTGAGTCAGCCCAGATTGATATGTTGGGTTAGGCTGAGGCTGAGTCAGTTGATTTGGATGTGGAGCTTATGGTCGGGGTGGATATTGAGATATAAGATTTTGATTATTGCTTGACCACGTAAAATTGGGATGATTACGCCATCCAGGGTTGTCGGTGTTTGAGAATGGATCATTCTGAATGGCGTTGGGGTCCTTGCAGTCTGATGAACCTTAGGAAAATTAGAATATGAGGGTTCAGAGTTCCCCTAGCTAGAGTAGGTGGATCCAGAGTTTCCTTCGAATCGAGAATCGAATGGGGGTGGATATGGATCCATCCCCTTAGAATGTCGGTGATAGATGTTATGCACGACCTCCCTGCCAATGGATGGTTGTGTGGACAGGTTTTACGGAGAGGTGGCTCACTGCAAATGTCAAGTTAGCTCATCCACCTTCTTCTCAGTAATAGAGACCTTGTCCAGATGATTGGCCATCAATTTCGAGTCGAAGGAAGAGGTCAGGCCCTATGTCTTGATTAGCCCATATTCGTGGGCTACTTAAGTATCTAATTGTCTAGACATTAAATTAATTTTAACATTTAGATAGCATACATTAGGTTGTAAATAAATTAATTCATATTTTTTGCTTAAGTACATAATTCAAGGTTTTAGAATTAACCTAGGGTTGCATACATTTAATTAGTTCATTAATTAGGTGCACTATTTTAATTAACATAGAAGTTAAGGAGTTATGTATAAATAACCCTAATTATTTTATTCTTCTTCTCCTTTGCATAGGTAACTTGTCCGGCTCCGCCTCCTCCACCTACGCATCACATTCAGTCTACGGCATTTTGAATTTCAAATGAGTGTGGCCATGGTTACAAAAGAAGGAAGAGATGCCGTTGAGGAGGAGGTCTCCAGCCCTCTGTTCCTCACTATGCTCAGAGAACATTGATTCTCTTCCATCTATACCACCAGCCTCGCACCGCGGCAGTATGACTCCACCACTGTGGGCATGTGGGGTGACAGCCCACCACTAAGAGCCTCTGCAACTCCTCCTCACCTCAGCACCCACGATTCAACACCCACCTCCAGTGCACCCTGCCAACCGCACCTGCCACTACTCCATCCGACACCACTGCGCATCCTCACTTCATTTCTAGCCATTAGACCCTGCCCATCGCACGCCATCTGCCCACGCTCATGCCAGCTGCTTACTATGCCTTCACCTTCATGCCCACATGCCCTTGTAGCCTGCAGAGCACCCTCTAGCAGCACCTGCAATTCCCAAGTGCCCCTCACTCCATCAAACCACACTCGCGCCTCCTCACCTCCACCAGAACCTCCAGCAGCGCCTGAAAGCGGACGGTAGTCGGACCCGGTTAGGTTGTGTTAATATGGTGATTTTATCGTTGAAATATGTATAGTGGTTAACCTAAATCGGACCTAACCATCTCTTTACAAAATATTTTTTTAACCTGGCCTGCTTGATTTTATCTTGGTCACTTTTAAGCCCAGGGTCAAACTCAGGGAAGTAGGGTTAGAAGTCAAGTTTCTACGCCTTTTTTACAATGAATCTCTTCTGTTTGTTTATTGTGCTTTTGGTGTTTTTCTATTTAGATTTTTTTTGATAATTCTTGTCCTTGAGGCACACCCTCAAAATTAGGATCTTGGCTTTGAGCCTAATCAGGGTTCCAAAACGGGTCTTGCTATTTTCAAGACGGAGTACCTGCAATTAAGGGTAATCTTTTCTCTTTTATATATTTTTTTTATCTTTTTATTGGCAGGAAAGAGAAGCAGAAATAAAGTAAATATAGTATATATACAAAGGTATATATTATATATGTATAAAGGGGTGGGGGTGGAGGCGGTGATGGAGTGTAGCACGGTGTCGAGTCGGTCGTCGTCTAGAAAGATGTAACCAATAGGTCGAGGTGCTGCGTGGAGTGTAAGGTGGATGGGTGGAAGATGAGGGTGAACACGCTTTCTGTATGCGTGTATCAGGGAATATCAGAAACTGGTGCAGATATTCTCGCAATACCACGTATGGTATGTGATATGAAAATATATTTGTATATATTTAAATATATATATATGTATATGTGGTTATAAATATATAGGTATATATGTACTTATATATGTACATATATATATGTGTATATATGTATGTATATATATATATAGTAATATATGTATATAGATATATGTAGATAGATATGTGTATATATACAAATTTGTATGTATAGTTATAAAGATATATATGTTTATATGTATGTATATTTGTATATATAAATATATATGTGTAAGTAGGTGTGTATATATGTATATATATATATGTATCTATACTTATACTTAGTTACATAGGTAATAATATATATATATATTTATATGTATATATATATATATATATATGTATATAAATATATGTATATTTGTAGGTTTATATGTGTACATAAATATATATAAGTACATAGATACATACATATGTATGTATGTATATAGACTAATACATAGTTATATAAGTACTAATAAATGTATAGATATATGTATATATATATATAAAGTAGAATATAGTTGTGTGTGTGTATGAGAGTGTGAGTGTGTGTGTAAGTGTCGGCAGAGAGAGTGAAAGAGTGCTGTGAGAGAGAGAGAGAGAGGGAGAGCTTCCTGCTGGAGTGAAGGAGGCGTTTAAGCCGTCTGCAGCCTCCAAGCACCGTCTGGTGCTTCACATGCGTGCGTAGGCGCGTATGCACGTAAAGAGGCGTGCGCTGGGAGGGAGTGAGCACATGGAGAGGACAGCAGCGCACAGCGCTGTGCGGAGAGGCGAAGGGAGCGGGCGAAGGCAGGTGCTGGGAGTGGGCGAAGATGCGGGCGGGAGCGGGTGCTGGTAGGGGACCGCACGCAGACGTGCTTGCGGGCGTTGGAGCATGACGTGGGGCGCAACGCGCGCGCGGGCTGTGGCGAGTAGCGGCGCATCGGGTGATCGGATAAGTGAGAAGCTTACTGATCACCCCACTGTAGCCACAGTGTTTCACTGAAATGCGTGAATAGTGGCTACAGTGGCCGGGCGAGCCGCTCAACTACTTGCGCCCGGTGCTGTGAGTACGGGTTGCTTGCAGCTGGCGCATGCATGGAGGGGTGCCGGCTGGGCTTGCGGGCGAAACTCGTGCGGTGAGGCGGGTGTACACTAAGAAGAAGAAGGCGAAGGCAGCCTGCAGGCACGTGCGGTGGCCTGCGTGCGCTGCTGCCACCTTGCTACTGGCTGGTGCAGGGGTGTGCGGTGGCTGGTTGAGCTTCAAAGCTTGAAGCTTTGTGGTAACGGTGGAAATGGCTTGAAAAGCTGAAAGACGGAAGAGAAGACCACCACACCCACCGGCTCTTTGATGAGCTGGGCGGTGGTGGTCTCACGGTGGTGGGTGTCCACCACAGTGATGGACTCCTGCCCGCAGAGTGTCTCCTTAGAGGAGGAGGGCGTACGTATGGAGGGAGAAGGGAGGAGGCGGCCTGGAGAAGAAGATGTTGTGGAGTTTTTTCGGCTGGACCAGGCTCCCTTGCAAAGGAGGAGCCGTGCTCTTTTTAAAGAAGAAGAAAGCATGCACAGCCATGCCCTGGCTATGCATGCCTTGTGTATGGCTTGGCAGGGAGAGGCTTGCATGCGGCAGGCAGGGAGAGGTGTTGTAGAGCATGGCGAGAGGAGGAAGGTCCAACCATTCCATGCAGCTGCGGAAGAATTCAAAATCAAATAGAAATAAGAATAGAGATGGAAATTTTGCAAAGCAACACTTGGAGAAAATGTGAATTGCGAGGCCATTTCATTAACTCTCCTCCCCTCTCAATTAAATGCATGCATGCATGTATTTTCACAAATGCGACTATGGAAACCTAATATGCACTGGTAATGCTAGGAAATAGCACAAGACGACACAATTGCAGGTGTATTTTGGCGGTGCAATCATACCCCCATGCCAACCTTTTGCTAGTCCCTAGCAAAACATTTGTTTTGTATTGTATTTAGAGATGATCTTTTGCTAAAGATTTTCTCCTGAGGCAACATAGGTGTGTTTATTGTTGGATATTGTGAGAACCAATTATAGAGAAAACTACCAGTACTTTAAGCCTCATATGACATAGATCATCTCTCGACTAACCAGGACTCTTGATATTTAAACCTTAAGTACGATTTCCAGCACCCAAGAGGTTTTTTTGTCGTACTCGAGTGCTCAAGAGGTTATGGCTTGTGCATAGTGAAGGATTAAGACTGACCAGATGAACATTAAGACTCAAGCCCAGAGTTTCACGAATTTTTATGTAAAGGTTGATCCTAGTTTCAGCTCGTGTCTTCGGATTGACTCATAAAAAGATGATGGAAAATTCAACTCCCATTTTCTGACATTTCGAAAATAGGGTATTTGCGACATGCCCTGAAGAACTTTTTTAGGGTAGAGACTTTACTGACATTTGCGAGATATATTGACTTATTGGCAACTTTTTTTTTTTTGAAACACGTGTCCGTATATCTCTTACAACATTATTTGGAGGAGCACACTTTTTTTCTTTTTGGTGGAAAGAGTCTCTCCTAAACACAAGACTAAAGCCTGGGATAAAAAGTCTACCTGTGCGCACAGGTAAGGACTCCACCTTCCCTAATGAACACTAGGGTTGGATCTTATGTTCACCTGGTCTTTCTTGATATGTGTAGTGTGAACTAAGATTACTTAGGCTCTCAAGTAGAAGCAAACCAACGGATCCTGTACTGGTGTCTCAGGTATAAGAATACGCCCTTAATTAAGAGAGATTTCGATCTAACTTGTCAATGCTCAAGTGAATTAAACCGAGCCTGAGCGAATCAAGCTTCTGTGGCATGGAAAGTCTTCAAAACAGCGGTTGAATATCCATAAACACTTATTGTATTTTTGTTTCAGCCTTTAGATCATTACTAAACACCATTTTCATTTTTCATCTTTTTTTTTATGCAGAAACTGCATGATACCTTAAAATACCTAGATCCTATGGATGCCTTTCCACCCCCCCATGCCAAATGATGCTATGTCCTCATATGCATGCAGGGTAGGGTAGAGAAAGGATGAAAGATCGGGTAATGAGAGCTAAGGTGCATGGTATACAGCAGGGTGGTAGGGTGGGTGGATGGTGGGTGGTGAAGTGAAAAGTGAAGTGATTGTGATAGCGAAGTGAAAAGTGATGGTGGATGGTGAGTGTTGTTGGGGTGACTCCCAATGAGCGCTGAATTTAACGTCCCCAACTGGACTCAGAATGAGGCACAAATTATTTACCCTCCAGCAGGGCAACAGATTCTCCAATGGGGGCAAGTTCATGAGTAAGATAGGGTTTCAAATGCTACCCATTGACCGTAAATTTATGCACATATTTGGGATCTTCAATCTCAACGGCCCCATTGGGAAATGGTCTCGAGACTAGAAAAGGACCAGTCCATTTGGACTTCAGTTTCCCAGGAAAGAATTTGAGTGAGTCATTGTAGAGACAAACTTGCTGAGATGGCTCAAATTCTTTCCGCCGATTACGGTTGTCGTGAAAAGCCTTCGTGAGTTGTTTGAAAGTTAAAGCATAATCATAGGCTTCACGACGAAGCTCTTCTAGCTCCTGGAGTTTTTTTTTTGAAACAGGTCTGGGTCGAGGTTACATTGGCGAACCACCCAATAAGCGTGGTGCTCCAACTCCACGGGCAAATGACAAGGCTTCCCGTAAACGATTCGATACGAAGACATACAAAGGGGAGCCTTGAAGGCGGTCCGATACGGCCAAAGTGCATCAATCAGCTTGTCGGACAAATCCTTAAGGTCAGGCCGAAACATTTTCTGGAGAATCTGCTTGATTTGCCGATTTGACACTTCTGCATGGTCGTTTGTCTGAGGATGATACGGGGATGCGATACGATGGTGGACTCTGTATTTCCTCAGAAGTGCCCAAAAAGAAGCATGCGTAAAGTGGCTTCCTCCATCCAAGGTAATGGCTCGAGGGATCCCAATGCGCGTAAAGATGTGGTCTTTGACAAATCGGGTTGATATAACATGGTCAGCACGGCGCATGGGAATAGCCTCGATCCATTTCGAAACATAATCAATGGCCACAAGGATAAATTCGAAGCCGTTGGATGGAGGAAAGGGACCCATGAAATCAATTCCCCAAATGTCGAAGATTTCTGCAGCTAGGATGGGTTGCAAGGGCATCATGTCAGAGCGTGACATTGACCCTACCGACTGGCACCTAGTGCAATGCTTCGCATAATTGTGTGCATCCTGGTGAAGGGAGGGCCAAAATAAATCGCACTGCAACACCTTGGCTGCAGTTTTCCTCCTAGAGAAATGGCCTCCACAGGCCAGATTGTGGCAGAAGGATAGCACACTAGGGAATTCGCTATCAGGAATACAGCAATGGATGATTTGATTAGCACCTATTCGAAAGAGAAGTGGATTATCCCAGAAATAATACTTTGCTTCTGCCATGAGACGCTCACGCTGCTTTTTAGGCCAGCCATGTGGAAGGGATCCAGAAGTAAGGTAATTGGCAATGTCGGCATACCAAGGTCCACTTGCCAAATTTATTGCCAATAGGTGCTCATCAGGAAAAATTTCATTGATCGACAGAGTAAGTCCAATATGGTCAGGGTCCAGTTTGGAAAGGTAATCAGCCACAACATTCTGGGCTCCAGCCTTATAGCGAATCTCAATGTCAAATTCTTTGAGTAGAAGGATCCAACGAATCAGTCTAGGCTTGGCATCCTTCTTGTGCATGAGATGGCGAATGGCTGCGTGATCAGTGAAAACAATAATGTGTGACATAGAAGGTAAGAGAGAAATCTCTCCAGCCCAAAGACGACCACCAGTAGTTCTTTCTCAGTTGTAGTATAATTACGCTGGGCCTCGTCCAACGTCTTACTGGCGTAGTACACCACGAAGGGGTATCTATCGCATCATTGTCCCAGGTTGGCTTCGACTATAGGGTCGGAAGTGTCACACATGAGTTCAAAATCGAGGGACCAATCAGGTGGCTGGAGAACAGGGGCCTTGGTGACAGCATTATGCAGCTGCGTGAATGCTCGTATGCAGTCGGGGCCCATATCGAAGGGTACGTCGGTCGATAGGAGATGAGTTAAGGGTCGAGAAATCTTGGAGAAATCTTTGATAAATCTCCTATAGAAACTGACGTGTCCCAGGAAGGAGCGGATTTGTTTGACAGAGCCAGGCACTGGTAAATCAGCAATGACAACAAGCTTAGCTCTGTCAACCTCGATATCCCTATTGGAGATGATATGTTCGAGAACAATTCCCTCGTGCAACATAAAATGACCTTTTCCCAGGAAAGCACGAGGTTCACATCAATACATCTCCTAAGGATACGGGTTAGGTTGGCAAGACATTAATCGAAAGATCGACCAAAGACCGAGAAGTCATCCATGAAGACCTCGAGAAAGTCACCTACCATGTCATGGAATATCGCCAGCGTACATCTCTTGAAAGTTCCGGGCGCATTGCAAAGTCCGAATGGTATCCTTCTAAATGCAAAGGTGCCGAAGGGGCAGGTAAAAGTGGTTTTCTCTTGGTCCCGAGGGTCAATTGCCACCTGGTTATATCCTTAGAATCCATCCAAGAAATAGAAAAATTTATGTCCCACTAACCGCTCCAGGATTTGGCTAATGAAAGGTAGTGGAAAGTGATCTTTCTTAGTTGCAGCATTGAGTTTCCTATAATCTACACACACTCTCCAAGATGTAGGAGTGCGTGTAGGGATGGATTTGCCCCTATCATTAGCATGGATGGTGAGTCCCGCCTTTTTGGGCACAACGTGAATCGGACTCACCCAGGGGCTATCGCTGATTGGGTAGATTATACCCGCATCTAGCCACTTAATAATTTCTTTCTTAACAACCTCCCGCATGTTAGGGTTGAGATGTCGCTGCATCTTGCGGGAAGGTCGAGCCCCTACCTCCGTATATATATAGTGAGTGCAGTAGGAGGGACTAATGCCAGATAAGTCTGATAAAGACCATCCAATGGTTGCCTTGTGTTCTATGAGGACCTTCGTTAGTTTGCACTCTTGCTCCCTGGTCAATTTTGAGCTGATGATTACGGGGAGCGTTTCATTTGGTCCCAAGAAAACATATTTAAATGTGCTAGGCAGCTCTTTCAGCTTTAGAGTGGATGGTGAAAGGTCTGGCATTTCTTGGGACGAGAGCGTCCCAGGCGGATCAGAAAATAAGTTAGGGGGAAGAAGTTGGTCCTCAGATTGGCCAAGAAGAGGGGCTTCATGGATAGATGGATCCGAAAAGGAATAGCCCCAGTGAGAAGTATGTGGGCTCAAGGTCCCAGTGTGGATTTGCAAATCTGCCTGATTTGGTGAGAAAGAAAGGGCAATCCAGTCTTCGAGAGAGTGGACCGGTGGTGAGTAGCCCGGATATGACTTAGACCACGAGGTATGGGAAGCAGAGAAAGCCTCGTCAGAAGTCTAGCAAGGAGAAGGTACGGAAATAGGGAGGGATGGGGCAACGTCACAATATGTGTTAGTCAGGCAATCGTCAATGTTTATAGGTAATCCGCAGCAGACAGAATTGGTCCCAATTTGTCCGATACACGCACTGACGGCCATGTCCTCGTCAGTCGTGTCATCCTCGATACAGTCGCAATCAAAGTTCTTGGCTGCCTTGAAGATGTTAAGTTTGATCTTTTCAGATCCAACGGCAATATCAATATAGCCCGACTCGTAGTCGATATGGGCTCGGGCGGTGGCCAATAAATGTCGACCAAGGAAGATCGGACAATCAGAAAGTGAGCTAAGAACTTCCATATCTAAAACAAGAGACTCAATAGGGAAACAGAGACTGTTGACCCTAACCACCACGTCTTCCACCACACCCTTTGCGATTTGACAGAACGATCTGTCAACTGTAACATGACAGGGGTGGGTTTCAGATTTCCGAACGAAAATTTTTCGAGCATGATGGTCGGTATCAGATTGATGGAAGATCCTAAATCAAGCAGGGCATGGTTAAAACTGCAGCCTTGGATGCTACAGGAAATAAGCGATGTGCCCAGATCTTTCTGCTTCGGTGGTAGGCTTGACAGTATAGCACAACTCACATGAGGGGAGAGAACCACCAGATTCTTACTTTTCTTTGACTATCTCCTGGGTGTTGTGTAGTCTTTGAAAAATTCGGCGACAGTAGGTATATGGTCGATAGCCTAGAGTAGGGGTACCTTGATTTCTACATCCATAAAAAAATTACGCAGGTTATCAAAGGCTTGCGTATCTTTCTTCTTTCCTTTTGGCTCCCTCAGTAGAGCCTCAGGGAATGGAACTGATTCTGGCACCAAATTGGGTGTATCGTCCTCTTGCGAATGCGGTGTACATCCTGAATGAGAGGGCGATGAAGAAGACGAGACAGGATCAGGTCGAGGCGGATCGACGGTCGGCCTACCGCTCCTCATAGTGATCGCATTGGATGATGTGGGTCCAGTGGGATCATACAGTGGAGGAGGGTTTGCAATAGGGACATAAGAGTGAGCTGCTGCAGCGGGATTAACCTGAAATCTTGGTGGAATGCTCGGAGCTTGCAGAACCTGATTAACCTGCCCCTGAGAAGGTCGTACTTGTGGTTGAGGACCACGGGGTACGAAATTTCGTGGGTTTGGAATAGGTTGGGCAAGAAGCGTGCCCTGAGATCGAGTCGCCATGCATAGTTGACTGATCTAAATATTCTACTACGCCAATTGGTGTTGAGGAGAGGCCATGTTCTCTTCATGGTGCTTTGACATTTCCGTCATCATTTGCTTAAATTTATCAAGAGGACTTGGTGCATGTTTGGTTTGTGCTACACAAGCACCTGATGGCTGATTCACCATAGGATTAGACTGGGCCCTTGGGAAGATGGGTGCAGACGGTCGCATTGGTCACCCGCACGGTTTTGGCAGTGGGGGTTGTCGGACCATGCGAAGTTCGGATGATTTCTCCACCCTAGGTTATAAGTGGCATAGAACGGGTTCCTCCCCACGGCACAAGCGTCTTCTATGCCAGAAGACGTGTCTGCATGTAAATATGCGTCCGAGCACATGGTGGCTTGGTCCTCCATGTCAAAATACTGGCTCGCAGAAGCCAGATCCACATGACTTACCGAGTCACTTGGCGCGACACTCGGTATGGAAGGTCTTATGGGGTTTCTCTAGATAAGCCTGGTGTTGGAAGAATTGGGATTGTGATGAAGTGGTGGAGCAGGGGTGTTTGCCATAGAACGGGCAGGGTTAGCCAGAAGCTCGTCCAGCTTCTTGTGCACAACAGAGACTTCATCCAATTTCTGTGCAATAAGGCTGAGATCAATGGATGAATTGGAGGGTCCCGTGTCAACTTCGTGGACATTTCGGGGCTGGCTGGTAGATTAAAGGCGATAATGGAAGCATTGTTCGTTGAGTTTTCACTCATATTTTCAAACAATTCAAATGCTCCATTCTCGTCTTTATTCATAAAATTCCTTCCGCAGGAAGCATCTGCAATCTGCTTCAAAGTCTCATTTAGCCCATAGTAGAAAATCTGGGCTATATGCCACTTAGGCAGACCGTGGTGCGGACACTTCCTGAGGAGGTCATTATACCTCTCCCATGCCTCATGAAATTGTTCGCCATTTTGTTGCGTAAATGAAGTGATAGCACGGCGAAGCACATTGGTTTGCCTGATTGGGAAGAACTTCTTGAGAAACACTATTCGCATCTCTTCCCAAGAGTGGATGGTTCTGCCAAGGGTGCGTAACCACTGCGATGCTTTATCCCGCAATGAAAACGAGAACATTTTCATGAGGACTACAGGTAACACGATATTTCTTGGTTTAACAGTTTCAGCTAATCGGGTTAGGTCTTCCATGTGGAGAAAAGGATCTTCACTTGCAAGACCATGGAAGTGAAAGTTAATTAGGCCAATTATGTTAGGCTTCAGTTCAAAGTCATCCCCGGCCATGGGGACCCGAATTTTTCCTCTGGTCTCTGTAGCAGCGGGATTTTGATAGGAGCAAAGAGACCTAGGCTCCTCCCATTTGGGAGGGTTCTACATTTCCTCCGATGTTTCCCGAGTGGCTTCTATTTGCTCATTATACATTTCCATTTGGGCTTGGAGGCGGGTTATGGGATCTAAGGCTCCACCACCTGGTGGGTTTTGAGGGCGGTTTCCTCCCTCAGGATTTGGGGGTGGGCGTGCAGCCATGTTTGTGGAGGAGGAGGATGATTCAGCTTCTTTTCTAAATTTATCAGGCAATTCAAACAGTTCAGGGTTTTGTGACCTCCTCCCAAACATGCACCCTGCAGGAAGAATTGGGGGGATAAGAAGGGAAAAGAGATGAGAGAAATGACGATGCAAAGGTACACTTGATGACAAATCAATACAATCAAATTCCTAACCTCTACAGTGTACCCTTAGACCTAAAGATCTAAGTTACCTACTATCACGAACTACAGAACCGAATGCGAGCACCGCGGAACCACTAGGCCAGATTGAAAGGCCGCTTGCCCCAGTCTTAGACACCTGATAGCACGCGGGAACCCTCACCAGCACATAGGAGCTATACGTAGGTAGTTAGACCTCCAATCTTTAATAAGGGTCAAGTTGCTACCAATTTTAGTTCGAGGCTTAGGATCAAGTGCTTCTGGTATGTGAAGGGCGTTATCTAAGGGTAATGCCCAAGTGATTGATTTTTCAAAGTGTGTAAACCAAGCATGCAACGGGGAAATCTCCCCGAATTGAAGTTTTAATTGGTGAATGGTTTTTAGAGTTCCACCTTAAGTAGTTTGGATTTTAGGATTTTGCTGAAATACCAATTCAACCAATCTCTAGGTTTTGACAGAATACAAGTTTTCTTCTAAGCCCAACAAACCCTTCTTCAATGTCAATTGGTTAATGCATGCTAAAATGCAATGGGCTTCCCTAGATGGAGATTTCTATGTGTGGATGCACGAATCAGTTTTAGATTACTGTGAAAGGGAGCCAAACACTTCATTTCAAGTGCTCCCAATCACCAAAAATGATTTCCACACAAGGCTCAACCAAAAGATAAAGAAAATCAATTTGTTGGAGTTGAAGTATTCGAGATCGAATCTTAGGCAAGTGAAAAGTCATGGTAGGGTTGGAATCAACTCAATGCCAAGTCTCCCGAACAAAAATGTGATCCCGAATTTGCAAATAAGTGAGGCAAAGAGGGGGGTGGAATCAATCTTTTTATGTTTGCTCAAAGAATACTTCACACGGCGAAAAATTCAAGAATCAAGATTCTTGGATTTTCGCTATGCGAAGTACGGTAGGAAATCTTGGGGCGGTGGGAGTAAAGGCAATCAATCAAACAAGTGAATTTTAATCCAGTTGCCCCAAGAGATCCCAAGAAGTTTTTCTAGTTTTTAGTTTCTTTTTTATTAAGGTGGCAAGTTAACCTAGGTCGCTAAGAAAGAAAGACCTACTTGTTCAGCAACGTGTGCGGAGATCCACTGTGGTGTCGGCGTCTTCACGCTCTCGTTCCCGCCTTGGATTTGCCCACGTCTCTGACTTTGTTTTCCTGTCTTCTCCTTGCAACAGGTTTACCTGAACACCAAAAACAGAGACACCGGTGAAGAGAAAAGAGAAAAAATGAAAGGAATGGAATAGAAACTTACTTGCATACACACTTCCCCGGCAACGGCACCATGAAAGGGGATGGTGGTCAGACCCGGTTAGGTTCTGTTAGTATGGTGATTTTATCATTGAAATGTGTATAGTGGTTAACCTAAATCGGACCTAACCATCTCTTTACAAAATATTTTTTTAACCTGGCCTACTTGATTTTATCTTGGTCACTTTTAGGCCCAGGTCAAACTCAGGGAAGTGGGGTTAGAAGTCAAGTTTCTACGCCTTACCTACAACGAATCTCTTCCATTCGTTTATTGCATTTTTGGTGTTTTTCTATTTAGATTTTTTTCCGATAATTCTTGTCCTTGAGGCACACCCTGAAAATTAAGTTCTTGGCTTTGATCCAAATCAGGGTTCCAAAATGGGTCTTGCTATTTGCAAGATGGAGTACCTGCAAGTCAAGGATTATCTTCTCTCTTTTATATATTTTTTTATCTTTTTATTGGCAGGAAAGAGAAGCAGAAATACAGTAAATATAGTATATATATATAGGTATATGTTATATATGTATAAAGGGGTGGGGGTGGAGGCGGAGATGGAGTGTAGCATGGTGTCAAGTCGATCGTTGTCTAGAAAGACGCAACCAACAGGACGAGGTGCTGCGTGGAGTGTAAGGTGGATGGGTGGAAGATGAGTGTGAACACGCTTTCTGTATGCGTGTATCAGGGAATATCAGTAGCTGGTGTAGATATTCCAGCAATACTAAGTTTGGTGTGTGATATGAAAATATATATGTATATATGGTTACAAATATATAGGTATATATGTACTTATATATGTATATATATATATACGTACATATAAGTATGTATATATATAGTAATATATGTATATAGATATATGTAGATAGATATGTGTATATATATATATATGTATATATAGTTATATAGATATATATGTATATATATATATATATATGTATAAGTAGGTTTGTATATATGTATATATATATATATGTATCTACACTTATACTTCGTTATATAGGTAGTAATATATATATAGATATATGTATATAAATATTTGTATATATGTAAGTATATATGTGTATATATATATATATATATATATATATATATATATGTAAGTATATAGATATATAAATATTTGTATGTATGTATATAGACTAATACATAGTTATATAAGTACTAATATATCAATAGATATAAGCATATGTATATATATATATAGTAGAGTATAGGTGTGTGTGTGTGTGTATGAGAGTGTGAGTGTGTGTGTAAGTGTCAGCAGAGAGTGAGTGAGAGAGTGCTGTGAGAGAGAGAGAGAGAGGGAGAGCTTCCTGCTGGAGTGAAGGAGGCATTTAAGCCGTCTACAGCCTCCAAGCACCGTCTGGTGCTTCATGCGCATGCACAGGCACGTATGCGCGTAGAGAGGCACGCACTGGAAGGGAGTGAGCGTGCGGAGAGGACCGCAGCGCACAGTGCTGTGTGGAGAGGCGAAGGGAGCGGGTGAAGGCAGGTGCTGGGAGCAGGTGAAGATGCGGGTGGGAGCATGCGCTGTCAGGGGACCACACGCAGACGTGCGGGCAGGCGCTAGAGCAGCACGCAGGGCGGGACGCACGCGCGGGCTGTGACCGATAGCAGCATACCAGGTGACCAGATAAGTGAGAAACTTATCGGGTCACCCCATTGTAGCCACAGTGTTCCACTGAAACCCGTAAACAGTGGCTACAGTGGCCGAGTGAGCCGCGCAACCGCCTGCGCCTGGTGCTGTGAGTGCGGGTGGCTTGCGACTGGTGTGCACTAGCTGGCACGTGCGTTGAACGCGTGCGCCGGCTGGGCTTGCGGGCGAAACTCGTGATAGGGTGCGTGGAGAGGCGGGTGTGCGCTAAGAAGCGGAAGGCAAACTCAGCCTGCAAGCACACGCGGTGGCCTGCTTGCACTGCTGCCGCCTTGCTGCTGCTGCTGTGGAGCTTGGCTGGCTGCTGCAGGGGTATGCAGTGGCCGGTTGAGCTTCAAAGCTTGAAGCTTTGTGGTAACGGCGGAAATGGCTTGGAAAGTTGAAATAGGGAAGAGAAGACCACCACGCCCACTGGCTCTTTGATGAGCTGGGTGGTGGTGGTCTAAGGGTGGTGGGTGTGCACCACAGTGTTGGACTCCTGCTCGCAGAGTGGCTCCTCAGAGGAGGAGGGCCTGCGTATGGAGGGAGAGGGGAGGAGGCAGCTTGGAGAAGAAGATGCTGTGGAGTTTCTTTGGCTAGAGCAGGCTCTCTTGCAAAGGAGAAGCCATGCACTTTTTTTTGAAGAAAGCATGCATTGCCATGCCCTGGCTGTGTGTGGCTTGTGTATGGCTTGGCAGGGAGAGGCTTGCATGCAGCTAGCAAGGAGAGGTGTTGCAGAGCATGGCGCGAGGAGGAAGGCCCAGCCATGCCATGCAGCCGCAGGAAGAATTCAAAATCAAATAGAAATAAAAATAGAGATGGAAATTTTGCGAAGCAGCACTTGAAGAAAATGTGAATTGCGGGGCCATTTTATTCACTCTCCTCCTCTCTCAATTTAATGCGTGCATGCATGTATTTTCACAAATGCGACTATGGAAACCTAATATGTACTGGTAAAGCTAGGAAATAGCACAAGACGGCACAATTGTAGGTGTATTTTTGTGGTGCAATCAGCGCCTGCAACCCATTGCACTCTCTCACACCACCCCCAGCGCACACGCCAACACCTTGTGCCATCTACCTACGTGCACCTTCACCTTTAGCGCACCCACGGCCGCGCACCAGCAGTCCACTGCTCTAGCGCCTCTCTGCAGCACCTGTAACAGTGCCAACAGATCCACCACGCTTGCCTATGTGCCCTACAGTGTGCCCGCGCGCCCACGCGCCCACGCCTTTGCACGCCTGCAGCGCCCCTAGCACCCACGCGCACTACCTTCCTTGCGCCTGCAGCAAGCACAGCCAGCAGTAGCCTCCTCCACTGCCGCTACTTCTTTCCTCTAGCAGGCCGGCTCTGGCCATCGCACGACGCACCACCGCCACCATCGCGAAGGCCTTACTTCAGCCGACCTCTTGTAGGAGTAGCCCCTTGAATGACCCTCTCTCCCGTGCGCGAGGTGGAGGGAGGTAGAATCCCCTACTTTTACTCTAATTAATAATTACATTTGAATGACATTGCCAAACTTTCATTTTTGTTTTAATATTTGAAATATTATGTGAAATTGCGACTTCATACTCAAGCTTTCTTATAATTTTTTTTTTTGAAACATTGAGTATTGCTATCAAGGACTGATAGCAATCCGGAAGGCACTATATTCCATAACAAAAAAAGCAATTATAGGTATGAAGCCCAACTATGTATGAGAGACCAGCAGTCCTTTACAATAATCTCACACCTCACTGATCTCTCCTGAAAATGCTTCTCATTGCGCGCCCTCCATACACACCACAACACAGCTGCCATAGCTCCCATGGGTCGACTAGGAGTGATGAACCTCTGCCACACTGAGTCCTAGGAAGGAAGGGGTTCTAAGCAAACCATCCCCCAAATCTTATCCGTGACCAAACAGGAGGAAAAAATGTGTGAAGCACTATCAGAGTGAAATCCGCAAAGAGGACAAGCATTTAGCACAGTCCCCATCCTCCTATGTCACAGATCACCAGTGATCAACCCATCACGCCTACATAGCCACAAGAAGATCTGAACCTTCAGAGGAACTTTTAGGAGCCAAATCTTTCTATCAATGGGGTTCCATTCCACCTCATTATTTGCTCTAATAATTTTCTCATACGCTTGCTTCACTAAGAAAGCACCCTGCTAGCAATAAGTGTCTGTCCTACTATTCACAGGTTGCAGCCGCTGTAGACTCACCATCAGTTTCTACCTCTCCTCCCATAGCCGGGTGCCAGGCCTGCACTGCTGTAGACCTTCCAACTGCCAGCATCCTTCCTCTTGAGACCACCTACTGTAGACTGTGGCTGCCTTATCTGCATCAGCACCAAACACCCTTGGATAGACCTCTTTCAACAGGCCCAATTCTGACCACCACTTGTTCCAAAAGCTAAAGCCCCTGCCATCCCCTAGCTTAGGTTGCAGCAACTGCCAATAGTTGGTGACAGCAGCAATCACTGAATGCCAAAATGGTGAAGGCTTCTTTAGCTGATGCCTCTTCAGACTACTGTTAGATTCCCCATAATAGTCCCTGATCAGGTCCTCCATCAATCCCTCCTTGTGATCAAGAATCCTGATGGCCCATTTCAACAACAGGGCTTCATTGAACTCCTTAAGAGCTTTAATTCCCAGCACCCCTATCTCCTTAGGTCTACAGACTCCCTTCCGTCTGATGGGTTGCATGAATCCGCCCTCATGTCCTGCACCCTTCCAGAAGAATCTCTTCCTCATAGTATCCAATCTCTTCCAAATACATTTAGGAGCCTTAAAAATGTTGAAGTAGATGACCGGTATGGCTGTTATGACAGAATTAAGTAGGATTAATCTTCCACCTTTAGAGAGGAATCTACAACTTCCAGCCCTTCAGCTTGGCAGATACTCTCTCAAAAAGAACATTCCAATATGAATTTTTCAGTTTAGTGGCCCTCAGAGGTAAACCAAGGTATCTCATTGGCAATTTAGCTCGGGGAGACCCCAGAACTCCCTCCAACACCCTTTGCTCCTGCTCATTCATGCCAAAACAAATCAAAATCGACTTATCCTTATTTAGAGATAAACCTGAGATGTCACCAAAAATCTTAACCAAAAGCCCCAGAGCATGTGCCTCACATCTAGATCCCTCAACAAAAAACATTGTGTCATCTGCATATTGCAATATGGGGCCAGATTTCCCCTGTTAGATAGTGAGTATTCTCTAATGATACCCACCTCAGCCAACTTGCAAGCATACCTCGCAAGCTCGTCCACCGCAAGGTTGAAGATCAGTAGGGCCAAGGGACAACCTTGTCTGACCCCTCGCTGAGGTTGGATCCAAGATCCACATGGTCTACCATTAACCAAAGGTGAAAAAGAAGCCGTAGTGATACATCATTTTATCCATTGGATACAAAGAGGAGGGAACCCTCTTCTTCTAAAAGTCTCCCACAGGTACGACCAAGAGATCGAGTCATAGGCCTTCTGGAAGTCCACTTTCCACATGAGAGCCTTACACTTCCTTCAATGCCAACCACTAACCATCTCTTGAGCCAAAATGAAGGATTCTTGGAGAGATCTGTTTGGCAAGAAGGCAGCCTGCACTGGATCAATCAGATCCTGTAACACAATTCTCAACCTATTTTCCAGGGTCATGCTATGATAAGATAGATGAAGTTTCAGAGGGAAATCGGCCTGAAGTTAGAAAAGTGCTCTGCTCCCATTAATTTAGGCAAGCAAAATAGGCAGGACTTGTTAATCCTCTCAAAACCCGCATTCTCCGCCTCAAATGCTCTTATAACATCCATCACTTCCCTACCCCCCACCCCCCACAACTCTTTGTAAAAGAACACCTGTATCCCATCCGGGCCCGGGGAGCCTTCCACATTTAATTCCCATCCGGCCCGAGGACTTGCAAGCTTTCTTATAATTGCGTGGCTTTTGTGGTTCACATCTTTTTGCATTGGTTTTGGATTAAGGTGTGCAAAAATTTTCTCTAATGCATGTCAATTGGAAATTACATAGATTCATCACATATTTATTGAATATTTCAGTGAGGAAAAATTGCGCATCTACCTTTACATTTTTGAGTTATTGTGCATCTTCTTTTCAACGCATTTCATATCAGATTTGACTATGGATTTCGCACTTGATTGAACAAATAGGAGAAAAAATATTCGAGATTTTATTGCATCATTACCTTTCTGTGGATACGACCCACTCTTCTATGAGTGGTTAATTTTTATTGTAATTATTTTGTTAAGCAGTTTTCCACCACTTCGTTACTAAAATAACAAATCATCTTAATACATAATTCAAAAGCGAAAATCGTCTTATCAAATGATGCCATTGCTGGGGAGGTAATAGATGCAATAATTTAGGAGAAAATCGTCTTATTTCTCATTGCACAGTGATTTGACCATTTAGTATCTTTCCTGTGCGAGGAATTTGTGTGAGGAATTTGAGAGAGGAGACAGGCACATTGGGGAGAAGACGTCGACCTTGAGCGACGCTTACACGTAGGGAAGGTGAAGGAGACCTTGATTCCGCCTCTATAGGAGATTCCCCATTTCATAAGTTTTATTTTTATTTTCTCACCCTTGTAGTAATTGGGGCTAATTTTTGGAAGCATGTTCCCTGTTCTTTAGGTCTAGGTTTTTATTTTACTTTGTGGTTGTTTATGCTTAATTTGTTTGTGCATAAGTAGCTAAAATAAAAAGAAATGAGCTACCTGCTAAAAGCTGCCTGCCCTTAGGTCGAATCACTTAGGACTGAATGAGCAGCACCTAGATCTAATTTCCTGTCTTGCATATTGCATGAAGAATGCTGGAATCAGGTATGCATTTCTAACTTCACATTTCTACCTGTCATGCAAATCCATTTGAATTAATTTTTAGACCACATAATCTGTCTTGAAGCGATCTAACAAGTGGTTACATATATTCTTGAAAAAGGACTAATTAAAGGAGGGTGAGGGATATTTAAAAAGCAAGGACTTGATTTTCAAACGTGGCATGTGATTCAAAATTCAAAATTTTTTTGCGGTGTATGCACGCTTATATCTTTTTCACCACGGCACACATTTAGACACCCCTAAGTCATGGAACGACTAGGACAAGAGCCCTCCTACCGTTGGATTCTGAAGTGTTTGAAACTTGAGATGAAGGGTTTTGTAAATCCAATGAGGGGGATACCCTGTCACGGATTTTTGGCGGTAGTTGAGATGCATCATGAAAGCACAACTTCAAAGGAAGGCTTAGGCCTACTTGCATCCCTCAATCTTCCGTCTTTGGATTTGCTCGACCATTTGAGATTTAAGGAAGAACACCTAAGCTCCAACTAGGTCCTTTTAGGCATTTCGAAGGTTGACAATAAGCACGTAATTGATTGGGCAACTTGCTTTGTCACCTACAATTTGAACTAAAGTCAAAAGCCTAAATTTGTAAAGACTAAACAAGTCCTTTTGAATTGAGTTGTAGTGCATGCTTGGTAGGTGTTCTCTTAGGAGACAACTTGTGTTTGATCCTAAACCTGAAAGAATCTTAAGAAGAAACCTTCCAAGGATAGAAATGGCCAGTCAAAGGAGCCTTAAGGAATATTTCATTCTAACCAATCAAGCTGGCCAAGCAGTACAAAGACCTGGAGGGGGCAATCCATATGAGATCAAAACTAGTACCATATTCTTGCTGCCCTCCCTTTATGGTACTGCTAGGGAAGACCCTCACAGGCATATAGAGGAATTCATCGAGGTCTATTCCACGGTGAAGCTGTAGGGCATTACTGATGACGCTCAAATGCAGACCATCTTTCCCTTCTCCCTTGAGGACAAAGCCAAGTATTGGCATCACACCCTTGATGATATTAACACTTGGGATGCCCGGAAGAAGGAGTTTTTGAAGAAGTACTTCCCCATGACAAAAACCAATCACTTTAGGAGGGAAATTATGAGTTTTGCTCAAAAGGATGTGGAAGCTTTCCATGATGCGTGGGAGCACTTTAATGACTTGCTAAGACTTTGCCCACATCACCAGGTGCCTAAATGGCAACTGGTTGAAAGGTTCTACACTGGACTTAATGATTCGCATAGGCAAACTGTGGATGGTGCCTGTGCAGGAACCTTTTTATCTAAGATTGACGATGAAGCTTGGAACCTTTTTGATACTTTGAGTGAGAATTTTATTCACTTGAATTCTGCCTACATGGATAGAAAGCCCACTCTCATGCAAAGAAAGCTGGAGGTGAATGAGGCAAGGGACACCTAGAATTTAGCCTATTAGATTCAATTATTGAATCAAAACATGGAAAGGCTTATGTCGAACCCGAGTCCATTCTTATCTAATGTCTCCACATCCCTAGCTTCCGAATGCTCAATTTGCCAAGGCAATACACACGCCACTGTGGATTGCCACTTGGCCTCCCAATTCCCTGAGCTTGTACAAGCGAATCTGAATGCTGCTCAAGGGTTCCGTCCTAGACCTCGTAATGACCCTTTTTCCAACAGTTATAATCAGGGATGGAGGAACCACCCAAACTTTTAATGGGGAAAAGGAAATGTCTCAAATTCAAGGAATTATAAACCACAATCCTTTCAAAACCATCAAGTGAACCAACCTCAAACCCTTGCCCAACCTAAGACCTCTGAGATGGATGAATTGAAGGCAATGTTGAAAACTATGCAAGAAAGTCAAAGTCCTATCATCCAATCTCCTGACAAGGCTATACTTGAGATGAAATCACAAATAAGACACCTTGTTGAGGCCATTAGACAGAGGGAAACTGGGAAGCTCCCCAGTGCTGCTGTGGAGAATCATAAAGGAAAAGGGATTGTCTTTAGGGAGCATGCTCATGCAGTGACTATTCTGAGGAGTGGGAAAGAAAATTCCAAACCCGATGCTCCTATAGTCTCACCCCCTAAAAAACCATCCACCTCGACTTTCACCCCCACCAGAGAAGACTTGCACAAATCTTCTCCGCTTGAAATCACCTCATCGGAAGAAGTTGGCCCTGTTCCACACCTTACTCGACATGACAACCCTTCCACCCAGAGATCAAGAGTGCCCTTCCTAGAGCGCTTATCCACCTGTGGGTAGACTTCTGCTGGCTCATCAGGAGCCAAAGATAAGACGGATGAGATCATGGAAACTTTCAAGCAAGTGCAGATTAACCTGCCTTTGCTTGAGGTTATCAGGTAGATTCCATCTTATGCTCACTTCTTAAAGGACCTATGCACGAAAAAGCGACAATCTAGGAAATAGGTCCAGTCAAAAGTTGTCCTACCTGATTCTGTTAGCTCAATTGTTCAACATGGCACAACCCCGAAACTTAAGGACCTAGGAGCCCCATACATCTCAGTAGTTATTGGTGACTTACAGATTGATGAGGCTCTACTTGATCTGGGCGCGAGCGTGAACATCCTTCCGAGCTACGTGTCTGAAGAACTTGGTGGAGGCAATCTGAAGCCTAGCCCTATAGTCCTTCAAGTTGTAGATCGATCACTCAAGACACCACGGGGAATTTTGGAAGATGTCATCGTAAGAGTGGAAGATTTCTTCTTTCCCATTGACTTCTTAGTTTTGGACATTGACCCTACCAACAAGCCAACCAAACCCTCCATCATTTTGGGCCGCCCTTTCCTTGTAACTTCACATGCTTCAATCAATTGTAATACTGGGGCATTGAAAATGAGCTTTGGGAACAGGAAAATCCGACTTAATGTGTTTGATGCTTACAAACAAGCCAGCCGTGAGGATTATTCCCAAGTTGAGGTGATAGATGACCTGATTGAAGAGGAAACCCCTGCAATGTTATATGATGACCCCCTTCAGCATGTCATGCTAAATGAGCATTCCCATCTCCTAGATGAATGTGAAGGGGATATACTTGAACTTGAGGAATTGCTGGGTGTTCCTACTGAGTCTTTTCCCCCATCATCTCTGCCTAAGGTTGATCCACTACTTAAGATGGGGACATCTATTCTGAAACCCTCAACCATACAAGCCCTCGACCTTGAGTTGAAACCCTTCCCTGACACTCTCAAGTATGTCTTCCTAGGTGCCAATGATATGCTCCCCGTTATCATTTCAGCTGTGCTATCTGAGTGACAGGAGGGAGCCGTGATTGAATGCTTGTCTAGGCATAAGGAAGCTATTGCTTGGAGCATTGCTGACATTAAGGGTATAGACTCTACACTCTTCATGCACCACATTTATGCTAATGATTCCATCAAGCCATTTAGGGACAAGTGGAGACGTCTGAACCCTAATATGAGTGAGGTGGTTAAAAAGGAAATCCTGAGGTGGTTGGACACTGGGATCGTATATCCCATTGCAGATAGTAAATGGGTAAGTCCTATTCATGTGGTGCCAAAGAAGGCAGGCTTTACTGTGGAATTCAACGACCAAGGTGAAGAAGTTGTCACTAGACCCTCAACTGGATGGAGGGTCTGTATTGATTACCGCAAGCTGAACACCGCTACCCAGAAGGATCACTTTCCCTTGCCTTTTATTGATCAAATTCTCGAGAAATTGGCAAGGAATAAGTACTATTGCTTTCTCGATGGATATTCTGGGTACAACCAAGTTGCAGTCTTTCCTGATGACTAGGAGAAGACGACATTCATGAGTCCTTACGATACTTTTGCATTCAAGCATATGCCGTTTGGATTATGTAATGCCCCTGCAACCTTCCGGCGGTGTATGATGTCCATTTTTTTGGACATGATTGATGAGTGTGTTGAAGTGTTTATGGATGACTTCTCCATTTATGGCCCGTCCTTTGACTAGTGTATCCTGCACCTTGAGAATGTGTTGAAGCGATGTAAGGAGACTGGTTTAGTCCTCAGCTGGGAGAAAAGTCATTTCATGGTGCAAAAAGGAATTGTACTTGGGCATGTTGTATCTGAGTGAGGTTTGGAAGTAGATAAAGCCAAGACTGATTCTATCTCCAAACTCCCATTACCCACGAATGTCAAACAGATTAGATCCTTTCTGGGCCATGCCGGCTTTTATAGCCGCTTTATTAAAAATTTTAGTACAATTTCTAGGCCAATTTGTGACTTGTTGGCGAAGGAATCCTCCTTCAATTTTGATTCAAAGTGTGTCGAGGCCTTTCAAACTCTGAAGGAGGCCTTGATCTCTGTGCCTATTCTTTGAGCTCCTGATTGGACACTCCCATTTGAGCTAATGTGTGATGCTTCGAATTATACAATCGGAGCATTCCTTGGGCAAAGGGTTGAGGGAAGACCTCATGTGCGGCATTATGCTAGCAAGACTTTAACCAAACCTCAGCAAAACTACACCGTCACTGAAAAAGAATTACTTGCTGTAGTTATTGCTCTGGAGAAGTTTAGGTCTTATCTGCTTGGGTCTAAGGTGGTTATTTTTACTGATCATGTGGTAGTGAAACATCTCATTGCTAAGAAATATTCTACGCCATGTCTGATTAGGTGGATCCTACACCGTCAAGAATTTGACTTGGAGATACGTGAAAGGAAAGGAGTAGAAAATGTTGTGGCTGACCACCTGTCTCGCCTTTGAATTAATGACTCTCTTTCTGGAGACATCTGCAAGACATTTCCTGATAAAAATCTAATGGCAGTAACACCAACTTTACCTTGGTATGCAGATACTGTAAATTACTTGATCACTGGACAAAGTCTTGCCTCTTGGGATGAGTAGAAAAGAAAGAGATTCATTTCCCAAGCAAGATATTTTCATTGGAAAGAGCTTGAATTATTTAGAATTAGACAAGACCAAGTATTGAGATGTTTTGTACCTGAAGAGGAACAACAAAGTGTGCTGAGTTTTTGCCATGAACTTCATTGTGGTGGACACTTTGGTGCTAAGAAAACTACTTTTAAGGTTCTCCAATCTGGTTCTTGGTGGCCTTCATTATTTAAGGATTCTCATAATTTTGCTAAAGCCTATATTAGATGTCAACGGACTGGAACGATTGGGAAGAGGAATGAAATGACTCAACACCCTATTCAATCTGTTGAAATTTTTGATGTCTGGGGAATTGACTTCATGGGCCCCATCCCGTAATCCCATGGTTATGAATATATCTTGGTGGCAGTTGATTATAGCTTTAAATGGATAGAGGCCTTTCCTACGCACACAAATGACCACTCTGTGGTGTTGGAATTTGTGAAGGCCAATATCATATCTCATTTCGGCTGCCCCAAGACCATTATAAGTGATGGGGGACCTCATTTCCGAAACCACCACTTCAATCGGCTAATCAAGAATCAGGGAGTGACTTACAAGGTCGCTACCTCTTACCATCCTTAGACGAGTGGCCAGGTTGAAGTGTTGAATGGGGGGATAAAAAATATTTTAGTAAAGACCGTTAGACCAGATAGGAAAGATTGGTCCCAAAAGCTCGATGATGCTTTGTGGGCATATCGTACGGCCTATAAGACACCTTTGGGTACTTCTCCCTTTCGGATTGTGTATGGGAAAGCATGTCATTTACCTATTGAGTTGGAATGTAAGGCACTTTGGGCTATTCGAAGTGTTAACATGGATATAGAGAAGGCAGGTAAGGCACGAATTCTGGAATTAAGTGAGCTTGAGGAGCTGAGGAATGATGCTTATGACACCTCTCAAGCTTATAAAGAAACAACTAAGCTCTTGCATGATAAGTATATACTTCAAAAGACCGTTGAGCCCAACCAACAAGTCTGGCTTTTCAATTCCAAACCTAAGCTTTTTCCTGGGAAGTTAAAATCTCATTGGGATGGGCCTTACATAATCACTAAAGTGTTTCTGCATGGAGCTGTGGAGATTAAAAGCCCTTCTTCTTCAGCAACTCCTTTATCGTCAGTGGTCAACGGTTAAAAGCATACATTACTTTGGATGGCCATCTTGTTGACAAGGTCGCTCTTGAGGAGCCTTATCTCTTACCATTCTCTGCCTCAGGTAATATCTTCCTTTAACTATTTTTGTTTCCAATGAGGACATTGTTTGAACCAAGCATGGGGGAGAGGACCTGAGGCATTTTGTTTATAGCATATCTACATTTTGCATTCATTCATGCATATTGCATTTAAAAAAAAAAGTTAAAAATAAAAATAAAAATAAAAAGTTTTGAGCTTAACTGGATAGGTCCTGCATTCTTAAGCAAATCAGAACTCTAGGTGAGACTAAGTTGGTTCTAGGGTAGAACTTTAGAAGCTAACTGAGTTACTAGCTTTAGGCCTTTAGGGTCCTTTGTGGACTTAAAAACTTAAGTAGGAGTTAAGTTGCGGACCATTCCTCAAGAGGTTGAGGAAGGAAAGTTAGAGATTGAGTTAAAAGGTGAGGTAGTGCCAAGAGTCTTGTTCTACCTTTTGGTTTACGGGTCCTTGTAACGTAAGCATCCAAATTTCACACAGTTGGTCTTGTGTAAGCAAGTAATCACCTTAATTCATTTCTTAAAAGAAATTTGGTTCTCTTAGTTTTCACTTAGGAGAGGCTTGAAAACACAATTTGATTGGAAGAGTTCCTGCTGCAGGAGAGGTGGAGTACATACTCACATTGAGGATGCGATGAAAACATATTACCTCCTCAATGATTGTCTCTTAAGATATCCATCCTACTGGGGGCATGTAAGCGCATTGTGCGGTTTAGGTATTGATAAACACGTATAAATTCATCGTAAAATGCTTATTTGTGATAGTTCCTAGGCTTAGCACTGCATATCATGATATAAATATTGCATAGCATACATCATTCTGCATTTAGAGTAGTTGTTTATATTTTTTGTTAATTAGGTCCTTTTTATGGTTAGGAGAAAAGTGGATTTATTTCAGGGCTTCAGATGGACGATCAGAACATACGGATTTGATCGGGATGACAATCGGAGACTAACGGCTCGAAAATCATCCAAATCGGAGTCCCGTAGCATCATATTAAACCTGAGGAAGATCAATAGCCAGGGGGCAATGTGACATCCATATGGGTTTCGGATGGAAAATCAGACCGTACGGATGGATCTGGGGTGACGATCACAGTTCAGCATCGCGAGAATCACCTTGATCTGAGCACCATAGCACCCTCTACATGAAGAAGATGGATGGCCCAAATGGCACCACGTGGTGCCATCTAGACCGCCCAACACCGACCGAAAGCATCGCCCAACTCCTTCATCTGCACCCTTGAATCCTAGCCGTTGGATCAAGATCCAACGGCTAGGAAGCTTTGCACCAAACTCCTCCTCAGGACACATCCACACACTTGCCGCAATGGTGGTAGCACTGGCTTGCAAAGGAGGGGCACGGGTTCGAATCCTTGCAGCCCCCTAATTTCCAATTTCGCCCGTCGCTCAGGAGCAACAGCGTAGCGCGCAGCAGCAGTGCAGCGTACGCGCACGTGCATGCTAGTGCAGGCGCGACACGGCTGCACGAAGCGCGCAGCGCTAGCGGAGCGCATGCCAGTAAGGAGGCGCATGGATGTTCAGCGACGCACCTTTAGTGATGCTTGTAGATGTCACTAATGGTCTACGTACACCAGCAAGAGGATTTAATAGGTGAATCTTCAGCAACAGCTGCAGCGTCGTTTATGGATGTCACTAAAGGCCAGTGCGCGCTAGCAAGAACAACTGAAAGGCGGATCTTCAGTGACAGCTGCAGCGACATTTGTGGACGTCAGTGAAGGCCCAGGTATGATTTTTACGTCTTCACCACTATAAAATGACCTACACCCCCTCCATTCCAAACCATCTCTACCTACTCTACTCCCACCTACTCCCAAGCTCTAGCAAGCCTACCAACACTCCTTTAGAGCTTGTTCCCAAGCTCCCAAGGTGCCTATTAGTGTAGCGAACCTCTGCCCCACCAAATACTCCTCCAACTTCCTATCTCCCGTCATAAGTCACCTTGGAGCTATCTTCCCACCTCCATTCCGATAGCAAATCAACTCCATATTCTCACCTCCATTCTGGAGCTACGCCGAAGCTTTCCTCAACACGACGTCCTCCTGCATCTCACCTCATTGTCTCGCTCCTCACCTCCTTTGTCCGAGCTTCCGCCAGGCGCCATCATCTCACCGAACAGCCGATTCGGGAGATTTCCTCTCACCCCCTCTCTTTTTATGCTTTTATAGTTCATTGTAATCGACATTGGATTGACATATGTATCATATTTATTTCATCTCTATCTTGTGATACGTTTGCTTGATTTCCTTTATTTCAAAAATACAAAAAAATATCAAAACCGTAGAAAACCAAAAAGAAATGGAACGAAGCATGATTTTCAATAAAGTAAACATCGCCTCCCTTTGTTCAGCCTGGGACTCCCTTAGAGTTTAGGTATAAATTTTATTTGATCGACGTGTTCTGCAACTACTTGTAACCTTGATTTCTTACACATGAAACACGACGTGACCATTTTGGCGCCCTTACCGGGGAGGCAACGGAATTTACTTTATTGTTTATTATGCTTCTTTGCATTTACATAGCGCTAACCCTACTTGTCGTTGATCTACTGTCTTGCAGGAACCCTAGCATGGAGATCCAAGTGCAGTAGTTCAGAGTTAAGTGCAGGTAGAGTACTTTGTAAGTGTCCCCCACTTTCCCGCTCTCTTGTTCATTTCACCACAATCATAACCTAGACTTAATCTACTTAGGTGTTTGCATAAACCCTATGATAGACTTTGTTTGACTTGTTTGCCACCTTCACCCATCTCACCCACATCTTATGTAAGAAGAAACAAAAATATATTTCTGTGGGACAAATCAATTTACACACTCTATTCACCCGCATTTGAGGCACATAATCGGACTTGATTTTCATCTACTCAGTCGGGCTTCCGACCTGTGGACCTGATACATGAATTCAACACATAAAAGAGTAGAAATCATATTAGGTTAACCATCTTTTTGTGTGCGTTAATCGATGGTGCATTTGAGCCAATTGAGTGAATTATTTGGGCCACACCACCTAATCTAAAAGAGGTTCATTTTCTAGCTGCCCCATAGCATTCAATAATTAGGTCAAGCTAGGCACTCCATATTTTTCTTGATTTCTATAGGAAAATATTTGAACACGTGCTTTCAACAACAAACTTGGTTTGCCTCACAAAACTTGGTTGAAACCACCTAATATTTGAATCCTAAAAGCTATTAAGTAAGATTTGAATCCTAAAACTCACCTCATCATTAATAATCTTGCTTGAAAACCACTTGGTTGTGCACATTCACATGTTCTCAAACAAATCATTAAGGGAACAACCCATTAAGGGCCCATCACATTCCAGAGAACCAATTTCCCAAGCCTAACTAAAATTGATTAGACGTTGGCCCTAACGATTCATTCGCTCATCGGGATCCAGATTGAGATTATTCATGATTAACCTGCAAATGCTAGTTAATCTGATGGCTAGCTAGGGGAGTAGCATCAAACGACTATGACTAGCGGGTACACTAGGAACCGAAGGCACAACCAGTCCCTCTTTCTAACTGGTTGGATTGCCTAGACATAAGTAGAGTAAATCATCCATAATCTTAGGATGGATTTTGAGAGTTAGTAGACCTTAGGCTACCCGATCTAAGTACAGGCTTGTATTTTTTGTGCTGTAAGGTCCCTTCTCTTCCTCGTCCTTCCGACTTCCTTCCAGTGTATGCCTGGAAGGAGGTCATTGAAATCTCGTTTGGAAGGACCTTTAGACCATTCTCGAAGGCAGAGGTTGAGTTTTAGCCAAGTAGATCCCATGGATGATCAACAACCACCTCCCCCGCCTCTGAACCAGCAGGAGCTGATTCAGAGGCAGTTGGAAGAATTACAGCAAATGCAGCAATGGTTCCAACAAATGAATGATCAGGGCACTCGACCCATGAAGGATTTTTATGATCCTTCAAATTATGAGGATTGTCCTGGCATTGTGATCCCCGTCGGAGATGTTGAGATCAAGCTCAAGGTTTTGAGTCTAATTAAACACTTTCACAGGCTTGGCTCAGATGACCCATTCCAACATTTGGAAGACCTGATCACTCTGGTTCAGACTACCAAATCGCAGAATGTGGATGAAGAACAGATGCTCATGAGGCTTTTACCCCATTCACTCAGGGATAAGGCCGCACATTGGTATCATACCATTGGAAGACCGATTACAACATGGACAGCTTTGAAGTCAGCCTTCCTGAAGAAATTCTTCCCAATTGGGCGAACAAATGCATTGTGACAGGCAATTACCACTTTTGCCCAATGGCAGGGGGAACCATTTCATGAGGCCTAGGAGAGATTCCAATATCTGTTTCGGAAGTGTCCACACCATGAGTTGCCTAAATGGCAACTTGTGCAAATTTTTTAACAAGGGTTGAATGATCAACTCCGTAATCATGTGGACACTTCTTGCAGAGGCAATTTCCTCAATAAGGACACAGATAACGTGTATGATTTGTTCGAGGAAATGAGTGAAAATTCTTTAAACCATGCCTCCATGGAAACCTTCAACCGATCCCAACAAATTAGATCAAATGCCAATGAGGTCCAAGATTCTCGTACATTTGATATGGAATTGATCTACAATGGATTAGATAAGATGGATCTAGCTACTAAACGAATGGAACAGTGGTTGTCCGGAAACTCTAATTTCTTTAGATCCACTCAATCCCCGGGATCGGGATTCCATTCTTCACAAACTCCTACAGGACGAGAGTTTGTGAACCAACTAGAGACGGCTCGACCTTCGAGCCAACTTTTCTCGGAACCTTATGGGTTCCAAATTGGGGCCTTTGATCCCAGTCATTCTAATCCTTCTTCATCCTCATCTTATGAGGATGTTCATGCTATGCAAGAGAATGTTAGGTCCAACCCTTATTTGAATTCCTACAATGTTGGTTGAAAAAATCATCCTAACTTCTCTTGGAAAGATCAAGGGTAGCAGACCCAATATTGACCCAACAACTATGTACCGAAAAAACCAATGGATCAGGGTCAAGCATATACTCAGTTGGCCTTGAATCAGGTTAATTAGCTCATGTGGAATGCCCAACAACCCGCTGAGTAGGCTGACTTGAACTTGAAAATGGTAGAAATGCAAGGGTCAATGCTCCAGCTCATGCAACAGATGAAAACTTCGCTGGACACCTTGCAATCCGGACTTAGTACAAACAACCGGCAGCCTGGATCTCTACCATCACATTCTATACCAAACCCAAGGAATGTTCAGAACCGAGGTGCTGGGCCTCAAGGGTTTGGTAATGATGGGAAGTCACATGCTCAATCTCATGCTATCTATCAGGCTACCCCAGCCCCTCTCGAAGCTAACAAAGTTCCTACCATAATCAACCGGAAGCCTCTTATTTTGGCCAACCCTCCCCAAGGCACTAACCAACAGCATTTTGCCACGGCAAATACGATCACCATGAGGAGTTGTAGTAAATGCAAGGGACCTACCCAACCCTATGTCAGCCCCATTAGGCCCCATAGCAAGAATTCCAATCTCCCAACTATGAATGTGATCAACAAAACATCACGGTCTGATTCGGGAGTATGTTGTTGTTGCATGGGCAAACTGAAAAAGTCAGAGGAGAAATTGGAGGAAAGGATGTCCTTACTTCAGGCTTTCAAATTAACAATCATTTTACTCCTCGCGGCTATCGGATCAATCCCTGCCTATGCCATAGGCTTACTAAATGCATATAAAGAAAGGCGTAGAGAAAAATTTGAAATCAATAGGAGAGTAGTTTTGTCCGATAACACAAGCACATTGATCATAAACAAGCTACCTCCTAAGAAGCATGACTCGGGAGCCCCACTGATTTCCTGCACAATAGGAAATGTTACTTCTGACCGGGCCCTCCTCAACTTAGGTGCTTCCATTAATGTGATCCCCACCTCACTGCACATGGAATTGGGTCTAGGCTACCTAAAACACACTGACATAACCTTGCCGTTATCCGATAGATCCATTACAAAAACAAGGGGTATTTCGGAGGATGTTTTAGTCAAGGTTAATTATTTACATTACCGTGCTGATTTCATGGTCCTGTACATGGAAGCCCCAAAATAGATCAACCACACCTCGATTATTTTGGGAAGACCTTTCCTGGCTAATGCCAAGGTGTGGATTGATTGTGAATTGGGAAATATAGAAATGGCCTCAAGGGATAAGACAAATCGATTCAATATTTTTGAGGTCACAAAGAAGAATAAAACTAAGTGTGGTTCGGTGGAGGAGCTTAGTAGAATAGAGGAAGTAATGGCCATACATACCTTAGACAACCTTTTAATGGCCAACTCAACCCAAACTCGGGAAGATCACATAGTTGCTAAAATAATTGAGGACAAGGTAAAAATGTGACCAATTGTAGCAACACGAGATGAGGAAGATATACATGAAATCAAAAAATTGTTGAATGATTCACATGATCAAGATAAAATCCAACAATATCCTTATCCTGAATCCTTAGAGTTTGAGGTCCAACTTGTGGGTGGGAATTCTGAGGATCAGGATGGTTGGTTTAAGAACCTAGAGTGTGAGGATAAATTTGAACATTGGGGAAGAACTCTTCAAACATTACGTATTGTAGGGTACCCACAAATCCCCAGCACATCACAAAACCCTCATCGTCCTTTTTCACCCAACCACTCCATAAATTCTACACCCAACTACACTTCCTTTGTAATAAATCAACAAAACTCCTATTGGAGACCATTTGGGCCCTCCCTGCACCACTAGCTTACCACTTTCAATATTCATCTCTTCGGTAAGCCCATTTTCACTCTCCGGGACCCATACCTGGGGGCCCGGAAACTGTGTTGTTGTGGCCTCAATGTTTAGTTGTTGTTGATTGAGAACCTCACCTAGCTAAAGGCACTATACTTAGCACATCTAAAGACTGTTCCAAGCTGACCAGTGTCTCACGGAAATCAGGTGCTATTCTTCCACTTCTACTCTCTTGCATGCTTTCATTTTTTTTCACAATGAGGACATTGCAAAAGCTAAGCATGGGGGGTGGACATATTTTATAACCTTTTTGTCAGCTATAATAGTAATTTCCTGTTATTTGATTCTTGTTTAAAAAAAAATAGAATTAGGAGATGAGAACTTAGGAATTAGGAGTTGTAAACATTAGGAATTGATTCTTTGAGACCTGAATACTTAGACTCTTTAGGTATTCGGGCATAATTAGCCTGGGTGTCCACTCGAGTGTGGATTTAGTCTCGAGTCCTCACCAATTAAAATTTATTTTAATTCGATAAATAATTTGGGATGATAAGTATGCGACTGATCAACCCGCCCTCTGATTTGGGGGGACTTTAAGCCTAGGCATATACACACATTATTTTACACTGACTCACTTTCTGGCAGTTTTTACGGAAATTGGGTAGCTAATGGACTGACTTGGGTGGTATGGCTGGCAAGTTGTTGGTGGTAACAACTCATCGGCTAGTTGTCCAAAGCCCAGCCACAAGACCATTTTCATTGTACTACCTTTAGGTAAATCTTAGATTAGGGAAGCCACCTACTTAGAAAAAATAAATAAATAGAGAAAGGAAAAGAAACAAAAAGGGAAAAATAAATAAAAAACTGCACTTCACCGCACGAGTATGGTCGGCAAGTTGTCGGTGGTAACAACTCATCGGCCGCTTGTCCAATACCCAGCTCACAAAAAATCCACAATAATTCCCAAAACACTTAGGGAAGAAGCGGGGAAGTAGAATAAACCGGAGAGATATACACTGGATTCACCTTTGTGTTGACCCCATAAATAAAAGAAGTAGGGAGAAAGTTACCGATCGTAAAGATAAACCTTTAGGCAAGGTCACCTAGGGTCGTAGAAACCTGAAGTCCATCTTAACGTCCGTTTTGTGAGCCTATCACTTTTCCACAAAGATGCTTAGCACTTAGAGTACTTTTCGAGTCTTGGGTGGGTAGGGTAGCCGTATAAAGTTATCCCATAACTCTCGAACTCCAAAAGTACACAAAAATTAGAAAAAAAAATTATCTTCTCAAATAAGGCGAGGGCTCGGACGATCTGCATTCTGGCAGGCACCCGGGCACTGTTGAGTTTTTGTAATTAGGTCTTGGAGATGAGGCTTTCTAAAGCAATCAATGAATATTGCCTAAATACTCAAACCCTGATTCTACTGATATACATAGCATCTAGTTTAATTTTGCTAGGGACTAGCAAAACATAAGCATGGGGTATGATAAACACATATAAATTCATCGTAAAATGCATATTTGTGATAGTTCCTGGGCATAGCACTGTATATCATGATAAAAATATTGCATAGCATGCATCATTCTGCATTTAGAGTAGTTGTTTATATTTTAGGTTAATTAGGTCCTTTTTATGGTCAGGAGAAAAGAGGATTTATTTCAAGGCCTCGGATGGACGATCAGACCATACGGATCTGATCGGGATGGCGATCGGAGACTAATGGCTCTAAAATTGTCCAGATTAGAGTCCCGTAGCATCACATTAAACCTGAGGAAGATCAACGCCTAGGGGGCAATGCGACATCCATACGAGTTTCGGATGCCGTACGGATGGATCCGGAGTGACGATCGTAGTTCGGCATCGCGAGAATCACCTTGATCTGAGCACCGCAGCACCCTCTACAGGAAGAAGAAGATGGACGGCCCAGATGGTGCCACGTGGTGCCATCCAAACCGCCCAACACCAGCCAACAGCACTGCTCGACTCCTTCATCCGCGCCCTTGAATCCTAGCAGTTGGATCAAGATCCAACAGGTGGGAAGCTTTGCACCAAACTCCTCCTCATGACACATCCACACACTTGTTGTAATGGTGGTAGTGTTGGCTTGCAAAGGAGGGGTGTGGGTTCGATTCCCCGCAGCCCCTCCAGTTTGCAATTTCGTCGGTCGCTCAACAGCAGCCATGCAGCCACGTTGCGCACAACAGCAACAGCGCAGTGTACGCATACGCGCATGCCAGCACACGCCAGCGTGCGCGCGACACGGTTGCGCGAAGCGCGCATCGCCAGCAGAGCGCATGCCAGCAGGGAGGCACACGGATCTTCAGCGACGCATCTTTAGTGACTCTTGCAGCTGTGACTAATGGTCTATGCACGCCACTAGGAGGATTTCATTGGTGGATCTTCAACGACAACTGTAACGACGTTAATGGACGTCAGTAAAGGCCCGTGCACACCAGCAAGAACAATTAAGGGCGGATCTTCAGCAACAGCTGCAGCGACGTTTGTGGACGTCAGTAAAGACCCACATACGATTTTTGCCGCTTCTCTACCACTATAAAATGACCTACACCCCCTCCCTTCCAAGCCATCTCTACCTACTCTACTCCCACCTACTCCTAAGCTCTAGTAAGCCTACCAACGCTCCATTAGAGCTTGTTCTCAAGGTGCCTATTATTGTAGCGAACCTCTTCCCTAAGGTGACTATTATTGTAGCGAACCTCTTCACCACCAAATACTCCTCCAACTTCCCATCTCCCTTCATAGGTCACCTTGGAGCTGTCTTCCCACCTCCATTCTAGTAGCAGATCACCTCCGTCTTCTCACCTCCACTCCAGAGCCACGTTGAAGCTTTCCTCAACATGATGTCCTCCTGCATCTCACCTCCATCGTCCTGCTCCTCACCTCCATCGTCCAAGCTTCCACCAGGCGCCATCGTCTCGTTGAACAGCCAATTCAAGAGATTTCCTCTCACCCCCCTCTTTTTTTATGCTTTTATAGTTCATTGTAATCGACATTGAATTGACATATATATCATATTTGTTTCATCTCTATCTTGTGATACGTTTGCTTGATATCCTTTATTTCAAGAATACAAAAAAATATCAAAGCCCTAAAATACCAAAAAGAAATGAAATGAAGTGCAATTTTCAATAAAGTAAACGTCGCCTTCTTGTGTTTGACCTGGGACTCCCTTAGAGTTTCGGTATAAATTTTATTTGATCAATGTGTTTTATAACTACGACGATAGGTTACTTGTAACCTCGATTTCTAACAAACGAAACACGACATGACTAGGTACCATGGACGTCCCTATCTCGAAGTGCTGATTGCTGTAGGCCTGAATTTGCTTAAGAAATCCATGGCGGATACTATCTCGGAGTGTCGATTGGCAGAAATTCTTAGGGTCACTATGGGCGGTGCTATCTCGAAGCATCGAAAGCCAGGCACCCTTTGAGGTACGGTGATGGGGACAATGAATTTGACATAGACCGTGATGATAGCTAATCCGAGGTTAGACTTAGAGGAATCAAACAAAAAATTTATATATATTATTAAAAGAAAATCCTTTTTCCTTTAACTCAAATAACTCTGATTAACGCACTTGCACGGATGCTTCAATCTCAGGGATCAATAAACCTTAGGGTAGAGTCAGAAATTAGGGGAACTTGAGCCTGCAACTCATCTTTAGCCGACCTAGTCTGTAACCTAGCAACTACTTGGGAACATTAGGTCTAAAGTCTGAACATAATATGTTTCAAAAGGAAGACCGATTGGGTTGGCTAGTCTACTTGGAGTGCTAGTTTTGCTTGGATTTGCTAGGGACTAGCGAAAACTAGGCATGGGGGCATTTGATTAGCCCATATTCATGGGCTATTTAAGTATCTAAATGCCTAGACATTAAATAAATTTTAACATTTAGGTAGCATACATTAGGTTGTAAATAAATTAATTCATATTTTTAGCTTAAGTACATAATTCATGCATTTATAATTAACCTAGGGTTGCATGAATTTAATTAGTTAATTAATTAGGTGCACTATTTTAATTAACATAGAAGATAAGGAGTTATGTATAAATAACCCTAATTATTTTATTCTTTTATTCTTCTTCTCCTTTGTACAGGTAACTACTCCGGCTCCACCTCCTTCTCCTGCTTATCACATTCATTCTACGACATTTTGAATTTCAAATCAGTGTGGCTGTGGCTACAAAAGGAGAAGGAAGAGCTGCCGTTGTGGAGGAGGTCTCCACCCCTTTGTTCCTCACTATGCTCAGAGAACATTGCTTCCCTTCCATCAATACCACCGGCCTCCCACCACAGTAGTACAACTCCACCACCGTGGACCTATGGGGTGACAGCCCACACCGCCAAGAGACTCTACAACTCCTCCTCACCTCAGCACCCACGCTTCAACACCCACCTCCAGCGCACCCTGCCAAGCGCACCTACCACCACTCCATCAGACACCACTATGCACCCTCACTTCATTTCCAGCCATCTGACCCTACCGACCGCGCATCATCTACCCGTGTAAATGCTAGCTACTCACTACGCCTTCACCTTCACCATGCCCGTGCACCCTTGTAGCCTGTAGAGCACCCTCCAGCAGTACCTGCAACACCCCAGCACCCCCTGATTGCACAGCAATCGTAGGTCTTAATTGATTTAGATGAAGCTAGGACTTAGCATAAGTTAGGGTTATTCATGCATGCATACGCATTATCTGCATCTTTACTACCTTCCCTTAGCTATGCATAAAATAATGTTATAATGTGCTGATTAAGTGCATTATGTCAATTGCAGGGAATAAGCTGATCAGTAGCTGGATCAGGAATAATGGGAGTTGCGGCAAAGCTGCAATAGAAGGCTTAGATAAGATGTAGGAATAATAATGTAAGGGAGTTAAAGGTTTGCAATGACATTAAGTACGAATAAAGTAGCAAAATGTGAGGAGCTTAGGTCCATCCTAGCCCTAGGATAGCCTAGAGACCTCCCCCGAGCCTTAGCCACCCTTAGATTAGGTCACAGCACCCTAAGAAGCCCTAAAACCCTAGTTCCAACCCTCATTTGGACGTCCAGATAAGTTATAGGACATCCAGGACCCTTAGCCATTTCCTGCACACCTCAAACCCACTTCTACAGTGTTATTGGATGTCCAGACACTTTGTCAGACATCCAATTTCTGCAGAATACCCAAAACATAACCCCAAAATCCCTCGTGACTCTGATTTGATGTCCAGACAACAAGTCTAGACTTATAATTTTTGAGTGTAAGATGTCTGACACTATTATTAGACATTTGATACTGCTCTCCATTTCCTATTTAGAGATTTAAGCCCCGATCTTGAATCTCTAGGTCCCTAAACCCAATTCCAACCCCAAAGGAACCAAAATTAAGGTGCCCTAACCCTAGTACATCACCTCCTGACCTCCCTAAGGACCTAATTAGGTCCTCACTTAACCTAATTGACTTGGATCTTAGTCAATTCCATCAGCCTATTCAATTGGACTCATTGAGTTCAATTGAGCCCTTATCTCAACATACGCTGTCCAATTAGACTCAGTGAAAGTCCAATTAACCTAGACCTAAATTAATTGAGTTGTTTTACTCTCAATTAAGTTTCCACACAGCCAATTAAACTTGTATTAAGTTTAATTGTACTTTACCTTAGTGATATAATGTTTATAACCCTAATTTGAGACATACCTTGACCTAAACCCACTAGAACCAAACCTAATCAAACTAGCCAACTAAGTTTCGACCCACACACACCCACACACACCATCGACATGAAAATACCTAGCTTAGAGTTCTTTAGAACTCTCTACCATGTGTGGTTGCCTTGGTTTCCAAAATTAGCAACCAAGAGCAATTCATTTTTTAGATCCGCATTTGGTGGATCTAAAAACCACCATCCATCCTCTCTCTCACTCTCCCACGAACTCACACCATAGGCCTCTCTAGAGAATTCAATAATTCTCTAGAGAGCTTCCCATAGGTCTATAAAAAGACCTAAGTGGTGGCCATTTGCACCCATTCACTTCCTTGGCAAATTCACTCCATTAGCTCCATACACGCCCCACCTTCACTTAGGTTAGCTACTCCACCTCCACGAGCTCTCCACCATCATGGAGGACATCATCTCAGGATGCTGGATCAACCCTACCTCTCTCCAAGGGTCGGCTTAAGCCCCATTTCCTGCCCCTCCTTCTTCCCTCAGCCACTCAAAGGCCATTGGAGACCACCTCTGAATGCCCTTCCTTATACTAGATTAGTAAATTAGCTCTTTGTATATTTTCTGCTTTCATTTACTGCTTAGTAGTGTAGTCCTTCTTCTCCCCCAATGATGCATGCAAAATCCCCCCGTTGATTCCTGTATGTGATCATTTTCTGTTAGCTAGGTTTATGCATTTTTTTTAAGCATTTATGTATAAGCTTTCCTCTACATCCATGTTGCAAACATCTTCTGAATGAATGAATGAAAAATATATTTTCTATATATATATATGTCCATGTGTTGAGAATCACCATGAGCTCATTGCAATATCTTTTGTGTGATTAATGTTGCCAGCTTTTAATTCTTGATATACTTACAAATAAGCATGTTGTGCTTCAATAAGTAATAATCATAAACCGACGTGTAATTCTAAATAAAGTAGAGCGATAAGGATCAATTTCAGAACTAAACAAACGCCTCGCAGAGACGAACGACCCGGACTCAAAGACTCGTTATTTTTACAAACTTATTTTTTATGAATGTTTTGCACGACTATACTACCATTCCGAAAACTTTCAAAACATGCGAGAACGGACATAATCAAATGGCGCCGTTGCCAGGGAGGTAATGTCATTTTCTATGATTTCGATCTTTCAAACTATATCTGACAAATTTCTATCTACTTTGTTTTTGATGTGTAGGAAAAATGGAAGAAAAATGGGATCTGCGCACGCAACGAGCGCGGAAAATAAATCTAGGTGCACATCATCTCATTTTTAGATTAGATTTACCTTCTGCAATTCCCTTGAAAAATTCTTTGTGAAAGAAAAAAAAAAGTTATTTTACTCATTTTAATGAAAAAAAAAAATCAAAAAGGAAAAAAATTTTTGAAAAAAATGTAGATTAGGTTTCCTTTTTGAATCCTAGGTTAGTTTGAAAAAGGAAAAAAAGAAAAAGATATTTACTTTGAATCTTTTGAAAAATTCTTTTTGTAAAAAAAAAAAATTATGCAAAAGTTTAAAAAAAAAAAAAAAACCATTTTGGTAGAAAGCTTAGATTTCAAATTCAATCCTCTTTTAAAAGCTTTTCCATCTCTTTCTGATTTTCAGCCAGATTTCAAGCTTGATTTCAAAATTCGATTGCCGAAAAATTAGTAAGCGAAAATTTCTGAAATTTAGGTTAAACTTTAATTTTCAAGCCGTCTTTCAAACTCCACCATTCTTTCGAAAAAACTCCAAGTATACAATTTTTAAAAATTCACAAAGTGCACGGGGGTCAGACTAACCCAGATTCAAAACTTTTCAAAATTCAAAAAGTAATTCTGAGCAATCCAGGAATCTTTTTTGACTAAAAATGGTGGGTTTGAAATCTGATCTCATTGGCTTTATTTTCCATATTTTTCCAAACTTTTGAAGGTCATTTGATACTGTTTCAAAGCGAGAAACTAACCATGGGTCAAAATTCCAGTTCTGACCCCCTGATATTCAAAATTCTCTAAAAATTCGGTAGAAATAGTAAAAATTCCAAAAAATATTCTATGGAAAGCTAATTAAAAAATAAATCTACTCACAAAATTTCAAATTAATTGGATTCCAATTATTATCAAAGAACAACATTAGTTTTGTGGCCTGTTGAAACAGAGAAAAACCATAGATGTGCATGGAACTTAGGTTGAATCCTTAGGGTTATAACTGGAAACCATACTATGTGCTAACCTAGACTTAATAAAGTCTAGTTAGACATGAGCTTGTTCACCTTGTGGGCCACTCACCATAAACGCCACAGAAGAAAACAGGTTAAAAATTAATTTTAAAACATGAAATCAGCTCGAGTTTGTTGCCATACTACTGGGTGTTTTTAATCTCTCTTGCCAAACCTGGTGACTAAGTCTGTGAGGCAATGTCAAACGACCGTGGCTCGGGGGTTAACAGAGCCGGAGGTGTAAGCCAAAGGAAGAACCTTCCCCTTAGTGCCCCCGTAACGAGACAGACTGGATTAGCTTGAGAGACAAGAATCACTTTCAGTCGGTTGAACAATGAAGTTATCTTCAGGAATTCAAATTTCTAATGAAAAATCTGGTCACCTGATCTATAAGGACCATTTGATTGACAGGTCCTTAGCCTTGTCTTGCGTGGCTACATCAACCAAGGGGTTGGGCTGAGTATGCACGGAAGGAGGTCACTTCGACCTCACTTGGTTGGACCTTGGGAGCCACTACCAAGGAGGCTAGTCACCTCACCCGGACCAGCTTCTCCCCCCATTTCTTCTACTCCAAGAATCTGCACGGCAAATCCTGGACCTAGACCTAGACCGGGTCAGGACATCGAGAATCTGGACTTGATGGCTTGTCTGGAAGCCTAGGTTGCCGAATCTGAGGAGTGGCATCAGTAGAGCATGGATCGCATTCTAACGGCACTTGACAGGATGCAGCACCCACCGTGAGTAGAACAACTATGGGGTTTCTATGACTCGGTGACGAGACCCTCATCATGATTTCTAATTACCCCTAATTAACTAGTCTTCCCCATTAATTAGCTAAGGTTATGAACACATAAGGGTTAATTATAAAATAAGGGATATTTAGTAAAGGACCCTTAAATAAGTTAAAAATGACATTTTATCATGCAATTAACATTATTAATAATTTAGTTAGTAATTGGACTTGAAATCCTATTAATCATTCCTTTAATTAATAAGTTGAGTAACTTAAACTTAATGTAAACCTAAGTATATAATAACTTAAGTGATTTTACTTAATCTAATAAATTAACCTAAAAAGGACAAAAATGTAAATACAAAGGTGAAAACATAATATTTACCTTATTTACTAACATATATAAAAAGTTGAAAAGGATATAAGTTAAAATAAACCATCAAAACCTGAGTTTACATTTTGGTCCTTAATATCCATCACAATCGGGTGCTTATTTCTCGTAGAGGTCCTTAAGATTTATTACATTTAAGTCCCTTTCCCTCTTCTTCTTCTTCTTCTTCAGCCGAATGAACGGCTGGCTGCAGAGGGTCATGCCACCGCATGATCACCTCCCTACCGACATCACTCTTCTTTGTCCAAGCTCTTGCAGCTTGCGCTCACCACCTCCTCTTCATCCACCGGTCTGGATTAACCGAAAATCCTATTTTTAGTGGGAGATAACCTCACTGTCGTCGGAGACGGTGATGGAGGTTAAGCTCCTCAAGCTCCTTCTTCGACCAGACCACACCAATCTCTTCGCTGCCAAGTACTATAAATACCCCCTCACCCCTCGGATTTTACTCAAGTTGGCTCCCTTCCCTCTTCTAACACTGCAGCTGACCCAATAGGCTATTCGTCCAAAACTCCGGCGACTTTCCATTTCACTTTCCGACTTCCTTCATCCATTCTGATCAGCCGGGGAGATCCGCCATGGTCTTCCACGTCTCTAACACAGGCGCCGACCCAAGGAATCCACTGCTCCAGCCTAAATCTGCCCGTCGGAGATCTTTCTTCCACCCTCTGATTTCGTCATCCGCTATGAACCTTCGGTGGAACCCTATTGACCCCTTCATCCAGGTAACAGTAGATTAAGAGTAGGAGTAGGAGTAGGCTAGCTTAGTTAGGTAGTTAGTTAGTTAGAATAGTTGTAATTTTAGAATTTCAGTGTCATCTTCTCCGACTTCGGCGAGTTCCTTGAGCTCTCCAAAGCTTTAATCTTGTCTTTTTAACTCACTATACACCTTCCTTTAACCCTCACAATCACTTCTAGCACATTTAATCATTTAATTGATCTTCTAATCGCTTAATTCACATTTCACCTCCACTGACTACTGTCACTGTCTGTGGAGACAGTAGTCGACTTAATTTCACCTCCACTGGGTTCTTCATCATCTATTCACCACTTATGAACCCTAATCGACACTATAATACATATTATTATCACATATAAATTAAACGCCCAAATCTTAATTAAGCTCCTGAGCTTGCTGTCAATGGCGACTTAGGAGCAGTTCAAACTATTAATTAACCATATAATTATAACTGTTAACACTTGTTGACTTGTTTTAACCTCTCAATCAAGTGGTTAAACAAGTCCTGGGCATAATTCAAATCATATTTTTAAAGAAACCATTTCACGGTCAAATCTTACATTAAAAAAAATAATGTGGAATTAAATGTGATACTAAGGTTCCTTGCAACCTCAGGATCCTTTTCAGATTAAAACTTGCAAGTTTTAACAATCTGTGTATACTTTTCACATTTTCTGGACTCACAGGAGCTCCGGCGAGCTCCAGCAAGCCATTCTTGAGTTTCAGCCTCCAGAATTCCCTGAGAAGCTCCAGAATGATGTAATATGGATCATGGATTGTGTTGAGGATATTTGTTTGAAGATTTAGTGTTTGGAGCCAAAGAATGAAGTTCATCTTCTCCAACTCCGACGGAGTTGGAGAAGTCTGATAAAGAGATATAAGAAGAATTTAAGGATCCTAGAAGCTTCAGTGCGATGCACAGAAGCTGTTCATGACCTCATTCCATTGTAACAACCTCTAATTTCATCTGACGAACAAAGTCATTTTGAACCTCAGGCGGCGAACTTGAAACCCTAGGAATCAAGGTCAGAACACTTATCTGAAGATATGAATAAGTTCTTGGTGTTGAGGAGACATTATTCGAGGATTTAATTTCTTAGGAGAAGGTTTTGAACAGAAAGTCAATTTTTTTGCCTACACAGTCAAACATGAGTTTGAAATTCTGAATCCAAGCATGATTTGATGAAATAAGAAGCTTAAACAGATTCTGAGATTATGTTGGATTGTTTCAGAGAGATTTGACTGAGCTCAAACATGTATTTTGATAAGATTTTAGCTCCTGTCAATTTGGGTTACTTTCGAACCTAAACTAACAGGAGAAGCATTTTGATGAGACTTGAATTTAAATCCTACCTAGTTGAGTTAATTACAACCCTTAGAATTGTTTAAATCAATTAGAAACATTCTTAAGTGTCTGTTGCACATATTAAAGGTTGAAAATTCAAACTCTGAAGCTTTCAAAGAAGCTTCAACCATCTGTACACTGTCTAAAGGTTTTGAGATCTTAAAGACTACTCCAACAGATGTGGAATTAATTTTAGAACCTGTACAGACCTGTAAATGAGAGAGAAAAGTCCATCTGAGGACTTTGTAGATGTTAAAACCATTTCTAGGCAATAATAACCCGTAGGAACCCCTGCTTTTATCTTTCAAATTGAAGAGGAAAACATCTACAAAACCTTAAATTGACCCTGCAATTGTGTAGATCAACTTTAGAGCTTTCTAACAAACTTGAAATCACTTGATTTGGAGCTCTGAACTGGAAGTTATGATCATTTAGTCATCAGCACTCGGTGCACCGGTTACCGATCTGATTATCTGAACACCCTAAGCATGTGCATGTGTGTGTGTGGGCTTGTGTGCCTGCGGGTGTGCGCCCTTGTGGGCATGAGCGAATGTGCCCTGGGAGGGCAAGGCTTAGGAGGCTGGGTTGAGTCGGATGGGCTCGAGACTATGAACCAAAATGAAATAAATCAAAATCGAACCTAATTGAGATTAGGCGAGGACCGAGTATGGTCTGGTCCCACCCTGGTCTTTCGGTGCTGTGTATCATCGAAAGGTCCTCACAGCAAATAAAATAATTTTTGGTTGAAAAGTAAAAAAGTCCGGTTCAGCTGAAAGTCTAAGGGAATTGAGGGAGAAGCCGATGGTTGTTAAGCTAAGTGTTCAAGGCAAAGTAAAGGAGGAGAACAGGCGCTAAGGAATGTTAAAGAATAGGTACCAAAGGAAGAATAGAAGAAGAAAGGAGAATAGGCACTACTAAGGAACAAAAGGAGAAGACTAAGGGAAGAAGAGAAGAAGGTAGGAACAATTGAAGCGAGGTAAGAAAGAGAGCTCGAGAGAGAGAAGAAAAGAAAAAGAAAGAAAGAAGAAGAGAGAGGTTGGAGAAGTAAAACGAGGAATTTGTTTTACTTGCATTACTTTTTGTTCTTAATTGTAAAAAGGCATGCTTTAATAGAACAACTTTTATTGCTTTAATTTCTTTTGAAATAAAGTTGGAAAATTAACATGTTTACTTGTTAATAAACAAACATCATTTTGAGTAAATATGTTTTTCATATGGAATTTCGTATATTCTTTAAAGTTTAAATATTTTGGCAAAATTCATGCTTTTATAATCAACTTAATTATACCTCCTAAACTTAGAAAGAAAATAACAAAAATTGGTGAATGTAGAAAAAATTATTATACCTCCCAGTGAACGACCTGGACTCAACCAGTAAAAAATTTCTAAAATGTTAGGTTAATTCGACCCTATACTACACAACCGACATAATTTCAAGTTAACCTAATAGACTTTTTCTACTCTTAACTAAGTGAAATTAACTTAATTACTAGGTTGAGTGAAAGACACCCGATCACTCGACCGCACAAATTGTCGCACCTCTTGTAAGAATTCCCGTAGGCAGAGATGCATTTGAGCTCAAGCCCAATGTAATTGGGTTGATCAGCACTCATTTCTATGGGAACTCAAGCAAAGATCTGTTCCAGCATCTTGAGGACCTGAGTCGACTCGCTGAAACGATTTGACCCAGGAATGTCGATCTTGGGATTGTTCTGATGAAGCTTTTCGTGTTCTCTCTTAGGGACAAAGCTTCATACTAGTTCAAGACTATTAGGGAAGCCAATTGGAACCTGGCAAGAATTACAACACGAATTCCTGCAAAATTTCTTCCCAATCAGTCGAACAAATGCAATGTGGCATGCAATCACGACTTTCCCACAAGGATCTGGGGAGAAATTACATGAAGCGTGGGACAAATTTCACGACCTTCTCCGAAAATGCCTGCATCATGGTATACCTAGATGGCACTTAGCTTAGATTTTTTACCATGGGTTGGATGACACACATTGGTATCCGGTCGATGCATCTAGCGGTGGGAACTTTCTCGCATTAGTGCAGAACTCGATGAATGCCACATCTATGAACCAGTTCCAGTAGCCTGGTCAGCAGTGGGTTGGTGTCCACGAGGCTCACACAGAGTCTATTCGAGCCGACATGGATATCATCGTCAAGCAACTGGATAGAATAAACCTAATTGAGAAGAAGATTGACCAGATCAGTCAGGGTCAATCCAACTTGAGCTCTGCTACCTCACGACCCTCCTATGCACCCGAAGCTCCACCTGCTCGAGTTAATCTACTCACTCGGGATAAATCTTCTTTGTATTTACGAGATCTCGCATATCAGGATCCCGTAAATAATGCAAATCTGGCACCTTAAGAGCAGGGTTACACACCACCCACAGATTATAATGTGTATCCCCTTGACAGATATATGTCTCAAGCTTCTTCAGCCTACGAGGACGTCAACGCTATCCAAGGATATGGGCGTAATAACCCATATTCAGAGACGTGTAACCCTGGTTGGCGCCAGCATCCAAACTTCTCCTGGTCTGGTAATTCACAGTGACCACATCAATATCCACACTACCAGACCAGGCAATACGGGAATGCACAAAACACGTACCATAGGCAGCAACCATTCCCGCCTCAGCAGCAACAACCCCGCTCGTTATACCAGCAGCTGCACCGAGATGCCAACCACCCTCTAAAGTGTGCTGACCCTTTAGAGGTGCTGAAAGAGGAGCTGGAAGAATCGATGAGGAAGTCTACAAAAGATAGCTTGCAGATTATGAAGGCGATGGCTGATCAAATACAGACCATACAGATTACGCAGAACAAGCTGTTGCAGGAGCATAGGACTTAGGGAGCCTTGCCCTCCCAACCCATCCCAAATCCTCGATATGTGTAGAACCAGGGTGCCCCACCTAGGTTTCAGGCACCGTAGGGACAGGCACATGCCATACTACAGGCGCCCCCTGCTGATTGGTTGGACCGAATAGGTTGTTAATATGATGATTTTATTGTTGAAATGTGTATAGTGGTTAACCTAATTCGGACCTAACCATCTCTTTACAAAATTTTTAACCTGGCCCACTTGATTTTATCTTGTCACTTTTAGGCCCAGGGTCGAACTCATGGAAGTGGGGTTCAAATTGAGTTTCTACACTTTTCCTACAATGAGTCTCTTCCGTTCGTTTATTGCTTTTTTTGTATTTTTCTTGTTTAGATTTTTTTCAGGTAATCCTTGTCCTCGAGGCACACCCTCAAAATTGTGTCCTTGGCTTTTAGCCAAAATAGAGTTCCAAAACGAGTCTTGTTATTCGCAAGACGGGGTACCTGCAAGTCAAAAATTATCTTTTCTCTTTTATATATTTTTTATCTTTTTACTAACAGAAAAGCGAACAGAAATAAAGTAAATATAGTATGTATATATATATGTAGATATTATATATATAAAGGGGTGGGGGTGGAGGCGGTGATGGAGTGTAGCACGATGTCAAGTTGGTCGTCGTCTAGAGAGACACAACCAACCGGACTGGGTGCCGCGTGGAGTGTGGATGGATGGTGGAAGATGTATGTGTCCACGCTTTTTGTACGCGTGTATCAGGGAATATCAGCAACTGGTACAGATATTCCCGCGATACAGCGTGTGGTAAATAATGTGAAAATATATATATATGTATGTATATATGTATATATATATGTATATATATATATATAATACTATATAGATGTATATATATATGTATATATATGTATAATAATAATATATGTATATGGGTATATGTATCTAGATATGTAGATATATGTACATAGTTACATAGATATATATATGTATATATGTAGGTATATATATATATGTATATGTATAAGTATATAGATATATGTATATATATATATATGTTTGTATACTAAGACATAAGTATATAGATACTACTATGTATATAAATATAAGTATATATATATATATATATGTATGTATATATATATGTATATATATGTTACTATATATAAGTATACGTATATATATAAGTTTGTACTAGTGTTTATGTGTGTGTAGGTGTGTGTAAGTGTTGGTGAATGTGTGTGTGTGTCGGTGTAATGTGTGCTGTGAGTGAGTGAGAGAGAGAGAGAGAGAGAACGCTGGAGAGAGCGGGAGAGAGTGGGAGAGGGGACGCAGGCGCAGCTCCTGGAGTGATGATAAGTCGTCTGTAGATGGTGGCCAATGTCAAGAGATCTCGAGTGCGGGCGCGTCTTCGTGCAGAGGAGGAGAGGTGTCTGCGTCGCCGGCTGCGAGCGCGGTGGCTCACGATAGCGCGCTCGGAGAGGGAGGTGGGGAGTCTGCAGGCTGGCGCGGAGGGTGGCAGGTGCTGGCAGGGAGGTGGGAGACGCTTGGCCGGCCGCTGCAGAGGCGCTCAGCGACCGGTTGCGGGCGCGGAGGCAGGCGATAGAGCGGAAGAACGGATGCGGGGAAGGTCCTGCAGGTGCGCGCGGAGGAGCTGAGCGCCAACAGTTGCTCGTGGAGGCTGCGGGGGCGGCTGCTGCTACTGTTATCGCTGCTTGGCTGCTGCTGCTGCTGCTTCAAGCTTCAGACTTTGAAGCGGCAGCCATGGCTGGAAGTGCGGGAATGGAAAAAATGAAAAAAGAGAAGAGCCACCATGCCCACCGGCTCTTTGAAGAGCTGGGCGATGGTGGTCTCACTGTGGTGGTGTGCACCACAGTGAGCTCCTGCCCGCCGGGTTTCTCCTCGGAGGAGGACCGATGTATGGAGGGGAGAGGGAGGAGAGGAAGGTGGTGGCCTACTGGTGGTGTTTCTTTCTTGCTGCAGCCAGCCCCCTCTGAAGAGGAGAAGACGTGGCCTTATATAGAAGAAGGCATGGCCTTGCATCCGGCTGCAGGGAATGGCAAGGAATGGCAGGTGTAGGGAGAGGGTGCTGCAGGGACGGGTTGCTGCAGCAGCAGTGCGAGGAGAAAAAATGGAGCAGCCGTAGGAAAATAAAAATCAAGTGGGAAAAAAATAAAAAGATGTGGATTTTGCAAGGATACACTTGAGGAAAATGTAAAATGCAAGGCCACTTATTCATTTCTCCTCCTCTCTTAATTAAATGCATGAATGCATGTATTTTTACAAATGCAACTACGGAATCCTACTGTGCAAAGTTAATGCTAGGAAATAGCATAAGAAGGCATTATTGCAGGCATAATTTGAGGTGCAATCATACCCCCATGCCTATCTTTTGCTAGTCCCTATTAAAACAGTATTTAGAAATGGTGTTAAGCTGAAGATTTTCTTCAGAGGTAATATAGGTGTGTTTATTGTCGGATATTGTGAGAACCAATTGTAGAGAAGACTACCAGTACTTTAAGTCTCACATGACAAAGATCATCTCTCGACTAACCAGGACTCTTGATATTTAAACCATAAGTACGATTTCCAGGACCGAGGAGGTTTTTGCCATACTCGAGAGCTTGAGAGGTTGTGGTTTGTGCATAGTGAAGGATCAAGACTGACCAGATGAACATTGAGGCTCAAGCCCAGGGTTTCACGAATCTTTAAGTAAATGTTGGTCCCAATTTCGGCTCGTGTTTTCGGATTGACCCTTAAGAAAATGACGAAAAACTCAACTCCCATTTTCTTTTTTTTTTTTTTTTTTTTGTGGCTCAAAGGAAAACAAGGTATTTGTAACCTACCCTGAAGAACTTGTAGGGCGAAGATTTTACAGACATTTGTGAGATATACTGACTCTTTTGCAACATTTTCTTTTTTTTGAAACACGTGTCAGTATATCTCTTACAACATTTTTTTGAAGGAGCCCACTTTTTTTTTTTTTGTGGGAGAGTTTCTTTTTGGTGGAAAGAGTCACTCCTAAACACAAGACTAAAGCCTGGGACAAAAAGTTTACCTACACGCACAGGTAAGGACTCCACCTTCCCTAATGAACACTAGGGTTGGATCTTATGTCCACCTGGTCTTTCCTGATTTGTGTAGTGTGAACCAAGTTTACTTAAGCTCTCAAGAAAAAGCAAACCAACGGATCCTGTACTAGTGTCTCAGGTACAAGAATACGTCCTTAGTTAGGAGAGATTCTGATCTATTTTGTCAATGCTTAAGTGAATTAAGCTGAGCCAGAGCGAATCAAACTTCTGCGGCCTGGAAAGTCTTCAAAATAGAGGTTGAATATCCATAAGCAATTATTTTATTTTTGTTTCAGCTTTCAGATCATTACTAAACACCATTTATTATTATATATATTTTTTTTTTTTCTTTTTTCTTTTTCTTGCATATTTATAAATGGGTGGAAACTATATGATACCATAAAATACCCGGATCCTATGGATGCCTATCCACCCCCCCAATGCCAAAAAATGCTATGTCTTCATATGCATGCAAGGAATGGCAGAGAAAGGATGAAAGATCGGGTAAGGAGAGCTGAGGGTCAGGGTATAGAGCAGGGTGGTAGGGTGGGTGGATGGTGGGTGGTGAAGTGAAGAGTGTGATAGTGGAGTGAAAAGTGATGGTGGATGGTGAGAGATTTGGCATTTCTTGGGACGAGAGTGTCCCAGGCGGATCAGAAAACAGATCAGGAAGAAGAAGTTGGCCGTTAGATTGGCCAAGAAGAGGGGCTCTTTGGATAGATGGATCCAAAAGGGAATAGCCCCAGTGAATAGGATATGGGCTCAAGGTCCCAGTGTGGAGTTGCAAATCTACCTGATTTGGCGGGAAAGAAAGGGCAATCCAATCTTCAAGAGTGTGGACCAGCGGTGAGTAGCCCGGAGATGACTCAGACCACGAGGTATGGAAAGTGGAGAAAACCTCGTCAGAAGTTTTGTCAGGAGAAGGTACGGGAATAGGGAGGAATTGGGGAACGTCACAATTTCTGTTGGTCAGGCAGTCGTCAGGTAATTCGCCGCAGTCTGAATAGGTCCCAAATAGTCCGATACATGCACTGACGGTCATGTCCTCGTTTGAGGTGTCATCCTTGATGCAATCGCAATCAAAGTTCCTGGCTACCTTGAAGATGTTAAGCTTGATCTTTTCAGATCCAACGGCAATCTCAATACAGCTCGACTTGCAGTCGAAAAGGGCACGGGCTGTGGCCAAGAAAGGTCGACCGAGGATGATTGGACAATCACAAAGTGAACTAGGAACTTCCATATCTAAAACAAGAAAGTCAACAGGAAAACATAGTCTGTTGACCCTAACCACCACATCTTCCACCACACCCTTCAGGATTTTGACAGAATGATCTGCCAACTGTAACGTGACAGGGGTGGGTTTCTGATTTCCCAAGGAAAATTTTTCGAGCATGATGGTCGGTATGAGATTTATGGAAGATCCTAGATCAAGCAGGGCATGGTTAGAATTACAGCCTTGAATGCTACAGGAAATTAGCGGTGTGCCCGGATCTTTCTTCTTCGGTGGTAGGTTTGACAGTATAGCACAACTCGCATGAGGCGAGAGAACCACTGGATTCTTAGTTTTCTTTAACTGTCACTTGGGTGTTGTGTAGTCCTTGAAAAATCGGGCAACAGTTGCTATGTGGTCGATACCCTCGAGCAGGTGTACTTTGATTTCTACATCCCTGAACAAATTACGTAGGTTATCGAAGGCCTGCATATTTTTCTTTTTGCCTTTTGGCTCCCTCAGTAGAGCCTCAGGGAATGGGATTGATTCTGGCAACAATTTTGGTGCATCGTCCTCTCGCGACTGCAGTGTGTGTACCAAATGAGAGGGCGATGAAGAAGAAGATGGGCCAGGATCAGGTCGAGGCGGATCGACAGTCTACTTACCACTCCTCATAGTGAAAGCATTGGATGATGCGGGTCCCATGGGATCACACGGCGGAGGAAGGTTCGCAATGGGGACATAAGAGTGCGGTGCTGCAGCGGGATTTACCTGTAATCCTGGTGGGATGCTCGAAGCTTGCAGATTTTGATGAACCTGTCCGTGAGAAGGTTGTACCTGTGGTTACGGACCACGAGGTACAAAGTTTCGTGGGTTGGGAACAGGTTGGGCGGGAAGAGTGCCCTGAGATCGAGTTGCCTTGCGTAGTTGACTGATTTTAGCCTTCTGCTGCGCCAATTGGTATTGAAGAGAGGTCATGTTCTCTTCATGATGCTTTGACATATCCGTCATCATTCGCATCAATTTACCAAGAGGACTTGATGCGTGTTCGGTTTGCGATGTCCAAGGGCCTGATGGTAGATTCTCCATAGGATTAGACTGGGCCCTTGGGATGATGGGGGCGGACGGTCGATGGGTCCACCCACGGGATTTTGGTGCTGCGAGTTGGACCATGCGAAGTTTGGATGATTACGTCACCCTGGGTTATAAGTGGCAGAGAACGGGTTGTCCCCCAGGGCGTAAGCGTCTTCTATGCCAGAAGACGTGTCCGCATGTAAGTATGAATCCGAGCACACGGAGGCTTGGTCCTCCGTGTCGAAATACTGGCTTGCAGAAGCCAGTTCCACACGACTTACCGAGTCGCTTGGAGCGACACTCGGTAAGGAAGGTCTAATGGGGTTTCTCGGGATAAGCCTGGTGTTACAAGAATTTGGATTGTGACGAAGTGGTGAAGAGGTGGTGTTTGCCAGAGATCAGGCGGGGTTGGCTAGAAGCTCGTCCAGCTTCTTGTGCATGACGAAGACTTCATCCAGTCTTTGTGCAATAATGCTTAGATCAGTGGATGAATGGGAGGGTCCCATGTCAACTTCGTGGACATTTCGGGGCTAGTTGGTATGATTAAAGGAGACAATGGAGGCATTGTTTATCGAGTTTTCACTCATATTTTCAAACAGTTCAAATGCTCCATTCTTGTCTTTATTCATGAAGTTCCCTCCGCAGGAAGCATCTGCAATCTGCTTCAAAGTCTCATTTAGCCCGTAGTAGAAAATCTAGGCTATATGCCACTTAGGCAGACCGTGGTGCGGACACTTCCTGAGGAGGTCATTATAACTCTCCCATGCCTCATGAAATTGTTCGCCGTTTTGTTGCGTAAATGAAGTGACAGCATGGCGAAGCGCATTGGTTCACCCGATTGGGAAGAACTTCTTGAGAAACGCTGTTCGCATCTCTTCCCAACAGTGGATGGTTCTCCCAAGGGTGCGTAACCATTGGGACGCTTTATCCCGCAATGAAAATGGGAACATCTTCAAGAGGACAATAGGTAACCCGACATTTCTTGGTTTAACAGCTTCAGCAAGTCGAGTTAGGTCTTCCAAGTGGAGAAATGGGTCTTCAATTGCAAGACCATGAAAGTGAAAATTGATTAAGCCAATTATGTTCGATTTTAATTCAAAGTCGTCCCCGCCCATGGGGACCCGAATTTGACCTATGGTCTCTGTAGCAGCGGGATTCTGATATGAGCTAAGAGACCTAGGCTCCTCCCGTTCGGGAGGGTTCTGCATTTCCTCCAATGTTTCCCGAATGGCTTCAATTTGCTCATTATACATATCCATTTCGGCTTGGAGGCGGGTTATGGGATCTAAGACTCCACCACCTGGTGGGTTCCGAGGGCGGTTTCCTCCCTCGGGATTTGGGGGTGGGCGTGCAGCCATGTTTGTGGAGGAGGAGGACGATTCGACTGCTTTTCTAGATTTATCAGTCAATTCAAACAGTGCAGGGTTTTGTGACCTCCTCCCAAACATGCACTACCGTAGGAAGATTTGGGGAGATGAGAAGGGAAAAGAGACAAGACAAATGACTCCGCAAAGGTACACTTGATTACAAATCAATACAGTCAAGTTCCTAACCACTATAGTGTGCCCTTAGACCTAAAGATCTAAGTTACCTAGTATCACAAACTACGAAACCGAATGCGAGCACCGCGGAACCACTGTGCCAGAATGAAAGGCTGTTTGCCCCAGTCTTAGACACCCGATAGCACGCGGGAACTCTCACCAGCACGTAGCCGCTACACGTAGGTAGTTAGACCTCCAATCCTTAAGAAGGGTCAAGTTACTACCAATTTTAGTTAGAGGCTTAAGGTCAAGTGCTTTTGGAATGTGAAGGGCATTGTTTACAGGTAATGCCCAAGTGATTGATTTTCAGAGTGTGTAAAACAAGCATGCAACGGGGAAATCTCCCTGAATTGAAGTTCTTAATTGGTGAATGGTTTTTAGAGTTCAGCCTTAAGTAATATGGATTTTAGGATTTTGCTAAAGTACCAATTCAACCAATCTCCGGGTTTTTGTGAGAATACAAGTTTTCTTTCTAAGCCCAACAAACCCTTCTTCAATATCAGTTAGTTAATGCATGCTAAAATGCAATGGGCTAGCCTAAATGGAGATTTCTATGTGTGGATGCATGAGTCAGTTTTATATCAGTGTGAAAGGGAGCCAAAGCACTTTAATTCAAGTGCTCCCAATCACCAGAAAATGTCCACACACAAGGCTCAACAAACAGATAAAGAAACTAAAATTGTTGGTGTTGAAATGTTCGGGATCGAATCTTAGGCAAGTTGAAAAGTTGTGGTGGGGCTGGAATTAACTCAATTCCAAGTCTCCCCACCAAAAATGTGATCCCGAATTGAAGATAAGTGAGGCAAAAGAGGGATGCAATCAATCTTTTTGTATTTGCCTCAAAGAATACTTCACACGGCGGGAAATTCAAGAATCAAGATTCTCGAATTTCACTATGCGAAGTAGAGCGGGAAATCCAAGGGTGGTGGGAGTGAACAGAATCAATCAGACAAGTGAATTTCAATCCACTTGCCCCAAGAGATCCCAAGAAGTTTTTCTAATTTTTTTAGATTTTAATTTTTTTTTTTTTAAAGTGGCAAGTTAACCCTAGTTTGCTAAGAAAAGAAAACCTACTTGTTCAGCAATGTGTGCGAAGCTCTAATGCGGTGTCGGCATCTTCAGGCTCTTGTTCCTGCCTCGGATCTGCCCACATCTGCGACTTCGTCTGCCTTCCTTCTCCTTACACCAGGTTCACCTGTACACCAAAAACAAAAAGTACCCGTTAAGCGAGAAGAGAAAAATTGAAAGGAATTGAATAGAAACTTACTTGAAGGCGCACTTCCCCGGCAACGGCGCCAGAAAAGAATGATTGGTCGGACCGAATTGGTTGTTAATATGATGATTTTATCGTTGAAATGTGTATAGTGGTTAACCTAATTCGGACCTAACCATCTCTTTACAAATTTTTAACCTGGCCTACTTGATTTTATCTTGTCACTTTTAGACCCAGGGTCGAACTTAGGGAAGTGGGGTTCAAGTCGAGTTTCTACGCTTTTCCTACAACGAGTCACTTCCGTTCGTTTATTGTGTTTTTGGTATTTTTCTTATTTAGATTTTTTTTTGGTAATCCTTGTCCTTGAGGCACACCCTCAAAATTGTGTCTTTGGGTTTTAGCCAAAATAGAGTTCCAAAACGAGTCTTGCTATTCGCAAGACAGGGTACCTGCAAGTCAAAAATTATCTTTTCTCTTTTATATATTTTTTATCTTTTTACTAACAGAAAAGCGAACAGAAATAAAGTAAATATAGTATTTATATATATATGTAGATATTATATATATAAAGGGGTGGGGGTGGAGGCAGTGATGGAGTGTAGCACGATGTCAAGTTGGTCGTCGTCTAGAGAGACACAAGCAACCGGACTGGGTGCCGCGTGGAGTGTGGGTGGATGGTGGAAGATGTATGTGTCCACACTTTTTGTACATGTGTATCTGGGAATATCCGCAACGGGTGTAGATATTCCCACGATACAGCGTATGGTAAATAATGTGAAAATATATATATGTATGTATATATGTATATATATATGTATATAAATATATAATACTATATAGATGTATATATATCTGTATGTATATATATGCATAATAATAATATATGTATATGGGTATATGTATCTAGATATGTAGATTTATGTACATAGTTATATAGATATATATATGTATATATATGTAGTTATATATATATATATAAGTATATGTATAAGTATATAGATATATATATGTATATATATGTATATATATATATATATGTATGTATGTATACTAATACATAAGTATATAGATACTACTATGTATATAAATATAAGTATATATATATATATATAGATATATATGTATGTATATATATATATATGTATATATATGTTACTATATGTAAGTATACGTATATATATAAGTTTATACTAGTGTTTATTTGTGTGTAGGTGTGTGTAAGTGTTGGTGAAGATGTGTGTGTGCATCGGTATAATGTGTGCTGTGAGTGAGTGAGAGAGAGAGAGAGAGAGAATGCAGGAGAGAGTGGGAGCGAGCGGGAGAGAGGACGCAGGCGTAGCTCCTGGAGTGACGATAAGTCGTCTGTAGATGGCGGCCGTCGCCTGGAGGCCGCGGGTGCAGGCGCATCTTCGCGTAGAGGAGGTGAGGCGTCTGCATCGCCGGCAGCGAGCGCGGAGGCTCGCGACAGCACGCTTGGAGAGGGAGGCGGGGAGTCAGCCGGTGGGCGCAGAGGGCGGCAGGGGCTGGTAGGGAGGCAGGAGACGCTTGGCCGGCCGCTGCAGAGGCACGCAGCGGCCGGTTGCGGGTGACAGAGTGGAGGAACGGACGCGGGGAAGGTCTTACAGGCACTCGCGGAGGAGCTGAGCGCCTGTAGTTGCTTGCGGAGGCTGCAGGGGCGACTGCTGCTGCTGCTGCTTCAAGCTTCAGACCTTGAAGCGGCAGCCATGGCGGGAAGTGCAGGAATGGAAAAAATGAAAAAAGAGAAGAGCCACCACTCCCACCGACTCTTTGAAGAGCTGGGCGGTGGTGGTCTCACTATGGTGGTGGCACCACAGTGAGCTCCTACCCGCTAGGTTTCTCCTCGGAGGAGGACCGGCATATGGAGGGGAGAGGGAGGAGAGGAAGGTGGTGGCCTGCTGGTGGCGTTTCTTTCTTGCTGCAGCCAGCCCCCTCTGAAGAGAAGAAGACGTGGCCTTATATAGAAGAAGAAGGCATGGCCTTGCATACGGCTGCAGGGAATGGCAGGTGCAGGGAGAGGGCCCTGCAGGGACGGGCTACTGTAGCAGCGGCGCTAGGAGAAAAAATACAACAGCCGTAGGAAAATAAAAATCAAGTGGGAAAAAAATAAAAAGATGTGGATTTTGCAAGGATACACTTGAGGAAAATGTAAAATGCAAGGCCACTTATTCATTTCTCCTCCTCTCTTAATTAAATGCATGTATTTTTACAAATGCAACTACGGAATCCTAATGTGCAAAATTAATGCTAGGAAATAGCATGAGAAGGCATTATTGTAGGCATATTTTGAGGTGCAATCACCTGCACCACCCGATTACGTTTAAGGCTAGCCGCCTTTGCAGAATCCCGTGTATTCTACCCATCCGCTCCCCCACCACCTCATGGATAGTAAGCCGATGCACATGCTATCTCATTGAGGAGAGAAAGGAAGACATTCAACCCACAACCTAGGCAGGCAGGTTCTAATTTTTCCCACCCTTCGTCGTAGGCGGGTTCGACTCCATCATCTTAGGAGCCACCTGCAGTAGATAAGGGTAAAAGGCCATTTAACCCTGAGATTCCCATCCCTTTTCCTGAGGCTCTGACACGAAATGCAGTACGAAAAAAGGACACGTGAAATTTTGAGGACATGAAATGGATGTTTAAGGAAGTACATATTCGGTCCCCCTCCTCGAGGCAATCGATCACATTCTCGCTGTCGCTATGTTCTTCAAGGACTATTGTACCCTGAAGCAACAACCAAGAAATAGACAACAGTTGGTACTGTCGAAAGAGGCTGGCACCGTGATTCTAGCCGACTTGCTGCCAGAGAAAAAAGGCCCTGTACCCCACTCATATCCTACTTATTGTAGGATTCTCCATTTGATCGGGCCTTTCTAGATTTGGTTTCTTCCATCAACCTAACTCCCACCGCCGTACCTGATCAATTTCGATTTGGGGAGTTGAAACCCACCACGGTCATGATTCAGCTAGCTGACAGATCAGTCAAAACACAGAGGGGGGTGGTTGAGAACGTGATCCTGAAAGTCTGCGGGTTCTGCTTTCCCATAGATTTTTTCGTTCTCGATATGGAAGTTCCCCCTAATCACTGAGATGCACCAATTATTTTGGTCGCCCATTTCTGGCGATAGCTCGAGCGAACATCGATTGTGCATCTGGGTGTATGGAGATTGCCCTAGGCATTGAGCGACTTCGACTTGACATATTTAGGGCAGCAAAGAACTTCGACTGTGATCGAATAGAGGAGGATGGTGAAGACGAAGATGTGGCATACTGTGGTAACATTGGGCTTCTTTGTGATGACCCAATGTCTCATTCATCTACACTATCAAGGTTCTCGGACCTCAATCCACACAGGACTAAAACCATTGCATTACACATATCTCCCTGAGGATCTGACTGTTTAGGGTGTGCTTCTGACCACAACACCCCTAAATCCAGCTATCCTGATCCATATATTATTGAATTGCCCCTGTTATTGCAAAAAGACGTGACTACAGCTAATGGGTTTCCCGTTAACGTAGTCGCAACCAATATTACAGGTAGCAAATTAGTGGGAATTCACGTGTACATGGATCAGCAAATCCCTACCCTCGATTTTGCTCCTCCCACTCTCATATCTGATTTTGACCCACTCATGATTGAATTGAAGAGCTTACCTGACCCACTCAAGTATGTATTCTTGGGTGAAAGTGAGACATATCCATCCATTATCAATGCCCACTTAACCCAAGAACAGGAGAATCAATTGATTTCTACGCTTCAAGACCATAGGGCTGCTATTGGGTGGAGCATTGCTGATCTCTGCGGTATTTGCCCCTCGTATTGCACTTATCACATTTACACGGATGAGGGGGTGAAACATTCGAGACAACCTCAAAGATGGCTTAACTCGAATATGCTAGAGGTTGTTAAGAAGGAGATCATCAAATGGCTGGATGCAGGCATTGTATGTCCAATCTCAGACAGTGAATGGGTGAGTCCGTTTCAGATAGTGCCCAGGAAAGCAGGACTCACCGTCATGAAGAATGATAAGGGTGAATCCATCCTGACCTGCACTACGATATCTTGGCAGGTTTGCATTGACTACAGGAAACTAAACAAGGCTACCTAGATGGATCCCTTTCCTTTGCCGTTCATTGATCAGATCTTGGAATGGTTAGCCGAACATAGTTTCTTCTACTTTCTGGATGGATACTCCTAGTATAATCAGGTAGCGATTAACCCAGAAGATCAAGACAAGACCACATTCACATGCCCCTTTGGAACATTCGCCTTCAAGCGAATGCCCTTTGGCCTCTGCAACGCACCAACGACATTCCAATGTTGTAGGATGGCCATCTTCTCTGACATGATTGGGGATTATGTGGAGGAATTCATGGATGACTTCTCCATTTTCGGAGATGATTTTGAATCTTGTCTTGATAACCACACTAAGATCCTGAAACTGTGTATTAAGGTAAACCTAGTACTATTCTGGGAGAAAAGTCATTTCATGGTGAGGGATGGCATAGTACTAGGGCACAGGATCTCCAAAAATAGACTTGAGGTAGACTAGGCTAAATCAGAGATTATCTCCCACTTACCGCAACCTAGCTCGGTCAAGCATATTCGATCATTCTTGGGTCACGTCGGCTACTATCGGAGATTTATATGAGATTTCTCAAAAGTTGCGTGGCCTTTGAGGAATCTCCTGGTTACCGATGTCCCATTTGAATTTGATACCTCATGTCTCAGTGCCTTCAATGCATTATGAAGCACTATTTCCGATGCCCTGATTCTCCAACCAACCGACTGGTCGCTTGATTTCAAAATGATGTGCGGCGCTTCTGATTTTGCCGTCGGTGCTATTTTAGGCTAGTGTCGAGAGAAACAACCCTTCGTCATATACTATGCTAGCAAGATGCTGAATGAGGCTTAGCGCAATTATACTGTCACTGAAAAGGAACTGCTAGTAGTATTATCCAGGTTGGAGAAATTCAGATCATATTTATTAGTGTCCAAGGTCATCATCTTCGTTGACCACTCCGCCCTCCAGCATTTGTTGGCAAAGAAGGATGCCAAACCATGGCTCATTAGATGCATCCTTCTATTGCAGGAATTTGATATCGAAATCCTTGACAAAGCTGAAAAGCAAAATATTGTGGAAAATAACCTATCCAGATTGGACCCAAATCACATTCCTTATTCCCTGCCTATCCATGAACAATTTCCGAATGAATCTCTTTTGGCTGCTCATTTTGTTGCGTTCCCCTGGTATGTGGATTTCACAAACTACCTTGCCACAGGCAAAATTCCCATGAACCTATCCAAGGACCAGAAACTCAAATTCATTGCAAAGGCCAAATACTACCTCTGGGATGACCCACTACTCTTCTGCATTGGAGCAATTCAGATTATTCGCAGATGCATCCCAGACTCTGAGATCCCCAGTGTGTTATCTTTTTGCCACAATGATGCATGCGGTAGCCATTTCTCGGGATGGAAAACCACTGCAAAAATTTTGCAGTCGGGATTTTTTTGGCCAACCATCTTCAGAGATACACACAAATACTCCCAACACTGCAAACTATGCCAGTCAGTCGATTCTATGACCAGGAGAGACATGTTGCTACTCCAACCTATCATAGTTGTAGAAGTGTTCGATGTCCGGGGCATCGGTATTAAGGGCCCTTTTCCGAACTCGCATGGCTTCAAATACATATGGCTAGCCATTGATTATGTCTCAAAGTGGGTCGAGGCCATCCCAGTGAGACGGGCTGACCACAAGACCGTCATTTCTTTCGTATGGTAGAATATTTTCGCAAGATTCAGAATACCCGACGCTCTGATTAGCGACGGGGGAAGCCACTTCATCCATGCCCATTTCATGTTGTTCTTAAAGAAATACGAGGTACATCACCGCATAGCCACCCCGTATCACCCGCAGACCAATGGGCAGGCTGAAATGTCTAACTGCCAAATCAGGCTGATTCTTCAGAAGACGGTTAGACCAGATAGGAAGGACCGGTCCAACAAATTAATCGATGTAGTATGGGCATATCAGACTGCATACAAGGCCCCACTCAAAATGTCACCATATCACATGGTATATGGAAAGGCCTATCACTTTCCTGTAGAGCTGGAACACCGTGCCTTTTGGCCAGTGTGAAAATGCAATCTTGACCTCAATGCAGGGGGTCAAGAATGGAAACTCCAACTCATTGAATTAGAAGAAATCCGGCGGGAGGCCTATGAGAATGCATTAATATATAAGGACAAGACCAAGGCCTTTCATGACCGCCACATCCAGAGGAAGTATTCACGCCCAACTAGTGAGTCTGGTTGTTTGATTCACGGTTGAAATTGTTCGTGGGGAAGCTTTAGTCCAAGTGGACTGGCTTGTATGTTGTGATACAGCCATATCCTAATGGGGCAGTCCAGATCAAGGACCTAAAATCTAGGCATATATTCATGGTGAATGGCCAGTGCCTCAAGCCATTTCTAACCCAGGAACCTCCTCCACCTGATGAGACTGTTCATCTTAGTGAGGACGTGTAATTGAGTGCTCGCCCAATTGGAGGCGTTAAACTCAGCACGTATAGATACCATTCCCTCTGCATTCCACCATCATTTATATATAACCATTTTTATACATAGCATATTTTTAGCATATTTCCCTTTTATATATTGCCATTAACAGGTTGGACAGTGCTGAATATAATTTCAGGAGCAATTACAGGTGATTTCTACCCATTCTCTCCTTACAATAGTTATTTTCTTTTATATTCATGCATGACATGCAAGAACTTAGGCATGGGGGGGTCGATATAGAAAAACTGAAAAAAATTTTTATGCCAACACTTAGGAAAACCTCGGAGCTACATGTAAAACGTACTTTAGGACCTTAAATAAAAGAAGAACTGACTCCACCTCCAATGCTCGCATTGGAGCTAGAAATCGTTTGCAACAACCACTTACGACTCACCCGCTGACCTTTTGTTCTAAATTTAGGGTCAAGCTGAATGTAACCTGATACGGGAATTTCATGAAGTACAGATATATGATGTTACTTGTTCATAGCATATATACATATTGCATTCATGAATATGATTATTTTATTAAAAGAATGCATTAAGGATTTTATCCTCTAGTTGATTCTTGTAATCTGGAATCCAGTATAACTTTCACACACACGTAGAATTTGCAATGGATTCACGGTGAAGGCTGATAAATGTCTTCAATCTGTCAAGAAGAAGCAGTGCTTCTTTTCCTGAACCCCTAGACGGTGTTTTGGGAGTTTGGCAGATATTCTTCCAAAAATCCACCAAATAGTGTGAGAAGAAGAGTAAGTGTATTGGTGCTTTAAGATTAGTGTAAGGAATCAGGAATCCTAGATAATTAGGTGATGATACTCAGAGATTAGGCATAGTTTCCACTCTCGGTTTCTGCGTATGCATTTATGTGCGAAATACTGAGAGCCACCAAACAAGTCAAATACACGGAGAGCGTGTTTTCATAAAACTAGGGCTAAGGTGGATGGTTATGACTATTCTTTACAGAATCCTCGGCTGAAGGAGGGTATTGATGCCAAGGTCAGAAATACACACTGTCCTATCTGTCATTCCCAGTGCCGTGAGTATGCACTTCCACCAAATAAGCCACCTAATGTCTCTTGAGTACCACCAATCCCTAATAATGCCTCGTCAATAAAGTTCATGGATGTGTGCTAGATGCATTATGTTGTGAAAAAAAAAAGAAAGAAAAAAATTGAAATGAAAAAAAAAATGATGAAGAGAAATAAAAATTGAAAAAAAAAACTTAGAAAAAGAAGAAAAAGCAAAGAAAAAAAGAGTCAATATTTAGTATTTATTTCAATTGCATTGAGGCAATACCACCAAATAAATTTGAGATCCACCAAATATGGCCCTAACCTATTTTTCTTGTGTTTCTGACCGCCCAAATACTGGCTGAGGAATTCCGACATAATGTTAGGGTTATGAGAACTCAATTAAAGTGTTAATGCCTGGTGAGACCACTAAAAATAAGTCATATACGTGAATCTGGTAAAGTTGTGAGCTCTAAGAAAGAAAAGAAAAGGAAAAGAAAAAGAGAGAGAGAATGAATACAATGGAATCAAAAGAGAGTAGAGTTTTTCTCATCTTTCTCTGAGTTGAGTTACCTAGTAATCCAGGAATCTAGATTCTGTAGTACTAGTCTCTATGTAGCACCAAGTGAGAGTGATCCACCAAATATATAATCTTTACCCTCAGAGATTCTCCACCTAAGCCTAAAGTCGAGGTGAAATTCATAGAATATCTTGAATACCCCGAGGGAAGAAGTCCGCCTATCCCGCTAGAATTTTTACTAGGGGTCAAGTACAGGCCTTAAAGGAGTATTAGTTTTCACTCGAATCCGTTGCAAAAGCTACATAGCCACACTTTCACGATTGTCTGAATTTCTATTGCATAGGATGAAAACAAAAAGGAGAAAAACCTCTAGGCATACACTTGATAAAATAATCAGTCCCCTAGGGACCCTTTCTATAAGTAAATTAGTCATGCATTTGCTAGGGACTAGCAAGATTTAGGCGTGGGGGTATGATTGCACAGCAATCATATGACTTAATTGACCTAGATTAGGCTAGGACTTAGCATGCGTTACGGTTATTCATGCATGCATACGCATTATCTACATCTTTACTACTTTCCTTTAGCTATCCGTAAAATAATGTTATAATGTGTTGATTAAGTGCATTACGTCGATTGTAGGGAATAAGCTGATCAGGAGCTGGATCTAAAACTACATCAGGAATAACGAGAGTTGCAATAGAGCTGCAGCAGAAGGCTAAGATTAGATGTAGGAATAATAATGTAAGGGAGTTAAAGGCTTGCTATGCTATTATTTACGAATAAAGCAATAAAATGTGAAGAGCTTAGGTCCATCATAGCCCTAAGATAGCCTAGAGACCTCCCCCAAGACTTGGCCACCCTAAGATGAGGTCATAGCACCTTAGGAAGCCCTAAAACCCTAGTTCCAACCTTCATCTGGACGTCCATATAAGTTATAGGACATCCAGGACCCTTAGCCATCCCTGCACTCCTCAAACCCACTTCTGCAGTGTTATTGGACGTCCAGACACTTTGTCAGACGTCCAATTTCTCCAGAATACCAAAAATAGAACCCAAAATCCCTCCAGACTCTGATTAGACGTCCAGACAACAAGTCTGGACTTCTAATTTTTGAGTATAAGATGTCTGACACTATTATTAGACATCTGATGCAGCTCTCCAATTCCTATTTTGAAATTTAAGCCTTGATCTTGGATCTCTAAGTCCCTAAACCCAATTCCAACCACATAGGAACCTAAATTAATGTGACGCAACCCTATTACATCACCTCCAGACCTCCCTAAGGACCTAATTAGGTCCTCACTGAACCTAATTGACTTGGATCATAGATAATTCCATCAGCCAATTCAATTGCACTCATTGAGTACAATTGAGCCCTGATCTCAGCACACGCTTCCAATTGGACTTAGTGAGAGTCAAATTAACCTAGAACTAAATTAATTGAGTTTTTTTACTCTCAATTAAGTTTCCACACACCCAATTAAACTTGTATTAAGTTTAATTGCACTTTACCCTAGTGAATTAGGGTTTATAACCCTAATTTGATACATACCTTGACCTAAACCCACTAGAACCTAACCTAATCAACCTAGCCACCTATGTTTTGACCCACACACACCAACACATGCCCACACACACCATCCACACGAAAATACCTTTCCTAGAGTTCTCTAGAACTCTCTACCATGTGTGGTTGCCTTGGATGCCAAAATTAGCAACCAAGAGCCATTCAATTTTTAGATCCACATTTGGTGGATCTAAAAACCACCATCCATCCTCTCCGTCTCTCACTCTCCCACGGGATCCCACCATAGGCTTCTCTAGAGAATTCCATAATTCTCTAGGGAGCTTCCCTTAGGTCTATAAAAAGACCTAAGGGGTGGCCATTAGCACCCATTCACTTCCTTGGCAAATTCACTCCATTAGCTCCATACACGCCCCACCTTCACTTAGGTTAGCTACTCCACCTCCACAAGCTCTCCACCATCATGGAGGAAATCATGTCGGGATACTGGATCAACCCTATCTCTCTCCAAGGGCCAGCTTAAGCTCCATTGGTCGCCCCTCCTTCTTCACTCAGCCACTCAAAGGCCATCGGAGACCACCTCCGAATGCCCTTCCTTATTCTAGATTAGTAACTTAGCTCCTTCTATATTTACTGCTTTCATTTACTGCTTAGTAGTGTAGTCCTTATTCTCCCCCAATGATGCATGCAAAATCCCCCCATAGATTCCTATATGTGATCATTTTCTGTTAGCTAGGTTTGTGCTTTTTTTTAAGCTTTTATGTATAAGCTTTCCTCTACATCCATGTTGCAAACATCTTCTAAATGAATGAATGAAAAATATATTTTCTATATATATATGTCTATGTGTTGAGAGTCACCATAAGCTCATTGTAATATCTTTTGTGTGAGTAATGTTGTCGGCTTTTAATTCCTGATATACTTGCAACTAAGCATGTCATACTTTAATACGTAATAATCATAAACTGATGTGTAAGTCTAAATAAAGTAGAGCGATAAAGATCGAATTCAGAACTAAACAAATGCCTCCTAGAGACGAACGACTGGAACTCAAAGTATCGTTATTTTTGCAAAATTATTTTTGACGAACATTTTTGCATGACTATACTACGATTCTGACAACTTTCAAAATGTGCGAGAATGGACACAGTCACCCCCCACTCAATTAGACCATGCCCGCTTCTCCTCGCCTCCACCAGAACCTCCAGCAGCGCCTACAACCCACCGTGCACTCTCACATCACCTCCAGCGCAGATGCCAACACCGCACGCCATCTGCCCGCACGCGCCCTCACATTCAATGCACCCACAGCCATGCGCCAGCAGTCCACCACTCCAGTGCCTCCCTAAATCACCTGCAGCAGCACCAACAGATCCACCATGCATGCCTCCGTGCGCCTGCAGCCCCCCAGTACCCGCGCACGCTGGCTTCCTTGTGCCTACAACAAGCGCGGCCAGCAGTAGCCTCCTCCACCGCCACCACTTCTTTCCTCCGACAGGCTGGCTCCGGCCATCTCACGACGCACTACCACCACCACCGCGAAGGCCTCGCTTCAGTCGACCTCTTGTAGGAGTAGCTCCTCGAATGAGCCTCTCTCCCATGCACGAGGAGGAGAGAGAGAGAATCCTCTGCTTTTACTCTAATTAATAATTACATTTGAATGCCATTAACAAACTTTCATTTTTGATTTAATATTTGAAATATTAAGTGAAATTGCGACTTCATACTCAAGCTTTCTTATAATTGCCTAGCTTTTGTGATTCACATCTTTTGTCATTGGTTTTGGATTAAGATGTGCAGAAATTTTCTCTAATGCATGTGACTTGGAAATTACATAGATTCATCGCATATTTATTTAATATTTCAGTGAGGAAAAATTGCACATCTACCCTTATATTTTTTAGTTATTGTGCATCTTCTTTTCGTCGCATTTCATATTAGATTTGACTATGGATTTTGCACTTGATTGAATGAATACGAGAAAAAGTATTAGACATTTTATTGCATCGTTGCCTCCCTGTGGATACGACCCACTCTTCTGTGAGTGGTTAATTTTTATTGTAATTGTTTTGTTAAGCAGTTTTCCACCACTTACGAAAATGACAAATCATCTTAATACATAATTCGAAAGCAAAAACTGTCCTATCATGTCTCATGTGCTCCCTTTGGATTCGTCAATGCACGGCCATTTGTCCGATTGAACATGCCCATGGATTCACTATTAGTGGACTTCTTGCACATATTCGCGAGAATCTCCCACATGGTGTCATTGTGTTGACCCATGATGTTTCCTCTGCAGGTTGCATTGATGAATAATCTAATATCCTCACGGAGTCCCTAGTAAAAAGATTGGACTTGTACCCATTTAGGAACTCCGTAATGGGGCACTTTCGCATGAGATCCAGAAAGCAATCCCATGCTTCGTGAAGTGGTTCTTCTACTTGTTGTGTGAAATGTGTGATCTGGTATCGTAAAGCATTTGTCCGACCAACAGGGAGGAACTTTCTCAAAAACTCAAATTGAAGTTCCGCCTATGTTTTGATTGGATGCGTTTGGGTTTGGTACCAGTGAGCAGCTTTATCAATGATAGAGGAGAACATTTTCATGAGTAGAACATCCCAATTTTGAGCTTTTGACCCGAAGGTCTGGGCCAGATGCTTGAGTTGTTTCATATGTTGGAAAGGATCTTCGGAATTATGCCCATGGAATTTGGGAATGGCATGAATCATGTTTGGCTTGAGATCAGTGTCAGGACCTCCAGTGGGGATTTATACTCGAGGTTCGATTACCACCACAGCGGGATTGTTGTGATCTCGCATCATTGGATGCTACGTGTGTTCACAAAGGCTTGGAATAGATCATTGAGGCACTGAAGTTGATTTTCAAGATTATTTTCTTTTGCGGGTTGTGCCATGATGATGGATGAAGGAGAATCAGGTTTAGATAAATCAAAAGAGATATCAATAGGAATGGGTTGTTGCACAAACAAGGAGGTTGAGGCTTGGCCTCAATGTGAATGAGTGGCTAAAGGAGGACTCAAGGATGATCTTGAAGACCTCCTCCAAAACATGCACCGATGGACTAGAGAGTAAGAATGTGATGGACCCAATCAAGACTCCCAAAAAATTTTGGATGACTATAGAGGTTCAGGGTAGATGATACCCCTTAGTCAGAAAGTCATCCACCTGCGGATTAACTGGGTAGCTAGTGGAGAGTCTCGGAAAGACCCCTACATGATAGAGCTCCCCCACGGGTTACATGGTTTACCCTACCCGACCTCTCTTGTCACTGATGTTTCAGGTAGACCAGAGTGGGGACTTGGCCTCTTAAGTCTACCAATTTTAATTAAGAGCAAGGGTACTTGGGATTTCAATTGAACTTTGAGATGTGTTTAGTGCAAAAGTGACCAAATTTGAGGATTGGTTGACCTAACAAGGTTGGTCAACTTCACTGTATTGTCCTTTTGAGAATCTTAGGTCCCTCTTTTAGTGTTCAAATGATTTTAAGAGCCTAATTTTAGGGTTTTTCTTGAATAGATCAAGTCAATTAAGGTCTAGGTACCCATTGTTTAGAAAGATGATTTCTTGATTAAGCAAGTGTGTCTCTAAAAAACCTAAACTGGAATCCTTAACTGGCTCTAATTTGGTCCAATTTAATTTATCCATATATGGTACCTAGGGCTCAAACAAGAATGTGATAACCTTAGATACCTTAATTTTCAAGTGAGTGCACGGATCAGGATTTGTTATCTAAATAAAATGTATCAAATCAGGCAACTTGATGAATTATCTACGAATAGAATGCAAGTAGCCCTACTTGATTTTTTTCCTTTCATCCTTTTCAGGATTAGGGGCTTAAGAGAGAGAGAGAGAGTAGTTAGAACTTACCTGCCCCTGGCATGTTTTATGTGCAGTTGATCATCTCTGAATATATCCCTCCTTGAAACAACCACAGCTAAAGAGATATAGCAAGTTAGAAATCAAATCTGGAATTGTAATCAAGAGTTCTAAATTGCCATTGCTCCCGGCAATGGTGCCAAAATGTTGTCGTGGCGAAATCAAGGTTAAAAACTGCATTATAGTATAGTCGAAATTACTTTGAAAACAAATAAATTTTATTACTCGAATCTAAAAGGTTCCAAGGTCGAGCACAGGGAGCAATGTGGAATTTAAAGCTCAAGATCACAATTTAAATCAAGAATAAAGATTGCAATAAAAAATAATGTCAGGATCAATATTGCAAAAAGAATGGAGTAAAATGGTGATCTAAATCACCAATTACTCCTCACAAATAATACTTAAATCAAGCCACAAGTACATGCAATTAAAGTATTAGACGTCTTAAGTAGCCCTGTGCTGCAGTACTAGAGACTCAAGGGTCTCTCTCTCTTCCTATTCAACTTTTCTCTGTTGTTCTTCTCCTTCTTCTCCTCTATTTCTTCTCCTCCTCTTCTTCCTATGCGACTCCCTCTCTTCTTCCCCTTATGCTCTTCTTCAGCTTTGGCCCTTCTTCTTTTCTTCTTTCTCTCTGTTCAGCTACTTCACACAGAGGGGGAAGGCTTCTTGAATTGGCTAAGTGTCACCCAAATTTTTCTGCACCAAAACCCTCCGTCCTACCCATGCGATCTCTCCTTCTCTTTCTCTCTTAGGCTCCGCCATACCAGGGACTTTTTCTGGGTAGTTGGGTAATCGGGTAGGTGCATACCTGGGTCTAGGGCTATGGGCGAGGTCACAGCCGAGGAGTGCAGGCTTAGGCGGGTCAGGCGCACCAGGTCCACGGGTCAAGTGTCGGGGACGAGGCGCAGGTGTGCGTGTGTGAGAGGGACCTCACCCTATGTTTAGAGGAGATAAGCCTCTAACACAAATTCAATATATGCGATGGCACCAGTTCAGTTGTTTCCGATATGGAGGTAAACGTCCCTGCTTCCCTTACGCATGCTACCACTTCCTTCCTTTTCCCAATTCGACCGTAAGGAGTGGTCAAAGGCTCCAATTGACCACGCAAGGACATTCCTGGAAGTAATTTGTTGAAGCTACGGTTTGCTATGCTAACATATTTGGTTTTGAAAAACCTATCATCATAGTATGAAAGCGAAGAACTAGTGTTCAACAAACAAAACTTGTACCAAAATAGATATCACGGGTCGAACTCAGGGAGGCTATGTCGATCTATATTCGCAATTATGTTGTTTTTAGAATTTTTGTTGAAAAGTGAAGCGATGTAATTACAATGAAGTCATATTAACAATCAGAATAAGAGAGAGAGAGAGAAAACATGCACTCAATAATTCAAAATGTTTATACAATAAAACTAAAGAAGAATTACACTAGAAAGTGAGAAATTAGCTACACTAGAAAGTAGGAAAATTCTACTCTAGAAAGCTGTAAAGAAGAATGGGAGGAGAAGTTATCCTCCTCGACGATCGCTTGGAGGACGAGCCGGACGAGACGCTGCCTGGATGAAGGAGGACGGAGCAGGAAGAAGGCGTTCGAAGCAGGAGGTACGAGAATGGGGCAGCACGTCATCGTCATCATGAGATCCGCTTCTAAAATGAGAGTGAAAATTTGACTTTTTCTCGCGAGGGGCATCCCAGGTGTGGGACAAGCTTCTCTTGAGCATTGGAGAGGTAAAGAAGAGAAGGAAGGGTTGAAGATTTCATACGGAGGAGACCCCCTTTTATTGTTGCAAGGAATGAGGGCAAATTGGTCTTTCAAATCTCAAAACATTAAATAAGGGGTCTTTAGTGATGGATAAAGCAGTCGCTAAAGATCCATCGTGGGAGTAGTGGGGCGTCGCTTGCGTGTAACGTGCACTCCACGTTCTACAAATCTTAGTCGTCCGATCGTGAGAACGAACGACTAATCTCGCACCTTGCAGTGCCTGCTCTGCGTTCAACGCTCGCGTCTGATGGCGCATCACGCGCGGGTGTGCAATAGCACATGGGTGCTATTGAGCACGCACGATTGCTCGATCACGATCCAACACTGCTCACGCCCGCTCACCTGCTCCTCGTTACCTGATCGCGCGTTGCTCTCTCATGTAAGTTCTCTCGCCCACTGTGTTGTGGAGGAGAAACGGTCGCGTGGTTGAGTTGAGGAGCAGCTGCCCATGGCCGTTGGATGCTGATCCAATGACCATGATTCAACGCATGGTAGAAGGGTGCGGTCGGCTCTGAACTCAGGTTGGCTGGTTTGGGCAGCCGAGATAGCACCACGTGGTGCCATCTTGGCCATCCATTTTCTGGATGATGTAGATGGTGTCATGGTTGTTGGATCGAGTCAATTTTCACGCTATTAGGCTGTGACCGTTGATCCGAATCCATCCATGTGGTCCGATTTGTCGTTTGAAGTGCGGATTTACACAATCTTGGCCCTTGATCTTCTAGGGTTCCCTAGTCTCCATCTAATGCTACAGATGTCTGATTAGGGCGATCTTGTAGTCATTGAACTCCAATCGCTGCCCTGATCACATCTGTACGGTTGGATGTTCGATCAAGGCCCCGATAAGGAGTTTTCCCTATCCCTGAACATAAAAGGAGATAATTAACCTCCATTTTTTTCAAACTAGTCTAAATGCAAGATGATGCATGTTATGTAATATATATAATATGGAATGAAATCCTATGCTTAAGAACATGCATAAATAGACATCTTAGGTAGTGTAAACATGTTCACATCATAATCTTCACGTCTTAAGGGTCTCACTTTGGTGCTGTCAAGCCTGGAGTGTGCTCGAGGCTTCTTGAAGCTTTTCGTCATTAGCCGAGGAGGTGGCACACTAGAAATCAAGCAAACAACCTCGCAACCTAATTCAACATGATCAAGACCTTCACCGGACCACAGCGTGTGCAATGGTGGTGGTTGTGGTGTGATGAGGTCTGTGTGTGCATAGCGGAGGCAGACTGTGTGCGTTAGAGTGGTTGTGTCTGGTGTAACTGAGGAGAGGCTAATAGCCTAGATTACTAGAGGGCTTTTGCTCTCTAGGCTCCGACGATGGTGTAGGGATGAATGGTGGCTAGTTTGGTGGAGCGTAGCGGCCGTGCGAGCTCGTTGGAGTTACGCCGATAAGGTAGAAGACAATGGGTAGTCGAGCGAGTCAGCAGTCAAAACGAAATGGAGGTCTGGAAAAGAAGAGTGGAAGATGAGGCTTCAATTTGGGTAGCTAGCGGATGAAGTACGGCAAAGGTGGCACTAGTTATGGTGTTGTCAGCACCGGAGAAGAGAATAGCTCTGGAGAGAGAGACGGCGAGGAAGAGGGAGGTTAGGGCGCCGGCTGGTACGGCTCGATGCGGGAAGAAGCGAGGAAGATATCTCCACTACTGGTATTGGAAATTGAGGATGAAGATGGTCGGAAGAGCTTACCAGACATCGAGGCGCTTTCGGTCGAGAGAGAAAGAGAGGAATTAGTGGGGATTCTTGGATGATTTCGAGCGTGATAAGTTCAACCTGGCCTGGGCTTTCTTTTATAGGTCATCAGAAGGTGATTAGAGCATGGGAAACAAGCTTCCCAAGCTTGGAAGGCTTACCAGATTGGGAATTCCCTTGAGACCCAAATCTCTCATGCATTCGCATGAGAGATTGGGTAAGTTTTAGGGCTTAGGACCAGGTTCAAAAGGAAAGGAATTTCTTGGCGAACTTCCCTTTCAAATTTGAAAGGGACTCGTCAAGAAATCAGGGAGTTCTTTCCAATTTAAAGTCGCCAAAGAAAGTAGGAATAGGTTAAATGGCGGCAAAGATGTTTTCTTGAGAATGACGACAAAGTTAGGGATCTATTTGAAAAAATTTTTAAAGTTACGGGCAAAAATGTAATCAGACAGGACCAAGTTCCAAACTAGGTCAAGACAAGCTCATCTTGGGTCCAAAATTTGGTACAAACCTAATTGGACATAAGGAATCCAATTGTGAAGTTGGATTTTGGTTTTGACCATTTGACTGGGTAATTTATGCAAAAACCCAAATTAGAGAAAATGTATGTCTATGACTCTATTCTGGGTTAAAACGGGTTCTAGTGGTCAAATTGAAAGTTCCAAACCCTAGAGAATATTTTTCTATGAATTTTAGATGGCTTAGGCAAATTTTATCCTGATCAGAACCTCAGTTAATTAAGTGAGTCTATTTTTAGGATTTTAAAAGTTCATTTAATTCTCAGATCACATGTAAAACCTTTTCTGATTATTTTAACCACTTGTTATATTTTCAAGACCATTTGACCTTCATTCAACCCTTGAAAAAACTCGTGGTTGTATAGCATTCATGATATGCTGGTAAAATTATTATTTTAACCCTAATTTCTTATTTTTCCCTCAGAATGATAATGTAGTGACTTATGACTCTCTAACGGTTATTGTAGGAGCAGTTACTGACATAATTGGGTCAAAATGTGTTAGTTATGGCTCATGATGGTGTTTCCATCACCCATATGATTCACATAGGTCCAGAAATCGTGGATGAATCAAGATTGAGTTGGGCACAATGATCTCAGAAGTCAGCTCTTCGAGGTGCTGATGAGGAATGTGGCCACTGATTAAATCATCAAGATTCTGATCCTCCAAGTTAACCCCAACTAAATCAAATTCCTCTATTATCAGGCTGTCAAATGGATCATCAGATTCCACATGCCTGTTTGCCTCACTAAAATCATTTTCCTTATGCTTAAGTGAGACTTCACCTAAAGATTCTTCACCCTCAGAGTAAAAGAATTGATGATCCTCATTTATATATGTCTCAAAATTATAAATCATTTCATGATCCAAGGTGACCTAATTTTCTTCGTTTCCTGACTTGAGGGTCTCGAGTGAATTAATCGGTTCATCCTCAAATGGTTTCCATAGACCAATCTGGTCATCTCTATTCTCAGAATATGTATACCCCCTAACAGGTGCCGAAGCAGGTTCAGGCATTGGCTCTCCTGAGGAGGGTTTATCTTGAAAATCATCCAAAGATTTGACTAGTGCAACGACAAATTTCATCCTCAACCTCGACAACTTCCAAAGAAGAAACTCACCTAGGTCCCTATCCCTAACACTTTGGAGCAAATCTAATAGTGAACTATTAATTTCATCAATCATTTTCATCATAGGATCCAATGCTTTAGTCATTGGTATTGGCTGAGCTTCTAAAGTTTGTATAGTGTTCCTCAAATTACCCAACACCCTATCCTAGATCTGGTTCAATTGAACCAACTGGATCGATTCAGGTTTGGGTGGGTTTGGGTTAAATCTAAGGGAGTCAAGATGTTGAGGTTCTTGGGTCCCTCTTTGATAGTAGGTCATCTTGGGTTGTTCAAAAAAAGAAGGTGATCTATATTCAGTGGAATACTATGTAGGGTAGATGTTATAATCATCATACCCTTCCTGGTTGTAGACTGGGTTGGTTTGATCTTCCAAGGATTCAGATCTATAATCATTGTAGCTCTAGGAAGGATTGTAATTGTAGTTCTGTTGTCCAAGATTAGGCCCTAGACGTTGAGGTTTGGATTCATATCCCCACTCAAAGTTATCCCATCTAGTGGATGGGTATTTACAAGTCAAGTCGGGATAGTAATCATCTTGGGGATAAGTGGTGGTAGGAGGGTAGGATATGAAGTGAGTGTAGGGTGTGGAAGGATATAAGGTAAAATAGGAGGGAAATCAGAAGAGAGAAAGGAGTCCTACAATACAAGCAATCAACCTTAGCCTTTGGTGGGTTAGCCTATAGACCTACAAACTCCCAGGACCCATCTTGAGATTACAAATGATTTGGTCTACTTTTATCCGGTTAATCCAACAAGTTAGGAGGGGCTGGGTAGAAGGTTCTTCCTTTGGATCGCACCTCCAGTTCCTAGTGTACCCCCCAACCACAGCCGTTTGGCGCTACTCCCCTAGGTAGACATCAGATGGACCAGTAGAAGCAGATTAATCGAAAAAAATCTTAGGCTGAGCCTTGAAGATCGAATCAATCCTTAAGGCCAATGTCTACTTAGTTTTAATTAGTGTTGGGATGATCGTGCTCTTGGAATGTGATGGGCCCCTTAGATGGGTTGTGCCCTTATTGATCTGTTAAAATGTGTGTGCGTGCATAACCAAGGTTTGCAAACAAGGTTATTTGATGATGTGTCTTTTAGGGTTTAACATTGTTTAGTAGCTTTTAGGGTTTATTCTTAGGTATATTCAATCAAGTTTAAGATAACACTCCAAGTTTTGAAAGCACAGATGTAGATATATTCCTCCAGAAATAAAAAATAATATATGGAGTGCCTAGATTAGCCCCAAGAATCAACCCTAAGTGTCAAGCTACTTAATGGATCGCTTTTATCTTAAGTGGTGCAGCCCAAATAGTTCAATCAATTGGCCTATTGCACCACTTAGTTAAGGCAAACAGAAATGTTTGACCTTTTTAGATTTCTACTCATTTATGTGTTGAGTGAAATGTATCGAGTCCACAAGTCAGATCCCGGTTAAGTGATGGAATCGATGTGATTGTGCGCCTTAAGGTGAGAAGTTGTGGGTGTTAAGTATGCAGCTTCAGAAAATCCCACATGAGAAGAGTATTTTTCTTTTTTGTTTTCTTATATATTTGGGGGTGAGATGAGTGGAGGTGACAAACAAACAACCAAATCTATACTAGGGTTTATAAAAAGCACCTAAGTTGATTTGGGTTTCAGTTATTAGTGTTGTTAAATGAACTAGTGGGTGGCGGTGGTGGGGATAAACTTACAAAACCTTCATCCTCACTTTTCTCTGATCTAACTGCTTTCACCCAACTCGGAAGAGTACCTGCAATCACAATAAGATCAGAGAAAAAGTGAGAGAAAAGTTAGGTAGGGTGGAAAAAATGTGAGAGAAACCAAAGAGCGTTGCCTCTCTGGCAACGACGCCAAAATGATGATGACGTTTCACATGGTAGAAATCAGGGTTCGAAGGACCCATCGTTGTAGCTCACAAAAAGCATCTATCACTTAAAATTTATAACTGAAACTCGAAAAGTGAGTCACAGGTCAAACACGGGGAGGCGAACATTTGGTTTTATAAAAATCAACGCTTCACTTTTATTTGTTTTTATCCTTTTTATCTTTTCTAATTTTTTTTTTGTATTTTTATCAAGCAAGTGGTTAGGTTGATGAAAACTTTATCTACTTGCAAAAAATATAACATAGAGAAATAGAGAGAATCAAATATATTTTTGAATCTAATGTTATTTAGAACTAAGAAAGCTGGAAAAACTACACTAGAAAGCAGAAAAGATAGATAGAGATGTGAAAATCACCCGTAATGGTTGCTCAGAGGATGACTCACTCTGACGTCACCTGGAGGATGGTACTGAGGAGCGAGGCGAACAGGGATGGAGTCGGAGGACGAAGGATGGGGTCAGACAACATTGCAGCAAGGATCTTCTTTCCGAAGGGCGATGAGAGGACGGCCACGGGATGCTCCACAAAGGGGGATGAGAGGCGGGAAAATGTTTGGTTCTACTCTAGAGGAGCATCTCGAGCTTCAGACAAGCTCTCTCTAAAGCCTTGGAGGTGGTAAGGTGAGGAAAGGAAGAAATGGTTTGGAATGGTGGTGGCTAGGTCATTTTATAGTGGGGGAGGAAGAACAAATTTGCATCTGGGTCATTACTGACGTCCGTAAACGTCGCTACAGATCTGTCGTTTCTGTCGCTGAAGATCCATGCCTTTAATTCCTCTGCTGGCGCGTACGGGCCATTAGTGATAGCTGCAAGCATCACAAAACACCTACGTCGATGAAGATCCGCCCTCCCCGCTGCCATGCCACTTTAGTGTTGTGCTCATGCTCCTATCACTTGCCATGTCATATAGTTGCATGCACCGATGTTTGCGCTGCACTCCTGCTGTGCACATGTAGTTTGGGTGGCAGTGCACAAGCTTCCGTGCGCATCCCAACTTAATTGAGGAATTGGAGGGGCTGCGGGGATTCGAACCTGTGCCCCTCCTTTGGGACTGCCGTGCCACAACCAACGTGCCATCACGTTGGATGCATCGAGTGGACAACTTAAAGTGCGTGGTGGGGGAGAGCTTCTCAGTCGTTGGTTTAAGATCGAATGGCTAGGAATGAAGGTCGTGGATGATGGAGAGGTAGGACCGAGCGTTGCTGGCCAATGTTGGGTGGCCTAGATGGCACCATGTGGCACCATCTAGGTCATCCATTCTTCTTTCTACTGCAGAGGGTGCCACAGTGCTTGGATCGAGTTGATTTCCTCGTTGCTGGACTGCGATCGTCGCTATGGATCTATTTGTATAGTTGGATTTTTCATCTGAAGCACGTAAGGATGTCACATTGCCCTCCAGGCCATTGATCTTCCTAGGACTTCATATGATGCTATGGGACTCTGATCTTGACGAATTCAGAGGCATTAGCCTCCGATCATCATCCTGATTACATCTGTGTGGTCCGATCATCCATCTGAAACCCTAAAATAAATCCTCTTTTCCCCTGACCATAAAAAGGACCTAATTAACCTAAAATATATGCAACTACTGTGAATGTAGAATGATGCATGCTATGCATTATTTATAACATGAAATGCAAATCTAAGCCTAGGAACATGCATGAATAGGCATTTTAACCTAAATAGATGTGTCTACATTAGCATGCATTTTAAATTTTGTTGTGTCTTTAATATGTTTTTGTGAATGTTGGGTATAAGTAGATTGTCAGATCACTAGAACCCTAGCACACAGGAAGGCAACTGGTGAAGGAGAAACTCAAACTAGCTGGGACTCAACTTGATCTAGCACACTCGAAGTAGGCTTAGCTCACCCTAGCTCCATTCAGCTCTTCTCAGTAGAATGGCAGCTCAAGAGAGCTCATCTTAGCTCACCATAGTTCAAGTCGGTTCAGATCAAGTTCAACTTAGCTGTGTCTAGCTCATCTCAACTACTATTAGTTCACTGGGAGCTCTAGCTAGCTCAGCTGAGTTAACTAGAGTTCACCTTAGCTCAGGGCCAGCTACATCTAGCTCCACTCAACTTCAGCCAGCTGAAGATGACTTCATCTTAGCTCAGGAAGCTCAAGTCTTGCTCCTGGGGATTCATCTTAGCTCAACTTAGTTGAGCCAAGGTACCTTAGATACTCCAACTAGCTTGGTCATCCCCAGGAATATCAGACCCAGCTCACCTCAGCATTATTCAGCAGAAGCCAGCTTGCATTAGCTTAGCTTCGTAAATAGCAAAGAACTAGCAAGTTAAGCTAGCTAGAGTAGCTCCATGCCATCTTCTTCAGTAGCTACTAGCTCTAGTTCAGCTCTAGATAACTTTCTCCAGCTCCTCTCCTCTAAACCCTAGTTCTAGGTGCCTACTCCTCTACCCTACTACTAGCTATGCTAGCTTATCTAGCTTAGCTTAGCTAAGCTCCTGCTCCCTTAGCCATTCAGCACCCTAAAACCCTACCTAATTAACTCCACCAACTAAACCCACCTAAAACCACCTAAGCTTTCTCCTCCTCTATTCCATGTTGGTGCCAACCCTCACCACTCTTCTCCCCTCAACCACCAGCAAAGGGCACCAACAAGGTGGCACCAAAACTGCCATAACCACCTCCTTCTGGCACCACTGTTTTCTCTCCAAAAACCCATCAATCTTTACCCTACACCTACCCCTACAACCCATGTCCACCATCCACCTAACCCATCTTCTAGAAGCTCTCATGGTGGTGCCAAAATCATGGCACACTTCCATGCTTGGCGCCACCTTTAGGTGTCTCTCCACCACCCATAACCACCCCCATAGCAACCCTTAGGTGTTGCCAACAACCCTCCACCATAGGATCACTAACTACCATCCTAAATGTAATCTTAGCCCTACATCTAAGGCCATGCCAACCACCACCTTTCTCCCCTATAAATACCCCATCTAACCACCACTAAAACCAATCATCCCTTAGTATATTTTCGACCCTAATTCTACCTATAACCCATGGCCAAGGAAGGAGAAGAAGAGAAGAAGGTTAAGGGAGCATCCTACCTGCCCCCTTGTTGCTTTCTTCCCCTTCCCTCTTCTTCTTTGTGCCACACCAACGAGGACACTCTCCTCATTCAAAGAGGACGACCAGGCATTGGGGGAGAACATGGTGGTTCATACCCACCCTTGTAGAAGCAATGAAGGTGGAACCAGCCACCTTGGAGGAGCCAAGGCACACCCTCTTTCTAAGGCTTGCCAGGATGAGACCACATCTTGGTTCAAGAAGAAGGAGAAGGACGAGCACTTTCTAACTACATGAGTAGCCATATTTGGAGCAAGAAATTCAACCTCTTCACCATTATTAAGATTTTTTTTTATTCATTTTTTAGTTTTAGTTTTTGTAGTAGAAGCTTTCCTCTACATTTGTAAAACAAAAATCCTTTTTAAATCAAGTTGCCTTCTTTTTAAATTTTTGTCACTATTTCTTTCCTTGTTTGTTGCACCTTTCCACTCCCTCCCCTTAATTACTCTAGCCCTCCACATGCCTAGAGTGAGCATAAGGAGAGGTCATTCTTGCCACTCTATGATTAGCTTTTAGGTGTTATTCTCTTTCTCGCCAATAATTCACAAGTGCTTGTTATTTCAAAACCATAAAGTGTATATATTGAGAAAATACCAAAGAAAAAGGTGACTTCTATTTTAAAGCAAGAGACTCAATTTTGCAAATAAATTACCTCCTTGGATGACCCTAGATACCCCACTACTTGGTTTAGAAATTTATAAGTGACTCGATTTTTATGCATTACAAAGATAAAACCCTAAGTTTACAAACTTCGTAAAAACTCAATCACTAATTGATGGGAACACCGTCATAAGCCCTAACTAGCTCATTTTGACCTAGAAAAGAGAACAAAAGCTCCTACATAACCAAATGAAGGGCTTAACTCAAGGAATAATCAGTTTGAAAGAAAAGTAAGAAATGAATGGTAAAATTGTAGTTTTACCATTACAGTGCAACAGTGGGATTTCTTAGGATATAAACATAGGTCAAATGGTCTTAAGAAGATAAAAAAATGGGTTGGATTAAATCTGCGAATTAAATGACTTCTTTTAACCCTAAAACTGATCCACTTAATTCAACAAGGTTCTGGTCAAGATAAAATTCACCTAAACCCTCTAAAATTCATGGAAAAATCTCCTCTAGGGTTTAGAACCTTCAAAATGGCCTTTGGAACCTATTTTCACCAAAATAAGGGTCCTAGTCAAATATTTACACTAAATTGGGTTTTTTGGTAAAATGCCCAGTCATTCCTGGTCAAACCTAAAAGCCAACTTCACCATTGGATTCCTTAGGTCCAAATTATTTTTATACCAAAATTTGGACCTAAGGGGAGTTCACCTTGACCTATTTCGCAAAATAGTCCAACCTAATTACTTTTATGCCCCTAGCTTCTGAAAACCTTGCAGACACTCCCCTATCTTCCTTGTCATTCTTTGCAATTAGGTTCCTCCACCATTACAACGGAGGAATCCTACCCCGACGAGGATTCAAGGGGGATATCTCCTTGATTCCTCAGAGAATCCCTCTCTAATTAGAATGGGAGATTCTATGAGGAATTCTCGATCTTGTGAACCCAATTTCAAGCTCTAATTTCCACCCAATCTCTCATGTGAATGCATGAGAGATTTGGGTCTCTCTTGACCTTCCAAGTTCGGTGAGGATGCCGTTCTTGGAAGCTTGCCTTTCAAGCACAAGGCCCTCTACTTGCGACTATGAAAGAGGCCCCAGATCCCCCCCGTCAATTCAAGCTTGTTTTGGCCTGAGATTACGCCCAAAATTCCTACCTCCCCCTCTAGCCAAAAATCCCATCAAGCTCCGGTGACTCCTCCTCGCTCTTCTCTTCACTCTGCCACCATACCAGTAGGAGACTTGTCTCTGCCTCCTTCTTCCATGTCGTGCCACACCTGCGCCCGCACCTATCTCCCTCTCGTTGCCGCCGCCTCTCTATCTCAGGGTCTTCATCTCCGACGACAGCATATACGTGTCATCTTCTCCTCTGCTCCCCCTTCATCCAGCCACTCATAGATAAGTCTCCTTCACCTACTCTTTCTTTTCCCCTTATCAATTTCTACTTTCATGCCCCGATAACCACAGACCACCACCACCTTCTCCACCTCCGACAGACCACCGGTGAGGTGCATCCACTACTCCACGCACTCACACAAGGCTCCAACTACCTCGAATGCTTATCACCTCCTGACACAGGGTGAGGTCCCGCTCATCCACTGACTCCTTGTCTGCGACCCCATGCTACGCGGACCTGGTATCCGACTCGACTACTCGCGCACTCCTCGCCCACCATACACGCCGGTGGGCCTGGTCATGGGAGTGCCGACCCAACTCGTATACCTAAGCAGGCTCTGGGAGAGCGAGCCTAAGAGAGAAGAAAGAGAGGAGAGTCTGCAGGGAGGGTAGGGGTAAGGTTTTGATCTCCCGGAGGGCGAAGCCAAGGAAGAAGAGGAAGAAAGAAGCCTCAGTAGCTACTAAGGGTGAAATCACCAAGAAGGAAGAAGGAAGGAGAGGGAGGCTTCAGCAAGAAATGTAAAGGAAGAAGAGGGTTGAAGCAGAGAAAGAGAAATCAAAAAGAAAGAGAAACCAAGGCCAGCAAGTAGAGGAAAGGAAGAAGAAGAAGAGAGGAAGAAGAAGCCAAGGCCAGTTATCAGAGAGATAGAAAAAGTGACGAATCGGAAGAATCAGAGACAGAAAAAGAGACAAATCAGAAGAATTAGAGAAAGAAGAAGAAAGAAGAAGAAAAAGAGAAAGCTTAAGCCAGAAGCAAAACAAAAAGAATTATCTGATTTTTACATTCATCTTCATATTTTTGAGCTTTAATATACATTGAAACCCTTTTTATTGCTTCATAACTTGATCAGTACATTTTCATCAAGTTGAAAGTTGTGTTCTTAGTTTTTAGATCCCTATTTTCTCCCTATGTTCAACCTCAAATTCTTTTTTTTTGAGTAATAAACTTTCAATTGTCTTCGAAGCAATTTCAACTATACTACGATGCATTAGTTTTATAAATCCGATTTCGCTTTCGACGAAACTTTTTGGCGCTGTTGCCGAGAAGCAATGGGCAATTTAGAAACTTTGATCAGAACTTCTGATTCAATACTAACATGATCTATTTCTTCTGTTCTGATTGTTTCAGGGGAAGAAAAGAAGACAGCAGCACAACAACCACACCAGGGGTAGGTAATTTCTCATTAGCCCTCTCTCTTAATCACCTCAATTCTGGAAAGAAAAACAAAGGGAAAATCAATTTAGGGCTACGTGCCTTTCATATCTAGTAATTCACCAAAGTTGCCGGATTTTAATTTCAACACATTTTGAATTGTGCATCCATTTAAGGTAACTAGGGCTAGCACATTCTTGATTGAGCCCTAGATACCATCTATGTGGCAACTAAATTGGACCAACTAGAGCCAACTTAAGGATTCCAATCTAGGGTTTTTAGAGGCACATATTCTCTAAGCAAGGAATCAAATTTTCAAAAAGAGGTGCGCCTAAGCCTTTATTGAAGAGATTTATCCAAGAGAAACCCTAAAAAAAATTTGACCTCTTAAGTCACTTGAACCCAAAAAGAAATGACCTAAAAAGCTCTCAAAGGACAAAGAGGTGAAGTTGACACCTTGGGTCAACCAGCCTTGAAATTAGGTCACTGTTTGCACTCAAAATATCTAAAGTTCAAGTGAAACCCTAAGCACCTTGATTTTAATTAAAAGTGGTAGACTTAAGAGGTCAAGGTCCCCATTCTAGTCTACCTGGAATCTTAGGGACAAGAGAGGTCGGGTGGGGGAAACCTTGTAACTCATGGGGAGACTCTACTGTGTTGGGGCCTTTGCGAGACTCTCCCTCTTTGGCTGCCTAGGTATTTCTCAGGTGGACAGTTTTTTCTGACTAAGGGGTATCATCTGCCTTGAACCTCTATAATTATCCAAATTTTTTGGGTGTCTTGATTGCATCCAGCACATTCTAATCTCGTCTTATCTTTTAGTACATTTTTCGTAGGAGGTCCTTAAGACCATCCTTACGACATCCTTTAGAAATCCACTCCGGCCGAGGCCAAAGCCTCGACGCCCATGTTTGTACAGCAACCCCACCACATAGGTCTCTCCTCTGATTCATCAGAACCAAGTTCTCCTTCCATCATGTCACAACCAATTGAAGAAGAGAACAACCTTGAACACCGACTTCAGTGCTTGAATGATCTATTCCAAAACTTTGTAAACCCACCGAGTGTCCTATGATGCGAGATTACTATAATCCCACTACGGTGGCAATCGAGCCTCGAGTTCAAATCCCTACTGGAGGTCCTGATTCTGAACTCGGGCCCAACATGGTTCATGCCATTCCAAAATTCCATGGGCTTAACTCCGAGGATCCATTCCAGCACATCAAACAACTCAAACATCTGGACCAACCCTTCGGGTCAGATGTACAAAATCAGGATATTCTGCTCATGAAGATATTTTCCTTCTCCCTCATGGACAAGGCTACTCAATGTTATCAGACTCAAACACGTCCGATCAACACATGGGTTGAATGCCAGTCTGAATTTTTGTAAAGGTTCTTCCCCGTTGGCCAGACGAATGCCTTACACCACAAGATCACTCACTTCTCTCAACAATCGGGAGAACCTCTTCATAAGGCATGGGACCGATTCTTGGATTTCATGCGAAAATGCCCCCATCACAGAGTTCCTAAATGGAAACAAGTCTATTCTTTTTACCAGGGACTCCTTGAAGACATTCAATTGTTCGTCAATTCAACCTGCAGAGGAAACATCGTGGGTCAACAAGAGGACACGGTGTGGGAGATTCTCAAGAATATGTGCGAGAACTCCATTAATAATGACTCCATGTTCTTTTTTGACCAGACGAATGCCCGCACATCTATGAATCCTAGGGGAGCACATGAGATGCAGGGCCTACCCACATCCGTCGACTTGGAACTGATGGCTAGTTGGTTGGACAAGGTCTTTATCTTAGAGAAGAAGGTGGGCGAGCTAACTCAGCATCTGTAGCGAGCCACCTCTCCGCAAAACTCGCTTGCACAACCACCACTCGTGAGGGAAACTATGCAGAACATCTATCACTAATCTTCTCAGGGGATGGACCTGTATCTACCCTCGTCTGACTCTAGGACTGGAGGGACCTTCGATCCACTCTATTTTAGTTGGGGGAACTCTAAACCCTCATACTCTAATTTTCTTGAGGCTCCTCAGACCTGCGAGGACCTCAACGCCATCCAAAATGACCCATTCTCCAATACTTATAACCCTGGATGGCATAATCATTCTAACTTCCTGTGGATGGGAAATTCTCAGAATCAAAGACCACTTTATCAACCCCGTTGACAAGCACCTCGTCCATATCAGCTGCCTCAGCCTCGGCCCAACCCCACCTATCAATATGGGCCAAGCCAAGCTAATCAAATGACTTTTATCCTTCAAACTCTGGCTGACATTCAGAAAATGAATGTGGCAACACAAAAATAGCACAAGGACAAGACCACAGAGGTTCTCAATCAACTCACCCAGATGTTGAATTCCTGCCAACTTGGCACACTCCCTTTGCAACCTCTACTAAATCCAAAAAATGTCCTGACCCAGAGGCACGTTGTGAACCCAAATCCAGGCCACGCACACATGATTTATCAAGCCCCTTCTATTCCATCACCTAACAGGATGGAAGCTTCGACATCTTATGCGGGATTTCAACAGTAGCCTCCTATTTTACCAACCCCAAACCAAAACCCGGCAGGACTAAACTCTGTAATAACCTGTAGTGGTAAAGCAACTCAAGACCCACCGTATACCAACCACTCCAAACCTGGTAGTAACCCAAGCCCTAGAATAGTTATCCAGGATACCCCTATCCCAGATCAAGAACCTAGACCTATTCTAGAGGAACCAACCAAGGTTCCATTTCCCGAGGCCTTGACCAAGGGAAAGGGGACAAATAAACTTGTTGCTCCTGAGGAGGATTTGGTCAAGCTCTTTGAATAGGTCCATATGAAGATCCAGTTGATGGATGCGATCCGCCACGTACCGACTTATGCACAACTTTTAAAAGACATGTGTACACCCAAGCATAAGCTGCGAACAAAATGTGGGAGTCCGATCGTACTGTCAGAGCAAGCCAGCTCTGTAATCTTGAGCAAACTCCCACCTAAGGCTAAAGTCCTAGGTACTCCCCTGATTTCATGTACTATTGGTGATACCCAATTCGACAGAGCCTTATTAGATCTAGGTGCCTCCATAAACCTAATACCTACATTCCCTCCTTGACCACCTTGAATAATCTGAGCTTAAACTGACAGAGGTGACATTACAGTTAGCTGATCGATCCATCAAGTCACCTAGTGGAATACTCGAGGATGTCATTGTTAGGGTACGGGATTTCTACTTCCCGGTGGATTTTATAGTCTTGCATATGGATGCACCTGAAAGCCCAAGGGATACACCGATTATACTAGGGAGACCTTTTCCGGCCTCTACTAGGGCCAATATAAACTGTGAGGAGGGCCAAATAGAACTGAAATTCGGGAACCAAACATTGAAGATTGACATATTTAAGGCCCAACAAGGGATTAACTGTGGTGTTATAGAACAATTATGTGATATCAAAGCCGTGGTTGATGAACCGTATATCAAGGACAACCTGATTATTCCCAATCAACCACCGGAAGGTCAAAACCCGCAAATAGAGGTGTCTGACCCAGATCTAGATGCACCATAACTCCTTCCCTTGCTCCTAACACACACCCTGAATCGCCCGTTGCTATTGATAACCCCGTTCTGGAACTCAAGCCTCTTCCTGGCCATCTGAAATATGTCCTTTCGGGTTCCAATCAGACGTTTCCTCTGATTATCAACTCCAGACTCACACCAGACTAGGAATCCCATCTAATTACTATTCTCCAGCAACATCGTAGAGCCATTGGATGGACTCTCGATGATTTGACTGCCATTAGTCCCTCTTATTACACACACCAAATCTACACCAAAGAGGGCACACGACCTTCGCGAGAAATGCAGAGACGTTTGAATCCTAATCTGCAGGAGTCGTGAAAAAGGAGATCGTTAAGTGGTTAGATGCAGGGATCATCTACCCGATCTCCGATAGTTGGTCGGTGAGTCCAATCTAGGTTGTGCCTAAGAAGGCAGGAGTCACTGTCATTACGACTGAAATCGCAGAGGTCATATTGACCCGTGCGGCTAACTCATGGAAAGTCTGCATTGATTATAGATGACTCAATTCCTCCACAAGGAAGGATCATTTCCCACTACCGTTTATTGATCAGATCCTCAAGAAACTGGCGGGAAATAGGTTCTTCTACTTTCTGAATGGGTACTCCGATTATAACCAAGTGGCAATCCATCCTAAGGAACAAGAAAAACCACCTTCACCTGCCCCTTCGAGACATACGCATTCCGAAGGATGCTGTTTGGTCATTGCAATGCACCCGCGACTTTTCAATGGTGCATGCTTGCCAAATTCTCAGATATGGTAGGTGATTATTTGGACGTCTTCATGGATGACTTTTCAATATTCGAAGCATCATTTGACGATTGCCTCCTGTACTTGGTTCAAATCCTCAAGCGGTGCATTGAAGTGAATCTAGTTCTTTCTTGGGAAAAGTGCCATTTCATGGTGCCTAAAGGAATTGTCCTGGGAAATCTGATTTCTGAGAAAGGCATCGAAGTCGATCGAGCCAAGGTGAACTTGATTTCCAAACTCCCTATGCCTAGCTCGATCAAGGACATCCGATCTTTTCTGGGGCACGTCGATTTTTACTGTCGATTTATCCCTGATTTTTCAGAAATCGCATGCCCCCTGACCACTCTTCTCTTCAAGGATGTACCTTTTGAAATCTCCAAGGAATGCACTCAAGCATTTGAAATCCTCCGTGACTGAGTTACCTAAGCTCCGATCCTACAGTCCCCTGATTGGTCTCAACCCTTTGCGATCATGTCCGATGCATCTAATTTCTCTATAGGAGCGGTATTGGGGCAGAAAATCGACAGGAAACCCATGGTCATGTATTATGCTAGGAAAACATTTGACGAGGCTCAGCGTAACTACACAGTTACTGAGAAAGAGCTGCTAGTCGTAGTATTTGCCCTGGAAAAATTCAGATCTTATCCCTAGGTTCTCAGGTTATCATGTACTCGGATCACACAACTGTGAGGCATCTCCTTCCAAAGAAGGACGTGAAACCTTGATTAATCCACTGGATCTTATTATTGTAAGAATTTGACCTCGAGATTTGTGACAAAGCAGGAAAATAGAATGTGACAGTAGATCAATTGTCCTACCTTTCTTCTGAGATCATCGACCCTTATGGACCCATCACGGAACATTTTCCTTATGAACACCTTCTGACTATCAATACAGGGCTTCCATGGTTTGCTGATATAGTAAACTACTTGGGATCACATCAAATCCCGTCCGATTAGCAGAAGGCCAAGAAGGACAAATTTCTTTCCGATGCCAAGTATTACTTTTGGGAAGACCCGTATCTTTTCTGCATCGGTGCTGATCAAATAATTTGACGACGTGTTGCGGAAGTGGAAATCCAAGGCATACTCTCTTTCTGCCATGACCAGGCATGCGGTGGACATTTTCCAGGACATAAAACCATAGCAAAAGTCCTCCAGTGCTGCTTCTACTAGCCCACAATTTTAAAAGACGCATAGAATCACTATAAGGCATGTACCCGTTGCCAAACCTTGGGCAACATGAGCCATCGAGATACATGTACCCGTTGCCTTTACAGCCGATTCTGGTATGATAAATTTTTGACATTTGGGGGATTGATTTTATGGGACCCTTCCCTATCTCGGACAGCTTCAAGTACATTTTACTCGCTGTTGACTATGTGTCCAAATGGATTGAAGCCATTCTGACCCAAACCAATGATCATAAAGATGTTATCAAATTCATTCATCAGAAAATCTTATCACGGTTCAGGATTCCACGTGCTATAATTTCTGTCAAAGGGACCCATTTCACAAACGCTCAGTTCAGGTCACTGATGACAAAATATGGGGTGTCACACCAAATCTCTACTCCTTACCACCGCCAAACTAATGATTTAGCTGAGCTATCAAACTGAGAGATCAAGAAAATCCTCCAGGTTACTGTTCGACCTGACTGGAAGGATTGGTCATCATGGCTTCCGGAAGCTTTGTGGGATTATAGGATCATCCACAAGACCCAATTAGGTATGTCTCCCTTTAGATTTATGTATGAGAAGGTATGTCACCTCCTGTCGAATTGGAGCATAAAGCCTATTGGGCAGTACAGAACTGCAACCTAGATCTTTCTAAGGTTGGAACTCGTAGAAAGCTTCAAATGAGCGAGATAGATAAATTACACCACGACGCATATGAGAACTCGCAAATTTACAAAGAGCTGGCTAAAGCCTTTCACGACAAGCTCATATCTAGAAAGATCTTTCATCCTGGTCAAAAGGACCTACTCTTTGATGCCAGACTCAAACTGTTCCCAGGAAAAATACGATCAAAATGGATCGAACCCAACCTGGTCCAACGAGTCTTTGGAAATGGAGCCATTGAAATTGGTCAACTCAGCCACGATTCCGAACCCTTTATCGTGAATGGTCTGAGACTCAAAGTATTTATTAACGTAACTGATACAAATTTGGCTGAGATATCCTTTACCCTCCATTCTACTTGAGCTCTTTATGCCCAGCCCATGGCATAAAACTTAGCGCTTAACGGGAGGCAACCTGTCATTCTTGACAAACCCAATGCCTTTCTTGACATTCTTATCCTGAATTCATATTGTACTTTAGGGTTCCTCTTTTAGAACAGTCGATCCACCTCAAATACCCATACCCAAGTCTAGAAATCATTCGCAACAGTCACCTCGACCCATTCGTCCACCTAAAACCTGTCCTAATGGATGAACTAAGCTGAATTCGAACCACCTAATTTACAATGAGGACATTGCAAATTGTAGGCTTGGGGGGGTATGAAAGTGCAAAACTTCATGAAAACTCATCTCACAAGAAAAGGTTTCAATAAAAAAATCACATATCACAAAAAACACCAAAAAAATGAAAAAATCTTGAAAAAGAATGAAAAACTGAGGGGGGCAGAGAAATTTTTCTGAGGCCACACAAATCATTAGGAGGAAAAGAGCAAAATGACAAAAAGGGAGCATAAAATGAAAAAGAAAAAGAGTAGTCACTCATAAGAGATTAAGGGATTAACTGAAGTTCTAGACCACATCAAAAGAAAAAGAATGAGGGAAAACATGCTAATGAGACACAAAAGCAATTAGCGGGAACACTGATCTTAGGCCTTTTGAGCTTGACTCTTAGTCTTGAAAACTCAAGTACCTACTAAGATCTGGATAATCATTAAGAGGTTGGGGAAAATGAGAAGCTTAAGTATTATGTCTAAGGTTTAAGGAGTATTCAGCCTCGTTAACTGACCTTTGGTTTGTGGGACTCGGTAACCTAAGCACCCAAATCCACACACAGTCTGGTTCAGTGCGCATAGCTATCAAAATCACGAAAAGACATTTAAATGTTCTGAAAAAGGTTTCCTAGATTAGGAGCGATCGATCAACACAAGTTGATTTGGAGGAGTTCTCGGTCTCCACGATGCTTGTCTCCTAGGATATTTACATATCCTACCGGGGGCACGTATGCACCCTGCTTGTTCAGATGACATGGACGGCATTATCACGAAATGTCTATTGCCAGGGTCTGGATTTGGCTATAGAATGCCATGGGCAAGATTATCTCGAAATCTTGAAAGCCAGGTTTTTGGGGGTTGCCATGGCTAGTGCGATCATGAAGCATCGATCGCCAGGGACCTTTGAGAATTGATGATGGGTATCAGGAATCTGATACAGACTGTATTGAGAAGCCAATTTGAAGCTAGAAATAAAAAGAAAAGAGAGACAAAACTCTCCAAACAAAAAAATCCTCTATCTCTCTCTTACAAAAAAATGCACTACAAACTGAACCGAGGCTAAAATATGCCTCAAGCCTGGGTGCTTTAATCATAGAGTCCAACAAACCTTAGGACAGTTCCTGCGAACCTCAAAAACCTTTGCGAAGGACTGAGGCTATAGTTGGTCACGTCTGGATCTTGGTTGGTGTTTGAGTACTTCTAGGCCTACTGTCAGCATTCTAACCAAATCAAAAAGAAAAAGGAAAAAGCACTCATCATAATATGTGAAAGGAGCTCATGTCTAGAACAGGAGTTAAAACCAAAAAATTATGTTGAGGGACTAGCAAAAGCTAGGTGGTCGGGCATGTTTCGCATGTTTGAAATCGAGGTTAAAGTAACCTGTCGTCGTAGTTGCAAAACACGTCGATCAAATAAAATTTATACCGAAACTCCTAAGGGAGTCCCGGGTCGAACATAAAGAGGTGATGAGAACCTCATCATGAGCCAAAACTAGCTCATTTTGACCTAATACAAAGGATAAAAGCTCCTACATAACTCAAGGAAAGGCTTAACTCAGAGAATTCTGAGTTTAAGGAGAAAATAAGTCATAAGGGGTAAAAATGCAATTTTACCAGTATAATCTACATACAAGGTAATTCAGGGTCCAAACATAGGTCAAACAAACCAAATAAGAAGGAAAGTGGGATGATCTGACAAGGGCTACAGCAATTCCAAGGACCTAAATGATATTCTGTAACCTTAAAACAAACCCACTTCAATTCACGAGGTTCGAGGCAAAGTAAAAATAGAATAAACCCTCTAAAATTCATAGGAAAATAATCTCTAGGGTTTAGAACCTTCAATTTGACCTTCAGAACCCATTTTGACCTACATTGAGAACCATGCCCAATTAATAACTTAATTTGGGTTTTTGCATAAATTGACTGACCAAACAAGGTTTAATCTAGAAATAAAATTTACCATCAGATTCCTTAGGTCCTAATTAGTCATGTATAAAAACTTGAGCCTAAGAAGAAACCTTCTTAACCAACTTTACACTTTGGTCCTCCTATATTTACTTTTTGGCCCTCAACTTTTGAACCCTCGCATTTTGGCCCCTAACTTTCCTTCATTCTTTGCATTCAGGTCCTCCCTGCAAAACCTGCCAGCACCATGCTCCGGCGACCTTGCGCGGAGCATGGCGTCGCGCTGGGTGAGGGGGAGGGTCTGGCAAGTCAACTGGGGGTGCCCTGCGTCGTCAGCCGTCGCAGGAACACCCCCCTGGTCGCTGCAACCACCCATACCGGCCGTGCGAACGCACGGACGGTATGGGTATCCTTCCTCCAGCATCCTCCGGCGAGGGAGACACGTCGTCTCCCTCTGCCTTCCTCTCTGATTCGGCCCCTATAAATACCCCTGTCGCTCCACCGTTCTTCGTAGCTCGGATCTGACGGAGAAAACCCCCAACTTTCCTCTCTTCTCACTCCGGCAGATGCCCACCATCTCCGGCGGTTCTTCCTCCTCCTCCTCTTCGCTCTGCTGCAATACCAGTAGTAGAGACTTCTTCCCCTGCTCTTCCCGCATCGCGCAATACCGGCGTGCGCTGCCTCTGCCCCGTCGTCACCGCCGTCCTCCCCCACTGGGCACCTTCTTCTCCGGCGAAAGCAGGTACAGCCGTCCGCCTCCTCGCCCCCTTCGTCACTTTAGTTAGGTTAGAACTACTTCCCTCTATTCTCTCTCTCATTTCCCCCTGCTATTTTTATCTAATTACCCCTCGACCGCGCCTAATCACCCTCACCTTCTCCGTCTCCGGCGAGCCGCTCCCATCACTCCAGCATCCCACACGGCTCGCCGACCTGCAAATAATCTCCGCCTCCTCACCCTGATCCATTTTCGCCCTTCCAATTCCCGCCACCCAACCTCTGTAAATCCACCGAACACACCCACTTTTCGACCCACAGTCCGACCTAGGGCAGCCCTTGCACGCCGCCCCACGCCTCGCCACCACCCGCACGAGCTTCGCCGCACTCTGGCGAAGCTCCCGGCACCTTCTGATTAGGCCGAGAGGCCGTTTTGCTGTGAACAGGTCACCCATCCTCCGCCGCCATTGCCGTGCAGAAGGAGCTGCTTCGACCTGCTGTTCCAGGTGCGCCGCGCCCAGGTCACGCTCCTAGGCTGTGCGGGGGCATTTCGGGAAAGCGTTAGGCTACAGTTGAGGAGAAGCCCTCGTGCGAAGGCCTCGCGTAAAGCCGCGATTACCAGCTGCTTCCTCCGCGCAGGCGCCAAATTGGGGTGGGACATTTACTCCCACCTCGGAAGACTCCGAAGCGGCGCAGCGGTATAAAGTGAAAAAGTGCTGGAGGCTTATCGCCTCAGCACACGGGGTGAGGTCCCCTTCACCCGCCCGGTTACCCGGTCTCGTCCGCGCTCACGCCTCGCGGACCTAGCCCGACCCGACTTAGACTGACCTGCACTCCTCACCCACCACGCACGCCGGTGGGCCTGGACCCGGGCACGACCCATACCCGAATACCCGGCAGCTCTGGGAGAGCTTTCCTAAGAGCGACTTCTGTGAGAGAGAAATGCGGGGGAGAGGGTAGAATTAGGTTTTGCCCCTCTGATCAAGTTGTGCAAGTGTGCAGGCAGAGAAGAAGAAAGACGCCCGTTGAACAGAGAAGAAGGCCGACGAAAGCTGAAGGAAGGAGGAGCACCGAGCGGCACTGTAGCAGCGGCGGTTTAAGTCATCTGATTGGAAAATCAGACGACGTCCTGAAGGCAAATAAGGAGAAGGAAGGCGAGGCAGAGGAGAAGACAGAGAGGCCAAGGGAAGACTCTGAAGAAGAAGAAGAGCACAAGAAGAAGAAGACTTTGAAGAAGAAGAAGAGCACAAGAAGAAGAAGACTCTGAAGAAGAAGAAGAGCACAAGAAGAAGACTCTGAAGAAAGGAAAAGAAGAAAGAAAGAAGAAGAAGAAGAACAGGACCGCAAGGGAGAAGAACAAAGAAAGAGACGAGCAGAAACAAGAACTGAAAGAAGAAGAAGAGCATCACTACTGCTGCAGATAAACCAGAAGAGCCAAGCAGAAGAAGATAAGCAAAGAGAAAAGAGGAGAAGAAGAAAGAAGCCAACAAACTCTCTCTCTCTCTCTCTCTTTATTTTTGTAATAAGAATTTGTATCTCTAGAATACAGTTTGCTCCCTGAGTTCGACCTCGGGAACTCTTTATTTCCGAGTAACAAATTGTATTAAACTGGTAATCACCTCTCTATACTATACTACGACGAAATAATAGAAATATAGAGGAAGGTCGCCACCATTTTTTGGCGCCATTGCCGGGGAGCAATGGCTATTCTAGAGGTAAACATTCCTGTTTCTTTTTAGTTTCTGATAATCTCCTCCCTTTTGTGCAGCTACAGGAAATCAAGAAGAGAAGCAACTGCACGACAACCACTCCGAGGACAGGTAATTTTTTTTTTTTTTCCTCTCGCTATTAACCCATAAACTCTAAAGAGGAAGAAAAGAAAAGAACAAGCAATATAGGGCTAACCTGTCTTCCATACTTAGTAACCATAAAAAGTTGCATGTTTTCAACCCATTATTCCTGCACACTATTAAGGGTATTTAAGGGCTAACACATTCTTGCTTGAGCCCTAATTACCCAACAAAGAACTAACTAGACCAAGTAGAGCCAACATAAGATTCAACATTAGGGTTTTAGAGACACACTACTTAAATCAAGAATGGAGAAAATCCAAAAGAAGTGTGCCTAAACCATTGATTGAACATAATTATTCAGAGAAACCCTAAACAATTGGCTCTCTAAAAACTTGAACACTAAAAGAAAGGACCCAAAAGCTCTCAAAGGAACAAGAGGTAAAGTTGACCCCTTGGGTCAACCAACCTTAAAATTAGGTCAGTTTCTCACTCAAAATACCTAAGAGTTCAAGTGTAACTTTAAGCACCCTGATCTTAAACTAAAATTGGTAGACTTAAGAGGTCAAGATCCCCATTCTGGTCTACCTGGAACCGCAGTGACAAGAGAGGTCGGGTGGGGGAAACCCTGTAACCCGTGGGGACTCTCTACCGTGTAGGGGTCTTCGCGGGACTCTCCCTCTCTGGCTGCCCAGGTAATTCTCAGGCGGACGATCTTTCTGATCAAGGGGTCCATCTGCCCCGAACCTCTATAGTCACCCAACATTTTTGGGTGTCTTGATTGGGTCCAGCACCTGCTTATCTCATCCAGTCCTTTAGTATTTTGCAGGAGGTCCTTGAAACCTCCTATAGAAATTCACTCTCCCCGAAGCTAAGCCTCGGCTCCCTTGTTTTTGCAGAAATCATTCACATAGCCCCTCTTTCCTCTGATTCTGAACAAAGTCCCCTTCTTCCATTAATTCAAGCTTCTGATCCTATCTTGATTCCACCACCTGATTCGAAGATGCAGCCTAATTACCTAGCAAGACTACCATGTAAAAAACCTGAATATCTAAGATCCATGAAAGATAAAATGATTGAGGATGCCCTTGAATTCTATGAAATCAAATATAAACCCTCAACACCAATAGAAAACATTCAGGTTGATGTCCCAACAACCACAGCTTTCATCATAAACTGTGCCCAAATTCTATTGACTGAAATTTCAAAAGGATCAACCCGAGATATGCTCATGACAGGATACATTGAGATAGAAAAATTACACCAATCTGAATACCTTCAATGCTTGACAAATCCTATACTTTGGGAACAACACCAAGATGCCCTTATAAAACGGGTAGAAATGATGAAATCAGTAGAACAAATTATCAACCAGAAATACCCATATATACCAGAAATAGAGGATGAACCATCTTGGAACAGTATTAAGGAACAATCCAGTTTCCCAGATCTCGGGATTGAGGCACAAAGTGGTTGTAAAATCCCAACCCAGATAGAAGACAATGTTGAAATAGGTTGGGATATTGCAGGAGAACACAATGATGAGCCAAACTTAGACCATGAATTGCCAAGCCTAGAATTCCAAAACTCCTGCAATAATGAGATCAGAAATGAACCTTTTGAGGGTATAAATTCCGCCCCTTATTCTGATAAGGTAGCCCTCAAAGGTTATTTAGACTTAGGTTCTAATAATTCTACCCACATCCTAAGCCCAGAACCTAGATCTGAAACTTATTGGGAAGATTATGAGGCCCCTTATGAGAAAGATCAAATTTTTACAGAATATGATTCCGGGCCTCTATTTGATGAATATCCCTCTCCAACATCTTCAGAAAATCTGATCGATTTTCCAGAGAACATGCCAATTTATGATACAGAGACTGAGGAGTTGGACGAGTTGGATTTTAATTGGGTCTATCCTACTAGCTTGGAGCTTGAGCCTAGGCAGAATACCTTTTCGAGCCCAGAATTGACATATAGGCTAGACCCCAATCAGGCTGCTGATTCCACATCTGATGATTTTTGCTGTGGTGGAATTCATGATCATGAATTTCATTTTCGCCAACTCTCCGACAATTTCAAATCTGACAATAATTACGGAGAGATTCCCCTTCCTGAACACGCTAGGCCTATCTACGACCTCAGTTCTCATGACTCTGACTCCAACTCTGAGGTCCTGATTCCCGAGATCACTGATAACACAGAATCATTCCTTTTCGATCCTCAGGAACCAAAAATAGAAAATGCCAAGAGTGATTGCAACCAAGAATCCAAATTTTTTCTCGAATCCGATTTCTTTCATCCTACAGACACTCTTCCGGCATTTGTTAGTTACCCAGAGGACTCTCAACAGAAAACCACCTATCATCCGTTTCTAGAAGAGCCCTCGTACACAATGGCCACCTCATCCGCACACACAGAACGGATCAAAACCACTTCCAAACCCCGACCCGCAACTGGACTCAATTTCTATTCAGATTCACCTCTCACCGAGCCGATTGCATTTCCAACTCGGGTTCTAAACACTGATCAGACTACATACCACGCCCCATCATTCTCTGATCACCCCTATAGTGTTTCCTCATCATTCATTGATTATTCTACGGATCCCTACTCTGACCAGGCTGATTCGACTCAGCCAAACCCTGCGTTTACACTTCCACATCCATCTGAGCTTCATAGTATATGGTGGGCTCCACACCTTTTTATCCACATCTATCAACCCACCAGATTGATTGGGTTTGGGCTGCATCATCAGCCTGTTGATCTGAACAAGCACCTGGTTGGACCAACCAGGCTCTTAATCAAGGTGCTTGTCTTACAAAACTCTGCTGATTTGACCATCCCCTCTCCATCGCATTTCCCGCTTGGCTGAAGGCATCAAATTTAGCGCTCAATGGGAGGCAGCCCGTCATTCCCTTTGAAAATCTGAAACTTGGTCTGACACCTTTTTGCACTTAAAGCTCACACTTTAGGATAGCCGACCCCACCTCAGATGCTTGCATCTGGGATTAGAAATCATCCGCAAAATTCAACCCGACCCATTCACTCATCCAAATTTCTGTCTTAAGGAATGAACTAAGTTAAATAAAAACCCCCTAAGTTACAATGAGGACATTGCAAATCTTAGGCATGGGGGGGGTATGAAAGTGCAAAACTTGTAAGAAAAGGTTTCAAACAAAAAATTCACAAATGCCAAAAACACCATAAAAATTAAAAATTTTCGAAAAAGAATAAGAGGAAAAGAGGAGAAGGAAATTTTGTGAAGGAGAAGGAGAAAAGAAACAAAATGAAAAAGGAGCACAAAATTATGAGAAAAGGTGATAGTCATTAGTAAGGAACTAAGGAATTAACCTAAGTTCTAGATCGTATTCAAGAAAATAACTGAAAAGTGCACAATGAGATTAGTAAGAACGCAAACCTTAGGCATTTTTTGATAGACTCTTAGTACCTATTAAGATCTAGACACTCCTCAAGAGGTTGAGGAAAATGAAAAGCTGAAGTATTAGGTCTAAGGCTTAGGGAGTATTTGGCCTCGTTAACTAATTTTTGGTTTACGGGACTTAGTAACCTAAGCACCCTAACCTCACACACAGCCTGGTTCAGTAAGCGTAAAAATCAAAATCACGCAGAAGCGTCGCAAAACTCTGAAAAGAACACCTAGAATAGGAGCGGCCGATCAACACAAGTTGATTTAGACAAGTTCCTAGCGCGGAGAGGCGGGAAATCCCCTCGAAGATGCGTAAGAAAATATCATCTCGTCGGTGCTTGTCTCTTAGGATATTCACAAATCCTACTGGGGGCATGTAAGCACTCTGCTGGTTCAGATTCCATGGATGGCATTATCTCGAAGTGTCAATTGCCAGGGTCTGGATTCGGCCACGGAACACCATGGATGGGATTATCTCAAAATCTCAATAGCCAGGGTTCCGGGGGTTGCCATGGGCGGTGCTATCTCGAAGCATCGATCGCCAGGAACCCTTGAGGATTGATGATGGGAGCAATGAATCTGATACAAGACCGTGTTGAAAAGCCAATCCTAAGCAAGAATTAAAAAGAAAAAGAGAGAGAACTCTCCAAATAGAAAAATTTTCTATCTCTCTCTCTTACAAAACGCACTGCGAACTGAGCCAGGGCTAAAATCATTTCAAGCACGGGTGCTTTAACCATAAAGTCCAATAAACCTTAGGTTAGTTCTTGTGGGCCTTAAAAACCTTTGCTAAGGACTGAGGCTGAGGCTAGACAGATTTGGATCTTGATTGGTACTAGAGTACCTTTTAGGCCGATGATCAGCATTCTAACCTAATCTAGGTTTAAATGAAAAAGCACTTATCTAAAGCTATTAAGAACTTCATGGTCTAGAACAAGGGTTGAAACCTTAAGTTTCTGCTAAGGGACTAGCAAAAGCTAGGCATGGGGGTATGATGAGAACCTCATCATGAGCCATAACTAGCTCATTTTGACCTAATATAAAGGATAAAAGCTCCTACATAACTCAAGGAAAGGCTTAACTCAGAGAATTCTGAGTTTAAGGAGAAAATAAGTCATAAGGGGTAAAAATGCAATTTTACCAGTATAATCTGTATACAGGGCAATTCAGGGTCCAGACATAGGTCAAACAAACTGAATAAGAAGGAAAGTGGGATGATTTGACAAGGGCTATAGCAATTCCAAGGAACTAAATGATAATCTGTAACCTTAAAACAAACCCACTTCAATTCACGAGGTTCGAGGCAAAGTAAAAATAGAATAAACCCTCTAAAATTCATAGAAAAATAATCTCTAGGGTTTAGAACCTTCAATTTGGCCTTCAGAACCCATTTTGACCAACATTGAGAACCATGCCCAATTAATAACTTAATTTGGGTTTTTACATAAATTGACTGGTCAAACAAGGTTTAATCTAGAAATAAAATTCACCATCAGATTCCTTAGGTCCTAATTAGTCATGTATAAAAACTTGAGCCTAAGAAGAAACCTTCTTGACCAACTTTACACTTTGGTCCTCATATATTTACTTTTTGGCCCTCAACTTTTGAACCCTCGCATTTTGGCCCCTAACTTTCCTTCGTTCTTTACGTTCAGGTCCTCCCTGCAAAACCTGCCAGCACCATGCTCCGGCGACCTTGTGCGGAGCATGGCGCCGCGTAGGGTGAGGGGGAGGGTCTGGCAAGTCAACCGGGGGTGCCCTGCATCGTCAGCCGTCGCAGGAACACCCCCTGGTCGCTGCAACCACCCATACCGGCCGTGCGAACGCACGGACGATATGGGTATCCTTCCTCCGGCGTCCTCCGGCGAGGGAGACACGTCGTCTCCCTCCGCCTTCCTCTCTGATTCGGCCCCTATAAATACCCCTGTCGCTCCACCGTTCTTCTCAGCTCGGATCTGACGGAGAAAACCCCCAACTTTCCTCTCTTCTCACTCCGGCAGATGCCCACCAGCTCCGGCGGTTCTTCCTCCTCCTCCTCTTCGCTTTGCCGCAATACCAGCAGCAGAGACTTCTTCCCCTGCTCTTCCCACGTCGCGCAATACCGGCGCGCACTGCCTCTGCCCCGTCGTCACCGCCGTCCTCCCCCACTGGGCACCTTCTTCTCCGGCGACAGCAGGTACAGCCGTCCGCCTCCTCGCCCCCTTCGTCACTTTAGTTAGGTTAGAACTACTTCCCTCTATTCTCTCTCTCTTTTCCCCCTGCTATTTTTATCTAATTACCCCTCGACCGCGCCTAATCACCCTCACCTTCTCCGTCTCCGGCCATCCTCCGGCGAGCCGCTCCCATCACTCCAGCATCCCACACGGCTCGCCGACCTGCACATAATCTCCGCCTCCTCACCCTGATCCATTTCCGCCCTTCAAATTGCCACCACCCGACCTCTGCAAATCCACCGAACACACCCACTTTCCAACCCACAGTCCGACCTAGGGCAGCCCTTGTACGCCGCCCCACGCCTCGCCACCACCCGCACGAGCTTCGCCGCACTCTGGTGAAGCTCCCGGCACCTTCTGATTAGGCCGAGAGGCCGTTTTGCTGTGAACAGGTCACCCGTCCTCCGCCGCCATTGCCGTGCAGAAGGAGCTGCTTCGACCTGCTGTTCCAGGTGCGCCGCGCCCAGGTCACGCTCCCAGGCTGTGCGGGGGCATTTCGGCAAAGCGTTAGGCTGCAGTTGAGGAGAAGCCCTCGCGCGAAGGCCTCGCGTAAAGCCGCGATTACCAGCTGCTTCCTCCGCGCAGGCGCCAAATTGGGGTGGGACATTTAGTCCCACCTCGGAAGACTCCGAAGCGGCGCAGCGGTATAAAGTGAAAAAGTGCTGGACGCTTATCGCCCCAGCACACGGGGTGAGGTCCCCTTCCCCCGCCCGGTTACCCGGTCTCGTCCACGCTCACGCCTCACGGACCTGGCCCGACCCGACTTAGACTGACCTGCACTCCTCGCCCACCACGCACGCCGGTGGGCCTGGACCCGGGCACGACCCGTAGCCGAATACCCGGCAGCTCTGGGAGAGCTTTCCTAAGAGCGGCTTCTGTGAGAGAGAAACGTGGGGGAGAGGGTAGAATTACGTTTTGCCCCTCTGATCAAGTTGTGCAAGTGTGCAGGCAGAGAAGAAGAAAGACGCCCGCTGAACAGAGAAGAAGGCCGACGAAAGCTGAAGGAAGGAGGAGCACCGAGTGGCACTGTAGCAGCGGCGGTTTAAGTCGTCTGATTGGAAAATCAGACGACGTCCTGAAGGCAAAGAAGGAGAAGGAAGGGGAGGCAGAGGAGAACACAGAGAGGCCAAGGGAAGACTCTGAAGAAGAAGAAGAGCACAAGAAGAAGAAGACTCTGAAGAAGAAGAGCACAAGAAGAAGAAGACTCTGAAGAAGAAGAAGAGCACAAGAAGAAGACTCTGAAGAAAGGAAAAGAAGAAAGAAAGAAGAAGAAGAAGAACAGGACCACAAGGGAGAAGAATAGAGAAAGAGATAGGCAGAAACAAGAACTGAAAGAAGAAGAAGAGCACCACTACTGCTACAGATAAAGTAGAAGAGCCAAGCAGAAGAAGATAAGCAAAGAGAAAAGAGGAGAAGAAGAAAGAAGCCAACAAACTCTCTCTCTCTCTCTTTTTATTTTTGTAATAAGAATTTGTATCTCTAGAATACAGTTTGCTCCCTGAGTTCGACCTCGGGAACTCTTTATTTCCGAGTAACAAATTGTATTAAACTGGTAATCACCTCTCTATACTATACTACGACGAAATAATAGATATATAGAGGAAGGTCGCCACCAAGAGGCAATGTTTACTTTATGTGAAAATCGTTCATCGTTTCGTTTCCTTTTTGTATTTTAGGATTTTGATATTTTTTGTATTTTTGAAATAAAAGAAACCAACAAAACGTATCACAAGATAGCGATCTGGAACAAAACTGATATATATTACTTCTAATGTCAATTGCAAGAAACTTTGAAAGCATATAAAGAGAGGGAGGTGAGAGGAAATCTCTCGAATCGGCTGTTCCATGAGACGACAATGCCTGGCGAAATCTCGGATGAAGGAGGTGGGGAGCGAGATGATGGAGGTGAGATGCTGGAGGACGTCAGGTTGAGGAAAGCTTCAGTGTAGCTCCGGAATGGAGGTGGGAAGATGGAGTTGATCTGCTACCGAAATGGAGGTGAGAGGATGGCTCGAATGTGACCTATGAAGGGAGATGGGAAGTTGGAGGAGTATTTGGTAGGGCAGAGGTTTGCTGCACTAATAGGCACCTTGGGAGTATGAGAATAAGCTCTAATGATGCGTTGGTAGCCTTGCTAGAGCTTGGGAGTAGGTGGGAGTAGAGTAGGTAGAGAAGGCTTGGAAGGGAGGGCGTGTAGGTCCTTTTATAGTCGTGTAGAAGAGGAAAAAATCGGTATGGGACCATTAGTGACATCCAGGCCATCGCTAGAAACGTCACTGTTGGCAGCTCATGCCCGTTGGCGCCCACTGCTGGCTTTGCTGGCATGCGGTGAATTACCGACGGCTGTAAGCGTCGCAGTAAGTCCAGCTCATGCATCGCTGTAGTCCCCCTCACGCTCCATTGGTGCCGCTCCTGCCTTGCCGCGCGCGCTGGCGTTGCGTTGGCACTGCATGCATGCACGTAGTGTGTGCGGGCTGCTACGTGCATGTGGTGTTGCACGTGTGTGCTGGCCGCCTGGGCTATGCCACGTGGTGCAGTCTGGGCCATCCATCTTCTTATTGTAGGGGCTGAACAGAGGTCGGATTGAGTCAATTTTCATGTTGTTAGTATACGATCGTCGACCCGAATCCATTCGCGTGGTCGGATTTATCATTTGAAGCTCCAAATTACGCCTCCTAGTCCCTTGGTCGTTGATCTTCCTTAGACTATATATGGTGCTACGAGACTCCGATCGAGGCGATTTCAGAGGCGTTGGACTTCGATCATCGTCTTGATCAGATCCATATTTTCAGATCGTCAATCCAAGGCTCTGAAATAAATATCCTTCTCTCCTAACCACAAAAGGCTATAATTAACCTAAATTATATACAACTAATCTAAATGCAGAATGACGCATGCTATGTAATATTTATAGCATGAAATGGAAATCTAAACCTAGGAACATGCATGAATAGGAATTTTACCCTCAGTAAATGTGTTTGCATCATACCCCCATGCCTATCTTTTGCTAGTCCCTAGTAAAATTAAACTATATTCTTTGTATAAAAGTAGAATTAGGATTAGATCACTTAGGCCTAAGTCGTTTATTAACAATGGAAAATTTCAACTAAGGTCCTAAACTACGAAAACTCAACAGTGCCCAGGTGTCTACCAGAATCCAAGCCGCCTAAGTTCTTGCCTTATTTTAGAAGGGAAGACATATTTTTTTTATTTTTCTTCTTTTATAATTTTCTTGTACTTTTGGAGTTTGAGAGTTCCGGGATAACTTTTTACGGCTACCTGACCTGCCCAAGACTTCAAAAGGACTCTAAGTACTAAGTATCTTTGTGAAAAAGTGATAGACTCACAAAACGGTCGTTAAGATAGACTTCGAGTTTCTACGACCATAGGTGACCTTGCCTAAAGATTTATCTTTACGATCGGTAGCTTTCTCCCTACTTTTATTTATGGGGTCAACACAAGGGCGAACCCAGTGTATATCTCCCCAGTTTATTCTACTTCCCTGCTTCTTCCCTAAGTGTTTTGGGAATTATTGTGCATTTTTTTTTGAGTTGGGTTCTGGACAACTGGCCGATGAGTTGTTACCATCGACAACTTGCCAGCCATACTCGTGCCATGAAGTATGGTTTTATTTGTTTTCTTATTTTCTCCTTTTTCTCTTTTTTTTTTAGTGTTTCTTTTTTTTTTCTATGTAGGTTGCTTTCTGATCTACTGGATTTATTTACCTAAAGGCAGTACAACGAAAATGGTCTTGTGGCTGGGCTCTAGACAATCGGCTGATGAGTTGTTACCACCGACAACTTGCTAGCCATACCACCCAAGTCGGTCTCTTAGCTACCCAATTTTCGTAAAAACCACTGGAAAGTGTGTCAGTGCAAGAAAATGTGTGTAGATGCTTAGGCTTAAAGTCCCCCGAAATTAGAGGTCAGGTTGATAAGTCGCATACTTATCATCTTAATTTATTTACCAAACTAAAATGAATTTTAATTTGCGAGGACTCGAGACTAAATCCACATTCAAGTGGACACCCGGGCTAATTAAGCCCGAAGACCTGAAGAGTTTAAGTGTTTAGGTCCTCTCGTATCATTTCCTAAAGTTAATAACTTTCAAATGGCTAAGTTCTCTTTCCTAATTTCTTTTCTTATCATTTTTCAAATTTTTAATTTTTTTTTTAATTTTATAAGAAACTAAAAGAAATTCTATGGAGTTAACATAATGATTTCAGGAATTGATTATCCACCCCACCATGCCTAAATGATGCAATGTCCTCATTGTAAAAATAAAGGCATGAAAAGGGTAGAGTAAACAGAACGTCACTTGAGTGTCGTGAAAATTCGGTCAGCTCCGCAGAGGGAAGACTATATACACACGTGCTAAGTTTAATGCCTTCAGCTAGGTATAACATACATACAAAGAAGAAATTGAGGATTCACAAGTGCGGGTCAAAATCAAAATAAAAATATTGATCCTGAAGCCAGCCAACAGAATATTCCACAGACGTGAACCAGATTATGGTGCAGACCCATGCCCCAGGGTCGAGTAGTTATCATGTTCTGGATGAAAATCACCTAGAATTGAAGGTTGTTGTGTTTACTGGTTTGAGCCTGCGGTTTAATGGTGTGCAACCCAAGACCAAAGTGTAGGACAAGGGTAATGATGGTTCAATAGGTGCAGTTGTCCACCTAACATCTAGCTCAGAAAAATGGTCAGTTATTTCAAGCTTGGGTTGCACGTGAAAGATATCGTAAGATTCCTGGTAGAAAGTAGGTGGTTTTAGGTCAATAGGTACCGTTAGATCCAAAATCAAACTTCCCTTAGAATTAGCCTCCTAAATCATTATTTCGACAATTCTATCCTCCAACATCAAGGGCTCAGGCTTCGGGACCTCCAGCATATTATTCACACCATATGATTCTCCGAAGTCCAGAAATCGTGGCTGAATCAAGATTGACTTGGGCACAAAGATCTCAGAAGTCAGCTCTTCCGGGTGCAGATGAGGATTGGGGTCACTGATTGAATCATCAAGATTTGGATCCTCCAAGTTAACCCCAACTGAATCCAAATCTTCAATAATTTGTCTATCAACTGGTTTGCCAGATTTTTCAAGCCCATTTGTCTCACTAAAATCCTCTTCCTTAATTTCAAGTGGGACTTCACCAAAAGATTCTTCACTCTCAGTGTCAAATAATCCAAGATCCTCATTTATATATGTCTCAAAACCATATGTCATTTCATGGTCTGTGGAGACATATTTTTCCTTGCTCCCTGGCTCGGGGATCTCAGGTGAATCAATTGGTTCATCCTCATATGGTTGCTCTAGCCCATCCTAGTCATCCCCAGTCTCAGAAAATGTATCCCCCCGACAGCCGCCTGAGCAGGTTCAGACATTGGCTCTCCCGAAGGGGGTTCATCTTGAGAATCATCCTAAGATTTCACTAATGCAACCACAAATTTCATCCTCAACCTCGACAATTTCCCAAGAAGAAACTCACCTAAGTCCCTATCCCTAACACTTTGGAGCAAATCCAATAGAGAACTATTAAGTTCATCAGTCATTTTGATCATAGGCTCTAGTGCTTCAGTGCATGGTGTTGGTTGAGCTTCTAAAGATTGTATAGTATTCCTCAAATTAGCCAACACCCTATCCTGGATCTGGTTCACCTTAACCGACTGGTTCGATTCTGGTTTCGGTGGGTTCAGGTTAAACTAAGGGAGTCAAGATGTCGAGGTTCTCGGGTCCCTCCCTGAAAGTAGGTCATTCTAGGTTGTTGAAAGGATGGTGGCAACCTATATTCAGTGGAATACTAGGGAGGGTAGGTGTTATAATCATGATATCATTCCTGATTGTAGATCGGGTTGGTTTGGTCATCAAAGGATGGAGATCCATAATCATTATAGCTCTAGGAAGGATAATAATCATAGTCTTGTCATCCAAGGTTAGGCCCTAGACACTAAGGTCCGGATTCATATCCCCAATCAAAGTCTTCCCGGATAGTGGATGGGTAATTAGAAGTCAAGTCGAGATAGTAATGATCTTAGGGAAAAGTGGTGGTAGGAGGATAGGATGTGAAATGTGTGTAGGATGTGGAAGGGTACATGGTGAAGTAAGGAGGGAAATCAGAAGAGAAAGGAGCCCTGCAATACAAAAATACAAGCATGTCCTTAGATGGGGTAGCCTAAGGTCAACTGACTCTCAAAATCCTTCCTAAGATTATGGACGATTTACTCTACTTATTTCCAGGTAATCAAACCAGTTAGAAGGAGGGACTAGGGAGAAGGTTCTTCCTTTGGCTTACACCTCTGGTTCCTAGTGTACCGCCCAACCGCAGTCGTTTGATGCTACTCCCCTAGCTAAACATCAGATTAACTAGTATGAGCTGGTTAATTGTGATTAATCTAAATCTGGATCCTGATGAGCGAATGAATCCTTAGGGCCAATGTCTAATTGATTTTAGTTAAGCTTGGGAAATTGGTGCTCTGGATTGTGATGGGCCCATAATGATTTGTTTGAGAACATGTGAATGTGCACAACCAAGAGTTTTTCAAGCAAGATTATTAATGATGAGGTGAGTTTTAGGATTCGAATCTTGTTTAATAGCTTTTAGGATTCAAATATTAGTTGTTTTCAACCAAGTTTTGTGAGGCAAACCAAGTTTGTTGTCGAAAGCATGTGTTCAAGTGTTTTCCTTTAAAAATCAAGAAAAATATGGAGTGCCTAGCTTGACCTAATTATTGAATCCTATGGGGCAGCTAGAAAATGAACCTCTTTTAGATTAGGTGGTGCGGCCCAAATAATTCACTCAATTGGCTCAAATGCACCACCAATTTAGGCACACCAAAAGGTGGTTAAGCTAATATGATTTCTACTCTTTTATGTGTTGAATTCGTGTATCGGGTCCACAGGTCGGAAGCCCGGTTGAGTAGATGAAAATCAATTCCGATTATGTGACTCAAATGTGAGTGTATAGAGTGTGTAAATTGATTCGTCCCACAGAAAATATCTTTTTGTTTCTTTTTATATAAGATGTGGGTGAGATGGGTGAAGATGGCAAACAAGACAAACAAAGTCTATCCTAGGGTTTATGCAAACACCTATGTAGATTAGGTCTTGGTTATGATTGTGGAGAAATGAACTAGTGGGTGGGAAAGGTGGGGGACACTTACAGAGTACTCTACCCACACTTTACTCCGATCTACCACACTTGGTTCTCCATGCTAGGGTATCTGCAAGACAGTAGATCAAATACAAGTAGGGTTAGTGCTATGTAAATGCAAAGAAACACAATAAACAATAAAGTAAATTCCATTGCCTCCCCGGCAACGGCGCCTAAATGGTCGGGCGTGTTTCGTGTGTTAGAAATCGAGGTTACAAGTAACCCGTAGTTGTAGTTGCAAAAGGTGTCAATCAAATAAAATTTATACCAAAACTCCAAGGGAGTCCCAGGTCAAACACAGGGAGGCAACATTTACTTTACGTGAAAACCGCGCTTCCTTTCATTTCTTTTTGGTATTTTAAGGTTTTGATATTTTTTTGTATTTTTGAAATAAAAAAAATCAAGCAAACATATCACAAGATAAAGATCTGGAGCAAATCTGATATATATTTCTAATGTCAATTACAAGAAACTATGAAAGCATATAAAGAGAGGGAGGTGATAGGAAATCTCCCGAATCGACTGTTCGGCGAGACGACGGTGCCTGGCGGAAGCTCGGATGAAGGAGGTGGGGAGTGGGACGATGAAGGTGAGATGCTAGAGGACGTCGGGTTGAGGAAAGCTTCGGTGTAGCTCTGGAATGGAGGTGAGAAGATGGAGTTGATCTGCTATCGGAATGTAGGTGAGAGGATCGCTCCAAGGTGACATATGAAGGGAGATGGGGAGTTGGAGGAGCATTTGGTGGGGCAAAGGTTCGCTACACTAATATGCACCCTTGGAGCTTGAGAATAAGATCTAATGGAGCATTGGTAGGCTTGCTAGAGCTTCGGAGTAGGTGGGAGTAGAGTTGGTAGAGATGGCTTGGAAGGGATGGGTTGTAGGTCCTTTTATAGTGGTGGAGAAGAGGCAAAAATCGGTATGGGACCATTAGTGACATGTAGGTCGTCGCTGGAAACGTCGCTATAGGCAGCTCATGCCCGTTGGTGCCCACAACTGGCTTTGCTGGCATGTGGTGAATTACCAACTGTTGTAAGCGTCGCTGTAATTCGAACTCACGTGTCGCTGTAGTCCACCTCACGCTGCACTGGCACCGCTCCTGCCTTGCCGCACGTGCGCGTGCATCCACGCTCTGGCGCTACGCGCATGCGTGCTTGCGCGACCGTACACGTGCAATGTGTGCGTGTGCTGGCGGCCTGGGCTGCACTACATGGCGCAGTCTGGGTCGTCCATCTTCTTGATGTAGCGGTTGCTACAGAGGTCGGATTGAGTTGATTTTCGCACCATTAGGCTACAATCGTCGACCCAAATCCATCCGCGCGATCAGATTTATCATTTGAAGCTCCGAATTATGTATCCTAGTCCATTGGCCGTTGATTTTCCTCGGACAGCATATGGTGCTATGAGACTCCGATAGAGGCAATTTCGGAGGTGTTGGACTCCGATCGTCGTCTTGATCACATTCGTACATTCGGATTGTCAATCCGAGGATCCAAAATAAATGTCATTCTCTCCTAACCACAAAAGGTTGCAATTAACCTAAATTATCTACAACTAATCGAAATGTTGAATGTTGCATGCTATGCAATATTTATAACATGAAATGCAAATCTAAGCCTAGGAACATGCTTGAATAGGCATTTTACCCTCAATAAATGTGTTTGCATCACTAGGCATGGGTGTATGATGGGAACACCATCATGAGCCCTAACTAGCTCCATTTGACCTGGAAAAGAGAATAAAAGCTCCTACATATCCAAATGAAGGGCCTAACTTAAGGAATAATCAGTCTGAAAGAAAAGTAAGAAACAAATGGTTAAATTACAATTTTACCATTGTAGTGCAACAACGGGATTTCTCAGGGGCTAAACATAGGTCAAATGGTCATAACAAAATAAAAAGTAGGTTGGTTCAATCAGAAAAGGGTTAATGTGAAATCTATGAATTAAATGACTTCATGTAACCCTAAAACAGACCCACTTAATTCAACAAGGTTCTAGTCAGGATAAAATTTATGGAAAAATATCCTCTAGGGCTTAGAACCTTCAAGTTGTTCTTTGGAACGTATTTTGACCTAAATAGGGTTCCCAGTCATATTTTCCCTAAATTGGGTTTTTGTCTAAAATGCCCAGTCAAACATGGTCAAACCAAAAATTCAACTTCACCATTGAGTTCTTGAGGTCCAAATTAGGTTTATACCAAAATTTGGACCTAAGGGGAGCTCACCCTGACCTACTTTGCAAAACAATTCAACATAATTAATTTTATCCCCCAAACTTTTGAAACCTTGTAGACACCCCCCTATCTTCCTCATCATTCTTTGCAATTAGGTCCCTCTGCCATTACAGCGGAGGAATCCTACTCCGGCGAGGATTCAAGGCGGATATCTCCTTGATTCCTCAAAGAATCCCTCTCAAATTTGAAAGGGAGATTCTCTCAGGAATTCCCGATCATGTGAACCCAATTTCAAGCTCTGATTTCCACCCAGTCTCTGATGCGAACGCATGAGAGATTTGGGTATCTCTCGACCTTCCAAGTGTGGCAAGGTTGCCATGCTTGGAAGCTTGCCTTCCAAGCACAAGGCCCTCTGCCTGCGACTATAAAAGAGGCCCCAGATCCCCTTGGTCAATTCAAGCTTATTTTGGCCTGAGATTACCCCCAAAATTCCTCCCTCCCCCTTTGGCCAAAAAGCCCATCAAGCTTTGGCTACTCCTCCTCCCTCTTCTCGTTGCTCTGCCACCATACCAGTGGCAGAGTTGTCTCCGCCTCCATCCGCATCGTGTTACACCTACGCCCACGCCTATCTCCCCCTCGTCATCGCCGCCTCTCTATCTTAGGATCTTCATCTCCAGTGATGGTATATACACGCCGTCTGCTCCTCTACTCCCCCTTCATCCAGCCACTCACAGATAAGTCTCCTTCACCTACTCTTTCTTTCCTCCATATCAATTTCTACTTTCACGCCCCGACAACCACAAACCACCGCCACCTTCTCCACCTCTGGTAGACCACCTGCAAGGTGCTTCCACTACTCCACGCACTCACACACCTTGCCAACTTCCTCGAAAGCATCGCCTCATCCCACTGATCATCTTCCCCCTCTCTGTTAACTGCCACAACCTCCGTTCACTCCCCCCGAACACACCCAACTTCACGACCACAGAATGACCTAGGCACGCATGCCCAGGCTGTCCCGTACCACAGCAGCTCCCGAGCCACGTTTGCCGTGTCACGACGAACTTTCTAAGTGATTTGACAGGGCCATGAGGCCATATTCATGTTGATAGGTATAGGGCCCTATCCGCCATTGAAGCAAGCTTGAAGAAGTTTGCTACCATCATAGCAGCCTCCAGGTGCCAGGAGACCAAGTCCCAGGTGTGTGGTCTCTCTTCACAAATCTAGTCAGCCCATCAATGTAAGGGCAAAGCATCAGCGGCTTCAGTAATAAGAAGAAAACTTGGTGCAGGTTCACGTGAGAAACTTTGGAGCGAGCAACGTGGGATAAATTGCAAAAGTGTTAGGGGCTTATCGCCTCCTAACACGGGGTGAGTGTTGGGAGAAATTATAGATCGCATTTTTGATAAAAGCGTCGTAGTATAGTTGCGAAATACGATCCAACAAAGATATTGTTTTGAAAATAATGAGACTTTGAGTACCGGTCATTCGTCTCTGGGAGGCGTTGCTTTTGCTTTTGAAATCGATCTTAAAGCCGCTCTACTTTATTTAAATGACATGCTGGTGCGTTATATATAGGAAGTGAAAGAACATGCACTTAAATCACGCAAATATGATAATCATTCAGCTCAAGGTGATTTCAAACACATAAGAGATATATATATATATATAATGAAATTTCATTCATCATGGGAGAGTTGTTGCACAGGGAAATCTAGAGGAAAGCTTATACATGAATGCTTAAAATTAAATCTAACTACAAGAAAACGATTGCATACAAGAATCAACGGGGGGATTTCGCATGCATCACTGGGGGAGAAGTAAGACTACACTACTAAGTAGTAAATATACGAAGTACAAAATCTAAATCTAGCAGAATGGAAGGGCATTCAGGGGTGGTCCCCGATGGCCTCTGAGTGGTTGAGAGAAGAAGGAGGGGTGGCCAATGGAACTTAGGCTGGCCCTTGGAGAGTGGTTGGGGAGCTGATCCAGCTTCCTAGCATGGAGATGGTGGCCTCCATGGTGGTGCTCAACTCGCGGAGGTGGAGTGAAGATGGAAGTGGCTAGCCTAAGTGAAATGGATGCCAAGGAAGTGAATGGGTGCAAATGGCCACCCAAGGGGTCTTTTTATAGACCTAAGGGAAGCTCTCTAGAGAATTACGGAATTCTCTAGAGAGGCCTATGGTGGGAGCTCGTGGGAGAGTGAGAGAGAGAGGGTGGAAGGTGGTTTTTAGATCCACCAAATGTGGATCTAAAAATTGAATGGCTCTTGGTTGCTATTTTTGGCAACCAAGGCAACCACACATGGTAGAGAGTTCTAGAGAACTCTAGGCTAGATATTTTCGTGTGGATGGTGTGTGTGGGTGTGAAACTTAGGTCGCTAGGTTGGTTAGGTTGGGTTCTACTGGGTTTAGGTCAAGGTAGGTCTCAAATTATGGTTATAAACCCTAATTCATTAAGGTAAAGTGCAATTAAACTTAATACATGTTTAATTGGGTGTGTGGAAACTTAATTGAGAGTAAAGCAACTCAATTAAGTTTGGTCTAGGTCAATTGGAGTCTCACTGAGTCCAATTGGACAGTGTGTGCTGAGATCAGGGCTCAATTGGACTCAATGAGTCTAATTGAATAGGCTGATGGAATTGACTAGGATCCAAGTCAATTAGGTTTAGTGAGGACCTAATTAGGTCCTTATGGAGGTCTAGAGGTGATGTACTAGGGTTAGGGCACCTTAATTTAGGTTCCTATTGGGTTGGAATTGGGTTTAGGGACCTAGAGATCCAAGATCAAGGCTTAAATCTCAAAACAGGAATTCGAGAGTAGTATCAGATGTCTAATAATATAATCAGACGTCTTATACTCAAAAATCAGAAGTCTAGACCTATTGTCTGGACGTCCAATTAGAGTCAGGAAAGATTTCGGGTTTGGTTTTGGGTATTCTGCAGAAATTAGACGTTTGATAAAGTGTCTAGACGTCCAATAACACTGCAGAAGTGGGTTTGAAGTGTGCGGGAGTTGGCTAAGGGTCCTGGACGTCCTAAAACTTATCTGGACATCCAGAGAAGGGTTGGAACTAGGGTTTTAGGGCTTCCTAGGGTTGCAACTAGGGTTTTAGGGCTTCCTTTAACCCCCTTACATTATTATTCCTACATCTAAACTAGGCCTTCTGCTACAGCTCTGTACAACTCCCGTTATTCCTGATCCAGCTTCAGATCCAGCTCCTGATCAACTTATTCCCTGCAATCGACATAATGCACTTAATCAGCACATTATAACATTATTTTATGCATAGCTAAAGGAAAGCAGTAAAGATGCAAATAATGTGTATGCATGCACGAATAACCCTAACTTATGTTAAGTCCTAGCTTAATCTAGGCCAATTAAGACCAATGATTGCTGCGCAATCATACCCCCATGCCTAAATCTTGCTATTCCCTAGCAAATGCAAGACTAAATTATTTACAGGAAGGGTCCCTAAGGGACTGGTTATTTCATCAAGTGTTTGCATAGAGATTTTCCTCCCTTTTGTTTTCATCCTATGCTCTAGAAATCCAGACAATCGTGAAGGTGCAGCTATGTAGCTTTTGCAACGGATTCGAGTGAAGACTAATACACCTCTAAAGCTTGTACTTGACCCCTAATAAAAATTCTAGCGGGATAGGTGGATTTCTTCCCTCAGGGTATTCAAGATATTTTATGAATTCCACCCTGGCTTTAGGCTTAGGTAGAGAATCTTTAAGGGAAAGGATTGTATATTTGGTGGCTCATTCTCACTTGGTGCTACATAGAAACTAGTACTACAGAATCTAAATTCCTGAATTACTAAGTAACTCAACTCAGAGAAAGACGAGAAAAACTATGCTCCCTTTTGATTCCTTTGTATTCATTCTCTCTTGCTCTTTTCTTTCTTTTTCTTAGAGCTCACAACCTTACCAGATTCACACATATGTTCTGTATTTGGTGGTCTCACTAGGCATTAACACTTTAATTGAGTTCTCATAACCCTAACACTAAGTCGGAATTCCTCAGCCATTATTCAAGCGGTCAGAAACACAAGAAAAATATGTTAAGGCCATATTTGGTGGAGCTTAATTTTATTTGGTGGTATTGCCTTGATAAACACTAAATATTCAATCTTTTCTTCTTTTTCTTTTTTTCTTTTTCTTTTTCTTTTTCCCATTTTTTTTTTATTTTTTTTTTTTCAGCATAACACAACTGGCATACATCCATGAACTTTATTAAGGTGGCATTATTGGGGATTGGTGGTACTCAAGAGACATTGGGTGGCTTATTTGGTGGAAGTGCCTACTCACGACACCGGGAGAGACGGATAGGACGGTGTATTTTTGACCTTGACATCAATACCCTCCTTCAGCCGAGGATTCCGTAAAGAATGGTCGTAACCATCCACCTTAGCCCAAGTTTTATGAAAACTCGCTCTCCACGTATTTGCCTTATTCGGTGGCTCTCACAATTTTGCACAAAATGCATACGCAGGAACCGAGTGCAAAAACTATGTCTCATCTAAGAGCATCATCACCAAATTATCTAGGATTCCAGATTCCTCGCACTAATCTTAGAGCACCAGTACACTCTACTCTCATCTCACACTATTTGGTGGATTTTTAGAGGAAAATCTGCCTGACTCCCAAAACATTGTCTAAGGGTTCAGGAAAAGAAGCATTGCTTCTTCTCGACAAACTGAAGACGTTTATCAGCCTTCACCGTGAATCCATTGCAAATTCTATGTGTGTGTGAAAAGTTGTGCTGGATTCCAGATTACAGGAATCTGCTAAAGGATAAAATCCCTAATGCATAAAATAATCTTATTCATAAATGCAATATCTATATATGCTATAAACATGTAACCTCATATAATTTGTACTTTGTGAATTTCCCATATTGAGTTATAATCAGCTTGACCCTAAATTTAGAGCAAAAGGTGAGCGGGTGAGTTGGAATTGGTTGTTGTGAACGATTTCTTGCTCCAATGAGAGCACTGGAGGTGGAGTCGATTGTTCTTTTATTTAAGGTCCTAAAGTACGTTTTGCATGCAGTTCCGAGGTTTTCCTAAGTGCTGGCACAAAAAATTTTTTTCATTTTTTTTGTATCTACCCCCCCATGCCTATGGTCTTGCATGTCCTCAAGCATGAATGTAAAAGAAAATAAATGCTGCAGGGAGAGAATGGGTAGAAATCACCAATAATTGCTCCTGAAATTATATTCAGCACAGGCCAACCTGTTAATATGCAATATAAAAGGGAACTATGTTAAAACAAAACTATGCTATGTATAAAAATGATGGTGGAATGTGGGGCGAATGGTATCTATATGTGCTGAGTTTAACGCCTCCAGCTGGGCGAAAGCTTAATAAGATGTATCAATTCTTGCATAGGAGCCGGTCAAAATTAGGAGAAAGATGTGCTCGTATGCTCCTAGAATCAGTGGTCCAGAGATGCGGACCGGCTAATTATGCACCCCTACTCCAAAAAGTCTAGCTATAAGAAAGTGTGGAGTGGTGGTGGAAAATAGAGGATAATCATAGGGGGGTCGTGATGTTGATTCAGCTGATTTATCATGTCCCACAATTCAACAAGAAGTTGCTGAGGGAGTAGATGAACATGTATCTCAGAACCAGAATCTGAGTCATAAGGATCCTCATAATGATAATTGACATCAAAGATCATGCCCTCTCCAGGCTCTGGGTCATATGGGGTATCCGTCAAAGTAGAAGATCTGTGGGGAGGTCACTGAAATCCTCGTCAGAAATTACTTCGTCCTCATCAGTACTTATCTCTGATTCATCAGAGGCTGTCTCTTCAGGCTCGAGGTCGAGCCATTGACTAGGATGGTAGGTGCGTCCCCAGCTCATTCTGCTCGAAGCTTCACCCTCATATGCATTGGGCTCCTCAGTAATTCCTACCTCAGGTAGCATATTTATTTCTTTGTTCGAGTTATCCATAGCTACTTTTGGTTTTTGGATGTTAGGATCAAGGATAGAAAGTGTCATCTTAGAATCTCTAATATCTGAATTAGGGTTGTAGGTGAAAGAAGAAGAGTGCAGATCAAAAGATGTTGGCTCTAGCACAGGTTCACCTACAATGGGAAGTGGTCTAGATTGATCAGTAGTGTTGCATGTAATGTTTGCCTCAAGACCCATATCCTCAATTGGATCTACTTCCCTTGTCTCGATCGGGTTATCTAACCCAAAAGGTGTCTCCCAGGATTCAGGATAATCTCATTGCGACTCAGTCCTGGAGATATCAGTCCTTTCCTCCTTAATTTCAGATGAGCCCATTCGTCATACTTCCTGCTCCTGTCTCATATCCATGCTAGATTCTTTTTCCCATGAGTGATCGTCGGGCATCTGCTCCCGAGAATCTTCTGTGTGTTCTTTCGACGTAGTTGTTTCAGATTCTTCGAGGTCTTCAATGCTATTTTCCACTTGATATCTCAAAAGCAATAGTTCTTGAGTATCCCGATTTTGTCCAATTCGCCTTGTTATCTCTACTGTTTCCTGAAGGAGCTCCATCACGACTTGTTGATGCGGAATCCGGCTTTGTCTTTGGTTCGGCTCAATGATAGCCTGGATTTCGCGTAGATAGGATGCGGCCTTTTCCTTAGCACTCGCTATAGCTCTCTGTATTCTATAATGTGGCCGCATATGCACCAGTAGCTCTTCAGGGGTTCCAGGGGGTGAATCAGGTCTACCGATGTTCCATGGGTGAGAAGCAGGAGTATGAAATCCATATCCTGGGTTATAAGATGCGATCCTTTGAGGGACCGACTGGTATGGGTCATAATATCCAGGGTTAGGATATGGGTTAATCATTTCGGTAACCCGAGGAGAAGGATCAAGTGAAGCGAAAAGTCGTCTTCGCCACCTTGGTTTCTAATGCCAAGGTTGAGCTGATTCAGTGACTCGAGCTCTCAGATAAGCTCGTGGATCCAACTCTTCTGGATCCTGATTAGGTCCAGATCCAATGTTAGCCATTGCGGCTCAGCAGATAGAAGAAATGGGGCGAGAAGATGTTCTGGGCGAGGTGACTCGCCTCCTTGGGAGTGGCTCCCAAGGTCCAACCAAGTGAGGTCGAAGTGACCTCCTTCCGTGCATACACCACCCAACCCCTGGGTTAGTGTAGCCACGCAGAACAAGGCTAAGGACCTGTCAATCAAATGGTCCTTATAAATCAAGTGACCAGATTTTTCGTTAGGTATTTGAATTCCTGAAGATAAGTTTGTCGTACAACCGACTGAATGTGAATCTCACCTCTCAAGCTAACCTAGCCAGTCTGGTTACGAGGGGACTGAGGGGAAGGTTCTTCCTTTGGCTTACGCCTCCGGTTCCGTTGACCCTCGAGCCGTGGTCGTTTGACACTACCCCGCAGACTTAGTCACCAGGTTTGGCAAGAGAGATTAAACTCATCTAGTAGTACGACAACGAACTCGGGTTGATTTCGTGTTTTAAAATTAGTTTTTAACCCATTTTCTTCAGTGGGGTTTGTGGTGAGTGGCCCACAAGGTGACCAAACTCACCGGCTAACTAGACATGATTAAGTCTAGGCTAGCCAAAAGTGTGGTCTCTATTTGTGACCCTAAAGGTTCAACCTAAGTTGCATGCACTTCTAGGGTTTTTTTCTCTATTTCAGTAGACCACAAGAATAATGTTGATTCTCTGATAGTAATTGGAATCCAATTAATTTTAAATTTTGTGAGTAGATTCCTTTTTCAATTATTTTTTCAGACAATATTTTTTTTGAATTTTTGCTATTTCAACCAAATTTTTACGAAATTTTAAATATCAGCGGGTCAGACTTGGAAGTTTGACCCCTGAACGGTTTTTCGCTTTGAAACATTATCAAATGATCATCAAAAATTTGGAAAAAATATGGAAAATAAAGTTATTAGATCGGCCTTCAAACCCCACCATTTTTAGTCAAAACAGATTCATGGATTGCTCGGAATCGCTTATGGAACTTTGAAAATTTTTGAATCTGGATCTATCTGACACCCGTGCACTTTGAAAATTTTCAAAAATTTTATACTTAGAGCTTTCTCAAAGTAATGGTGTCATTTGAAAGATGGTTTGAAAATGAAGGTCTTGCCCGAATTTTAGAATTTTTCGCTAACGGATTTTTCGGCAATTGAATTTTTAGCTGAGATTTGAAATCTGGCCGAAAATCGGAAGGTGGTGGAAAAGCTTTTAAAGAGGTTTGAATTCAAGCCTTCCACCAAAAATGCTTCCTTTTTTTTTTAATCTTTTGCACTTTTTCTTTTTTTTCAAAAAGAATTTTTCAAAAGATTCAACGAAAATCTCTTTTTTTTTCTTTTTTTTTCTAACCTAGATTCAAAAGAAAACCTAATCTAGATTATTTTCAAATTTTTTTCTTCTTGATTTTTTTTTTCATGAAAATGAGAAATTTTTTTTTTTTTTACAAAGAATTTTTCAAAGGAAATTACAACAAGTAAATCTACTCCTACGGTTCAGAAAGAGAAACCTAATCTAAGATAGTTGATGTGCACCTGGTTTTTCTCCGTCACGCTCGGTGTGTGCGCAGATCCCATTTTTCTTCCATGTTATCCTGCACATAAAAAAAAATGAAGTATAGGCAGATTTGTCAATGATAAGTAAAAGATCGAAATCAAGAAAAATGACGTTGCCTCCCCGGCAACAGCGCCATCTTGTTGGGAGAAATCATAGATCGCATTTTTGATAAAAGCATCGTAGTATAGTTGCGAAATATGATCCAACAAAGATATTATTATGAAAATAACGAGACTTTGAGTCCCGGTCGTTCGTCTCTGGGAGGCATTATTTTTTCTTCTGAAATCGATCTTAAAGCTGCTCTACTTTATTTAAACGACATGCTGGTGCGTAATATTTAGGCGGTTAAAGAACAGGCACTTAAATCACACAAATATGATAATAATTCAGCTCAAGGTGATTTCAAACACATAAGATATATATATATATATAAAATGAAATTTCATTCATCATGGGAGAGTTGTTGCACAAGGAAATCTAGAGGAAAGCTTATACATGAATGCTTAAAATTAAATCTAACTACCAGAAATCGATTGCATACAAGAATCAACGGGGGGATTTTGCATGCATCATTGGGGGAGAAGTAAGACTACACTACTAAGCAGTAAATAGAAGCAGTAAATATATGAAGAGCATAATCTAAATCTAGTAGAATGGAAGGGCATTCAGGGGTGGTCCCCGATGGCCTTTGAGTGGTTGAGAGAAGGAGGGGCAGCCAATGGAACTTAGGCCGGCCCTTGGAGAGAGGTTGGGGAGCTGATCCAGCTTCCTAGCATGGAGATGGTGGCCTCCATTGTGGTGCTCAACTCGTGGAGGTGGAGTGAAGATGGAAGTGGCTAGCCTAAGTGGAATGGATGCCAAGGAAGTGAATGGGTGCAAATGGCCACACAAGGGGTCTTTTTATAGACCTAAGGGGAGCTCTCTAGAGAATTATGGAATTCTCTAGAGAGGCCTATGGTGGGAGCTCATGGGAGAGTGAGAGAGAGAGGGTGGAAGGTGGCTTTTAGATCCACCAAATGTGGATCTAAAAATTGAATGGCTATTGGTTGCTATTTTTGGCAACCAAGGCAACCACACATGGTAGAGAGTTCTAGAGAACTCTAGGCTAGATATTTTCATGTGGATGGTGTGTGTGGGTGTGTGTGGGTGTGAAACTTAGGTGGCTAGGTTGATTCGGTTGGGTTCTAGTGGGTTTAGGTCAAGGTAGGTCTCAAATTAGGGTTATAAACCCTAATTCACTAAGGTAAAGTGCAATAAAATTTAATACAAGTTTAATTTGGTGTGTGGAAACTTAATTGAGAGTAAAACAACTCAATTAAGTCAAGTCTAGGTCAATTGGACTCTCACTGAGTCCAATTGGACAGTGTGTGCTGAGATCAGGGCACAATTGGACTCAATGAGTCCAATTGAATAGGCCGATGGAATTGACTAAGATCCAAGTCAATTAGGTTTAGTGAGGACCTAATTAGGTCCTTAGGGAGGTCTAGAGGTGATGTACTATGGTTTGGGCACCTTAATTTAGGTTCCTATGGGATTGGAATTGGGTTTAGGGACCTAGAGATCCAAGATCAAGGCTTAAATCTCAAAATAGGAATTGGAGAGCAGTATGAGACATCTAATAATAGAATCAGACATCTTATACTCAAAAATCAGAAGTCCAGACTTGTTGTCAGGACGTCCAATCAGAGTCAGGAAGGATTTTGGGTTCTATTTTGGGTATTCTGCAGAAATTAGACGTCTGACAAAGTGTCTAGACGTCCAATAACACTGCAGAAGTGGGTTTGAAGTGTGTGGGAGTTGGCTAAGGGTCCTGCATGTCTTAAAGCTTATCTAGACGTCCAGAGAAGGGTTGGAACTAGGGTTTTAGGGCTTCCTAGGGTGTTGTGACCTAATCTAAGGGTGGCTAAGGCTTGGGGAAGTCTCTAGGCTATCCTAAGGCTAGGATAGACCTAAGCTCTTCACATTTTGCTGCTTTGGTTCTACTTAATAGAATAGAAAACCTTTAACCCCCTTACATTATTATTCCTACATCTAAACTAAGCTTTCTGCTACAGCTCTGCTACAACTCCCGTTATTCTTGATCCAGCTTCAGATCCAGCTCCTGATCAGCTTACTCCCTGCAATCGACATAATGCACTTAATCAGCACATTATAACATTATTTTATGCATAGCTAAAGGAAAGCAGTAAAGATGCAGATAATGTGTATGCATGCATGAATAACCCTAACTTATGCTAAGTCCTAGCTTAATCTAGGCCAATTAAGACCTATGATTGCTGCGCAATCAGTGAGGTCCCACTCGCGCACTCACACCTTGTTTGCGACCCCACGCTATGCGGACCTAGTATCCGATCCGACTACCCGCACACTCCTCGCCCACCACACATTCCGGGGGGCTGGTCACAGTCACGCCGACCTAACCCGTACACCTAAGCAGGCTCTAGGAGAGCGAGCCTAAGAGTGAAGAAAGAGAGGAGAGTCCGCAGGGAAGGTATGGGTTAGGTTTTGCTGACCAAGAGGGCGAAGCGAAGGAAGAAGAGGAAGCCAGAAGCCAAGGAAGAAGAGGAAGAAAGAAGCCTCAGCAGTGGCTAAGGGTGACGTTGCCAAGGAAGTAGGAAGAAGGAAGGAGAGGGAAGCTTCAGCAAGAAATGGAAAGGAAGAAGAGGGCTCAAAGCAGAGAGAGAGAAATTTGAAAGAAAGTGAAGCCAAGGCCAGCAAGAAAAGGAAAGGAGGAAGAAGCCAGGGCTAGTAATCAGAGAGATAGAAGAAGAGACAAATCAGAAGAATCAAAGATAGAAGAAGAAATGAATCAGAAGAATCAAAGAAAGAAGAAGAAGAAAAAGAGAAAGCTCAAGCCATAAGAAAAACAAAGAGGATTATTTGGTTTTTACATTCGTCTTCATATTTTTGAGATTTTATATACAATGAAACCCTTTCTATTACTTCATAATTTGATTGATCATTACATTTTCATCAAGTTCAAAGTTGTGTTCTTAGTTTTTAGATCCCTATTTGCTCCCTATGTTCAACCTCGGATTCATATTTTTCGAGTAATAAACTTTCATTTGTTTTCAAAGCGATTTCAACTATACTGCAGTGCATTTGTTTTATAAACCCGATTTTGCTTTGGACAAAACACTAACTCCATTGTTGACCCCACTTTTTCCTCCAAAAATCTCCCTGATCACCACCATACACCTAAGCCTACAACCCATCCTAACCCTCCAGCTAACCCTCCTTCTAGAAGCCCCCTTGTTGGTGCCAACTAGTGGTGTCTCTCCACCTCCAAGAGTCACCGACACCACCATACCCACCACCATACATGACCTTTGAGTTGAGGCCAACTCTTCATAGCCATAGAATCACTAAACACCTCCTTATTGCAATCAAAACCATCCACATGTCCACACCAACCACCCCCCTCTCCACTTCTATATATACCCACCTAACCACCACCATAAAGATCATCTTCTCCATTAGTTTTGGTTTCACCCAAACCACCCTACATCCCCTTCCATTCATGCCAAGGAATAAGAAGAGAAGAAGATCAAGGGGGCAACCTACGCACCCCCTTGGTGCCTTCTTCTGCTCCTTCACACTTGTGCCATGCCAAGGAGGAGGTCACCACTAGAAGGATGGCTAGGCAAGGAGGAGATCTTGATCAAGGTGGTTGACATCGACTTAGGAGGAGAAAGCTTGGAGGAGTCATCATATTGGAAGAAAGTAGGAATTCTTTTCAAGTATAGGAGCTGCTGTGCTTGGAGCAAGGACAACTCCTTCACCATCTTTGGAGGACTTTTCTTCATTTTTACTTTCTTTCTATTAGTTAGTTTAGTTTCTTCTTTTTTTGTTGTAAGAAACATTCAGCTACTTGTCCCTTACTTTCCTAGTAATATAAATCATTTAGTTTACCTTTCAACTTTCATGCCTTCTAATTAGTGTGTTCTTCTTGTAGTAGTAGCTTAGTGCACCACACCTTCTTCTTCTAATTACCCTGAGCACACTTGCTGGGGTGAGCTTAGAAGAGGTTTTCTTATTGTTACTTAGGGTTGGTGATAGGTAGTTAATATTCACATCAAATACCCGATTGTTTGAAAAACTATAAAAGCAACAAAAATCAAATTCACAAAAACAAAAGTGTGGATTTGAGAGGTGAGAGAGAATCAATTCCTGTGATTAACAATTTGGCTTCCTTGGATGACCCTAGATACTCCACTATCTAGGTATTGCAAATTTTAATAGTTGATTGCGGATTTAGCTGTTACAATGACACTATTTCGCATATTTAACAAACCATGTAAAATTTGTGTTAGGAAGGTATTATGGGGTTCCTAGGTCTAGAAAATGGGATTGGTAAGATGGGATATGGGGGTTTGTTTTGTTTTTAGACCTACGAAATAGGAGGATACAATGGATGGTGTGAAGGCTTTAATGAAGAGGATGTTGGAATTGTGTTTTGGAGTTTAATGGTTGTGTTGTAATGGGGCATCCCCCGGTGGGTGAGGTGGAGAGTAAATGGGATGTTCATTGGAATTGTGAATAGCTGATAAAGAGGATTGGGAGGGTGTGTATGCATCAATTTTCCTTGGAGCTTCTTCAAAACATGTGGAGGCATGGATGAGCTCATAGCAAAGCTTGAGCTTGAGCACATTAATTGAAGTAGGGAGCTCATTGAATGTTGGTGCTCAATTATTTGTTCTTTTCGTTGAGCTGGTTCCTAGGGTTTGTAAGTCTCCTAAGTTAAAATCTTCATCTCAAATTCTTCTATTTATTCTTCTCTTTTCTCCTCAGCCTTCAATACTATCATCATCAAATATCATCAATTAGTGCAAGAACACAAAATTATGTAAATTATGATGCAAGCCTATCTAAAATGCAATTTATGCTAATGCGTGTAATATGCTCATGAAATTAGACTAAGATGAGTGGGGAGTTAGCCAATTATAAACAAAGGCAATATAAAATGAGGTTAGATTACACCCACATGCCTATCTTTTTCTAGTCCCTAGCAAAACTAAACTAAATGCTATTTATAAAAGTAGAATTAGGACCTAGTTACTTAGGCATTCATTGTTTATCGACAACAGGAAATTCATACTAAGGACATAATTCCCAATGACTCAACAACACCTGGGTGCCTACCAGAATGCAGTCTGCCCCATGTCCTCGCCTTACTCTGTACAAAAATATTAGAAATAATTTTTTCCTTTATGTTCTTTTCCAATTTTTTCTGACTGTTTGAGTACAAAGTTTCTGGGCAGCCTTTTACGGCTACCCTTTAACGTCCCAAAATCCAAGTGCCAAGTCATTTCAGTGTGGGTAGGGTCACTTTGATCTCATAGACGTAATCACAGTTCGATGCAAGTACAGGCACCACTTAAAATTTGCCAAAAATAAATATTTTAGGTCAACCCCTAGTCAAACCTTATCAATAGGGTACCATGTATGGTACCTTTAGATTCCTCTCGTCACAAGCTTTCCAACAACGCTTGTTTTGTGCGAATTCGAGGTGTACAACTCAAGTTATGACATAAATGTATGGTGAAACAAACATAGGGGTAATTTCGTTATTTTTCCCAACTAAGCCTCACTCTAAATAGAATTTGGGTTTATAAATAGGGCCTACTTGGACTTAGGGTTGTCACTAATTCCTGGGGCCACCAAAACCTAAGAGAGAAGAAAAGATTTAAGATTTTATTTAGAAATCTTAAATCAGAATTCCAGGGCTCATGTGAAAGGGTGCCAAGGAGGGTGGTTGGGAAGCTTCCTTGGCATCTTGTGAAAGGGTGCCAAGGAGGGTGGCATGGATGGTGGTCAGGAAGCTTCCTTGTCACCATGTGAAAGGGTACCAAGGAGTGCATTTTAGGTGCCAATGGTTAGTGGTTTTAATGTACGTGGACTTCCATTAAGGTGGAAAGGGAGTAGGGTAGGAGCTGAAGTAATGGAGGAGCTACCTAAGCTAGCTAATAGCTTAGCTAAGTAGTGGCAGGTCTGATGAATAGTCAGGAAGAGGTTTTGGGTGAATACAAGGCTTGAAGTCTTTGATGTTGTTGACCACCGATTTAGAGTCAGAATTGTAAAAAAAATTATGGTTGGGAAGAGAATCTAACAGCATTGTTTCCTCCACCAAATTAGATGTTTCAATATATGACTCCTCGAAGAAGTCATCATCATCTTGGAATTTCCTAGAGGATTTGAAAATATCTAAAGTAATTATTTGGTCCGTGCAAGCGATATCCATTTTACTCATATGACAACTTATGTTTGCTTTCGCGGTGGCCAAAAAGAGTCAACCAAGAATGATAGGGTTATTGATTAGAGATTTAGGTACCTCAATGTCAAGGACCAAAAAATCTACGGGTAAGACATTGTTCGAAACATTGACAAGGACATCCTTGACAATCCCCTAAGGTTTGATTGCAGATTGATCAGTTAGTTGTAACGTAACCTTGGCAAGCTTGAGATCACCGATCTTAAATTCCTCGAATAGAAATGTGGGGATGATATTGACTAAGGCATCAAGATCCAGAAGGGTGCGGTTAAATGTAGTATCATCAATAATCGTAAAAATCAAAGGTGCGCCTGTGTCCTTCATCTTAGGTGACGGCTTGCTCTATATGGCAGAGCTTACTGTTCTGAAAGATGCACTCTTCCTAGGCTTTTATTCTACCCTTTTGGAGTACAGATATCCTTCAAAATCTTAGCATAAGTAGGGATATATTTGATTGTGTTTAGGAGAGGGATGTTGGTCTAAACTTGCCCAAATAATTCCATGAGATCCTCATTTGTGGGCTCAAATTTTTTTCTTCTATTAATGGTGTAGTGAAGAGCTTGGGGAAAAGGGCCAGGAGTCCTATCATGATAATCAATTTCTTTTTCTCCCTGAGTGATGGTTTTCGGAGAGTGGACTTGCACTAGGGTTGTATGGGTTTCATGAAGTTGGTGTGAAGGCTCAAGATCAGTGATTGTTTTTCCATTCTTGAAAGTAACTACATTGGTTGTTTGGTTGTTCTTGGGAGGGGGTTGGGGGGCCTAACGTTGCGGGAAACCTGGTGAGTGCTATGATAGTAGGTTGGTTGGAGGCTGATTAGTATGGTTCTGATTTGAGTGCCTACCATTGTAGTGGTTCCTCTAATTGATACGGTTGGGTATGGGCTGGGATGTTAGATGAACTATAAGTCTCTAGGTTGGATGTTCGACGCGTAAATCATGTTTGAAAGGATTACTTAGTTGTATTATAGTGCGAAAACATGTCGACAAGTAAATTTATAAAAATCGATGAGTACTAGCATTTGTAGGAAAGCAACCACAATTTATGCAGAAGCTTTTCAATAGAACTTGCTCTAAACAAATATTTATATATGTATATATGTATACGAATCAGATATCATGCATTTAGAAGATCAAAATTTTATTGTAATTAGATAGAGTATTCACAATAGAGAATCCTACTAGAAATAGATAGATAGTTGGAGAGTGAGATAGTGGGAGAGAGAGATAAAAGGAGGCAGAGAGACGACGTCTCTTGCAGGATGCTTGTACAAGATACTATAGCACCTCAAATCCAGAGCATTGGGATGAAGGTTGTAGCAGAGTTGCAGATGGACAAAGAATCGCAGAGAAGAAGGTGGAAGAGATGTTTGGAGTTGATGGAAGAGATGCCTTCAACTACAGTGCCCTGGGCATTCTTGTATAGTTTTAATGAGGCGTAAAGTGGGCATTTTGGCCCTTAAACTCGTGTAAAAACTCCATTATGATTAGATCCATCGATCGGGAGATCAACGGATCAAATATGGCCTCAAAATCACCTTATTTGTGCCCTCTATGCTCGGATTCAACCTGGTGGCGACATGTGGCATGCTCTGGGGCCTTGGATCAGGATTGAATGCTCCAAATCTCTCCTCACATGCGCTCAGCCACTTTTGTTGTCTTCACGCTCAGCCGCTTGCCTCATGTTAGCATCGCATCCTCGACCGTTCGATCTTACGATCAAATGACTCAGATTCATGCTCGCACATGCTTTTGAATTTGCTTTGACTTAACTCATGCTTCGCATTTCCTTCGAGATAAAGGAAACATGTACGTTCGTTCATTGTGCACGTGTGGAATTCAACATTCTGCCATGGTGCACTCTCGACTCACCACATGGCTTCATCCCCATGCTTCACTCATGAACCAACGAAGCTATTTAATCTGTGCCTGATTTTACACGAAGCATCACTCGAATGCATACCGATCACTTCGCAGCGAAGGTGCTAACCAACTGGAATGGGAATGGATAGGACAATGTATTTCTGACCTTGACATTAATACCCTCCTTCAGCCGAGGATTCCGTAAAGGACGGTCGTGACCATCCGCCTCAGTCTTAGTTTGATCAAAACTCACTCTCTATGTATTTGCCTTAATTGGTGGCTCTCAAGAGATTCGCACTAAGAACTTGTATGCAGAAACTGAGAGTGAAATCTATGCTTAACTCTGAGTATCATTATCTAATTTTCCAGAAGTTAAGATTTCTCATACTATCCTTTGAGCACTGATTGCACATCAATCATGCAATCTAAAAGACCTGAATTGAGCTAGATTCTAGCATAACTTTGAGTCAATACATACATAAGCATCGTAATTCGCATACTTGTTAGTTTAGTATTCATATAAATAATATCATCATTTTATGACTTAAAAGAGTGATGATTTTAATCGCAGATGATTCAAAGCTGCAGATGCTAGATCAGACCAGACAAGTCTGATCAGAATGATGATGGAAGTCCAACACTTCTGAAATCATCCCGATCAAACAACCAGAGCATCGTGTGCAGTCTATAGAAGAATGGAGGTGACGGAGCCAATGGATAAAGATCCGAGCCACAGATAAAGGATCTAACCACACGGATGAATCCAGATCGACAATCGCAGTCCAACAGCGCAAAAATCAACTTGATCGGAGGTCTATAGCACCAAATACACAGAAAAAAAAAGATGTACGGCCATGATGGTGCCACGTGGCACCATCACAACTGCTCCCTCACCACCGCCCCATCTAGGAAGGCCGCACCGCATGCTATGGGTCGTTGGATCTTCATCTAATGGCCACAAGAGCACCACATCACCTGCCCTGACTGGATAAGGATAAATACAAACAAACAAGTATATATAGCAAAGGGTTTGCATAGAGTAGTGGCCCGCTCGCATGCGCGTGCATGCGAGGGGTGCATGTTCGAGCCCTACACTGTGCGAAATTGAAGCGAGGGCATGCGGACTCAATAGCAGGCGAATGTATGCACTGAAGCACGACAACATGGCGAGATGAGAGCGCGTAGTGGGTACGCGTGATCTCACACGGTTGCTTCAATGCTAAGGCAGCGGCACTCGTTACGATCAGACGGCTGACATTAAGGCAAGATTAAAGCTTGAGCGACGAGAAAGAAAAGATGAAGGGCATGCGAGGAGGAAGCAAGGCTGTGCAATCTTCGATTCATCGTTCCTACGGCTGCCATGTGTCATCCCCAGAGCAAATCCGAGCATAGAAGGAAGTTTGAAGTCTATTTTGAGGCTGAATCAGAGTCGTTGATCTCCCGATCGAAGGATCTGATTAGCCAAAGGGTTGTTGCACAAGATAAAGGGTTAAAATACCCTTTTTGCCCTCCATCAAAAATATAGAAAAAAGCCCAGTGCCCCCCAGTTGAACGCATCAACTTAGAAGCTCCCTCTCCCATCAACTCCAGATCTCTTCTACCATCTTCTCTGCAATTCTCCATCTCGGTGCTTTGGATCTGAGGTGCTGCCACATCTTGCACAAGTATCCCGCAAGTGGCATCATTTCTCTGCCACTTTCTTCTCTCTCTGTCTTTCTATCTATCTATCTGTCTCTATTAGCATTTTCTACTGTGAAAAACTTTATCTAATTGCAATAAAATTTTGATTCTCTGAATATCTATTTTATACATATATACATATATATATATCTAGTTAGAATTAGTTTTATTGAAACACTTCAACAAAAATCAAGACTGCCTCCCTACGAACAACCCAGTACTCACCGGAGTTTTATAAATTTTTTTGTCAACGTGTTTTCACACTATACTACAACTAAACAACTTTTAAACGCGAATTATGCGCCGGACAAGTTGGCTTCATTTCTAGGGAGGCAAAGGAAATTTTTGAAGCTTTTCGGTGCATATATGAGATTTCTAACTCACTACAATTTTCGTTGATTTCGTGTATGCAGGAAACGAAGAAATCTGAATCAAACACGACAATGGAGAAAGTGCAGATTTGAACCTTAGGTAAGTACTTGTAGTTTCGATTAGTAAGATTCAGGATTTGCTTGAACCCTAGGATTTGTTATAATTTGTTTAGTTACTAAAGAAAAAACAAAAAAAAATTTCTCTTAATTTTGGTCTGAAATAAGACTTTATCTTAAAAATTAAATTCCCAAAGATCTGCATGTCTAAAACTTAAATGTTTACTCGACGTAGATTTCAATGTTATGAACAACATATCCAAATTTTGGTGCAATTAAAGTTATAGAAAAATTTTGAAAATTCATGCATTGATCTATTATCAAAGTGGATTTTGTTCCTAATTTTTCAGAGTTCAAAATATCATAGGAATTTTTGTAAAACTCTAATTGAAGTGAAATTTGTGACACTGAATTTCTGAAAAAGTCAGGAATTTAAGAAAAATCTGAGAAAAATATTTTTTGCTTGTTTATTTGCATGAATTATCTGATCATGAACTAAGTGTCAAAATAGACTACAAAACCCCAGTTCAATTTAAATTTGAAAAAAATAGAAAATGTGCAATAAAATTCTTTAAAAAAATATTTTATAAGTGACTAGCTAGTGATGGAAGAAGACCAATTGATTGCATTACTTGTATTGCACCACTCATCATTTTGGGCCTAAGCGAATCATTTAGAACAATCTGTGCTTAGGGTTTCATGCTAAGGATAGAGCACACTTGCATTTCTACACTTAAAAGAAATCTATCAAATAAATTGAGATTTGCAAAGCTTTTGTGTGCCTCATCAGAACCTTTGTTGAAAATATTTAATCAAGTGAACCCTCAAACACTCTAACACAAGCATTTGAATCTTAAAAGATACTTTGTCATAAAAATTTTCCTGTGAACATTTTGCCTGTGCACTTCACACCTCTAAAATCAATTTTAAGGGCAAATACCCCCTTAATGCCCATCATATTCAAAAAGCACATCAAACCCAAGCCTAAAATTGAGTAGACGTGCCCTAGGCAGGACTAATAGACTTAGGGACTTGAAACTAGATTGGGCTAAGGTCAAGGCCTTGTCTACTTGGACCCACTAGTGACAAGAAAGGTCAGTGCGGTAACCAAGTTAACCTTTAGTGGTGTCCCGCTATGCAGGGTGTCCTAAGGGGTCCCACCCTTATAGCCAGGTAAGTAATTCAAGGGTTGATCTAACCAAGTCGTGTTTTGGGGAGGCAAGATCAGGCCTTATTAAGGTTGACACTCTAAGGACCAGTTTGATTGCTTGCATTGAGTGGGCAGGGTTTCTCTCATCTGTCTTCTCTCTTATCTACAGACATTCTTCTGGTGTAAGCAAGGTAGAAGATCTCAAAATCCTAATTTTCTACCACCAATAGAAAGAAATCCTAGGAGAAGACATATTCATCCAGGATTTGAATCTAAACCCTCTGCAATGGCTAGTCATCACGAGGAAGAAGAGATCGATGAACAAAATCTAGATCCTATGACTCTCTTACAAAGGCAGATCACTAAGCAAGGCCAGCATCGTGACTGACAGATGGAAGTCATAGTGTAGGCCATCACTCAACTCCAAAATGGAAGTGTAGATCGGCCCCTCAAAGACTTTTATAACCCTCCTAGTGCCCAACCTGAACCCTTTGTTAGGATACCTCAGAATGGGGAAGATTTTGAACTCTAACCTTAAATCATTAACTTGATTCCCCACTTCTGTGGTCATGAGTCAGATGACCCCTTCCACCACCTTGAAGAGCTCCTACACATAGGAAAATCTTTTGGCCGTAGGAACATGAATGAAGGCACCCTAATGAAAAAGTGTTCCCATTCTCCATGAAAGATAGAGCTGCACATTGGTTGAAAACAATTGGTAGACCAATCCTAACTTGGGAATACCTGAGTGGCACATTACTAAAGAAATTCTTCCCCATAGGAAAAACTAATGCCCTTAAATGAGCCATAACAACCTTTAAGTAGAACCCTGGGGAACAACTAAATGAGGCTTAGGAGAGGTTCAATGATTTAGCTAAGAAATGCCCACATCATGGGATTCCGAAGTGGCACTTGGCCCATATTTTCTATTATGGGTTGAGTGATAATCTAAAGAATTTTGTTGATGCGGCATGTGGGGTAATTTCCTGAGTCGAGATGCTTAGGGAGCCTTTCAATCGCTTGAGAAGATGAGTGAAAATTCCCTCAACATTGACTTAATGTTTGCCTTTAATAGGGCTAATCAACCAAGAAGCAGAGTTTATGAAGTTAACAACAATTCATACTTGGTTGATTTAGAGCTAATTGCATAATGTTTTGACAAGGTGGAACTCGTGGGAAAGAATGTGGAGAATTTGGATAAAAAATTGGGTAATCTTCTAAACGGTGGGAGTTCCTTAGGTATACTATCTAGATTAACCATTATGCCAACCCAAGGAATGAATATGTTAGCCCACAACCAACTCCCAAACCCACTAGGTCAAGAATCAATTCACAACATCAATGACCTAACAATGACTCCACCTATGAGCGAACTGTACTTTGACCCATCTTTTTCAGGGTGCCAAGGAGGCACCTTGATGCCCTTGAATTCTGAACTTGGCAGCTCGATGCCTAGTTATCCTGTGGATGCGAATACACTCCAGGGTTACACTAGAAATGAGCCTTATTCAAACACTTACAACCTTGGATGGCGCAACCATCCTAACTTTGCTTGGTCAAGTCAGAAAACTGCCCAGGGTCCTAACTTGACTAAGCCAAACACTTATGGTAAACCTAGTAGGTATACACAACCACACACATATCAACCACAACCTACTTAGGAGAAGCAGCCCTCGGATTTGAGTCTAGTCCTCAAAGAAATGCAAGAGATGAATATGAGAAATACGGAAGAGATGAATCAATTGAGGACAAAACTAATGGGACGACTAGACCAGCTAGCTGATGATGGACAACACAAGATTCTACCATCCCAACCCATCCACAACATAAGAAATTTTAATAGGGTTAACCAAAGCAACACATGGGAGCAACAAGCACATGTAGTTCAACCTACTCCCTAGCACCCACCTGGTTTTGCCAACCCTACTCAAGTGATTGCACCATAAAAATACACCTGCAATTGTGCTGTCTTGTGCTATTTCCTAGCATTACCAGTGCATATTAGGCATCCATAGTCGCATTTGTACAAATACATGCATGCATGCATTTAATTAAGAGGGGAGGAGAGTAAATAAAATGGCCTCACAATTCACGTGTTGCTCAAGTGCTGCCTTGCAAAACTTCCATCTTCATTTCTCATTTTTTTTTATTTTTTGACTTTCTTCCCGCAGCTGCAAGGCATGGCATGGCCGGATCTTCTTCTTCGCACCTTGCCCTGCAGCTGCATGCCCAGCCTCTCCCTGCCATGAGCCATGCCTAGCCGCATGCACAGCCAGGGATGGCTGTGCATGCTTTCTTCTTCTATAAAAGCAGGATGGCTTCTTCTTGCAAGGGAGAGCCTGGTCCAGCCAATAAAACCCAACGTAGCTTCTTCTCTAGGCAACCATCTCCTTCCCACTCCCTCCATACGCAGGCCCTCCTCCTCTAAGGAGACACTCAGCAGGTAGGAGTAACTCACGGTGGTGCACACCAACCACCGTGAGAACACCACCGCCCAGCTCATCAAGGAGCCGGTGGGCTTGGTGGTATTCCCTGTTTCAACTTTTCAAGCCTTTTTAGCCATTGGAGCAAGGGCTTCAAGCTTTGAAGCTCAAAGCTCCGCACGCAGCAACAGCAGCAAGGCAGCAGCAGTCGCCCCAGCACTTTCCGCGCACGTCTGCAGGCCACCCTCGCCTCCACCGCGCTCGTGCAGGCGCCCTCGCCTCCCACTTCTTTGCCCTGCACTCACCTTTCTGCCCACAATAGGCCATCGCGCACCCCTGCAGCGGCCGGCCAAGCTTTAGTGCGTACACCAGCCAACACCCGCAGGCCACAGCGCACCCCGTTGCGCTCCTTCGCCCGTGACCCAGTCCTCTCCACGCGCTCTGTCGTGACCTCCCACCCGCAAGCCACCGGCCGGCGCAACCCTTCCACACGCGCGCCAGCCCGCGTGTGCCAGCCACAAGCCGTCCGGACTCACAGCACCGGACGCAGGCAGTTGCGCGGTTCGACTGGCCACTGTAGCCACTGTTCACGCGTTTCTGCAGAACACTGTGGCTACAGTGGGGTGACCGGTAAGTTTCTCACTTATCCGATCACCCGGCGCGCCGCTACCAGCCACTGCCCGCACCAGTGCCCAGCCCCGCACCCGCTCCAGCGCCCGCCCACTCGTCTGCGTGCGCCCGCGTCGCCCGTACCCACCCGCGTCACCCGCTCCCATCGCCCACGTATGTCTACGTGCACCCGCTGCAGCTCTCCGTGCAGTGCTGTGCGCTACGGTCCTCTCCACGCTCACTTCATCCCAACACGCACGTCGTCGCGGGCCTATGCGCAGTGCGGTGCGTGAAGCCTCAGATGTCGGCCCCACTACTGCAGACGACTTAAACGCCTCTCTTTTCCTCAGCAGAAGCCCTCTCTCTCTCGTACTCTCTCTCTCTCTCTCTCACACATATAGAACTCTCTCACTCTCTCTGCACACACACACACACACTCTCACTCTCGTACACACACCTATACACTAATATATACAAACATATATATTTATTTATATCTATATATATTTATATACATGTAGATATATCTGTGTATATATACTTGTATCTATTTGTAGTAGTACCTATATAACTAAGTATTATTATAGGTATCTACATATATATATATCTATATACATGTATCTACATATAGTAGTACCTATATAGCCAAGTATTATTATATATATATACATATACATATATCTATATACTTATATATATATATATATACACACATATATATCTACATATATACCTATACTTATATACGTATACATATATATACACATATACTTATATATACATATATAAATATACATACATTTATACATGTCTATATATATATATACATATTTATCTACATATATCTATATATACATATATTACTACATACATACACATATATATATATACAACTATATAGTATCATATACGTACATATACATAAACATATATATATATATATCTATACATATATCTATCTATACATTTAGTTACATACCTATATATATATACATATACATGCATATACATATACATATATATATATACATATAGCTACATATATACCTATATATTTATAACCATATATACATATAGATATATTTACATATATACATATATATATATTTTCACATTACTTACCATACATTGTATCGTGGGAATATCTGCACCAGTTGCTGATATTCCTCGATACACACGTATAAAAAGCGTGGTCACACACATTTTCCTCCATCCACCTTGCACTAAACGTGGCACTTAGTACTGTTGGTTGTGTCTTTCTAGACGACGTCCGACTAGACACCGTGCTACACTCCATCTCCACCTCCACCCCCACCCCTTTACACATATATAATATATACATATATATATGCTATATTTACTTTATTTTTGTTTCTGTTTCCTGCCAATAAAAAGATAAAAAAAATATATAAAAGAGAAAAGATAATCGTTGACTTGTAGGTACTCCATCTTGCGAATAGCAAGACCCATTTTGGAACCCTGATTTGGATCAAAGCCGAGAACCTAATTTTTAGGGTACGCCTCAAGGCCAAGAATTATCAGAGAAAAATCTAAATAGAAGAACACCAAAAACACAATAAACGAATGGAAGAGATTCGTTGTAGGAAAGCCGTAGAAACTTGACTTGTAACCCCACATTGCTACGTTCGACCTTGGGCCTTAAAGTGGCCAAGATAAAATCAAGTAGGCCAGGTAAAAAAAAAATTTTGTAAAGAGATGGTTAGGCTCGATTTAGGTTAACCACTATACACACTTCAACAATAAAATTACCATATCAACGCACCTATCCAGGTCCGACCACCATCTTTTCTGGCGCCATTGCTGGGGAAGTGCGCCTTCAAGTAACTTTCTATTCCATTCCTTTCATTTTTCTCTTCTCTCTTCACGGGTGTCTTTGTTTTTGGTGTGTAGGTAAACCTGTTGCATGGAGAAGATAGGCAGACGAAGTCGGAAACATGGGCAGATCCAAGGGGGGAATGAGAGCATGACGACACTGACACCGCACTAGAGCTTTGCACACATTGTCGAGCAAGTAGGTAATTCTTTCATAGCAACCTAGGTTAACTTGTCACCTTAATAAAAAAAAAAAAAAAACTAAAAGCTAGAAAAACTTCTTGGGATCTCTTGGGGCAAGTGGATTAAAATTCACTTGTTTGATTGATTGTCTTTACTTCCACTGCCCTGGGATTTCCCGCCTTACTTCGCATAGCGAAAATCCAAGAATCTTGATTCTTGAATTTTTCGCCGTGGGAAGTATTCTTCGAGGAAAACATAAAAGGATTGATTGCACCCCTCCTTGCCTCACTTATTTGGAAATTGGGGATCACATTTTTTTGGTGGAGAGACTTGGAATTGAGTTGATTCTAACCCCACTAGGACTTTTCACTTGCCTAAGATTCGATCCCGAATATTTCAACCCCAACAAATTGATTTTCTTTATCTTTTGGTTGAGCCTTGTGTGTGGAAATCCTTTTGGTGATTGGGAGCACTTGAATTGAAGTGCTTTGGATCCCTTTCACACTAATTTAAAACTAATTCGTGCATCCACACATAGAAATCTCCATTTAGGGAAGCCCATTGCATTTTAGCATGCATTAACCAATTGACATTGAAGATGGATTTGTTGGGCTTAGAAGAAAACCTGTATTGTCTCAAAAACCCGGAGATTGGTTGAATTGGTAATTCAGAGAAATCCTAAAATACATACTGCCTAAGGCTGAATTCTAAAAACCATTCACCAATTAAAACTTCAATTTGGGGAGATTTCACCGTTGCATGCTTGTTTTACACACTTTGAAAAATCAATCACTTGGGCATTACCCGTAAATAACACCCTTTACATTCCAAAAGCACTTGATCCTAAGCCTCTAACTAAAATTGGTAGCAACATGACCCTTATTAAGGATTGGACGTCTAACTACCTACGTGTAGCGACTACGTGCTGGTGAGGGTTCTAGCATGCTATCGGGTGTCTAAGACTGGGGAAAACGGCCTTTCAATCTGGCCCTGTGGTTCTGCGCTGCTCGCATTTGGTTTCGTAGTTCATGATAGTAGGTACATAGATCTTTAGGTCTAAGGGCACACTGTAGAGGTTAGGAATTTGATTGAATTGATTTGTCATCAAGTGTACCTTTGCGGTGTCATTTCTCTCATCTCTTTTCCCTTCTTATCCCCCCAATTCTTCCTACGGTAGTGCATGCTTGGGAGGAGGTCACAAAATCCTGAACTGTTTGAATTGCCTGATAAATTTAGAAAAGAAGTCAAATCGTCCTTTTCCTCCACAAACATGGCTGCACGCCCACCCCCAAATCCCGAGGGAGGAACCTGCCCTCGGAACCCACCAGGTGGTTGAGCCTTAAATCCCATAACCTACCTCCAAGCCGAAATGGAAATGTATAATGAACAAATTGAAGCCACTAGGGAAACATTGGAGGAAATGCAGAATCCTCCCGAATGGGAGGAGCCTAGGTCTCTTAGCTCTTATCAGAATCCTGCTGCTACAGAGACCATAGGACAAATTCAGGTCCCATGGGCGGGGACGACTTTGAACTAAAACCTAACATAATTGGCCTAATAAAATTTCACTTCTATGGTCTTGCAAGTGAAGATCCTTTTCTCCACTTGGAAGACCTAACCCAATTAGCTAAAATAGTTAAACCAAGAAATATCGGGTTACCTATAGTCCTCATGAAAATGTTGCCGTCTTCATTTCGGGATAAAGCGCCATAGTGGTTACGCACCCTTGGGAGAACTATCCACTCTTGGGAAGAGATGAGAACAACGTTTCTCAAGAAGTTCTTCCCAATCGGGCGAACTAATGCGCTTCGTCGTGCTATCACTTCTTTTACGCAACAAAACGGCGAACAATTTCATGAGGCATGGGAGAGATATAATGACCTCCTCAGGAAGTGTCTGCACCACGGTCTGCCTAAGTGGCATATAGCCTAGATTTTCTACTATGGGCTAAATGAGACTTTAAAGCAGATTGCAGATGCTTCCTGTGGAGGGAACTTTATCAATAAAGATGAGAATGGAGCATTTGAATTGTTTGAAAATATGAGCGAAAACTCAATGACCAATGCCTCCATTGTCACCTTTAATCGTACCAGCCAGCCCCGAAATGTCCACGAAGTTGACACAAGACCCTCCCATTCATCCACAGATCTTAGCCTTATTGCACAAAAATTGGATGAAGTCTCTGTCGTGCATAAGAAGCTAGATGAGCTTCTGGCCAACCCCACCCGATCTATGGCAAACACCCCTGCTTCACCACTTCATCACAATCCAAATTCTTCCAACACCAGGCTTATCCTGAGAAACCCCGTAAGACCTTCCTTACCGAGTGTCGCGCCGAGCGACTCGATAAGTCATGTGGATCTGGCTTCTACGAGCCAGTATTTGGACATGGAGGACCAAGCCTCAGTATGCTCGGACACATATTTACATGCGGACACGTCTTCTGGCATAGAAGACGCTTGCGCCCTGATGTAAACACATTTACACTACTTAAAATGTCTATTTATGCTTGTTCTTAAGCATAGGATTGCATTTCATGATATAAATATTGCATAACATGCATCATCTTGCATTTAGAGTAGTTTGAATAAAATGGAGGTTAATTGTCTCCTTTTATGTGCTTGGACAGGGCAAATATTTTATCAGGGCCTCGGATCAAAGATCCAACCGTATGGATGTGATCAGGGTGACGATTGGAGTTCAACGACTCCAAGATCGCTTTAATCAGGCATCCATAGCATCAGACAGTGACCCGGGAATCCTAGAAGATCAAGGGCCAGGATGGTGTAAATCTGCACTTCAGATGATAAATCCGACCGCACGGATGAATTCGGATCGACGATCGCATCCCAATGACATAAAAATCGAGTCAATCCGACATCCGTGGCACCATCTACAACTTCCAGAAGATGGACGGCCAAGATAGCACCACATGGCGCCATCTCAGCTGCCCAAACGGCCGCTTGCGTCTTGTGAAAGCCCCGTGCCCGATCGCTCTCCGCCATTGGATCTTAATCCAACGGCTGTGGGTGCTCGCGCTTAAAAGCGTCTGCTCAACCTTCCGCGGCCCATAGCGTAGTGGTCGAGCGCGCTATCGCGAGCGCCGGGCACGAGTTCGAGCCATGGCGAGGAGCGGCAGGCACGGGTGATTGGGCGCGGGTGGAGTGTCAGATGGAGATCGGACGGCTACGTGCGCCTGATAACGTCGACGTGCGATTGGACGTGCGATTGGACGCGTAATCAGATGCTCGGGCGGGCGCGTAATGCAGCGGGAGAAGGCGCTACTTAAGCCATCTGATCTCGGGATCGAACGGCTAAGGATCGCTGGACGTGCATGGACGTTGATGAGCGGGCATCCGAAGAGGTGCGCGTGGGCATTGAAGCTACGCCCACGTTGGGGCTTTAGTGACGGATTTATCTGTCACTAAAGACCCCTTATTTATTATTTTGAAGTTGTAATGTCCATTTTGCCCCCACTCCATGCAACTATAAAAGGAGACCCCCTCCATACGAAATTCTCATCCCTTCTTTCTCCTCTCTACCCCTCCAAAGCTCAAGAGAAGCTTGTCCCACACCCGGGATGCTTCTTATGAGATAAAGTCCAATTTTCGTTCCCCTTCAGAAGTGGATCCCGCGACGACGACTATGTACTGTTTCGTTCCCGTTCTTCTGCTTCGTCCTCCTTCATCCTGCTTCGTTCTTCTTTGTCCAGGCGTCGTCCCGTCTGGCTCGTCCTCTGAGTAACCGTCGAGGAGGATTTCTCTCTCCCTATTCTTCTTACCGCTTTCTAGTATAGATTTACCTCTTTCTAGAGTAGTTTTGCTCGTCCTCCAAGCAATCGTCGAGGAGGACATTTCTCCCTCCATTCTATTAATGCTTTCTAGAGTAAATTTATCACTTTCTAGAGTAATTGTTTTATGCTTTTTAGTTGTAATGAACAATCTCTTCAATGAAAATTCCTTATTTATTCTACATCTTATTTTGATTTCTTTGTGTAATATTCTCTTTCTCTCTTACTATCTCTCTCTTCTATTTATCGTAAATAATTAGATAGTTTTAAATTGAATTATTCTGTGGCAAATAAAAAGAAACGCGTAGTTTTCAAATCAAACGTCTGCCTCCCTTTGTTCGACCCAGAATTTTAATTTCGGTATAAATTTTATTTGTTGAACACGAATTCTTCGCTTTCGAACTACAACGACAGGTTTTCCAAAATCAAACATGTAAGCGTAGCGATTCGCAAAAACCGTTCAACATTTTGGCGCCGTTGCCGGGAGGCGACGCTCTTTAATTTTTCTTCGCGTTTTGTAACTTACAAATCATTTACCTCACTTTTCTCCTTTCTTATTGTAATTGCAGGTACTCTTTTGAGACGAGCAAAAGCGGTAGATTGGAGTAAAGTGCTGTGGAAGGTTTTGTAAGTTATCCCCCATTCTTTCCCCCTCCATAGATTTCATTCGCCACATTAAATCCAAATCCCAATTAACCTAGGTGTTTGCATAAATCCTAGGAATAGTTTGGTTGTTTGGATTTCCAATCACATTCATTCCACCCTCATTCATAAAAAAAAATAACAAAAAGATAATCTTGTGGGGTAATTTTCAACAAACACACAACACACACCCACATTCAAGGCACTTGATCAACTTGATTTATTTTCTACTCAACCGGGTTCTGATCCGTGGAACTGGTACACACAAAGCAACATATACCAGAGTAGAAATTATTCTAGGTTAACCATTTTTGAGTGCCTAACTTGGTGGTGCATTTGTGGCCAATTGTTTGAGTTGATTGGGCCGCACCACTTCAAATAAAATAAACTCATCAAGTAGCTGCCTGTTAGGTTCAACTTTTACGGATTTACCAGGCACTCCACATTCTTTTTAAACTTTAAAGGAAAACATCTTCACCTGTGCTTGCAGAACGTGGTGTGCCAACGAAACCTGTTTGAAAACACCTAAAGTTAAATCCGAAAAGCTACTAAGCAAGATTTGAACCTTAAAATTAACCACATCAAAAATAATCTTGCTTGAAAACCACTGGTTGTGCACACACGCACAAATCAATCAATCTTTAAGGGCACAACCCATTTAAAGGGCCCATCACATTCCAAAGCACATTCAAACCTAGCCCTAAGTAAAACAGAGTAGACGTTGGCTTTAAGGATTGGACTCGCTCTTCAGAACACAGAACGAGATTATTTTCGATTAGTCTGTTTCTACTGTTAAATCTGATGTCTAGCTAGGGGAGCAGAGTCAAACGATCGTGGCTGCGGGGTACACTAGGAACTGAAGGCGCAAGCCGAAGGAAGAACCTTCTCCCCAGTCCCTCCTTCAAACTGGTTGGATTGAACAGACAAAAGTAGATCAAATCGTTCCTTTATCTCAAGACGGGTTTTGAGAGTTTGTAGGTCTGTAGGCTAACCCATTTAAGGACAGGTTTGATTGTTTGTATTGCAGGGTGCCTTTCTTCTTCCTGAGTCTCATGAATCCTTCCACATATTTCACACATTCCCGCTTCTTCCCTCCTGTTGTGAATTATCCTCAACATGACGATTATCCCAACTCGTATTGTAATCAACCATCAGTTAGTTGGGATAATTCGGATTGCGGATACAATTCCGGACCCCCGTGTTTAGGGTCTAATCCTAAACACTTTGATTCTGATTTCTATCCTTCTCAGAGCTACATTGATTATTGATCGTCTTCCTTTCATGCACAACCTAATACGATCTACAATCAAGAAGGATACACCGATCCTTACCCATCCTCTGATTTCACTGCCTTTAGGTCATCACCATCTTTTCAACAATCTGAAATGACCTATTATCAGGAAGGGTATAACGAATCTCAATTCGTTAATTCCTCTGCATTGATGTCAAACCCGCCCAACCCTGAACCAACTCATTTGGTTCAGGTTACTCAGGTTCAAGATAAGGTTCTGGCTAACTTGAGGAATATCATTCAATCTTTAGAAGTTCAACCAATACCTTGCATTGAGAGATTGGAGCCCCTGATTGAAATGATTGATGATTTAAACAAGTCTTTGTTGGATTGGCTCCAGGATGTTAAGGATAAGAACCCGGGTGAGTTTCTACTTGGGAAATTAGGAAAATTGAGGATGAGATTCGTGGTTGCTTTCATTCAATCTTGGAATAATTCCCAGGATGAACCCTCTTCAGGAAAGCCAATGACAGAACCCGCTCAGGCACCTGTTGGGGGGGACATGTTACGAGGCTGACCAGATTGAATTAAAACAACCAATGAAGGATGATCTGATTTCTTCACCTGAGATCCTTAAGCCGGGTTACGAGGAAACGTATGTCTCCTTGGAACAGAAAGTGGCAAATGATTTTGGGACATACATTGATACAGATCCTGATGGTGAAGATTCAAGTTGCGAAGTCTCACGTAAGTTTTCTGAACACGATTTCTGTGAGACGATTGGGCCTGAGGAATCTGATAGATCATTTGATAGCCCAATAACTGAGGACACTGATCTTATTAGGGCACACATTACGGATCCAGAATCGTATTTTCTGGAGGAATCAATTCAATGCCCTGATTATCAGTTACACCCTGTTGAGCTTATTGGTGATTCTAATTCTGAGATAATTAGACCCAAGTCAATTTTGATTCTGCCACATCATTGAGACTTGGAGATTTCAGACGAGGTGATGAATATACAAGAGGTCCTGGAATTTGATACGCTGAATGAGGAGGATAGGAGCTGGGAAGTTTTGATTTGGGAAGTTAATTTTGGAGGAAATGGAAGATTATGTCGAAGGGTTCCTTTTAAGCTGAATTCATCAAATCAAAACCCTTACGACATTTGTTTCGATGATGTTCAACTCAAGCACACATTCAACGATTTTCCTTTTGAGCTTCAATTCTCTGTAACCCGACTTTTTGGTCTTGGGTTGCATCTTCATAAATCGCAGGCCTGACCCCGCTTGCATTCTGATTTTAGGTTTTGGGTAATTTTTATCCAGAACCTAAGATATTCTCGATTATGGGGTGTGGGTCTGCACCACAAACTGGTCCACATCTGTGGACCTCTGCTGACAGGTCAGAGGATTCTTCTGTTCATTCTAATTCTGACCTGCACTTGTGAATTCTTCATTTCTTTTCCTTGTATAGTGTGCCTAGCTGAAGGCACTAAACTCAGCACATATACAGTTTTTCTTAGTTTTCATCTCGGAGCGGACCTGTCATTCACGTAATTCAAGTGCTTTCTACGCTTTTCCACTCTGTTTTATGTCTTTTTAATACAATGAGGACATTGCATTAGATAGGCATGGGGGGTTGGATATTCATCTCTGAATTCATTCGTCAGCTCCGTAGATTTGTTTTATTTTCTTTAAAATAAAAAAATCAGAATTAGGAAAGAGAATTTGGGTTTAAGAAAATTTTCAATCTTACGAAAAACTACATTAAGATCTGAACACAAAGACCCTTCAGGTCTTTGGACTTAATCAGCCCATGTATCCACTAAAATGTGGATTTGTCTTTCGAGTCCTCGCCATCTTAATTCTATTATAATTGGAGTAAATAAGTTTGGGTGATAAGTACACGACTTATTAACCCACCCTCTGATTTGAGGGAATTTTGCGTCTTAAGCATCTACACACTTTCTTTGCACTAACTCGTTGTTCGGCGATTCTAACGGAAATTGGGTAGCTAATGAACCTTCTAGGGTGATATGGCTGGCAAGTTATCGTGGGTAACAGCCCATAGGTAGGTTGTCAAGAGCCCAGTCACTGGACCATTCTCTTTTTCCAACTCTTAGGTAAATCTTAGACCAGGGAAGCCGCCTACTTAAAAAAAAAAAAATGAAAAGGAGAAAAGAACAAAATGAAATAAGCCACACTTCATCGCACGAGTATGGCTGGCAAGTTGTCGGTGGTAACAGCTCATCGACCGATTATCCAAAACCCAGCTCAGAAAATGCACTAAAAAAAAATTCCCAAAACACTTAAGAAGAAGCGGAGAAGTAGAATAAACTGGGGAGATATACATTGGATTCACCCTTGTGTTGACCCCGTAAAAATAAAATAAAATAAAAGTAGGGAGAAAGCTACCGGTCGTAAAGATACACCTTTAGGCAAAAGTCTTTCTTTGGTCACCTAGAGGCATAGAAATCCGAAGTCCGTTTTACTTGCCGGTCAACGAGTCTATCACAATCACAATAAGATGCTTAAAGCTTAGGGTTCTCATCAAATTTTGGGTGAGTTGAAAGGCCGTAGAAAGCCACTCTTATACCTGAAAATTTGAAAATCAAAAAAATTAGAAAAGAGAAAAAGAAAATTTTCTTTTAATAAGGCGAGGGCTTGAGGTGGTCTGCATTTTGGCTGATACTCGGGCACTATTGTGTCTTTGAAAGTTCAGTTCCTAAGTAGACAATTTCTTAATGATTGAAAAATAACTCAAGTCCAAATAATCTAACCTAATTCTTTTATAAATAGCAAATACTTTTTGCTAGGGACTAGCAAAAGATAGGCATGGGGGTATGATGTAAACACATTTACACTACTTAAAATATTTATTTATGCATATTCTGAAGCATAGGATTGCATTTCATGATATAAATATTGCATAACATGCATCATCTTGCATTTAGAGCAGTTTGAATAAAATGGAGGTTAATTGTCTCCTTTTATGTGCTTGGACAAGGAAAATATTTTATCAGGGCCTCGGATAAAAGATCCAACCATATGGATGTGATCAGGGCGACGATTGGAGTTCAATGACTCCAAGATCGCCCTAATCAGGCATCCGTAGCATCAGACAGTGACCTGGGAATCCTAGAAGATCAAGGGACAGGATGGTGTAAATCCGCACTTCAGATGATAAATCCGACCGCACGGATGAATTCGGATTGACGATCGCAGCCCAACGACATAAAAATCAAGCCAATCCGACATTCGTGGCACCATCTACAACTTCCAGAAGATGAACGGCCAAGATAGCGCCATGTGGTACCATCTCAGCTGCTCAAACGGCCGCTTGCGTCTTGTGAAATCCCCTCCCCCGATCGCTCTACGCCCTTGGATTAAGATCCAACGGTTGTGGGCGCTCGCACTTAAAAGCATCCGCTCGACCATCCGCGCCCCATAGCGTAGTGGTTGAGCGCGCTATCACGAGTGTCGGGCGCAAGTTTGAGCCCTGGCGATTGGGCGCGGGTGGAGAGTCAGATGGAGATCGGACGACTGCACGCGCCCGATAGCATCGACGTGCGATTGGATGCGCAATCAGACGTGCAGGCAGGCGCGCAATGCAGCGGGAGAAGGCCCGACTTAAGCCTTCCGATCTCGCGATCGGACGGCTGAGGATCGCTGGACGTGCATGGATGTGGATGACGGGCAGCTAAGGAGGCGCGCATGGGCGCAGATGCTACGCCCATGTTGGGGCTTTAGTGATAGATTTATTCGTCACTAAAGAGCCCTTATTTATTGTTTTGAAGTTGTAATGTCCATTTTGCCCCCACTCCTTGCAACTATAAAAGGAGACCCCCTCCATATGAAATTCTCATCCCTTCTTTCTCTTCTCTACCCCTCTAAAGCTCAAAAGAATCTTGTCCCACACCCGGGATGCTTCTTGTGAGATAAAATCCAATTTTCGTTCCCCTTCAGAAGTGGATCCCGCGACGACGACGGCGTGCTGTTTCGTTCCCGTTCTTCTGCTTCGTCCTCCTTCATCCTGCTTTGTTCTCCTTCATCCAGGCGTCGTCCCGTCTGGCTCGTCCTCCGAGCAACCGTCGAGGAATATTTCTCTCTCCCTATTCTTCTTACCGCTTTCTAGTATAGATTTACCGCTTTCTAGAGTAGTTTTGCTCGTCCTCCAAGCAATCGTCGATGAGGACATTTCTCCCTCCATTCTTTTAATGCTTTCTAGAGTAAATTTATCGCTTTCTAGAGTAACTGTTTCATGCTTTCTAGTTGTAATGAACAATCTCTTCAATGAAAATTCTTTGTTTATTCTATATCTCATTTTGATTTCTCTGTGTAATATTCTCTTCCTCTCTTACTATCTCTCTCTCTTCTATTTATTGTAAATAATTAGATAGTTTTAAATTGAATTATTCTGTGACAAATAAAAAGAAACGTGTAGTTTTTAAATCAAACATCTGCCTCCCTGTGTTCGACCCAAAATTTTAATTTCGGTATAAATTTTATTTGTTAAACACGAATTCTTTGCTTTCGAAATACAACAACAGGTTTTCCAAAACCAAACAAGTAAGCGTAATGATTCGCAAAAATCGTTCAACACACCCTAAAGAATAACCCGTTCTCTGCCACTTATAACCCAGGGTGGCGAAATCATCCAAACTTCGCATGGTCCAACAACCCGTAGTGCCAAAACCCCGCAGGTGGACCAATGCGACTGTCTGTACCCGTCATCCCAAGAGCCCAATCTAATCCTATGGCGAATCCACCATCAGGCCCTTGCGTACTGCAAACAGAACATGCATCAAGTCCTCTTGATAAATTGATGCAGATGATGATGGGAATGTCAAAGCACCATGAAGAGAACATGACCTCTCTTCAGCACCAATTGGCGCAACAGAATGCTGAGATCAGTCAACTACGCATGGTGACTCAATCTCTGGGCACTCTTCCAGCCCAACCTGTTCCAAACCCACAAAATTTCATACCCCGTGGTCCTCAACCACATGTACATCCTTCTCAGTGGTAGGTTAATCAGATTCTGCAGGGTTCGAGCATTCCACCCGGATTTCAGGCTAATCTCGCTGCAGCAACGCACTCTTATGTCCCTATTGCGAACCCTCCTCCGCCGTATGATCCCACTGGACCTGCATCATCCAATGCTATGACTACGAGGAGCGGTAAGCAGACCGTCGATCAGCCTCGACTTGATCCTGGCCTGTCTTCTTCATCGCCCTCTCATTCAAGATACGCACTGCATTCGCGAGAGGAAGATACACCCAAATTGGTGCCAGAATCAATTCCATTCCCTGAGGCTCTACTGAGGGAGCCAAAAGGCAAAAAGAAAGATACGTAGGCCTTTGATAACCTGCGTAATTTCTTCGAGGATGTAGAAATCAAGGTACCCCTGCTAGAGGCTATCGACCACATACCTACTATCGCATGATTTTTCAAAGACTGCACAACACGTAGGTGACGGTCAAAGAAAACCAAGAATCCGGCGGTTCTCTTGCCTCATGCTAGTTGTGCTATAATGTCAAACCTACCACCGAAGCAGAAAGATCCGGGCACACCGCTCATTTCCTGTAGCATCCAAGGTTGCAATTTTAATCGTGCCCTGCTTGATATAGGATCTTCCATCAATCTAATACCGACCATCATGCTCGAAAAATTTTCCTTGGGAAATCTGAAATCCACCCCTGTCACATTACAGTTGGTAGATCATTCTGTTAAAATCCCAAAGGATGTGGTGGAAGATGTGGTGGTTAGGGTCAACAGTCTCTATTTTCCTGTTGACTTTCTTGTTTTAGATATGGAAGTTACTAGTTCACTTTTTGATTGTCCGATCATCCTCGATCGACCTTTCTTGACCATAGCCCGTGCCCATATCGACTGTGAGTCAAGCTGTATTGAGATTGCAGTTGGATTTGAAAAGCTCAAGCTTTGCATCTTCAAGGTAGCCAAGAACTTTGATTGCGATTGTATCGAGGATGACACGTCTGAGGAGGACATGGCCGTCAATGCGTGCATTGGACTATTTCGGACCTATTCTGCCTGCTGCGGAATACCTATAAACATTGACAATTGCCTGACTGACACAAATTGTGACGTTCCCCCATCCCTCCCATGTCCCGTACTGTCTCTTGACTAGACTTCTGACGAGGTTTTCTCTGCTTCCCATACCTCGTGGTCTGAGTCATATCCGGGCTACTCACCGCTGGTCCACACTCTTGTAGACCGGATTGCCCTTTGTTTCCCGCCAAATCAGGCGGAGTTGCAAATCAACATTGGGACCTTGAGCCCATATACTTCTCACTGGGCTATTCCTTTTTGGATCCATCTATCTAAGAAGCCCCTCTTCTTGGCCAATCTGTGGGCCAATTTCTTCCTCCTGACTTGTGCTCCAATCTACCTGGGACACTCTCGTCCCATGAAATGCCAGACCTTTCACCATCCACCATCACTTTTCACACCACTACCACGATCACTGCACTTTTCACTTCACCACCCACCATCCACCATCCCTACCACCCTGCTGTATACCCTACACCTCAGCTCTCGTTACCCGATCTTTCATCCTTTCTCTACCTTTCCCTCCATGCATATGAGGACATGGCATCGTTTGGCATGGGGGGGTGGATAGGCATCCATAGGATCTGGGTATTTTATGGTATCATCCAGTTTCCACCTATTTATAAATATGTAAGAAAGATAAAAAATATATATATAATAGTATATATATATAGTGTTTAGTAATGATCTGAAAGCTGAAACAAAAATACAATAAGTGTTTATGGATATTCAACCACTGTTTTGAAGACTTTCCAGGCCACAGAAGCTCGATTCGCCCACGCTTGGCTTAATTCACTTGAGCATTGACAAGATAGATCGGAATCTCTCCTAACTAAGGATGTATTCTTGTACCTGAGACACCAGTATGGGATCCGTTGGTTTGCTTCTACTAGAGAGCCTAAGTAATCTCGGTTCGCACTACACATATCAAGAAAGACCAGGTGAATGTCAGATCCAACCCTAGTGTTCATTAGGGAAGGTGGAGTCCTTACCTGTGCGTGTAGGTAGACTTTTTATCCCAGGCTTTAGACTTGTGTTTAGGAGACTCTTTCAACCAAAAAGGAACTCTGCCACCAAAAAGAAAAAAAGGTGTGCTCCTCCAAATAATGTTGTAAGAGATATACTGACACATGTTTCCAAAAAAAAAAAAGAAGAGAATGATGCAAATAAGTCAGTATATCTCGCAAATGTCTGTAAAAGTCCCTACCCTAAAAAAGTTCTTCAGGGCAAATACCCTGTTCTCTTTGAGCCACAAATGTTAGAAAAAGGGAGTTGAGTGTCCATCATCTTTTTAAGGGTCAATCCGAAGACATGAGCTAAAACTGGGACCAACCTGCACTTAAAAATTTGTGAAACCCTGGGCTTGTGTCTTAATGTTCATCTGGTCAGTCTTGATCCTTCACTAAGCACAAGCCATAACCTCTTGAGCTCTCGAGTACGGTAAAAACCTCCTGGGACCTGGAAATCATACTTAAGGTTTAAATATCAGGAGTCCTGCTTAGTCGAGAGATGATCCATGTCTTGTGAGACTTAAAGTACTGGTAGTCTTCTCTACAAATGGTTCTCACAATATCCAACAATAAACACACCTATGTCTCCTCAGAAGAAAATTTTCATCTTAAAGATCATTTCTAAATACAACAAAAGAAAATGTTTTGCTAGGGACTAGCAAAAGGTAGGCATGGGGGTATGATTGCACCGCAAAAATACACCTGCAATTGTGTTGTCTTGTGCTATTTCCTAGCATTACCAGTGTAAATTAGGCATCCATAGTTGCATTTGTAAAAATACACGCATACATGCATTTAATTGAGACGGGAGGAGAGTAAATAAAATGGCCTTGCAATTCACGTATTCCTCAAGTGTTGCCTGGCAAAACTTCCATCTTCATTTTTTATTTCTTTTTGATTTTTTGACTTCCTTCCAGCGACTGCAAGGCATGGCATGGTTGGATCTTCCTCTTCGCACCATGCCTTACAGCTACATCCCCAGCCTCTCCCTGCCATGAGCCACGCACAGCCGCATGCATAGCCAGGGCATGGCTGTGCATGCTTTCTTCTTCTATAAAAGCAGAGTGGCTTGTTTTTGCAAGGGAGAGCCTGCTCCAGCCAATAGAACCCAACGCAACTTCTTCTCCAGGCCACCATCTCCTTCCCTCTTCCTCCATACGTAGGCCCTCCTCCTTTTAGGAGACACTCTGCGGGCAGGAGTACCTCACGGTGGTGCACACCCACCACCGTGAGACCACCACCGCCCAGCTCATCAAAGAGCCAGTGGGCGTGGTGGTATTCCCTATTTCAACTTTTCAAGCCCTTTTAGCCATTGGAGCAAGAGCTTCAAGCTTTGAAGCTAAAAGCTCTGCACACAACAGCAGCAGCCGCCCCAACCCTTTCCGCGCACGCTTGCAGGCTGCCCTCGCCTCTAGAGTGCGCAAGCAGGTGCCCACGCCACAGGCTTCTTCGCGCTACACTCACATTTTCCACTTGCAACCGGCCACTGCACTCCCCTGCAGCGACCGGCCAAGCTTCACCGTGCACACCAGCCAACACTAGCAGGCCACCACGTGCCCTATCACACTCCTTCGCCTGCGACCTAGCCCTCTCTGCATGCTCTGTTGCGACGTCCCGCCTGCAAGCCACCGGCTGGCGCAACACTTCCACTCGCGCGCCAGCCACAAGCCATACGAACTCACAGCACCAGACGCAAGTGGTTGCATAGCTCGCCCGGCCACTGTAGCCACTGTTCATGCGTTTCTGCGGAACACTGCGGCTACAGTGGGGTGGCCGGTAAGTTTCTCACTTATCCGGTCACCCGGCACACCGCTACCGGCCACTGCCCGCACCAGCGTCCAGCCCCGCGCCCGCTCCAGCGCCCGCCCACGCATCTGCGTGCGCCCGCGTTGCCCGCACCCGCCACCGTCACCCGCACCTTCGTCCGCATACATCTGCGTGTGCTCGCTCCAGCTCTTCGCGCAACGCTGTGCATTGCGGTCCTCTCCGCTCTCACTTCCTCCCAATGCACATGTCCTCGCGCGCCTACGTGCAGCACAGTGCGTGAATCCTCAGACGTTGGCCTCACTACTGCAGACGACTTAAATGCCTCTCTTTTCCTCAGCAGAAGCCCTCTCTCTCTCGTGCTCTCTCTCTCTCTCTCAGACATAGTACTCTCTCACTCTCTCTCTGCACAAACACACACACACTCACACTCTCGTAGACACTCCTATACACTAATATATACATATATATATACATATATATATTTATATCTATATATATTTATGTACATATAGATATATCTACATATATATACTTATATCTATATATAGTAGTACCTATATAACTAAGTATTATTATACATATATACATATATATATCTATATACTTATATATGTACATATATATATACATATATACACATATATATCTACATATATACATATACTTATATACATATACATATATATATACATATATATACACATATACTTATATATATATATATAAATATTCATACATATATACATATCTATATATATATACATATTTATCTACATATATCTATATATACATACACATATATATATATACACATCTACATAGTATCATATACATACATATACATATAGATATATTTACATATATACATATATATATATATTTTTTCGCATTACTTATCATACGTTGTATCGTGGGAATATCTGCACTAGTTGCTGATATTCCCCGATACACGCATACAAAAAGCGTGGTCACACACATCTCCCACCATCCACCTTACACTACACACGGCACTTAGTCCTATTGGTTGCGTCTTTCTAGACGGCGACCGACTAGACACCGTGCTACACTCCATCTCCGCCTCCACCCCCACCCCTTTACACATATGTAATATATACATATATATATACTATATTTACTTTATTGCTATTTTTGTTTCCTGCTAATAAAAAAATAAAAAAATATATAAAAGAGAAATGATAATCCTTGACTTGCAGGTACTCCGTCTTGTGAATAGCAAGAACCATTTTGGAACCCTGATTTGGCTCAAAGCTAAGAACCTAATTTTGATGGTGTGCCTCAAGGATAAGAATTATCAGAAAAAAATCTAAACAGAAAAACACCAAAAATAAAATAAACGAATGGAAGAGATTCGTTGTAGGAAAGGCGTACAAACTTGACTTGTAACCCCACTTCCCTAAGTTCAACCCTGGGCCTAAAAGTGACTAAGATAAAATCAAGTTGGCCAAGTAAAAAAAAATTTTGTAAAGAGATGGTTAGGCTCGATTTAGGTTAACCACTATACACACTTCAACAATAAAATTACCTTATTAACACACTTATCCGAGTCCGACCACCATCAAGCTCCACCAATTTTGCAGAACCCACCTCAACCTTTCAACCATAACGTGTTTGCTGGTGTAGTAACCTTGAGAAGTGGGAGACAGACCCAAGATCCTTACCCTTCTAAATCTAGACATAGACAAGATCTTGACGAGCCCGAATCTGACATAGGAGATCAAGAAGACAAGGTTCAAGACCAAAACACTCATGATTTCTCTTAAGCACCCTTTCCTAAAGCCTTGAACAATCCTAGGTAAAAGAAACCCAATCCATCTGAGGAGTTGCTTGATATTTTTAAACAAGTCCTGGTGAACATACCACTCCTCGAAGCCATTGAGAATATCTCGACCTATGCGAAATTTTTAAAGGAAATGTGCACACCTAAATGACAGGCCAAAATAGCAAAAGGGGTAGTGTTATCCGGACAAGCTAGTGCTGTTATCCTTAGAAACCTACCCCAAAAACAAAAAGACCTAGGAGTCCCTCTAATCTCGTGCATTATTGGAGATAGCACTTTTGAAAAGGCTCTATTAGATTTAGGTGCCTCCATAAATCTGATCACCACTATGTTATATGAAAAATTCAACTTTGGAGAGATAAAACCTACTGAGCTCACATTACAATTAGCTGATCGATCTGTGACCACGCCAAGGGGGATTATTGACGATATAATTGTCAAGGTCAATGATTTTTATTTCCCAGTAGATTTCTTTGTCCTTGACATGGAGGTGCCAGAAAACATGAAGAATACCCCAATAATCCTAGGAAGACCCCTTTCAGCCACTGCCAAGGTGAACATTGATTCTGAATCTGGCTATATGGAAATCAAAGTTGGGGATAAGAAAACCCGGACTAACATCTTTAAGGCCATTAAACAATTTGAGGATTGTGGAATGATAGAAGATTATGAGGACCATACTATCGAATATTGTATGGAATTAGGAATATCCCAATTCGATCCTACAAGCCTTGACTCCCAAACCAATCAAGTGGTCACCTCACCAATCGCTGACTTGATCTGTAGACCTCTTGAGGGTAACTATGATCTACCATTGGATCCTTTATCCCAAGGACCCAAACCTGAACTTAAACCTCTTCATGATCATCTAAAGTATGTATTCTTTGGGACTGATTAGACTTATCCAGTAATCATTAGCTCTTACATAACCCAGACTCAAGAAAATCAATTAATTCAAGTTTTGCGAAGAAACAGTAGAGCAATTGGTAGGACATTGGATGATCTAAGGGGAATCTGTCCTACTTACTGCACCCATAAAATCTACACTGAGAATGGATCAAGACCCTCCTGGGAAATGCAGAGGCGATTGAATCCCAACATGCGAGAGATAGTGAAAAAGGAAATAATTAAGTGGTTAGATGCAAGAATAATCCACCCAGTCTCTGATAGCCCATGGATCAGTCCTATACAAGTGGTTCCTAAGAAATCCAGGCTAACTATGATTACTAATTGCAATGGGGAATTGATTCCAACCTACACAACTTCCTCGTGGAGAGTCTTCGTCGACTACATGAAGTTGAATAGTACAACGAAGAAAGACCACTTTCCACTACCCTCCATTGATCAAATCTTGGAAAAACTAGTCAGCCAAAAATTCTTCTATTTCTTGGATGGCTATTCTGGCTACAATCAAGTAGCCATCCACCTTGATGATCAAGAAAAAACCACCTTCACATGTCCCTACAAAACATTTGCTTTCTGCAGAATGCCTTTTGGATTATGCAATGCACTAGCAACCTTTCAAAGGTGCATGCTTGCAATCTTTTCAGACATGGTGGGTGATTTCAGGGAAATCTTCATGGATGATTTTCTATATTCGAGGACTCTTTTGACTCATGTTTGATCAATCTAGAGAAGACTCTACAGAAATGCATTGATGTGAATCTTGTTCTATCTTGGGAAAAAAGTCACTTCATGGTTAAGGATGGCATAGTTCTTGGCCATGTTGTGTCTGAAAAGGGGATCGAAGTGGATAAGGCCAAGGTGGACACTATAACTAAACTTCCACCACCTTCGATGGCTAAGCAAATGAGAATATTTCCTTGGACACGTGGGATTTTACCATCGATTTATTAATGACTTTTCTAAGGTGGCGAGGCCCTTAAGCAACTTGCTAGCAAAAGATCAACCCTTTGATTTTGACTCCAATTGCTTAAGGGCTTTCAATTAGCTAAAGGAGGCTATTACGCAATCTCCCATCTTACAACCTCCTAATTTGGATCATCTTTTCAAAATCATGACCAACGCCTCTGATTTTGCCATTGGGGAAGTCTTAGGACAAAAGGTAGATAAGAAACCATCCATGATTTACTATGCTAGTAAAACCCTAGATGAAGCTCAAAGAAACTACACCACTACAAGAAAGGAGTTGTTGGCCGGAGTGTTTGCTCTGGAGAAGTTTAGATCTTACCTTCTGGGATCTCATGTCACAATCTTCACAGATCACACGGCATTAAGGCACCTAATGTCAAAAAGGGATGCAAAATTGAGATTAATCAGATGGATCCTTCTGTTACAAGAATTTGACATAGAAATCAAAGACAAAACTGGTACCCAAAACGTAGTAGCAAATCATCTCTCCAGAATCCTGGTAGACTCTACAACTCCTCAACTCTATGATTCATTCCCTGATGAGACTCTCTTGACTATTTGCAAACTACTTTAGTTTGCAGATATTGTCAACTACTTGGCCATTAGAAAACTACCCATGGATTAGCCTAACCATAAGTCGGATAAGTTGATTTCTGATGCCAAATACTACTTTTGGGAAGACCCAGAGCTATTCAAAGTTTGTGCAGATCAGGTTATCCGCCGTTGTATTCTAGACCAGGAGATCACAAGTGTACTAGAATTCTGCCATACTTATTCTTGTGGAGGTCACTTCTCAAGAAAATGGATGATAGCCAAGGTACTGTAGAGTGGATTGTATTGTCCATCTTTATTCTGTGACTCGTACAACATCTATAGGTCATGTATCAATTGCCAAACCTTAGGAAACATGACCAAGAAGGATATGATGCCCCTAAGCCCAATCCTTGAAGTTGAAATCTTTGATGTGTGGGGCATTGATTTCATGGGACCTTTTAGCAATTCATTTGGCCACCTATACATTCTGGTGGCAGTCAACCACGTATCCAAATGGATTGAGGCCATCCCGACCTGAACCAATGACCATAAAGTGGTCATGGACTTTGTATAGAAGAACATCTTTAGTTGATTCGATGGCCCAAAGCTCTGATTAGTGATGGTGGATCCCATTTCACACATAATCAATTCAGGGCCCCACTAGCCAAGTATGGAGTCACTCATAGAATCTCTACTCCATACCATCCACAGACTAACGAATAAGCTAAAATCTCCAATCGAGAAATTAAAAAGATCCTTCGAATGATGGTCCACCCGGATAGGAAAGATTGGTCAACAAAATTGGATGACGCTCTCTGGGCCTACCGGACTGCGTATAAAACTCCGATAGGAATGCCTTCATTCTGTCTGGTCTACGGAAAATCTTGCCATCTGCCCATTGAACTTGAACATAAAGCTTATTGGGCAATCAGAACATTTAATCTTGATCCTGATCAATCTGGACGACAAAGAAAACTCCAAATGACTGAATTAGATGAAATACAGAATGTTGCTTATGAAAGTGCAAGAATCTATAAGAATAGGACAAAGGCTTTACATGATAAATACATCTCCAGAAAAAGCTTTGTCCCTAATCAAAAGGTTTGGTTATTTGATGCACGCGTGAAGCTCTTTCCGGGAAAATTAAGATCAAAGTGGATAGGTCCCTTCATTGTAAGAAAAGTCTACCCTCATGGAGATGTGCTTATCCTAGATCCCATGCTTGGTCTTGAAACATAGGTAAATGGTCAGAGGTTGAAACCTTATATCACTCAGAATTGTGATCCCATTCCAAATGGCCACATCAACCTTCTGGAAGCTTATTGGAGCTGAACTAAATTCGGCAAATGTCATTAAACTTAGCACTGGCTGGGAGGCAACCCTATATTCATTATAGGTAGGTCTGCATCCTCTACATCCATACTAACCTGGATTAACAATCATAGTTAGGTGATATCCCCTCCTCTTGCTTATTATATTTTGATTTTCATGCATACATTTCAATGAGGACATTGTAATGAATAGGCATGGGGGGGTGGACATTGCAAGTCTTATGTTTATGTCTAAAAAAAAAAGAAAAGAAAAGATGCATTTAGGCATAAAGAATTTTTATTAAAGTTTTATTAGGGATTTATTCTTAAGTTGATTCCTGAGTTTAGAATCTAGTATAATTTTACACTTACACATAGAATTGGTAATGGATCCTCAGTGAGGATCGATAAACATCTTTACTTTGTCGAAGAAGCAGTGCTTCTTCTCTTAAGCCCTTGGACAGTAATTAGGGAGTCAGGCAAACTATCTTCTAACAGATCCACCAAACACATGTGAGATGAGAGTATAAAGCTTACTGGTGCTCTAGGGCTAGTATGAGGAATCATAAATTTCAGATAGTGAGATAATGATACTCGAAATTAGGTATAGTTTTCACTCTCAGTTTCTACGTACAAGTTCTTAGTGCGAACATCTTTTGAGAGCCACCAAATAAGGCAAAATATACAGATAGCAAGTTCTGATAAATCTATGACTAAGGTGGATGGTCACGACCATCCTTTACGGAAACCTCAGCAAAAGGAGGGTATTAATGTCATGGTCAGAAATACGTTTTCCTATCCATTCCTTTCCCGGTGCTGGGAATAGGAACTTCCACCAAATAAGCCACTCAGTATCCTCTTGAACACCCATAATCCCGAATAATGCCTCATGAATAAAAGTCGTATGTGTTACTGTGTTGCATTAGTAGTTGTCTGGAAAAAAAAGGGTATATATGTCTATGCATATAGAAAAGAATATACATATACAAAAAAAAGAGAGGAGTAGAAAAGAATGAAAGAAAAAGAAAAAGAAAAGTTCATAAGTGTTTTCAGAGTTTATTTCAAGTGTATTGAGGTAACAACACCCATCACTCTCATGATCCACCAAATACAGCCTTGACCTACTTTTCTGTATTTCTAGCTGCCTGAAAACAGGCTGAGAAATGCTGACTTAGTCGTAGAGTTATCGGAACCTAATCAAAGTGTTAGTGCCAAGAGAGACCACCAAACATACTGATAAATCTGGTGAGATTATGAGCTTAAAAAGAAGGAAAAGAAAAAGAAAAAGAAAAAGGAAGAGAAAGAAAGAGAGAGAACAAGTACAAAGGAATTAAAGAGAGCACAGTTTCTCGCCATTCTTTGAGTTGAATTATTTAATAATCTAGAAATCTAGGTTATAAAGTACTAATCTATATGTAGCACCAGATGAGTGTGAGCCACCAAAAATAAATCCACTTGACTCAAAGAAAAAATCTTCTACCTACCCCAAAAGCCGCAGCTGAATATTCAAGTTCACTTATAACCTCGAGGAGAGAAGTTTGCCTATCCCAATAAATTTTTACTAAGGGTCAAGTATGAGCGTTAGATGTGGATTGACTTTTCACTTGGATCAGTTGCATAGACTACAACAAAACACATTCACGATTATCTGGATTACTAAAGTATTGGATGAAAACAAAAGACATAAATCTCTAGTCAAACTCTTGATAGAAAGCTCTCGTGTAGGACCACTTTACATTTAGTCTTGCATTTGCTAAGGACTAGCAGGATTTAGGCATGGGGGTGTGATTGCACATCAATCATGCAACCTAAAACACCTGAATTGAGGTAGATTTTAGCATAACTTCGACTCAATACATGCATATGCATTGTAATTCTCATACTAGTTAGTTTATTAGTCATATAAATAATATCATCATTTTATGACCTAAAAGAGAGATGATTTTAATCGCAGATGATTCGAAGCTATAGATGTTAGTTCAGACCAGATAGATCTGATCAGAACGACGATGGAAGTCCAATGCTTTCGAAATCGTCCTGATCAGACAACAAGAGCATCGTGTGTAGTCCATAGAAGAACGGAGATGATGGAGCCAAAGGACAAAGATCCAATCCTCAGATGAAGAATCCAATGGAATGGATGAATCTGAATCGACGATCGCAATCCAACGGTGCAAAAATCAACTCGATCGGAGGTCTACAGCACCAGATACAAAGAAAAGAAGACGGACGGCCATGATGGTGCAACATAGCACCACCACAGCCGCTCCCTCACCACCACTGCATATAGGAAGGCCACACTGGATGGTATGGGCCATTGGATGACATCGCCGGTGAAATGCGTGGTTCAACCGGGTTTTATTGTTATAACGTTGTAGTATAGCCAGTTATTACCAACATTTCAAATATATAAAATTTTTTACTCGGAAAATAAAAGAGTTCCCGAGGTCGAACTCAGGGAGCAAGTTGTATTCTAGAGATACACATGTTTCTTTTACAAAAAATAAAGAAAGAGAGAGGGAAAGAATTTGTTGTTCTCTTTGTTTTCTCCTCGTGATGTTCTTCTTTCTTTCTTTCTTCAGATCTCCTTCTTCTTCTTTGTTCTGCAGAGGTGATGCTCCTCTTTCTTTCTTCAGATCTCCTTCTTCTTCTTCCTTGGTTTCTGTCTTGGCCTCTCTTCTTCTTTTTCTGCAGTCTCTTCTGTGAAGGTTTCTTCTTCCTTGGCTCTGCTGTACTTCTTCTCTGCAGCCTTTCCTCTTCTTCTGCCTTGCTCAGCTTCTTCTTTAGAGTTTCTTCTTGTTTCTCCTCCCTGCGGCTAAGTGTCAGCTTCTTCTTTTCTTTTTCAGCCAGGGACGTCACCCCTCCTTCTTTCTTCTTTTCCCTTCAGGCCGTCGTCTGATTTCCAAATCAGACGACTTAAACTACCTGTTGCTACAGTCAGCTTCCTTCTTCTTCCGCGGGTCTTCTTCTTCGCCTGTGCCTGCACACTTCAGAGTTTTTTCGTCAGAGGCAAAACCTACTCTACCCTCCCCCCCCCCGCGTCTCTCTCTCTCTCTGAAACCACTCTTGGGAAAGCTCTCCCAGAGCTGCCGGGTAACCGGGTTCGGGTCAGGCCCGGGTCCAGGCCCACCGGCGTGCGTGGTGGGCGAGGAGTGCAGGTCAGTCTTAAGTCGGGTCAGGTCGGGTCAGGTCCGCGGGGCGTGAGCGTGGACGAGACCGGGTAACCGGGCGGGTGAAGGGGACCTCACCCCGTGTGCTGAGGCAGTAAGCCTCCAGCACTTTTGCATCTTATATCGCTGCGCCTCTTCAGGCTTTTCCGAGGTGGGACTAAATGTCCCACCTCAATTGCGCGCCCGCAGCGGGGAAATCAGTGGGAGATCGCGGCGTCACGCGAAGCCTTCTGCCTTAGCTGCGAGCCTGGTGTTTTGTCGGAACGCCTCGCAAGGCCTGGGAGTTGAATCTGGGCGTGGTGCTGAGCGTGGCGCGCCTGTAGCTGCAAGCGGAAGCAGTTCCTCCTGCGCGGCAATGGCGGCGGAGGTCGGGTGGCCTGTTCACAAGGAAACGGCCTCTTGGCCTAATCAGAAAGTGCCAGGAGCTTCGCCAGGGTGCGGCGAAGCTCGTGTGGGTGGTGGCGAGGCGCAGGGCGGCGTGCAAGGGCTGCCCTAGGTCGGACTGTGGGTCGGAGGATGGGTTTGTTGGGGGAAGCGTTACGGAGGTGTGGAGTGGCAGTGAAGGGGTGGGGGGTGCTCAGTGTGATGAGGCGGAGGTGCGGTGAGGGTCGGCGAGCCGTGTGGGTTGCTGAGGTGATGGGAGCGGCTCGCTGGAGGGTGGCCGGAGACGAAGGGGGTGACGATGGTCAGTGTCGGTCGAGGGCTTAATTGAATAAATTGAAAGCGGGGAAAGAAAGAGGAGAAGAAGGGGAGTAGCTCTAGCTTACTTGCAGGGACGAAGGGGGAGGAACAGGGCGACAGTCGTATCGACTGTCGCCGGAGAAGACGATGCTCAGGGAAAGGGGCGGCGGCGAGCAGAGAGCCGGAGAGGCGCCAGCTGGGTGCGGCGTGGCGCGTGAAGAGCAGGGGAGGAAGTCTCTGCTGCTGGTATTGCGGCAGAGCGGAGAGGTGGAGGGGGAGGAACCGCCGGAGCTGGTGAGCGTCTGCCGGAGAGAGAAGAGAGGAAAGTTGGGGATTTTCTCCGTCAGATCCAAGCTGCCCCGGTCGGTGGAGCAACGGGGGGTATTTATAGGGATTAAACAGGGAGGAAGGCGGAGGGAGACGACGTGTCTCCCTCGCCGGAGGATGGCCGGAAACAAGAACCCATACCGTCCGTGCGTTCGCACGGCCGGTATGGTGGGTTACAACGACCAGGGGGGTGTCCCTGCGACGGCTGACGACGCAGGGCACCCCCGGTTTACTTGCCAGGTTCCCCACCTCACCCTGCGCGGCGCCATGCTCCGCGCAAGGTCGCCGGAGCATGGTGCTGGCAGGTTTTGCAGGGGGGACCTGATCGCAAAGAACGAAGGAGAGTTAGGGGCCAAAATGCGAGGGTTCAAAAGTTGAGGGCCAAAGAGTAAATATATGAGGACCAAAGTGTAAAGTCGGTCAAGGAGGTTTCTTCTTAGGCTCAAGTTTTTATACATGACTAATTAGGACCTAAGGAATCTGATGGTGAATTTCATTTCCATATTAAACCTTGTTTGACCGGTCAATTTACGCAAAAACCCAAATTAAGTTATTAATTGGGCATGGTTCTTAATGTAGGTCAAAATGGGTTCTGAAGGCCAAATTGAAGGTTCTAAACCCTAGAGATTATTTTTCTATGAATTTTAGAGGGTTTATTCTATTTTTACTTTGCCTCGAACCTTGTGAATTGAAGTGGGTTGTTTTAGGGTTACAGATTATCATTTAGTTTCTTGGAATTGCTGTAGCCCTTGCTAGATCATTTCATCCCACTTTTATTCTTATTAAGCTGCTTTGACCTATGTTTGGGCCCTGAATTACCCTGTATGCAGATTATACAGGTAAAATTGCATTTTTACCCCTTATGACTTATTTTCTTCTCAAACTCAGGATTCTCTGAATTAAGCCTTTCCTTGAGATATGTAGGAGCTTTTATCCTTTGTATTAGGTCAAAATGAGCTAGTTATGGCTCATGATGAGGTTCTCATCATACCCCCATGCCTAGCTTTTGCTAGTCTCTTAGCAAAAACTTAAGGTTTCAACCCTTGTTCTAGACCATGAAGTTTTTAATAGTTTTAGATAAGTGCCTTTTTTATTTGAGCATAGATTAGGTTAGAATGCTGACCATAGGCCTAAAAGGTACTCTAGTACCAATCAAGATCCAAATCTGTCTAGCCTTAGCCTCGGTCTTTTAGCAAAGGTTTTTAAGGCCCACAAGAACTAACCTAAGGTTTATTGGACTTTGTGGTTAAAGCACCCGTGCTTGAAATGATTTTAGCCCTGGCTCAGTTCGCAGTGCTTTTTGTAAGAGAGAGATAGAAAGTTTTTCTGTTTGGAGAGTTTTCTCTCTCTTTTTCTTTTTAGTTCTAGCCTAGGATTGGCTTTTCAACACGGTCTGTATCAGATTCCTTGCTCCCATCATCAATCCTCAAGGGTTCCTGGCGATCGATGCTTCGAGATAGCACCGCCCATGGCAACCCCCGGAACCCTGGCTATTGAGATTTCAAGATAATCCCATCCATGGTATTCCGTGGCCGAATCCAGACCCTGGCAATTGACACTTCGAGATAATGCCATCCATGGAATCTGAACCAGCAGAGTGCTTACATGCCCCCAGTAGGATATGTAAATATCCTAAGAGACAAGTACCGAGGAGATGATATTTTGTTACGCATCTTCGAGGGGATTTCCCGCCTCTCCACGCTGGGAACTCGTCCAAATCAACTTGTGTTGATCGGCCGCTCCTATTCTAGGTGTTCTTTTCAGATTTTTGCGATGCTTCTGCGTGATTCTGATTTTTACGCTTACTGAACCAGGCTGTGTGTGTGATTAGGGTGCTTAGGTTACTGAGTCCCGTAAACCAAAAATTAGTTAACGAGGCCGAATACTCCCTAAGCCTTAGACCTAATACTTCAGCTTTTCATTTTCCTCAACCTCTTGAGGAGTGTCCAGATCTTAATGGGTACTAAGAGTCTATTCAAGAATGCCTAAGGTTTGCATTCTTTACTAATCTTATTGTGCACTTTTCTTGAATGAGGTCTAGAACTTAGGTTAATTCCTTAGTTCCTTACTAATGACTATCACTTTTTCTCATAATTTTGTGCTCCTTTTTCATTTTGTTTCTTTTCTCCTTCGCAAAATTTTCTTCTCTTTTCCTCTTATTCTTTTTCGAAAAATTTTTTTTAATTTTTATGGTGTTTTTGGCATATGTGAATTTTTTTTGTTTGAAACCTTTTCTTACAAGTTTTGCACTTTCATACCCCCCCATGCCTAAGATTTGCAATGTCCTCATTGTAACCTAGGGGGTCTTAGTTCATTCCTTAAGACAGAAATTTGGATGAGTGGATGGGTCGGGTTGAATTTTTGCGGACGATTTCAAATCCCAGATGCAAACATCTGAGTTGGGGTCGGCTGTCTACAAGGGTGAACTTCGAGTGCTGAAAGGTGTCAGAACAAGTTTCAGGTTTACAAAGAGAATGACGGGCTGCCTCCTGTTAAGCGCTGAGTTTTACGCCATCGGCTGGGCGCAATAAGCTCAAGGGGAAAGGAGGATATAAGATGCCTCAGCCAAATCAGTAGAAGTTACATCAATGAACGGCTTGAGTCTCTGACCGTTCACGATGAAAGGTTCAGAATCGTGGCTGAGTGGACTGATTTCGATTGCTCCATTTCCAAAAACCTGTCGGACCAAATATGGTCCGACCCACTTAGATCTCAGTTTTCCTGGGAAGAGTTTGAGTCGGGCATCAAAGAGTAGGACCTTTTGACCAGGATGAAAGATCTTTCTCGAGATGTGTTTGTCGTGGAAGGCTTTAACCCGCTCCTTGTAGATTTGCGAGTTCTCGTATGCGTCTATGCGTAACTCGCTGATTTGGAGTTTTCTGTGGGTCCCATCCTTGGAAAGATCTAGATTACAGTTCCGTACTGCCCAATAGGCTTTATGCTCCAGTTCTACGGGAAGGTGGCATGCCTTTCCGTACACCAGTCTAAAGGGGGACATGCCCAATTGGGTCTTGTGGGCGGTCCTATAGGCCCACAATGCTTCCGGAAGTCGGGACGACCAGTCCTTCCTGTCAGGTCGAACAGTGACTTGCAGGATTTTCTTGATCTCCCGATTAGACAGCTCAACTAGACCATTAGTTTGGGGGTGGTAAGGAGTAGAGATTCGGTGAGACACCCCGTATTTGGTCATCAGTGACCTAAACTGAGCATTTGTGAAATGGGTCCCCCCATCAGAGATTATTGCACGAGGAATCCCGAACCTTGAGAAAATGTGTTGATGAATGAATTTGAGAACGATTTTGTGATCACAGGTTCGGGTCGGTATGGCTTCGATCCATTTGGACACGTAGTCCACAGCCAACAGAATGTATTCGAAACCATCCAAAACAGGAAAGGGGCCCATAAAATCAATCCCCCAAACATCAAAGATTTCGCATACTAGAATCGGTTGCATAGGCATCATGTCGCGATGGCTCATGTTGCCCAAAGTCTGGCAACGACTGCATGCCATGCAATGACTGTATTCGTCTTTGAACAGTGTGGGCCAGTAAAAGCCGCACTGGAGGGCTTTTGATGCGGTTTTATGCCCAGCAAAATGGCCACCGCATGCCCGGTCATGGCAGAAGAGAGGATATTGTTGACTTCCCCTTCCGGGACACATCTCCGGATGATCTGATCGGCACCTATGCGGAAGAGGTACGGGTCTTCCCAAATGTAATACTTGGCATCGGAGCGTAATTTGTCTTTCTTGGCCTTCGGCCAATCGGACGGGGTCTGATGAGATGCCAAGTAATTTACTATATTAGCAAACCATGGAAGGCTAGTACCAATAGTCAGTAGGTGCTCATCGGGAAAATGCTCAGTGATGGGTCCGGAAGGGTCAATTGTTTCAGAAGGAAGACGGGACAAGTGATCAGCTACCACGTTTTCCTTTCCCGCTTTGTCGCGAATCTCAAGGTCAAATTCTTACAACAGCAAGATCCATCGGATTAATCGAGGTTTCGCGTCCTTCTTCGCAAGGAGATGCCTCACAGCTGTGTGATCCGAGTATATGATGACATGGGAACCCATAAGGTACGATCTGAACTTCTCTAGGGCAAATACTACAGCTAGCAGCTCTTTCTCAGTAACCGTATAGTTACGCTGAGCCTCATCGAGTGTTTTGCTGGCGTAGTAAATGTCCACAGGTTTCTTGTCATTTTTCTGCCCCAAAACCGCTCCTACAGCGAAGTCGGATGCATCACACATGATCTCAAAGGGTTGAGACCAATCAGGGGACTGTAGGATCGGGGCTTGGGTGACTCGGTCACGCAGGATTTCAAATGCTTGAGTGCATTCCTTGGAGATTTCGAAGGGAACATCCTTGGAGAGAAGAGTGGTCAGGGGGCGTGCGATTTTTGAAAAATCAGGGATAAATCGTCGATAAAATCGACATGCCCTAAAAAGGATCGGATGTCCCTGATTGAGCTAGGCATAGGAAGGTGAGTGATCAGATTAACCTTAGCTCGATCCACTTGGATACCTTTCTCCGAAATTGAGTGTCCCAGGACAATTCCCTCAGGCACCATGAAATGGCTCTTTTCCCAGGAAAGAACCAAATTCACATCGATGCACCGCCTGAGTATCTGGACCAAGTGTTGGAGGCAATCGTCGAATGATGCTCCGAAAACTGAAAAGTCATCCATGAAGACTTCCAGATAATCACCTACCATATCTGAGAATATGGCAAGCATGCATCGCTGAAAAGTAGCGGGTGCATTGCAAAGACCGAAAGGCATCCTTCGGAAAGCGTATGTTCCGAAGGGGCAGGTGAACGTGGTCTTTTCTTGGTCCTCAGGATGGATTGCCACCTGGTTATAACCGGAGTACCCGTCAAGAAAGCAGAAGAACCTATTTCCCGCTAGTTTTTCGAGAATTTGATCAATGAAGGGTAGTGGGAAATGATCCTTCTTCGTGGAGGAATTGAGTCGACGGTAATCTATACAGACTCTCCACGAGTTGGCTAATCGGGTAGGAATGATTTCTCCGGTCTCAGTCGTTATAGTGGTGAGTCCTGCCTTCTTGGGCACGACCTGAATTGGGCTCACCCAACGACTATCGGAGATCGGGTAGATGATCCCGGCATCTAACCACTTGATGATCTCCTTTTTCACGACCTCCTGCAGATTGGGGTTTAAGCGTCTCTGCATTTCACGAGAAGGTCGTGTGCCCTCTTCTGAATAGATATGATGAGTACAATAAGAGGGACTTATTCCAGTCAAATCATCGAGAGTCCATCCGATGGCTCTGCGATGTTGCTGGAGGACAACAATCAGACGGGATTCCTGTTCAGGACTGAGGTTGGAATTGATAATTACAGGAAGGGTCTGATTAGAACCCAAAAAGACGTATTTTAAGTGAGCAGGAAGGGGTTTCAGTTCGAGGATGGGGTTTTCAGCAGCAGCGGGTGGTTCAGTATAGATGTGAGGTTCAAAGGTGGGAGTTACTGGGTTGTTCACATCTGGATTTGACTCCTCTGTTTGCGGGTCAAGATCCTTCTGTGGTTGATGAGGCATACTCGAGTCATTCTGGAGGTGTGATTCATCAACCAAAGTCTTGATGTCACAAATTTGCTCGATGACGCCGCAATTAATTCCTTGTTGGGCCTTAAATATATCAATTTTCAGTGTTTGATCTCCAAACTTAAGCTCTATTTGGCCCTCCTCACAGCTGATGTTGGCTCTAGAAGTAGCCAAGAAAGGTCTCCCTAGAATGATTGGTGTATCCCTAGGGTTCTCAGGTGCATCCATATCTAAGACTATAAAGTCCACTGGAAAATAGAAATCCCGCACTCTCACGATAACATCCTCGAGAATCCCTTTTGGTGACTTTATAGATCGATCTGCTAATTGTAATGTCACCTCGGTTGGTTTTAGCTCAGATTCTTCTAGATGGTCGAGTAAGGATGTGGGTATCAGGTTTATGGATGCACCCAAGTCTAACAAAGCTCTATCAAATTGGGTACCACCTATCTTACAGGAAATCAGGGGAGTTCCAGGATCTTTTGCCTTGGGTGGGAGTCTACTGAGGATTACAGAGCTGGCTTGTTCTGACAGAACAATTGGGCTCCCTCCCTTGGTTCGCGGCTTACGCTGGGGTGTACATATATTCTTTAGAAATCGTGCGTAAGCTGGTACGTGGCGAATTGCATCCATCAAGGGGATGTTTATGTGGACCTGCTCAAAGAGCTTGACCAGGTCCTCCTCAGGGGCCACGGGTTTTGTGGTCTTCTTTCCCTTGGTCAGGGCCTCGGGAAACGGGATCTTGGTTGGTTCTTCTAGGATAGGTCCAGGTTGTGGATCTGGAACAGCGGTACCTTGGATAACTATCCTAGGGTCATGGTTATCAGGCTTGGAGTGGTTTGGATAATGCGGGTCTTGAGTTGTTTTACCACTACGTGTTGTTACAGAATTTAATCCGGCCTGATTTTGGTTTGGGTTTGGTAGGAGGGGTGGCTGCTGCTGAAATCCCGCATAAGAAGTTGAGGCTTCCATCTCGTCTGGAGATGGAGCAGTAGGGGCCTGATAAATCCATTGAGCGTGGCCTAAATTTGGATTCATAACGCGCTTCTGGGTTGGCACGTTATTTGGGTTAGGAAGGGGTTGGGAAGGGAGTGTGCCTGGCTGGCGAGAATTTGCCAACTGGGCCAGTTGAGTTTTAACTTCAGTAAGCTCGTCCTTGTGCTGTTTTTGAATAGCCGCATTCGTTTTTTGAATGTCAGCCAGAGTCTGAAGGATTAAGGACATTTGATCTTGATTTGGCCCTGATGGATAAGTAGGGTTGGGCCGAGGCTGAGGCAGCTGGTAGTGACGAGAGGGCTGTGGGCGGGACTGAAAAGGTGGTCTTTGGGTTTGGGAATTTCCCGCCCACTGAAAATTGGGATGGTTTCGCCATCCAGGGTTGTAAGTGTTGGAGAATGGGTCGTTCTGGATGGCGTTGAGGTCCTCGCAGGTCTGAGGAACCTCCTGAGAATCAGGGAAAGGAGGAATGGAGTTCCCCCGGCTGGTGTAGAAAGGATCGGATGATCTTCCAGTCCAAGAATCAGATGGGGGTGGATATGGATCCATCCCAGGGGAAGATCGGTGGAGGATATTTTGCACAGTCTCCTGTGTGGAAGGAGGTTGTGCAAAGGAGTTATGTGTGGAGGTGGCTCGCTGCAAGTGCTGAGTCAGCTCATCCACCTTCTTTTCAATGATTGAGACCTTGTCCAATCGACTGGCCATTAATTCCAGGTCAACTGATGCGGACAGGCCCTGCGTCTCATGTGCTCCCTTAAGATTCGTCGCTGCGCGGGTATTCGTCCTGTCGAATAATCCCATGGAGTCATTGTTGATGGAGTTCTCGCACATGTTTTCGAGAATCTCCCATACGGTGTCTTCATGTTGACCCATGATGTTTCCTCCGCAAGTTGCATTGACGAAAAGGCGGATGTCCTCACGGAGTCCCTGGTAAAAAGATTGGACTTGTTCCCATTTAGGAACTCCGTGATGGGGGCACTTTCTCATGAGATCCTGAAAACGATCCCATGCCTCATGGAGAGGTTCTCCTGATTGTTGAGTGAAGTGTGTAATCTGATGGCGCAAGGCGTTGGTCCGACCCACGGGAAAAAACTTTTTCAAAAATTCAGATTGAAGTTCTTCCCAAGTGTTGATCGGCCGGGTCTGAGTTTGATACCAATGGGCGGCCTTGTCCATAAGAGAAAAGGAGAACATCTTCATGAGAAGAATATCCCGATTTTGCGCATCTGATCCAAAAGTGTGGGCCAGATGCTTTAGCTGTTTGATGTGCTGGAAGGGATCTTCAGAATTAAGCCCATGGAATTTAGGTATAGCATGAATCATGTTGGGCTTTAATTCGGAATCAGGTCCTCCAGTCGGGATTCTGACTCGAGGCTCAATGGCCACCGCAGCAGGATTGTAGTGGTCCCGCATCATAGGACGCTGTGGTGGGTGCACGAAGTTTTGGAAGAGGTCATTGAGTCGCTGGAGCTGGTGTTCCAGATTATTTTCTTCCTCAACTGGCTGAGCCATGATGGGGGAAGAAGAAGAACTTGGTTCTGAATCAGAAGAGAGAATAATGTGAGGGTGTTGCTGCACAAACACGGGCGTCAAGGCTTGGCCTTGACGAGAGCGAATTTCTAATGGAGGTCTTAAGGGTGGTCTTAGGGACCTCCTTCCGTACATGCACTGTTTGGAAGAGGTAAGTTTAGAAGGTGCTGGACCCAATCAAGACACCCAAAAATGTGTTGGGTGACTATAGAGGTGCGGGGCAGATGGACCCCTTGATCAGAAAGATCGTCCACCTGAGAATTACCTGGGCAGCCAGAGAGGGAGAGTCCCGCGAAGACCCCTACACGGTAGAGCGTCCCCACGGGTTACAGGGTTTCCCCCACCCGACCTCTCTTGTCACTGCGGTTCCAGGTAGACCAGAATGGGGATCTTGACCTCTTAAGTCTACCAATTTTAAGATCAGGGTGCTTAAGGTTTCACTTGAACTTTAGTCTTTTTAAGTGCAAAGAGTGACCTAATTTAAGGTTGGTTGACCCAAAGGGGTCAACTTTACCTCTTGTTTTCTTTGAGAGCTTTCAGGTCTTGTCTTTTAGGGTTCAAGTGTTTAAAGAGAGAGCCAATTGCTTAGGATTTTTCTTGTTAATTATTTTCAATCAATGGCTTGGGCACACTTCTTTTGGATTTCCTCAATTCTTGATTAAGGGGTGTGTCTCTACTGAAATCCTAATGTTTAACCTTATGTTGGCTCTACTTGGTCCATTTAACTCTTTGTTGGGCAATTAGGGCTCAAGCAAGAATGTGTTAGCCCTTAAGTACCCTTAATAGTGTGCAGGAGTGATGAGTTGAAAACATGCAACTCTTTATGGTTACTAAGTATGGAAGACAGGTTAGCCCTATATTGCTTGTTCTTTTCTTTTCTTCCTCTTTAGAGTTTAGGGGTTAATAGTGAGAGGAAAAATTTACTTGTCTTCGGAGTGGTTGTCGTGTGGTTGCTTGTCTTCTTGAGTTCCTGTAGCTGCACAAAAGAGAGGAGATTATCAGAAATTAAAAGAAACAGGAATGTTTACCTCTAGAATAGCCGTTGCTCCCCGGCAGCGGCGCCAAAATGAAATGCGTGGTTCAACCGGGTTTTATTGTTAAAACGTTGTAGTATAGCCAGTTATTACCAACATTTCAAATATATAAAATTTTTTACTCGGAAAATAAAAGAGTTCCCGAGGTCGAACTCAGGGAGCAAGTTGTATTCTAGAGATACACATGTTTCTTTTACAAAAAATAAAGAAAGAGAGAGGGAAAGAATTTGTTGTTCTCTTTGTTTTCTCCTCGTGATGTTCTTCTTTCTTTCTTTCTTCAGATCTCCTTCTTCTTCTTTGTTCTGCAGAGGTGATGCTCCTCTTTCTTTCTTCAGATCTCCTTCTTCTTCTTCCTTGGTTTCTGTCTTGGCCTCTCTTCTTCTTTTTCTGCAGTCTCTTCTGTGAAGGTTTCTTCTTCCTTGGCTCTGCTGTACTTCTTCTCTGCAGCCTTTGCTCTTCTTCTGCCTTGCTCAGCTTCTTCTTTAGAGTTTCTTCTTGTTTCTCCTCCCTACGGCTAAGTGTCAGCTTCTTCTTTTCTTTTTCAGCCAGGGACGTCACCCCTCCTTCTTTCTTCTTTTCCCTTCAGGCCGTCGTCTGATTTCCAAATCAGACGAGTTAAACTACCTGTTGCTACAGTCAGCTTCCTTCTTCTTCCGCGGGTCTTCTTCTTCGCCTGTGCCTGCACACTTCAGAGTTTTTTCGTCAGAGGCAAAACCTACTCTACCCTCCCCCCCCCGCGTCTCTCTCTCTCTCTGAAACCACTCTTGGGAAAGCTCTCCCAGAGCTGCCGGGTAACCGGGTTCGGGTCAGGCCCGGGTCCAGGCCCACCGGCGTGCGTGGTGGGCGAGGAGTGCAGGTCAGTCTTAAGTCGGGTCGGGTCGGGTCAGGTCCGCGGGGCATGAGCGCGGACGAGACCGGGTAACCGGGCGGGTGAAGGGGACCTCACCCCGTGTGCTGAGGCAGTAAGCCTCCAGCACTTTTGCATCTTATATCGCTGCGCCTCTTCAGGCTTTTCCGAGGTGGGACTAAATGTCCCACCTCAATTGCGCGCCCGCAGCGGGGAAATCAGCGGGAGATCGCGGCGTCACGCGAAGCCTTCTGCCTTAGCTGCGAGCCTGGTGTTTTGTTGGAATGCCTCGCAAGGCCTGGGAGTTGAATCTGGGCGTGGTGCTGAGCGTGGCGCGCCTGTAGCTGCAGGCGGAAGCAGTTCCTCTTGCGCGGCAATGGCGGCGGAGGTCGGGTGGCCTGTTCACAAGAAAACGGCCTCTCGGCCTAATCAGAAAGTGCCAGGAGCTTCGCCAGGGTGCGGCGAAGCTCGTGTGGGTGGTGGCGAGGCGCGGGGCGGCGTGCAAGGGCTGCCCTAGGTCGGACTGTGGGTCGGAGGATGGGTTTGTTGGGGGAAGCGTTACGGAGGTGTGGAGTGGCAGTGAAGGGGTGGGGGGTGGTCAGTGTGATGAGGCGGAGGTGCGGTGAGGGTCGGCGTGCCGTGTGGGTTGCTGAGGTGATGGGAGCGGCTCGCCGGAGGGTGGCCAGAGACGAAGGGGGTGACGATGGTCAGTGTCGGTCGAGGGCTTAATTGAATAAATTGAAAGCGGGGAAAGAAAGAGGAGAAGAAGGGGAGTAGCTCTAGCTTACTTGCAGGGACGAAGGGGGAGGAACAGGGCGACAGTCGTATCGACTGTCGCCGGAGAAGACGATGCTCAGGGAAAGGGGCGGCGGCGAGCAGAGAGCCGGAGAGGCGCCAGCTGGGTGCGGCGTGGCGCGGGAAGAGCAGGGGAGGAAGTCTCTGCTGCTGGTATTGCGGCAGAGCGGAGAGGTGGAGGGGGAGGAACCGCCGGAGCTGGTGAGCGTCTGCCGAAGAGAGAAGAGAGGAAAGTTGGGGATTTTCTCCGTCAGATCCAAGCTGCCCCGGTCGGTGGAGCAACGGGGGGTATTTATAGGGATTAAACAGGGAGGAAGGCGGAGGGAGAAGACGTGTCTCCCTCGCCGGAGGATGGCCGGAAACAAGAACCCATACCGTCCGTGCGTTCGTACGGCCGGTATGGTGGGTTACAACGACCAGGGGGGTGTCCCTGCGACGGCTGACGACGCAGGGCACCCCCGGTTTACTTGCCAGGTCCCCCACCTCACCCTGCGCGGCGCCATGCTCCGCGCAAGGTCGCCGGAGCATGGTGCTGGCAGGTTTTGCAGGGGGGACCTGATCGCAAAGAACGAAGGAGAGTTAGGGGCCAAAATGAGAGGGTTCAAAAGTTGAGGGCCAAAGAGTAAATATATGAGGACCAAAGTGTAAAGTCGGTCAAGGAGGTTTCTTCTTAGGCTCAAGTTTTTATACATGACTAATTAGGACCTAAGGAATCTGATGGTGAATTTCATTTCCATATTAAACCTTGTTTGACCGGTCAATTTACGCAAAAACCCAAATTAAGTTATTAATTGGGCATGGTTCTCAATGTAGGTCAAAATGGGTTCTGAAGGCCAAATTGAAGGTTCTAAACCCTAGAGATTATTTTTCTATGAATTTTAGAGGGTTTATTCTATTTTTACTTTGCCTCGAACCTTGTGAATTGAAGTGGGTTGTTTTAGGGTTACAGATTATCATTTAGTTTCTTGGAATTGCTGTAGCCCTTGCTAGATCATTTCATCCCACTTTTATTCTTATTAAGCTGCTTTGACCTATGTTTGGGCCCTGAATTACCCTGTATGCAGATTATACTGGTAAAATTGCATTTTTACCCCTTATGACTTGTTTTCTTCTCAAACTCAGGATTCTCTGAGTTAAGCCTTTCCTTGAGATATGTAGGAGCTTTTATCCTTTGTATTAGGTCAAAATGAGCTAGTTATGGCTCATGATGAGGTTCTCATCAGCCGGCCCAGACTGGATAAGGATAAATACAAATAAACAAGTATATATAACAAAGGGTTTGCGTAGCGTAGTGGTTCGCTCTCACATGCGTGCATGCGTGGGGTGCGGGTTAGAGCCCTACTGGATGGGCACAATTGCGCATGAATGTACATGCTGAAGCATGGCGACATGACACGGTGAGAGCACATAGTGGGTACGCATGATCTCATGCAGTTGCTTCGATGCTAAGGCAGCGACACTAGTTATGATTGGACGGCTGACGTTAAGGCAGGATTAAGGCCTGAGCGGCGAGAAAGAAAAGATGAAGGGCGCATGTGGAGGAAGCGAGGCCGTGCGATCTTCAATTAATCGCTCCTGCGGCTTCCACGTGCGGCCACCAGAGCAAATCTGAGCGTAGAAGACTTTTTGAAGGCTATTTTGAGGTCAAATCAGAGCCTTTGATCTCCCGATCGACGGATCTGATTAGCCAAATGGTTGTTGCACAAGATTAATGGTTAAATACCCTTTTTGCCCTCCATCAAAACTATAAGAGAAGGCCCAAGGCCCCTCAGTTGAAGGCATCAACTTAACAACTCTCTCTCCCATCAACTCCAAATCTCTTCTACCATCTTCCTTGCAATTCTCCATCCTGGCACCCTGGATCTGAGATGCTGCCGCATCTCGCACAAACATCCCACAAGCAGCATCATTTCTCTGCCACTTTCTTCTCTCTCTCCCTTTCTATCTATCTATTTGTCTCTATTAGCATTTTCTACTGTGAAAAGCTTTATCTAATTGCATTAAAATTCTGATTCTCTAAATATCTACTTTATACATATATACATATATATATCTACTTATAATTAGTTTATTGAAATGCTTTCGTAAAAATCGAGACTGCCTCCCTTCCAACGACCTGATACTCACCGGAGTTTTATAAATTTATTTGTCAATGTGCTTTCGTGCTATACTACAATTAAACAACTTTTAAATGTGAATTACGCGTTGGACGGTACTGGTAGACTCTCCACTCTCACCTCACACTTGTTTGGTGGATCTATTAGAAGATAGTTTGCCTGACTCCCTAATTATTGTCTAAGGGCTTAGGGGAAGAAGCACTACTTCATGACAAACTAAAGATGTTTATAGGTGTCCACAGAAGATCCATTGCAAATTCTACGTGTAAGTGTGAAATTGTACTGGACTTTAAACTCAGGAATCAACTTAAGAATAAATCCCTAATAAAACCTGAATAAAAATTTTTTATGGCTAAATGCATTTTTCCTTTTTTGGCATAAAAATTAGATATGCAATGTCCACCGCCCCATGCCTATTCATTACAATGTCCTCACTGAAATGTATGCATGAAAATCAAAATATAGTAGGCAAGAGGAGGGGATATCACCTGACTATGCTTGTTCCGGGTTAGCATGGATCCAGAGGATGGAAAACTACCTGCAAAGAGTACTAGGTTGCCTCCCAGCCAGTGCTAAGTTTAACGCCATTTGCCAGACTTAAACCAAAAAATATGTTGTTCAAAATTGTGGGTTAAGAGAAGAAGTAATAACAGTTGCAGGGGAATTTAAGATTAGTAGAAAGATATGATCATTTGGTCCCAGAATCAGTGATCCACAAATGCAAACCAGCTGATGATGTAGTCCAACTCCAAAGAGTCTTTCTGATTTGGAATATGGACTACGGTTAGGTGGATGAGGTTCAAATTGCGAAGCCTATCTATCAATCTAGTTCCATAATTCAAGAAGAGGTGGTATAGGGCCTAGATTGAAATCATGATTTAGAATTAAATCTGGTTTTGAATCAGAGTAATAAGGGTCTTCATAATGGTAGTTGATATCGAAAATCATGAGATCTCTAGGCTCTAGGTCATATGAGGATAGGGGTAGAGTTGTGTGGAATTTGTCAAAATCTTTATTGGAAATTTCCTCTTCCTTGTCCGAAGTCACTTGTCCTGAGTCAAGCCATCCATTTGAACCAGTTGGCTTATAAGTTCTTCCCCAGTCCATTATGTGTTGAACTTCCTCTTCTGGGGTTACTTCCTCGTTCATGTCCATATATTGTCAATATTTTTGAACTCCCTCAGAATTCAAAAGTTCTTGAATTTCAGGGGGGATGTATCGAGGATTCTTTATATTATGATCGAATTCATCATAAGTTACTCCCAAGAGTTTCTCAATCTCCTTAATGTCCTTTTCAATTTGAGTTTTTGTGGGAGGTGGTAGATCAGAATCATCCTCAAGTACATCCCCTTCTTGCCTTTCGTGCTTATCTTTAGCTTTGGCATGATTCAGATCATCTTTAGTGTGATTTGCCAAAACTTGTTCAATTGTTCCAACAACCTCGATGGAACCATAAATCACCTTATTCTTTTGGGAAGTTTTAAAGATATTGGGTTGACAACTTTTCCTTCCAGAGGTGATGTGCATAATCCCCTTCTCGTAGTTGATTAGAGCCTTAGTAGTGGCCAAGAAAGGTCTCCCTAAGAATATCGGGGTGTGGTTCAAGTTTTCTGATGCCTCCATATCTAAAACAAGGAACTCCACAGGATATTCAAAATCCCTCACTTTTATAATCACATTCTATAGAAGGCCCTTTGGAATTTTGGTTGACCAGTCAGCAAGCTGAAGAGTCACATCAGTGTGTTGCAAGGGGCCTAAATCTAGCTCTTTATATAATTCTTTGGGGATTAAGTTGATGGAGGCACCAAGGTCTAGTAAGGCTCGATCTAGGATGAAACCATCTATCTCACATGAGATTAAGGGGGTCCCTGGATCTTTCCTTTTAGGAGGGAGCTTATTTAGGATGATGGCACTAGCTTGTTTAGAAATTATGACCCTTTTTGATGATTTGGCTCGGCGTTTCAGTGTGCATAATTCCTTCAGAAATTTTGCACAGTTTGGGATATTCTAAACAGCCTCAACGAGTGGTATATTCACTAGAACTTGCTTTAGAATCTCAAGTCACTCCTTAGATTCATCGATTTTCTTTTCCCTATGTTTGTTCAAGGCTTTAGAAAAAGGTGCTTGGGAAAAATCATTAGTGTTCAAATCCTCAGTTTGTTTTTTAGATTAGCTTGGCCTCTCAGGTCAGATTCAGGCTCCAAAAGATCTTGAAAGGATTTTGATGTAGAAGGATCTCGGATTTGTTTCCCACTTGTCAAAGTGATAGCACAGGCTTGTGCATTAGGGTTAGAAAGGTAAGGTGGGTTCTGTAAAATGTGTTGAGCCTGGGTTGGGTTAGGGTTATCAATGCCTAGTAGGTGCGAGGGCATAGGCTAAATTAGGCGTGCTTGTTGCTCCTGTGTGTTGTGCTAGTTAACCCTATTGAAGTTCCTTGGGTTCGGGACGGGTGGGATGGCAACATCCCATGTTGTCTAGCATCAACAAGCTAGTCTAATCATCCCATCAAATCTGTCCTCAATTGATTCATTTCTTCTTTATGTCATAGATTCATTACTCGCATTTCTTTAAGGATCAAACTCAGATTAGAGGGCTGGTTTTCCTGTGTAGGTAGTGGTTGATATGTGCGTGGTTGTCTATACCCACTAGTTTGCCCATTAGTGTTTGGCTTTATCAAGTTAGGACCCTGGGTGGGTTTCTGACTTGACCAAGCAAAATTAGGATGGTTGCGCCATCCAGGGTTGTAAGTATTTGAATAAGGCTCATTTTTAGTGTAACCCTGGAGTGCATTCACATCATCTAGATAACTAGGCATCGAGCAGCCTAGTTTAGAATTTGAGGGCATCAAGGTCCCTCCTTGGTACCTAGAAAGAGATGGGTCCAAGTATAGTTGGCCCATAGGTGGAGCTGTGGTTAGGTCATTAATGTTGTCTACTATTTCTTGACCTAAAGGGTTGGGGAATTGGTTGTGGGTTACCATAGGCACTCCTTGCATAGGATTTACTCTAGAATGTGTACCTAAGGAACTCCTGCCCTTTAGAAGATTATCCAATTTCTTATCTAAATTCTCTACGTATTTCCCATGAGTTCCACCTTGTCTAATTGTTGTGCAATTGATTCTCAATCAACCGAGTGTGAATTATTGTTAACTTCATAAACTCTGCTCCTTGGTTGATTAGCTTTGTTAAAGGGAGACATTGACGCATTGTTGAGGGAATTTTCACTTGTATTCTCAATCAATTGAAAGGCTCCCTCAGCATCTCGACTCAAGAAATTGCCCCCACATGCTGCATGAACAAAATTCTTCAGATTATCACTTAACCCATAATAGAAACTATGAGCCAAGTGCCACTTTGGAATACCATGATGGGGGCATTACCTAGCTAAATCATTGAACATCTCCCAAGCCTCATGTAGTTATTCCCTGGGGTTCTATTTAAAGGTTGTTATGGCACATCTAAGGGCATTAGTTTTTCCTACAGGGAAGAATTTCTTTAGGAATGTGCTTCTTAGGTCTTCCCAAGTTAGGATTGGTCTACCAATTATCCTCAACCAATGTGCAGCCCTATCTTTCAAGGAGAATGGGAACATCTTCATCATCAGGGTACCTTCATTCATGTTCCTAGGGCCAAAAGTTCTTCTTATGTGTAGGAGCTCTTCAAGGTGGTGGAAGGAGTTATCTGACTCACGGCCATGGAAGTGGGGAATCATGTTAATGATCTGAGGTTTGAGTTCAAAACCATCCCCATCCTGAGGTACCCTAATAAAGTGTTCAGGTTGGGCATTAGGAGGGTTTTAAAAATCATGGAGGGGCCGGTCTGCCCTTCCATTTTGGAATTGTGTGATGGCCTGCACTATGACTTCCATATATCAGTCATGATGTTGGCCCTACTTGGTGATTTACCTTTGTAAGGGGGTCGTAGGATCCAGATTTTGTTCATTGGCTGCTACTCTCCTCTATAGTTCTAATATTTCTAATATTTCGTAATAGTATAATGTAGAGAAGCGGTTACCAGTTTAATACAATTTGTTACTCGGAAATAAGAGTTTTCCTGAGGTCGAACTCAGGGAGCAAACTGTATTCTAGAAGTACAAAGTTTCTATTACAAAAATGAAAGAGAAAGAGAGAGATTTGTCTTGTTGGCTTTTTCTTCTTCTCTTCTCTTCTCTTGTCTTCCTCAATCTTCTTTCTTCTTCTTGTTTCTCTTCTGTTCTTCTGTTCCTTTTCTTTTGCTTCCAAGCTTTCCTTCTTTCTCTTCGTGTTCAGCTTCTCTCTTCTTTCTCCTTCAGCTCTTTGACTTCTTCCTTCTGTTCTTCTTCTTCTTCTCTTCTTTGCGATGCCTGCTCTTCTTTCCTTCTTCTTCTTCTTTTTCTTCAGAGCGTCGTCTGATTTTTCAATCAGACGACTTAAGTAGCCTCTTCTACAGTGCATCCTCCTTCCTTCTTTCTTCTTCTCGCAGTCCTTCTTCTGCTTTGCTTCAAGCAGCCACGGCTCTAGCTGCTCCTTCCTTCTTTCTCTTCTTCTTCCTCTTCTCTTCCTCAGCCTGCACACTCACAGCTTGGTCAGGGAAAAACCTAACCCTACCCTCCCCCGCGTCTCTCTCTCTCAAATTTCCCTCGTAGGATAGCTCTCCCAGAGCCGCCGGGTAATCGGGTACGGGTCGCGCCTTGGTCCAGGCCCACCGGCGTGCGGTGGTGGGCGAGGAGTGCAGGTCGGGTAAGCAGGTCGGGCCAGGTCTGTGGGGGGGTGGTCGTGGACGAGGCCGGGTAAGCAGGTGAGAGGGACCTCACCCCGTGTGTTGAGGCGATAACCTATAGCACTTTTTGCATTTATGCGGGTGCGCAGCCTTCAGAACTACCGAGGTGGGACTAAATGTCCCGCCCCAATTTGGCACCTGCAGCTGAGAAAGCTAAGGCAATCACAGCTGTGTGCGGGGCTTTCACCCCAGCTGCAGACCTGGCCAGGAGCGTGAGGGCGAGGCACGCGTCCTGGAGCGTAAGCCTGGGCGAAGCGACGCTGCAGCTGCAGGCAGAAGAAGCTCCACCTGTTCAGCAATGGCGACGGAGGACGGGTGACCTGTTCACAGAAATACGGCCCTTCGGCCTAATCAGACAAGCGGGGGACCTTCGCTGTGGCACGGCAAAGGTGGTGCGGGGTCTGGTGGGTCGTGGGGCAGTGTGCAGGGGCTGCCTCAGGTCGGACTGTGGCTGGGGGAATGGGTTTGTTCAGGTGGTCTTCAGGTGCCGAATGGTAGGAAATGAAGGGGCGGAAATGGTTCAGCGTGATGAGGCGGAGGTTTTGGGTCGGTCGGTGAGTCATGTAGGGTGGTGGAATGATGGGAGCGAGTCGCCGAAGGTTGGCTGGAGATGGAGAAGGTGAGGGTGATCAGGCGCAGTCGAAGGGTGGTTGATCAAATTGAAGTGGGAAAAAGAAAGAGCGGAGGAAAGGAAAGAACTGTACCTACTTGGAGGGATGAGAGGGGGATGGAGCAGGGCGGTAGTCATTTCGACTGTCGCCGGAGAAGAAGGTGCCCAGAGAGAGGGGGCAGCAGCAAGGAGAGAGCGGGAGAGCACGCACTGGGTAGGGCGCGACGCGGGAAGAGCGGGCGAAGGCAGCTCTGCTGCTGGTATTGCGGTAGAGCAACGAGGAGGAGGAGGAAGAACTGCCGGAGCTCGAGGGCTTCTGCCGGAGTGGGAAGAGAGTAAGGAGGGGGGTGTTTCTCCACCAGAACCGAGCTCCTGAGTGCGACAGACGGAGGCGGCTTTTATAGAGGTGAGATCAGAGAGGAGGGTGGAGGGAGGCGACGTGCCTCCCTCGCCGGAGGACACCGGAGATGGAGACCCATAGCTCCCGTGCGTTCGCACGGGAGGTATGGGCAGTCGCAGAGACCATGGAGGTGTCCCTGCGATAGTAGACATCGCAGGGAACCCCCGGTTGTCTTGGCAGAGGGTCTCCCTCACCCTGCACTGCGCCATCCTTCGCGCAAAGTCGCCGGAGCATGGCGCTACTCAGGATTTTGCAGGGAGGACCCAGATGCAAAGAACGAAGAAGACTTAGGGGCCAAAATGTGAGGGTTTCAAAAGTTAACGGTCAAAAAGTAATGGATGAGGACCAAAATGTAAAGTTGGTCAAGAAGGTCTCTTCTTAGGCTCAAGTTTTTATACATGACTAAATGTGACCTAAGGATTCCAATGGTGAATTTTATTTCTAGATTAGACCTTGTTTGACTGGTCAATTTACGTAAAAACCTAAATTAAGTCATTAATTGGGCTTGGTTCTCAATGTAGGTCAAAATGGGTTCCTAAGGCCAAATTGAAGGTTCTAAACCATATTATTTTTCTATGAATTTTAGGGGGTTTATTCAATTTTTTCTTTGCCTTGAACCTCATGAATTGATGTGGGTTTGTTCTTAGGGTTACCGGATATCATTTAATTCCTTGGAGTTGCTGTAGCCCTTATTGGATCAATTCATCCCACTTTTCTTCTTATTAGGTTGGTTTGACCTAATTTTGGACCCTGAGTTACCCTATTTTCAGATTGAGTTGGTGAAATTGCATTTTTACCCCTTAGTTCTTATTTTCTTCACAAACTCAGAATCTCTCTGAGTCAAGCCTTTCTATAGTTATGTAGGAGCTTTTTCTTGCAAATCTGGGTTAGATGGTGCTAGTTTAGGGTTTATGACGAGGTTCTCATCATACCCCCATGCCTAGCTTTTGCTAGTCCCTTAGCAAAAACCTAATGTTTTAACCTTTGGTCTAGACCATGATGTTTTTAACAACTTCAGATAAGTTCCTTTTCATTTGAACCTAGATTAGGTTAGATTGCTGACCATAGGCCTAACAGGTACTCTAGTACCAATCAAGATCCAGATCTGTCTAGCCTCAGCCTCAGTCTTTGGCAAAGGTTTTTAAGGCCCACAAGAACTAACCTAAGGTCTATTGGACTTTGTGGTTAAAGCACCCGGGCTTGAAATGATTGTAGTCCTAGTTCAGTTCGCAGTGTGTTTTGTAAGAGAGAGGGATAGAAAGTTTTTCTGTTTGGAGAGTTTTTCTCTCTCTTTTTCTTTTATTTCTAGCCTAGGATTGGCTTTTCAACACGGTCTGTATCAGATTCCTTGCTCCCATCATCAATCCTCAAAGGTTCCTGGCAAGATAGCACCGCCCATGGCAACCCCCGGAACCCTGGCTATTAAGATTTCGAGATAATCCCATCCATGGTGTTCCGTGGCCGAATCCAGACCCTGGCAATTGACACTTCGTGATAATGCCATCCATGTAATCTGAACCAGCAGAGTGCTTACATGCCCCCAGTAGGATATGTAAATATCCTAAGAGACAAGCACCGAGGAGATGATATTTTGTTACTCATCTTCAAGGGGATTTCCCGCCTCTCCACGCTGGGAACTCGTCCAAATCAACTTGTGTTGATTGGCCGCTCCTATTCTAGGTGTATTTTTCAGAATTTTGTGACGCTTCTACGTGATTTTGATTTTTATGCTTACTGAACCAGGCTATGTGTGAGATTGGGGTGCTTAGGTTACTAAGTCCCGTAAACCATAAGTTAGTTAATGAGGTCAAATACTCCCTAAGCTTTGGACCTAATACTTAAGCTTTTCATTTTCCTCAACCTCTTGAGGAATGTCTAGATCTTAATGGGTACTAAGAGTCTATCCAAGAATGCCTAAAGTTTGCGTTCTTACTAATCTCACCATGCACTTTCATTTCCTTTCTTGAATAAGGTCTAGAACTTAGGTCAATTCCTTAGTTTCTTACTAAGGGCTATCACTCTTTTCTTTCATTTTTTTGTGCTCCTTTTCATTTTGTTTCTTTTCCCTTCTCCCACAAAATTTCCTTTCTCCTCTTATTCTTTTTTGAAAATTTTTTAATTTTTATGGTGTTTTTGGCATACGTGAATTTTTTTGCTTTAAAACCCCTTTTTTACAAGTTTTGCACTTTTATACCCCCCCATGCCTAAGGTTTGCAATGTCTTCATTGTAACTTAGGGGTTTTTATTTACTTAGTTCATTCCTTAAGACAGATGCTTTAATGAGTGAATGGGTCAGGATGAATTCTGCGGACGATTTCTAATCTCAGATGCACGCATCTGAGGTGGAGTCGACTATCTATAAGGGTGAACTTTAAGTGCACAAAAGTGTGAAAAGGGTTTTAGATTTTTAGAAAATGACGGGCTGCCTCCCGTTAAGCGCTGAGTTTTATGCCATCGGCTGGGTGCAATAAGCTCAAGGGGAATGGAGGATAAGAGATGATTCAGCCAAATAAGTAGAAGTCACATCAATGAACGACTTGAGTCTCTGACCATTCACGATGAAAGGTTCAGAATCGTGGCTGAGCGGATTGATTTCGATAGCTCCATTACCAAAAACTTGTCGGATTAAATATGGTCCGACCCACTTGGATTGCAGTTTTCCTAGGAAAAATTTGAGTCGGGCATCAAAGAGTAGGACCTTTTGACAAGGATGAAAGATCTTTCTCGAGATATGCTTGTCAAGGAAGGCTTTAACCCGCTCCTTGTAGATTCGCGAGTTCTCATACACGTTTAGGCGTAATTCATCGATCTCGCTGATTTGGAGTTTTCTGTGGGTTCTAGTCTCCGAAAGATCTAGATTATAGTTCCGTACTGCCCAATAGGCTTTATGCTCCAGTTCTACGGGAAGGCGACACGCCTTTCCGTACACCAGTCTAAAGGGAGACATGCCTAATTGGGTCTTGTGGGCAGTCCTATAGGCCCACAATGCTTCCGGAAGTCGGGACGACCAGTCCTTCCTGTCAGGCCGAATAGTGACCTGCAGCATCTTCTTGATCTCCCAATTTGACAGCTCAGCTAGACCATTAGTTTGGGGGTGGTAAGGAGTAGAGATTCGGTGAGACACCCCGTATTTGGTCATTAGTGACCTAAACTGAGCATTTGTAAAATGGGTCCCCCCATTAGAGATTATAGCACGGGGAATTCCGAACGTTGAGAAAATGTTTTGATGAATGAATTTGAGAACGATTTTGTGATCACAGGTTCGGGTCGGTATGGCTTCAATCCATTTAGACACGTAGTCCACAGCAAGCAGAATGTATTCGAAACCATCCGAAATAGGAAAGGGGCCCATAAAATCAATCCCCCAAACATTAAAGATTTCGCATATGAGAATCGACTGCAAAGGATCATGTCGCGACGGCTCATGTTGCCCAAAGTCTGGCAACGACTGCATGCCTTGCAGTGACTGTATGCATCTTTGAATAGTGTAGGCCAGTAAAAACCACACTAGAGGACTTTTGATGCGGTTTTATGCCCAGAGAAATGGCCACCGCATGCCTGGTCATGGCAGAAAGAGAGGATATTGTTGAATTCCTCTTCTGGGACACATCTCCGAATGATTTGATCAGCACCTATGCGGAAAAGGCATGGGTCTTCCCAGATGTAATACTTGGCATCAGAATGCAACTTGTCTTTCTTGGCCTTCGACCAATCAGACGGGGTCTGATGAGATGCCAAGTAGTTTACTATATCAGCAAACCATGGAAGTCTAGTACCGATAGTAAGTAGGTGCTCATCAGGAAAATGTTCTGTGATGGGTCCGGAAGGATTGATAATCTCAGAAGGAAGATGCGACAGATGGTCGGCTATCACATTCTGCCTTCCCGCCTTGTCGTGAATCTCAAGATCAAATTCTAGCAACAGCAAGATCCAACGAATTAGTCGGGGCTTCGCGACCTTCTTGGCAAGGAGATGCCTTACAGCCGTGTGATCCGAGTAAATGATGACATGAGAACCGAGAAGATACGATCGAAACATTTCAAGGGAAAATACTACGGCTAGCAGCTCTTTCTCCGTAACTGTATAGTTACGCTGAGCCTCGTCAAGTGTCTTGCTGGCGTAGTAGATGACCATGGGTTTCCCGTCAGCTTTCTGACCCAAGACCGCTCTTACAGCAAAATCAGATGCATCGCACATGATCTCAAAGGGTTGAGACAAATCAGGGGATTGTGGGATAGGTGCTTGGGTGACTCGATCACGCAGGTTTTCAAAAGCTAGTGTGCATTCCTTGGAGATTTCAAGGGGTACATCCTTAGAGAGAAGAGAAGTCAAGGGGCACACGATTTTCAAGAAATCTGGAAAGAAACGACGGTAAAAGCCGACATGCCCCAAAAAAGAACGGATGTCCCTGACCGAGCTTGGCATAGGAAGGCGAGAGATCAGATCAACCTTAGGTCGATCCACTTGGATGCCTTTTTCTGAAATTAAGTGTCCCAGGACAATTCCCTCAGGCACCCTGAAATGGCTCTTTTCCCAGGAAAGAACCAAATTCACCTTGATGCATCACCCGAGTATTTGGACCAAGTGTTGGAGGCAATCGTCAAAAGATTCACCATAAACTGAAAAGTCATCCATGAAGACTTCCAGAAAATCACCCACCATATCTGAGAATATGGCAAGCATGCACCGCTGAAAGGTAGCGGGTGCATTGCAAAGATCGAAAGGCATCCTTCGAAAAGCGTATGTTGCGAAGGGGCAGGTTAACGTGGTCTTTTCTTGGTCCTCAGGATGGATTGCCACCTGGTTATAACCGGAGTACCCGTCAAGAAAGCAGAAGAACCTATTTCCGCTAGTTTCTCGAGAATTTGGCCAATGAAAGGTAGTGGGAAATGATCTTTCTTCATGGGGGAATTGAGTCGGCCGTGATCTATTGATAAACACCAGTTTATCATCATTTTTATGCTTTAAAACTAACCTAGCTCTTAGGATTTTACTCCGCAAACGGGTTTTTGGGCTGCATTTAGGCATAAATTTGGATAGGCATGCATTGCATTTTTTATTGTTGTTTTAATGCGTTTTTGTGAGTGTTAGGGATGTATAGATTCACAGATCCCTAAAACCCTAGCACTCAAGAAGGCAATTAGTGAAGGAGAAGCCCAGACTAGTTGGAACCCAGCTTGATCCAGCTCACCATAGCTGGAACCTAGCTTACTTGAACTAGGGTTAGCTCATCCCAGCTCCATTCAGCTAATCTCAGCTGGATGGCAGCTCAAGAGAGTTCACCTTAGCTCACCCTAGCTCAAGTCAGCTCAGATCCAGCTCAACTTAGCTGAGTCTAGCTCACCTCAGCTCCCACTAGTTCGCAGGGAGCTCTAGCTAGCTCAGCTAAGTTGACAGGAGTTCACCCCAGCTCAGATCCAGCTACATCCAGCTCCACTCAGCTCCAACCAGCTGAAGAAGAATTCATCCCAGCTCAGGAAGCTCAAGTCCAGCTCACAGGGACTCAGCTTAGCTCAACTCAGTTGAGCGAAGCTACCTTAGCTGCCTCAACCAGCTTGATTCTCCCCGGGAGCACCAGACCAAGCTCACCTTAGCTCAGTATGGTAGAAGCTAGCTTACCTCAGCTCGGCTTAGTAGCTAGCAAAGAACTAGTAAGCTAAGCCAGCTAGAATAGCTCCATGCCAGCCTCTTCAGCAGCAACCAGCTCCAAATTTCAGCTCCAGACTTCTCCTCAGCTCCTCCCTCCAAACCCTAGCTCCAACACCTTCTCCTCTACTCCTCCATTAGCTAAGCTAGCTTAGCTTAGCTTAGCTTAGCTTAACTATGCTCCAACTTCCTTGGCTTGTACCACCCCAAAAACCCACCTACCAACTTCACCCAACTAGCTCCACCTAAGCTCCACATACGCTAACCTACTTGGCACCAACCTAACCTACCCACCACCTCCAAAAGAAGCCTAAAAGTGGCGCCAAAAACTACCCTTAACCACCCCTTAATGGCGCCACTTTTCCCTCCAAAATCTCCTCTCATCTCCACCACACAATCTCCCTTGAACCCATCTTCACCATCCACCTAACCCCCCTTCTAGAAGACCCCATGTTGGCGCCAACATGGTGGTGTCTCTCCACCACCAAAAGACACCAACACCACCATAACCACCCCCTTTAACACCCCTTGGGTTGGCGCCAACTCACCCTAGCCATAGGATCACCAACCACCCTCATCCTTCCATCCTAGCCCTCATTTCAAGGGGCACCTTAACCCCCCATCCTATTCTATAAAAAGCCACCACCTACCAACATTTTGGGGGATCCTCCCTTAGTATATTTTCTACCTAAACCACCTATACCTACGGCCAAGAAGAAGGAGTAGAGAAGGAGATTAAAGGGGCACATCACCAGCCCTTTTGGTGCCTTCTTCTCCCCACTCTCTTCAACTTGAGCCACGCCAAGGAGGAGGACTCTCCCACTTCAAGGAGGATGGCCAGGCAAAGGAGAAAAGCTTAGGATGGATGTCCACCCTTGGAGAGAAACTTAGGGCACGCCCCCTTAAGGCTTGCCTTGGAGGTCATCACTTTGCGGAGTACTGCAAGGAAGGAGTTGAAGGATTCTTTTCAAGCTTGGGAGCCACCAACCTTGGAGCAAGAAGCCCTCTTCTTCACCATCTATTTAGAGGATTTGTGTTTTCTTTTACTTCAATTATCAAGTAGTAGAAGCATTCCTCTACTATGCATTTTTGTTAAACACTTTATCACTTATCTAGTTGCCTTTTTTGCATATCTTGTTTGCATTTCTATTTGCTTATTTTCAGCTTTCTTCACTTCCTCTACCTAATTATTCTAGGCCTCCACTTGCTTAGAGTGAGCTTAGGGAGAGGCTCTACTTGCCACTTTAGAGTAGTTTACTTAATTGGAAGTGTAAACACTTTTCCCGCCATAATTTCGCATGTTGCCTTAGTTCAAAAACAAAAAAAAAATGGTATATTGAAAATTACCAAAAGAAAGTTGAGATATATTCCAAGCAAGAGAATCAATTTTGCAACCATATTGCCTCCTTGGACGACCCTAGATACTTCCCTATCTAGGATTATAAATTTAAGAGCGAAAGCGGATTTACGCGTTACAACGACGTATTTTAACAAACCGCGTATTTTCGCTATCACTTTTTGGCGCCGTTGCCGGGGAGGCACGGCTTTGCATTAACTCATTTTCTCTTGCTTGAAGTGGATCTCATCCCCTTCTCTTTCTTTCTTTTGTGTGCGTAGGAACTACAGCGGGAAGGCGGGAATCTGGAAGAGAGAGCTCAAAGGTCCTTTTCTTCCCCCGAAAATTCAGGTTGGTTCCTCTTTCTGGTCACATAAATAATTAAAACTACCAAAAATATATTAAACTTGGCTTTCAGGACCCTAAACACTTAAATTAAGTGTAGTGGTGCATTTTAAAATCCATTGTTTGCTTGTATGCTTCTTTAACACCACTCCATTGCAAGTATTGGTGTTCTGTTTTTCAGGTCCAGATTTCTGTCCGGACTTGAAAAATCGATTCCTAACACCCCAGGCCTCCTAAAATCATAAAATCTCATATAGTGATTCCCAATTAAGTTGGGAACATCTGTTCCAAATTTCAAATCAATTGGATTTGTATTTAATTTTTAAAAATTCGTGGATTGCAGAGAGGTCATACCCTCTTATCTTCCTGTGTTGCTACTGTCCGCGAATTTTCAGAATTTTTATACTCATCCAATTTTTGGGAAATTGAGCTTGTTGGAATCCTTGTAAAATTTTATATATCATATAAAATCATAAAAATTTTCTGAGGTCGGTGGTAGTACTAAAACGTTCATAATACCCACAGGTATTATTTCTGGACTTTGACACCAGTACAATTAAAAATTTAAAACAATTATCAAACGAATTCCTAAAATCTTACAAAAATCTTTTCTGGAATCCTTGTTTGATTTTATTCAAAGTAGTGGTGTTGTTTGACTTGTTTGGACCACTACTTAATTCTGAATGCCTAAAAAATAACTCATTAGTAGTTAAATTTCTGTCTTAGGGATAATTGGCTTAGGGTTTCTTTCTTTCTCTTTTGAGGATTAATTCAAAGGAAATATACAATCACCCATACAACTTGTTTTCCTTTGATTGTGGGTTTTCAAACTTGTTTGAAAATTTAACTAAAGAAACCCTAAAATACATTCAATTAAATCAAATCCTAAAAGAAAAAATACAAAAAAAAAAATTGTGTGACAACTTGATTTTCATTGGAGCCACTCTCCAATTCCTGCACACACATAAAAAAATCAAATAACAGGGCAACAACCCAATAAACGCCCTCCACATTCCGTGTGCACTATAGAATCCTAGACCTAATTAAAATTTGTAGCAACTTGACCCCTAAGGCTTTATCAATTTAGGCTTGCTATTTAGGTCTTAAGTTTTCTTTAGTTAGTACCAATTCTGTCATCTATATCTGGTGTTCAGGCTGAGGGGCCGTGTCAAACGACCAGGCGCGGGTTTGTACAAGCACCTGGGGTTTTCCCTGGGAAACGTTTGGGCCCAAACCTCTCCTTAAGCAACTTGGCTAGATTTGTTGATAGAACGGGTATTCACTATTGACTACTTACTTCCTATATAGACCAAGTCTTAGGTTATTGTTAGGGAGTCACAATTAAGTTAGGTCTAGTTTTATTTGTTTGAATTGCACACTTTCTCTCATCTCTTCCTCTTCTCCTCCCCTCCCCGTTCTTCCATTTTATGCACGGGCGACGGTCTCAAAATCCGCACTTGGAAGGACCATTTGATTTCGCCCCCCACGTAAAAAGACCACTTTTTCTGTCTTCTTCTCCTGAAAAAATGGAAACACAACAAAATAGGTCCACTGACCCTTCCACGTCCACCTCTAACCCCACCACTAACCCTAATTCTAACCTTCCACCCAAAACCCAACCACCAGTAACTTCCCACACTTGGAGCTCCCCAATCTTGAGTTGCCCCACACACAGCATCAAGACCCCCTACCTGATCTTTTAAAATTGATGGCCGATCAGATTAATAAATTAAATTCCAATCAGCAAACATTGACTAGGAACATCCAAAACCTAGCCAATCCAAGGCCAAACCCACCACCCCGTCAGCAGCCTATTGTTCCTCTAAAAGATTTCTATGATCCGTCTTATTATGAGGAACGACCAGGGGTGGTCATACCGGAGGGGGACTTTGAGATCAAGCCAGCCGTCCTAAACCTGATTAAACACTTTTGTGGCCTTCCTAGGGAAGACCCTTTCAGCCACCTTGAAGAACTAACTCTTCTTGCACAGACAACCCGTTCCCGAAATGTGCAAGAAGACATATGGCTGATGCGGCTTTTTCCATTATCTCTTAAAGATAAGGCCGCTTATTGGTTCAGGACCATTGGCCGACCCATTACAACATGGCCTCAACTCAAGAGTGCCTTCCTCAAGAAATTCTTTCCCATAGGTCGTACCAATTCCTTACGAAGATCTATTACGACCTTTCACCAAAAATCTGGCGAAACTTTCCATGATTCTTGGGAAAGATTTCAGGACCTTTTAAGAAGTTGCCCGCACCACGAGATTCCTTTGTGGCAGCTCGTGCAAATCCTCTATCATGGATTAGAAGATCAAATCCGACAATTTGTCGACGCCTCGTGTGGCGGCAACTTCTTAAATAAAGATGCTGAAAGTGCTTATGATCTATTTGAAGAAATGAGTGAAAACTCATTTAACCAAGCTTCCATGAACACATTTTGCAGAACCCAAAACCCGCAGTTTGGTGTTCATGAAATAGGCGCTCAATCTATCCCAGTCGCCCAAGACGATCTTCAAATGATCGCTCAGAAACTCGACCAGATGCATATTAATCAGAAGAAAATTGAGGAAAGACTCGCCACATCAATTCAAGCTCCACGACCACATCTAACCCAACCTAACTTTCCACGAAGAGAAAATTTGCACAATCTCAACACCACTCCTGCTGATTATTCTGAGGTTGCCCATGATTCACTGGGGAATTTCAATTATCCAGATCTTAACCCCACCCAAAATATTTCTGCCATCCAGGAGCCCTTTAAAAATTCTTCCAATTGGAAAAATTACCCGAACTACTCCTAGAATAATCAAGTTTCCTCCCAACCATATCATTTTAATGGGTATGGGTCGAATCCAAATTTCCATCTTGGGCCATCCCAACAAGATATCAATGCCCAGATGCTACGGACCCTGCAGGATATGCAAACAAAAATGACGGAAGTAACCCGCAACATCACAAATCTGAACAATCAGATTGGGGTTGCTCCCACGCAAAGACCTGTAGGACATCTTCCGTCCCAACCCATACCCAATCCCAATCACCAAGGGAACCATTATATGGGTAGAAATCCACATTATCCAAATCAGCCTCCTCCTAATCCACCTCAGCAGCCGCCCAGGTTCCTGCAATCACAGGCCCCCCCACCTCCTCCAAATAATAATCCGACTGCACATGCAGTTACCTTGAGGAGTGGGAAAACCACCACTGACCCCGAGCCTTCGCACGAACCTGGTAAGATACATGTGCAAGTTGACTCCCCACCTCCCCATCAGGAAGAACAAGGACAACAAAAATCTCAAGACAAGATTCCTATCCCTTTCCCACAAGCTCTCTACCCTACCACCAACAAAAGAAAGAAATCTGAGCCCACTACAGAAGAACTCATGGAGCTATTTGGGCAAGTTCATATCAATATCCCTCTCCTAGATGCCATTAAATATATACCTGCCTATGCTAAATTTTTAAAGGAGATTTGTACTCCTAAAAGGCAGGCCAAAAATCTAGGACAGGTGCATCTTTCAGAGACAGTAAGCTCTGTCATACAGAGTAAGCTGCCTCCTAAGATGAAAGATCCGGGGGCACCTTTAATTTCTGTAATTATTGATGACACTACATTTAATCGCGCCCTCCTTGATCTTGGTGCCTCTGTAAATATTATTCCCACAAGTTTATTCAAAGAATTTCAGATCGGTGAATTAAAACCCGTCGAGGTTACCCTGCAATTAGCCGACCGATCTACAATCAAACCTCGTGGCATTGTCGAGGATGTATTAGTCAAGGTCCAGAATTGTGTCTTCCCTGCAGACTTTCTGGTTCTTGACATTGAGGCACCCGAATCATTACTGGACTCCCCGATAATCCTTGGACGCCCCTTTTTGGCTACTGCAAAGGCAAATATTAATTGCCACACAGGCAAAATGGATATCAACTGTGCAGGCCAAACTATCACCTTAGATATTTTTAAATCCTCCAGGAGATTCCATGATGATAACTTCTTTGAGGACTCAGATACTGAAATTTCTAATATGGTGGCGGAGACAATGTTAATAGATACCCTTTCCGACCACAGTTTTTTTGAGGACTCTAATTCAGACTCAGTGGTCGGCGAGATCTGTGATCCGGAAACTTGTCTTGACTCCAAATTTGTTCCTGACACCCCCCCTAACCCACCCAATATTCACGCACCTAATTTTTCCACACTAACTCACCATTCCTTCCCCGACCCCTTTCTTACGGACCTGCCACCAACCCCGCCCGAGTTTGGCACCCAACCTGAATTAAAGCCATGGCCAGACTCGGGCCACACTTATCAATTTCCATCTCACTTTGATCCCAATATTATTTCTAATCAATTTTCTAGGGATCTAGACGAAGACACCTTTTTTGCGGGCATCCAAGTGTCCAATTATTTACATGATTTTCCGTCTTCTGTGCATACCTTCACGCCCGGCTGAATGGCGTAAAAGATAGCACTGGATGGGAGGTAACCCATCATTTTTTGCTTTCCCTTTTTTCTTCTTTTTCCAGGTTTTATTCATCCTAAACCCGACCGTTCTTCACTAAGGTGATCCCTTTTCCCTCCTAATGCATGAGGACATGACATATCTTAAGCATGGGGGGGTGTTTTTAAATTTTTACTATCGATTTAGGATGTTTAAAACCTAAAAACATGCAATTTTCTTTAATTTATTTCCTGCTTGCATACCCAAAAAAATAAAAATGTTGAAAACTTTTTGAGGAAAAATTTTGAAATCAGGACTAAGGTCGTAAAATTCACTTCTGGTACAATGGGATTTAATCTTTAACAAACTAAGGATGAGGATATGGATCTGATCATTAGAATTCCAGGGTCTATTTTAGACTAGATCAGATATCCTTCTCTAGAATTCCACCTGAACTCATGATAGTTCAGGTGACTTGATCCTATTTTGTAATATGGAAAGTATTTGACTTAGTTTCTGATTCAAAAACTTGCGGGTCTCAAGAAACTTCTTGTGTCAATTTTCACACACAAGCCAACACTTAAAAACAACTAAAAAAATTGAAAAGCTTCCTTGTTTGGATTTAGTAAAAGTCTGAATCAGGTCATTGGTTTGAGTTCCCACCGTCGAGAAGAAGGAAAATACCTTCTTTGAGGATGCGATGTTAACATGTTACCGCCTCGGCGCTGCTCTATATCTATATTTCATATCTTTAGACGGAGCATTAAAGCGCATTTCAGCAGCTCAAGTGTCTTGGACGGTGCTCTACCTATAGCATCGGAGCAAGAGCTTGAGTTTGCTTGGAGCGCCCCTTTTCACCGCATCGTGTTTTGGGGTTGTGAGTTCCTGGGTGGTGTCATGGACAGTGCTATCCCGAAGTACTGGCGCCAGAGCCCCCTCGAGGAATGGTAATGGGAAAGATGATACCGACACATCTGTTGTAAGACTAAGCTAAAAATAAGCATGGGGGAGGAAAAAAAAAAATAATAATAATAATAAAAATAATAACACGTTCTTATTAAGGTTGGCTTTTCACAAGCACCGACACAAGGTTTTAAAGGAATTTGCAAGTTGCGAATCAGATTCACGAGCCAGAAAAATCCTAAAAACAAACATTTCAAGTCATCTGAATTAACAAGGGGTTAATTTGTGAATTTTCTGAGGATATATTGATCCCGTTCTATCTAATGGTTGGATCCAAAAATAAATCCTAATGTTTATCTTCAACAAATCCCGTATCTCCTGTGTTTTAATCTACCAAGGTCCCTTAATCTCTTTTTCTCCTCAAAAGTAAAAAAAAATTAGATTTCCCAAAAATTCCGAAAAAAAAAAAAAAAAAAATTAATGTTTTGCTAAGAGACTATCAAAAGATAAGCATGGGGGTGTGATAAACACCAGTTTATCATCATTTTTTTGCTTTAAAACTAACCTAGCTCTTAGGATTTTACTCCACAAACGGGTTTTTGGGCTGCATTTAGGCATAAATTAGGATAGGCATGCATTGCATTTTTTATTGTTGTTTTAATGCATTTTTGTGAGTGTTAGGGATGTATAGATTCACAGATCCCTAAAACCCTAGCACTCAAGAAGGCAATTGGTGAAGGAGAAGCCCAGACTAGTTGGAACCCAGCTTGATCCAGCTCACCATAGCTGGAACCTAGCTTACTTGAACTAGGGTTAGCTCATCCCAGCTCCATTCAGCTAATCTCAGCTGGATGGCAGCTCAAGAGAGTTCACCTTAGCTCACCCTAGCTCAAGTCAGCTCAGATCCAGCTCAACTTAGCTGAGTCTAGCTCACCTCAGCTCCCACTAGTTCGCAGGGAGCTCTAGCTAGCTCAGCTAAGTTGACAGGAGTTCACCCCAGCTCAGATCCAGCTACATCCAGCTCCACTCAGCTCCAACCAGCTGAAGAAGAATTCATCCCAGCTCAGGAAGCTCAAGTCCAGCTCACAGGGACTCAGCTTAGCTCAACTCAGTTGAGCTAAGCTACCTTAGCTGCCTCAACCAGCTTGATTCTCCCCGGGAGCACCAGACCAAGCTCACCTTAGCTCAGTATGGTAGAAGCTAGCTTACCTCAGCTCGGCTTAGTAGCTAGCAAAGAACTAGTAAGCTAAGCCAGCTAGAATAGCTCCATGCCAGCCTCTTCAGCAGCAACCAGCTCCAAATTTCAGCTCCAGACTTCTCCTCAGCTCCTCCCTCCAAACCATAGCTCCAATACCTTCTCCTCTACTCCTCCATTAGCTAAGCTAGCTTAGCTTAGCTTAGCTTAGCTTAACTATGCTCCAACTTCCTTGGCTTGTACCACCCCAAAAACCCACCTACCAACTTCACCCAACTAGCTCCACCTAAGCTCCACATACGCTAACCTACTTGGCACCAACCTAACCTACCCACCACCTCCAAAAGAAACCTAAAAGTGGCGCCAAAAACTACCCTTAACCACCCCTTAATGGCGCCACTTTTCCCTCCAAAATCTCCTCTCATCTCCACCACACAATCTCCCTTGAACCCATCTTCACCATCCACCTAACCCCCCTTCTAGAAGACCCCATGTTGGCGCCAACATGGTGGTGTATCTCCACCACCAAAAGACACCAACACCACCATAACCTCCCCCTTTAACACCCCTTGGGTTGGCGCCAACTCACCCTAGCCATAGGATCACCAACCACCCTCATCCTTCCATCCTAGCCCTCCATTTCAAGCGGCACCTTAACCCCCCATCCTATTCTATAAAAAGCGACCACCTACCACCATTTTGGGGGATCCACCCTTAGTATATTTTCTACCTAAACCACCTATACCTACGGCCAAGAAGAAGGAGTAGAGAAGGAGATTAAAGGGGCACATCACCAGCCCTTTTGGTGCCTTCTTCTCCCCACTCTCTTCAACTTGAGCCACGCCAAGGAGGAGGACTCTCCCACTTCAAGGAGGACGGCCAGGCAAAGGAGAAAAGCTTAGGGTGGACGTCCACCCTTGGAGAGAAACTTAGGGCACGCCCCCTTATGGCTTGCCTTGGAGGTCATCACTTTGGCGGAGTACTGCAAGGAAGGAGTTGAAGGATTCTTTTCAAGCTTGGGAGCCACCAACCTTGGAGCAAGAAGCCCTCTTCTTCACTATCTATTTAGAGGATTTGTGTTTTCTTTTACTTCAATTATCAAGTAGTAGAAGCATTCCTCTACTATGCATTTTTGTTAAACACTTTATCACTTATCTAGTTGCCTTTTTCGCATATCTTGTTTGCATTTCTATTTGCTTATTTTCAGCATTCTTCACTTCCTCTCCCTAATTATTCTAGGCCTCCACTTGCTTAGAGTGAGCTTTGGGAGAGGCTCTACTTGCCACTTTAGAGTAGTTTACTTAATTGGAAGTGTAAACACCTTTCCCGCCATAATTTCGCATGTTGCCTTAGTTTAAAAACAAAAAAAAATGGTATATTGAAAATTACCAAAAGAAAGTTGAGATATATTCCAAGAAAGAGAATCAATTTTGCAACCATATTGCCTCCTTGGACGACCCTAGATACTTCCCTATCTAGGATTATAAATTTAAGAGCGAAAGCGGATTTACGCGTTACAACGACGTATTTTAACAAACCGCGTATTTTCGCTATCATCTATACAGACTCTCCACGCGTTGGCTAATCGGGTAGGAATGATTTCTCCGGTCTCAATCTCTATGGTGGTGAGTCCAGCCTTCTTAGGCACAACCTGAATTGGGCTCACCCAACGACCATCGGAGATCGGGTAGATGATTCCGGCATCTAACCACTTGATGATCTCCTTCTTCACGACCTCCTGTAGATTAGGGTTCAAACGTCTCTGCATCTCACGAGAAGGTCGTGCGCCCTCTTCTGAATAGATATGATGAGTACAATAAGAGGGACTTATTCCAATCAAATCATCGAGAGTCCACCCGATGGCTCTGCGATGTTGCTGGAGGACAGTAGTCAGACGGGATTCCTGTTCGGGATTAAGGTTGGAATTGATAATCATAGGGAGGGTCTGATTAGAACCCAGAAAGATGTATTTTAAGTGAGCAGGAAGGGGCTTCAACTCAAGGATAGGGTTATCAGCAGCGGCGGGTGGTTCAGTATAGACGTGAGGTTCAAGGGTAGGAGTTACTGGGTTGTTTACATCTAGATTCAACTCCTCTATTTGCGGGTCAAGATCTTTCTGTGGTTGATGAGGTATAATCAGGTCATTCTGGAAGTGTGTTTCATCAACTAAAGCCCTAATGTCACAAATCTATTCGATGACACCGCAATTGATTCCTTGTTGGGCCTTAAATATATCAATTTTCAAGGTTTGATTCCCAAATTTGAGCTCTATTTGGCCCTCCTCACAGCTAATGTTGGCTCTAGCAGTAGCCAAGAAAGGTCTCCCTTAAATGATTGGTTTTTCCCTAGGGTTCTCAGGTGCGTCCATGTCTAAGACTATGAAGTCTGCAGGAAAGTAGAAATCCCGTATCCTTACAATAACATCCTCGAGAATCCCTTTTGGTGACTTTATGGATCGATCTGCTAATTGTAATGTCACCTCGGTTGGTTTTAGCCCCGATTCTTCTAGATGGTCAAGTAAGGATGTGGGTATCAGATTTATGGATGCACCCAAGTTCTAGCAAAGCTCTGTCAAATTGGGTATCACCTATCTTGCAGGGAATCAGGGGAGTACCAGGATCTTTTGCCTTGGGTGGGAGTCTACTTAGGGTAACATAGCTGGCTTGCTCTGACAGAACAATTGGACTCTCACCCTTGGTTCGCGGCTTACGCTGGGGTGTACACACATTCTTTAAAAATCATGTGTAAGCTGGTACGTGGCGGATTGTATCCATCAAGGGGATGTTTATGTGAACCTGCTCAAAGAGCTTGACCAGGTCCTCCTCAGGTGCCATGGGCTTGGTGGTCTTCTTTCCCTTGGGCAAGGCCACAGGAAACGGAATCTTGGTTCTTCTAGGATAGGTCCAGGTCTTGGATTTGGGATAGGGGTAGGGACGTCCTAGATTACTGTCCTAGGCTTGGGATCACTACCAAGCTTGGAGTGGTTTGGGTGAGGTGGGTCTTGGGTTTCCTTACCACTACGGGTTGTTACAGAATTAAGTCATGCCTGGTTTTGGTTGGGATTGGGTAGGATAGGTTGCTGCTGGTAACTTGCAAAAGAAGTGGAGGCCTCTATCCCATTGGGTGAAGGAATAGAGGGGGCCTGATAAATCATATGGGCATGGCCCGGGTTTGGGTTCATAACGTGCCGCTGGGTTGGCACGTTATTTGGATTAGGAAGAGGTTGGGAAGGAAGAGTGCCTGGCTGGCGAGAGTTTGCCAACTGGGCCAATTGGTTTCGGACCTCTGTAAGTTCGTCCTTGTGTTGCTTTTGAATAGCCGCATTCATTCTTTGAATGTCAGCTAGAGTCTGAAGGATAAGGGACATTTGATCCTGATTTGGCCATGATGGATAAGTAGGGTTGGGCCGAGGTTGAGGCGGCTGGTAAGGATGAGGGGGTTGTGGGCGAGGTTGAAGGGGTGGTCTTTGGGTTTGGGAATTTCCCGCCCACTGAAAGTTGGGATGGTTTCGCCATCCAGGGTTATAGGTGTTGGAGAATGGGTCATTTTGGATGACGTTGAGGTCCTCGCAGGTCTGAGGAACCTCCAGAGAATCAGAGAAAGAGGGGATGGTATCCCCAGGGCTGGTGTAGAAAGAATCGGAAGGACCTCCGGTCAACGATTCGGATGATGGATCCATCCTAGGAGAAGATCGATGGAGAATGTTTTGCACAGTTTCCCTTGTGCTAGGAGGCTGTGCAAAGGGGTTATGCGCGGAGGTGGCTCGCTGTAGGTGCTGAGTCAGCTCATCCACCTTCTTTTCAATAATCGAGACCTTGTCCAATTGACTGGCCATTAATTCCAGGTCGACTGATGCGGACATGCCATGCATCTCATGTGCTCCCCTAAGATTAGTCGATGCACGGGTATTCGTCCTGTCGAATAATCCCATGGAGTCATTGTTGATGGAGTTCTCGCACATGTTTTCGAGAATCTCCCACACGGTGTCCTCATGCTGACCCATGATATTTCCTTCGCAGGTTGCATTGACGAAAAGACGGATATCCTCATGGAGTCCCTGGTAAAAAGATTGGACCTGTTCCCATTTAGGAACTCCATGATTGGGGCACTTTCTCATGAGATCCTGAAAACGATCCCATGCCTCATGGAGAGGTTCCCCTGTTTGTTGAGTGAAGTGCATAATCTGATGGTGCAAGGCGTTGGTCCGACCAACGGGGAAGAAATTTTTCAAAAACTCGGACTGAAGTTCTTCCCATGTGTTGATCGGCCGGGTCTAAGTTTGATACCAATGAGCGGCCTTGTCCATAAGAGAAAAGGAGAACATTGATAGCGATTTCACGCGGTTTGTTAAATACGTCGTTGTAATACGCAAAATTGATCAACTCTTAAATTTATAACCTAGATAGGGGAGTATCTAGGGTCGTCCAAGGAGGCAAAAATTGTAAAATTAATCCTCTTGCTTACAGATAGATCTCAACTTTCTTTTTGATATTTTTCAATATGTAATTTTTTTTGTATTTTGAAAAGACGAGGGCAAAATGCAAATTGTAACGAAAAGTACTAACACCTACAAATGCTTAACTAAAATTTAAAAGATAGAAATATCTTCTTCCTAAGCTCACTCTAGGCAAGTGGATGCCTAGAGTAATTAGGAAGAAGAGGTGAAACAAGTGCTAGAACCAAAAGTAACAACTGCAATAAAAAGCTAAAAGAAGGCAATTTGATTAAGTAGAATGAGTGTTCTTTTCAAGGACAAGTAGAGGAATGCTTCTACTAGAACTTAAACAAATCTAAAAGCAAGAAAAGAAACACAAATCCTCTTGCAACAATGTTGAAGAAGGATGTCTTCTTGCTCCAAGCCTAGCTGCTCCTTGGCTTGAAAAGAGGGCCTCCTTCTTCTCCTTCCTTGAGAGCTCCTCCAAGCTGGAAGCTACCACTTTTAATGCTCTCTCCAAGGGGTGGGCGTGCACCACCCTCAAAAACTACTCCAAGGTGGTGTGACCACCATCAAGATCTCCTCCAAGATCTTCCTTGCCTGGCTTCTCCTTTGGCCGGCGTGACCCAAGAGAGAAGGGAAGAGGGGAAGGCACCAAGGGGACAGAATATCCCCTTAATCTTCTTCTTCTTCTTCTCTCTTGGACGTGGGCTTCTTGGTGGAATATGAGAGTGAAATTGCTAGCCAAGGATGACTTGAATGGTGGTGGGTAGTGGTCTTTTTATAGGGTAGGATGGGGGGTTAAGGTACCCCTTGAAATGGAGGGCTAGGATGGAAGGATAAGTGTGGTTGGTGATCCTATGGCTAGGGTGAGTTGGCGCCACCCCAAGGGGTGTTAAAGGGGCTGGTTATGGTGGTGTTGGTGTCTTTTGGTGGTGGAGAGACACCCCCATGTTGGCGCCAACATGGGGTCTTCTAGAAGGGCGGTTAGGTGGATGGTGGAGATGGATTCAAGGAGGATTGTGTGGTGGAGATGAGGGGGGATTTTGGAGGGAAAAGTGGCGCCATTAAGGGGTGGTTATGGGTAGTTTTTGGTGCCACTTTTAGGTGTCTTTTGGAGGTGGTGGGTAGGTTAGGTTGGTGCCAAGTAGGTTAGCTTATGTGGAGCTTAGGTGGAGCTAGTTGGGTGGAGTTGGTAGGTGGGTTTTTGGGGTGGTACAAGCCAAGGAAGTTGGAGCATAGCTAAGCTAAGCTAAGCTAAGATAAGCTAAGCTAGCTTAGATAATGGAGGAGTAGAGGAGAAGGTGTTGGAACTAGGGTTTGGAGGAAGGAGCTGAGGAGAAGAAGTCTGGAGCTGGCGCTGGAGCTGGCTGCTGCTGAAGACGCTGGCATGGGGCTACTCTAGCTGGCTTAGCTTGCTAGTTCTTTGCTAGTTGCTAAGCCAAGCTAAAGTGAGCTAGCTTCTACAAAAATGAGCTGAGGTGAGCTAGGTCTGGTGCTCCCGGGAGAATCAAGCTGGTTGAGGCAGCTAAGGTAGCTTAGCTCAACTGAGATGAGCTAAGGCAGCTAAGGTAGCTTTAATCTCCTTCTCTACTCCTTCTTCTTGGCCGTAGGTATAGGTGGTTTAGGTAGAAAATATACTAAGGGAGGATCCCCCAAAATGTTGGTAGGTGGTGGCTTTTTATAGAATAGGATGGGGGGTTAAGGTGCCCCTTGAAATGAGGGCTAGGATGGAAGGATGAGGGTGGTTGGTGATCCTATGGCTAGGGTGAGTTGGCGCCAACCCAAGGGGTGTTAAAGGGGGTGGTTATGGTGGTGTTGGTGTCTTTTGGTGGTGGAGAGACACCACCATGTTGGCGCCAACATGGGGTCTTCTAGAAGGGGGGTTAGGTGGATGGTGAAGATGGGTTCAAGGGAGATTGTGTGGTGGAGATGAGAGGAGATTTTGGAGGGAAAAGTGGCGCCATTAAGGGGTGGTTAAGGGTAGTTTTTGGCGCCACTTTTAGGTTTCTTTTGGAGGTGGTGGGTAGGTTAGGTTGGTGCCAAGTAGGTTAGCGTATGTGGAGCTTAGGTGGAGCTAGTTGGGTGAAGTTGGTAGGTGGGTTTTTGGGGTGGTACAAGCCAAGGAAGTTGGAGCATAGTTAAGCTAAGCTAAGCTAAGCTAAGCTAGCTTAGCTAATGGAGGAGTAGAGGAGAAGGTGTTGGAGCTAGGGTTTGGAGGGAGGAGCTGAGGAGAAGTCTGGAGCTGAAATTTGGAGCTGGTTGCTGCTGAAGAGGCTGGCATGGAGCTATTCTAGCTGGCTTAGCTTACTAGTTCTTTGCTAGCTACTAAGCCGAGCTGAGGTAAGCTAGCTTCTACCATACTGAGCTAAGGTGAGCTTGGTCTGGTGCTCCCGGGGAGAATCAAGCTGGTTGAGGCAGCTAAGGTAGCTTCGCTCAACTGAGTTGAGCTAAGCTGAGTCCCTGTGAGCTGGACTTGAGCTTCCTGAGCTGGGATGAATTCTTCTTCAGCTGGTTGGAGCTGAGTGGAGCTGGATGTAGCTGGATCTGAGCTGGGGTGAACTCCTGTCAACTTAGCTGAGCTAGCTAGAGCTCCCTGCGAACTAGTGGGAGCTGAGGTGAGCTAGACTCAGCTAAGTTGAGCTGGATCTGAGCTGACTTGAGCTAGGGTGAGCTAAGGTGAACTCTCTTGAGCTGCCATCCTGCTGGGATTAGCTGAATGGAGCTGGGACAAGCTAACCCTAGTTCAAGTGAGCTAGGTTCCGGCTGTGGTGAGCTGGATCGAGCTGAGTTCCAACTAGTCTGGGCTTCTCCTTCACCATTTGCCTTCTTGAGTGCTAGGGTTTCAAGGATCTATATATCTGTACATCCCTAACACTCACAAAAACATATTAAAAGACAAATAAAAAATGCAATGTATGCCTAACCTATTTTATGCCTAAATGCGGCCCAAAAATCCGTTTGCGGAGTAAAATCCTAAGAGCTAGGTTAGTTTTAATGCATAAGAATGATGATAAACTGGCGTTTATCACACCCCCATGCTTATCTTTTGCTAGTCTCTTAGCAAAACTTTAATTTTTTTGGAAAATGGAATTTTTGGGAAATCTAATTTTTTGAATTTTGAGGAGAAAAAGAGATTAAGGGACCTTGGTAGATTAAAACACAGGAGGTACGAGATTTGTTGAAGATAAACATCAGGATTTATTTTTGGATCCAACCATTAGATAGAATGGGATCAATATATCCTCCAGAAAATTCACAAATTAACCCCTTGTTAGTTCAGATGACTTGAAAAGTTTGTTTTTAGGATTTTTCTGGCTCGTGAATCTGATTCGCAACTTGCAAATTCCTTTAAAACCTTTTGTCTGTGCTTGTGAAAAGCCAACATTTATAAGGACGTGTTATTATTATTATTTTTTTTTTTTCCTCTCCCCCATGCTTATTTTTAGCTTAGTCTTACAACAGATGTGTCGGGATCATCATTCCCGTTACCATTCCTCGAGGGGGCTTTGGAGCCAGTACTTCGGGATAGCACTGTCTATGACACCACCCAGGAGCTCACAACCCCAAAACACGATGCGGTGAAAAGGGGCGCTCCAAGCAAACTCAAGCTCTTGCTTCGACACTACAGGTAGAGCACCATCGAAGACACTTGAGCTGCTAAAATGCGCTTTAATGTTTCGTCTAAAGATATGAAATATAGATATAGAGCAGCGCCGAGGCGGTAACATGTTGACATTGCGTCCTCAAAGAAGGTATTTTCCTTCTTTTCAGCGGTGGGAACTCAAACCAATGATCTGCTTCAGACTTTTACTAAATCCAAACAAGGGAGTTTTTCAAATTTTTAGTTGTTTTTAAGTGTTGGCTTGTGTGTGAAAATAGACACAAGAAGTTTCTCGAGAATCGCAAGTTTTTGAGTCAAAAACTAAGTCAAATACTTTCCATATTACAAAATAGGATCAAGTCACCTGAACTATCATTAGTTTAGGTGGAATTTTAGAGAAGGATATCTGATCTAGTCTAAAATAGACCCTGGAATTCTAATGATCAGATCCAAATCCTCATCGTTAGTTTGTTAAAGATTAAATCCCATTATACCAGAAGTGAATTTTTTGACCTTAGTCCGGATTTCAAAATTTTTCCTCAAAAAGTTTTCAATATATATATATATATATATATTGGGTATGCAAGCAAGAAATAAATTAAAGAAAATTGCATGTTTTTAGGTTTTGAAAATCCTGAATCGATCGTAAAAATTTAAAAACACCCCCCCATGCTTAAGATATGCCATGTCCTCATGCATTAGGAGGGAAAAGGGATCACCTTAGTGATGACGGTCGGGTTTAGGATGAACAAAACCTGGAAAAAGAAGAAAAAAGGAAAGCAAGAAAATGATGGGTTACCTCCCATCCAGTGCTATCTTTTACGCCATTCAGCAGGGCGTGATGTGCACTAGTGATCAAGGGTGGCTGGCTCAGTAAAATTAAATGATTCAGATGGAATTTTAGGCGTATGGTCAAAATAGGGCTTTAAACGCTGGCCATTGACTTGAAATATCGAATTAGTTTTTGGATCAAAAAGGTCAACAGCGCCGTATGGATATGTTTTATGGACAATAAAGGGACCGGTCCATTTAGATTTTAATTTGCCAGGAAAAAGACGTAATCTCGCATCGAAAAGCCAAACACGTTGATTAGCGTCAAAGTGTTTCCGAACAATATATTTATCATGAAATTTCTTTGTTCGGTCTTTATAAATCCTCGCATTTTCATAGGAAAAATTACGTAATTCTTCCAATTCAGTTAATTGTAATATTCTATGGTTACTGGCGTCAGATAAATCCATATTAAGTTGTTTTATTGCCCAAAAAGCCCTATGTTCTAATTCTACCGGGAGATGGCATGCCTTCCCGAAAACCAGACGGAAGGGAGACATGCCAAGCGGAGTTTTAAAAGCGGTACGGTAGGCCCATAAAGCGTCGTCCAATTTGGTGGACCAATCTTTACGGTCGGGCCTAACCGTCTTTTGTAGAATATTTTTAATTTCCCGGTTAGAAACTTCAGCCTGGCCATTAGTTTGGGGGTGATATGGTGTGGAAATTTTATGATTAACCCCGTATTTAGAAAGGAGGTGACGGAATTGTGAGTGCGTGAAATATGAGCCTCTGTCACTGATAATGGCTTTTGGTATGCCGAATCTTAAGAAATATTTTTCTTAAGAAATTCGACAACCACACGGTGATCACTTGTGCGGGTGGGTATTTCTTCTATCCATTTAGAAACATAGTTTACTGCGACTAATATATACAAATACCCACCAGAGTTGATGAACGGTCCCATGAAGTCGATGCCCCAAACATCGAAAATTTCAACCTCTAAAATAGGATTAAGGGGCATCATATCCTTTCGAGTCATGTTGCCGATGCTCTGGCAATGCACACAGGATCGAACGAAGTCATGAGCAACTTTGTGCAAGCTGGGCCAATAAAATCCTGCATTAAGGATTTTAGCTGCAGTTTTCTTGCCCGAAAAATGTCCACAACAAGCCATTGAGTGACAATGTGTTAAGATATCATGGATTTCAGAATCGGGGACACATCGACGAATGACCTGATCGGCACAAATGCGGAAAAGGTCGGGCTCCTCCCAAAAATAATATTTAATATCAGCAAAGAACTTATCCCGTTTTGTTTTTGGCCAATCAGTGGGGATTTGTTCTGTTGCTAAGTAGTTTGTGATGGGTGCAAACCAAGGGAGGGTTGCAGCAGCTAAAATACTTTCATCAGGGAACTGATCTGGCGGGGTCATTATGTCATTCGTCATAAGACGAGAGAGATGGTCGGCCACTACATTGTGCAATCCTGCCTTATCCTTGATTTCCAGGTCAAATTCCTGGAGCAGCAGAATCCAACGGATAAGGCGGGGTTTCGCATCTTTCTTTGTCAGCAAATATTTAATTGCTGAGTGGTCTGTATAAACAGTGACACGTGACCCCAACAGATAAGATCTAAATTTTTCTAAGGCAAATACAATGGCAAGAAGTTCCTTTTCAGTAACCGTGCAATTCCGTTGTGCATCATCAAGGGTTTTGCTAGCATAATAGATCACAACGGGCTTCTTGCCAATTCTTTGCCCTAGAACGGCCCCTACAGCAAAATCTGAGGCATCTGTCATTAATTCAAAGGGACTATTCCAGTTAGGTCCCTGCAATATTGGCGCCTCAGTAACCTCTTTCTTCAACCTCAAAAAACTCTCCAGGCACTTATTATTAAAATCAAATGGCTGGCCTTTAGTAAGAAGCTAACTTATTGGCTTGGAGATTTGGGAAAAGTTTTCTATGAATCGACGATAGAAACCCACATGACCCAAAAAGGATCTGATTTGTTTGACAGTAGTGGGCGGTGGGAGCTTAGATATAGCATCTATTTTTGCTTTATCTACCGCGATTCCTTGTTTAGAAATAACATGGCCCAAGACAAGACCTTCTTGGACAATGAAATGACTTTTTTCCCAACTGAGGACCAGATTAACTTCTATACACTTTTGGAGGGTTCTTTCAAGATTTTTGAGGCAATGGTCAAAAGAATCTCCAAAAACAGAGAAGTCATCCATAAAAACTTCTAGACATTCACCTACCAGGTCTGAAAAAATTGCAAGCATGCACCTTTGAAAAGTTGCAGGTGCGTTGCAAAGACCGAAGGGCATTCTTCAGAAAGCAAAGGTTCCGAAGGGGCAGGTGAAAGTTGTTTTATCTTGGTCCTCAGGATGAACCGCTACTTGATTATAGCTGGAATAACCATCCAAAAAATAGTAAAATTCCCGTCCGGCTAACCACTCCAAGATTTGACCAATAAAAGGGAGCGGGAAATGATCCTTTTTGGTGGTGGTGTTTAATTTTCGATAATCAATACACACGCGCCAAGAAGAAGCGGTTCGAGTGGCTATATTCTCCCCCTTTTCATTGGTGACAACTGTTAGTCCAGCCTTTTTGGGGACAACTTGAGTTGGACTAACCCAGGAGCTGTCAGAAATGGGGTAGATGATATCAGCATCCAGCCACTTAATAATCTCCTTTTTTACCACCTCCTGCATAATAGGATTCAAGTGCCTTTGTGGTTGGCGAGAGGGGCGAGAATCGTCCTCTAAAAATATACGGTGCGTACAATAGGACGGATGAATGCCTTTAAGATCAGAAAGGGTCCAGCCAATAGCTTTTCGATATTTACTCAAAACCTGGAGAAGTTTGTGCTCTTGTGCCCCGGTGAGTCCAGAATTTATAATCAGGGGCAGGGTCTGATTTGGACCCAGGAAAACATATTTAAGTGAATCGGGCAAAGGTTTTAATTCCAATTGTAGGCCCGGTTCCGAAAGAGTTTCTACTTTGTGGGTTAGAGGTGAGGTGAGAGTGAAAGGGTCAGCTGGAATGTTAGCTGGTCGTGTAGTTGAGGTGGAAGGGTGAGAAAAAATAGATTGTTCAGGAACCGTATTTACAGCAAAACAGGAACCTAACTGGGAAATCTGCAATGTTTCCTCCACAATGTTTTCTATTTCTGAATCCGAATCATCAAAGAAATCTGGTTCCTGGAATCGCCTAGAGGCGTGAAAAATGTCTAGGGTTACAGATTCACCGCCACGCATGATCTTCATCTTTCCAGAATCACAATCAATATTGGCGCGGGCGGTGGCTAAGAATGGTCTTCCAAGAATAATGGGGGCAAACTTAAGTGCTTCAGGTACCTCTATGTCCAGGACTAAAAAGTCTACTGCGAATAGACAATCTTTGACCCGGACAAGAACATCTTCAACAATTCCCCTTGGTTTAATCGTAGATCGGTCGGCTAATTGGGGAGTAACCTCAACAGGTTTCAATTCACCGATCTTAAATTCCTCAAAAATAACTGTGGGAATAAGATTAATTGAGGCACCAAGATCCAGCAAAGCACGATCAAATGAGGTATCATTAATGATAACTTGGATTAGGGGGGCGCCGGGATCTTTTCTCTTAAGAGGCAGTCGGCTCTGCACAACTGAGCTGACTGTCTCTGGAAGAATTACCTTTCCTAAATTCTTGGGCTGCCTTTTTGGAGTACATAAATCATTTAAGAATTTTGCATAGGCAGGGATATACTTAATGGCATCTAGAATAGGTATATTAATTTCTACTTGCCCAAATAAATCCATTAATTCCTTCTCAGTGGGCTCAGATTTTGTTTTTTTCTTTTTTGAAGAGTGGAGGGCTTGTGGAAATGGGGCAGGGTTGCCCTATTTTGCGTGAATTGGTTCCTGAACAATAGGAGGGGAAGAGTTAATCTGTGTGTCATTAGAGCGGGTTTCTTTAACAGGCAGGGTATTTTGAGTGGTTTTCCCATTCCTCAAGGTAACTGCAATTGCAGTCTGGTTGTTTCTAGGATGAGGACGGGGGGCCTGGCTGTTATTGAAACCCGGTGGATGCTGAGGTGCTGGCTGAATAGGTTGACTGTGATATCCACCTTGGAATTGATTCCTTTGATTATTTGGGTTGGGCATGGGTTGGGATGGTAAATTCCCAATAGGTCGATGATCAGGAGTAACCTTAACTTGTTGTTGTAAATTGGTAACCATGCGGGTTACTTCTGTCATTTGAGTCTGCATTCCTTGAAGAGTTTTCATGACCTGATTATTAATATCATCCTGGGATGGTCCGGGTTGACACAAAGGTTGCCCATAATTCCCAAAATAGTTTTGTTTGGGAAAAGGAATTGGATTCGGGTTTTTCCAGGAGTGATTCGGGTTAGTCCTCCAATTTTGATTGGAAATGTTGGAGGGGTTTCTAAATTGCTCCTGGAGAGCATAAATATATTCCGAGGTGGAATCAAAAATATTTTGGTCAAAATTCCCGGTTAAATCTTGCGGGAAATTAGCCGGAAATTGCTGGTCAGCAGATGTGGCATCGATATTGTGTAGATTCTCTCTTCGGAGAATGTGTAGGGGGTTAGTGTGTGGAGAGTGGACGTGTGGAGCTTGTTTGTTTGTGAGCTTTTCTTCTATTTTCTTTTGGTGAATTTGCATCTGGTCCAGTCGTTGCGCTAACATATATAAATCATCTTGTGTGACTGGAACAGAGGTGGTTTTGGAGTCAATTTCATGGACTCCGTGTCTGGGGTTTTGTGATCTGCCAAAAGTGTCCATTGATGTCATGTTAAATGAGTTTTCACTCATTTCTTCAAAGAGAAGATAGGCACTTTCGGCGTCTTTGTTAAGAAAATTGCCCCCACATGAGGCATCCACAAATCGTTTTAATTGATCTTCTAATCCATGATAGAAGATCTGCACTAGCTGCCATTGTGGAATTTCATGGTGGGGACAACTTCTTAGAAGTTCCTGAAATCTTTCCCAGGCATCATGGAGGGGTTCACCAATTTTTTGTTGAAAGGTCGTTATAGATCTTCTTAATGCATTTGTTCGACCGATCGGAAAATTTTTTTTAAGAAAAGCACTTTTTAATTGGGGCCAGGTGGTAATAGGATGCCCAACTGTTCTAAACCAATGTGATGCTTTGTCTTTGAGAGAGAGAGGAAAGAGTCTCATTAACCACATGTCTTCCTGCACATTGCGGGAACGAGTGGTTTGAGCGAGGACAGTTAATTCCTCGAGATGACAAAAAGGGTCCTCTCTTGGAAGACCATGAAAATGCTTGATAAGGTTTAGAATAGCGAGTTTGATTTCGAAATCCCCTTGTGGTATGACCACCCCTGGTCTCTCCTCATAATTGGAAGGATCATAGAAATCCTTAAGAGGAACGACAGGCTGTTGGCGAGGTGGTGGATTTTGTCCTTGATTAGCTAGGTTCGTGACAGTCCTAGCTAGATCTTCTTGATTTTGTTGTAGTCGAGCCAAATGGTTGACCATTAATGCAAAGGGATTTGTATTATGGGTTATAATTGGAGGGCCACCTGGCCCTGCTAGTATTTCTGGTTGCTCCAAGTTAGGAAGGTGAGGGAGGGTGGAGTCAGCTTGTGGGTCGTCTGACGGGTTAGAAGTGGAAGCAGAATTTTTTTGACGGCTTCCTGGGTTTTCCATTTTTTTAGAAGACGAGGGGGAAGAAAACAATGATTTCTTGCTGCGGGGGGCGAAATCAGATGGTCCCTCGAGGTGTGGCTTTTGGGACCGTCGCCCGTGCATGCACTACTTGGAAGACTTGGAGGGGAGGCGAAGAGATAGAGATGAGAGAAAGTGTGCAAATCAAACAAACAAACTAGACCGAACTTAAATGTGACTCCCTAATAATAACCTAAGACTTGGTCTATATAGGAAATAAGTAGTCAATAGTGAATACCCGTTCTATCAACAAATCTAGCCAAGTTGCTTAAGGGGAGGTTTGGGCCTAAATGTTTCCCAGGGAAAACCCTAGGTGCTTGTACAAACCCGCGCCTGGTCATTTGACACGGCCCCTCAGCCTGAACACCAGATACAAATGATAGAATTGGTATCAACTAAAGAAAACTTAAGACCTAAATAGCAAGCCTGAGTTGATAAAGCCTTAGGGGTCAAGTTGCTACAAATTTTAATTAGGTCTAGGATGCTATAGTGCACACGGAATGTGGAGGGCGTTTATTGGGTTGTTGCCTTGTTATTTGATTTTTTTGTGTGTGTGCAGGAATTGGAGAGTGGCTCCAATGAAAATCAAGTTGTCACACAATTTTTTTGTATTTTTGTCTTTCAGGATTTGATTTAATTGAATGTATTTTAGGGTTTCTTTAGTTAAATTTTCAAACAAGTTTGAAAACCCACAATCAAAGGAAAACAAGTTGTATGGGTGATTGTATATTTCCTTTGAATTAAGCCTCAAAAGAGAAAGAAAGAAACCCTAAGCCAATTATCCCTAAGACAGAAATTTAACTACCAATGAGTTATTTTTTAGGCTTTCAGAATTAAGTAGTGGTCCAAACAAGTCAAACAACACCACTACTTTGAATAAAATCAAACAAGGATTCGACAAAATATTTTTGTAAGATTTTAGGAATTCGTTTGATAATTTTTTTGAATTTTTAATTGTACTGATGTCAAAGTCCAGAAATAATACCTGTGGGTATTATGAACTTTTTAGTATTACCACCGACCTCATAAAATTTTTATGATTTTATATGATATATAAAATTTCACAAGGATTCCAGCAAGCTAACTTTCACAAAAATTGGATGAGTACAAAAATTCTGAAAATTCGCAGACAGTAGCAAAATAGGAAGATTAGAAGGTATGAGCCCTATGCAATCCACGAATTTTTAAAAATTAAATACAAATGTAATTGATTTTAAATTTGGAACAGATGTTCCTAACTTAATTATGAATCACTCTATGAAATTTTATGATTTTAGGAGTCCTGGGGTTTTAGGAATCGATTTTTTCAAGTCCGGATAGAAATCTGGACCCGAAAAATAGAACACCAATACTTGCAATGGAATGGTGCTAAAGAAGCATATAAGCAAACAATGGATTTTAAAATGCACCACTCCACTTAATTTGAGTGTTTAGGGTCCTGAAAGCCAAGTTTAATATATTTTTGGTAATTTTAATTATTTATGTGACCAGAAAGAGGAACCAACCTGAATTTTCGCGGGAAGAAAAGGACCTTTGAGCTCTCTCTTCCAGATTCCCGCCTTCCCGCTGTAGTTCCTGCACACACAAAAGAAAGAAAGAGAAGGGGATGAGATCCACTTCAAGCAAGAGAAAATGAGTTAATGTAAAGCCGTGCCTCCCCGGCAATGGCGCCAAAAAGTGATAGCGATTTCACGCGGTTTGTTAAATACATCATTGTAACGCGCAAAATCGATCAACTCTTAAATTTATATCCTAGATAGGGGAGTATCTTGGGTCATCCAAGGAGGCAAAAATTGCAAAATTAATCCTCTTGCTTACAGATAGATCTCAACTTTCTTTTTGATATTTTTCAATATGTAATTTTTTTTGTATTTTGAAAAGACGAGGGCAAAATGCGAATTGTAACGAAAAGTACTAACACCTACAAATGCTTAACTAAAATTTAAAAGATAGAAATATCTTCTTCCTAAGCTCACTCTAGGCAAGTGGATGTCTAGAGTAATTAGGAAGAAGAGGTGAAACAAGTGCTAGAACCAAAAGTAACAACTGCAATAAAAAGCTAAAAGAAGGCAATTTGATTGAGTAGAATGAGTGTTCTTTTCAAGGACAAGTAGAGGAATGCTTCTACTAGAACTTAAACAAATCTAAAAGCAAGAAAAGAAACACAAATCCTCTTGCAACAATGGTGAAGAAGGACGTCTTCTTGCTCCAAGCCTAGCTGCTCCTTGGCTTGAAAAGAGGGCCTCCTTCTTCTCCTTCCTTGAGAGCTCCTCCAAGGTGGAAGCTACAACCTTTAATGCTCTCTCCAAGGGGTGGGCGTGCACCACCCTCAAAGACTACTCCAAGGTGGTGTGACCACCATCAAGATCTCCTCCAAGATCTTCCTTGCCTGCCTTCTCCTTTGGCCGGCGTGACCCAAGAGAGAAGGGAAGAGGGGAAGGCACCAAGGGGACAGAATATCCCCTTAATCTTCTTCTTCTTCTTCTCTCTTGGACGTGGGCTTCTTGGTGGAATATGAGAGTAAAATTGCTAGCCAAGGATGACTTGAATGGTGGTGGGTAGTGGTCCTTTTTTAGGGTAGGATGGGGGGTTAAGGTACCCCTTGAAATGGAGGGCTAGGATGGAAGGATAAGGGTGGTTGGTGATCCTATGGCTAGGGTGAGTTGGCGCCACCCAAAGGGGTGTTAAAGGGGCTGGTTATGGTGGTGTTGGTGTCTTTTGGTGGTGGAGAGACACCCCCATGTTGGCGCCAACATGGGGTCTTCTAGAAGGGCGGTTAGGTGGATGGTGGAGATGGATTCAAGGAGGATTGTGTGGTGGAGATGAGGGGGGATTTTGGAGGGAAAAGTGGCACCATTAAGGGGTGTTTATGGGTAGTTTTTGGTGCCACTTTTAGGTGTCTTTTGGAGGTGGTGGGTAGGTTAGGTTGGTGCCAAGTAGGTTAGCTTATGTGGAGCTTAGGTGGAGCTAGTTGGGTGGAGTTGGTAGGTGGGTTTTTGGGGTGGTACAAGCCAAGGAAGTTGGAGCATAGCTAAGCTATGCTAAGCTAAGCTAAGCTAAGCTAGCTTAGCTAATGGAGGAGTAGAGGAGAAGGTGTTGGAGCTAGCATTTGGAGGAAGGAGCTGAGGAGAAGAAGTCTGGAGCTGGAGCTAGAGCTGGCTGCTACTGAAGAGGCTGGCATGGGGCTACTCTAGCTGGCTTAGCTTGCTAGTTCTTTGCTAGTTGCTAAGCCAAGCTAAAGTGAGCTAGCTTCTACCAAAATAAGCTGAGGTGAGCTAGGTCTAGTGCTCCTAGGGAGAATCAAGCTGGTTGAGGCAGCTAAGGTAGCTTAGCTCAACTGAGATGAGCTAAGCTGAATCCCCGGGAGCTGGACTTGAGCTTCCTGAGCTGAGATGAATTCTTCTTCAGCTGGCTGGAGTTGAGTGGAGCTGGATGTAGCTGGATCTGAGCTGGGGTGAACTCCTGTCAAGTCAGCTGAGCTAGCTAGAGCTCCCTGTGGACTAGTGGGAGCTGAGATGAGCTAGACTCAGCTATGTTGAGCTGGATCTGAGCTGACTTGAGCTAGGGTGAGCTAAGGTGAACTCTCTTGAGCTGCCATCCAGGTGGGATTAGCTGAATGGAGTTGGGACGAGCTAACCCTAGTTCAAGTGGGCTAGGTTCCGACTGTGGTGAGCTGGATCGAGCTGAGTTCCAACTAGTCTGGGCTTCTCCTTCACCATTTGCCTTCTTGAGTGCTAGGGTTTTAAGGATCTGTATATCTGTACATCCCTAACACTCACAGAAACATATTAAAAGACAAATAAAAAATGCAATGTATGCCTAACCTAATTTATGCCTAAATGCAGCCCAAAAACCCGTTTGCGAAGTAAAATCCTAAGAGCTAGGTTAGTTTTAATGCATAAGAATGATGTTAAACTGGAGTTTATCAAACATCTTCATGAGAAGAATATCCCGATTTTGCGCATCTGACCCAAAAGTTTGGGCCAGATACTTTGGCCGCTTGATGTGCTGGAGGGATCTTCGCAATTAAGCCCATGGAATTTAGGTATAGCATGAATCATGTTGGGCTTTAATTCAGAATCAGGTCCTCCAGTCGGGATTCTGACTTGAGGCTCGATAGCCACCGCTGCAGGATTATAATGGTCCCGCATCATAGGACACTGCGGTGGGTGCACAACGTTTTGGAAGAGGTCGTTGAGTCGCTGGAGCTGGTGCTCCAGATTGTTTTCTTCCTCAACAGGCTGAGCCATGATGGGGGAAGAAGAGGAGTTTGACTCAGAATCAGATGAGAGAATGATGGGGTAGGATTGCTGTTCAAACACAGGCGTCGAGGCTTGGCCTTGACGAGAGTGAACTCCTAAAGGAGATCTTAAGGGTGGTCTTAAGGATCTCCTACCGTTCATGCACTGTTGGAGTAGAAGAGTTTAGAAGGTGCTGGACCCAATCAAGACACCCAAAAATGTGTTGGGTGACTATAGAGGTGCGGGGTAGATGGACCGCTTGATCAGAAAGATCGTCCACCTGAGAATTACCTGGGCAGCAAGAGAGGGTGAGTCCCGCGAAGACCCCTACATGGTAGAGCGTCCCCACGGGTTACAGGGTTTCCCCCACCCGACCTCTCTTGTCACTGAGGTTCCAAGTAGACTAGAATGGGGATCTTGACCTCTTAAGTCTACCCTTTTTATTTTAAGATCAAGGTGCTTAAGGTTTCACTTGAACTCTTAGGTGTTCTTATGAACAAGGTGGCCTAATTTGAATGTTGGTTGACCCTAGGGTTCAACTTCACCCAGTGGTTCCTTTGAGAATTTAGGCCTTGTTTTTAGGATTCATGTGTTTAGAGAGAGCCAATTGTTTAGGATTTTTCTTATTAATTAGTTTCAATCAATGGCTTGGGCACACCTCTTTTGGATTTTCTCAATTCTTGATTAAGGGGTGTGTCTCTGAAATCCTAATGTTTGACCTTATGTTGGCTCTACTTGGTCTATTTTACTCGTTGTTTGGGTAATTAGGGCTCAGGCAAGGATGTGTTAGCCCTTAATTACCTTTTAAAATTGCGTGCAGGAATAGTGGTTCTAAGAACATGCAGCTATTACTATGTATGAAAATATAGGTTACTCCTAGTTTTTCTTTGTTTTTCCGCTTTCAATTTTAGGGTTTAACGGGAAGTTACCTGTCCTTGGAGTGGCTGTGGTGCGGCTGCGTCTTTCTTTCTTCCTGTACCTGCACCAAAGAGAGAGTTTATTAGGAACTTATGAATAGAACTTTTATAACTTCTAGAATAGCCGTTGCTCCCCAGCAACGGCGCCAAACACTGGCTGCTACTCTCATCTCTAGTTCTAATATTTCTAATATTTCGACGTAGTATAGTGTAGAGGAGCGGTTACCAGTTTAATACAATTTGTTACTCGGAAATAAGAGTTTTCCCGAGGTCGAACTCAGGGAGCAAACTATATTCTAGAAGTACAAAGTTTCTATTACAAAAATGAAAGAGAGAGAGAGAGAGAGATTTGTCTTGTTGGCTTTTTCTTCTTCTCTTATCTTCTCTTGTCTTCCTCAGTCTTCTTTCTTCTTCTTGTTTCTCTTCTGTTCTTCTGTTCCATTTCTTTTGCTTCCAAGCATTCCTTCTTTATCTTCGTGTTCTGCTTCTCTCTTCTTTCTCCTTCAGCTCTTTGTCTTCTTCCTTCTGTTCTTCTTCTTCTTCTCTTCTTTGCGGTGCCTGCTCTTCTTTCCTTCTTCTTCTTCTTTTTCTTCAAAGCGTCGTCTGATTTTTCAATCAGACGACTTAAGTAGCCTATGCTACAGTGCATCCTCCTTCCTTCCTTCTTCTTCTTCTCGTAGTCCTTCTTCTTCTGCTTTGCTTCATGCAGCCACGGCTCTGGCTGCTCCTTCCTTCTTTCTCTTCTTCTTCTTCTTCTCTGCCTCAGCCTGCACACTCACAGCTTGGTCAGGGCAAAACCTAACCCTACCCTCGCCCGCGTCTCTCTCTCTCAAATTTCCCTCGTAGGATAGCTCTCCCTGAGCCGCCGGGTAATCGGGTACGGGTCGTGCCCGGGTCCAGGCCCACCGGCGTGCGGTGGTGGGCGACGAGTGTAGGTTGGGTAAGAGGGTCAGGCCAGGTCCGCGGGGCGGTGGTCGCGGACGAGGCCGGGTAAGCAGGTGAGAGGGACCTCACCTCGTGTGCTGAGGCGATAAGCTTATAGCGCGTTTTGCATTTATGCGGGTGCGTGGCCTTCAGAACTACCGAGGTGGGACTAAATGTCCCGCCCCAATTTGGCGCCTGCAGCTGAGAAAGCTGCAGGCAATCGCGGCTGTGTGTGGGGCTTTCACCCCAGCTGCAGACATAGGCAGGCGCGTGAGGGCGAGGCGCACGTCCTGGAGCGCAAGCCTGGGCGAAGCGACGCTGCAACTGCTGGAGGAAGAATCTCCACCTGTTCAGCAATGGCGGCGGAGGACGGGTGACCTGTTCACATAAATACGGCCCTTCGGCCTAATCAGACAAGTAGGGGACCTTCGCCGTGGCACGGCGAAGGTGGTGTGGGGTCTGGCAAGTCATGGGGCGGCGTGCAGGGGCTGCCCTAGGTCGGACTATGGCTGGGGGAATGGGTTTGTTCGGGGCGCCTTCAGGTGGCGAATGGCAGGAAATGAAGGGCTGGAAATGGTTCAGCTTGATGAGGAGGAGGTTTTGGGTCGGTCGGCGAGTCATGTGGGGTGGTGGAATGATGGGAGCGAGTCGTCGGAGGTTGGCCGGAGATGGAGAAGGTGAGGGTGATCAGGCGCGGTCGAAGGGTGGTTGAGCAAATTGAAGTGGGAAAAGGAAAGAGCGGCGGAAAGGAAAGAACTGTACCTACTTGGAGGGACGAGAGGGGGACGGAGCAGGGCGGCAGTCGTTTCGACTATTGTTGGAGAAGAAGGTGCCCAGAGAGAGGGGGCGGCGGCGAGGAGAGAGCGGGAGAGCGCGCGCTGGGTATGGTGCGACGTGGGAAGAGCAGGCGAAGGCGGCTCTGCTGCTGGTATTACGGCAGAGCGACGAGGAGGAGGAGGAAGAACCACCGGAGCTGGAGGGCTTCTGCCAGAGTGGGAAGAGAGGAAGGTGGGGGGTGTTTCTCCGTCAGAGCCGAGCTCCTGAGTGCGGCAGACGGAGGCGGCTTTTATAGAGGTGAGATCAGAGAGGAGGGCGGAGGGAGGCGGCATGCCTCCCTCGCCGGAGGACGCCGGAGATGGAGACCCATACCTTCCGTGCGTTCGCACGGGAGGTATCGGCAGCAGCAGAGACCATGGAGGTGTCCTTGCGACAGCAGACATCGCAGGGAACCCCCGGTTGTCTTGGCAGCGGGTCTCCCTCACCCTGCTCGGCGCCATGCTTCGCGCAAAGTCGCCGGAGCATGGCGCTGCTCAGGTTTTGCAGGGAGGATCCAAATGCAAAGAACGAAGAAGACTTAGGAGCCAAAATGCGAGGGTTTCAAAAGTTGAGGGTCAAAAAGTAATGGATGAGGACCAAAATGTAAAGTTGGTCAAGAAGGTATCTTCTTAGGCTCAAGTTTTTATACATGACTAACTATGACCTAAGGATTCTAATGGTGAATTTTATTTCTAGATTATACCTTGCTTGACTGGTCAATTTACGTAAAAACCAAAATTAAGTCATTAATTGGGCCTGGTTCTCAATGTAGGTCAAAATGGGTTCCTAAGGCCAAATTGAAGGTTCTAAACCATAGATATTATTTTTCTATGAATTTTAGAGGGTTTATTCGATTTTTTCTTTGCCTTGAACCACATGAATTGAAGTGGGTTTGTTCTTAAGGTTATAGGATGTCATTTAATTCCTTGGAGTTGCTGTAGCCCTTATTGGATCAATTCATCCCACTTTTCTTCTTATTAGGTTGGTTTGGCCTAAGTTTGGACCCTGAGTTACCCTGTTTTCAGATTGAGTTTGTGAAATTTCATTTTTACCCTTTAGTTGTTGTTTTCTTCACAAACTCAGAATCTCTCTGAGTCAAGCCTTTCTATAGTTATGTAGGAGCTTTTTCTTGCAAATCTGGGTTAGATGGTGCTAGTTTAGGGTTTATGACAAGGTTCTCATCATTCATCAATCTCCTCTTCCTCATGGTGACTAGCCATTGCAGAGGGTTTAGACTTAGATCCTAGATAAATAGGTCATCTCCAAGGATTTCTTTCTAATGGTGGTAGCAAATCAGGATTTTGAGTTCTCCGACCTTGCATGCACCAGAAGAATGTTTGTAGACAAGAGAGAAGACAAATTAGATAAATCCCACCCGCTCAATGCAAGCAATTAAACTGGTCCTTAGAGTGTTAACCCTAATTAGACCTAATCCTGGCTCCCTAAAACATGACTTGGTTAGATCAACCCTTGAATTACATGGCTGGCCAGAAGGGTGGGACCCCTTAGGACATCCCGCACGGTGGGACACCACTAAGGGTTAACGCGGTTACGCACCAGCCTTTCTTGTCACCAGTGGGTCAAAGTAGACAAAGCCTTGACCTTAGCCCAATCTAATTTCAAGTCCCCAAGTCTATTAGTCCTACCTAGAGCACGTCTACTCAGTTTTAAGCTTGGGTTTGATATGCTTTTGGAATATGATGGGTGTTAGGGAGGTGCTTGCCCTTAAGATTGATTTCAAAGATGTGAAGTGCACAGGCAAAAGGGTTCACAAGCAATTTTTCTTGATGAGTGAATTTTAAGATTTAGTTGCTTGTGTTAATGCATTTAAGGTTTCACTTGAGCTAATATTTTCAGTCAAGGTTTTGATGAGTCAGCCAAGAATTTTGCAAATCCCAATTTGTTTGATAGATTTCCTATAAATATGGAAATGCAGGTGTGCTCTACCCTTAATCTGAAACTACGCACAGATATTTCTAGATGATTCTTTTAAGTTCAAATATTATTAGTGGTGTCACACAAGCAATGAAATCAATTGGTCCTATTGTACTACCAATTAGGCACTCAGAAAATATTTTCCAAGAATTTTTAATGCACGTTTTCTATTTTTTTCTGATTTAAAGTGTACTAGGGGTTTTGTAGTGTGTTTTGACCCTTAGTTGGTGATTGAATAATTCGTGCTGCCAAACGTGCAAGAAATTTTTTTTTCCAATTTTTCCTAAATTTATGATTATCTCAGAAATTCAGTACCAAAAATTACAAGTTAATCGAAGTTGTATAAATATTCTTATGATATTATAAACTCCAAAAAATTAGGAACTATAACCAAATTAACAATAGATCAGTGCATGAATTTTTAAAAATTTCTTGTACATCTAATTTGTGCAAACTTTGGTTACATTGTACCTAACTTTCAAAGCCACGTCCAGTAAACATTTGAGAATTTTTGGACATGTAGATCTTCAGGAATTGAATTTATAAGTTAAGATTTTCTTTCAGCGCAAAAATCACTAACAAGAGAGATCCTTTTTCAATAAGCAAGTAAATTCTAATAAATCCTAAGGTTCGAACAAATCCTAAATCTAACTAATCTAATTACAGGTACTCACCTAAGGTTTGGACCCGCAATTCCTGTTGTCGTGTTTCGTTCTGATTTCCTCGCTTTCCTACACACACGAAATCAATAAAAGTAGCAAGTTAGAAATCTCAAATTCGAGCCAAAAAAGCTTCAAAAATTTTCGTTGCCTCCTCAGCAACGACGCCAATGTGTTTGCGCATAAATCGCATTTTAAAAGATTATTTAGTTGTAGTATAGCACGAAAACATATCAACAAATAAATTTATAAAAATTGATGAATACCGGGTCATTCGTAGGGAGGCAATCACCAATTATGTGGAAGCTTTTCAATAGAACTTGCTCTACAGATATTTATGTATGTATATATGTATATGAATCAGTTATCATGCATTCAGAAGATCAAAATTTTATTGTAATTCTATAGAGTTTTCACAATAGAGAATGCTACTAGAAATAGATAGATAGATAGCTAGAGAGAAATATAGAGGAGAGAAATAGAGAGAGAGATAGGAGGCAGAGAGACGACGTTACTTGTAGGATGCTTGTGCGAGATGTAGCTGCACCTCAGATCCAAAAGGCCAGGACGAAGGTTGGAGCATAGTTGCAGAGGGTCGAAGAATCGCAGAGAAGGTGGAAGAAATGTCTAGAGTTAATGGAGGAGATGCCTTCAACTAGGGGAAACTGGGCCTTCTTTTATATTTTTAATGAGGGCAAAAGTGGGCATTTTGGCCCTTAAACTCATGTAACAACTCCCTTATGATCAGATCTGTCAATCGAGAGATCACATATTAGATTTGGCATCAAAATCACCTTATTTGTGCCCTCAACGCTCCGATTCAACCTGGTGGCAACACATGGCATGCTCTGGGGCCTTGGATTAGGATTGGATGCTCCAAATCTCTCCTCGCATGTGCTCGCCCACTTCTACTATCTCCACACGTGGCCACATGCCTCATTTTATCATCGCATCCTTGATCATTTGATCTTACAATCGAGCGGCTCAGATTCACGCCCACGCATGCTTTTGAATTTGCTTCGTGTGCCATTGCTATTCAGTCGTCCGATCTTATGATTGGATTGCTTAACTCTCGCTTTGCATTTCCTTCACAACGAAGGAAATGCATGCGTTCGTTCATTGCATGCACATGGAATCCATTGTTCGGCTGTGGCATGCTCTCGACTCGCTACGTGGCTATATCCCTGCACTTCGTTCATGATCAAAGGATGCTATTTAATCTGTATCTGATTTTGCACGTGCTGCCCCTCGAATGCTTCCCCATTGCTTCGCAGTGAAGGCTCTAACTAACGCGCAACTCCAACTTGTTTGTCGCATTTAGGTTTTAAGGTAACTTATTCTTAGCCATTGGATGAAGATTCAACAGTCAAGATGTTCTTTTCTTTGATAAGGCATGGTTGGATGGCCGACCAGGTGCGCTCGTGGCCGTTGGATGAAGATCCAATGGCCCACAGTGCACAACGGTAGCCTTCTCAGATGGGGTGGCAATGAGGGGGCAGCTATGATGGAGCCATGTGGCACTATCATGGTTATCTATCTTCTTTTCTTTATATCTGGTGATGTAGACCTCCAATATGGTTGATTTTTGTGGCATTGGATTGCGAACGCTGATCTGGATCCATCTGTACGGTTGGATTTTCAATCTGGGGCTTGGATCTTTGTCCTCTAGCTTTGTGGCTGATGGGAACACCATCATGAGCCCAAATTAGCTCATTTTGACCAAGAAAAGGGAATAAAAGCTCTTACATAACCAACTGGAGGTCCAAACTTAAGGAAAAACCCTTTTGAAAGAAAAGTTAGAAACATAGGGAAAAACTACAATTTTACCATTGCAGTGCAACAACGGGATTTCTCATGGGCTAAACATAGGTCAAATGGTCTGAACACAATAAAAAGTGGGTTGGTTCAAGAAGAAAAGGATTCATGTGAAATCAAGGAATTAAATGACTTCTTGTAACCCTAAAATAGACCCAGTTAACTTAACGAGGTTCTAGCAAGGATAAAATTCACCTCAACCCTCTAAAAATCATGGAAAAATATTCTCTAGGGTTTAGAACCTTCAATTTGACCTTTAGAACCTATTTTGACCTAAATAGGGGTCCTAGTCAAATGTTTACCCTAAATTGAGTTTTTGTGTAAATTGCCTAGTCAAATGTGATCAAACCTAAAATCCAATTTCACCATTGGATTCCTTATGTCCAAATTAGGTTTATACCAAAATTTGGATCTAAGGGGAATTCACCTTAACATACTTTGTAAATAGGTCCAGCCCAATTACATTTCTACCCCTAACTTTTGAAAACTTCTGCAGACACCCCCTAGCTTCCTCGTCATTCTTTACAATTAGGTCCCTCTGCCAATACAATAGAGGAAATCCTACTCCGGTGAGGATTCGAGGGAAATAACTCCCTGATTCCTCAAAGAATCCCTTTCAAATTTGAAAGGGAGATTCTCTAAGAAATCTCCTCTCATGTGAACCTAATTTGGAGCCCTGATTTGTACCCAATCTCTCATGCGAATGCAAGAGAAATTTGGGTCTTTCTGACCTTCCAACTCCGGTGAGGTTGCTGTGCTTGGAAGCTTCGCTTCCAAGCACAAGGCCCTCTGCCAGGGGCTATAAAAGAGTCCCCCTGATCCTTCGTCTCTGCCAAAGCTTGAATTGGCCTGAGATGCCCCACAATTTCCTCTCTTCCCCTCCGGCCAAACTCCCAGCAAGCTTCGATGACCTTTATCTCCCTTTCTCATAGCTCTTCCATAATACCAGTGGCAGAGTTACCGTTGTCTCCTTCGTTCACGTTGCACCAAACTAGCCGATGCTCCTACTTCCTTCTCACCGTCGCCATCCTCCTCTCACTGGGTCTTCGTCTCTGGCGACAGCACATACAAGCTGTCCACCCCCTCTGCATCTCCTTTCGTATATTCCCTCTCGGATAAGTCCACTCTCCCTTCTCATCTCTTTTCTCGCATTTATCTCCTAAAATCTGCCGCGACACTCGCGAACCACCACCGCCTTCTCCACCTCCGGTAGACTACCAGCGAGGTGTTCCCGTTGCTCCATGCACCATCCACCTCGCCAACGACCTCACAAGCTCCGCCACAACTCACTGACCAAAACCCCTTTCCTATTCATCACCACTTGCCTCCATAACACCCCCCAAACACACCCATATTCACACGCACAAGGTGAACTAGGCATGCACGCTCAGGCCACCCCGCACCATGTCGACCATCATGCCACCTTCTCCACGTCCAGGCGAAGCTTCCTGTGTGTTTTTGATGAGGCCGCGAGACCGTTTGCTTGTGGATAGGGTTTAGGCCTCCACCCCCATTGAAGTAGGCACGAAGAAGCTTGCAAGCTTGCTCCAGGGCTCTAGGTCCCAGGCTTCAAGTTCCAGACTGTGTGGGTCTCGTTCGCGCACAATATCAGCCTAGTTACTGGAGTCAAAGCCCCACACAGCTCTGCAATTGGACACAAACATCTGTTGTGCGGGTGCCTATGAGGAAGGTGGGACATTTAATCCCACCTTTGAAGATTAGGAGAGGAAGCGGTGATATAAGTTGAAAAAGTGTCAGGGATTTATCACCTCCTGATTGCATAGCAAAAATGCACCAATAAAATTGCCATCTTGTGTTATTTCCTAGCATTGCCATTGCATATTAGGTAGCCATAGTTGCATTTGTAAAAATTAACACGTGCATGCGTTTATTTGAGAGGGGAGGAAAGTGAAAAATTGGCCTTGTAATTAACATCTTCATCAAGTGCTGCCTCGCAAATTCACCATCTTCATTTTTTATTTGGCTTTGAACTTCCTCTTCTCCACGTGACTCAGGGCATGGCTTGCTCTTCGCGCCATTCTCTGCTAACACATGCCCTACGAGCAGCATGGCTGGTCATTCTCAACCAAGGGCATGGCCGTGGCATACCTCCGTCTCCTTTATAAAGACCAGCCATCTTCCTTCCGCAGGCAGCCTCGTCCAACACACACCCGCAGACACCTTCTCCAAGCCATCTTCTCCCCTCCATACGCAGCACCTCTTCCACTGAAGAGATACGCTGTGGGTAGGAGCAAGCTCACAGTGGTCCACGACCACCACTGTGAGCTCCACCACCGCCCAGCTCATCCAAGAGTAGGTGGCGTGGTGGATTCCACTCTCTGTTTCACTGCTCAACCCTTCCCGCCATTGCTGAAGCTTCAAGCATCAGAGCTCCGCAGCAGCAGCAACACGTCACCAGCAGCCTTCACGCAGCGCGCAAGCCTCCACGCACACGCCAGCAGCCGGCGCCATCTCCTTCCGCGGCGCAGGCTTGCTCCAGCATGCCTGTGTAAGCAGAACCGGCCGCAACCGGTTGTCCGCACTGCACAAGCACTGTAGCTACTGTTCACGCATTTCTGTGCGACACTGTAACTACAATACGATGACCGGAGAGTTTCTCACTTATCCGGTCACCCCGCACTCTCACTGCGCACCACAACCTCCCCTAGCCCATCGCCGTGTCAGCTCCCCCGCCCGCTCCAATGCCCACGCGTGCTTCTGCAACCGCTTCCTCTCCAGCACCTGCACCTTCCCATGCCCGCATCCACGTCTTTGTTAGCATCGACTCCAGCCCTCAATGCATTGCATTGCGCTCTCCCTCACGAATGTAGCCTCTAGCGCACACACGCACCCTTGCGTGCTTGCGCCTGCACGTGACTGCACGCACCACCAGACGTCGGCTGCAGCCTCCAGACGCCTTAACTCTCCAGCGCCCTCTCTCACAGCCACTCTCTCACTCTCCAGCAGATAGACACACACACACCACACTTGTACACACTCACGTGCACACACACACACTCACTTGTACACACCTATATATACTTCTATATATATATATATATATACACATACATACATATATATATTTATATATATATACATATTCATACCTATACAATATAAATAAGTAGATTTACATACAAACATAAATAAATATATATATATATTTATACACATATATATACATATATACATACATATGTACATATATATCTATAGATATAAATACATATATACACACATATATATATACATCGATATATATATCTATATACATAGATACTTATACTAATATATGTATATAGATAAATACATATATATATACAAATACATATCTGTATAACTATATACATATGTTACTATATATATATATATATCTATATCTATATAGTTAGAGATATGTACATTTATATCTAGTTATAAATATACATATACATATATATATATACATACATCTATATATATATTTACATATATATACATATATATATATATATAACTACATATACACCTATATAATTACTACCCTATCTATATATATAGATATAAATTTATACTTACATTCATATCACCTACCATGCATTACATCGCAGGAATATCTGCACCAGTTGCTGATATTCCCCAATACCCGCATAGAGAAAGCGCTTCCGTACATACTTCCACCCATCCATCCTACACTCCACGCTGCACTTCGTCCTGTTGCTTGCGTCTTCCTAGATGTCGATCAACTTGACACCGTGCTACACACCATTTCCACCTCCACCCCTAACCCTATATATGTAATATATATACCTGTATATATCTATATATAGACTATATTTTTACAAGGAACCTATCATGTTTCTATTTCTCTTCTGTTTCTTGCTATTAAAAAGATAAAAAAATAGTAAAAGAGAAAAGATAATCCTTCTCTTGCAGGTACTCGATCTTGCGAATAGCAAGACCCATGTTTGGAACCCTAAGTTGGCTCAAAGCCAAGAACAATTTGGCTCTAAGCTAAGGACCTGATTTTGAGGGTGTACCTCAAGGAAGAAATTATCAGAAAAAAAATCTTAAATAGAAAAACATGAAAAACATAATAAATACGCGGAAGAGATTCGGTGTAGGAAAAACGTAGAAACTTCTTCACATCTAACTCCCGCCTCCCTGAGTTCGACCCTAGGCCGAAAAGTGACCAAGGTAAAATTAAGTAGGCCAGGTTAAAAATTTTGTAAAAAAGATGGTTAGGCTCGATTTAGGTCAACCGCTATACTCACTTCAACGATAATTTCACCATATTAACACAACCTATTCAAGTCTCTGCCATACTTTTTCTGGCGCCGTTGCCGGGGAGGTACGCATTCAGGTAAGTTTCTACTCCATTCCTTTAGTTTTCTCTTCTCACACCATTCTCTTCACGGGTGTTTTTGTTTACTAGTGTGCAGGTGAACCAATCGCAAGGAGGAAGCAAGCAGAGGAAGTCGGAGACGTGGGTAGATCCAACGTGGGAACGAGAGCAACAAGTCGCTGACACCGCATTGGAGCTTCGCCTAGGTTGCTGAATAGGTAAGTCTCTCTCTTAGCAACTTAGGTCAACTTGTCACCTTATTAAAGAAAAAAAAAAACTTCTTGGGATCTCTTAGGGCATGTGGATTAAAAATCACTTGTTTGATTGTTTGCCAACACTCCCACCGCCTCGGAATTTTCCGCCAAACTTCGCATAGCGAAGTTCCAAGAATCTTGATTCTTGAATCTTTCATCGTGTGAAGTATTCTTTGAAGAAAAAGTAAATAGATTGATTGCCATCCCTCTTTGCCTCATTTATCCGCAATTCGGGATCACATTTTTGGTGGGGAGACTTGGAATTGAGTTCATTCCAACCCCACTACGACCTTTCACGTGCCTAAGATTTGATCCCGAATACTTCAACCCCAACACTTTGATTTTCTTTATCTTGTGGTTGACCCTTGTGTGTGGAACATCATTTTGGTGATTGGGAGAGCTTGAATTGAAGCGCTTTGGCTCCCTTTCACATTAACCTAAAAATTGACTCGTGCATCCACACATAGAAATTTCCATTTAGGGAAGCCCATGGCATTTTTAGCATGCATTAACTAAATCGCATTGAAGAAGGGTTTGTTGGGCATAGAAAAACTTGTATTCTCTCAAAACTTGGAGATTGGTTGAATTGGTAATTCAGCGAAATCCTAAAATCCATACTACTTAAGGCTGAAACTCTAAAAGCCATTCACCAATTAAAACTTCAATTCAGGGAGATTTCCCCGTTGCATGCTTGGTTTACACACTCTCTAAAATCAACGCACTTGGGCATTACCTGTAAACAACACCCTTCACATTCCAGAAGCAATTGATCCTAGGCCTCCAATTAAAATTGGTAGCAACTTGACCCTTATTAAGGATTGGAATTCTAACTACCTGCATGTAGCGCCTACGTGCTGGTCAGGGTTCTCGAATGCTATCGAGTGTCTAAGACTAGAGCAAACGGCCATTAAATCTGGCCTGGTGGTTCCGCGGTGCTCGCATTTGGTTCTGTAGGTCGTGATAGTAGGTAACTTAGATCTTTAGGTCTAAGGGCACACAATAGAGGTTAGGAATTTGATTGTCCTGATTTGTCATCAAGTGTACCTTTGCGGCATCATTTCTCTCATCTCCTTTTCCCTTCGTATCCACCGAATTCTTCCTGCAGTAGTGTATGTTTGGGAGGAGGTCACAAAACCCTGAATTATTTGAATTGTCTGATAATTTTAGAAGAATAGAAGCTGAATCATCATCCTCCGGCACAAACATGGCTGCACGCCCACCCCCAAATCTCGAGGGAGGAAACCGCCCTCAAAACCCACCAGGTGGTGGAGCCATGGATCCCATAACCCTCCTCCAAGCCCAAATGGAAATGTATAATGAGCAAATTGAAGCCATTAGGGAAACCTTGGAGGAAATGCAGAACCGTCCCGAATAGGAGGAGCCTAGGTCTCTTAGCTCCTATCAGAATCCCGCAACTACAGAGACCATAAGACAAATTCGGATCCCCATGGGTGGGGATGATTTTTAACTGAAACCTAATATAATTGGCCTGATAAACATCCACTTCCATGGTCTGGCAAGTGAAGATCCTTTTCTCCATTTGGAAGACCCAACTAGATTGGCTGAAACTGTTTAACTGAGAAACATTGGGTTACCAGTAGTCCTCATGAAAATGTTCCCATTTTCATTTCGGGATAAAGCGTCACAATAGTTACGCACCCTTGGGAGAACCATCCATTCTTGGGAAGAGATGCGAACATCATTTTGTCAAGAAGTTCTTTCCAATCGGGCGAACCAATGCGCTTCGCCATGCTATAACTTCATTTTCGCAACAAAACGGTGAACAGTTTCATGAGGCATGGGAGAGATATAATGACCTCCTCCAGAAGTGTCCACACCACGGTCTGCCTTAGTAGCATACAACTCAAATTTTCTGTTATGGGCTAAGTGAGACTTTGAAGCAGATTGCAGACGCTTCCTATGGATGGAATTTCATGAATGAAGATGAGAATGGAGCATTCAAATTATTTGAAAACATGATCAAAAACTTAATGAACAATGCCTCCATTGTCACCTTTAACCATACCAGCTTGCCCCGTAATGTCCATGAAGTTGACACAGGACCCTCCCATTCATCCACTGATCTTAGCCTTATCTCACAGAAATTGGATGAAGTCTCTGTCGTGCACAAGAAGTTGGAAGAGCTTCTGGACAATCCCGCTCGTTCTTTGGCAAACACCCCCACCTCAACACTTCGTCACAATCCCAATTCTTCCAACACCAGTCTTATCCCTAGAAACCCCGTGAGATCTTCCTTACCTAGCATTGCACCGAGCGATTCGGTAAGTCATGAGGATCTGGCTTCTGCAAGCTAGTATTTTGACATGGAGGACCAAGCCTCCGTGTGCTCGGAAGCGTATTTACATGCGGACTCCTCTTCTGGCTTAGAAGACGCTTGCATCATGGGGAATAACCCGTTCTCTGCCACTTATAACCCATGGTGGCAAAATCAGCCGAATCTTGAATGGTACAGCAACCCGCAGTGCCAAAACCCCGCCGGTGGGCCAATGCGACCGTCCACACCCGTCATCCCAAGGGCCCAGTCTAATCATGTGATGAATCCACCATAGGGTCCTTGCATACCACAAACAAAACATGCATCAAGTCCTCTTGAGAAATTGATGCGAATGATGACGGAAATGTCAAAGTGCCATGAAGAGAACATGACCTCTCTTCAGCACCAATTGGCGCAACAGAATGCTGAGATCAGTCAACTATGCATGGCGACTCGATCTCAGGGCACTCCTCCAGCCCAACCTGTTCCCAACCCGTGAAATTTCGTACCTCGTTGTCCTCAACCATAGGTACGACCTTCTCAGGGGTAGGTTCATCAGATTCTGCAAGCTCCGAGCATTCCTCTAGGATTTCAGGCTAATCCCGCTGCAGCACCTCACTCTTATGTCCCTATTGTGAACCCTCCTCTGCCTTACGATCCCACTGGACCCACGACGTCCAATGCAATTACTACGAGGAGTAGCAAACAGACCGTCGATCTGCCTCGACCTGATCCTGGCCCATCTTCATCGCCTTCTCATTCAGGAAGTGCACCGCATTTGCAAGAAGATAATACACCCAAACTGGTGCCAGAATCAGTCCCATTCCCTGACTCTCTACTGAGGGAGCCAAAAGGCAAGAAAAAGGATACGCAGGCCTTTGATAACCTACGTAATTTATTCAGGGATGTTGAAATCAAGGTACCCCTGCTAGAGGCTATCGACCACATACCTACTGTCGCCCAATTTTTCAAAGACTACACAACACCCAGGCGACAGTCAAAGAAAACAATGACTCCAATGGTTCTCTCGCCTCATGCGAGTTGTGCTATGTTGTCAAATCTACCACCGAAGCAGAAAGATCAGGGCACACTGCTTATTTCCTGTAACAGCCAAGGCTACAACTGTAACTGTGCCCTGCTTGATCTAGGATCTTCCATCAATCTTATACCAACCATCATGCTCGAAAAATTTTCCTTGGGAAATCTGAAACCCACCCCTGTCATGTTATTGTTAGTCGATCGTTCTGTCAAAATTCCAAAGGGTGTGGTGGAAGACGTGGTGGTTAGGGTCAACAGTCTCTGTTTTCCCGTTGACTTGTTTCGGATATGGAAGTTCCTAGCTCACTTTCTGATTGTCCGATCATCCTTGGTCGACCTTTCTTGGCCACAGCCCGTGCCCATATCGACTGCGAATCGGGCTGTATTGTGATTGTCGTTGTATCTGAAAAGCTCAAGCTTAACATCCTCAAGGTAGCCAAGAACTTCAATTGCGATTGCATCGAGGACGACACGTTTGACAAGGACATTGCCGTCAGTGCGTGTATCGGACTAATTGGGACCTATTCTGACTGCTGCGGATTGCCTTTAAACACTAACGATTGCCTAACCGACACATATTGTGACATTCCCCCATCCCTCCCTTTTCCCACAGCTTCTCCTGACCAGACTTCTGATGAGGTTTTCTCCGCTTCCCATACCTCGTGATCTGAGTCATATTCGGGCTACTCACCGCCGGTCCACACTCTTGAAGATCGGATTGCCCTTTCTTTCCAGCCAAATCAGGTGGAACTGCAACCCCAGACTGGGACCTTGAGCCCACATACCACTCACTGGGGCTATCCCTTTTTGGATCCATCTATCCAAGATGCCCCTCTTCTTGGCCATTCTGAGGGCCAACTTCTTCCTCCTGAATCATTTTCTTTTGATCCGTTTGGGACACTCTCATCCCAAGAAATGCCAGATCTTTCACTGTCCACTCCCAAGCTGAAAGAGCTGCCTGATACGCTTAAGTATGTTTTCTTGGGACCAAATGAAATGCTCCCTGTAATCATCAGTTCAAAATTGACCAGGGAGAAAGAGTACAAACTAACAAAGATCCTTATGGAACACAAGGCAGCCATTGGATGGTCTTTATCAAACTTAACTAGCATTAGCCCCTCCTACTGCGCTCACCGTATATATACGGAGGAGGAGGCTCGACCTTCCTGCAAGATGCAGCGACATCTAAACCCTAACATGCGAGAGGTCATTAAAAAGGAAATTATTAGGTGGTTGGATGATGGCATAATCTACCCGATCAGTGATAGCCCCTGGGTCAGTTCGATTCACATCGTGCCCAAAAAGGCGAGACTCACCATCCATATCAATGACAGGGGCGAATCCATCCCTACACGCACTCCTACATCTTGGAGAGTGTGTGTAGATTAGAGGAAACTGAATGTTGCAACTAAGAATGATCACTTTCTGCTACCTTTCATTGACCAAATTTTGGAGCGGTTAGTAGGAAATAAATTTTTCTATTCCCTGGATGGATTCTCTGGATATAACCAGGTGGCAATTGACCCCCGGGACCAAGAGAAAACCACCTTTACCTGCCCCTTCGGCACCATTGCATTTAGAAGGATGCCGTTCGGACTTTGTAACGTGGCAGCAACTTTCCAGAGATGTATGCTGGCAATATTCCATGACATGGTGGGTGACTTTCTCGAGGTTTTCAAGGATGACTTTTCGATCTTTGGACCCTCTTTTGATGACTACCTTGCCAACCTGACCCGTATCGTTAGGAGATATATTGATGTGAACCTCACGCTTTCCAGGGAAATAAGTCATTTTATGGTACATGAGGGAATTGTTCTCAGGTATATCATCTCCGGTAGGGGTATCGCGGTTGACAGAGCTAAGCTTGATGTAATTGCTAATTTACCTATGCCTGGCTCTGTCAAACAAATCCGCTCCTTCCTGGGACATGTCGGTTTCTATAGAAGATTCATCAAAGACTTCTCCAAGATTTCTCGACCTTTAACTCATCTCCTATCTACCGATGTGCCCTTTGATATGGGCCCCGATTGCATGCAAGCATTCACACAGCTGCGTGATGCTGTCACCAGGGCCCCTGTTCTACAGCCACTTTATTGGTCCCTCGATTTTGTACTCATGTGTGATGCTTCCGACCTTGCAGTCGGAGCCATCCTGGGACAAAGATGCGATAGACACCCCTTCATGGTGTACTATGCCAGTAAGATGTTAGACGAGGCCCAGCATAATTATGATACCACTGAGAAAGAACTACTGGCGGTCGTCTTTGGGCTGGAGAAATTCCGCTCTTACCTTCTGGGCTCTCATGTTATTGTTTTCACTGACCACGCGGCCATTCGCCATCTCATGAACAAGAAGGATGCCAAACCTAGAGTGATTCATTGGATCCTTCTACTCCAAGAATTTGACATTGAGATCCTCGATAAGGCCGGAGCTCAGAATGTTGTGGCTGATCATCTTTCTAGATTGGACCCTGGCCATATTGGGCTTACTCTGCCGATTAATGAGATTTTTCCTGATGAGCACCTATTGGCAATTAATGTGGCAAGTGGACCTTGGTATGCCGACATTGCCAATTACCTTACTTCTGGTTCCCTTCCCCATGGCTGGCATAAAATCCAACACAAGCGTCTCATGGCAGAAGCAAAGTATTATTTTTGGGATAATCCACTTCTTTTTCGAATAGGTGCTGATCAAATCATCCGTCGCTATATTCCTGACAGCGAATTCCCCAATGTGCTATCCTCCTGCCACGATCAGGCCTACGGAGGCCATTTCTCTAGGAGGAAAACTGCAGCCAAGGTGTTGTAATGTGGTTTCGTTTGGCCCTCCCTTCACTAGGATGCACACAATTATGCCAAACATTGCACTAGGTGCCAGTTGTTAGGGTCAATGTCACGTCGTGACATGATGCCCTTGCAACCCATCCTAGCTGCTGAAATCTTCGACATTTGGGGAATTGATATCATGGGTCCCTTTCCTCCTTCCAACGGCTTCGAATATATCTTCGTGGTTGTTGATTATGTTTCAAAATGGATCGAGGCTATTCCCACGCGCCATATTGACCATGTCATATCCACTCGATTCGTCAAAGGCCACATTTTTGCTTGCTTCGAGATCCCTCGAGCCATTATCTCGGATGGAGGAAGTCACTTTACCCATGCCTCTTTTCGGGCACTTCTGAGGAAATATGGCGTCCACCATCGTATCACATCTCCATATCACCCTCAGACAAACGGCTAGGCAGAGGTGTCGAACCGACAAATCAAGCAAATTCTCCAAAAAATGGTTCAACCTGACCATAAGGATTGGTCAGACAAGCTGATTGATGCACTTTGGGCGTATCGAACCGCCTTCAAGGCTCCCCTAGCAATGTCCCCTTATAGAATCGTGTACGGGAAACCTTGTCATTTGCCCATGGAGCTGGAGCACCACGCCTATTGGGCAATTCGCCAATGTAACCTCGACCCAGACCTGTGTGGTCGAGAAAGGAAACTCCAACTCCAAGAGCTGGAAGAGCTCCATCGTGAAGCCTATGATTCTGCCTTAACTTTCAAGCAACGTACTAAGGCTTTTCACGACAGCCATATTTAGCAAAAGAAATTTGAGCCATCTCAGCAAGTTTGGCTCTACAACGCTCAGCTCAAATTATTTCCTGGGAAATTGAAGTCCAAATGGACTGGTCCTTTCCTTGTCTCGAGACCATTTGCCAACAGGGCCGTTGAAATTGAAGATCCCAAATCTGGGCATAAATTTACGGTCAATGGGCAGTGTTTGAAACCTTGTCTTACTCATGAACCTGCCCCTGTTGGAGAAATTGTTTCCCTGCTGGAGGGTAACTAATGTTGTGCCTCATCCTGAGTCCAGATGGGGATGTTGAATTCAGCGCTCGTTAGGAGGCACCCCAGCAACACTCCGCCACTGCCACAAACATTTCACTTCGCACCTTTTCACTTCACCACCCACCATCCACCCACCCTACCACCTTGCTAAATACCTTGTACCTCAGCGCTCGTTACGCGTTCTTTGGTCCATTCTGTACCCTACCTTGCATGCATATGAGGACATAGCATCATTTGGCATGAGGGGGTGGATAGGCATCCATAGGATCCGGGTATTATATGGTATCATGCAGCTTCCATTCATCTATAAATATGTATAAAAAAAAAGGGTGTTTAGTAATGATCTGAAGGCTGAAACAAAGATACAATAAGTGTTTATGGATATTCAACCACTATTTTGAAGACTTTCCAAGCCACAGAGGCTTGATTCGCTTAGGCTCGGCTTAATTCACTTGAGCATTGACAAGATAGATCAAAATCTCTCCTAACTAAGGACGTATTCTTGTACCTGAGACATCAGTACAGGATCCGTTGGTTTGCTTCTACTCGAGACCCTAAGTATTCTTGGTTCACACTACACATATCAAGAAAGACTAGGTGAACATAAGATCCAACCCTAGTGTTCATTAGGGAAGGTGGAGTCCTTACCTGTGCATGCAGGTAGACTTGTTATCCCAGGCTTTAGTCTTATGTTTAGGAGAGACTCTTTCCACCAAAAAGGAACTCTCCCACCAAAAGAAAAGTGTGCTTCTCCAAATAAAGTTGTAAGAGATATACTAACACGTGTTTCAAAAAAAAAAACTGTGCAAATAAGTCAATATATCTCACAAATGGCCTTGTAATTAACGTCTTCATCAAGTGCTACCTCACAAATTCACCATCTTCATTTTTTATTTGGCTTTGAACTTCTTCTTCTCAGCGCAGCTCAGGGCATGGCTTGCTCTTCACGCCATTCTCTGGCAACACATGCCCTGCCAGCTGCATGGCTGGTCATGCGCAGCCCAGGGCATGGCCATGGCATACCTCCGTCTCCTTTATAAAGGCCAGCCATCTTCCTTACGCAGGCAGCCTGGTCCAATACACACCTGCAGACACCTTCTCCAGGCCATCTTCTCCGCTCCATACGCAACACCTCTTCCACTGAAGAGATATGCTGCAGGCAGGAGCAAGCTCACAGTGGTCCATAACCATCACTGTGAGCTCCACCACCACCCAGCTCATCCAAGAGCAGGGGGGTGTGGTGGATTCCACTCTCTGTTTCACTGCTCAGTCCCTCTCACCATTGCTGAAGCTTGAAGCTTCAAAGCTCAGCAGCAGCAATAGCACGGCACCAGTAGCCTCCACGCAGCACGCAAGCCTCCACACGCACGCCAGCAGCCGGTGCCTTCTCCTTCCGCGCACGCAGGCTTGCTTCAGCACGCCCGTGCACATAGAACTGGCTGCAACCGGTTGTTCGCTCTACGCGAGCATTGCAGCTACTGTTCACGTGTTCCTGCACGACACTATAGCTACAGTGCAGTGATTGGAAAGTTTCCCACTTATCTGATCACCACGCGCTCTCTCTCCACGCTATAACTGCCCCCAACTCGTCGTCGGGTCAGCACCCACGCCTGCTCCAGTGCCCGCGTGCATGTCTGCTACCGCCTCCTCTCTAGCACCCACAGCTACCTGTGCTTGCATCCGCGCCTTCGTCCACGTCCACTCCAGCCCACAGTACATTGCGTTGCTCTCTCCCTCACGTCTATAGCCTCCAACGTGCGCCCGCACCCTTGCGCACCTATGCCTGCGCGTGCCTGCGCGCACCACCAGACATCGGCTGCAGCCTCCAGATGCCTTAACTCTCCAGCGCCCTCTCTCACAGCCACTCTCTTAGTCTCCAGCTGACACACACACACACACACCACACTTGTACAAACTCACGTGTACACACACACACTCACTTGTACACACCTATATAGACTTCTATATATATATATACATATATATATTTATATATATATACATATTCATACCTATACACTATATATAAGTAGATATAAATACATACATAAATAAATAAATAAATAAATATTTATACATATATATATTTATACACATATATATACATATATACATACATATGTACATATATATCTATAGATATAAATACATATATACATACATATGTATATATATATATACATAGATATATATATCTATATACATAAATACATATATATATACATATACATATCTATATATCTATATACATATATTACTATATATATATATATCTATATCTATATAGTTAGACATATATACATATATATCTAGTTATAAATATATATATATACATATATATATATACATACATCTATATATATATATATAACTACATATACACCTATATAATTACTACCCTATCTATATATATACATATAAATATATACTTACATTCATATCACCTACCAAGCGTTATATCGCGTGAATATCTACACCAGTTGCTGATATTGCTCGATACCCGCATAGAGAAAGCGCCTCCACACAGACTTCCACCCATCCATCCTACACTCCACGCTGCACTTCTTCCTGTTGGTTGCGTCTTCCTAGACGTCGATCAACTCGACATCGTGCTACACACCATTTCCACCTCCACCCCTAACCCTATATATGTAATATATATATACCAGTATATATCTATATATAGACTATATTTTTACAAGGAACCTCTGTTGTTTCTATTTCTCTTCTATTTACTGCTATTAAAAAGATAAAAAAAATAGTAAAACAGAAAAGATAATCCTTGTCTTGCAGGTACTCGGTCTTGCGAATAGCAAGACCCGCTTTTGGAACCCTAAGTTGGCTCAAAGCCAAGAATAATTTGGCTCTAAGCCATGTGCCTGATTTTGAGGGTGTACCTCAAGCACAAAATTATCAGAAAAAAAATCTTAAATAGAAAAACACCAGAAACATAATAAACGCACGGTAGAGATTCGTTGTAGGAAAAGCATAGAAACTTATTCACCTCTAATTCCCGCCTCCATGAGTTCGACCCTAGGCCTAGAAGTGGCTAAGATAAAATTAAGGTGGCCAGGTTAAAAATTTTGTAAAACAGATGGTGAGGGTCAATTTAGGTTAACCACTATACTCACTTCAACGATAATTTCACCATATTAACACAACCTATCCGAGTGTCCACCAGGTCCCACTCACCCACCGCCTTGTCCGCGACCCACTGCCTGCAGACCTGGTTATGACTCGGATACCCGACTACTCATGTACTCCTCGCCCACCACCACACGCCAGTGGCCTGGTCCCGAGTGCGCATACCCGACCTGCTAACCCGAGAAGGTTCTGGGAGAGTATGCCTAAGAGAGAAGAAAGAGAGATCGCAGGGAGGGTAGGGGTAGGTTTTGTTCTTAGGGAAAAAGAGGAAGGAGCTAATGGTGAAGCCAAGGAAGAAGGAGGAAGCAGCAGAGGAAGCTAAGGCAAAAGAAAGGAGAGGGCAAAAAATCAGAGAAGCTTAGGAAGGTGAAGGCATGGCTGTAGAGAAGGCAAGGTTGAAGAGGAGTTGAAGCTGGAGACAGAAGAGAAAGAAGAAAAAGAAGAAGCAAAGGCCAGAGAAATCAAAGAGGAAAACAAAGAAGGAAGAAGAAGAAGAAGCCAGGAAGTGAGAAGGGCAAAGAATAGAAGAAAGAAGAAGAAAGAGATCTGATAGCACTATAGCAAATACACATTTAAGGCATCTGATTTTCATATCAAACGTCCATATTTTTTTTTGTTGCTATACACATTGATACCTTGTGAATCTATTTACATTACTTACTTTATAACTTTGATTCTTCATTGCATATTTTATCAAATTTGAAAGTTCTGTTCTTTGTTTTTGAACCCTAATTTGCTCCCTGTGTTCGACCTCAGATTTACATTTTCGAGTAATAAAATTCATTTATTTTTCAAAGCAATTTTGGCTATACTACAACATATTTATTTTAAACCTGATTTCGCTTCGATAAGCAGTGGCCTCTATTCTTTTATGGGTTGCACACGATACTCTGGTTATCTGATCGAGACGATTTTGGAAGCATTGGACTCCCATTGTCATTCTGATCATATCTGTTCGGTTTGATCTGTGATCCGTAGCTTTGAATCATCTACGATTAAAATCATCTCTCATTGGTACATGAAATGATGATATTATCTATGTAGCTAATCAAACTTACCAATATGCAAATTATGATGCCTATGAATGCATTATTCCTAAGTTATGCTAGAATCTAATTTAATTCAGGTGCTTTAGGTTGCATGATTGTTGTGCAACCATCGAATAACACTAAATTGATTATCAAGATTTGTAACAACACTGGTTACCTCTGACATCTGATTTTGCATCCCTTATAGGGTTTTCATAACCAAGGCATTGATGTCTTCTTGGGATGGCCTAGGTTGTTAGAAAGCCTATTTCTGCCCATACCCTCCAAATTGGTTTTGTTTCTAAGGGGGCACCTGGTTGGGACAAGAGTGAGTTGGGAAATCCACTAATTGTAGTTGGAGGGAGTTCTAAATTTCTCCTGGAGGGTGAAAATATTCCCAGTGGGGTTAGGATTTGGATAATTGCAAGTCCCTAGAAAATCGTATAAAGCCTTGGAAAATTGATTGCACTCTGTAGGGATAGTATTGAGATTATGAATGTTCTCTCTCTTTAGAATATTAGGCACTGTCAAATGTGGAACGTGGGTGGGTGTAGTAAGTATTTCCTCGATTTTCATCTGATTTAATTACATTTGGTTGAGTCTATGGGAAATCATTTGAAGATCATCTTAGTTAGCGAGGATTGATTGAGTGCCATCTCATGAACACTGAACTGGGAGTTGGTAGTTCTGCCAAAGGTGTTCAAGGATGCATGGTTAAATGAGTTTGCACTCATTTCTTCTAAAAGATCATAGTCACTCTTAGCATCTTTATTCAGGAAGTTGCCGCCACATGAGGCATCGATGAAATGTCAAAGTTGATCTTCTAATCCATGGTAGAAGATCTGCACGAGCTGCCATAATGGAACCTCGTGGGGCATGCAACTTCATAAACGATCCTAGAATCACTCCCAAGCATCATGTAAGGTCTTGCCAGGTTTTTGTTGGAAGGTCATAATAGATCATCGCAGGGAAATCGTATAACCAATGGGGAAGAATTTCTTTATGAAGGTTCTTTTAAGTTCAGGCCAAGTGGTAATGGGTTTGCCAATGGTTCTAAACTAGTAGGTAGCTATGTCCTTGAGGGAAAGTGGGAATAATCATATCAACTATAAATCCTCTTGAACATTGCGAGAATGGATCATCTATTCTATGAGAGTAAGTTCCTAAGGGTAGCTAAACGGCTCTTCCAGTGGAAGGCCATGGAAGTACTTGATTATGGTCAGAACGACAAGATTAATCTCAAAGTCTGCTTCTGGTATGACCACCCCTAGTTTGTCCTCATAATTGGAGGGATTGTAAAAATCCTTAAAAGGAACGATAGGCTGCTAACGTGGTGGAGGGTTTTGTCCTTGGTTGGCTTAGTTTGTTACAGTCCAAACCAACTGTTGTTGGTTTGCTTGTAGTTGTGCCAGTTGCTCAATCATCATGTACTGGGAATTGGGTAGGGGGCCTTCATTATGTCCTTGTGGCACCTTAGGTAGTTCTAGGCCAGGCATGTTGAGGATGGGTAAGTCAAAAAGTGGGTTAAATTGTGGATTTTGCCTCGAAGGGTTAGAAACAGGATTAGAAGTGGGATCATAAGTGTTTTGTTGGTGAGAGGTGGAAGCGGTGTAGGACCTATTTTAGGGAATTTCCATTTTGAAGGATGAAAATGAGTGGAAGAAAGTCTTTTTTTATGGAAGGCAGAATCAAGAGGTCCCTCCAAGTGTGGATTTTGGGACCGTCGCCTGAGCATGCAATGGAAGAATTGAAAGGAGAGGAAGGAAAGATGTGAAGAATAACTGTGCAACCAAGCAAGCAAATTTCTAAATCAATCTTAAGGGTGACTCCTTAAAAATTACCTAAGACTTGGTCTACCTGAGAAATAAGAAATCAATAGCCGATAACCGTTCCCTCAACAAATCTGGCTAGACTGATTAAGGTCTGGTTTAGGCCCAAGCATGTCTCAGGAAAATCTCTAGGGGCTTCTATAAACCGACACCTGGTTGTTTGATAATGCAGACACAATTATTGAGGATAAAATACCTATTCAGGCATGTTCCTAGGCTTAGATTTTCATTTCATGTTATAAATATTGCATAGCATGCATCATCCTACATTTAAAATAGTTGTGCATATTTTTGGTTAATTACATCATTTTTATGAATAAAAGGGAAGGAGATTCATTTCAGGGCCTCGGATGGACGATCTAACCGTACGAATCTGATCGGAATCCCATCGCACCATATGACGTTCGAAGAAGATCAATGGCTAGGGGGCAATGCGACATCCATACAGGCATTAGATGGAAAATCTGACCATATGGATGAATCTGGAGCAACGATCACAGTCCGACAATGTGAGAATCATCTCGATCTAAGCACCATGGCACCCTCTGAAACTAAAAGAAGATGGATGGCTCAGATGGCACCACGTGGCACCATTTAGGCCACCCAACATCAGCCAACAACACCTGCCCACATCACACCTCATCTGCGACCTCCATTCCCAGCAATTGGATCTTGACCCAACACTTGAGAGCCCTCATCCACCGCATGCCCTAAGATGTCTTCTCAACCATTTGGATAGCTAGGCAAATTGGTTGGGAACCCGGCGACCAAGAGAGGGGCGTAGGTTCAAATCTCCGTGCCCCCCATCGAATTGAGCAATTGGCACAGCAATGTGCAAGGCCACACGCATGCACAGCATAGCTGAAACCACGTGCAGCAATAGTGCAACACATGCAAGTGCACATGTGCACGACACAGCGTGGGAGGCATGGGCGCATGATGCACTGGCCTGTGGGAGTGTAGAATTGCTAGGAAGAGAAACAAATATGATATTTCATAATGTCATTCAAATGTCTTTTACAATATTCTAAAATATAAAAGAGATAGGGATGAGAAGAAATCTGCCAAATTGGCTATTTGGCGAGACGACGACGCTTAGTGGCAGCTTGGATGGAGAGGGTAAGGTGCTGGAGGATAGAGGTGAGATGCAAGGGGATGCCAGGTAGAGGAATGCTTCACCAAGTTTTTGGAATGGGGATGAGGAGCTAGAGATGATCTTCTACTGAAATGGAGGTGGGAGAATGGCTCCAAGGCTTCTTATGAAGGTGGTGAGATGGGGGATGAGTATTTAGTGGGGTATAGGTGCATTACACTAATAAGAGGCCTTTGGAGCTTGGGGTAAGCTCTAAGGGAGCTATGGTAGGCTACTAGATCTTATGAATAGGTGGGAGCCTTGGATGGATGATCAGGCCATACAGATCAGATCAGGGCAATGATTGGAGTCTAACGCCTCTGAAATCATCTAGATCAGAATCCCATAGCACCATATGATGTCCAAAGAAGATCAATGGCCAAGGGGCATGCAACATCCTTACGGGCTTTGGATAAAAAATCCGACCATGCGGATGAATCTAGAGCGACAATTGCAATTCGACAATGCTAGAATCATCTCGATCCGAGCACTGTGGCACCCTCTGCAACAAAAAGATGGATGGCTTAGATGTAGCCACATGGCACCATTTAGGCCACCCAACATCTGCCAGCAGTGCCCGCCTACGTCACACCTCATCCGCGACCTCCATTCCCAGCCATTGGATCTTAATCAAACGGTTGAGAGCCCTCATCCACCGCGCACCCTAAGACATCTTCACGACCATTCGGACAGCTTGGCGCATTGGTTGGGGACCCGACCACCAAGTGAGGGGCGTGGGTTCAAATCCCCATGGCCCCCCAATTGAGCAATTGGCACAGTAGTGTGCAAGGCCACACGCGCACGCAGCACAGCCACAGCTACGTGTAGCAACAACGTAGTGCATGCCAACACGTGCCCATGCGACATGGCACAGAAGGAATAGGCATGTGATGCATGGGCCAACAGGAGCGTTGAATAGCACGGATCCTCAGCAACATCCTGGGTGGGTCTTTAGTGACGCTTGCAGCTGTCACTAATTACCTACGCGTGGGAAGCCCTTCCTTGTTCCATTATAAAAGGACCTACACCCCTCCATTCTTCACCATCTCTTCCTTTATTCCTCTCACCACCTCCAACTCTCTAGAGAGAGATTGTCCCAAGCCTGAGATGCTCCTTTAGAGTAGAATCAAATATTTTTTGCTCCCATCTTCCCCATTGTTGGAGCATCCCGTGGTCCTCTTCTCACCTACTTCAAGAAGTAGATCCTCGCTGCAACGTCGTCCTACCTCACCCTCTATTCTCCGACTCCATCCTCGTTCATCCCACTCCTCACCACCTTCCTCTAGGCAACATCAAAGCGAGTCATCCTCTAAGAGACTATCGAGGGGGATTTCTCTCACCTATCTCCATCCTTATTGCTTTCATTGTATAGTTTTCCCACTTTCCTAGTTGTAATAAACATTTGATTATAAAAATACATGATTGTTTCTCTCTCTCTCTCTCTTATATTTTACAAGTAGATTAGTTAGATAAAAATTCATCGACCTAATATCTTGCTTGCTGAAAATACCCAAAAAAATTAGAAAAGAAAAAATTGCTAAAAATAAATAAATAAGTGAAACATGGATTTCTCAAACCAAACACCTCCTCCCTGTGTTCAACCTGGGACTCCCTTGGAGTCTTGGGTAAGAATTGTATTTGATAACATGTTTTGCGAACTACAATGGGTTCTTGAAACTTGATTTTACTTTGCCAAAACTCGTAAATCATTTGACACAACCCCTTAGTTTGGCACTAGATATAGATGAAGGAATTGAAACCAACTAAGGAAATCTTAAGACCTAGGTAGGAAGCCTAAGTTTGATGGAATCTTAGGGATCAAATTGCTACATATTTTAATAAGGTCTAGAAGGCTAAAGTGCACAAGGAATGTGATGGGTGTTAATTGAGGCAATGCTTGATTTTTTCAATTTTTGTGTGTGCAAAAATTGGGCGGGAAGTGATGCCCAAGCCAAATCAAAAGGGTTTGCAAACAAGGATTTTTATTGAAGGATTTTAGGGTTTTTATAAAGATTTAATACCTTTTAAAATGCTCACTTGTTAAATTTTCAAACAAGGTTTTGATGTTCCACAAAATAATAGCAAACAAGTTGTTGATGGAGATTGTTTGTCGTGCTTGATCGAGATTTAAAAAGGTCGCATTATAGTACAGCCGAAAAAGCATTCAAAACAAGTACAATTTTATTATTCGAATTTTAAAGTTCGAGATCGAACAGAGGGAGCAAATTGGGGTTTAGAAAATCAAGATCACAACTTAGAATTTAAAAGAATATGTAATAAGATCAATGTTATAGTGCAAAAAAATAGGAGTAAATGTAAGGTACAAAATACTGAAGGAACCAATATATGTCAATTGAACACAAAATTGGATGTCTGATTTGTGAATCAGACACCTTAAAATGATTATGCTACAGTGCTTGGCCCTTTCTTTTCTTCTGCCTCTTCTCCTGTTCTTCTTTCTCTATCATTGCTGGCCGCCTTTGATTTCTTTCTCTTCTTCTTTATCGTCCTTCTTTGTTCTGTGGCGTCTCCTCTCTTTCTTCTGATTTTGCCTTGGCTTCTTTCTTCTTCAACTTTGCGTTAGCCCTTAGTTTCCTCTACCTTCTTCTTGTCCTTTGGCTTTCTTCTTTCTCTTTCTCTTGCCGGCAGCCTTCAGCTTCTTCTTCCTTCAGTTTCTTCCTTCTCTTTTCTTTCTCTGCCTTCCTTGCCTTCCCCTCTTTGGCTTTAGCTTCTTCCTTCTGCTGTAACCCTTCTCCTTCTTCTTCCTTAGCTTCTCTTTGGCCTTGTCCTTCTCTTTCCTCTTCCTTTGGCTTCTCTTCTCTTCCTCTGTAGAGCAAAACCTACCCCCTACCTGTGCGAGCTCTCTTATCTCTTTTCTCTCTTAAGTTCCTCTCTCCCAGAGCCACGCTTCTCGGGTAATAGGGACAGGTACGCACCCGGGACCAGGCCCACCGACGTGTGGTTGTGGGCGAGGTGTGCTAGTCGGGTCAGGACACCAGGTCCGCAGGGCATGGTCGCGGACAAGGCGATCGGGTCGGGTAAGTGAGGGACCTCACCCCATGACTTGGAGGAAAGGAGCCTGTGGCAAGAAAAGAATTTATGCGGCTGAAGTGCCTTGAAACTTTCTGAGGTGGGACTATCTTCCCACCCCTTTCACGCACCCTTAAAGTAGAGTGGTTCCTTCGAATGCAACTACAGCTACAGCCCTAGACACCAACTGGATGGCTGGAGATGTTCGCGAAATCTTTTCGTGCAACCTGGGATTGTGACCTGGAGTGAGCACGGCCTGGAGTAGGTTGCAAACAAGCCTCAAGCTTGGTGTAAATGGCAGAGAGCTCCTGGAATTGCAATCACTCAACGGCCTCGTGGCCATGTTAAAAAGCTCAAGGAGCTTCACCAAGGTGTGGCAAGTGTGTAGGGGTGGTCAGTGTGACGTGGGAATGCCTGTGGGACCATGCCTAGGGCACACTGCAGCTGTGTGTGTGGCTATGTTCGGGGGTATGTTTGGGTGGGTGGTGGAGTGATATGAGTGGGGGGTTATGATCAGGGCATCGAGGCGGAGCTTATGGACCAGTCAACAAGGAGGAGGAGGTATGTGGTGGTGGTGCAAACTCGCCAGAGTTGGTGGCTGGAAGTGAAGGGGATGATGGTGGTGGAGAGCGGTAGTAATCGTTTGAGGAAAAAATGAATGGGCAAAGGGAGTAGAGGGTCAGAGGAACTTATCTAATGGTGAAGAGATGAAGGGGGTGGTGGAGATGGCAGCTGGAACGTATTGCCGATGCTGGAGACGAAGGTGCTCAGTGAAGATGGTCGGTGAGGATGAAGGGGTGGTAAGGGTGTTTGCGGGTGCTATGCGATGCGGAAGAGAGTGAGGAAGAGGAACCTACCACCGGTATTGTGGCTAGCCGATGAGGGAGAGTAGGAGAGGTTGCCAGAGCTTGATGAGCAAGTCAGCCGGAGGAGGAGAGGTGAAATTGAGGGGGTTCTCTGTCTAATTTCAAGCTTACGAGATGCGGAGCGATCTGGGGTGTATTAAATAGGCCCTGGGGGTCGATTTTGTGCTTGGAAGCCAAGCTTCCAAGCAAGGTAGGTTCATCGGAAATGGTAAATCAAAAGTGATCCCAATCTCTCATGCATTCACATGAGAGATTGGGTACCAAATAGGGCCACAAATTAGGTTCGCATTGGAGGGGATTTCTTAGAGAACCTCCCTTTCAATTTTGAAGGGGATTCTCTGATAGATCAGGGGGAGATCTCGTTATAGAGCTTGATAGAGTAGGATTCCTCCGTTATAATGGTGAAGGGACCTAATTGCAAAGAATGGTGAAGAAGCTAGGGGGTCAAATGTAGGGATTTTTGAACGATAGGGGTAGAAATGTAATTAGGTCAGACCTGGTTGCAAAGTGGGTCAAGATGAGTTCCCTTAAGGTGCAAATTTTGGTACAAACCTAATTTTGACCTAAGAAATCCAATGGTGATGTTGGATTTTGGGTTTGACCATGTTTGACAGAGCAATCTATGTAATAACCCAATTTAAGGCAAATATATGTCTGAGACCCCATTCTAGGTTAAAATAGGTTCCAATGGCCAAATTGAAGGTTCTAAACCTTAAAGAATATTTTTATATGATTTTTAAAGGGTTTAGGTGAATTTTATCCTAACCGGAACCTCATTTAATAAAGTGGGTCTACTTTAGGGTTACAAGAAATCATTTAATTCCCAGAACTCACACGAACCCTTTTCTATCTGATTCAACCCACTTATTATCTTGTTAAAACTATTTGACTTGTGTTTAGCTCTTGAAAAACCTGTTGTTGTACTGCAATGGTAAAATTGCACTTTTACCCCTTGTTTCTTACTTTTCTCTCAAAATGGTTATTCAGTAAATTAGGACCTCCAGTTGGTTATGAAGGACCTTTTGTTCTCTTTAATGGGTCAAGATGGGCTATTTAGGGCTCATGATGGTATTCCCATCATACCCCCATGCCTAGCTTTTGCTTGTCCCTTCGCAAAATTTTAAGGCTTTAACTTCCATTCTAGACCATGAGTTCCTTGATGTTCAAAAACTATGATGGGTGCTTTCTTCTTTTGATTAGGTTAGAATGTCGTTGGTAGGCCTAGAGGTACTCAAGTACTAACCAAGATCCGGACCTGACCAGCTCTAGCCTCAGTCTTCTGCAAAGGTTTTCAAGGCCCACAAGAACTATCCTAAGTTTTGTTGGACTCCGTAGTTAAAGGACTCGTGCATTTAACATATTCCAGCCACGGTTCAGTTTGTAGTGCATTTTTTTTAAGAGAGAGATAGAGGGTTTTACTCTGTTTGGAGAGTTTTCTCTCTCTTTTCTTTTTATTTCTAACTTCAGATTAGCTTCTCAACACAGTCTGTATCGGATTCCTAGTCCCCATCATCAGCCCTCGAAGGGCCCCTTCAATCGATGCTTCATGATAGCACTGCCCACGGAAACCCCCAGAACCTTAGCTTTCGAGATTTTGACATAATCCTGCCCATGGTGTTATGTAGCTAAATCCAGACCCTGGCAATCGACATTTCATGATAATGCTGCCCATGGTATCTCAACCAACATAGGGTGCTTACATGGCCCCAGTAGGATATGTAAATATCCTAGGAGACAAGCTCCGAGGAGACGATGTGTTATTATGCAACTTCGAGGGGAATTTCCCAGCTCTTTGTGCCGGGAACTCATCCAAAACAACTTGTGTTGATCGGCCGCTCCTAATCTAAGCGACTTTTTCTAGAACAATTAAACGCATTTGCGTGATTTTGATACTTATACGCACTGAACCAGACTGTGTGTGGATTGGGGTGCTTACGTTATCGAGTCCTGCAAACTAGTGGTCAGTTAACAAGGTCGAATACTCCCTAGGCCTTAGACCTAATACTTAAGCTTCTCATTTTCCCTAACCTCTTGTGGACTATCCAGATCTTAACGGATACTTGAATTTTTCAGCCTAGAAGTCTAGCCAAATAGGCCTAAAATCAGCATTCTTACTAATCTCTTTTATGTTTCATTAGCACTTCTTTTTCATTTTCTTTTTCTTGATATTGTCTACAACTCAGTTAATCCCTTAATTTCTTACTAATGACTATCTCTTCTTTTTTTTTCATTTTATGCTCCTTTTTTGACAACTTTCACTTTTCCCCCTTTTCTCCTCAGGACTTGTATGGCCTGAAAATTTTCTCTCCCCTCAGAATTTTTTTTGTTCTTTTTCAAGAATTCTTTTCATTTTTTTGGTATTTTTGTGATATGTGATTTTTTTGTTGAAACCTTTTCTTGTGAGGTGATTTTCATGGTATTTTGTACTTTCGTACCCCCTATGCCTACGATTTGCAATGTCCCCATTGTAAATTAGGTGGGTTGAAGGTTAGCTTAGATCATTCATTAGAACAAGTTCTGGGTGAGTAAACAGGTCGATGTGACTGTTACGGACGATTTCAAAACTCAGGTACGGGTACCTGAGGTGGGGTCGACTATTCTAATGGATGAACCCTAAAGTGCAATATGAATTCAGCATAGGAATGTCAAGAAAGGTTTCGGGTTTTTCAGAAATGACAGGTTGCCACTCGTTAAGTGTTCAGTTTTACGCCATCGGCTAGGTGCAATGAGCTCAGGGAGATTGCAGGGTAAAGGATATCTCTGCTAAATTTGTATCGGTCAGGTCAATGAACGGTTTGAGTCTCTAACCATTAACGATGAATGGTTTTAAATGGTGGCTGAGTGGACTAATCTCGATGACTCCATTTTCGAAGATTCGTCTGATGAGGTAAGGCTCGATCCATTTCGATCTGAGTTTTCCTAGAAACAGTTTGAGTTTAGCATCAAAGAGTAGGACTTTTTGACGCGGATGGAAGATCATTCTGGATATGTGCTTGTTGTGAAAGGCCTTAACCCACTCTTTATAAATTTACGAGTTCTGATAAGCATCGTGGCGTAATTCATCGATCTCGCTCATTTGAAGCTTTCTATGGTTCCTACCGTAGAAAGATCTAGGTTGCAGTTCCATACTAGCCAATAAGCCTTATGCTCCAATTCGACAGGGAGGTGACATGCCTTCTCATACACCAATCAGAAGTGAGGCATACCTAATTGCGTTTTGTGGGTGGTCCGATAAGCCAACAAAGCTTCCAGAAGTTGGGATGACCAGTCATTCCTGTCAGGTCGAACAGTAACCTAGAACAGAAGTTGGGATGTTCTTGATCTCCTAATTTGATAGCTCAGCTATACCATTAGTTTTGCGGTGGTAAGGAGTAGAGATTCGGTGTGACACCCCGTATTTGGTCATCAGAACATCTTTTCGCGGTTTAGGATTCCACATAAGGATGTAGTGTGACACCTCGTATTTGGTCATCAGTGACCTAAATAGAGCATTAGTGAAATGGGACCCTCCATCAGAGATTACAACACGTGGAATCTCGAGTAGTGAAAAGATGTTTTGATGAATGAATTTGATAACCACCATATGATCATTGGTTCGGGTTGGAATGGCTTCAATCCATTTAGACATGTAGTCAACAGCGAGTACAATGTACTCGAAGCCATCCGAAACAGGGAAGGGTCCCATAAAATCAATCCCCTATACATCGAAGATTTTGCATACAAGAATCGGTTGTAAGGGCATCATATCACGATGGTTCATGTTACCTAAAGTTTGGGAACGAGTGCATGCCCTACAGTGATTGTATGCGTCTTTGAAAATTGTGCGCCAATAGAAGTTGCACTGGAGGACTTTCGTTGCAGTTTTATGATCTGAGAAGTGTCTACCGCATGCCTGGTCAAGGTAGAAGGACAAGATGTCCTGAATTTCAGTTCCCGCGACACATCGTCGAATGATTTGATCAGCACCGATGCAGAAAAGTTACGGGTCTTCCCAGAAGTAATACTTGGCAATAGAAAGCAATCTATCCTTCTTAGCCTTTAGCCAATCGAACGGAATCTGATGTCATGCCAGGTAGTTTACTTAATCAGCAAACCATTGAAGCCCTGAACTGATAGTTTGGAGGTGCTCATCAGGAAAATGTTCCGTGATGGGTACGGATGGGTCAATAATCTCAAAAGGAAGGTAAGACAAGTGATTAGCTACCATGTTCTATTTTCCCGCTTTGTCGTGAATCTCAAGAGCAAACTCTTCCAACATCAAGATCCAGAGGATTAATCGAGGTTTCGCATCCTTCTTCACAAGGAGATGCCTTACACCTGTGTGATCTGAGTAAATGATAACACAAGAACATAGGAGATATAATCTGAACTTTTCCATGGCAAATACTACGTCTAGTAGCTTTTTCTCTGTAATCGTGTAGTTACACTAAGCCTCGTCAAGTGTCTTGCTAGCGTAGTAGATGACCACGGGATTCCCATCAATTTTCAACCCAAGTGCTGCTCTTACAGTGAAATCAGATGAATCACACATGATCTCAAAGGGTTGATCTTGGGTCACTCGATCACGGAGGATTTCAAATCCTTTAGTGCATTTCTTGGAGATTTCAAAGGGAACATCCTTAGATAGTACAGTAGTCAGGGGGTGTGCGATCTTTGAGAACTTAGTTATGAATCGATGGTAAAAATTGACGTGCCCTAAAAAGGATCGAATGCCTTGATCGAGCTAGGCATAGGGAGTTTGGAAATCAGATTCACCTTGGCTCGATCAACCTGGATGCCTTTTTCTGATATAAGATATCAGTTTATCATGCTCGATCAGGTTTTAAAAGATAATACGTTGTAATATAGCCGACAAAGCATTCAAACAAATAGAGAATTTTATTACTTGAAAAACTAGAGTATCCAAGGTCGAACATAGGGAGCAATCTTAGTACTTTTAAAACTAAGGAATACAACTTTTAAATGAAGAACAATTGATTCAAAGGGAGAGAGTTATAAAAAGAATTGCTAAAAGATAACAGGATTAGACGTCTGATTTCTATATCAGACGTCTTAAATGCGACTATTCTTCTTCCTGTTTGATTCTACCTTGGCCTTCTTTGATTTTTGCTTGCTCTTCTCTCTACTGCCTTCTTCTTCTTCGTAGGTTCTTCTTCTTCTTTTCTTCTGGTCTACAGGTCTTCTTCTTCCTTGAACTTCTTTCTCTTCTTTTCTCTTTCATGTGAACGTCTTCTCCTTCCTTGGTCTTCTTTCTCTTCTTTTCTCTTTCCTGCGAAGTCTTCTCCTTCCTTGGTCTTCTTCCTTGGCCTTTCTGCGAAGGCTTCTTCTTCCGGCTAAGTCTCTCAATGCTCAGCCTGCCTGCACAGAGAGGTGGAAGCAAAACCTACCCTGTCCCTCTACCTACGCCCCTCTCACTAACTCTGCAATTCACTCAAGGATGCTGTTCCAGAGCCACGGGTAATCGGGTCGGATTTCGCACCCGGGACCAGGTGCACCGGCAGGTGGGTGATGCGCAAGGAGTTCTCAGGTTCGGTCGGGTCTGAGCCCACCAGATCCGCGAGGTGAAACCGCATACGAGGCGAGAGTGGGATAGGGTGAGGGACCTCACCCCTGTGCGTTCGGAGGCAACGAGGCAATATCACAAAAATAATTTAAAGTACACCTGCGATTCGCAATTCACCGATGTGGGACTATTAGTTCTGCCCCGCTCCTACGCACGCCTGCAGAGCCTTCGTGCAATTGCCACAGCTGCGGACGTTGCTGCGCTCCTTGCTGGACTTAGGTGCTTCGCACTACTGTCCCGAATATGCTGCACCTGAAGATTGGAGAACCTGACTCCTGGAGCTGCTGAAGCTTGGAGCTACTCCAGCCGTCAATGGCGGCAGGGGCTGAAATCCTGTCAAACACAAAACATGCCTCTCGGCTTAATCAGACCAGCTGGGCACCTTCGCCGTGGCACGGCGAAGGTGGTGCATGGTGCTGCAGGTCATGGGACGGCCTAGGCGTGCGTGCCTAGGTCATCCTGTGATCGAAGGTGTGGGTGAGTTCGGGGGGCTGTTGTGGAGGCGTAGAGAGATGGCGGATGGGCGGAGGTTGTTCCATGTGGTGAGGCGGAGCTTATGAGATGGTTGGCGAGCCGTGTGGAGGGGCGGAAAGGTGGGGGCGGCTCGTCGGAGGTCGGTCGATGACGTGGAAGATGAGGGTGGTCAGCAATGTCGGGGGGCAATTAAATAAAATAAAAGGGGGAAAAGAGAGAGGGGAAGATGGAGAAGGTATCTGGAGTGTTATGGAAGGGAGGGAGGCAGGGGAGTAGATGGCGCATAGCTCCCATCATCGAAGAAGAACCCTGAGGGAGGGAGTGGCGACGAGGACGAGGTCAGGGGCACGCACGCTTGGTATGGCGCAACACAGGAGGAAGAGGTGGAGTTGACTCTGCTGCTGGTATGGCAGCAGAGCGACGAGAAGGAGGGGAGGAGGTCGTTGGAGCTTGCGGGTTTCTTGGCTGGAGATTGAAGAGAGGAAAATTTGGGGGAATCTCCTCCAAAACAATTCTGAAGATCAACGGCTGGGTTTGGGGATCCTTTTATAGGTGCTGGCCGAACTTTCTAGTGTGCAGAGGGCTGCGCAATTATCTCTGACGGCTCACCGGAGAAGGAAAGAAGGTGGATACCCAAATCCCTCATGCGTTCGCATGAGAGATTGGGTTCACACCAGAGATCGTGATTGGCCTTAGATGGAAGGGAATTCCTCAGAGAATCTCCCATCCATTTCTGGGAGGGAATCTTTGAGGAATCAGAGAGTGTTCCCTCTCTAAACCTTGCCAGAGGTCGATTCTACCCTAACAATGGTGGCAGGACTTGATTGCAAAGGTGGCGAGGAAATTAGGGGGCTCTCTGCAATGATTTTCAAAAGATAGGGACCACATTGTGATTTGGGTGTACTAAATTGCAAAGTAGGTCAAGATGACCTCCCCTTAGGTCCAAATTTTGGTACAAACCTAATTTTGACCTAAGGAATCCAATGGTGAAGTTCTATTTTAGGTTTGACCTCGTTTGATTGGACATTTTGCGTAAAAACCCAAATTAGGTCAATTAATGAGCTAGGACCCTGTTCTAGGTAAAACAAGGTTCCAAAGGCCAAATTAAGTGTTCTAAACCATAGAGGATATTTTTTCATGATTTTTAGAGTATTTACTTGATTTTTATCCTGACTGAAACCTTGTTTATTTAAGCAGGTCTGTTTTAGGGTTACCAAATGTATTTAATTCCTAAATTGCACATGAACCCATTTCTGATTGACTCAACACAGTTTTTATCTTATTTAGACCATTTGACCTATGTTTTGCTTCTGAGAAATCCCGTTTATGCACTGCAATGGTAAAATTACAGTTTTAACCTTTAATTCATATTTTCTTCTTAGAGCACTTATTCCTTCATTTAGGCCTTCTTCTAGGTTATGTAGGAGCTTTTATCTTCTTTATTGGGTCGAAATGAGCTAGTTATGACTCATGATGAGGCTCTCATCAATGTCCCAGGACAATTCTTTCAGGCACCATGAAATAGCTCCTTTCCTAGGAAAGAACCAGATTAATGTCAATGCACAACCTGAGGATCTGGACCAAGTGCAGGAGGGAATCATGAAATGATTCTCTGAATACTGAAAAGTCATCCAAAAAGACTTCCAGATAATCACCCACCATATCTGAGAATATGGCAAGCATGCACCGCGAAAAAGTAGCGGGTGCATTCTAGAGATCGAACGGCATCCTTTGGAATGCGTACGTCCCAAAGGGGCAGGTGAAAGTGGTCTTTTCTTGTTCCTATGGATGGATTGCCACCTGGTTATAGACAAAGTACCCATCCAAAACGGAGAAGAACCTATTTCCTACTAGTTTCTCGAGGATCTGATCAATAAACGGTAGTGGGAAATGAGTGTAATGACTTGTCGATCTTTCGCTTTTAAGTCGTTTGTAGTTTAATGTGGTGGAAAAATCGACTAATCAATTTTTAACAAGAAATAACCACTCGCAGAGGAGCGGGTCGTATCCACACGGAGTCAATAACGTATTAAAATTTGCACCACTTAAAAATGTTTGTTCGTAGTCAATTTGGACAAGAACCAAGCCAAGATTGCCTTTAGATTAAGGTTTAAGCAAGAAACAACGCTGAAATGGCAATTATGAGAAATTACAGGATATTTTCCGCAATGCAGAGTCAATAGAATATGATTAAAATGTGGCAATGGCAGAAAATGTAAATTTTACTTAACGTTTTACTGTAGCAAAACAGGGGAATATTTCCCCGTTGTCTTGTGCGACGAGGAGCCGATGGCCGGGCGCGGGAAGCTCGGAGGAGGTCCCTTGGATCAAGGGCTTCGAATCGGTGGTGGCAGCGAGTCGCGCGATGGCCGGAGGTGGCCGGATGAGCTCCGGCGGAGGTGCTGCAGCCGGCAGCTTGCGCAGCCTGTTGGCGTGAAGTCTGCCACCTGCTGCTGCTGCGGGGGTGGCTGCTGCCGCTGCCGTGGGCATTGCTGCGGCTGTTGGCGTGAGATCTGCTCGCGCGCTGCTGCTGACGGCTTTGCAGGCGCGGGAGGACGGGTCTACAGGCGGCTGAGCGAAGGGCTCTGCAGGTGCGAGTGAATGGCGCTTGCAAGCGGCAGGCGCGGGAGGAGGCGTGCTCGGTTGTGCGGGTCTGCAGGCGCGGTTGGAGGAGGGCGCTGCAGCCGGTGAGTGTGTGGAGATGGCGTGAGCTGCAGGCGCGTGGAGATGGCGAAGGCTGATGGTGGACGCGGTTGCGCTGGAGGCTGGTGGGTGGCGCTGCAGGCGTGGGTGCGCACGGATGAAGGCGCAGGTGCGGGGGTGGTGGTGCGGGCGTGAACGATGAGATGGGCGGGTGATCGCAGGTGAGCGAGTACCTTCAGACCTCCGGGAAATTTTCCGGACATCTTAAGTGAATGAGAAGGTGATTGCAGTGACGGTGGTTGCAGCGGTGGTGGTTGGTGACGACGGCGAGGGAGTTGCACGCTAAGGTGCTCACGGTAATGCGGGCGAGCTCCGGATGGCGGTGTGGCCTGTCACACCACACACCCACGGTGGTGGAGACTCGCCGCCACGGTAGAGGCCGGCAGTGTGGAGTGGAAGAGAGAGGTTCTCTCTGCACAGTGGTGGGTCGGTGGCGGAGGCCTCCTCGCTCAGCATCCTCTCTCCTCCTTTTGTAGAGGCCTGCACAAATTTGAATGGAGAGGCGGGAGCAGATCCATCTTCTTCGCCGATCCATGAATGCGCTTTTAGTGAGGCCGGAGGCATTGCAGCAGCAGCCAAGCCATTGCTGAGAAGAAGAATAAAGAATATTGTTAAAATATTATGGTTATTTATATACAAACCCTCAAGTTTTATGTTAACTAAAACAATGTACTTAATTAGTTAACTAATTAGATGAATGGCATTCTAATCTAATTCTAAATGCACTTAAACTATGAATGCAGTGCATGGATTATGTAATTAAATTAAAAATATGAATTAATCTATTTACATCCTAATTTATGCTAAATAAATGTTAGAATTATCCTAATGTTGAGGCATTTAAATACTTAAATAGCCCACAACTATGGGCTAATCAAATACCCCCATGCCTAGTTTTTGCCAGTCCCTAGCAAAATTAAGCGAAACCTAGCACTCTAAGTAGACTAGTCAACTCACTTAGTCTTCCTTCAAAAGCATATTAAGTTCAGGCTCTAGACGCAAGGTTCCTAAGTAGTTGCTAAGTTACAGACTAGGTTGGCTAAAGACGAGTTGCAGGCACAAGTTTCCCTGATTTCTGACTCTACCCTAAAGTTTAATGATCCCTGAGATTAAAGCATCCGTGCTTGTGTATTGGTCTGAGTTATTTGAGTTAAAGGTTTTTTTTTTTTTTTATATACATATATATATATACCTTTTTTTTTTTTGTTTGATTCTTCTAAGTCTAACCTCAGATCAGCTATCAACACGGTCTGTGTCGGATTCATTGTCCCCATTATCATACCTCGAAGGGTGCTTGGCTTTCGATGCTTTGAGATAGCACTGCCCATAACGACCCCAAGAACTCCTGGCAATCGACACTTCGAGATAGTATCGCCCATGGATTTCTTAAGCGAATTCAGGCCTATGGCAATCGGCACTTCGAGATAGGGCCGCCCATGGTACCTGAACCGCGCAATGTGCTTACATGCCCCCAGTAGGATGGATATCCTAAGAGACAAGCGCCGAGGAGGTAATATGTTATCATCGCATCCTCAAGGTGAGTATATGCTCGACCTCTCCTGCGGCGGGAACTCTTTCAATCAAAATGTGTTTTCAAGCCTCTCTTAAGTCAAAATTAAGAGAACCAAATCTCTTTTCAGAAAGACGAAAATTAAGTTGATTACCAGACCAAGTGTGTGAAATTTGGATGCTTGGGTTACAAGGACCCGTAAACCAAAAGGTAGAATAAGACTCCAGGTACTACCCCACCTTTTAACTCAAACCCTAGCTTCCCTTTCTCAACCTCTTGAGGAATGGTCCGCAACTTAACTCCTACTTAAGTTTTTAAGTCCACAAAGGACCCTAAAGGTCTAAAGCTAGTAGCTCATTTAGCTTCTAAAGTTTGACCCTAGAATTAACTTAGTCTACCCTAGAGTTCTGATTTGCTTAAGACGGCAAGATCTAGCCAGTTAAGCTCAAAACCTTTTATATATATATATATATTTTTTTTTTTTTTTCTTTTTTTTTTTTTTATAAATGCATGCTATAAACAAAATGCCTCAGGTCCTCTCCCCCATGCCTGGTTCAAGCAATGTCCTCATTGAAAATCAAAAATAGCTAAAGGAAGATATTACCTGAGGCGGAGAATAGTAGGAGCTAAGGCTCCTCAAGAGTGACTTCGTCAACTAGATGGCCATCTAAAGTTATGTACGGTTTTAACCGTTGGCCGTTGACGATAAAGGGAGTTGCTGAAGAGGAAGGATTTTTTATCTCCACAGCTCCATGGGGGAATACTTTGGTGATTATGTAAGGCCCATCCCAACGAGATTTTAATTTCCCAGGAAAAAGCTTAAGTCTAGAATTGAAAAGCCAGACTTGTTGGTTGGGTTCAAAGGTCTTTCGAAGAATAAACTTGTCATGCAAGACCTTAGTTCTTTCTTTATAAGCTTGAGAGGTGTCATAAGCATCATTCCTCAGCTCCTCAAGCTCACTTAATTCTAGAAATCGTGCCTTACCTGCCTTCTCTAAATCCATGTTAACACTTCGAATAGCCCAAAGTGCTTTATGTTCCAACTCAATAGGTAAATGGCATGCTTTTCCATACACAATCCGAAAGGGAGAAGTACCCAAAGGGGTCTTATAGGCCGTTCGATAAGCCCACAAAGCATCATCGAGCTTTTGGGACCAATCTTTCCTGTCAGGTCTAACGGCCTCAACAAGGTGTCCAATTTGTGATTTCATCTCATGTATAGCCTTGTCATGAGATTGGATGATGGCACTTTGACTTTCTTGCATAGTTTTCAACATCGCCTTCAATTCATCCATCTCAGAGGTTTTAGGTTGGGCAAAGGTCTGAGGTTGGTTCATTTGATTGTTTTGAAAGGATTGCGGTTTGTAATTCCCTGAATTTGAGACATTTCCTTGTCTCCATGAAAAGTTTGGGTGGTTCCTCCATCGCTCATTATAAGTGTTGGAGAAAGGATCATTACGAGGTCTTGGACGGAACCCTTGAGTGGCATTCAAATCTGCTTGTACAAGCTCAGGGAATTGGGAGGCCAAGTGGCAATCCACAGTGGCATGTGTATTGCCTTGACAAATTATGCATTCGGAAGCTTGGGATGTGGAGGTGTTAGGTGTGAATGAACTCGGGTTCGACATAAGCCTTTCCATGTTTTGATTCAGTAATTGAATTTGATAGGCTAAATTCTGGGTGTCCCTTGCTTCATTCTCCTCCAACTTTCTTTGCATGAGAGTGGGCTTTCTATCCATGTAGGCAGAATTCAAGTGAATAGAATTCTCGCTCAAAGTATCAAATAAGTTCGAAGCTTCATCCTCAGTCTTAGATAGAAAGGTTCCTACACAGGCACCATCCACAGTTTGCCTATGTGAATCATTAAGTCCGGTGTAGAACCTTTCAACTAGTTGCCATTTAGGCACCTGGTGATGTGGGCAAAGTCTCAGCAAATTGTTAAAGCGCTCCCACACATCATGGAAAGCTTCCCCATCCTTTTGAGCAAAACTCATGATTTCCCTCCTAAAGTGATTTGTTTTGCTCATGGGGAAGTACTTCTTCAAAAACTCCTTTTTCAGGGCATCCCAAGTATTTAAATTATCAAGGGTGTGATACCAATACTTGGCTTTGTCCTTTAGGGAGAAGGGAAAAGGGGTCCGCATTTGAGCGTCATCAGTAACGCCCTGCAGCTTTACCGTGGAACAGACCTCGGTGAATTCCTCAATATGCCTGTAAGGGTCTTCCCTAGTAGTACCACAAAAGGAGGGTAGCAAGGATATGGTGCTACTTTTGATCTCGTGTGGATTGTCACCTCCAGGTCTACGTAGTGCTAGGCCAGCTTGGTTGGTTGGGATGAAATATTCCTTAAGGCTCCTTTGACCGGCCATTTCTACCCTTAGGAGGTCTTTTCTTAGGATTCTTTCCGGTTCAGGATCAAATACATGTTGTCTCCTAATAGAACGCCTACCAAGCATGCACTACAAACACAATTCAAACGGTCTTGTTTGGTCTTTACAGATTAAGGCTTTTGAATTTAATTCAAGTTGTAGGTGACAAAACAAGTTACCCAATCAATTACGCGCCTATTGTCAACCTTCGAAATGCCTAAAAAGACCTAGTTGGAACTTAGGTATTCTTCCCTAAATCTCAAATGGTCAAGTAAATCCAAAGACGGAAGATCGAGGGATGCAAGTAGGCCTAAGCCTTCCTTTGAAGCTGTGCTTTGGCGGTGCTCCTCAACTACCCCCAAAAATCCGTGACAGGATATCCCCCTCTTTGGTTTTACAAAACCTTTGATTTCCAGTTCCGAACACTTCAGAATCCAACAAAAGGAGGGCTCTTGTCCTAGTATTTCCAAACCTAAGGAGTGTCTAGAAGCATGCCGTGGTGCAAGTGAAATAAGTGCACATACACCGTCAAAGATTTTGAACTTTGAATCGCACGTCAAGTTTGAAAATCAAATCCTTGGTTTTTAAAATGTCCTTCCTTTAATTAGTCCTTTTTCTAAAAAAAATGTGACCACTTGTTAGATCGCTTCAAGACAAACTTTGTGGTCTTTGCATTAAATCCTAAATGCAATGCGTGATCAAAAATAGGATGCAAAGTAAGAGAATACGCACCTTGCCTCCAGCGATCTTCAATGCAAAAATGCACGCAATGCAGAAAAGCAAATCTAGAGGCTGCTCATACGGACCTAAATGGTTCATCCTAAGGCAGGCAGCTTCTAGCAGGCAGCTCATTTTTTTCTTTTTCTATTTTTTTTTAGAACTACTTATGCACAAGCAAATAAAAGAAATAATAAAAAATAAATAAACCTAAATCTAAAGAAAAGGGAACAGGCTCCCAAAAATTACCCAACACGGGTCCAAAACAAAATCGGGGAACAAACCCCTCAAAATTTGCCCCAGAACAAGGGTTTCAAACTAACTGTAATGAAAAATTAAGTCTACAATCTTAATTCTATTCTAATTAAACTAATGACTAAATGGTGTCCGTCGCGTCCTCGTCCTTCTCCTCCGTTTAAAAATGGCTCGCCCAATTCTCGTCTGGCGACGTCAAGGGTCGCCTCTCACACTGGCTGATTTGTAGCAAAAAAGAGAAAATAATGAATGGTCAAATCTCTATGCAATTGACAACTAATCAAAATAAAATTAGGTGAAATTATTGAGTCTGTTGCCTCCCTGGCAACGGTGCCATTTGACTGGTCGATCTTTCGCTTTTAAGTCGTTTGTAGTTTAATGTGGTGGAAAAATCGACTAATCAATTTTTAACAAGAAATAACCACTCGTAGAGGAGCGGGTCGTATCCACAGGGAGGCAATAACGTATTAAAATTCGCGCCACTTAAAAATGTTTGTTCGTAGTCAATTTGGACAAGAACCAAGCCAAGATTGCCTTTAGATTAAGGTTTAAGCAAGAAACAATGCTGAAATGGCAATTATGAGAAACTACAGGATATTTTCCGCAATGTAGAGTCAATAGAATATGATTAAAATGTGGCAATGGCAGAAAATGTAAATTTTAATTAACATTTTACTGTAGCAAAACAGGGGAATTTTTCCCTGTTGTCTTGCGCGACGAGGAGCCGATGGCCGGGCTCGGGAAGCTCGGAGGAGGTCCCTTGGATCAAGGGCTTCGAATCGGTGGTGGCGGCGAGTCGCGCGGCGGCCGGAGGTGGCCGGACGAGCTCCGGCGGAGGTGCTGCAGCCGGCAGCATGTGCAGCTTGTTGGCGTGAAGTCCGCCGCCTGCTGCTGCTGCAGGGGTGGCTGCTGCCGCTGCCATGGGCACTGCTGCGGCTATTGGCGTGAGATCTGCTCGCGCGCTGCTGCTGACGGCTCTGCAGGCGTGGGAGGACGGGTCTGCAGGCGGTTGAGCGAAGGGCTCTGCAGGCGCGAGTGAATGGCGCTTGCAAGCGGCAGGCGCGGGAGGAGGCGTGCTCGGTTGTGCGGGTCTGCAGGCGCGGTTGGAGGAGGGCGCTGCAGCCAGTGAGTGTGTGGAGATGGCGTGAGCTGCAGGTGCGTGGAGATGGCGAAGGCTGATGGTGGGTGCGGTTGCGCTGGAGGCTGGTGGGTGGCGCTGCAGGCGTGGGTGAGCACGGATGAAGGCGCAGGCGCGGGGGTGGTGGTGCAGGCGTGAACGGTGAGATGGGCAGGTGATCGTAGGTGAGCGGGTACCTTCAGACGTCCGGGAAATTTTCCGGACGTCTTAAGTGAATGAGAAGGTGATTGCAGTGACGGTGGTTGCGGCGATGGTGGTTGGTGACGACGGCGAGGGAGTTGCACGCTAAGGTGCTCACGGTAATGCGGGTGAGCTCCGGATGGAGGTGTGGCCTGTCACACCACACGCCCACGGTGGTGGAGACTCGCCGCCACGGTAGAGGCCGGTAGTGTGGAGTGGAAGAGAGAGGTTCTCTCTGCACAGTGGTGGGTCAGTGGCAGAGGCCTCCTCGCTCAGCATCCTCTCTCCTCCTTTTGTAGAGGCCTGCACAAATTTGAATGGAGAGGCGGGAGCAGATCCACCTTCTCCGCCGATCCATGAATGCGCTTTTAGTGAGGTCGGAGGTGTTGCAGCGGCAGCCGAGCCGTTGCTGAGAAGAAGAATAAAGAATATTATTAAAATATTATGGTTATTTATATACAAACCCTCAAGTTTTATGTTAACTAAAACAATGTACTTAATTAGTTAACTAATTAGATGAATGGCATTCTAAGCTAATTCTAAATGCACTTAAAATATGAATGCAGTGCATGGATTTTGTAATTAAATTAAAAATATGAATTAATCTATTTACATCCTAATTTATGCTAAATAACTGTTAGAATTATCCTAATGTTTAGGCATTTAAATACTTAAATAGCCCACAACTATCGGCTAATCAGTAGACTCTCCACGAATTCTCCACATGGGTCAGTATGATTTCTCCGGTTTGAATCATGATCATGGTGAGTTCTGCCTTCTTAGGGACAACTTGGATTAGACTCACCCACTGACTATCGGAGATCGGGTAGATGATCCCTACATCTAACCACTTGATGATCTCCTTTTTCATGACCTCCTGTAGATTAGGATTCAGACGTCTCTGCATTTCACGGGAAGGTTGTGTGCCCTCTTTGATTTAGATACGGTGTGTGCAGTAAGAGGGGCAGGTACCAGTCAAATCATCGAGAGTCCATCCAATGGCTCTTCGATGTTGCTGGAGAACAATAATTAGATGAGATTCCTGATTAGGTGTGAGTCTAGAGTTGATAATCATAGGAAACATCTGATTGGAATAGGAAAAGACGTACTTGAGTTGGTCGAGAAGAGGCTTGAGTTCCAAAACAGGGCTATCAACAGTAGCTGGAGGTTCAGAGTGTGTGTTAGGAATAAGAGAGGGAGTTAGGGGTGTGTCTAAGTCAAGTTCAGACTCCTCTGATTGCGGGTTTTGATCCTCTTATGGTTCATTGGAAGTTGTTAGGTTTTCCTCAATATATGGATCATAAACCACAGTCTTGATATCACATATCTATTGTATAACACCATAATTAATCCCTTGTTGGGCCTTAAAAATGTCATTCTTTAATGTTTGGTTTCCGAATTTCAGTTCAATTTGCCCTCCTCACAGTTTATGTTGGCCCTTGCAATGGCCAGAAAGGGTCTCCCTAGTATAGTTGGTGTATCCCTTGGGCTTTCTGGAGCATCCATATCCAAGGCTACAAAGTCCACCGGCAAATAGAAATCCCGCACCCTAACAATGACATCCTCAAGAACTCCTTTCGGTGACTTAATAGATCAGTCAGCCAACAATAATTCACCTCTGTCGATTTAAGCTCAGATTCCTCAAGGTGGTCAGGTAGGGATGTAGGTATTAAGTTTATGGAGGCTCCTAGATCTAATAAAGCTCTGTCAAATTGGGTATCACCAATGGTACAAGAAATCAGGGGAGTACGTTGGTCTTTAGCCTTAGGTAGGAGTTTGCACAAAATTATAGAGCTGGCTTGCTCTGAAAGTACGATTGGACTCCTACTTTTGGTTCGTGGCTTACACTTAGGTGTACACACGTCTTTCAGAAATTGTGCATAAGTCGGTACGTGGCAGATCGCATCCATCAACAGGATCTTCATTTGGACTTATTCAAAGAGCTTGACCAGATCCTCCTCAGGAGCCACAAGTTTATTTGTCCTCTTTCCCTTGGTAAAGGCCTTGGGAAATGGAACCTTAGATGGTTCCTCTAGAATAGGTCCAGGTTCTTGATCAGGGACAAGGGTATCCTGGATAACTATCCTAGTGCTTGGGTTACTACTAGACTGAAAGTGGCTTGGGTAAGGTGGGTCTTGCATTGCTTTGCCACTACGGGTTGTAACAGAATTCAATACTGCCTGGTTCTGGTCAGTGTTGGTAAAATAGGTGGCTGCTGCTAAAATCCTGCATATGATGTCGAAGCTTCCATTTCGTCAGATAATGGAATATAAGGGGCTTGATAAATCGTGTGGGCTTGGCTCGGATTTAGGTTCATAATGCACCTCTGGTTTGGCACATTATATGGAGTCTGTAGAGGTTAGAAAAAAACTGTGCCAGGTTAGTGAGAATTCGCCATTTAAGCAAGTTGATTTCAAGCCTCTGTGATCTCATCTTTGTGCTGTTTCTGCATAGCCATATTCATTTTCTTATTGTCAGCTAGTGTCTGAAGGATGAGAGTCATTTGATCTATCTGAGTTGGCTCAGATTGATAGGTGGGGTTTGACCGAGGCTGAGGCGGTTGATATGGATGAGGAGCATGTGGACGAGGTTGATATGGTGGTCTCTGATTTTGATTATTTCCCACCTATAAAAAATTGGGATGATTCCGCCATCCAAGGTTATAGGTGTTAGAGAATGGGTCATTCTGGATGGTGTTGAGATCCTCACAAGTCTGAGGTGCCATAGGAAAGTTAGAGTATAAGGGTTCAGAGTTCCCCCAACAAGAGTAAATAGGATCGGAGGATCAGAGTTTCCTCCGATCCTAGAGTCAGATGGGGGTGGATACGGGTCCATCCCCTAAGAAGATCGGTGATAGATGTTATGCACAGCTTCCCTCCCAGAAGGTGGCTGTGCAAACTGGTTTTACGCAGAGGTGGCTTGGTGCATATGTCAAGTCGGCTCGTCCACTTCTTCTCAATGATAGAGACCTTGTCCAACCAACTAGCCATCAATTCCAAGTCAACGGATGCGGACAAGCCCTGCATCTCATGTGTTGACCTTGGATTCGTCAATGCACGGGCATTCGTCTGGTTGAATAAACCCATTGAGTCATTATTGATGGAGTTCTCGTACATATTCTCAAGAATCTCCCACATATTGTCTTTGTGTTGACCCATGATATTTCCTTCGAAGGTTGCATTGACGAATAAGTGAATATCTTCACAGTCCCGGGTAAAAAGACTGGACTTGTTCCCATTTACGAACTCCGTGATGGGGGTACTTTCGTAAGACATCCAGGAAACGGTCCCATGCTTCATGAGGTGGCTCTCTAGATTGCAGGGTGAAGTGTGTGATCTAGTCTCGTAAGGCATTCGTTCGACCAAGTGGGAAGAACTTTTTCAGAAACTCAGATTGTAGTTCAACCATGTGTTGATTGGAATGCATTTGAGTCTGATACTAGTGAGCTACTTTGTCCATGAGAGGGAAGGAGAACATCTTCAGGAGAAGAATATCTCGATCTTGGACATCTGACCCGAAAGTCCGGGCCAGATGCTTGAGTTGTTTGATGTACTGGAAGGGATCCTCAGAATTAAGCCCATGAAACTTAGGAATAGCATGAAAAATGTTGGGCTTGAGTTCAGAATCAGGACCTCCAACTGAAATTTGGACTCGAGGTTCGATCGCCACCGTAGCGGGATTATAGTGATCTCGCATCATAGGATGCTGTGGTGGGTTTGCAAAGGCTTGAAATAAATCATTAAGGCGCTGAAGTTGGTTCTCAAGGTTGTTCTCTTCTTCAACGGGTTGTGTCATGAAGATGGTTGAGGAATTGGGTTCAGATGAAGCAAAGGAGATGTCTATGTGATGGGGTTGCTGCACAAACACGGAAGTCGAGGCCTGGCCTCGACAGGAGTGAATCACTAAAGGAGGCCTTACGGATGGTCTTAAGGACCTCCTACCGAACATTCACCAATGGTCTGGATGAGAGTAGAATGTGATGGACCCAATCAAGACACCCAAAAATTTGGATGACTATAGAGGTTTGGGGTGGATGACACCCCTTAGTCAAAAAGTCGTCCACCTGAGAAATACCTGGGTAACCAGAGAGAGAGAGTCCCGCAAAGACCCCTACATGGTAGAGCGTCCCCATGAGTTACAGGGTTTCCCCCACCTGACCTCTCTTGTCACTGATGTTCCAAGGAGATCGGAGTGGGGACTTGACCACTTAAGTCTACCAGCTTTAATTAAGAGCAAGGGTGCTTAAGATTTCACTTGAACTTTAGGTGTATTGAGTGTAAAAAGTAACCTAATTTCAAGGTTGGTTGACCCAACAAGGGGTTTAACTTCACCTATTTGTCCATTGAGAAGTTTTAGGTCCTTTCTTTTAGGATTCAAGTGAGATTAAGAGCCTGAATTTTACGGTTTTCTTGAATAAGTCTCTTCAAACAAGGCATAGGCATGATTGCGTAGCAATCATAGGTCTTAATTGACCTAAATTAGGCCAGGACTTAGCAAAAGTTAGGATAATTCATTCATGAAAAATCATTACTTGCACCCTTACTGCTTTCTTTTAGCTATGCATAAAATAATGCTATAATGTGTTGATTAGGTGCATTATGCCAAATACAGGTAATAACCTTATCAGAAGATAGATTTAAAGCTGGATCTAAAGCAAAATCAGAAAAATAAAGGATAACTGGTGTTGCAGCAGAGCTGGAGCGGAAGACCTAGATTAGATGTAGTAGATAATAATGTAAGGGAATTAAGGTATTTTATTCTATTAAGTAGGAATAAAGCAGTAAAATATGAAGGACTTAGGACCATCCTAGACCTAGGATAGCCTAGAAGCTTCCCCAATCCTTAGCCACCCTTAGATTAGGTCACCACACCCTAGGAAACCTTAAAACTCTAATTCCAACCTCTATCTGGACATCAAGATAAGTTATAGGACGTTCAGAACCCCAAGCTAACTCCCACACACCTAAAGCCCACTTCTGCAATATTATTGGACGTCCAGACACTTGGTCAGACGTCCAATTTCTGCAGAATACCAAAGACAGAACCTAGAATCCTTCCTGACTCTGATTAGACGTCCAGATTTGAAGTCTGGACTTCTGATTTTTGAGTATAAGTCGTCTGATGTTATTATTGGATGTCTGGAACTGCCTTCCAGTTCCTATTTTGAGATTCATGCCTTGAACTTGTATCTCTAGCTCCCTAAACCCAATTCTAACACCCTAGGAACCTAAGTTAAGGTACCCTAACCCTAGCACATCACATCTAGACATCCATTAGGACCTAATTAGGTCCTCACTAAGTGTAATTGACTTAGATCATAGCCAATTACCATTGCCTAGTCAATTGGACTCATAGGATCCAATTGAGCTCAGATCTAAACCCATGCAAGTCCAATTGGACTCAATGAAAGTCTAATTGACCTGAACCCAACCTAATTGAGTTATTTCACTCTCAATTTGGTTCACACCCATTCAATGAAACTTGTGTTAAGTTTAATTGCATTTCCCCCTTAGCATTAGGGTTTGCAACCCTAATTTAAGACCTACACCAACCTAAACCCCTTAGGACCTAACCTATATCCCTTAGACACCTAAGGGATGAGTGCACACACACACACACACACACACACCCATTCATGCACTCCCACACCACCTAGAGTGTTCTAGATTCTTCCAAAGGTGGCGCCACTCTTGGTTGCCAAAATTAGCAACCAAGAGCCATTCAAATTGGAGATCAACAAATGGTGGATCTAAATACCACTCTCTCTCTCTTTCGCAGACCACTCTTGGAGCTCTCTCTAGACAGTTCCACACTTCTCTAGAGAGTCTCCCTTAGGTCTACAAAATGACCTAAGGGGTGGCCATTTGCACCCATCCATTCTTGGCTTCATTCACACTTGGCTTCCATTTAGTGTAGCTACATCCACCTCCACTCCACCCCCACGAGTTGCTTCACCATGGCCACTGCCGTCTCCATGGCAAGATGCTGGATCACCTCTCCAACCTCTCTCCAGGGGCCAGCCTAAGCACCATTGGCCGCCCCTCCTCCTTTCAACCAACTCAAAGGCCATCGGAGCCCACCTCCAAATGCCCTTATTTTTGCTAGATTAGTAGCTTAGTTCTTCATAGTTTACATGCTTTATTTACTGCTTAGTAGTATAGCTCTTTACTTTCCCTAATGATGCATGCAAAATCCCCCCATAGATTCCTGTATGCGATCATTTTTTGTTTGCTAGATTGATGTTTTCAAGCTTTCCTCTATAAGCTTTCCACGATTTTCATGTTGCAAACACCCTGATGTTTTAATGAAAGATATTTTTCTAGATATATATTTCTATGTGTTAAGAATCACCATGAGCTTATTGTGATATACTTTTTGTGATTAAAGTTGCCTGCTTTTAATTATTATCTATTGCAACCAACATATCAGTACCTGAAAATATTGAGGATCTAACTATTAGTGCATTTTCCGTAAACAGCCACCACATAACTAGAATCGTGTGTACTGAAACTCACACTTTCACATTTGCCATCGATCTAACACATGCGCATGAATTAGGATTTATAATGAAAGTGGCCAAACATTGATCCGACGATTAGAAACCGATGTGCGATTTTAAACAAGTAGAGCAAAAAAGATTGAATTCAGATTTGCATAAATGCCTCCCGGAGACGAACGACCAGGACTCAAGTCTCATTATCTTTAAAAAAATCATTTGTTGACGAGTGTTTTAGCACGACTATACTACGATTTCCAATGATTTCAAAATGCGCGAAAATGGGTTTGTCAAATGGCACCGTTGCTACGGAGGCAACGCCACTTTTTATTTTGATCTCTTGATCAGTCATTGACAAATCTCCTCTACTTGTCTTTTTAATGTGCAGGAAAATAGGAAAAACAAGATCTGCGCACACGAGTGCAGAAAAAGGAAAAATTCTAGGTGCACATCATATCATCCTTAGTCTAGTTTTTTTTTGCTTTGAACCCTAGGTTATATTTCCTTCTACCAATTTCATTTAAAAAAAAAATCCCATTCATTTTTGTGAAAAAGGAAGCAAAAAACCAAAGAAAAAAAATCTAGGTAATTAGAACAGGTTTCTTTTTGATTCCTAGGTTAGTTTCGAAAAAGCAAAAAGAAAAGAATTTGAAAATCCTTTAAAAAAAATCCTTCTTGAAAAAAAAAATGAAAATCTTTTGAAAAAAAAAAATTCTTCGAATGTTTGAATTTAAACTCAAACACCATTTAAAAGCTTCTCCACCACCCTCTGATTTTTAGCCAGATTTCAAATTTCGATTTAAAAATTCAATTGTTGAAAAATAAATGAACAAAAAATTCTAAAATTTGGGCTAGACCTTCATTTTCAAACCATCTTTAAAACAACATCATTCATTTAAAAAAATTCTGAGTATGAAATTTTTAAAAATTCGTGAAGTGCAGGGGGGTCAGACTGACCAAGATTTGAGATTTTCAAAATTTAAAAAGCAATTTTGAGCAATCTACGAATCTATTTTGGCTAAAAATGGTGGGGTTTGAAAGCTGAAAGCATTGCCTTTAATTTCCATATTTTTTCCAAATTTTTTAAAATCATTTGATACTGTTTCAATTTGAAAAGCCAACCAGGGGTTAAAATTCCAAATTTGACACCTTGACATTTAAAAATCTCCATAAATTTAGTTGAAACAGTAAAAATAATAAAAAAATATTTTATTAAAATAAAATTAAAAAGGAAATCTACTTACGAAATTTTAATTTGTTTAGATTCCAATTTTTTCCAGAGAACTATTTTTATTTCTGTCTACTGAAAAGAAGAAACCAAAAAACCCTAGAATTGCATGAACCCTAGGCTACACCCTTAGGGTTACACTCTAGAGACCAAACATTTGGGCTAGCTTAGACTTAGTCAAGTCTTGTGCTTAGTCGGTTAGCTTGGTCACCTTGTGGACCACTCACCACAATCCCCAACAGAAGAAAAATAGGCTCAAATTAATTTTAAAACACGAAATCAACCCGAATTCGTTGTCATACTACTAGGTGTTTTCAACCTCTCCTGCCAAACCTAATGGTTGGGTTATCTTGAGAGGCTGAAATCACTTTCAGTCGGTTGTACGATAAATTTATCTTCAGGAATTCGAACTTAGAATGAAAAATCTGGTCACCCAAGCATAAGGACTCTTTGATTGACAGGGCCTTAGCCTTGTCTGGCTTGGCTACACCAACCCAGCGGTTGGGTAATGTATGCAAGGAAGGAGGTCACTTAGACCTGAACTGGTTGGACCTTAGGAGTCGCTCCTAAGGAGGCGAGTCACCTCGCCAGGACTATCTTCTCCCCCCACTTCTACTCCCTTAGCCGTAATGGCTAATTCTGGACCTAGACATAGACTGGGTCAGGACACTGGTAATCTGGACCCGATGGCTCGTCTCGAGGCCCAGGTTGTTGAATCTGAGGAGTGGCATCAGCAAAGCATGGACCGTATTTTGATGATGCTTGATAGAATGCAACATCCACTGTGAGGAGAACAACTTCGAGACTTCTATGATCCAGCTGCACTGATTGTCACACCCTTAGTCAAGATTCCGATAGGCCGAGATGCATTTGAGCTCAAGCCCAATGTGATCGGTTTGATCAGTAGTCATTTTTATGGAACTCAAGCAAAGATCCATTCCAGCACTTAAAGGACCTGAGTCGACTCACAGAAATGATTCAACCCATGAATATTGATCTTCGGATTGTTCTAATGAAGTTTTTCCCATTTTCTCTGAGGGACAAAGCTTCATACTGGTTCAAGACCATTGGGAAGCCAATTGGAACCAGGCCAGAATTATGATGTGAATTCCTGCAACAGTTCTTCCCAATCGGTCGAACAAACGCGATGAGGTGTGCGATCACGACTTTCTCCCAAGGAGCTGGGGAGAAGTTGCATGATGCCTGGAATCGATTTCACGACCTTCTCCCGAAATGCTGGCACCATGGTATACCCAGATGGCACCTTGCTCAGATCTTTTACCATGGGTTGGATGACACATATCGGTATCTGGCCGATGCATCTAGTGGTGGGAATTTCCTTGCGAAAGATGAGAACAGTGCATTTGAGTTGTTCGAATCTTTAGCGGAGAACTCGATGAATGCCACATTGATGAACCAGTTCCAACGGCCTAGTCTGCAGTGGGTTGGTGTCCATGAGGCTCACACTGAGTCTATTCGAGCTGACATGGATATCATCGTCAACCAGTTGGATAGAATAAACCTGATCAAGAAAAAGATTGACAAAATTAGTCAAGGTCAACCTGACCTGAACTCTGCTACTCCAAGACCCTCCTATGCACCCCGAGCCCCCCTACTCGAGTAAATCATCTCACTCGGGATGCATCTTCTCCTTATTTACAAGATCTTGCATATCAGGATGCTGTAAACAAACCCTATCTAGCACTGTATGACCAGGGTTACGCACCACCCACTGACTATAATACATATTCCCTTGATGGATATACGTCTCTAACGTCATCGACCGACAAGGACATCAGTGCTATTCAAGGATATGGGCGTAATAACCCATATTCAGAGATGTATAACCCTAGTTGGCACTAGCATCAGAACTTCTCCTGGTCTGGTAACTTACAGAGACCACATCAAGATCCACACTACAAAACCAGGCAATATGAGAATGCGCAAAACACATACCCTAGGCAGTAGCCATTCTCGTATCAGCAGCAACATCGTTCTATATACCAGCTGTTGCACTAAGCTGCCAGTCACCCTCCAAAGCGGGCCAACCCTCTGGAGGCACTAAAACAGGAGCTGCAAGAATCGTTGAGGAAATCTACACAGGATAGCCTGTAGATAATGAAGGCGATGGCTAACCAGATACAGACTATATAGAACACACAAAACCAGCTTTTGTAGGAGCATAAGACTCTAGGAGCCTCGCCCTCCCAACTTGTCCAGAACCCTCGGTATATGCAGAACCAAGGTGCCCCACCTAGGGTTCAAGCACCACAGGGATGGGCACATGCCGTATTACAGGCACCTCCTACACCACCAGGTTATGCTCAAGGCCAGCCACCTTTGATGCAGAACCTTGCATACTCTGCCACTTTCGCTCCGCTGTCACCTCATGGACAGCAAGCCGATGCAAATGCTGTCACATTGAGGAGTGGAAGGGAGACATTCGACCCACCACATAGGCAGGAGGGTCCTTATTTTTCTAACCCTTCGCTGCAGGTGGGTCCTGATTTTTCTAACCCTTCGCCGCAGGTGGGTTCGACTCCATCTCAAGAGCCACCTACAGTAGATAAGGGTAAGAGGCCACTTGACCTTGAGATTCCCATCCCTTTTCCAAAGGCTCTAATGCGAAATGTAGTGCAGAAGAAGGACATGTGGAATTTTAAGGACCTAAAGTCAATGCTCAAGGAAGTGGACATTTAGGTCATCCTTCTCGAGGCAATTGATCACATCCCCACTGTTGCTAGGTTCTTCAAGGACTATTGTATCCCGATGCGATGCGATGGCCTAGAATTGGACGACAAGCGGTATTGTCAAAAGAAGCTAGCACCGTGATTCTAGATAACTTACCATCGAAAAAGAAAGACCCTGGTACCCCACTCATATCTTGCTTCTTGCAGGATTCTCCATTTGATCAGGCCCTTCTAGATCTGGGGTCGTCCATCAACCTAACTGCCACTGCTGTATTTGATCGATTTCAATTTGAGGAGTTAAATCCTACCTCGGTCACGATTTAGCTGGCTGATAGTTAAGTAAAAACATCGAGGGGGGTGGTTGAGAACGTGATCGTAAAAGTCCGTAGATTCTGCTTTCCCACTAGCATTTTCATTCTCGATATGGAGGTTCCTCCTAATCTTCGAGATGCACCAATCATTTTGGGTCGCCCGTTTCTAGTGACAGCCTGAGCAAATATTGATTGTGCATCCGGGTGTATGGAGATAGCCCTAGGTAATGAGCAAGGGCATCAAGGAATTTTGACTATGATCTAATAGAGGAGGATGGTGATGACGAAGATTCGGCATATTGTGGTAACATTAGGCTTTGATAAATGACAGTTTATCCTCATTCTTATGCATTAAAACAAACTTAGCTCTTATGATTTTGCTTCGCAAATGGGTTTTTGGGCTACATTTAGGCAATAACTAGGTTAGGCATGCATTGCACTTTCTCATGTTTTAATGTGTTTTTGTGAGTGTAAGGGATGAACAGATATATAGATCCCTAAAACTCTAGTCACTGGTTAAGGAGGAGCTCAAACTAGCTGTAACTTAGCTTGATCCAGCACACCATAGTTGGAACCTAGCTCACTTGGACTAAGGTTAGCTCATCCTAACCCCATTCAGCTAATCTTAGCTAAATGGTAGCTCAAGAGAGCTCATCCTAGCTCACCCTAGCTCAGGTCAACTCAGATCTAGCTCATCCTAGTTGAGTCTAGCTCATCTCAGCACCCACTAGTACACAAGGAGCTCTAGTTATCTCATCTGAGTTGATTGGAGTTCACCCGAGCTCAGATCTAGACACATCCAGCTCTACTCAACTCCAGCCAGCTAAGGAAGAATTCATCCTAGCTCAGGAAGCTCAAGTCTAGCTCCCGAGGACTCACCTTAGCTCAACTTGGTTGAGCTAAGCTACCTTAGCTGTGTCAACCAGCTCAATCCTCCTTGGGAGCACCAGACCCAGCTCACCTCAGCTCCATTCAACAAAAGCCAGCTCACTTTAGCTTGGCTTAGTAGCTAGCAAAGAACTAGCATGCTAAGCCAGCTAGAGTAGCACCATTTTTACCTCTTCAGTAGCTGCCAGTTCAACTTCAGCTCCAGATTCTTCAGATCCTGCTCCCTAGGCTTTTACCACCCAAAAACCTAACCCTAACTCCGCCTACATAACCTACGACTCCAAGTCCACCTAAGCCAACCTAAGCTAGCTCCACCTCTACTCAAGTTGGCACCACCTCTTCACCACCTTTCACCCCTCAACAAACCACCAAAAGACTCCTAATGTTGGTGCCAAAATCAACCCTAACTACCTCCCTTTTGGCGCCAACCAAACCCCCATATCCACCAAACACATAACCCCTCCAAACCATCTCCACCATCCACCTCAACCCACTTCTAGAAGCCTACAAGTTGGTGCCAATCCATGGCACCTCTCCATGGTTGGCGCCACTTTTAGGTGCCCTTTGGCCTCCCATAACTACCCCCCTTATACCCCTTAGGTGGCACCAACTCTCTTTAGACCTAGGATCACCTAACCACCTTGATCTTCCCATCATAGCCCTCCATCGCAAGTGTCACCTTAGCCCCTCATCCTACACTACAAAAAGACCGCCACCCACCACCTTACAAGCCATCCTTGGCTGGAAACATTCCTCACATACTCTACCTAAAGTCCATGCCCAAGAGAGAAGAAGAAAAAGAAGACTAAGGGGATATTCTGTCCCCTTGGTGCCTTCCCCTCTTCCATTCTATCCTGTGCCCACGCCAGCCAAAAGAGGAGCCAGGCAAGGAAGACCTTTGGAGGAGGTCTTGAAGGTGGTCCACACCACCTTGGAGGAGAGCTTGAGGGTGGTGCACGTCCACCCTAGGAGGAAAGACTTGAGGTGGAGAGCATCCACCTTGGAGGAGCTTTCAAAGAAGGAGAAGAAGGAGACCTTCTTTTCAAGCCAAGAAGCAGCTAGGCTTGGAGGAAGAAGACTCCCTTCTTCACCAGATTCTGCAAGAGGATTTGTGTTTCTTCTACTGCTTTTATAACTTACACGTCAACTTACATTTCTAGTAGAAGTATTCCTCTACTTGTCTTTGTAAGAGAACACAAATTCTACTAAATTAAATTGCCTTCTTTTTAATTTCTTGTTGCAATTGTTATTTTTGTTCTAGCACTTGTTCTACTTCCACTCCCTAATTACTCTAGGCCTCCACTTTCCTAGAATGAGCTTAGGTAGTTGACATTTTCATTTCTTAAGTTTTAGCTTAGCAATTTTAGGTGTTAGCACTTTTCCGTTACAATTCGCATTTTGCCCTCATTATTTCAAAAAAAAAAATTATATATTTTAAATACCAAGAAGAAAGTTGAGATTTATTTTCTAAGCAAGAGAGTTGAATTGCAAATCTGTCTCCTTGGACTACCCTAGATACTCCCCTATCTAGGAATGCAAATTTAAAAGCATATGTGAATTCCTGTGTTACAATGGCATTAAAAACCCTAATTACAAATCATGCGACTTTTCGCATCACTTTTTAGCACCATTGCCGGGGAGGCACGGCTTTGCTTAATCATTTTTTCTCTTACTTGAATTGGATCTAATCCCCTTCTCTTTCTTTTCTTTAGTGTGTGCAGGTATTATAGTGGGAAAGCGGGAATTTGGAAGGGAAGGCTCAAAGATCCATTTCTTGCTGTGGATTTTTTGGTTGGTTCCCTTTGCTGGTCACATAGTCAATTAAAACTATAAAAAAAAATATTAAACTTGGCTTTCAGGATCCCGAACATCTTAATTAAGTAGAGTGGTGTCCATTAAAATTCATTGTTTACTTGTATGTTTTATTAAACACCACTCGAACTCAAGTGTTGGAGTTCTGATTTTTAGGTCCAGATTTTGTCTGGACTTCAAAAATCAATTCCCAACACCACAGGTCTCCTAAAATTCTAAAATTTCAAACATTGATTCCAAACTAAGATAGGAACATCGGATCCAAATTTTAGATTAATTGGCTATTTATCTAATTTTTAAAAATTTGTTAATTGTAGAGGGGTCACACCCTCTAATCTTCCTATTTTGCTACAATCCATGAATTTTAAGAATTTTTGTACTAATTCAACTTTTACAAAATTTAGCTTTCTGGAATTCTTGTGAAATCCTACATCTCACATAAAATCACAAAAAATTTGTGAGGCTAGTGGTGGTACGAAAGGTCTAGAATACTCATAGGTATCATTTCTACACTTGGACACCAACACAAAAAAAATTCACAACAAATAGTAAACAAATTCCTAAAATCTTACAAAAATATTTTCTAGAATCGTTCTTTGATTCTCTTCATTGTAGTGGTGTTGTTTGAAATGTTTGGATCACTACTTAATATAGAAAGCCTAAAAGCAACTCATTGATAGTTAAATTTCTATCCTAAGATTAATTAAATTAGGGTTACCTTTTCATTTTTCGAGACAATCAACCAAAAGGAAACATATCTTCAACCATACAACTTGGTTTCCTCTTGTTTGTGGAATCTCAAACTCATTTGAAAATTTAAAAAGAAAACCCTAAAAGTACACTTAGATAAATCCAATCCTAAAAGACAAAAATACAATAATTGTGTGACAACTTGCTTTGCATTGGAACCACTTTCCAATTCCTGCACACACATAAAAAGAAATTGAAATAATAGGGCAATAACCCAAGTTAACGCACTCCACATTCCGTGTGCACTATAGTATCCTAGACCTAACTAAAATCTGTAGCAACTTGACCCCTAAGGTTTCATGAACTTAGGCTTGCTATATAGGTCTTAAGTTTTCTCAAGTTAATACCAATTCTATCAGCTATATCTGGTGTTTAGGATGAGGGGCCGTGTCAAATGACCAGGTGCTGGTTTGTACAAGCACCTGGGGTTTTCCTTGGGAAACGTTTTGTCCCAAACCTCCCCTTAAGCAACTTGGCTAGATTTGTTGACATAACAGGTATTCACTATTGATTATTTATTTCCTTCCTAGGCCAAGTCTTAGGTTTATTTTTAAGGAGTCACATTTAAGTAAGGTCTAGTTTTGGTTGGTTGAATTGCACACTTTCTCTCATCTCTTTCTCTTCTCCTCCCCTCCAATTCTTCCAAAATAGTGCTTGCACGGGCGATGGTCCCAGGAACCACACCTTGAGGGACCATCTGATTTCACCCCCCGCAGCACAAAATCGTTGTTTTCTTCCCCCTCCACTTCTAAAAAAATGGAAAACCCAGGAAGCCGACAAAAAAATTCTGCTTCCACTTCTAACCCGTCAGCCGACCCACAAGTTGACTTCAACTTCCCTCACCTCCCTAATTTGGAGCAACCAGAAATTCCAGCAGGTCCAGGTGGCCCTCCAATTCTAACTCAAAATCCAAACCCCTTTGGCTTGATGGTCGACCATTTGGTTTGAGTGCAACAAAATCAAGAAGATTTGGCTAGGAATGTCACGAACCTAGCTAACCAAGGGCAAAATCCACCACCCCGCTAGTAGCCTGTCGTTCCTATAATGATTTCTATGATCCTTCCAACTACGAGGAAAGACCTGGGGTGGTCATACTGCAAGGGGATTTTGAGATCAAACCAGCCATGCTAAACCTTATCAAACATTTTCATGCTCTTCCAAGAGAGGACCCTTTTTGTCATCTTGAGGAATTAACTGTCCTCGCTCAAACCACTCATTCTGCAATGTGCAGGAAGACATGCTGTTAATGAGACTTTCTCCTCTCTCTCTTAAAGACAAAGCTTCTCATTGGTTTAGAATGGTTTGGCGCCCTATTACCACCTGGCCCCAATTAAGAAGCGCTTTTCTCAAAAAAATTTTTTTGATCGGTCGAACTAATGCTTTACGAAGATCAATAACGACCTTTCAACAAAAACTTGGTGAACCTCTCCACGAAGCTTGGGAAAGATTTCAAGAACTTCTAAGAAGTTGTCCCCACCATGAAATTCCACAATGGCAGTTAGTGCAGATCTTCTATCATGGATTAGAAGATCAATTGAAACGATTTGTTGATGCCTCATGTGTGAGCAATTTCCTTAACAAAGATGCCAAAAGTGCCTATCTCCTCTTTGAAGATATGAGTGAAAACTCATTTAATATGACTTCAATGGACACTTTTGGTAGAACACAAAACCCCAGACACGGAGTCCATGAAATTGACTCCAAAACCACCTCTATTCCAGTCACTCAAGATGATCTATATATGTTAGCTCAATGACTAGACTAGATGCAAATTCACCAAATAAAAATGTAAGAAAAGGTCACAAATAAACAAGCTCCACACGTTAACTCTCCACACACTGACCCTCCACAACTTCTCCGAAGAGAAAATCTGCACAACATTAATGCCACATCTGCTGGGCAGCAATTTCCAACTGAGTTCCCACAGGATTTGACTGGAAATTTTGATCAAAATATTTTTCATCCCACCACGGAAAATATTTATGCTCTCTAGGAGCAATTTAGAAACCCCTCCAACACTTTCAATAAAAAATGGAGGACTAACTCGAATCACTCCTGGAAAAACCCGAACCCAATTCCTTTTCCCACATAAAGCTATTTTGGGAATTATGGGCAACCTGTGTATCAACCTGGACAATCCTAGGAAGATATTAACAATCAGGTCACAAAAACTCAGCAAGGAATGCAGAATCAAATGACAGAAGTAACTCGCACGATTACCAACTTGCAACACCAAGTTAAGGTTACTCCTGATCATTGACCTATTGGAAATTTACCTTCCCAACCCATGCCCAACCCAAATAATCAAAGGAATCAGTTCCAAGGTGGATATCCTAATAAACCCATTCAACTAGCACCTCACATCCACCAGGTTTCAATAACAGTTAGGCTTCCCATCCTCATCCTAGAAACAACCAAATTACAAATGCAGTTACTTTGAGGAATGGGAAAACCATTCACAATCCCCTGCCTGTTAAAGAAACACGTTTTAATGAAACACAGATCAACTCCTCCCCATCTTCCTCTCATATTGTTCAGGAACCAATTAATGCAAAATAGGGCAACCCTGCTCCATTTCCACAAGCTTTCCATTCTTCAGATAAGAGAAAGAAGAAATCTGAGCCAACCGAAAAGGAATTAATTGATTTATTTGGGCAAGTTGAAATTAATATCCCTCTCCTATATGCCATAAAATACATCCCTGCCTATGCAAAATTCCTCAAAGATTTGTGTACCCCAAAAAGGCAACCCCGTAATCTAGAAAAGGTGATCCTTCTTGAGATAGTCAGCTCAGTTGTGCAAAGTTGACTGCCTCTTAACAGAAAAGATTCCGGTGCCCCCTAATTCAAGTTATCATTAATGATACTTCTTTTGATCGCACTTTGTTGGATCTTGGTGCCTCAATTAATCTTATCCCCACAATTGTTTTTGAGGAATTTAAGATCGGTGAATTAAAGCCTGTTGAGGTTACTCTTCAATTAGCTGACCGATCTACAATTAAACTAAGGGAAATTGTTGAGGATGTCCTTGTTTGGGTAAAAAATTGTCTATTTGCAGTAGACTTTTTAGTCCTGGACATAGAGTTACAAGAAGCACTAAAGTTTACCCCCATAGTTCTTGGACGACCATTCTTAGCCACCACCTGCACAAATATTGATTGTGATTCTGGAAAAATGAAGATCATGTGTGGCGGTGAATTTGTAACCCTAGACATTTTCCAAGCTTCAAGACGGTTCCAAGAACTAGATTTTTTTGATGATTTGGAATCAGAAATAGAAAATATTATGGAGGAAACTTTGCAGATTTCCCATTTAGGTTCCTATTTTGCCATCAATACGGTTCCTGAACAATCCACTTCTTCTCACCCTTCCACCCTAACCACACATTCAGCAAACCCTCCTACTGACCCTTTCACTCTCACCTCACCAGTAGCCCACAAAGTAGAAATTCTTTCGAAGCCAGGCCCACAATTGGAATTAAAACCTTTGCTCGACTCCCTTAAAAGTGTCTTCTTGGGTCAAAGTCAGACCTTGCCCCTGATTATAAATTCTGGACTTACCGGGGCGCAAGAGCACAAACTTCTCCAGGTTCTGAGTAAATATCGAAAAGCTAATGGATGGACCCTTTCTGATCTTAAGGGTATTCATCTGTCCTATTGTACACATCGTATATATTTAGAGGATGATTCTCGTCCCTCCCGCTAACCACAACGGTGCTTGACCCTATTATGTAGGAGGTGGTAAAAAAGGAGATTATTAATTGGCCTGATGCTGATATCATCTACCCCATTTCTAACAGCTCCTAGGTTAGTCCAACACAAGTTGTGCCCAAAAAGCCTGGACTAATAGTTGTCACTAATGATAATGAGGAGAATATAGCCACTTGAACCGCCTCTTCTTGCCATGTGTGTATTGATTATAGAAAATTAAACACCACCACCAAGAAGGACCATTTTCAACTCCCCTTTATTGGTCAAATCTTGGAGTGTTTAGCTAGAAGGGATTTTTACTATTTTTTGGATGGCTATTCCGGCTATAATCAGGTAGCAGTTCATCCTGAGGACCAGGACAAAACAACTTTCTCCTACCCCTTCAGAACCTTTGCTTTTCGAAGGATGCCATTCGGTCTTTGCAATGCACCTACGACTTTTCAAAGGTGTATGCTTGCAATTTTTTCAGACCTGGTAGGTGAATGCCTAGAAGCCTTTATGGATAACTTCTCAATTTTTGGAGATTCTTTTGACCATTGTCTTAAGAACCATGATAGAACTCTCCAAAAATGCTTAGAAGTCAATTTGGTCCTCAGTTGGGAAAAAAGTCATTTCATGGTCCAGGAAGGTATTATCTTGGGCCATGTTATTTCAAAATAAGGAATCACGATAGATAAGGCAAAAATAGATGCTATATCTAAGCTCCCACCACCCACTACTGTCAAACAAATCAAATCCTTTTTGGGTCATGTGGGTTTCTACCATAGATTCATACAAAATTTTTCCCAAATCTCCAAGCCCTTATGTCAGCTACTTACTAAAGACCAGCCATTTGATTTTAATGATAAGTGCCTGGAGAGTTTTTTGAGGTTGAAGAAGGAGGTTACTGAGGCACCAATTTTACAAGGACCTGATTGGAATAGTCTCTTTGAATTAATGACAGATGCCTCATATTTTACTGTAGGGGGCATTCTAGGGCAAAGAATTGGCAAGAAGCCCAATGTGATCTATTATGCTAGCAAAACTCTTCATGATGCACAACGGAATTACATGGCTATTGAAAAGGAACTTCTTGCCATTGTATTTGCCTTAGAAAAATTTAGATCAAATCTTTTGGGGTCACATGTCACTATATATACCGACCACTCAACAATTAAATATTTGCTGGCAAAGAAAGATGCGAAACCCCACCTTATTCGTTGGATTCTGCTGCTCCAGGAATTTGACATGGAAACCAAGGATAAGATAATGTAGTGGCCGACCATCTCTCTCGTCTTACGATGAATGACACAATGACCCAACCTGATTAGTTCCTCGATGAAAACATTTTAGTTGCTACTATCCTCCCGTGGTTTGCGCCCATCACAAATTATTTAGCAACAGAACGAATCCCTGCTGATTGGCTAAAAACAAAATGGGATAAGTTCTTTGCTGATAATAAATTCTATTTTTGCGAGGAGCCTGACCCTTTCCGCATTTGTGCTGATAAGGTCATTCGTCGATGTGTACTTGATTCTGAAATCCATGATATTTTGACACATTGTCACTCAATGGCCTGTGGCAAACATTTTTCGAGCAAGAAAATTGCAGCTAAAATTTTTAATGTAGGATTCTATTGACCCAGCTTGCACAAAGATGCTCATAAATTTTTCCGACCCTGTGTGTGTTGCTAGAGCATCGGCAACATGAGTCGGAAGGATATGATGCCCCTTAATCCTATTTTAGAGGTTGAAATTTTTGATGTTTGGGGCATCGACTTCATGGGACCGTTCATCAGCTGTGGTGGGTATTTATATATACTAGTCTCAGTCGACTATGTTTCCAAGTGGATAGATGCAATACCCACCTGCACTAGTGATCACCGTGTGGTTGTCGAATTTCTTAAGAAAAGCATTTTCTCAAGATTCGGCAGACCAAAAGCCATTATCAGTGACGGCGGTTCACATTTCACTCACTCACAATTCCATCACATTCTTTCTAAATATGGGGTTAATCATAAAATTTCCACACCTTATCACCCCCAAACAAATGGCCAGGCTAAAGTTTCTAATTGGGAAATTAAAAATATTTTACAAAAGATGGTCAAGCCCGACCGTAAAGATTGGTCCACCAAATTGGATGACTCTTTATAGGCCTACTATACCACTTTTAAAACTCCGCTCGGCATGTCTCCCTTCGATCTGAATTTTGGGAAGGCATGCCATCTCCTAGTAGAACTAGAACATAGGGCTTTTTGGGCAATAAAACAACTAAACATGGATTTATTTGACGCCGGTATCCATAGAAAACTACAATTAACTGAATTGGAGGAATTACGTAATTTTTCTTATGAAAATGTGAGGATTTATAAATACCGAACAAAGAAATTTCATGATAAATACATTGTTCAAAACACTTTGACGTTAATCAACGCGTTTGGCTTTTTGATGCTCTATTACGTCTTTTTCCAGGCAAATTAAAATCTAAATGGACTGACCCCTTTATTGTCCATAAAACTTACCCATATGGTGCTATTGATCCATTTGATCCTAAAGTTAATATGACATTTCAAGTCAATGGCCAACGTTTAAAGCCCTATTTTGATCATACGCCGAATCTTCCATCTGTATCTTTCAATTTCACTAAGCCAGCCACCTCTGATCACTAGTGCACACTATGCTCGACTGAATGGCGTAAAAGATAGCACTGGATGGTAGGTAACCCATCATTTTTCCTGCTTTACTTTTTCCTTCTTTTTCTAGGTTTTAACCATCCTAAACCCGACCGTTCTTCATTTAAGGTGGTCCCTTTTTCCTCCTAATGCATGAGGACATTACATATCTTAAGCATGGGGGGGTGTTTTTAAAATTTGACGATTGATTTAGGATTTTCAAAACCTAAAAATATTCATTTGTCCTTAGTTATTTTACTTTTTTGCTTGCATACCCAAAAAATAAAAATGTTAGAAACTTTTTGAGGAAAAATTTTGAAATTGGGACTAAGGTCAAAAAATTCACTTTTGGTACAATTGGATTTAATCTTCAACAAACTAGGGATGAGGATGTGGATCTGATCATTAGAATTTCACGGTCTATTTTTAAATAGATCAGATATCCTTCTCTAAAATTCCACATGAACTCATGATCGTTCAGGTGACTTGATCCTCTTTTGTAATATGGAAAGTATCTGACTTAGTTTCTGATTCAACAACTTGCATTTCTTGAGGAACTTGTGTCAATTTTCACACAAGCGAACATTTAAAAACAACTAAAAATTTGAAAAACTCCCATGTTTGGACTTAGTAAAAGTCTAAAGCAGATCATTGGTTTGAGTTCCAACTGCCAAGAAGGAGGAAAAAACCTCCTTTGAGGATGCGATGTCAACATGTTGCCGCCTTGGCATTGCTCCATATTTGTATTTCATATCTTTAGAGCGAGCATTAAGGTGCATTTTAGCAGCTCAAGTGTCTTGGACGGTGCTTTACCTATAGTGTCTGAGCAAGAGCTTGAGTTTGCTTAGAGCGCCCTTTTACACCGCATTGTGTTTTGGGGTTGTGAGCTCCTGGGTGGTGTCATGGACAGTGCTATCCCGAAGTACTAGCGCCAGAGCCCCCTCGAGGATTGGTAACGGTAATGATGATCCCGACACATTTGTTGTAAGACTAAGCTAAAAATAATCATGGGAAAAAATAAATAATTAATTAATTAACTTGCCCCTATAAATGTTGGCTTTTCACAAGCACAGACACAAGGTTTTAAAGGATTTTGCAAGTTGCGAATCAGATTCAAGAGCCAGAAAAATCCCAAAAACAAAAATTTCAAGTCATCTAAATTAGCAAAGGGTTAATTTGGGAATTTTCTGGAGGATATATTGATCTCGATTTGTCTAATTTTTGGATCCGAATACAAATCCCGATGTTTATCCTTAACAAATCCTGTGCCTCCTATGTTTAGATCAACCAAGGTCCCTTAATCCTTTTCTCCTCAAAAGTTAAAAAAAATTAGATTTCCTAAAATTTCCATTTTTTAAAAAATAAAAGTTTTGCTAAGAGACTAGCAAAAGATAAGCATGGAGGTGTGATAAACAATAGTTTATCATCATTCTTATGCATTAAAACAAATGTAGCTCTTAGGATTTCGCTCCGCAAATGGGTTTTTGGGCTGCATTTAGGCATTAACTAGGTTAGGCATGCATTGCATTTCTTCTTGTTGTTTTAATATGTTTTTGTGAGTGTTAGAGATCAACAGATATACAGATCCCTAAAACCCTAGCACTCAAGAAGGCAACTAGTGAAGGAGGAGCTCAAACTAGCTAGAACTCAGCTTGATCCAACTCACCACAGCCGGAACCTAGCTCACATGGACTAGGGTTAGCTCATGCTACCCCATTCACCTAATCTCAGTGGAATGGTAGCTTAAGAGAGCTCATCTTAGCTCACCTTAACTCTGGTCAGCTTAGATCCAACTCAACTTAGTTGAGTCTAGCTCATCTCAACTCCCACTAGTCCACAGAAAGCTCTAGCTAGCTCAACTGAGTTGACTGGAGCTCACCTCAGCTCAGATCCAACTATATCCAACTCCACTCTACTCTAGCCAGCTTAAGAAGAATTCATCCCAACTCAGGAAGCTCAAGTTCAGCTCCCTGGGACTCAGCTTAGCTCAACTTGGTTGAGCTAAGCTACCTTAAATATCTCAACCAGCTCAATCCTCCCCGGGAGCACCAGACCCATCTCACCTTAGCTCCATTCAGCAGAAGCTAGCTCACTTTAGCTTTGGTTAGTATCTAGCAAAGAACTAGCAAGCTAAGCTAGCTGGAGTAGCCTATATTGACCTCTTCAGTAGCTGCCAGCTCCACTTCAGCTCCAGATTCTTCAGATCAAGCTCCCTTGTCTTTTACCACCTAAAAACTTAACCCCAACTCCACCTACATAACCTACCAATCCAAGTCAACCTAAGCCTACTAAAGCTAGCTACACGCCTACTCAAGTTGGCACCAACTCTTCACCACCTTTCACCTCTCAACTAACTACCAAAAAACACCTAAAGTTGGCACCAAAATCAACGCTAAGTGCCTCCCTTTTGGCGCCAACCGCAACCCCCATATCCACCCTAAACATAACCCCTCCAACCCATCTCCAGCATCCACCTCAACAGTCTTCTAGAAGCCTAGAAGTTGGCACCAATCCATGGCACCTCGGTATGGTTGGTGCCAATTTTAGGTGTCGTTTGGCCACCCATAACTACCCCCCTTACATCCCTTAGGTGGCGCAAACTCTCCTTAACCCTAGGATCACCAAACCACCTCCATCATCCCATCTTAGCCCTCCATCTCAAGAGTCACCTTAACCCCTCATCCTACCCTATAAAAAGACCACCACCCACCACCTTACAAGCCATCCTTGGCTAGTAACATTCCTCTCATACTCTACCTAAAGTCCACACCCAAGAGAGAAGAAGAAGAAGATTAAGGGGATATTCTGCCCCTTGGTGCCTTCCCCTCTTCCCTTCTTTCTTGTGCCCACACTAGCCAAAGAAGGAGCTAGGCAAGGAAGACCTTTGGAGGAGGTATTGAAGGTGATCCACGCCACCTTGTAGGAGAGCTTGAGTGTGGTGCACGCCCACCGTAGGAGGAAAGACTTGAGGTGGAGAGCATCCACCTTGGAGGAGCTTTCAAGGAAGGAGAAGAAGGAGACCCTCTTTTCAAGCCACTCCCTCCTTTACCAGATTCTACAAGAGGATTTGTGTTTCTTCTATTACTTTTATATTTTACATTTCTAGTAGAAGCATTCCTCTACTTGTCATTGTAAGAGAACACAAATTCTGCTAAATTAAATTGCCTTCTTTTTAATTTCTTGTTGAAATTGTTATTCTTGTTCTAGCACTTGTTTTACTTCCACTCTCTAATTACTTCAAGCCTGCACTGGCCTAGAGTGAGCCTTGGTAGCGGTCATTTTCATTTCTTATGTTTTAGCTTAGCAATTTTAGGTGTTAGCACTTTTCTGTTACAATTCGCATTTTTCCCTCATTGTTTCAAAACTAAAAAAAATTATTTATTTAAAATACAAAAAAGAAAGTTGAGATTTGTTTTCTAAGCAAGAGAGTTGAATTGCAAATCTGCCTCTTTGGACGACTGTAGATACTCCCCTATCTTGGAATATAAATTTATAAGCATATGTGAATTCGCGTGTTACAATAACATTAAAAACCCTAATTACAAATCACGCGACTTTTCGCATCAAGCTCCTTTGTGACGACCCAATGGCTCATTCGTCTACACTATCAGGGTTCTTGGACCTCGATCCACATGAGACTGGGACCACTGCAATGTACATATCTCCCCGAGGATCCGACTGTTTAGGGTGTGTTTCTGACCATAGCACCGGTGAATCTAGCTATCTTGATCCGTACACTACTGGATCGCCCTTGTTGTTACACGAAGATGTGACCACAACTAACGGGTTTCCCGTTAACGTAGTCACAATCAACTATTTCACAAGTCGCGAATCAGCGGGAATGCATACGCATCTGGATCACCAAATTTCTACCTTTGTATCTGCTCCTCCAATTTCCATCTCTGACTTTGACCCACCCGTGATTGAATTAAAGCCCTTACCTGACTCACTTAAGTTTGTGTTCTTGGGCGAAAGTGAGACAAACCCAATCATTATTAGCGCCCACTTAACCCAACAATAGGAGCATCAATTGATTTCTACGCTACAAGACCATAGGGCTGGTATAGTTTGGAGCATTGCCGATCTTCGTAGTATTCGCCCCTCATATTGCACCCATCACATTTACACGGATGAGGGGGTGAAACCTTCGAGACAACCTCAAAGACAACTAAACACGAATATGCTAGAGGTTGTTAAGAAGGAGATCATCAAATGGCTGGATGCAGGTATTATATACCTAATCTCTGACAGTCAATGGGTGAGTTTGATCTAGATAGTGCCTAGGAAAGTAGGACTCACTGTAGTGAAAAATAATAAAGGTGAATCCATCCTGACCCGCATTGCAACATCATGGTGAGTCTGCATCGACTATAGGAAACTGAACATGTCTACCCAGAAGGATCACTTTCCCTTGCCTTTCATTGATCAGATCTTGGAACGATTAGCCGGACGCAGTTCCTTTTGCTTTCTGGATGGATACTCTAGGTATAATCAAGTAGCGATTAGCCCAGAAGATCAAGACAAGACCACATTCACATGCCCCTTTGGAACATTCGCTTTCAAGCGAATGCCCTTTGGCCTCTATAATGCACTAGCAACATTTCAGTGTTGCACGATGGCGATCTTCTCTGACATGATTGGGGACTATGTGAAGGTGTTCATGGATGACCTCTCCATTTTTAGAGGTGATTTCGCATCTTGTCTTGATAACCTCACCAAAATCCTGAAACAGTGTATTGACCTAAACCTAGTATGATCCTGGGAGAAAATCCATTTCATGGTGAGGAATGGCATAGTACTAGGACATAGGATCTCTAAAAATGGACTCAAGGTCGACCGAGCTAAATCTGAGATTATTTCCCACTTACAGCCAGCTAGCTCAATCAAGCAAATCAGATCATTCTTGGGTCACTGATCGTGTGCTTTTCACTCAAATCAATAATTAAGTTAATTTCACTTAATTAAGAGTAGAAGAAGTCACTTAGGTTAACTCAAAATTGTGTCGATTGTGTAGTATAGGGTCGAATTAACCTAACATTTTATAAATTTTTACTGGTTGAGTCCAGGTCTTTCACTGGCAGGTATAATAAATTTTTCTACATTCACCAATTTTTTTATTTTCATTATAAGTTTAGGAGCTATAATTAGGTTGATTTTAAAACATGAATTTTGCCAAAATATTTAAACTATAGAGAATATACAAAATTCCATATGAAAAACATATTTACTCAAAATGATGTATTTTATTAACAAGTAAACATACTAGTTTTCCAATTTTATTTCAAAAGAAATTAAGGCAATAGAAGTTGTTCTATTAAAATATGCCTTATTACAGTTATTAAAAAGAAATACAAGTAAAACAAATTCTTCTTTATAGACTTCAGCTTCTCTTTTCTTCTCCTTTCTTTCTCTTCTTTTAATTTCCCTTTTATTCTCTCTCGAGCTCTCTTTCTTGCCTTTCTTCTTCTGTTCTGTTCCTGCCTTCTCCTCTTCTTCCCTTAGTCTTCTCCAGCTTTCTTCTCTTCCCTTGGTACCTGTTCTCTCTTTCTTTCCTTTGTTCCTGTGCCCCTTTGTTTAACTCTTCACTTTACCTTAGCTTTCAACACTTAACTTAACAACCATCGGCTTCTCTTTGAATTCCCTTAGACTTTCAGCTGAACCGAGTTTTTGCTTTTTAACCAAAAATTATTTCATTTGCGGTGAGGACCTTTCGAAGATACATAGCACCCTGAGACCTGGGTGGGACCAGACCCTGCTCGGTCCTCGCCTAATCTCAATTAGGTTCGCTTTCGGTTCATTTCATTTCAGTTCATAGTCTCGAGCCAATTCGGCTCAACCCGGCCTCCCAAGCCTCGCCCTCCCAGGGCACATTCACTCACGGCCACAAAGGGCGCACACCTGTAGGCACACAAGCCCGCACACACACATGCACATGCTCATATTAGATTGGTAACCGATGCACCGAGCGCTGACGACTGAAAAGCCAATGTAACAAAATCATTTTATCTCCATACGCGCGCTTAGAATCTAGCGATGTGGGACTATCCTAACCCCTTCCAGACCCAACTTCAAATGATCATAACTTCCTTCCCAGAGCTCCAAATCGAGTGATTGAAAGTTTGTTAGAAAGCTCTAAAGTTGATCTACACAATTGCATGGTCAATTTAAGGTTTAGGGGATGTTTTCTTGTTCAATTTAAAAGATAAAATCGGGGGTTCCTACGAGTTATTATTGCCTGGAAAATGAAATTTATGTCTACAGAGTCCTCAGATGGACTTTTCCCTCTTAATTATAGGTCTGTACAGGTTATACAATTAATTCCACATCTGTTAAAGTAAGTTTTAAGCTCTCAAGGCCTTCAGGATAGTGTATAGAACGTTGAAACTTCTCTAAGAGCTTCAGAGATCGAATTTCAGACTTAATATATGTGCAACAGACACAAAAGAATGTTTCTAGCTGATTTAAACTAATTCTAAGGGTTGTAATTAAGTCAACTAGGCAAGATTTAAAATCAAAACTCAACAAAATGTTTCTCCTATTAGTTTGGGTTCGAAAGTAACCCAAACTGACAGGAACTAAAATCCTATCAAAATACATGTTTGAGCACAGTCAAATCTCTCTAAAACAATCCAACAGAATCTCAAAATCTGTTTAAGCCTCTCATTTCAACAAATTCAGCTCAGATTCAGAATTTCAAACTCATGTTGATTGTGGGGGCACAGAAATTGACTTTCCGTTCAAAGCTTCTCCACAGGAAATCAAAGCCTCAATTAGAGTCTCCTCAACATCAAAAACTTATTCAGATCTTCAGGTAGGTGTTCTGACCAACATTTCTAGGGTTTCAGGCTCGCTGCCTAAGGTCCAAATGTGTTTGTTTGATAGAGCATTAGGAAGGTTGTTACAGTGGAATGAGGTCATGAGCAGCTTCAGTGCCTCACACTGAAGCTTCTAGGCTCCTTCAATGCTCTTCAGATCTCTCCTAACAGACTTCTCCAACTCTGTCGGAGTTGGAGAAGAGGAAGTCATATCTATAGCTCCAGTGGGTAGATCCTGAACTAAACATCCTTAATAAAATCAGTAATCCACATTATATCATTCTGTGGTTTCTTGCTAAGTTCTTGAGGCTGAAACTCAAAAATGGCTCGCCGGACCTCGCCGGAGATCTGGTGAGTCCAAAAAAAGGTAAAATTGTGTACAGATTGTTAAAACTTGCCATTTTTTAATCTAAAAAGGATCCTGAGGTTGCAAGGAACCTCATAATCAAATTTAATTCTTCATTTGTCCATTAGAATTGAGATTTGACAGTGAATTCGTTTCTTTAAAAATCTGAATTGAAATAAGCTCAGGACTTTTTTAACCACTCGATTGGGAGGTTAAAACAAGTCAACAAGTGTTAGCAGTTATAATTATGTAGTTAATTAATAGTTTCAACTGCTCCTAAGTCACCATTGACTGCGAGCTCAGGAAATTAATTAGATTTGGGCGTTTAATTTATATGTGATATTTATATGCATTATAGTGTCAATTAGGGCCATAAGTGGTGGAAAGATGATGAAAGACCCTATGAAGGTGGAATTAACTCAACTACTGTCACCATGGACAGTGGCAGCAGTCAGTGGAGGTGAAATGTGAATTAGGTGATTAGATGATTAATTAAACGATTAAATGATTTGGAAGTGATTGTGAGCGTTAAAGGAAGGTGTACAGTGATTTAAAAAGACAAGATTAAAGCTCTGGCAAGCTCAAGGAGCTCGCCGGAGTTAGAGAAGATGAACATTGAAGTTCTAAAATTACATCTAATCTAACTAACTACCTAACTAACTAAGCTAACCTACTCCTACTCCTACTCCTAAATTACTGTTACCCGGACGAAGGGGTCAATAGGGTTCCGCCGAAGTCTCATGGCGGACGACGAAATCAGAGGGTGGAAGAAAGATCTCCAGCGAGCGAATTTGATGTGGAGCGGAGGATTCCTTTGGTCGACGCCTATGTCAGAGATGCGCAAGACCTTGCCGGATGTCCTCGGCTGATCAAGATGGCTAGAAGAAGTCGGAAAATGAAATGGAAAGTCACCGGAGTTTTGGACAAATAGGCTATTGGGTCGGCTAGAGTGTTAGAAGAGGGAAGGGAGCCAACTTAAGTAAAATCCGTGGGGTGAGGGGGTATTTATAACAGTTGTCGGTGAAGAGAATGGCAGGGTCTGGCCAAAGAAGAAGCTTGAGGAGCTTAACCTCCATCATTGTCTCCAACAACGATGAGGTTATCTCCCACTGAAAAATAAGATTTCCGGTTAATCCAAACCGGTGGATCAAGAGGAGATGGTGAGCACAAGCTACAAGAGCTTGGACAAGGAAGGTTGATGTCGACAGGGAGGTGATCATGCGGTGGCTTGACTCTCTGCTGCAAGCCGTTCATTCGAGTGAAGAAGAAGAAGAAGGTGGAAAGGGACTTATATGTAATAAATCTTACGGACCTATGTGAGAAATAAGGACCCGACTGTAATGAATTTTAATAACCAAAATGTAAACTCTACTTTTGAAGGTTTGCTTTAATTTAGATCTTTTTCGACTTTTTATATATGTTGGTAAATATGGTAAATGTTATGTTTTCTCCGTGAATTTACATTTTTGATATTTTTAGGTTAATTTATTAGATTAAGTAAAATCACTTAAGTTTATATATACTTAGGTATCCCTTAAGTTTAAGTTACTTATCTTATTAATTAAGGGAATGATTAATAGGATTTCGACTCCAATTATTATCTAAATTATTAATAATGTTAATTGAATGATGAAATGTCATTTTGACTTATTTTAAAGTCCTTTATTAAATATCCCTTATTCTATAATTAACCCTTATATGTTCATAACCTTTGTAAATTAACTAGGAAGACTAGTTAATTAAGTGTAATTAGAGATCATGATGAGTGTCTCATCATACCCCCAAGCCAAAGTTTTGCTAGTCCCTAGCAAAATTAACTAAGACTATGATGATTTAAAGCACTTGGGTTTAAATTATTTTAAATAGTAACTATGTAGAGGAAAGCTTAGGTCAAAATTTTTTTAGTTTAATATAAATGATTAATGTAAAGAGCATGTGTGAAAATTTTCTTACTTAGATTTATACTTATAACATTTTCAAAACACACTTAAAACAATTTGTTAATAAGAATTTTATTCAGAACTAAAATTCTTCAAAAATCTCTTTAATCCTTGTAACTATTCTTAACTCAAATTACAATACAAACTGTTTTTAGAAAACAAAACTTAAGGATTGAGAATTAAATTTTAACTCAAAAAACTTAAATAGATTTAAGTTAATCCTTTGTTTATGATATTTGACTTTTATCAATATAAGTTTAAGCAAATTAGCCAGATACTCATTATTAATCAAACTTAGAGTAGTAAAACTCTAATTTACTAGCTTACAACACTAAAGATTAACTTTTAGACCTAGGATTTTATCGATTCTTCTCCTTTAGGTCTCAACTTAAAATCTTCAAAACCCAATTTCTTAAGCTTCATTGCCCAATAACAAGGTTCAATAGCTATGATTTTAAAACATCTGTGCTTAGTGAAGAGAATTGTCCTAAAGACATCTAAAGTTGCAAAAATCCAGATCTTAAAACATCATTTTCCAATCCCAATTATTCCAATTCAAGCCTTTGGCTTGGCCTTACTCAGGTTTGGTTGCTTTCTCCTCACTAGTTTTTTATCCCGAGGTCAACACTTTTTGTGTATATCTCCTCGGTGGACCACTAGATCTCTTATTCCTAATATTTTTTCCTCCATATTTTTTTTCTCTTTTTCTATAGGTTAGAACACCCATTTGTAGCGAGGTGTTCTTTTCATTTGATGGAAGGAAGGGTAGCATCCATTTGTAACGAGATGCTTTATTTATTTTTGGAAAACTACATAAGTACCCTTTTTTAATGAGGCACTTAACTGCAGGGTGTTTTATTATTATTATTTCTCTTTTTTTCTTTTCGTTTCCCCCGTTCTCATTTTTCTTACTACTATTATTCTCCAATTCCTTTTTCTAAGTGAGTGGCACATCCTTCACCCTTTCAAGAACCACCCCACGGAAATCCTTAGACTAAAGAGGATTCAGAATTGATCTCTTAACCTCAATGTTTTTGCGGTCTCAGATGTCAACAAGACAATTCTATGTGAGTGAATTTAGATGTTTAAGTTACTTAGCTCTCAAACCAGAGCTTGGACAACAAAGCCCTTCACTCTTAGGTTCTTAAAATTCTTACTTTCCTCCTATAGGATCCGTTAAGACAAAATTTACCAAGTCTAGTTAATATCTTTAGCTTGTAAGTTTTATAAACTAAATTTCTACCAACTCTCTATTTAATTAACTCTGAATATCAGGCCTTTTTACTTAACTTAATGATAAAATCAAATTTTCAAAAAGCAAAAGGATTACTTAATCTAATTGATTAAAAAGTTATAATTTAATTTCGAAACATATGTTTAAATCTTAACACACTTCGTTTCTTAATTCAAGTAAGAATTGAAAAATAAATCCTTAAAAGATTTAAAAGATTCATAATTGAAATAAAATCTTATTTTAAAAATTTTATACACAATAGTGTGCTTCTACAAAATGTTTAAAGTAAAAATCTAATTAAGAATTGAATGCACTTAAGTACTCTATATATATTCTATATACATTTTAAACTTTTGACCTAAAAGAAAATTAAGCTCTTAATTATAATATATATATATACTTCTTAATTTCTTTTTTAAAAATTAATATACCCCTCTTGTTATTTTTATGAATTTTCTGTTTCAGTTTTTTGTATTTATATATTTCTATTTTTATGTAAATAAAATTTTTCAATTTTTATGAATTTTTTTCAAAATTTTTTCAAATTTTTATGAAATTTTTTATTTTTTAAAATTTTTACCTTTTTTAAAATTTTGATTTTTTAAATTTCATGGATATTTAATTTTTATATGTTTTTTTTATTTAACCCATACTTAAAATGAAAATTTTACTTCAACACCCCCTAAGCCAAAATTTTACAATGTCCTCAGTGTAAGAAGGGTGAAAAATATTACACTTCATTTACTATAAGGTATGGATGGAGTCGAATAGAGGAGATTAAAAATCTCTGTGCGGGCAATTTTAATTCTGACCAAAGGTCAGAGTGGTTAGTCGAACTAAAGGAAGGTAATCAATATGATATGAAGTAGAATTTTAAAGTAAGTGTAGAAGAAAATCAAAAGGGGTAAAAACAGGAAACAACTATGTACAAGTGCTAAGTTTTACGCCTTCAGCTAGGTGTAAACTCTAGCAAAGAACTCCTAAAAAGAATAGGTATATGATAAAAACAGTGGAGTTATGAAAGAATTAGATAAAAAATAGAAAACAGATTAAACCACCCAATCAAAACTCGTCTTGAAATTGCCTAGAATAGATTTCGCAGAACCAAAAATCAGATTCTCGTGAAAACTGCGGATTCTATTAGTAATAGCTCGCCTTAAAGCATCAGTTCAACAATAGGAAAGAATTTCTTCAAAAATGCGGATTCGAGTTCAGCCCAAGTTGAGATTGGTCATGCTATAGTTCTATAACAATATGCTGCTTTATCTTTAAGGCTAAAAGTGAACATCTTCATTAGTAGGATTTCCCTATTTTGATTTTGAGGACCAAGAGTTTGAGATAAATTTTTAAGATCTTCTATATGTTGAAATGCATCATCGGATGCAAATCCATGAAAGTATGGGATTAAACCTATAATATTTGGCTTTAATTTAGGATCATTCTCCCCAATAGGAATCCTGACATTAAGCTGTACTTGCGCATTAGATGGGTTATAATAATCTCTAAGTAGAGGCCTTGGACGATGGATCGGTAAATCAGGGTTTTCAAAACCCACCTCAGGTCGAGGTGAAGAACGGGTTTGAAGAGTCTATAAATTATTCAAGGCTACTGTCAATAAATTGATTTGTCTTGTTTGCTCTAGCATCCTAAGATTCTGGTTCAGGAGCGCCTCATGAACATCAAAAGGCGGCATCTCCCCCTAACCAGAAGAAGGGATCTCAGGATTTAAATTCTGCATTGGATCCATGGAAGTAGATGGATCAGACGGGAAAACCATTGGTTACTTATCTGCTACCAGCCTAGGATCACCTGTCAACGATGGTGCAAGAGGCGAATGCAAGGATCACCTCCCGTCCATAAACAAAAAATAATGTGCAAAGGCACATGCACACCACCGATAAGAAAACAACGGCACAAAAAACCAACAAAACAGTGCAAAAGACATGGGTTTTGCTCCTCTTTCAAAGGAAAGAAGAAATTCCTAAGGTACGCAAAGTAATTTGACGCAAACAAATAGAGTAACAGTATCAAAATACATGCCCTAATTCGTGTCTATGCAGCTGCGTACCTTAAAGCTCAAACGTCTAAGGTCTAGGATCGAGACTGCTCACTACTGGCTCTCCGAGGCTCTAGTAGTGAGATAGACATGTTGATCTTCGACCAAGGCCATAAGAGGTGGAAAGAGGAGAGATAGAAAAATAGACTCGTGTGACTCTAGTGATTGCACTGTGTGCACGATAGCATGCAACAGACGAAAGCGATTGAAAAACCCGCATGCATTTCTACAATCAGATTTAAGTCAAAAATTTTACTTCCTCTTTCTAGTTAATCTTTTACAAAAATATATTAATCTAAACTACAATGGCCGCTTTTTATATCCTTTCAACCAAAAATATATGGTCTTTTCAAATCTCAGAGGACAGGGATCTGTGCAGGTTTTCTCATGTTTTCCCACTGATGAGAGAAAAATAATTTAAAAATTCCTAAGTCAGATCATATTAATACTAGCAGATAATGCACTCCTAAGAGTGTATGCCTATGTATATGCTGCTAGTTAGATAAAGATGTATTTTTGTATTTTTTTTAATTTCTAAATGCAGCAAAACAAAAGTATAAGAAATACTCACAAAACAAAAACAGTAAAACAGTTTCTCGCATTCTCCTGAGATCACCCGAGAAGGTAAACCTGAAACGAAGACAGAAGTTAGTAAAAACACACTAATTAGAACAAAAGTTAGTAAAAACAAAAATATATTTACAAGACACCTCCTAATTAGATAATTCAACTTTTTAAATTTTAGTGAATCAAAATATTACCTCCCCGGCAACGGTGCCATTAAAATGATGTTTAGATGAAGCAATGCCAGGGAATATTTTGATGAGTGCAATGAGGCAAAATATTACCTCCCCAGCAACGACGCCATTAAAATGATTGCATACTTTTCACTCAACTCAATAATTAACTTAATTTCACTTAATTAAGAGTAGAAGAAGTCACTTAGGTTAACTCGAAATTGTGTCGATTGTGTAGTATAGGGTCGAATTAACCTAACATTTTCAAAATTTTTACTAGTTGAGTCCAGGTCGTTCACTAGGAGGTATAATAATTTTTTCTACATTCACCAATTTTCATTATTTTCTTTATAAGTTTAGGAGGTATAATTAGGTTGATTTTAAAACATGAATTTTGCCAAAATATTTAAACTATAGAGAATATACAAAATTCCATATGAAAAACATATTTACTCAAAATGATGTATTTTATTAGAAAGTAAACATGCTAGTTTTCCAATTTTATTTCAAAAGAAATTAATGCAATAAAAGTTGTTCTATTGAAATATGCATTATTATAGTTATTGAAAAGAAATGCGAGTAAAACAAATCCTTCTTTATAGTCTTCAGCCTCTCTTTTCTTCTCCCTTCTTTCCCTTCTTTTTATTTTCCTTTTATCGTCTCTCGAGCTTTCTTTCTTACCTTTCTTCTTATGTTCTGTTCCTGCCTTCTCTTCTTCCCTTAGTCTTCTCTTGCCTTCTCTTCCCTTAGTGCTTGTTCTCTCTTTCTTTCTTTAGTGCCTGTGCTCCTTTCTTTTAGCTCTTCACTTAACCTTAGCTTTCAACACTTAGCTTAACAACCATCAGCTTCTCTTTCAATTCCCTTAGACTTTTAGCTGAACTAGGTTTTTTTTACTTTTTAACCAAAAATTATTTTATTTGCGGCGAGGACCAATCGATGATACACAGCACCCTGAGACCAAGGTGGGACCAGACCCTACTCGATCCTTGCCTAATCTCAATTAGGTTCATTTTCAGTTCATTTCATTTCAGTTCATAGTCTCGAGCCAATTCGACTCAACTTGGCCTCCCAGGCCTCGCCCTCCCAGGGCACATTCGTCACGCCCACAAGGGCACACACCCACAGGCACACATGCCAGCACACACACATGCACATGCTCTGATCAGATCGGTAACCGATGCATCGAGCACTGACGACTGAAAAGCCAGGGTAACAAAATAATTTTATCCCCATGCACGCGCTCAGAATTTGACGATGTGGGACTATCCTAACCCCTTCCAAAGCCAACTTCAAATGATCATAACTTCCTACCTAGAGCTCCAAATCAAGTGATTTGAAGTTCGTTAGGAAGCACTAAAGTTGATCTACATAATTGTAGGGTCAATTTAAGGTTTAGAGGATGTTTTCCTCTTCAATTTAAAAGATAAATCAGGGGTTCCTATGGGTTATTATTGCTTCGAAAATGTGATTTATGTCTATAGAGTACTCAGATGGACTTTTCTCTCTGAATTACAGGTCTGTACAGGTTATACAATTAATTTTGCACCTGTTAGAGTAAGTTTTAACCTCTCAAGACCTTCAGGACAGTGTACAGAAGGTTGAAGCTTCTCTGAAAGCTTCAGAGATCAAATTTCAGACTTAATATATGTGCAACAGACACAAAAGAATGTTTCTAATTGATTTAAACTAATTCTAAGGGTTGTAATTAACTCAACTAGGAAAGATTTAAAACCAAAACTCAACAAAATCTTTCTCCAGTTAGTTTGGGTTTAAAAGTAAGCCAAACTGACAGGAACTAAAATCCTATCAAAACACATGTTTGAGCTTAGTCAAATCTCTCTAAAACCATCCAACAGAATCTCAGAATCTGTTTAAGTCTCTCATTTCATCAAATTGAGCTCAGATTCAGAATTTCAAACTCATTCTGACTGTGGAGGCACAAAAATTGACTTTCCATTCAAAGCTTCTCCACAAGAAATCAAAGCCTCAATTATAGTCTCCTCAACATCAAAATCTTATTCAAATCTTCAGGTAGGTGTTCTGACCAACATTTCTAGGGTTTCAGGCTCGCCGCCTGAGGTTCAAAATGTGTTTGTTCGATAGAGCATTAGGAAGGTTGTTACAGTAGAATGAGATCTTGAGTAGCTTCAGTGCATCGTACTGAAGCTTCTAGGTTCCTTCAATGCTCTTTAGATCTCTCCTAACAAACTTCTCCAACTCTGCCAGAGTTGGAGAAGATGAAGTCATATCTAAAGCTCCCGTGGCAAGATCCTCAATTAAACATCCTTAAAATTGTCAGTAATCAACATTACATCATTCTGGTGCTTCTTGCTAAGTTCTAGAGGCTGAAACTCGAAAATGGCTCGCCAGAGCTCGCCGGAGCTCCGGTGAGTCCAGAAAAAGGAAAAATTGTGTATAGATTGTTAAAACTTGCCATTTTTTAATCTAAAAAGGATCCTGAGGTTGCAAGGAACCTCAGAATCAAATTTAATTCTTCATTTGTACACTAGAATTAAGATTTGATAGTGAATTCATTTCTTTAAAAATCTAATTTGAAATAAGCTCAGGACTTGTTTAACCACTCGATTGCGAGGTTAAAACAAGTCAACAAGTGTTAGCAGTTATAATTCTATAGTTGATTAATAGTTTCAACTCTTCCTCAGCTGCCATTGACGGCGAGCTCAGGAACTTAATTAGATTTGGCCGTTTAATTTATATGTGGTATTTATATGCATTATAGTGTCAATTAGGGTCCATAAGTGGTGGAAAGATGATGAAAGACCCTATGAAGGTGGAATTAACTTGACTATTGTCACCATGGACAGTGGCAGTAGTCGGTGGAGGTGAAATGTGAATTGGGCAATTAGATGATCAATTAAACGATTAAATTATTTAGAAGTGATTGTGAGGGTTAAATGAAGGTGTACAATGATTTAAAAAGACAAGATTAAAGCTCTGGCGAGCTCAAGGAGCACACCGGAGTCGGAGAAGATGAACACTGAAGTTCTCAAAATTACATCTAATCTAACTAACTACCAACCTAACTAAGCTAACCTACTCCTACCCCTACTCTTACTCCTACTCCTACTCCTAATCTACTGTTACCTGGACAAAGGGGTCAATAGGGTTCCGCCGAAGTCTCTTGGTGGACTTTGAAATCAGAGGGTGGAAGAATGATCTTTGGCGGGTGGATTTGAGGTGGAGCGGAGGATTCCTTTGGTCGGCACCTGTGTCGGAGACGCGAACGACCATGGCGGATCTCCTCGACTGATCAAGATGGATGGAGGAAGTCAGAAAATGAAATGGAAAGTCACCGGAGTTTTGGATGAATAGCCTATTGGGTCGGCTGGAGTGTTAGAAGAGGGAAGGGAGCCAACTTAAGTGAAATCCAAGGGGTGAGGGGGTATTTATAGCAGTTGTTGGTGAAGAGAATGGCAGGGTCTGGTCGAAGAAGAAGCTTAAGGAGCTTAACCTCCATCGTCGTCTCCAATGACGGTGAGGTTATCTCCCACTGAAAAATAGGATTTCCTGTTAATCCAGACCGGTGAATCAAGAGGAGGTGGTGAGCGGAAGCTCCAAGAGCTTGGACAAAGAAGGTTGATGTCGGTAGGGAGGTGATCTTGCATTGGTGTGACTCTCTGTCGCGAGCTGTTCATTCAGCTGAAGAAGGAGGAAAGGGACTTATCTGTAATAAATCATAAGGACCTATGTGAGGAATAAGGACCAGATAGTAATGAATATTAAGGACGAAAATGTAAACTCAGGTTTTGAAGGTTTGTTTTAATTTAGATCTTTTTCAACTTTTTATATTGTTAATAAATATGGTGAATATTATGTTTCCACCTTGAATTTACATTTCTGACCTTTTTAGGTTAATTTATTAGATTAAGTAAAATCACTTAAGTTATTATATACTTAGGTATACATTAAATTTGAGTTACTTATCATACTAATTAAGGGAATGATTAATAGGATTTTGAGTCCAATTATTATCTAAATTATTAATAATGTTAATTGAATTATAAAATGTCATTTTAAACTTATTTTAAGGTCTTTTATTAAATATCCCTAATTCTATAATTAACCCTTATATGTTCATAACCTTAGCTAATTAACTGGGAAGACTAGTTAATTAAGGGTAATTAGAGATCATGATGTGTCTCTCATCAGTCACGTCAGGTTCTATTGGAGATTTATACATGATTTCTCGAAAATTGCATGACCGTTAACGAATCTCCATGTTGCCGATGCCCCGTATGAATTCGACACCTTATGTCTCAGTGCCTTTGAGACTTTATGAAGCAATGTCATTGATTCCTCGATTCTTCAACCACCTGACTGATCGCTTGATTTCGAGATGATGTGCAACTCTTCTGATTTTGCCGTTGGTGCTATTTTAGGCCAGCGTCGGGAAAAACAACCTTTGGTCATATACTATGCTAGCAAGACACTGAATGAGGCTTAGTGCAATTATACTTTCACTGAAAAAGAACTGCTAGCAATAGTATTTGGGTTGGAAAAATTCATATCTTATTTATTAGGGTCCAAAGTTATCATCTTCATTGACCACTCCGTCCTCCGGCATTTGTTGGCAAAGAAGGATGCCAAACCTCGGCTCATCAGATGGATCCTTCTATTGCAAGAATTTGATATTGAAATCCACGACAAAGATGGAAAGTAGAATGTTGTGGCGGATCACCGATCCAGATTGGACCAAGCCCACATTCATTATTCCCTGCCTACCCACGACCAATTTTCGGATGAATCTCTTTTGGCTGTTCACTCTGTTGAGTTCCCCTGGTACGTGGATATTGCGAACTATCTTGCCGCAGGCAAGATTTCCATGAACCAATCCAAGGACCAGAAACTAAAATTTACTACAGAAACCAAATTCTACCTCTGGGATGACTCACTACACTTCTGCATTTGAGCTGATCAGATTATTCGAAGATGCATCCCAGATCCTGAGATCACGAGAGTGTTATCTTTTTGCCACAATGATGCTTGTGGTGGTCATTTCACTGCCCAACTATTTTCAGAGATACACACGAATACGCCCAACACTATAAATGATGCCAGTCGATCAGTTCTATGACCAGGAGAGACAAGATGCCACTCCAATCCATCATGGCTGTAGAAGTGTTTGATGTCTGGGGCATCAATTTTATGGGCCCTTTTCCGAACTCACATGGATTCGAGTACATATTACTAGCCATTGACTATGTCTCAAAATGGGTCAAGGCCATCCCAGTGAGACGGGCTGATCATAAGACCGTCATTTCTTTCGTTTGGCAATACATCTTTGCGAGATTCGGAATACCCCATGCTCTAATTAACATCAAGGGAAGCCACTTCATCCACTGCTAGTTTAGGTCATTATTAAAGAAATATGGGGTACATCACCATATAGCCACCCCGTATCACCCGTAGGCCAATGGGTAGGCTGAAATGTTTAAACATCAGATCAAGCTGATTCTCCAGAAGACGGTTAGACTAGATAGGAAGGATTGGTCTGGTAAATTAGTTGATGCACTCTGGCATATTGAACCGCGTACAAGGCCCCACTCAGAATATCACCATGTCGTATGGTATATGGCAAGGCCTGTCACCTTCCTGTAGAGTTGGAACACCGCGCCTTTTGGGTGGTGCGAAAATGTCACCTTGACCTCGATGCAGGAGGTCAAGAATGGAAACTCCAGCTCAGCGAATTAGAAGAGATCTGGTGGGAGGCCTATGAGAATGCATTGACATACAAGGATAAGACCAAGGCCTTTCATCATTGCTACATCCAGAGAAAAGCATTCATGCCCAACCATCAAGTATGGCTGTTTGATTCACGATTAAAACCTTTCGCAGGGAAGCTCAAGTCAAAGTAGACTGGCCCATATGTTGTGATTCACCCATATCCTAATGGGGCAGTCCAGATCAGAGACCCAAAATCTGGGCATATATCTACGGCAAATGGCCAGTGCCTCAAGCCATTTTTGGCCCAGGAACCTCCTCCAACTGACGAGATTGTTCATCTTATTGAGGATGTGTGATTGAGTTTTCGCCCAGCTGGAGGCGTTAAACTCAGCAGCTACTCCACATCCATCACCCTATACATATTCATTTTTATATATAGCATATTTTTCTTTAAGCATATTTTCTTTCTGCATATTGCATACTGTCAGGTTGGCCGATGCTGAATGTATAATTCCAGGAGCAATTACAGGTGATTTCTACCCATTTACTCCCTACTGTATTTATTTTCTTTTATATTCATGCATAAGGACATGCAACAACTTAGGCATGGGGGGGTAGATACAGTAAAACTAAAAAATTTTTATGCCAAACCTTAGAAAAACCTCAGAGCTGCATGTTACACGTACTTTAGGATCCTAAATAAAAGAACAACCGATTCCACCTCCAATGCTCGCATTGGAGCTAGAAATCATCCGCAACAGCCATTTCTAACTCACCCACTCACCCTTCTTGTTCTGAAATTTAGGATCAAGCTGAATGTAACATGATACGGGAATTTTACAAAGTACAAATTATACGCGGTTACTTGTTTATAGCATTTATACATAGTACATCCATGAATAAAATTTTTATCACGAGAATGCATTAGGGATTTTATCATCTAGTTGATTCCTATAATCTGGAATCCAGTACAACTTTTCACACACGTAGAATTTGCAATGGATTCACGGTGAAAGCTGATAAACGTCTTTAGTCTGTCGAGAAGAAGCAGTGCTTCTTCACCTAAACCCCTGGATAGTGTTTTGGGAGTCAGGCAGATTTTCCTCAAAAAATCCACCAAATAGTATGAGATGAGAGTAGAGTGTACTGGTGCTCTAAGATTAGTGCAAGGAATCCAGAATCCTAGATAATTAGGTGATGATACTCAGAGATTAAGAATAGTTTTCACTCTCGGTTCTTGTGTATACATTTTGTGTGAATTTTAAGAGCCACCAAATAAGGCAATTACGCGGAGAGTGAGTTTTCATAAAACCAGGGCTAAGGTGGATGGTTACGACCATTCTTTATGGATCCTCGGCTGATGGAGGGTATTGATATCAAGGTCAGAAATACACCATCCTATCCTTCTCTACTGGTGCCATGAGTTGGAACTTCCACCAAATATGCCACCCAATGTCTCTTGAGTACCACCAATCCCTAATAATGCCTCCTCAATAAAGTTCATGAATGTGTGTTACTTGTGCTGTGTTGAAAAAGAAGAATAAAAGGGGAAAAAAAATTTTACATAGAAAAAAAAAGACAGATAAAAGGAATGATGAAAAGAAAGAAAAATGGGAAAAAGTAGAAAAAGCAAGAAAAAATAGTGTGAATATTTAGTGTTTATTTCAGTTGCATTGAGGTAATACCACCAAATAAATTTGAGATCCACCAAATAAGGCCTTAACCTATCTTTCTGTGTTTCTTATTGGCCGAATACTGGCTGAGGAATTCTGACTTATAGTTAGGGTTATGGAAATCAATTAAAGTAAGACTACCAAATACAGGTCATATGTGTGAATCTAGTGAGATTGTGAGCTCTAAGAAAAATAAAGAAAAGAAAAGAAAAAGAAAAAGAAAACGTGAGAATGAATACAAAGGAATCAAAAGAGAGCATAGTTTTTCTTGTCTTTCTCTAAGTTGTGTTATATAATAATTTGGGAATCTAGATTCTATAGTATTAATCTCGATGTAGCACCTTTCGAGAGTGAGCCACCAAATACATAATCTTTTCCCTCTAAGATTATCTACCTAAGCTTAAAGTTGGGGTGCAATTCATAGAATATCTTGAATACCTTAAGGGAAGAAGTCCACCTATCCTACTAGAATTTTTGCTATGGGGCAAGTACAGGCTTTAGAGGTGAATTAGTTTTGCACTCGAATCCATTGCAAAAAGCGACATAGCTACACTTTCATGATTGTATGGATTCCTAGAACATAGGATGAAAACAAAAAGGAGAAAATTCTGTAGGCATACACTTGATAATATAATCAATCCCTTAGGGACTCATGTGAATAATTTAGTCTTGTATTTGCTAGGGACAAGCAAGATTTAGGCATGGGAGTATGATTGCATAACAATCATAGGTCTTAATTGACTTAAATTAGGCTAGGACTTAGCATAAGTTAGGATAATTCATGCATGCAAAAGCATTACTTGCACCTTTACTGCTTTCTTTTAGATATGCATAAAATAATGCTATATTGTGTTGATTAGGTGCATTATGCCAAATATAGTTAATAAGCTTATCAAAAGATAGATCTGAAGCTGGATCTAAAGTAGAATCAGAAAAATAAAGGATAACTGGTGCTGCAACAGAGCCAGAGCGGAAGACTAGATTAGATCTAGTAGATAATAATGTAAGGGAATTAAGGTATTCTAATCTATTAAGTAGGAATAAAGCAGTAAAATATGGACTTAGGACCATCCTAGCCCTGGGATAGCCCAGAAGCTTACCTAAGCCTTAGCCACCCTTAGATTAGGTCACCACACCCTAGGAAACCTTAAAACCCTAATTCCAACCTCTATTTGAATGTCCAGATAAGATATAGGACATCCAGAACCCTTAGTGAAATCCTACACACCTTAAACCCACTTCTGTAATGTTATTGCATGTCCAGACAATTGGTCAAACGTCCAATTTCCGCAAAATACCCAAGACAAACCCTAGAATCCTTCTTGACTCTGATTAGATGACTAGAATTGAAGTTCAGACTTCTGACTTTTGAGTATAAGTCATCTGATGCTATTATTGGCCATCTGGAACCGCTTTCCCATTCCTATTTTGAGATTCAAGCCTTGATCTTAGTTCTCTAGCACCCTAAACCCAATTCTAACCCCTTAGAAACCTAAATTAAGGTGCCCTAATCATAGTACATCACCTCTAGACCTCCTTAAGGACCTAATTAGGTCCTCACTAAACCTAATTGACTTAGATCATAGTCAATTACCATTGCCTACTAAATTGGACTCATAGGGTCCAATTAAGCTCAGATCTCAACCCATACAAGTCCAATTGGACTCAATGAAAGTCCAATTGACCTAAGCCCAACATAATTGAGTTATTTCACTCTCAATTAGGCTCACACCCACTCAATTAAACTTGTGATAAGTTTAATTGCATTTCCCCCTTAGCAATTAGGGTTTGCAACCCTAATTTAAGACCTACACCAACTTAAATCCCTTAGGACCTAACCTATATCACTTAGACACCTAGGACATGACCACACGCACAAACACACACACATATCCATTCACGCACTCCCACACCACCTAGAGTGTTCTAGATTCTTCCAAACGTGGCACCACTCTTGGTTGGCAAAATTAGCAACCAAGAGACATTCAAATTGGAGATCCACAAATGGTGTATCTAAAAATCACCTCTCTCTCTCTTTGGCCGGCCACTCTTGGAGCTCCCTCTAGAGAGTTCCACACATCTCTAGGGAGTCTCCCTTAGGTCTATAAAAGGACCTAAGGGGTGGGCATTTGCACCCATCCATTCTTGGCTTCATTCGTACTTGGCTTCCATTTAGTGTAACAACATCCACCTCCACTCCACGAGTTGCTTCTCTGTGGCCACTACCATCTCCATGCCTAGATGCTAGAACACCTCTCTAACCTCTCTCCAAGGGCCGGCTTAAGCACCATTGGCTGCCCCTCCATCTTCTCTCAACCAACTCAAAGGCCATCGGAGTACACCTCAGAATTCCCTTATTTCTGCAAGATTTGTAGCTTAGTTCTTCATAGTTTACATGCTTTATTTACTGCTTAGTAGTGTAGCTCTTTACTCTCCCGCAATGATGCATGCAAAATCCCCCCATAGATTCCTATATACGATGGTTTTCTGTTAGCTAGATCGATGTTTTCAAGCTTTCCTCTATAAGCTTTCCACAAGTTTCATGTTGCAAACACCATGATGAATTAATGAAAGATTTTTTCTACATATATATATCTATATGTTGAGAATCACCATTAGCCTTTTGCAATATATTTTGTGTGATTAAAGTTGCTTGCTTTTAATTATTATCTATTGCAACCAACATGTCGGTACCTAAAAATATTGAGGATCTAACTATTAGTGCATTTTCTGTAAACAGCCACCACATAACTAGAATCGTGCATACTAAAACTCACACTTTCACATTTTTGATCTATCTAACACATGCGCACGTAGCTAGGGTTCATAATGAAAGTGGCCAAACATTGACGTGACGATTAGAAACCGACATGCAATTTTAAACATGTAGAGCAAAAAAGATCAAATTCAGATTTGCATAAACACCTCCTAGAGAGAAACGACTGGGACTCAAGTCTCGTTATCTTTAAAGAAATCTTTTTTTGATGAGCATTTTAGCACGACTATACTACGATTTCCTGCGATTTCAAAACACGCGAAAATAGGTTTGTCAAGGCACACCTCATTTTGGAGAGTTGATTCTTGCTTATGAAGGTGTGTCTTTAAAACCCTAAATTGAAATCCTTAATTTGGCTCTAATCTTAGTACAATTTAGTTTGCCAAAATATGGTATCTAGGGCTCAATCAAGAAGGTGGTAGCCCTAGCTACCTTAAATGGGTGCACAAATTAGTATTGTTGTTGAAATCAAATCAGGCAACTTAGTGAATTAGCTAGAAATGGAATGCAAGTAGCCCAAATTGATTTTATGCTTTTTTTCCTTTTCAGAGTGAGGGGCTTAAGAGAAAGAGATTAATCAGAAATTACTTGCCCTAGGTGTGTTTGATGTGCGGCCGTCTTTAATTGAATCTACTCCCCTGAAACAACCACAACAAAAAGTGATATGTCAAGTTAGTACCAAATCACAGTTGCAATCAAGATTTTTAAATCGCCCGTTGCTCCCCGACAACGGTGCCAAAATGTTTGTCGTGCTTGATCGGGACTTAAAAAAGTCGTGTTGTAGTATAGTCGAAAAAGCATTCAAAACAAGTACAATTTTATTACTCAAATTTTAAAGTCCGACGTTGAACATAGGGAGCAAATTGGGGTTTAGAAATCAAGATCACAACTTAGAATTTGAAAGAATATGCAATAAGATCAATGTTACAGTGCAAAATGATAGGAGTAAATGTAAGGCACAAAATACTAAAGGAACCAATATATGTCAATTAAACTGAAAATTGGACGTCTGATTTGAGAATTAGACGCCTTAAAATGATTATGCTACAGTGCTTGGCTCTTTCTTTTCTTATGCTTCTTCTCTTGTTCTTCTTTCTCTGTCTCTACTGGTTGCCTTTGATTTCTTTCTCTTCTTCTTTACCTTCGTACTTCTCTGTTCTCTGGCATCTCCTCTCTTTCTTTCGATTTTGCCGTGGCTTCTTTCTTCTTCAGCTTTGCTTTAGCCCTTAACTTCCTTTGCCTTCTTCTTCTCCTTTGGCTTTCTTCTTTCTCTCTTTTCTTTATTTGCCTTCCTCTCTTTGGCTTTAGCTTCTTCCTTCTACTCTAGCCTTTCTCCTTCTTCCTTAGCTTCTCTTTGGCCTTGTCCTTCTCCTTCCTCTGCAGAGCAAAACCTACCCCCTATCTGCATGAGCTCTCTTCTCACTTTTCTCTCCTAGGTTTTGCTCTCCCAAAGCCGCGCTTCTCATGTAATTGGGTTGTGTACGCGCTCAGGTATAGGCCCACTGGCGTGCGGTGGTGAGAGAGGTGTGCTAGTCATGTCAGGTCACCAGGTCTGTGGGTCGTGGTAGCAGATGAGGTGGTCGGGTCAGGTGAGAGTTGGAGGCAAAGAGCCTGTGGCAAGAAAACAATTTATGCAAGTGAAGCGCCTCGAAACTTTTCGAGGTGGGACTATCTTCCCACCACTTTCGAGCACCAATAGCAAAGTGATTCCTTTGATTGCAGCACAACTATAGCCCTCGACAACAATTCCATGCCTGGAGATGTTCGTGAAGTCTTTCCACACAACCTAGGAATGTGACCTAGAGCGGGCATGGCCTGGAGCAACATGCAAGCAAGCTTCAAGCTTGGTGTCATTGGTGGAGAGCTTCTGGTTCTGAAATCACTACAACGGCCTCGTAGCCACGTTAAAAAGATTAGGGAGCTTCGCCAAGGTATGGTGAGTATGCGGTGGTAATCAGCGTGACATGGGAATGCCTGTGGGAGGGTGCCTAGGGAACACTGCGGTCGTGTGTGTCGGTGTGTTCGGGGGTGTGTTTGGGTGGGTGGTGGAGTGATATTAGTGGGGCGTTATGATCAGGGCATCGAGGGAGAGCTTATGGACTGGTCGGCGAGGAGGGAGGTGGTCTGTGGTGGTGGAGCGAACTTGCCAGAGTTGGTGGCTGCAGGTGATAGGGATGATGGTGTTGGAGTGTGGCAGTAGTTGTTTGAGGAAATAAAAAAGGGGGAAAGGGAGTAGAGGGTGAGAGGAACTTATCTAGTGGTGAAGAGATGAAGGGGGAGATGGAGATGGCGGCTGGCGCATATTGTCGATGACGTAGACGAAGGTGCTCAGTGAAGATGGTCGGTGAGGATGAAGGGGAGGCAGGGGTGTCGGTAGGTGCTACGAGACACGGATGAGCGTGAGGAGGAGGAACCTGGCACCAGTATTGTGGCTAGGTGACAAGGAAGAGTAGGAGAGGCTGTCGAAGCTTGATGAGCGAGTCGTCCAGAGGAGAGGGGGTTCTCTGGCTGATTTCAAGCTTAGGAGATTAAGGGCGATCTAGGGTGTCTTAAATAGGCCCTGCAGGCCAGTTTTGTGCTTGGAAGCCAAGCTTCCAAGCAAGGTAGGTTTGCTGACAATGGTAAATCGAAAGAGACCCAAATCTCTCATGCATTCGCATGAGAGATTGGGTGGCAAATAGGGCCTCAATTTGGGTTCACATTGGAGGGGATTTCTCAGAGAATCTCCCTTTCAATTTTGAAGGGGATTCTCTGAGAGATCAGGGAGAAATCTCCTTCTAGAGCTTGCTGGAGTAGGATCCCTCCGCTATAATGGTGGAGGGACCTAATTGCAAAGACGCTGAAGAAGCTACAGGGTTAAATGTAAGGGTTTTTGAAAGATACGGGTAGAAATGTAATTGGGTTGGACCTGTTTGCAAAGTGGATCAAGATGAGTTCCCCTTAGGTCCAAATATTGGTACAAACCTAATTTGAACCTAAGGAATCCAAAGGTGAAGTTGGATTTTGGGTTTGACCACGTTTCACTGAGCAATTTATGTAGAAACCCAATTTAGGGCAAATATATGTCTGAGATCCCATTCTAGGTAAAAATAGGTTCCAATGTAAAAATTGAAGGATCTAAACCCTAGAGAATATTTTTCTATGATTTTTAGAGTGTTTAGGTGAATTTTATCCTGACCAAAACCTTGTTAAATCAAGTGGGTCTATTTTAGGGTTACAAGAAGTCATTTAATTCCCAGAACTCACACGAACCCTTTTCCGTCTGATTCAACCCACTTATTATCTTGTTAAGACTATTTGACCTGTGTTTAGCCCTTGAAAAAGCCCATTGTTGTACTGCAATGGCAAATTTAAAGTTTTATCTCTTGTTTCTTTCTTTTCTCTCAGAATGGTTATTCAGCGAATTAGGACCTCCAGTTGGTTATGCAGGAGCTTTTGTTCTCTTTTATGGGTCAAGATGGGCTAGTTAGGGCTCATGACGGTGTTCCCATCAGAGATCAATTCATTTAAAATTTGTGTTCCTAAGAGAGAATTTAAATCCTAAAGTTGGGAAATCTTAGTTATGCAACTTCTAAAAATGAATCTCTTTTCAAAAATCTTTTGATGTGGTGGTCCAAACAAGAAAGAAAACACCACCACCTGACATGAAATCAAACAACAAATTCCAAAATGAATTTTTTGTGATTTTAGAAAATGCTTGATATTTTATTGGAATTTTTCTTCTTACTGGTTTCAAGAGTTGGAATTTTAGATTTGGGGAAGTGATTCTGTAGAAATCTCAAATGATCTCAAAAATTTTGGAGAATTTATATGATGTAGAAAATTTCTCAAGGCTTCTAGAAATATAAATTTTATCGAAATCTGATGCATAGAAAAATTTATAAAATGCAAGGATTGTAAGAAAATAGTTAGGAAATAAGGTCAGACCCTTGTTTAGTTTGTGAAATTTTAAAATTTTTATATTCAACTAAATTACTTGAAAATTGTACTTACTGTTCCTGACTCAAATGGTCTTCTCTAGGTTAAATTTGGTGATTTTAGAAAGCTTTCAAAATGCCCAAACTTGAGTTTTGAAAATCAACGTAGAAGTCTGGATTTTCAAAATTCAAGCACCAATAAGACTAAAGTGGTGGAAAAATGAAGCGAACATGCGACAAAGTGAGTTTTAAGGTTGCACCACCTTCAATTTTTCTTGTTTTTGATTTTTTTGATAATTTAAAGAATTTTTAAAGAGATTTTTGTGATGATGCGAGAGATAGGTAGAGTACTAACCTGAACTATGCTAGAAGACAAGAAACTCGAAACTTTCTCTAAGTGCTTCAAATCCCACTCCCGCTCCTGATTCGTACATGAAATCAAACCAAACAAAAGTTAGTGAAAATCTAGTAAAGAAAGAGATTAATGATGTGACTAAGCTGTGCTTCCTTGGCAACGACACCAAAATGTGATGCGAGATTTCCATGGTTTTATAAATAGGGGCTTTAATATCATTACAACATGAAAAACCGATCAGCTTTTACTTTTATATTCCGAGATAGTGGTGGTATGTGGGGTCTTCCAAGGAGGTAAATTTGTTAGTTAAATAAGTGATTCTCTCTCTCACCTCTCAAATCAACACTTCTTTTCGTATTTTGATTTTTGCAAATTTTTATGTTTGGAAATAAGCTAGATAAGAATGCGAATATATAACTACGCTAAAGAAACTACTTCCAACAATTAGAACCAAAGTGACAAGAGAACTCTATTCCTCTAAGCTCACCCTAGGCAAGTACACCTAGGGTAATTAGAAGATAGATCAGTGATGCACTAAAATAAATAAAGTTGCTAGTTTAAATTGAAAATTCAAGAATGAAGAAAGGCACTTTGCCATTAAGAAGAAATGTTTACAAAGTACCTAGGGAGCTTAGCTAAGCATAGGTTCTGCTTAGTTAACCCCTAGGTAAATGATTGCTTAGTAGGAATTAAAATGGAAAAAAAGAGATGGCAGAAAATTATCTCGAGTAGCTGAGGTAGCCTTCACTCCAAGAATAGGTTTGGTCGACGAGGGCATTCGGTGGATGAAAACCCCAATAAAGTTAAGGCTTTTGTTCTATGGAGTACAATGGAGCTTTTGAAAGTGGAAGTGTGGTGTATAGTGGTCTGTGGTAGTGTAATGGCTTTGCCGGAGGTGCTTCGGGCTGTGGAGAAGATCGGGGGGAGATAATGGTTCGTTGGTCAAATTGAGGATCTATAGGGTGGCATCTAACCTCAAAAAAAAGAGGAAGTTGAGAGATAAACTACGGATGTTGGGGGAGAGGAATTGGCATCAGCTTTGACTAGCTAGTGCCAAAGATGCTGAATTCTCCTGTGGGAGAGACGATGAGGAGGAATGGGGTAGGTGGCGCTTGCTAATGTGCACTACACGCAAATGAAGTTGGGGAAGATGTTCCCTCTGCCTATTGTATGTGGTAGTGGTCGATGGAGGAGATCGAGGAGTTCCGTGGAGTCGTGGTGGAGGTAGCTGGAGGAAGAGGAGAAATAATTTTGGCCAAATCGGACTAAGGAGAACGATGGAACCTTCAGGAGCTTTTATAAAGCACAAAACCAAGCTCTAATTGAGGAAGGAGGCTTGATTGGACCTTTGTTTGGATGCAAAGAATCCCATGTATTCTATGGTTTTGCATGAGCTTTCAGCCTCAAATCAAAGTCTAAGATTGTGTTCGCATGAATCTTCATTGTCTGTACTCCATTCACGCCAAATTTTATGGGATTTGGTGGTGATTTGATCAGGTGTTAACTTGGTCAAGGTCGGTGCTTGCCCCGTTGACTCATCAACGGCAACAAGGACAAAATTTTGAACATGATGAGAAACCTAGGGACCCATTTGCAATGAAATCGAAAGTTAGGTGCCTTGATGTGAAGAATAGAGATTTTATGGACTAAATTGCAAACTAGTTCAACATGAACTCTGATTGGGCCTAAATTTTGGCATTAACATAATTTAGACCCAAGAAATATATTGGTGAAGTTGGATTTCAGTTTTGATCACGTTTGACTAGGAAATTTGTACAGAAGCCCAAATTAAGTAGAATCTCGTCTGAAACTCTATTCGTGGTCAAAATGGGTTTAGATAGTCAAACCAAGGGTACCAAACCTATTAGAATATTTTTCTATAAAATTGAAGAGATTTAGGGGAATTTTATCCTAACCAAAACCTCATCAATTTAAGTAGGTCTGAAATTAAGGTTTTTTGTACTGTTGCAGTTCTCGAAATGCATGATACCTTGTTTCTATTTGTGTCGACCCACTTTTTTGCAGTTTAATGCTCAATTAACCATATATTAACCCCTGGGTGACCTCGTGGTTACTCTACATTCATGACGTGATGTCAAAACTGCATAATTAACTTTAATTTGTTGTTCTCTCATAATGTATTTATGTGGAATTATGGTCTTCAGCTGATCATTCGGGAGCATTTATCACTTGATTCCAATTAATTTAAGATACTTATGGTGAATGATGGTGTTACCATCAGTGGTTAGGAAACTTCCTTGGCATCATGTGAAAGGGTGCCAAGGAGGGTGGCTCGGATGGTGGTTAGGAAGGTTCCTTGCTGCCATGTGAAAGGGTGCTGAGGAGGGTGGTTAGGAAGCTTCCATGGTACCATGTGAAAGGGTGCCAAAGAGTGCATTTTATGTGGCAATGGTTAGTGGTTTTAATGTAGGTGGACGACCATTAAGGTGGAGAGGGAGTAGGGTAGGAGGTGGAGTAGTGGAGGAGCTAGCTAAGCTAACTAATAGCTTTGCTAAGTAGAGGAGTGACGTTCGTGGATGCGTTTGCGTAAAACCGTTCATTGAAGTGCACTTACGATGTCAATTTTAAATAAAGAATCGAAGGTGATTACGAGTGTTGAACACAAGGAGGCAATAATTTGATCAAATAATCACTTTCGTGTCACCTAGATATGTCATTTGTTCACTAGAAAATCGATTTGAGAAAGTAAGAGAGAAAGAGAGATAGAGATAGAGAGAGAGAGAAAGAAAAGGGTTGGAGAACCATATCATAAAATCAATCTACCAATAATTTCTTATCAAGTGCGTAATTAAATATAATGTAGATGAATGCTTCAATAAAATCACGACATGAACTACAATACAAAATAAAATAACACCAAGACAATGAAGAAGAACGCATCAAGACAGCCACGGTGGTGGAGGGGCTTCCGTCGGTGGCTCGATGGCTTCGGGACCTTGCATGGAACTCTAGAAGGTGGTGGTATCTCGTGGGTGGAAGCTTGGTGCAAATGGGAGGGGTAGGGACCTTTTTATAGTTGAGGAAAGGGCTCATGGGTTATCTTCTGATAATAAAAAACATGCAATTAACCTAAAATATACACAACTGCTCTAAATGTAGATTGATGCATGCTATGCAATATTTATAATATGGAATGCAAATCTAAGCATAGGAACATGCATAAATAGGCATTTAGCTTAAATGGATGTGTCTACATCATACCCCCATGCCTATCTTTTGCTAGTCCCTAGCAAAATTAAACTACATTCTATGTATAAAAATAGAATTAGGACTCGATCGGTTAGGCCTAAGCCATTTATTAACAATAGAAAATTTCAACTAAGGTCCTAAACTATGAAAACTCAACAGTACCTGGGTGTCTGCCAGATTGCAGACTGCCCAAGTCCTCGCCTTGTTTGAAAAGGGAAGATACATTTTCTTGTTTTTCTTCTTTTCTAATTTTTTTTGGACTTTTGAAGTTTGAGACTTTCAGGATAACTTTTTACGGCTACCCGACCTGCCTAAGACTTGAAAAGGACGCTAAGTGCTAAGCATCTTGTGAAATGGTGATAGACTCACTAGGTAGCCGTTGAAACGAACTTCGGGTTTCTATGACCCTAGGTGACCAAAAAGATTTCTGCCTAGAGGTTTATGTTTCCGAACGGTAGCTTTCTCCTTACTTTTAAATTTTTTATGGAGTCAATGCAAGAACCTAGTGTATATCTCCTAGTGATTTTATTGAGTCAAAATCAAATTTTAGGGTTAATTGATCAACCAAACTTATTAATTGATTGACCAAAACACTTTGATCGACCAAACTACTTATTTGACCAATCAAATCAGTCCATTTTAGGAAGTTGAGAAGAATACTCTTAATCGACCAACCAAGCCAATTGATCGATCAATCAGAGATCGACCAACATTCTTAATTGATCGACCAAAGTACTTTTTGATTGACCAGTTAACCATAATTGATCGACCAATTTTATTTCCTATTCAAGAAAAACTTTTGGTATAAATAAAGGTCGCACGCAGCACATTCCTTTATAACTTTTAAATAGAAACACCATTAAAGAATAGAGCTTCTCATGCCTATTGCAAAAGGCTTTCATGCCCCATTCTTCACATTCTTCGAAAGCACGATGCCTCGAACCTTTGCGAAAAATTGGTTTGATCATTTATTGAGGTTTCATAGAATTCAGTTTCTTGATATATTATTTTGTTGTTTTGATTTGCGGATTCAAAGGCTATTGGATGATCCGTGGTTGCTATTTTTGCTTCTGTTTAGGATAAAATAGAAGGGTTTGTAAGATGTTGTGCCACCCTCTAAGTGGTGCGAATAGTGGATTGACTAGCTTACACTAGTCGAAAAAATCCCAAGTTGGGAGGCTTAGGTAGTGGTTTTTACCTGAATTGGGTTTCCACTATAAATCAGGTGTACTTTGTGCATGAATCTCTGTTGGTTTATTTTCTAATCTGATTTATATTTTCAAAGCAATACTATTCACCTATCCCCTCTAGTAATTAGTTGCGATCCACAGGATATTCTCCAACCTTCATTTGGTATCATAGCCAAGTTGTCTAGTATGATGTCAAAGTCTTCTGTCGACAAATTTTCTGAGGGGCAATTTGTTGTTCGTCTCCACTTTTCGATGGGACAAACTACAGCTATTGGAAGACTAGGATGCAAATTTTCCTTGAATCCATGGACTTTGAGGTATGGGATGTCATTGCATCCAAATGCACTCATCCATAAATTAAGGAAGGAGTGGTGGTGACACCAGACCAGAAGAAGATGGCCACCCACAATGGCAAAGCATTGAACATAATCTTTTGTGGACTTTCAAAAGACAAATTCAACCACATCTCTGCTTGCAAAACAATATACGAGATCTGGAGCATACTAGAAGTAACACACAAAGGAACAACTAAGGTAAAGGAGACTAGAGTTAATTTGTTAACCTAGAATTACAAGCTTTTTGGGATGAAGAAGGGAGAATCCATCAAGGAGATGTTCACGAGGTTTATGGACATCATAAGTTCTTTGAGAAACCTTGATCAGGAGATCAAGAATGAAGCATTAGTGAGAAAGATACTCTGATCACTCACTAGCGACTGGGAAACAAAGACAACGGCCATACAAGAATCGAAAGATCTGTCTACCCTCAAATTAGATGATCTTATCGGAAGCTTGATGGCCTATGAAGTTCAACTGCAACACATGAAGGAGCAAGAAGATGAAGGAACTAGAAAGAAGATCATAGCCCTTGAAGCCACTCAAGAATATGAAGAAACCTCAAGTGGAGAAAAGGAGGAAGACATAACACTCCTATCCAGAAAATTCAGAAAGATTCTTAAGGACAAGAAGAACTGGAGGAAGAAGAAAGAAGGAAGTCAATAAGAAAGAAGGAAGTCATTTGTTACAACTACAAGAGAAAGAGACACATCAAGAAGGATTGTCCACTTCTCAAGGAGGAATCTAAGAAGAAGAAGAAGCACTTCAGTAAAGATGGAAAGAAGAAAGCCTTTACTGCAACGTGTGATGAGTCAAACTCAAGTTTAGAAGAAGAAGAAACATCAGGAGAAGATGCTCATCTCAGTTTGATGTCACTAGAAGATGAGGTAACCTCTTTTACTCAAGATGAACTATTAAAAGCATTCTTTAAACTTCATGATATAGCTACATCATTAAAATTAGAAAACGAAAACCTAATAAAGATACTAGAAAAAGAGAAACCACAAAAAGAAGTACTTGACAATCAAAACAAAGCTCTATCTGTTGAAATTACAACACTAAAATCTCAGATAAACCACTTAAAAATTGACATAGATAAATTGAAAGAAAACAATGTTGTTCTACTAAATGACCTGACTAAATTCACAAACAGAAGTAGAAATCTGCACAAATTGTTAGGAACACAAACCCAAAGCACCACAAAGTTTGGGTTAGTCTGTATACCAAAGAGTAGCCATGAAGCATCTAGTTCCGGTCAAAACAAAGAGAAAGGTAGCTTGCTAAAACATGCAATGAAAACTAACCACCGTGGACCCAAGCAAAATTGGGCACCAAAAAGCATTTTGTAATCTTATTTTGTAGGCTCAGTAGATTATAAGATGTGGACTTTCTAACAAATCAATGGAACATTGAAGGCACTATATCAAATGAAGCCTCACAATCACAAATCATTGACAAGAAAGAGAAGAAGGAAGATGGATTATTGACAGCGGTTGTTCCAAGCACATGACCGGCGAGGAAGACCTATTCCTACAACTCAACCTTCAAGAAGGTGGTACGGTCACATTTGGGAACAACCACAAGGGACATATTATTAGTACTGGCCAAATTGGTAATTTTTCTACCTCTATTGAAAATGTGCACCTAGTTAAAGGTTTAGAACATAATCTATTAAGTGTAAGCCAAATATGTGATAAGGGGAACAGAATTACATTTACGTCAAAAAGTTTTAAAATTCGAAATGAAGAAACAAATCAAGTTATTCTTGAAGGAAATAGACACAAGGATATTTACACCATAAGCTTCGACAAATACGATAGTCTTGATTGTCTTACTGTATCTGACGTAGAACCAATTCTTCAGCATAAAAGACTAGGTCATGTTCACATGGGAAACATTAGTAAACTTGTGAAACATGAACTTATCAAAGGTCTGCTAGGGATCGACTTCAAGAGAAGCAAAGTCTGTGATTCTTGTAAAGTGGCAAACAAACCAACAACCCTTTTAAAACAAAAAGGATGGTTAGCCCTCTCAACCCCTGGGCCTACTTCACTTAGACTTATTTGAACCAACCAAATTTGAAAGCCTAAGCAGGTGCAAATATTGTTTAGTCATAATTGACGACTTCTCTAGATTTAACTAGGAATCTTTTTCAAAGAGCATGGACTTAATCTTAGATTCCTTTAGCAAACAAGTTAGAAGATTACAGAATGAAAAAGGATCAGAAGTAATTAGAATCAGAAGTGATCGTGGTGGAGAATTTGAAAATGAATATTTCTTGAACTTTTGTGATCAATATGGAATTAAACATGAGTTTGCCTTCCCTAGAGCTCCACCGCAGAATGGTGTAGTTAAGAGGAGAAATAGGACCATACAAGATTGTGCTCGCACAATGCTATTCAAGTCAAAGCTCCCTTGATATTTTTGGGCTGAGGCTGTAAACACTGCTTGTTATATCCAAAATAGAACCCTGATCAGATCAATTCTAATGAAGGCACCCTTTGAACTCTATCATAGAAGAACACCTAGAAATTCCAACTTCAGGATTTTCGAATGTCGATGTTTTATACTTAACACTAAAGATAATCTTGATAAGTTTGATACAAAAACCTTAGAAGGGATTTTCCTAGGTTATTCAGCTAGAAGTAAAGCCTATAGGGTCTTTAATAAGAAGAATTGTATTGTTGAAGAAACCATGCATGTATCATTTGGTGAAACATTAGTTCAGCCTAAATCTTCCATGATTGATGATGATGATACAATAGATGAACCTTCAAACATTCTAGAAGATATTATTTCTAATGAACTACCCAAAGATATCTCTTTTGTAAAAGATCATCCTAAAAAACTAGTAATAGGAGAATTATCCAAAGGAGTTCAAACTAGATCTTCCCTTAACACATTAGCATTTATAGCTTTTGTATCACAATTAGAACCTAAAAACACTAAGGAATCCTTCTTAGATAATTATTGGTTTATTGCTATGGAAGATGAGCTAAATCAATTTAGGAAAAATCATGGGAACTTGTTTCAAAATCTGAGTAACAAACTATTATTGGTACTAGGTGGATTTTTAGGAACAAACTTGATGAGTCAAGACATGTAGTTAGAAATAAAGCTAGACTTGTGGCTCAAGGATATAATCAAAAGGAAGGAATAGATTTTGCTGAAACATACACAACTTTTGCCCGACTTGAATCTATTGGCATGTTGCTAACTTTTGCAGCCCATATGGAATTCAAGCTTTTCCAAATGGAAGTCAAAAGTGCCATTTTAAATGGATTCATTAAGGAGGAAGTCTTTGTTAAAGAACCTCTATGATTTGAAGATCCAAATCATCCCGAACACGTATACAAATTAAACAAAGCATTATATCGATTAAAACAATATCCATGAGCCTGGTATGAAAGATTAAAAACATACTTAATTGACAATGAGTTTAAAATTTGTCAAACCGATCCAACTTTATTTATAGAAAGAAAACAAAATGACCTCCTAATAATTCAAATATATGTAGATGATATTATTTTCAGTGCTACTAATGATCTACTTTGCCGAGAATTTTCAAAGGTTATGAAGGATCAATTTGAGATGAGTATGATGGGAGAACTTAAGTTCTTCCTAGGTCTTCAGATTGATCAACTATCCTTCAGAATCTTCATATCTCAAACAAAATACAAAGCAGAGATATTGAAGAAATTCTCAATGGACAAAGTCAAAGGTAAAGAATCACCGATGGCAGCTTATACCTAATTAAAAATTGATGACATAGTAAGTCAGTAGATCAAAAACTTTATAGGAGCATGATAGGATCTCTATAATACTTAACTGCAAGTAGACCTGACATTCCATTTTGCACTTGTTACCCTAAGGAATCACATCTAAATGCTATTAAAAGAATCCCTAGATATCTAAACAACACACAAGACATTGGACTCTTCTACTCGATGACAGGCACATTGGAATTATATTCCGTTTTTGATGCTGACTATTCGGTTGGCTTCACAGACCAAACGAGTACTACTGGAACCTATCAATTTATCAAAACTTCACTAGTCTCTTGGTTCTCTAGAAAACAAAACACTGTATCTCTATCCACAACTAAAGTAGAATATGTAGCAGCATCCTTAGCAAGTTCACAACTATTGTGGATGAAATAGAATTTAAAAGACTATGGATTAACTTTTAAAAATAACAAATTCTTGTGTGATAACACTAGTGCAATCAACTTATCCAGGAATCCAGTACAACACTCTAGGACTAAACATATTGATATTAGACATCACTTTCTTAGAGATTATGTCTTAAGAGGGGATATCAACTTAGAATTTATTAACATAGAAAAATAGCTAGCCCATATATTCACAAAACCTTTATCAAAAGATAGTTTTAATCAAATTTGTCATTCACTAGGTTTATCTAGACTAAAAGAGCTTAATTAAGTAGCCTAAGAAAAGACTTGCTTTTCTTATAAAAGACTTGCTTTTCTTATTTTGATTGATCAATTTCAAATTTGATCGACCAACCTTTGATCGATCAAAACTTTTAATTAATTAACCAAAACTTGAATTTGCCTGGCAGGAATTTTCCCTCCACTGTTTTCTCTTTTTGATCGATCAACTAAAATTTTTGATCAACCAATCTATTTGGCTGGGAATTTTGCCTCCAAACTTTCAAACCTTGATCGACCAAATAATTATTTTGATTGATCACTTCTTGTTTTGATTGACCAAAATCTAATTTTGATCGACCAAAACTGGGTAGATTCTCTTTTGTGCTTGTGATCTTTTTACCTTGTTTTCCATTTGCAATAATTGTTTACCGTACCTAATTTACGTGATTTGTTGGGTTAAGGGTTCTTACCTACCTTGCTAATCACACTCTCTTTAAAAACTCCTTGTTTTTACCTCTAAACCTATTTTTTTACCCATCAAATTTGGTCCCCACATCTTCCAAACATTACCCCACAACATCCGTCATCCTCTAATCGACCAACTCGCCACCACAGCTGACCCCCTCGCACACGACCTCCACCATGCGTGGGTCCCTCATTCACCGGACCTTGCAAGTGCGTGCCCGATCGTCACCTCCTCGTGCCTCCATGCTCGTACGACTACGACCTCCTCGCATGCCCTCCATCTGGGATCCTTTTTGATCAACCAACTTTGGTTCGATCTCGGTACATTCTAAACCTTGAATACATCCATCCCATTAGATTTTTCTTGTGCTTAAAATGTGCTTTGACTTACTCTCACTTGTTTGATCTTATTTTCTCATTTTTTCTTGCAAAATCATGTAGCGTACCAGAGTTTATCATCTGGTCAAACAATTTTTTTCTCTGGTCTGAGGTCTTTTGGTTGACCAAACCCTTTGCTTGATCGACCAATCATCCGATACTTTTTCGATCGACCAACCGACATTTTTGATTGACCAACAGTGTATTTTTTTTTCAGCACCTCACAATGGCACCAAAATGTGCTCGAGGCTCTTCTAGTCAATGTGATGATACTTTCGATCACTTTTTCATTACCGAGGCTGCTCGTGATCGATTTTCCTTATTTGCTAAGTTCTCTTCGCATGTTGGACAACCCATTGACTTCACCTATTTTGAGTCTATCTTCCTTGGGATCCACGAAAAATTTGCATACCATCAGATCTTGCATCCCTTTGAGTGAAACTTTTGTGTAGGTTCCAAGCATAGTCGCATTCCTAGTGTTGATCCCATGGCCTATCACCTATTTTATGCCAACCTCGAAGATATAGGTGAAGGCTCCAACATCGAGTTGACCTCGAATGTCTACGGGATAGAGGTTCTGGCAACATCGAGTTGACCTCGAATGTTTACGGGATAGAGGTTCTGGTAAACGTGGATGTTTTGGCGGAGATTCTTGGATATCCTTCTGTTGGACCTACTTCTCCTGAGTTACATCAGCAGATGTAGTTCGATACTATCAGGAGACCCTACTAACTCCTTCTAATTTTGACTTGGGTCATCCTGCCAAGTAACTCTTCTTCTGATGTTTGCCTCATTCTGTATTTCCTTATGGAACTTTATGTTCAAGTCCACATCTTTTGAAAACTGCCCTAGTGATGGGAACTTCATCATGAGCCCTAACTAGCTCATTTTGATTGATAAAAGAGAGCAAAAGCTCCTAGATAACCAACCGGAGGTCCTAATTCACTGAATAACTATTCTGAGATAAAAGTAAGAAACAAGGGGTAAAACTGTAATTTTACCATTAGGGTACAACAACGGGTTTTCTCATGGGCTAAACATAGGTGAAATGGTGTTAACAAGATTAAAAGTGGGTTGCTTCAAACAGAAAAGGGTTCATGTGAATTCTGGGAATTAAATGACTTCTTATAACCCTAAAATAGACCCACTTGACTTAACAAGGTTTTGGTCAGGATAAAATCCTTCTAAATCCTCTAAAAATTATGGAAAAATATTCTCTATGGTTTATAACCTTCAATTTGGCCCTTAGAACCTAGTTTGACATAGAATGAGGTCTCAGACAATTATTTACCCTAAGTAGGGTTTTTTCATAAATTTCCTAGTCAAACGTGGTAAAACCCAAAATCTAACTACACCATTGGATTACTTAGGTCTAAATTAGGTTTGTACCAAAATTTCAACCTAGGGGGAATTCATCTTGACCCACTTTGCAAATAGGTCCAGGCTAATTGCATTTCTACCCCTATCATTTGAAAACATCTACAGAAACCCCAATAGGTTTTTCTTCATTCTATGCAATTAGGTCCCTCTACCATTATAGTGGAGGGAATCCTACTCCAGCGAGATTTCGAGGGTAAGATCTCCCTGATCTTTCAGAGAATCCCCTTCAAAATTGAAAGGGAGATTCTCTAAGAAATCTCCTGTATGAACACAATTTGAGGATCTATTTGGTACCTAATCTATCATGCGAATGCATGAGAGATTTGGGTCTCCTTCAAGTTTCCATCTCCGGCGAGTTTCCATGCTTGGAAGCTTGGCTAGTGGCTCAGCAAGCTCTGAATACTTCCCTCTCTTTCCCTCGTCGCCTAGCCACAATACCAGTGGTAGGTTTCTCTTCCTCCTACTCGTCCACGTCGTGCCACACCTGCCGATGCCTCTGCAGCCCCTTCATCCTTGCAGTTCTCCCCCCACTGAGCGCTTCGTCTCCAGCGATGGCAATATCAGCTGGCCGCCATCCTTGCCTCCCCCTTCATCTCCGTATGCCCAGATTACTTCCCTTTTCCCTTCTAATCCTTTTTCCCTCCTTATCTCTCAAAAACACCCTTCAACGCGCTCCACCACCACCACCCCTTCCAACTCCAGCTAGACCTCCGGCGAGGCGACCCTATCACTCCGCACCTCCATCCACCTCGCCAGCCATCCCATAAGCTTTGAAACACTTCACTAAACATAAACCCTCACTCCATAGATGCTATCACACACCCATAAGGGCCCCCAAACACACCCACTCACACGCACAAAAGGTGCCCTAGGAACGCGCACTCCAGCATCCCCACACCATGTCGACACTCGCAGTACACTCGTCATGCCTTGGTGAAGCCTCCTGAGCATTTTGACATGGCTGCAAGGCTATTTCCGTGGTAGTAGACTTTGATGTTCGTCGCCATTGACGACAGCAAGGAGATTGCCTGCGAGCTCTCTCTAGGTCTGCCGGTTCCAGGCCAATAGTCCCAGGTTGTGCGGACTTCTCTCGCCCACAACTCTAGGCAGCCAATTGGCACTGAAGGTCAAAGCGTCAACTGCAATCAAGCAAAGTTCCCTGTTGCAGACGCTCGCGAAGGGAGGTAGGAAGATAGTCCCACCTCAGAAACTCTTGACCGCCTACAACTGAATAAATTGCAAAAGTGAATAGGCTTTACCGTCTCCTAACCATGGGGTGAGGTCCCACTCACCTTCATCCGCCTCATCTGTGATTCGACCTCTGCGGACCTAGCATGACCCGTATACCCGACCTAGCACACCTTGCCCACCACCACACGGTGGTGGGCCTAGTCTCAGCCACGTACCTGATCCGATTACCCAAAAGGTAGCTCTGGGAGGCAGAACCTAAGAGAGAAAGAGAAGAGGGTGTGCATGGGTAGGGTAGGTTTTGCTCTTGCAAGGAAAGGAGAAGGAGAGGAAGCCAAGGAAGAAGAAGGTGAAGGCCGAAGAGGAAGAAGCTAAATCCAGAGGAAGCTAAGGAGAAGACAAGGCCAAAAAAGAAAGAGTTGAAGAGGTAGGAGCTAAAGAGAAGAAAGAGAAGGAAGGATTGAAGACAGAAGAAAGGAAGGAGATGCCAAAGAAAGAAGGAAGGAGAAGAAGCTGAAGGAAGACGAATACTTAAGCCAGAGATAGAGAAGAAGGCAGAGAATGGGTAAGGCACGAGAATAGAAGGAAAGAAAGAGAAGGAAGAAGAAGCCGAAGGAAGAAGAAGACTAGAGCCAGAATAGAGAAGAAGAGAAGGAAGAAAAGCACATCACTATAGCAGCTATAGTTTAAGACATTAGATTTGCCCAATTTTTTTGCTTATCTTCATACATTGATTACTTTAGTACCATCTGTGCCTACATTTTTTGCACTATACCTCTGTTTTCTATTGCACATTATATTCAATTTCTCAAATTGTGCTCTTGATTTCTAAACCCTAATTTTCTCCCTGTGTTTGACCTCGGACTTAAAGCTTAGAGTAATAAAATCTATTTGTTTTTAAAGCGATTTCGACTATATTACAATGTGTTATTTTAAAACTCGATTTCGCCTTGCAAACATTTTGGCACCATTACCGGGGAGCAACGACCGATTTAGAAATCTTGATTATAATTGCTGATTTGGTACTAACCTGATATATCTCTTTTGTTGTGATTGTTTCAAGGGAAAAGATTCAAAGGAAGACAATCGCACAACAGACACACCTGGGGCAGGTAATCTCTAAATGGTCCCCTCATTCTAAAAAGGAAAAATAAGATAAATCAATTAGGGCTGCCAACTTTCCATCTCTAGTTAATTCACCAAAGTTTCCTGATTTTATTTCAACAACAACATTGATTTGTTCACCCATTTAAGGTAACTAGGTCTACCGCCTTCTTGACTGAGCCCTAGATACCATATTTTTGACAACTAAATTGGACCAAAATTAGAGCCAAAGTAAGGATTAAATTTAGGGTTTTAGAGACACATCTTTATAAACAAGAATCAACTATCCAAAAAGTGGTTTGCCCAAGACTTGGTTGAAAAGAATTATTCAAGAGAAACCCTAAAATTCAGGCTCTTAATCTCACTTGAATCATAAAAGAAAGGACCTAAAACTTCTAAAAGGACAAATAGGTGAAGTTGACCCCCTTGTTGGGTCAACCAACCTTGAAATTAGGTCACTTTTGCACTCAATATATCTAAAGTTCAAGTGAAATCTTAAGCACCTTTGCTCTTCAATAAAAGTGGTAGACTTAAGAGGTCAAAGTCACCATTCTGGTCTACCTGGAACATCAGTGACAAGAGAGGTCATGTGGGGGAAACCCTGAAACTTGTGGGGACGCTCTACCATGTAGGGGTCTTTGCGGGACTCTCCCTCTCTGGTTGCCCAGGTATTTCTCAGGTGGACAACTTTCTGACTAAGGGGTATCATCTTTCTCGAACCTCTATAGTCATCAAAATTTTTGGGTGTCCTGATTGGGTCCAGCACATTCTAATCTTGTCCAAACCATCGGTGCATGTTTGGTAGGAGGCCCTTAAGACCTCCTTTAGTGACTCACTCCATCCAAGGCCAGGCCTCGACGTCCGTGTTTATGCAGCAACCCCACCACCACATAGACATTTCCTCTAATTCATTAGAACCCAATTCTCCTTCTTCCATTATCATGGCACAACCAGTAGAAGAAGAGAATAATCTTGAGAACCAACTCTAACGCCTGAATGTTCTACTTTAAGCCTTTGTAAATCTACTGCAGCGTCCTATGATGCGAGATCACTACAATCCCACTGCGGTGGCAATCGAACCACGAGTCCAAATCCCGGTTGGAGGTCCTGATTTTGAACTTATGCCCAACATGATTCATGCCATTCCAAAATTTCATGGGCTTAAGTTCGAGGATCCACTCCAGCACATCAAACAACTCAAACATCTGGCCCAAACCTTCCTGTCAGATGTCCAAAATCAGGATATTCTCCTTATGAAGATGTTTTCCTTCTCTCTCATGGACAAAGAAGCTCACTGGTATTGGACTCAAATGCGACCAATCAACACATGGGTTGAACTACAATCTGAATTCTTGAAGAAGTTCTTCCTAGTTCGTCGAACGAAAGCCTTAAGACACCAGATCACACACTTCACCTAGCAAACAGGAGAACCTCTTCATGAAGCATGGGACTGTTTCTTGGATCTCATGCGAAAGTGCCCCCATCATGGAGTTCCTAAATGGGAACAAGTCCAGTCTTTTTACCAGGGACTCCGTGAAGATATCCGCTTATTCGTCAATGCAACTTGTGAAGGAAATATCATGGGTTAACACGAAGATGCTGAGTTGGAGATTCTCGAGAATATAAGCGAGAACTCCATCAATAATGACTCCACGGGCTTGTTCAACCGGACGAATGCCCATGCATCAACGAATCCAAGAGGAGAACATGAGACGTAGGGCCTGTTTGCATCCATCGACTTGGAATTGATGAGCAGTCGGTTGAACAAGGTCTCTATCATCAAGAAGAAGGTGGATGAGCTTACTCGAAATTTGTAGCGAGCAACCTCTGCGCAAAACCCATTTGCACAACCACCTTCTAGGAGGAAAGCTGTGCAAAACATCTATCACCAATCTTCTCAGGGGATGGACCCGTATCCACCCCTGTTTGACTTTAGTGCTAGAGGAAACTTTGATCCGCCCAACTCTAGTTGAGGGAACTCTATTCCCTCTTACTCTAACTTTCCTGTGGTTCCTTAGACCTGCGAGGACCTCAACACCATCCAGATGACCCATTCTCTAACACCTATAACCTTGGATGGCGGAATCATCTCAACTTCCTATGGGTAGGAAATAATCAGAGTCAAAGACCACCATATCATCCCCGTCCACAAGCTCCTGGTCCATATCAGCTGCCTCAGCCTCGACCCAACCCAAACAGATCAAATGACTCTTATCCTTCAGACTCTACCTAACATTCAAAAGACGAATGTGTCTATGCAAAAATAGCACAAGGACGTGATCATAGAGGTTTATAATCAACTCACCCAGATGGTGAATTCATTCCAACCTGGCACACTCCCTCCGTAGCCTCTACCGAATCCAAATAACTTGCCAAACCAGAGGCGCATTATGGCACATTATGAACCCAAATCCAGGCCAAGCCCACATGATTTATCAGGCCCTTTCTATTCCATCACCTGACGGGATGGAAGCTTCGACATCATATGTGGGATTTCAGCAGCAGCCACCCATTTTACCAACTCCAAATGAAAACCAGGTAGGACTAAATTTTGTAACAACCCATAGTGGCAATGCAACACATGACCCACCTTATCCAAGCCACTTTCAGCCTGGTAGTAACCCAAGCCTTAGGATAGTTATCCAGGACACCCCTGTCCTAGATCAAGAACCTGGATCTGTTCTAGAGGAACCATCCAAGGTTCCATTTCCCGAGGCCTTGACCAAGGGAAAGAGGACAAACAAACCCAAGGCTCATGAGGAAGACCTGGTCAAGCTCTTTGAATAGGTCCATATAAACATCCCCATGATGGAAGCAATCCACCATGCACCGACTTACAGACGATTTCTGAAAGATGTGTGTACACCCAAGCATAAGCCGTGAATGAAAAGTGGGAGTTCGATCGTATTGTTAGAGCAAGCCAGCTCTGTAATTTTGAGCAAACTCCCACCTAAAGCAAAAGACCCAGGTACTCCCCTGATTTCTTGTACCATTGGTGGTACCCGATTTAACAGAGCTTTATTAGATTTAGGTGCCTCCATAAACCTAATACCTACATCCCTCCTTGACCACCTTGAGAAATCTGAGCTTAAACCGACAGAGGTGACATTGCAGTTGGCTGACCAATCTATTAAGTCACCGAAAGGTGTTCTTGAGGATGTCATTATTAGGGTACGGGATTTCTCTTTCCCAGTGGATTTTGTAGTCTTGGACATCGATGCTCTAGAAAAATCAAGGGATACACCAATTATACTAGGGAGATCCTTTCTGGCCACTGCTAGGTCTAATATAAATCGTGAGGAAGGCCAAATTGAACTAAAATTTGGGAACCAAACACTAAAGATTGACATCTATAAGTCCCAAGAAGTGATTAATTGTAGTGTTATAGAACAAATATGTGATATCAAGGCTATGGTTGATGAACCGTATATTGAGGACAACTTGATTACTTCTAATCAACCACAAGAGGATCGAAACTCGCAATCAGAGGAGTCCAAACCTGAGCCTGATACACCCATAACTCCTTCCCTTGTTCTTGGCACACACCCCGAATCGCCCGCTGCTACTGATAACCCTGTTCTGAACTCAAGCCTCTTCCTGACCATCTAAAGTACGTCTTTTTGGGTTCCAATCAGACATTTGCTATGATTATCAACTCTAGACTCACACCTAACCAGGAATCCCGTCTGAATACTGTTCTCCAACAACATTGTAGAGCCATTGGATGGACTCGCAATGATTTGACTGGTATCAGCCCCTCTTACTGCACACACCAAATTTACACCGAAGAGGGCACACGACCTTCCCATGAAATGTAGAGACGTCTGAATCCTAATCTGCAGGAGGTTGTGAAAAAGGAGATCAACAAGTCGTTAGATGCAGAGATCATCTACTCGATCTCCGATAGTCAGTGGGTGAGTCTAATCCAAGTTGTGCCAAAGAATGCAGGACTTGCCGTGATCATGACTGAAATCGGAGAAATCATACTGACCCATGTGACGAACTTGTGGAGAGTTTGCATTGATTACAGAAGACTCAATTCCTCCACGAAGAAGGATCATTTCCCACCACCGCTTATTGATAAGATCCTTGAGAAACTAATGGGAAATAGGTTCTACTTTTTGGATGGGTATTCTAGCTATAACTAGGTGGCAATCCATCCTGAGGACCAAGAAAAGACCACTTTAACTTGCACCTTCGGGACGTACGCGTTCCAAAGGATGTCGTTCAATCTCTGCAATGCACCCACTACTTTTCAGCGATGCATGCTTAGAATGTTCTCAGATATGGTAGGTGATTACCTGAAGTCTTCATGGATGACTTTTCACTATTCAGAAAATTATTTGACGATTGCCTCCAGCACTTGGTCCAAATCCTTAGGCAATGCATTGATGTGAATCTGGTTCTTTCTTAGGAAAAGAGCCATTTCATGGTGCCTGAAGGAATTTTCTTGGGACATCCCATATCAGATAAAGGCATCCAGGTCGATCGAGCCATGGTGAACTTTATTTCCAAACTCCCTATGCCTAGCTCGATCAAGGACATCTGATCTTTTATGGGGAACATCGATTTTACCATCAATTCATTCCTGATTTCTCAAAGATCGTGCACCCCCTAACCACTTTGCTTTCTAAGGATGTACCTTTCAAAATCTCCAAGGAATGCACTCAACCATTTGAAATCCTCCATGATCAAGTTACCCAAGGCCCGATCCTACAGTCCCCAGATTGGTCTCAACCCTTTGGGATCATGTGCGATGCATATTATTTCACTGTAGGAGCGGTGCTTGGTCAGAAAATTGACAGGAAACTCGTGGTCATCTACTATGCTAGCAAGACACTTGATGAGGCTTAGCATAACTACATAGTTATGGATAAAGAGCTGCTAGCCATAGTATTTGCCCAGGAAAAATTTAGATCTTATCTTCTGGGTTCCCACATTATCATTTACTCAGATCACACTTCTATGAAGCATCTCCTTGCGAAGAAGGACACAAAACCTAGATTAATCTACTGGATCTTACTGTTGGAAGAATTTGACCTCGAGATTCGTGACAAAATGGGTAAAAAGAATGTGGTAGCTGATCACTTGTCCTGCCTTCCTTCTAAAATCATCAACCCTTCTGGACACATCAAGGAACATTTTCCTTATGAGTACCTCCTGACTATCAATACAGGGCTTCCATGGTTTGCTGATATAGTAAACTACTTGGCATCACATCAGATCCCATCCGATTGGCTGAAGGCCAAGAAGGACAAATTGCTTTCCAATGCCAAGTATTACTTCTAGGAAGACTCGTATCTTTTCTGCATCGGTGCTGTTCATATCATTCGATGATGTGTTGCAAAAGTGGAAATTTAGGACATATTGTCCTTCTGCCATGACCAGGCAAGCGGTGGACATTTCTCAGGACATAAAATCGCAATGAAAGTCCTCTAGTGTGGCTTTTATTGGCCCATGATTTTCAAAAATGCATACAATCGCCGTAGGGCATGAACTCGTTGCCAGACCTTAGGCAACATGAGCCATCGTGATATGATGCTCTTACAGTCGATTCTTGTATGCGAAATATTTGACGTATGGGGGATTGATTTTATGGGACCCTTCCCTATTTCGGATGGCTTCGAGTACATTGTACTTTCTATTGACTACGTGTCCAAATGGATTGAAACCATTCCGACCCAAACCAATGATCATAAGGTGGTTATCAAATTCATCCATCAAAACATCATTTCACGGTTCGGGATTCCACGTGCTATAATCACTGATGGAGGGACCCATTTAACTAACGCTCTACTCAGGTCACTGATGATCAAATATGGGGTGTCACCCCGAATCTCTACTCCTTACCACCCCCAAACTAATGGTCTAGCTGAGCTATTAAATCGGGAGATCATGAAAATCCTCCAGGTTACAGTTTGACCTATCAAGAAGGACTGGTCACCCTGACTTCTGGAAGCTTTGTGGGCTTTTAGGATAGCCCACAAAACCTAATTTGGTATGTCTACCTTTAGATTGGTGTACGGGAAGGCATGTCACCTCCCCATTGAATTGCAGTACAGAATTGCAACCTAGATCTTTCTAAGGCAGAAACCCACAGAAAGCTTCAAATGAGCAAGATCGATGAATTACGCCACGTCGCGTATGAGAACTCGCAAATTTACAAATAGTGGGTTAAGGCCTTTCACGACAAGGACATATCCAGAAAGATCTTCCTTCCTGGTCAAAAAGTCCTACTCTTCGATGCCAAGCTTAAACTGTTCCCACGAAAACTATGATCAAAATGGATCGGAACTTACCTCGTCTGACGAATCTTTGGAAATGGAGCCATCGAGATTAGTCCACTCAGCCATGATTTAGAACCTTACATCATGAATGGTCAGAGACTCAAACTGTTCATTGACTTGACTGATACAAATTTGGCTGAGATATCTTTTACCCTCTATTCTCCCTGAGCTCATTGCGCCCAGTAGATGGCGTAAAACTCAGTGCTTAACAGGAGGCAACCTGTCATTTTTGAAAAACCTGAAACCTTTCTTGATATTCCTATGCTGAATTAATATTGCACTTTATGATTCATCCATTAGAACATCCGACCCCACCTCAAGTACCCGTACTTGAGTTTTGAAATCATTCGCAACAGTCACCTCGACCCGTTTGCCTACCCAAAACCTATTCTAATGAATGATCTAAGGTGAACTCAAACCCACCTAATTTACATTGGGGACATTGCAAATCTAGGCATGGGGGTGTATGAAAGTGCAAAACACTGTGAAAACTCATCTCACAAGAAAAGGTTTCAACAAAAAAATCACATATCACAAAAACACCAAAAAGGTGAAAAAATTCATGAAAAAGAACAAAAAAATTTTGAGGGGAGAGAAAATTTTGAAGCCATACTAAATCATGAGGAGAAAAAAGGGAACAGTGAACAATGTCAGAAAAGGAGTACAAAATGAAAAGAAAAAAAAAGAGATAGTCATTAGTAAGAAATTATGAGATTAACTAAGTTCTAGACCATATCAAGAAAAAGAAAATGAATGGGAAAATGTGCTAATGAGACACAAAAGTGATTAGTAGGAATGCTGATCTTAGGCCTCTTGGGATAGACTCTTAGGCTTAAAAATTCAAGTATCTGCTAAGATATGGATAGTCCTCAAGAGGTTGGGGAAAATGCAAAGCTTTAGTATTAGGTTTAAGGCTTACGGAGTTTTCAGCCTTGTTAACTAACCTCTAATTTGCGAGACTCGGTAACCTAAGCACCCCAATCCACACACAGTTTGGCTCAGTGTGCATAATTATCAAAATCACGCAAAAGTGTTTAAGCGTTCTGAAAAAGTCACCTAGATTAGGAGCGGCCGATCAACACAAGTTGATTTAGATGAGTTCCTAGTGCGGAGAGGCAAGAAATTCCCCTCGAAGATGTGCAATAACATATCGTCTCCTCGATGCTTGTCTCCTAGGATATTTACATATCCACTGAGGGCACGTAAGCACCTTGTGCTGGTTCATATGCCATGGGCGGCATTGTCATGAAATGTCGATTGCCAGGGTCTGGATTTACCTATAGAACACCATGGGTGGGATTATCTCAAAATCTCGAAAGCTAGGGTTCTGGGGTTGCCATGGGTGGTGCTATCATGAAGCATGGATTGCTAGGGACCCTTCGAGGATTGATGATGGGGATGAGAAATCCGATACAGAATGTGTTGAGAAGCCAATCTGAAGCTAGAAATAAAAAGAAAAGAGTGAGAACCCTCCAAACAAAGAAAATCCTCTGTCTCTCTCTTACAAAAATGCACTGCAAACTGAACCGAAGCTAAACTATGTTGCAAGCACAGGTGCCTTAACCGCGGAGTCCAACGAAACTTAGCATAGTTCCTGTGGGCCTTAAAATCCTTCGCGAAGGACTGAGGATAGAGCTAGTCAGGTTTAGATCCTAGTTGGTACTTGAGTACCTCTAGGCCTACTATCGACATCCCAACCTAATCAAAAAGAAAAGAAAACACTCAAAATAACCTCTGAACATCAAGGAACTCATGGTTTAGAACATAAGCTAAGACCTTAAAATTTTTCTAAGGGACTAGCAAATGCTTGGCATGGGGGTATGATGGGAACGCCATCATGAGCCCTTACTAGCTCATTTTGACCCATAAAAGAGAACAAAAGCTCCTACATAACCATTTAGAGGTCCTAATTCATTGAATAACTATTCTAAGATAAAAGTAAAAAATAAGGGGTAAAATAGCAATTTTACCATTGCAGTACAACAATGGGGTTTCTCATGGGCTAAACACAGGTCTAGTGGTCTTAAAATGATAAAAAGTGGGTTGGTTCAAATAGAAAAGGGTTCATGTGAACTCTGGGAATTAAATGACTTCTTGTAACCCTAAACTAGACCCACTTGATTGAACAAGGTTTTGGTCAGGATAAAATCCACCTAAACCCTCTAAAAATCTTGGAAAAATATTATCTAGGGTTTAGAACCTTCAATTTGGCCCTTGGAACCTATTTTGACCGAGAATGGGGTCTGTGATAATTATTTATCCTAAATTGGGTTTTCACATAAATTGCCTAGGCAAACGTGGTCAAACCCAAAATCCAACTGCACCATTGGATTCCTTAGGTCCAAATTAGGTTTGTACCAAAATTTGGACCAAAGGGCGAAGTTCATCTTGACCCACTTTGTAAATAGGTCCAACCCAATTGCATTTCTACCCCTATCATTTGAACACCTCTGCAGAAACCCCCCTAGCTTTGTCTTCATTCTTTGCAATTAGGTCCCTCCACCAATATAGCTGAGGGAATCCTACTCCAGTGAAATTTCATGGGTAAGATCTCCTTGATCTCTCAGAGAATCCCCTTCAAAATTGAAAGGGAGATTCTTTAAGAAATATCCTCCAGTATGAACATAATTTGAGGCACTATTTGGTACCCCAACTCTCATGCGAATGCATGAGAGATTCAGGTCTCCCTCAACTTGCCATCTCCGTTGAGCTTGCTGTGCTTGGAAGCTTGGATTCCAAGCACAAATCCATCCTCTAGGGCCTATATAAGCATACCCAAATCACCCCACATCTCCCAAGCTTTACATTGGACAAAAAATCCCTCTAATTCGTCTCTTCCCCCTCTGGCCAGTGGCTTAGCAAGCTCCAACAACTTACCTCTCTTTCCCTTCTCGCCTAGCCACAATACCAGTAAGAGGTTTCTCTTCCTCTTGCTTGTCTACATTGCACCGCACCCGCCGATGCCTCTACAACCCCTTCGAACTCGCCGTTCTCGCCCCACTGAGCGCTTCGTCTCTGGCGACAACAATACGAGCTAACCACCATCCCTGCCTCCCCCTTCATCTCTTTATGCCAAAATAAGTTCCCTTTTCCCTTCTAATCCTTTTTCCCTCCATATCTCTCAAAAACACCCTTCGACGCACTCCACCACCATCACACCTTCCAACTCCAGCCAGACCTCTGGCGAGGCATCCCCGTCGCTCCGCACCTCAATTCGCCTCGCCAACCATCCCATAAGCCCGACAACACTTCACTGAACATAAACCCTCACTCCATACATGCTATCACTCACCCACATGGGCCCTTGAACACACCCACTCATACGCACACACGGTGCCCTAGGCATGCACACTCTGGTTGCCCCATGCCACACAGACCCCGGCTGTACACTCGCCGTGCCTCAGCGAAGCCTCTTGAGCATTCTGACATGGCTGCGAGGCCATTTTCGTGATAGTAGGTTTGGAGGATCGCTACCATTGACGACAGTAAGGAGCTTGCTTGCGAGCTCTCTCCAGGTCTGCTCATTCGAGGCCAACAGTCCCAAGTTGTGCGGACTTCTCTCGCGCACAGCTCCGGGCAGCCAATTGGCACTGAAGGTTGAAGCATCAGTTGCAATCAGGCGAAGTTCCCTACTGTGGACACACGTGAAGGGAGGTGGGAAGATAGTCCCACCTCGGAAACTCTTGACCGCCCACAGCTGAATAAATTACAAAAGTGCATAGGATTTATCGCCTCCTAACCATGGGGAGAGGTCCCACCCACCTTCTCCTTCCTCGTTCGTGACCCGATCTCTGCGGACCTGGCGTGACACGTATACCCAACCCAATACACCTCTCCCACCACCGCACGTCGGTAGGCTTCGTCCCGGGCGCGTACCTGATCAGATTACCAGAAAAAGTGGCTTTGGGAGAGCGAACATAAGAGTGAAAGTGGAGAAGAGAGCGCATGCGGGAGGGGTAGGTTTTGCTCTTACTGGGAAATGAGAAGAAGAGGAAGCCAAGGAAGGAGAAGGTGAAGGCCAAAGAGGAAGAAGCTAAAGCCAGAGGAAGCTAACAAAGGAGAAGATAAGGCCAAAGAAGAAAGAGTTGAAGAGGCAGGAGCTGAGGAGAAGAAAGAGAAGGAAGGATTGAAGGTAGAGGAAGGGAAGGAGCTGCCAAAGAAAGAAAGAGTAGGAAGGAGAAGATGAAGGAAGAAGAAGGCATAAGCTAGAGATAGAGAAGAAGGCAGAGAAAGGCTAAGGCATGAGAACAAAGGGAATGAAAGAGAAGGAAGGGGAAGAAGCCGAAGGAAGAAGAAGACTAGAGCCAGAATAGAGAAGAGAAGAAGGAAGAAAAGCACTGCACTGTAGCAGCTATAGTTTAAGATGTTTGATTTGCCCAATTTTTGTTCTTGTCTTTATACATTGATTTCTTTAATACCTTCTGCGCTTACATTTTTTGCACTATAACTCTAGTTTCTATTGCACATTATATTAAATTTATCAAACTGTGCTCTTGATTTCTAAACCCTAGTTTGCTCCCTGTATTCGACCTTAGACTTAAAACTTTGAGTAATAAAATCTATTTGTTTTCAAAGAGATTTTGACTAACAACACTTTATTTTAAAACCAGATTTCGCCTTGCAAACACCTTGTATAATGCTGATCACCCTCTATGCATTTATGAAGAACAAACAGTTGAATTGGAACCATTTGATTCTTTATCTTATGTGTGAACCTCCCAGCAACTCCTTCCAGTTTGGGACACTTTTATCCCATATCTTTCTTCATTTCAGTGTACCCATGGACATTAATCATAAACAGTTTATCACTTGTGTCTCCATTTTTACAAACTCACTTATGCAAAGATGGAGCAAGCACAAGGAGCTCGCAATGAGGGTGCACCACAGGAGTAGCAGTAGTAGTAGACCACAGTACCTTCTTGTTCCCGCCTTATGAGCACTTCACTGTGACATGTCCATTTCCAGTGATACCTTCACCCTCTTTCTACAATCAGGACTGGATCCTATTTATTTGACAGATTTCAGGTAGGGACTTTATCACTATTTGCGATGTGACCAGTGGTATTTCTTTGATGATGCATAGGCAATGAGAGATAGACATGGTTACGATGAGGCACGTGCATCAGGTATCAGATTACTTGAATGCTCAGAGTTAGCTTTTGGATAGACTTAGAGAGTCTGTTCGTAGCATTCAACAGCAGCTTCACCGACCTCCTCAACCTTGTTGTTCGACTACCATGCCTTCTATAGCACCTCCACCACCTCCTCCTCCTACTTCATCAGCTTCACCAGTTGCAGCACTAGCTGACCAACAAATTACTCCTTCTCGCAGGACATCTAGGCATTCGACACAACAATCATCAGCTCAGCGACATCTTTGCCTTGGTCATCCTGCATCTTATGAGAGATCAGACTCACTTGATCTTGAGCTAGATAAAGATCTTCAGAGCACCATGGATACATTTATGGCATCTCTAGATGATTAGTTGTTATATTTGCTTTCACTTTTTTTATGGCATGTATCAGTTTATTCTAGATTCGGTTCTATGTTATCTTTTCTAATCATTTTATTATGAAGATTGCAAGAATATTTTCTCCTTCAGTTATATTAATAGCTCTCTGAATGTATGTTATTATATTGATTCTTATATTACTTGTTTAAGGGGGAGTTAATTATGAAATAATCAGCAGCACGTTTACTTTTTGCTGAAACAAAAAGGGGGAGATATTATGAAAAGTTATTTTCAAATTCATAACTATAATTTTGTTGTCATCAAAAAGGGGTAGAAAGTAAGAACCTTTATTTTCATACCCCAAAATTATGTTTATTACTAAGATTGACATTTCAGGACTATCTTGGATTGAAGCCACTGTTCGAGACACAAGTTCAGATAGTTGTTGATGTGCATCTTTTTCATTTATTTGAGTCGAGGACTTTATTGTAAGGAATCTCAAATAAAACTCAAAAATGATTTTTTCTCGTATCTTTTCAAAACCAAATTTTAGGGTTATTTGATCGACCAAACTTATTAATTAATCAACCAACCTACTTATTTGACTGATAAAATCAATCCATTTTAGGAAGTTGAGCAAAATCTTCTTAATCAATCAACCAAGCTAATTGATCGATCAATCAGTGATTGACCAACATTCTTAATTGATCGAGTAATTTTATTTCCTATATAGGCAAAACTTTTTGTATAAATAGAGGTTGCACGCAGCCCATTCCTTGACAACTTTTTAATAGAAACACCATTCAAAAATAGAGCTTCTTGTGCCTATTGCAAAAGGCTTTCACGCCCCTTTCTTCATGTTCTTCGAAAGCATGATGCCTTGAACCTTTACGACAAATTAGTTTGATCATTCATTTAGGTTCCATAGAATTCATTTTCTTGTAATATTATTTTGCTATTTTGATTTGCGGATTCCAATCCTATTTGGAAGATCCATGGTTGTTGTTTTTGCTTCTCTTCAGGATAAAAGAGAAGGGTTTGTAAGAAGTTGTGCCACCCTCATTCAAGTGGTGCGAATAGTGGATTGACTAGCTTGTACTAGTCAGAAAAATCCTAAGCTGGGGGGCTTAGGTAGTGGTTTTTACTCGAATTGGGTTTCCAATATAAATCAGGTGTACTCTGTGCATGAATCTTTGTTGGTTTATTTTTTAATCTAATTTATATTTTCAAAGCAATACTATTCATCCCTCCCCTCTATTATTTAGTTGCAATCCGCAGGATATTCATCAACCCTCATTAAAGTCCCCTCAAATCGGAGGGCGGGTTGATAAGTCGTATACTTATCACCCCAATTTATTGATCAATTTAACATAGAATTACTTGGTGAGGACTCAAGACTAAATCAACATTCGAGTGGACACCCAGGTTAATTAATCCCAAAGACCTAAGGAGTCTAAGTGTTTTGGTACTCTCATATCATTTCCTAAAGTTAATAATGCCTAATGCCTAAGTTCTCTTCTCCTAATTTTTTTTTCTTATTTTTTTTATTTTCATTTTTTTTAAGAAACTAAAAGAAACTCTATGGAGTTAACAAAATGATTTTAGGAATTAATTATCTACCCCCCCACGCCAAAATAATGTAATGTCGTCATTGTAAAAATAAAGATATGAAAAGGGTGGAGTTGATAGAATATCACCTAAATTTTGTGATAACTCGGTCAGCTTTGCAAAGAGAAGAGAGTATGCACACATGCTAGGTTTAATTCCTTTTGCTAGGCATAATATACATACATGGAAGAAATTGAGAATTCACAAGTGTAGGTCAGAATCAAAATCAAATGATTAATCCTCAAACCCGCCAGCAAAAGATGTCCACGGACGTGGACTAAGTTGCGGTGTAGACCCATGCCCTAGGATCGAGTGGTTCTAAGGTTTTAGATGAAAATCACCTAGAACATAAGATTATTGTGCTTGCAGGGCTCGGCCTGCAGTTTGGTGGTGTGCAACCCAAGACTAAACTGTCAGACAACGAATTGATCTAATTCATTAAAATCGAGTATCCACTTATAGTTCAGCTCCAGAAGATAGTCAATTATTCTAAGCTTCGGTCAAGCGTGAAAGATATCGTAAGGGTCCTTATTGAAGGTAGGTGGTTTCAGGCCAACAGGAACCCTTATATCCAAAATCAGATTTCCCTCAAAAGTAGCTTCCCAGATTTCACTTCCATAATGCTAACCTATAAAATCAATGTTCCTGGGACCTCCAAATCATTGTACAACCCATCTAAACTACCCAAGTCCAACAATTGTGATTTAATCAGGATTGACTTGGGTTTAGTGGTCTCAAAAATATCATCATTCAATTCTTTAGGGTGTGGTTGAGGAATGGGCTACTGATTAAATCATTAGGACTCGAATCATCCAAGTTAGCCCCAACATGATCACACTCTTCAGTGATTGGGCTATCAAATGGTTCATAAGATTCCTAAAGCCCATTTGTCTCACTAAAATCATCTTCCTTACGCTTAAGTGAGACTTCACTAAGGGATTCTTCACCCTTAGAGTCAAACAATTCATGATCCTCATTTATATATGTCTCAAAATTATGTCATTTTATGGTCCATGGAGAGATATTTTTAGTCTTTCCTTGGCTCGAGGATCTCTGGTGAAGTAATCAGTTCATCCTCAATGGGCTGCTCTAGCCCAACCTGGTCATCCCTAGTCTCAGAATATGCATCCCTCCTATCAGGCACCTAAGTAGGTTTAGACATTGGATCTCCAGAAGGGGGTTCTTCTTGAGAATCATCCCAAGATTGGACTACAGCAACCACAAATTTCATCCTCAACCTCGATAATTTCCCAAGTAGAAACTCACCCAGTTCCCTATCCCTAACATTTTGGAGAAAATCCAATAAAGAGTTATTCAACTCATCAATCATCTTTATCATAGGCTCTAATGCTTCAGTTCAAGGTGTTGGTTGTGGTTGTAAAGATTGTATGGTGTTCCTCAAGTTAGCCAACACCTTGTCGTGGTCTTGGTTCGCTTGAATCAAATGGTTCGGTTCAGGGTTGGTTGGGTTTGGGTTCATTCTATGGGAGTCAAGATATTGAGGTTCTCGAGTTCCTCTCTGATAGTAGGTCATCTCGGGTTGTTCAAGGAATGGTGGTGACCTATATTAAGTGGAATACTGGGGAGGGTAGGTGTTATAGTCAACATATCCTTCTTGATTGTAGACTGGGTTAGGTTGACCATCAAAGGCTAGAGATCTATAATTATTGTAGCTTTGGGAAGGATTGTAATCATAGTCTTGTTCTCCAAGGTTAGGCCCTGGACACTGTGGTCCAGATTCATATCCCCAATCAAAGTTATCCCAGCTAGGAGTTGGTAGTCATAAGTCTAGTCGAGATAGTAATCATCTTGGGGGTAAGTGTTGGTAGGAGGGCAGGATGGGAAATGCGTGTAAGATGTGGAAGGATACAAGGTAAAATAAAAAGGAAATCTAAAGAGAGAAAGGAGCCCTGCAATACAAGCAATCAACCCTGTCCTTAAGTGGGTTAGCCTGAAGACCTACTGACTCCTAGCACCTATTTTGAGATTATAACTGATTTGGTCTACTTTTATCTGATCAATCCAACTAGTTAGAAGAAGGGGCTGGGGAGAAGGTTCTTCCTTTGGCTTGTGCCTTCGGTTCTTAGTGTACCCCCCAGCTGCGGTCGTTTGATGCTACTCCTCTAGCTAGACATCAGATGGACTAGTAGAAGCAGATTAATCAAAAAAAATCTCAGTCTGAGCCCCGAAGAGTGAATCAATCCTTAAGGACAATGTCTACTTAGTTTTAATTAGGCTTGGGATGATTGTCCTCTTTGAATGTGATGGGCCCTTTAGATAGGTTGTGCCCTTAATGATCAATTCAAATGTGTGTGTGTGTGCACAACCTGGGTTTGGAAAAAAGGTTATTTGATGGTGTGTCTTTTAGGGTTTAACCTTGTTTAGTAGCTTTTAGGGTTTAATCTTAGGTGTATTAAATCAAGTTCAAGAGAACACTACAAGTTTTGAAAGCATTGGTGATGATATATTCATTTAGAAATCAAAAAAAATAATGTGGAGTGCCTGGCTCCTCCCTAAAGATTAACCCTAAGTGGCAAGCTATTGATGAATGACTTTTATCTTCAGTGGTACGGCCCAAGAAGCTCAATCAATTGGCCTATTGCACCACTTAGTTAGGGCAACAGATGTTTAACCTATTCAGATTTCTACTCACTTATGTTTATTGGGTTGAAGTGTACTAGGTCCATAGGTCATATCGCGGTTAAGTGGTAGAATCAAAGTGATTATGCGGCTTAGGATGAGAATTTATGGGTGTTAAGTGTGTCTCTTTTAATTAAATCCCACAAGAGAAGACTATATTTTTTTATTTTTTTAATATTTGTTGGTTGGTAATGTGAAGTGACAACCAAGCAATAAAATTTATCCTATGTTTTATGCAAGCACCTAAGTTGATTTGAGTTTGAGTTGTTAGGTTATGTAACAGAAATCTAGTGGGTGGGTGGGGGGAATAACTTACAAATGTCTATACCCACACTTTACTCCAATCTACTGCCCTCGGCCCCTCTATCGGGTTCCTACAATATAATAAATCAAAGAAGAAAGATAGGTTAGAAAAAACTATAATTAATGCTGGAAAATGCAAGAAAAAACCAAAGAGTGTTGCCTCCTCGACAATAGTGCCAAAATGATGTGGTGGATTTTGCATGTGGAAAGGTTCAGGTTTGGAAAACCCGTCGTCGTAGTTCAATTCAAGAGAAAATTTATAACTGAAACTAAAAAAGTGAGTCTCTAGTCAAACATGGGGAGGCAAACGTTTGGTTCGGAAAGATACGCATTTTGTCTTCATTTGTTTTTGTCATTTTTGTCTTTTCTATTTTTTTCGGTATTTTTAATAGGGCAAGAGATCAGGTAGATGAAATCTTGCTAATCTACTTGCAAAATAAAAAGAGAGCGGCAGAGAGACAGAAACAATCATGTATTTTTATAATGAAGCTTTTATTACAACTAGGAAAGTAGGAAGACTATACTACAAAAGCAATAAAGATAGAGATAGGTGAGAGAAATCCCCCTCGACGGTTGCTTGGAGGACAACTTGCTCTAACGTTGCCTAGACGAAGGTGGTGAGGAGCAGGACAAATGAGGACTGAGCTAGAGGACGGAGGGTGGGGTAGGACGATGTCATGGTGAGGATCTTCCTACTAGAGGTGAGAAGATGGCCACGGGATGCTCCACTAAGGGTCATGAGAGGCATGAACAAATGTTTGTTTTCTACTATAGAGGAGCATCCTAAGCTTGGGAAAAGCTCTCTCTAGAGCATTGGAGGTGGTGAGAGGAAGAAAGGAAGAGATCAAGAAAAATGGGAGGGGTAGGGGTGCTTTTATAGTGGAGGAAAGAATCAAATTCGTATATAGGACATTTAGCGATGGTCATAAAAGTAGCTAAAGACAGGCCACACACCCACCCGTTGCTGGACAAGCAAGCATTCTGCCTACCCATGTCACACGCCTCACCTCGCACGCTGCTACCGCTGCCTCCACGTGCACCATTGCGCACCCGCTACGCTGCTATGCGTGCATGCCTCCGCACGCGCCACGCGCCCGTGCTGCTATGTGCGTGCGGTGGCACGTGCGTGCGCATGGGCGGCTAGGTTCACCATGGACGACCCAGATCATGCCAAGTGGTGTGATCTAGGTCGTCCATCTTCTTTCCATTTTAGGGGCTACAATAGAGGTTGGATTGAGTCAATTTCCACACCGTTGGGCTTCGATCGTCGACCCGATTCCATCCGTGCAGTCGGATTTCTCATTTGAAGCTTCGAGTTACGTCACCTAGTCCCTTGGCCTATTGATCTTCCTTGGACTACATATGGTGCTACGGGACTATGATCAAGGCGATTTCAGAGGCATTGGACTCCGATCATCGTCTTGATTGGATCCATTTGGTCGGATCGTCAATCCAAGGATTCAAAATAAATCTTCTTCACTCCTGACCACAAAAAGGGCACAATTAACCTAAAATATACACAACTAATCTAAATGCAGAATGATTCATGCTATCTAATATTTATAATATGGAATGCAAATCTAAGCCTACGAACAAGCATAAATAGGCATTTTAACCTAAATGGATGTGTCTACATCACATACCACCCTAGAAGGTTCATTAGCTACCCAATTTCTGATAGAACCGCCAATGAGTGAGTTAGTGCAAAACGTGTGTAGATGAGTAGACTAAAAGTCCTCCCAAATCAGAGGGTGGGTTGATAAGCCATATCTTATCACCCTACTTTATTAACTATATTAATATACATTAAGGTGGAGAGAATTAGAGACCATGTCTACATTTTAGTTGACACCTGGACTGATTAAGTCCGAAGACCTTAAGGGTCTAATCGATTACGTCTCTAACGTGTCGTTTCCTAGAGTCGACAAGCTTATAGTACCTGAGTTTTCTTTTCCTATTTTTATTATTGTATAGGTATATTTTTGAATAAAAAGAAACAAAATTTGTTCATGCTGATAATTTATACTCAGATCCTGAGAATTACCACCTCCCCATGCCAAACTGGACAAGGTCCTCATTGGAAAAACAAATGTATGCAAGGGAGTAGGGAAAGAAATCACCTGAGTTGCCATCGTGAATCCGATCAGCTTGAAACCTCTGGGTTGCCTCCCAGGAAGCACTGAGTTTTGTGCCTTTAGTTGGGCATAGTGCACAAACAAGAATAGTCTGGGTAAAGATGGTGAAAATAAAATCAACCTGACCCAGAGTCTGAAGTCCGTTGATGTGAACTTGGTTGTGGTGAAGTTCCATCCCTAAGGGATGGGAACTCTGCAAATTGTGAAACATTGATGCCCGTGTCTATTCCTCTCCTAATTTTCGGCCATGTAGAGAAGTTGATTTGGATGAGTGCAACCCAAATCTAACATGTCGGACACTAAAGATGTAGGCTTTGTAATAAGCTTGTGTCCCTTTAAGGTTGTAATCCATCAAAGTTACATCGATTCTAGTTAATTCAGGTTGCATGATTTCAATTCTGATAAGGAATGTAACAAAATCAAGAGTTTGACAATGAGCCCTATGATCAAGCATGAAATCTCTCTCCAAAGAAAAATCCATCCCTTCTTCAACTCGGGTTTCCTTTCTTATTCCCTCCAATTCCTTGACCCCTAGAATATTATCTTCAACCTCTTTCATATCAGACTCAATTTTCGAGGTTGCATTAGAGGTAGGGCTAATTTCATTCTCTTGCTCAGATTCTTTCCCTTGGCCCTCCTCTAAACATGTGATTGGGGTGTCAAATGATTTGAAATCGATTATTTTGGAATTGTAATCGCACTCCTCATCTTCAATTTTGGATGTCTCTTCAACCAAATCACTTTCGTTGGAATGATTAGACTTGGATTCCAAGACATCATCCCCCAAATTCCTAGTTTCCTCCTGATGTTTGTCCTCAACTCTCCCTAAATCATCTTATGAGGAATCCTTAATGGCATTTTCTATTGAGTTGTCTAACTCCTAGGGAATATCAATGGTTGATTGAACCAATTTTGTGTAAATAGGTGTTGTCCAATCGATCACTGCAGGGCCTTGGTTCATGAATTCCGTAAACAGAGTTGCTTGCAATAGTTTTCTTTGGCCCTCTTCCTCCAGTTGTTGGAACAAATCAATTATGGCTTGTTGCCCCTCAATCAATTCTTTATGCCCCTTAATCCTATTTTAGAGGTTGAAATTTTTGATGTTTGGGGCATCGACTTCAATGGACCATTCATCAGCTCTATTGGGTATCTATATATACCAGTCTCGGTCAACTATGATTCCAAGTGGATAGAAGCAATACCCACCTGCACTAGTGATCACCATATGGTTGTCGAATTTCTTAAGAAAAATATTTTCTCAGGATTCGGCAGACCAAAAGCCATTATCGGTGACGGCGGTTCACATTTCACTCACTCACAATTCCGTCACCTTCTTTATAAATATGGGGTTAATCATAAAATTTCCACACCTTATCACCCCCAAACAAATGGCTAGGCTGAAGTTTCTAATTGGGAAATTAAAAATATTTTACAAAAGACGATGAGGCCCGACTGTAATGATTGGTCCACCAAATTGGACAACTCTTTATGGGCCTACCGTACCGCTTTTAAAACTCCTCTCGGCATGTCTCCCTTCCATCTGACTTTTGGGAAGGCATGCCATCTCCTGGTAGAACTAGAACATAGGGCTTTTTGGGTAATAAAACAACTAAACATGGATTTATCTGATGCCGGTATCCATAGAAAACATCAATTAACTTAATTGCAAAAATTATGTAATTTTTCCTACGAAAGCACGAGGATTTATAAATATCGAACAAAGAAATTTCATCATAAATACAGTATTCGAAAACACTTTGACGTTAATCAATGCATTTGGCTTTTTGATGCTCCATTATGTCTTTCTCCTGGCAAATTAAAATCTAAATGGACCGGCACCTTTATTGTCCATAAAACTTATCCATAGGCGTTGTTGATCTATTTGATCCTAAAACTAACATGACATTTCATGTCCATGGCCAACGTTTAAAGCCCTATTTTGATCGTACACCGAATCTTCCGTCTGTATCTTTCAATTTCACTAAGCCAGCCACCTTTGATCTCCAGTGCACACTACGCCCGGCAGAATGGCGTAAAAGATAGCACTGGTTGGGAGGTAACACATCATTTTTCCTGCTTTACTTTTTTCTTCTTTTTCTAGGTTTTGACAATTCTAAACCCGACCATTCTTCATTTAAGGTGATCCCTTTTTCCTCCTAATGCATGAGGACATTGCATATCTTAAGCATGGGAGTGTTTTTAAAATTTGACGATCGATTTAGGATTTTCAAAACCTAAAAATATGCATTTTTCTTTAGTTATTTTACTTTCCTACTTGCATACCCAGAAAGATAAAAATGTTAAAAACTTTTTGAGGAAAAATTTTGAAATTGGTACTAAGGTCGAAAAATTCACTGTTGGTACAACGGTATTTAATCTTTAACAAACTAGGGATAAGGATGTGGATCTGATCATTAGAATTTTAGGAACTATTTTTAGACTAGATCAGATATCCTTCTCTAAAATTCCACCTAAACTGATGATAGTTCAGGTGACTTGATCCTCTTTCGTAATATGGAAAGTATCTAACCTAGTTTCTAATTCAAAAACTTGCATTTCTTGAGGAACTTCTTGTGTCAATTTTCACACAAGCCAACGTTTAAAAACAACTAAAAATTTGAAAAGCTCCCATGTTTGGACTTAGTAAAAGACTGAAGCAGATCATTTGTTTGAGTTCCCACCGCCAAGAAGGAGTGAAAAGCCTCCTTTGAGGACACAATGTCAACATGTTGCTGCATCGGCATTGCTCCATATCTGTATTTCATATCTTTAGAGGGAGCATTAAGGCACATTTTAGCAGCTCAAGTGTCTTGGACGGTGCTTTACCTATAGTGTCGGAGCAAGAGCTTTAGTTTGCTTGGAGCTTCCTTTTACACCACATTGTGTTTTGGGGTTGTGAGCTCCTAGGTGGTGTCATGGACAGTGCTATCCCGAAGTACTGGTGCCAGAGCCCCCTCGAGGATTGGTAATGGGAATGATGATCCCGACATGTTTATTGTAAGACTAAGCTAAAAATAAGCATGGAAAAAAAGAAATAAATTAATTAACATGCCCCTATAAATGTTGGCTTTTCACAAGCACGGACACAAGGTTTTAAAGGATTTTGCAAGTTACAAATCATATTCAAGTGCCAGAAAAATCCCAAAAACAAAAATTTCAAGTCATCTGAATTAACAAAGGATTAATTTGTGAATTTTCTGGAGGATATATTGATCTCGTTTCGTCTAATTTTTGGATCCGAATATAAATCCCGATGTTTACCCCTAACAAATCCCGTGCCTCCTTTGTTTAGATCAACCGAGGTCCCTTAATCTTTTTCTCCTCAAGAGTAAAAAAAAATTATATTTCCCAAAATTTCCATTTTGTAAAAAATTAAAGTTTTCCTAAGAGACTAGCAAAAGATAAGCATGGGGGTGTGATAAACATCAGTTTATCATCTTTCTTGTGCATTAAATCAAATGTAGCTCTTAGGATTTCACTCCGCAAATGGGTTTTTCGACTGCATTTAGGCATTAACTAGGTTTGGCATGCATTGCATTTCTTCTTGTTGTTTTAATATGTTTTTGTGAGCGTTAGAGATGAGCAGATATGTAGATCCCTAAAACCCTAGCACTCAAGAGGGCAACCGGTGAAGGAGGAGCTCAAACTAGCTGGAATTCAGCTTAATCCAACTTACCACAATCGGAACCTAGCTCACATGGACTAGGGTTAGCTCATCCTAACCCCATTTAGCTAATATCAGCTGAATGGTAGCTCAAGAGAACTCATCTTAGCTCACCCTAGCTCAAGTCAGCTTAGATCCAACACAAATTAGTTGAGTCTAGCTCATCTCAGCTCCCACTAGTCCATAGGGAGCTCTAGATAGCTTAGCTTAGTTGATTGGAGCTAACCCCAGCGCAGATCTAGATATATCCAACTCCACTTGATATAGACACATCTATCTAGGTTAAAATGCCTATTCATGCATGTTCCTAGGCTTAAATTTGCATTTCATGTTATAAATATTGCATAACATGCATCACTGTGCATTTAGAGTAGTTGCATATATTTTAGGTTAATTAGGTTATTTTTATGGTTAGGAGAGTATAGGATTTAATTCAGGGCCTCAAATGGATGATCAAACTGTATGGATCTGATTAATACAACGATTAGAGTCTAACACCTCTGAAATCATTCAAATCGGAGTCCCGTAGCATCACATGAAGCCCGAGGAAGATCAACGGCCAGGGGGCAATATGACATCCATACGGGTTTTGGATGGAAAATCCGACCATACGGATGGATCCGGAGCGACGATCGCAGTTCGACAATGCGGGAATCATTTCAATCTGAGCACCGTGGCACCCTCTACAAAAGAAAGAAGAATGGGTGGCCCAGGTGGCACCACGTGGCACCATCCAGGTCGCCCAACGCTGGCCAGCAGTAGTGCTCGCACACAGCCGCAGCCGCGTGCAGTGAACACGCACAACCACAGCCGTGCGCAGTGCACCACGTGCAGCAGCAGCACAGCGTATGCCGCACGCGCGCGCACAAGGCACGTGATGTGTGCAAGCGGAGCACGCCAGCGGGGCGGGTGCCAGCAGGGCAGGCACGGATCTTCGTCGTTGCACCTTTAGTGACTCTTGCAGCTATCACTAATGGCTAGCGCACGCCAGCAAGTGGATTTGAAGGGGGATCTTCAGCGACAGCTGCAGCAACGTTTATGGACGTCAGTAATGACCCAGAAGCGAATTTGTTCTTCCTCCTCTAGTATAAAAGGACCTACCCACCACCATTTCAAACCATCTCTTCCTTTCTTCCTCTCACCACCTCCAAGGCTCTAGAGAGAGTTTGTCCTAAGCCCGGGATGCTCCTCTAATGTAAAAGGAAACAGTTTTCCATCCTCTCACCTTCCTTCGTGGAACATCCCGTGGCCGTCCTCTCACCGCCCTTTGGGAAGAAAATCCTCGCTGTGACATCGTCCTGCCCCATCCTCTGTCTTTCGGCTCTATCCTCCTTTATATTGCTCCTTACCACCTTCCTTCAGTTGATGTCAGAGCAAGTCATCCTCCGAGCAACTGTCGAGGTGGATTTCTCTCACCTCATTCTATCTTTTTATGCTTTCATAGTGTAGATTTTTTCCGCTTTTGTAGTGTAACAAACAATTCTTGTTGAATAGATGATTGTTTCTCTTTCTCTCTCTTTTATATTTGCAAGTAGATTAGCTTGATAAGCATTTGTCGATCTGATCTCTTGCTTCCTAAAAATACCCAAAAAATTAGAAAAGATAAAAACGACCAAGAATAAATAAAATTGAAGCATGGTTTTCAATTAAAGTAAACGTTGCCTCCCTATGTTCGACCTGGGACTCCCTTTGAGTTTCAGTATAAATTTTATCTGATTGACGTGTTTTGCAACTACGACGATAGGTTACGTGTAACCTCGATTTCTAAACACGTGAAACACGCATGACCATTTTGGTGCGGTTGCCGGGGACAATACGACCATTTTGGCGTCTTTGCTAGGGAAGCAACGGAATTTACTTTATTGTTTATCGTGTTTCTTTGCATTTACATAGCACTAACCCTACTTGTCTTTGATCTACTGTCTTGCAGGTACCCTAGCATGGAGATCCAAGTGCGGTAGACTGGAGTAAAGTGTGGGTAGAGTGTTTTGTAAGTGTCGCCCACACCACCCCCACCATAGTTTTCAATGCATAACAGAATAACTCAAACCCAAATCAACTTAGGTGCTTTTTCTGAACCCTAGGATAGATTTTGTTGTTTGTTTGCCACCACTCACCTCACCATCCACATAAATAAAAATAAAAATAAAAAGAAAGTGTTATCTGATTGTGGGATTTTTTGGTAAGGTACACACTTAACACCAACAACTTCTCATCCTATGGCGCACAATCACATTGATTCTACCACTTAATGTGGATCTGACTTGTGGACCTGGTACACTTAATTCAACACACATATAAGTAAGTAGAAATCTGAATAGGTCAAAAATTTCTGTGTGCCTTAACTAAGTGGTGCAATAGGTCAATTGATTGAACTGTTTGGGCCGCACCACTTAAGATAAAAGCGATTCATCAAGTAGCTTGCCACTTAGGGTTGATTCTTAGGGCTGAACCAGGCACTCCACATTTTTTTCTTTGATTTCTAAAGGAATATATCATCACCAGTGATTGCAAAACTTAGAGTGTTTTCCTAAACTTGATTGAACATACCTAAGATCAAACCATAAAGCTACTAAACAAGGTTGAACTCTAAAAGACACATCATCAAATAACCTTGTTTGCAAACCCTGGTTGCGCACACACACACATTCTAACTGATCATTAAGGGCACAACACATCTAAAGGGCCCATCACATTCCTAAAGCACCATTGTCCTAAGCCTAACTAAAATTGATTAGACATTGGCCCTAAGTACTGGTTTGCTCGTTGAGATCCAGATTGAGATTATTCACGATTAACCTGCTTATACTAGTCAATCTGATGTCTAGTTAGGGGAGTAACATCAAACGACCGTGGCTGGGGGGTACACTAGGAACCGGAGGCATAAGCCAAAGGAAGAACCTTCTCCCCAGTCCCTCCTTCTAACTAGTTGGATTGCCAGGACATAAGTAGAGTAAATCATTCATAATCTTAGGACAGATTCTGAGAGTCTATAGACCTTTAGGCTACCCAAACTAAGGATAGGCTTGTATTTTTGTATTGCAGGGCTCCTTTCTCTTCTGATTTCCCTCCTTACTTCACCATGTACCCTTCCACATCCTACACACATTTCACACCCTATCCTCCTACCACCACTTATCCCCAAGATGATTACAATCGCGACTTGACTTGTAATTACCCATCCACTAGTCGGGATGACTTTGATTGGGGATATGAATCCGGACCTCAGGGTCTAGGGCCTAACCCTGGATGACAGGACTATGATTATTATCCTCCCCAGAGCTACAATAATTATAGATCTCCATCCTTTGATGATCAACCTAACTAGATCTACAACCGTGAAGGATATGCTGATTATAACACTTACCCTCCCAAGAATTATGCTGAATTTAGGTCGCCACCAAACTTTAAACAACCTGAATCGACCTACTATCAAGGAGGGACCTGAGAACCTCGACACCTTGACTCCCCTAGATTCAACCCAAACCCACCCAAACTTGAATCGAACCAATCGGTTCAGGTGAACCAGATTGGCTAATTTGACGAACACTATACAATCTTTCGAAACTTAGCCAACACCATGCACTGAGGCACTCGAGCCTATGATCAAAATGATTGATGAACTTAATAGTTGTCTATTGGATTTGCTCCAAAGTGTTAGGGATAGGGACTTGGGTGAGTTCCTTCTTGGGAAATTGTCGAGGTTGAGGATGAAATTTGTGGTTGCACTAGTCAAATCTTGGGATGATTCTTAAGATGAACCCTCTTTGGGAGAGCCATTGTCTGAACCTTCTCAGGTGCCTGTCGGGGGGGACACATATTCGGAGATTGGAGATGACCAGATTGGTCTAGAGCAACCCTTTGAGGATGAACTGATTGATTTACTTAAGATCCCCAAGTTAGGAAATGAAAAGAATTATGTCTCCTTGGATGATGGAATGACTTGTGATGCTGAGACATATACAAATGAGAATCATGAATTCTTTGATTTTGAGGGTGAGGAATCTCTTAGTGAAGTCTCACTTAAGCTTGAGGAGAATGATTTTAGTGAGACATATGGGCTCAAGGAGCATGACGACCAATTTGGTAGCCCGACTACTGAAGACACTGATTCGGTTGGGGCTAACTTGGAGGATCCGATACCCGACGACTCAATTAGTAGCCCCATTCCTCAACCACACCCTGAAGAGCTGAATGAACATACTTTTGAGATCATTGTGCCCAAGTCAATCCAGATTCAGCCACAATTGTTGGACTTGGGAACTTTAGATTGGGTGCACAATGATCTGGAGGTCTCGGAAACCTTGATTTTAGAGGATAGGAAGTTGGAAATGAAAATTTGGGAGGTTAATTTTAAGGGAAAAACAAGTTTGGATATAAGGGTTCCTACTGACTTGAAACCACCTATCTTCTATACGGACCTTTATGATATCTTTCACGTGTGACCCAAGCCTGGAATAACTGATTATTTTTTTGAGCTGATTGTTAAGTGGACATCTAAAACTAGTGAACCAGATCTACCTATTGTCTGCCACTTTTGTCTTGGGTTGCACACCACTAAACCATAGGCCCGGCCCCACCCCGCAAACACAACAACCTTCAGTTCTGGGTGATTTTCATCCAGAACCTGAGAACCACTCGACCCAGAGGCATGGGTCTGCACCATAATCTCATCCACGTCTGTAGGCATCTTTTTTAGACGGGTTTCAGGATCAACCTTTTTATTTTTATTCTCACTCGCACTTGTGAATTCTCAATTTCTTCTTTTCATGTATGTTATGCCCAGCTGAAGGCATTAAACTTAGCACGTGTGTATATACTCTTCTCTTTACAGAGCTGACTGGATTTTCACAACACTCAGGTGATATTCTGTTTACTCTGCCCTTTTCATTTCTTTATTTTTGCAATGAGGACATTGCATCATTTAGGCATGGGGGGTGGATAATCAATTCTTGAAATCAGTATGTTACTCCGTAGAATTTCTTTTAGTTTCTTATAAAGTTAAAAAAAAAAATTCAAAATTCAAAAAGATAAAATAAGAAAGAAATTAGGAAAAGAGAACTTAGGCATTTGGAAGGTGTTTACTTTAGGAAATGATATGATAGGACCTAAACACTTAGACTCTTCAGGTCTTCGGGCGTAATTAGCCCAAGTGTTCACTCGAATGTGGACTTAGTCTCGAGTCCTCGCCAATTAAAATTCATTTTAAGTTAGTAAATAAATTGGGATGATAAGTATACAACTTATCAACCCGCCCTCTGATTTAATGGGATTTTAAGGCTAAGCATCAACACACTATTCATGTTGACTCACTTTCTGGCAGTTTTTACAGAAATTGGGTAGCTAATGGACCGACTTGGGTGGTATGGTTGGCAAGTTGTCGGTGGTAACAGCTCATCGGCCGGTTGTCTAGAGTCCAGCCACAAGACCATTTTCGTTGTACTACCTTTAGGTAAATCTTAGATCAGTGAAGCCACCTACTTAGAAAAAAAAAAAAAAAAAAGAAAAAAGAAAGACCCAAAAGAAAAAAATAGAAAAAGGAGAAAATAAAAAAAGAAAATAATAAATCCACACTTCATCGCACAAGTATGGCTGATAAGTGGTCATGGGTAACAGCCCATTGGCTGGTTGTCTAGAGCCTAGCTCATAAAAATGTACAATAATTCCCAAAACACATAGGGAAGAAGCAGGGAAGTAGAATAAACTGGGGAGATATACACTGAGTTCGCCCTTGTGTTGACCCCATAAATAAAAGAAGTAGGGAGAAAGCTACCGATCGTAAAGATAAACCTTTAGGCAAGGTCACCTAGGGTCATAGAAACCCGAAGTCCATCTTAACGGCCATTTTGTGAGTCTATCACTTTTTCACAAAGATGGTTAGTACTTAGAGTCCTTTTCGAGTCTTGGGTGGGTCAGGTAGCTATAAAAAGTTATCCTGGAACTCTCAAACTCCAAAAGCACAAAAAAGTTAGAAAAGAAGAAAAATAAAAAAATGTAGCTTCCCTTTTCAAATAAGGTGAGGACTTGTGCGGTTTACATTCTAGCAGACACCTGGGTACTATTTAGTTTTCGTAGTTTAGAACATTAGTTGAAATTTTCTATTGTTAGTAAACAACTTAGGCCTAAGCGATCTAATCCTAATTTTGATTTTATACTTAGCATGTACCTTAATTTTGCTTGGGAGTAGCAAAAGATAGGCATGGGGGCATGATATAGACACATCTATCTAGGTTAAAATGCCTATTCATGCATGTTCCTAGGCATAGATTTGCTTTTCATGTTATAAATATTGCATAACATGCATCATTGTGCATTTAGAGTAGTTTTTTATATTTTGGGTTAATTAGGTTCTTTTTATGGCCAGGAAAGGAGAGGATTTATTTTAGGGTCTCTGATGGACGATCGGACCATATGGATTTGAATAATACGACGATCGAAGTCTAACTCCTCTGAAATCATCCAGATCAGAGTCCCGTAGCATCACATGAAGCATGATGAAGATCAATGGCCAAGGGAGCAATGCGACATCCAAGCAGGTTTTGGATGGAAAATCCGATCGTATGGATGGATCCGGAGCGACGATCGTGTCCAACAGCGCAGGAATCATCCCGATCTGAGCACTGTGGCACCTTCTACAAAAGAAAGAAGAATGAGAAGCCTAGGTGGTGCCACAGGGTGCCATCCAGGTCACCCAACGGCTGCCAGCAGCAACAGTGCATGCGCATAGTAGCAGCACAGCGTATGCCGTGCGTGCGCACACAAGGTGCATGATGCACGCAAGCAGAGCATGCCAATGGGGTGGGCGCGGATCTTCAGCGATGCACCTTTAGTGATGCCTGATTAGCCCATAGTTGTGGGCTATTTAAGTATTTAAGTGCCTACACATTAGGTTAATTCTAACATTTATTTAGTATAAATTAGGATGTAAATAGATTAATTTATAGTTTTAATCTAATTACATAATCCATACATTGCATTCATATCTTAAGTGCATTTAGAATTAGCTTAGAATAGCATTCATCTAATTAGATAACCAATTAGGTACATTATTTTCATTAACATAGAAGTTGAGGGTCTGTACATAAATAACCCTAATATTTTAACATTATTTTCTTTATTCTTCTTCTTTCAGAATGGCTGGCTGCCGCTCCAACGCCCGGCTACTGCAGTGAAGAAGCCATTCAAGGGGGAGCGGATGTGGTGGATCTAGTCGTGCTGCTGATTTCAAACTTGTGCAGGCCACTACAAAAGGAGGAGGGAGGCAGCCGAGCTCAGGAGGCCTCCGCCACCGACCCACCACTGTGCAGAGAACTTCTCTCTTCCACTCCATACTACCGGCCTCTACCGTGGCGGCGAGTGTCCACCACCGTGGGCGTGTGGTGTGACAAGCCACACCGCCATCCGGAGCTCGCCCGCATCACCGTGAGCACCTTAGCGTGCATCCTCCTCGCCGTCATCACCGACCACCATCATCAAGCTACTGATTCAGCCACCCTCTCAGTAACTTAAGACGTTTGGGGAATTTCCAAGACGTTTGAAGTTACCCGCTCACCTCCACCCACTCGCCTGCGTACCCATCTGAAGTCCACCCGCAACCGGTCTCCACGCAGCGCCCTCTTCCCGCACCTATAGAGTCACCCGCAGCATCCTCCAACAACGCCTGCAGATCAGCCCACGCCACCTTCCCCGCACCCATCAGCCTGCAGCACACCCGCACCCACCATCAGCCTTCGCCAACCACGCACGCCCTCCTCAGCCCGCTGCGCTCTCCTCCAGCGCTTGCAGAACCGCACGCAGCTGCAGAATGCCAACCACTCTTCCCGCGCGCTCACCACCAGTAGCAGCCACGCCCGCGCCAGCAGCTTGCACACCCGCTCCCGCGCCTGCAGCACCCTCCGCCCGCACTTGCAGAACCGCCTGCAGCACCCTCTTCCCCGCACCTGCAATCCAGCGCTCACCACGCCTGAGCTCTCGTGCCCACGCCAGCCGCAGCAGCGCCCACGCCAGCAGCAGCAACCACACCCCGCAGCAGCAGCGCGCGGCAGACTTCACGCCAACAGGCCGCACCCGCTCAACCGCCTGCAGCCGCCACCAGCAGCACCTCCCCCGGAGCTCGTCCGGCCACCTCCGGCCGCCGCGCGACTCGCCGCCACCACCGATTCGAAGCTCTTGGTCCAAGGGACCTCCTCCGAGCTTCCCGCGCCCAGCCATCGGCTCGTCGTCGCGCAAGACAAGGGGGAAAAATTCTGCTGTTTTGCTACAGTAAACCATCAATTAAAATTTACATTTTCTGCCATTGCCACATTTTAATCATATTTTATTGACTCTGCATTGCGGAAAATATCCTATAGTTTCTCATAATTGCCATTTCAGCATTGTTTCTTGCTTAAACCTTAATCTAAAGGCAATCTTGGCTTGGTTCTTGTCCAAATTGACTACGAACAAACATTTTTAAGTGGCGCAAATTTTAATACGTTATTTCCTCCCTGTGGATACGACCCACTCCTCTGCGAGTGGTTATTTCTTTTAATTGATTTGTCGATTTTTCCACCACATTAAACTACAAACGACTTTAAAGCGAAAGATTGAATAGTCAAATGGCGCCATTGCTGGGGAGGCAACAGACGCAATAATTTCGCTTAATTTTATTTTGATTATTTGTCAATTGCATAGAGATTTGACCATTCATTATTTTCTTTTCTGTGCAAGAAAATTTGTGCAAGAATCAGCCAGTGTGAGAGGCGACCCTTGACGTCGCCAGACGAGAATTGGGCGAGCCATTTTTAAACGGAGGATAAGGACGAGGACGCGACGGACACCATTTAGTCATTAGTTTGATTAGAATAGAATTAAGATTGTAGACTTAATTTTTCATCACAGTTAGTTTGAAACCCTTGTTCTGGGACAAATTTTGAGGGATTTGTTCCCCGATTTTGTTTTGGACCCGTGTTGGGTAATTTTTAGGAGCCTATTCCCGTTTCTTTATATGTAGGTTTATTTTTTTTATTATTTCTTTTATTTGCTTGTGCATAAGTAGTTCTAAAAAAAAATAGAAAAAGAAAAAAATGAGCTACCTGCTAGAAGCTGCCTGCCCTAGGACGAACCATTTAGGTCTGTATGAGCAGCCTCTAGATTTGCTTTTCTGCATTGCGTGCATTTTTGCATCGAAGATCGCTGGAGGCAAGGTACGCATTCTCTTACTTTGCATCCTATTTTTGATTACGCATTGCATTTGGGATTTAATGCAAAGACCACCTAATCTATACTGAATAAATCTAACAAGTGGTCACATTTTTTTAGAAAAAGGACTAATTCAAGGAAGGATATTTTAAAAACCAAGGATTTGATTTTCAAACTTGGCATGCGATTCAACGTTCAAAATATTTTACGGTGTATGCACACTTATTTCACTTGCACCACGGCACACTTCTAGACACTCCTTAGGTTTGGAAATACTAGTACAAGAGCCCTCCTTTCGTTGGATTTTGAAGTGTTAGGAACTTGAGATCAAAGCTTTTGTAAATCCAAGAGGGGGATACCCTGTCACGGATTTTTAGGGATAGTTGAGGAGCACCGCGAAAGCACAGCTTCAAAGGAAGGCTTAGGCCTACTTGCATCCCTCAATCTTCCGTCTTTGGATTTACTTGACCATTTGAGATTTAGGGAAGAACACCTAAGCTCCAACTAGGTCTTCTTAGGCGAACCGTAGGTTGGCAATAGGCGCGTAAATTGACTGAACAAATTGTATTGTCACCTGCAATCTGACTTAAAATCAAAAGCCTAAATTGGGAAAGACCTAAAGGGTCCTTTTTGAATTGTGTCTTGCTTGGGGAATTCTGATTGAAGTGTGAGTTAGAATGGACCACATTGATTTTTATCCTTTCACATCTGGCCCACACCCTCACCCCCACTCTGCATCCTTCGATCCCAGATGCCGAGATGGTCCATTCCTTGATGGACATAATGACAATCATTGGGCTCCGTTTTACTCCAATTATAGGAGTATGGCCTAGTTAAGCCCCAAATTAGTGAGCAGAACTCAGGAGCGGGATTTGCTTTGCCCAATATCCCACATACCAAAGAAATACCAAACCCACCCTCCCTGAAAACTTATAATGGTTGGACAAACACTCCTGGGTACTACAAGCCTGAGCCTGACTTCTCTTATGATAGAAATGACCTCTCCTCTTTGAAGATGGAAATACAGAAAATGCAAAATGAAATGAGTGAATTGTTAGGAGAATCTTTGAGAGCAGGCCAACAAGAAAGAGATGAAATTAGCCACCCAATTTACCCCATTGACGATGACGTACACCCCTCTACAATAGATGCATCTCCTGTGGGAAAGCTACACTTTAAGTTGGAGGGAAATTCTGGGGAGAATAGCTACTTTTCGAGGAACGATTTTGAAACCTCCCCATTAGATGACACTTCCTTGAGAGATCTACACTTTAGGTGGGAGGAAAATACACATGACAGTAGCTATGCATTGGATGAAGAAAGGTGGAAACCTGAGGAAGATGATGATAAGGTTGAGTATCCACCTGAATTCTATTGGAGTCAAAAGAAGGGAATGATGGTACCATTGGAAGACCTCGACCCAGATGATAGCATTTTCGTGACATTTGATGAAGTGGGTCAAAGTCAAGTTGTTAATCCTACCCTCCCTTCAGATCACGATATGGAACTCAAACCCACCCTTAGGGAACCCAACCCTAAAGAAATTGACATATCTGAGGAGTCTGATGTTACCAGTGTAAACCATTTACCTCAGATAGAGCACCCTAGGGGATCTGCTGAGATATTAAATGATTCTAGACCTCGGGTACATGATGAATTGTGTGATGAGGAGGAGGACGAATTATATGAGGAACCTACATTCAAGATTTGGAGTGACACTAAGGGTGATTATGTCTTATTTGAAGAGTTAGCCCCTGAGGATGTCACAAATTTGACCAAATTAGGTTTCCTTAGCACACCCATTGATGATATTTCTCCTCATGAGAAAATGATGGAAAATTTGGAAGCAATTTCTAAGATTTATGTGGATTCACATATAGACTCCGGGGAAGATTTGAGTAAAGAACAAAAACCCGGGGATGACATTGATAGGATAATCCCTAGATCTGTTGCTTCTAACCTGCCTTCATTCACTTCGAAGTCACCCTCTGATTCGCTTATATCTGAAAGCGAAATTGTGACTCCTGATGAAGAGCAGGAAGATCCACGTGATGGTGCAAGGAATGCTAGGGATGAAATTGAGGATTTAGAAAGAGTGTTTGGGATGGACACCAAGCTGATTAAACCCAACCTAGATCTTATGGCCATCCCACAACCTCGTAACTTAGACAATCCTTGCCTTAGAGAATTGCTCATTTTTGTTCTGACTAGGGGGCTTAACAGACCAATATTTTCTGTAATGGAGTATCGGGTACGGATTAATGATTTCTTTAGTCAGTCCATTACCTTGGGGGTTTATCTCTATACCATTCCTTCCCCATTCTTTTTGGAGGATACTTGTCATCCTCCCCCTACCCCTTTGGAGGTTATTTTACCTATTTATCCTTTAGAACCTCTTCTGGTGACCTGGGAAGATTTCATTCCCATTTTAGTTGGGCGAGCATTTGCTATCGGGATTCATCATCAACTCACCAACATCCTAGGTTACCTATTTTCTAGGCCAACTTTGCTTTGCTCAATTTTAGGGCCTATTTCTGCAATTCTTGAACCTAATTTGCAGGTTCTTTGGCTATTCAGCCCAGCTCTAACCCAGGTAATATCCTTTTATGCAATGAGGACATTGCAAATTTTAGGCATGGGGGGTGTACTTGGGGATATACATAACATAATTGCATACATTTGTACATATATAAAAAAAGAAAAGAAAAAAAAAAAAGGGTTTTGAGCTTAACTGGCTAGATCTTGCAGTCTTAAGCAAATCAGAACTCTAGGGTAGACTAAGTTAATTCTAGGGTGAAACTTTAGAAGCTAAATGAGCTACTAGTGTTAGACCATTAGGGTCCTTTGTGGACTTAAAAACTTATGTAGGAGTTAAGTTGCGGACCATTCCTCAAGAGGTTGAGGAAGGGAAGCTAGGGTTTGAGTTAGAAGGTGGGGTAGTACCTGGAGTCATATTCTACCTTTTGGTTTACGGGTCCTTGTAACCGAGGCATCCAAATTTCACACACTTGGTCTGGTAATCAACTTAATTTCTGTCTTTCTGAAAAGAGATTTGGTTATCTTAGTTTTGACTTAAGAGGGGCTTGAAAACACATTTTGATTGGAAGAGTTCCTGCCGCAGGAGAGGTGGAGTATATACTCACCTTGAGGATGCGATGATAACATATTACCTCCTCGGCACTTGTCTCTTAGGATATCCATCCTACTGGGGGCATGTAAGTGCATTGCGTGGTTCAGGTACCATGGGCGGCCCTATCTCGAAGTGCCGATTGCCATAGGCTTGAATTCTCTTAAGAAATCCATGGGCGATACTATCTCGAAGTGTCGATTGCCAGGAGTTCTTGGGGTCGTTATGGGCGGTGCTATCTCGAAGCATCGAAAGCCACGCACCCTTCGAGGTATGGTAATGGGGACAATGAATCCGACACAGATCGTGTTGATAGCTGATCTGAGGTTAGACTTAGAAGAATCTAAAAAAAAAAAAAAAAGTATATATATATATATAAGAAAAACCTTTATTTCAAATAACTCAGACCAATACACAGGCACGGATGCTTTAATCTCAGGGATCAATAAACTTTAGGGTAGAGTCAGAAATCAGGGAAGCTTGTGCCTGCAACTTGTCTTTAGCCGACCTAGTCTGTAACTTAGCAACTACTTAGGAACCTTGGGTCTAGAGCTTGAACTTAATATGCTTCTGAAGGAAGACTAAGTGAGTTGACTAGTCTACTTAGAGTGCTAGGTTTCGCTTAATTTTGCTAGGGACTAGCAAAAATTAGGCATGGGGGTATTTGATTAGCCCACAGTTGTGGGCTATTTAAGTATTTAAGTGCCTACACATTAGGTTAATTCTAACATTTATTTAGTATAAATTAGGATGTAAATAGATTAATTTATAGTTTTAATCTAATTACATAATCCATACATTGCATTCATATCTTAAGTGCATTTAGAATTAGCTTAGAATAGCATTCATCTAATTAGATAACCAATTAGGTACATTGTTTTCATTAACATAGAAGTTGAGGGTCTGTACATAAATAACCCTAATATTTTAACATTATTTTCTTTATTCTTCTTCTTTCAGAATGGCTGGCTACCGCTCCAATGCCCGGCTACTGCAGTGAAGAAGCCATTCAAGGGGGAGCGGATGTGGTGGATCTAGTCGTGCTGCTGATTTCAAACTTGTGCAGGCCACTACAAAAGGAGGAGGGAGGCAGCCGAGCTCAGGAGGCCTCCGCCACCGACCCACCACTGTGCAGAGAACTTCTCTCTTACACTCCATACTGCCGGCCTCTACCGTGGCGGCGAGTCTCCACCACCGTGGGCTTGTGGTGTGATAGGCCACACCGCCATCCGGAGCTCGCCCGCATCACCGAGAGCACCTTAGCATGCATCCTCCTCGCCGTCATCGCCGACCACCATCACCGAGCTACTGATTCAGCCACCCTCTCAGTAACTTAAGACGTCTGGGGAATTTCCCAGACGTCTGAAGTTACCCGCTCACCTCCACCCACTCGCCTGCGTACCCATCTGAAGTCCACCCGCAACCGCTCTCCACGCAGCGCCCTCTTCCCGCACCTACAGAGTCGCCCGCAGCATCCTCCAACAACGCTTGCAGATCAGCCCACGCCACCTTCCCCGCACCCACCATCAGCCTTTGCCAACCACGCACGCCCTCCTCAGCCCGCCACGCTCTCCTCCAGCGCTTGCAGAACCGCACGCAGCTGCAGAACGCCAACCACTCTTCCCGCCCGCCCGCCACCAGCAGCAGCCACGCCCGCGCCTGCAGCTTGCACACCCGCTACCGCGCCTGCAGCACCCTCTGCCCGCGCTTGCAGAACCGCCTGCAGCGCCCTCTTCCCCGGCCTGCAATCCAACGCTCACCATGCCTGAGCTCCCATGCCCACGCCAGCCGCAGCAGCGCCCACGCCAGCAGCAGCAGCCACCCCCCGCAGCAGCAGCGCGCGGCAGACTTCATGCCAACAGGCCGCACCCGCTCAACCGCCTGCAGCCGCCACCAGCAGCACCTCCACCGGCGCTCGTCCAGCCACCTCCGGCCACCGTGCGACTCGCCGCCACCACCTATTCGAAGCTCTTGGTCCAAGGGACCTCCTCCGAGCTTCCCGCGCCCAGCCATCGGCTCGTCGTCGCGCAAGACAAGGGGGAAAAATTCCCCTGTTTTGCTACAGTAAACCGTCAATTAAAATTTACATTTTCTGCCATTGCCACATTTTAATCATATTTTGTTGACTCTGCATTGCGGAAAATATCCTATAGTTTCTCATAATTGCCATTTCAGCTTTGTTTCTTGCTTAAACCTTAATCTAAAGGCAATCTTGGCTTGGTTCTTGTCCAAATTGACTACGAACAAACATTTTTAAGTGGCACGAATTTTAATACGTTATTGCCTCCCTGTGGATACGACCCACTCCTCTGCGAGTGGTTATTTCTTGTAAAAAATTGATTAGTCGATTTTTCCACCACATTAAACTACAAACGACTTTAAAGTGAAAGATCGACCAGTCAATGCTTGCTACTACCACTAATGGTCGACGCACGCCAGCAAGAGGATTTGAAGGGGGGATATTCAGTGACAGCTGCAGCGACGTTTATGGACATCAGTAATGACCCAGAAGCGAATTTGTTCTTCCTCCTCAACTATAAAAGGACCTACCCACCACCATTCCAAACCATCTCTTCCTTTCTTCCTCTCACCACCTCCAAGTCTCTAGAGAGAGCTTGTCCCAAGCCTGGGATGCTCCTCTAGAGTAAAACCAAATAGTTTTCCATCCTCTCACCCCCCTTCGTGGAGCATCTTGTGCCCTTCCTCTCACTGCCCTTCGGGAAGAAGATCCTCGCCGCAACGTCATCCTACCCCATCCTCTATCCTCTAACTCCGTCCTCCTTCATCTCGCTCCTCACCACCTTCCTCCAGGTGACGTCAGAGTGAGTTGTCTTTCGAGCAACCATCGAGGGGGATTTCTCTCACTTCATTCTATCTTTTTATGCTTTCATAGTGTAGATTTTTCCTGCTTTCATAGTGTAACAAACAATTCTTGATGAATAGATGATTGTTTCTCTCTCTCTCTTTTATATTTGCAAGTAGATTAGCTAGATAAGCATTTGTCGATCTGATCTCTTGCTTCCTAAAAATAGCAAAAAAATTAGAAAAGATAAAAACGACCAAGAACAAATAAATTTGAAGCACGGTTTTCAATTAAAGTAAACATCGCCTCCCTGTGTTCGACCCAGGACTCCCTTGGAGTTTCGGTATAAATTTTATCTGATCGATGTGTTTTGCAACTACGACGATAGGTTACTTGCAACCTCGATTTCTAAACACACGAAACATGCATGACCACCACTCAACTCCATCCAACTTAAGAAGAATTCATCCTAGCTCAGGATGCTCAAGTCTAGCTCTCGAGGACTCAGCTTAGCTCAACATGGTTGAGCTAAGCTACCTTAACTATCTCAACCAGCTCAATCCACCCCGGGAGCACCAGACCCAGCTCACCTCAGCTCCATTCAACAGAAGCAAGCTCACTTTAGCTTGGGCTAGTATCTAGCAAAGAACTAGCAAGCTACGCCTGCTAGAGTAGCCCTATGTTGACCTTTTCAGTAGCTACCAGCTCCATTTCAGCTCCAGATTCTTCAGATCAAGCTCCCTTGGCTTTTACCACCCAGAATCCTAACCCTAACTCCACCTACATAACCTACCACTCCAACTCCACCTAAGCCTACTGAAGCTAGCTCCACCACTACTCAAGTTGGCGTGACCTCTTCACCACCTTTCACCCATCAACTAACTACCAAAAGACACCTAAAGTTGGAGCCAAAATTAACCCTAAGTACCTCCCTTTTGGTGCCAACCACAACCCCCATATCCACCCTACACATAACCCCTCCAAGCCTTCTCCACCATCCACCTCAACCCTCTTCTAGAAGCCTAGAAGTTGGCACCAATCCATGGCACCTTGGTAGGGTTGGTACCACTTTAAGGTGCCTTTGGCCACCCATAACTGGCCCCCTTACATCCCTTAGGTGGCACAAACTCTCCTTAGCCCTAAGATCACCTAACCACCTCCATCATCCCATCTTAGCCCTCCATCTCAAGAGTCACCTTAACCCCTCATCCTACCCTATAAAAAGACCACCACCCACCACCTTACAAGCCATCCTTGGCTAGCAACATTCCTCTCATACTCTACCTAAAGTCCATGCCCAAAAGAGAAGAAGAAGAAGATTAAGGGGATATTCTGTCCCCTTGGTGCCTTCCCCTCTTCCCTTCTCTCTTGTGCCCACACCAGCCAAAGGAGGAACCAGGCAAGGAAGACCTTTGGAGGAGGTCTTGAAGGTGGTCCATGCCACCTTGGAGGAGAGCTTGAGGGTGGTGCACGCCCACCGTAGGAGGAAAGACTTGAGGTGGAGAGCATCCACCTTGGAGGAGCTCTCAAGGAAGGAGAAGAAGGAGACCCTCTTTTCAAGCCACTCCCTTCTTTGTCATATTCTACAAGAGGATTTGTGTTTCTTCTATTGCTTTTATATTTTACATTTCTAGTAGAAGCATTCCTCTACTTGTCTTTGTAAGAGAACACAAATTCTGCTAAATTAAATTGCCTTCTTTTTAATTTCTTGTTGTAATTGTTATTGTTGTTCTAGCACTTGTCTTACTTCCACTCCCTAATTACTCTTGGCCTGCACTTGCCTAGAGTGAGCATAGGTAGGGGTCATTTTCATTTCTTATGTTTTAGCTTAGCAATTTTAGGTGTTAGCACTTTCCATTACAATTAGCATTTTGCCCTCATTATTTCGAAACAAAAAAAAATAATTTACTTAAAATGCAAAAAAGAAAGTTGAGATTTATTTTTTATGCAAGAGAGTTGAATTGGAAATCTGCCTATTTAGACGACCGTAGATACTCCCCTATCTAGGAATATAAATTTATAAGCATATTTGAATTCACGTGTTACAACGACATTAAAAACCCTAATTGCAAATCACGCTACTTTTCGCATCAAGCTCCTTTGTGATGACCCAATGGCTCATTCGTCAGCACTATCATGGTTCTTGGACCTTGATCAACATGAGACTAAGACCGCTGCACTGCACATATCTCCCCGAGGATCCGACTGTTTAGGGTGTGTTTCTGACCATAGCACCCGTGAATCTAGCTATCCTGATCCGTACACTACTGGATCATCCTTGTTGTTACATGAAGATGTGACCACAACTAACAGGTTTCTCATTAACGTAGTCACAATCAATTATCTCACAAATCGCGAATCAGCGGGAATGCACGTGCATCCGGATCACCAGATTTCCACCTTTGAATCTGCTCCTATTTCCATCTCTGACTCTGACCCACCTGTGATTTAATTGAAGCCCTTACCTGACCCACATATCTTTGTGTTCTTGGGCGAAAGTGAGACATATCCGATCATTATTAGTGCCCACTTAACCCAAGAATAGGAGCATCAATTGATTTCTATGCTGCAAGACCATAAGGCTGGTATAGGTTGGAGCATTGTTGATCTTCGCAGTATTCGCCCCTCATATTGCACCCATCACATTTACACGGATGAGGGGGTGAAACCTTCAATGCAACCTCAAAGTCAACTAAACCCGAATATGCTAGAGGTTGTTAAGAAAGAGATCATCAAATGGTTGGATGTAGGTGTTATATACCCAACCTCTGACAGTCAAAGGGTGAGTCAGATCCAGATAATGCCCAGGAAAGCAGGACTCAGCGTAGTGAAAAATAATAAAGGTGAATCCATCCCGACCTGCATTGCAACATCACGGCAAGTCTGCATCGACTATAGGAAACTGAACATGTCTACCCAGAAGGATCACTTTCTTTTGCGTTTCATTGATCAAATCTTGGAACGGTTAGCCGGAGGCAGTTTCTTTTGCTTTCTGGATGGATACTCCAGGTACAATCAAGTAGCGATTAGCCTAGAATATCAAAACAAGACCACATTCACATGCCCCTTCGGAACATTTCAGCGTTGTATGATGGTCATCTTCTTTGACATGATTGGGGACTATGTGGAAATGTTCATGGATGACTTCTCCATTTTCGGAGATTATTTCACATCTTGTCTTGATAACCTCACCAAAATCCTGAAACAGTGTATTGAGGTAAACCTAGTATGATCCTGGGAGAAAAGTCATTTCATGGTGAGGAATGGCATAGTACTAGGACACAGGATCTCTACAAATGGACTCGATGTTGATCGAGCTAAATCTAAGATTATTTCCCACTTACAGCCACCTAGCTTAGTCAAGCAGATCAGATCATTCTTGGGTCACGTCGGCTTCTATTGGAGATTTATACATGATTTCTCAAAAATTGCATGACCTTTGACAAATCTCCATGTTGCCGATGCCCCATATGAATTCGACACCTCATGTTTCAATGCCTTTGAGACTTTACGAAGCACTGTCACTAATTCCTTGATTCTCCAACCACCTGACTGATTTCTTGATTTCGAGATGATGTGCAACGCTTCTAATTTTGCCGTCGGTGCTATTTTAGGCTAGCGTCAGGAAAAATAACCTTTTGTCATATACTATGCTAGCAAGACACTGAATGAGGCTTAGTGCAATTATACTTTCATCGAAAAAGAACTACTAGCAATAGTATTTGGGTTGGAGAAATTCATATCTTATTTATTAGGGTCCAAAGTTATCATCTTCATTGACCACTCCGCCCTCCGACATTTGTTAGCAAACAAGGATGCCAAACCCCGACTCATCAGATGGATCCTTTTATTGCAAGAATTTGATATTGAAATGCATGACAAAGATGGAAAGTGGAATGTTGTGCCAGATCACCTATCCAGATTGGACCCAGCTCACATTCATTATTCCTTGCCTATCCACGACCAATTTTCAGATAAATCCCTTTTGGCTGCTCACTCTGTCGAGTTCCCCTAGTATGCGGATATCGCGAACTATCTTGCCGTAGTTAAGATTCCCACGAACCAATCCAAGGACCAGAAACTCAAATTTACTGTGGAAACCAAATTTTACCTCTGGGATGACCCACTACTCTTCCGCATATGAGCGAATTGGATTATTTGAAGATGCATCCCAGATCCTGAGATCCCCAGTGTGTTATCTTTTTGCCACAATGATGCTTGTGGTGGTCATTTCTCAGGATGGAAAACCGTTGCAAAAATTTTACAGTCAGGATTTTTCTGGCCAGCTATCTTCAAAGATACACACAAATATGCCCAACACTGTAAACGATGCCAGTCAATCAGTTCTATGACCAGGAGAGACATGATGCCACTCCAGCCCATCATGGCTGTAGAAGTGCTCGATGTCTGGGGCATCAATTTTATGGGTCCTTTTCCGAACTCGCATGGCTTCGAGTACATACTACTAGCCGTTGACTATGTCTCAAAATGGGTCAAGGCCATCCCGGTGAGACGGTCTGATCATAAGACCATCATTTCTTTCGTACGGCAATACATCTTCATGAGATTCGGAATACCTCGTGCTCTAATTAACGTCGGGGGAAGCCACTTCATCCACCGCCACTTTATGTCATTACTAAAGAAATATGGGGTACATCACCATATAGCCACCCCGTATCACCCGCAGACCAATGGGCAGGCTAAAGTGTCTAAACATCAGATCAAGCTCATTCTCTAGAAGACGGTTAGACTAGACAGGAAGGATTGGTCCAGTAAATTAGTTGATGCACTCTGGCATATTGAGCCACGTACAAGGCCCCACTCGGAATGTCACCATATCGTAATGGTATATGGCAAGGCCTGTCACTTTCCTGTAGAGCTAGAACACTGTGCCTTTTGGGCGATGCAAAAATGTAACCTTGACCTCGATGCAGGAGGCAAAGAATGGAAACTCCAGCTCAGCGAATTGGAAGAGATCCGTTGGGAGGCCTATGAGAATGCATTGACATACAAGGACAAGACCAACACCTTTCATGACCGCCACATCCAGTGAAAAGCATTCATGCCCAACGAGCAAGTCTGGTTGTTTGATTCACAATTAAAACTTTTTGCAGGGAAGCTCAAGTACAAGTAAATTGGCCCATTTGTTGTGATTCACCCATATCCTAATGGGGCCGTCCAGATCAGAGACCCAAAATCTGGGCATATATCAACGGTAAATGGCCAGCGCCTCAAGCCATTTTTGGCCTAGGAACCTCCTCTAGCAGACGAGATCGTTCATCTTATTGAGGATGTGTGATTGAGTTTTCACCCAGCTGGAGGCATTAAACTCAGCAGCTACTCTGCATCCATCACCCTATACATATTCATTTTTATATGTAGTATATTTTTCTTTAAGCATATTTTCTTTTTGCATATTGCATACTGTCAGGTTGGCTGGTGCTGAATGTATAATTTCAGGAGCAATTACAAGTGATTTCTACCCATTTACTCCCTACTGTATTTATTTTCTTTTATATTCATGCATAAGAACATGCAAGAACTTAGGCATGGGGGGATAGGTACAGTAAAAGTAAAAAATATTTATGCCAACCCTTAGAGAAACGTCGGAGCAACATGTTACATGTACTTTAGGATCCTAAGTAAAAGAACAACCGAATCCACCTCCAATGCTCGCATTGGAGCAAGAAATCATCCGCAACAGCCATTTCTGACTCACCCGCTCACCCTTCCTATTCTGAAATTTAGGATCAAGCTGAATGTAACATGATACGAGAATTTTACGAAGTACAAATTATACGAGGTTACTTGTTTATAGTATATATACATAGTACATCCACGAATAAGATTTTTATCAAGAGAATGCATTAGGGATTTTATCCTCTAGTTGATTCCTGTAACTTGGAATCTAGTACAACTTTTCACACATGTAGAATTTGCAATGGATTCATGGTGAAGGCTGATAAAGTGAAGGCTGATAAATCTCTTTAGTCTGTCAAGAAGAAGCAGTGCTTCTTTACCTGAACCCCTGAACAGTGTTTTGGGAGTCAGGTAGATTTTCCTCAAAAATTCCACCAAATAGTGTGAGATGAGAGTAGAGTGCATTGGTGCTCTAAGATTAGTGCAAGGAATTCAGAATCCATGACAATTAGGTGATGATACTCAGAGATTAAGCATAGTTTTCACTCTCGGTTCCTGTGTATACATTTTGTGTGAATTTTAAGAGCCACTACATAAGGCAATTACACAGAGAGCGAGTTTTCATAAAACTAGGGCTAAGGTGGATGGTTACGACCATTCTTTATGAAATCCTCGGCTGAAGGAGGGTATTGATGTCAAGGTCAGAAATACACCGTCCTATCCTTCTCTCCTGGTGCCATGAGTAGGCACTTCTACTAAATAAGCCACCTAATGTCTCTTGAGTACCACCAATCCCTAATAATGCCTCCTCAACAAAGTTCATGAATGTATGCTAGTTGTGTTGTGTTGAAAAAGAAAGAAAAAGGGGAAAAAAATTTTACATAGAAAAAAAAAGAAAAATAAAAGAAATGATGGAAAGAAAGAAAAATGAGAAAAAGGAGAAAAAGCAAGAAAAAAGAGTGTGAATATTTAGTGTTTATTTCAGTTGCGTTGAGGCAATACCACCAAATAAGGCCTTAACCTATCTTTTAGTGTTTTTGGCTGCCCGAATACTGGCTGAGGAATTCTGACTTAGAGTTAGGGTTGTGGAAATCAATTAAATTAACACCACCAAATATAGGTCATATGTGTGAATCTGGTGAAATTTTGAGCTCTAAGAAAAAGAAAGAAAAGAAAAGAAAAAGAAAAATAAAAAGAGAGAATGAATACGAAGGAATCAAAAGAGTGCATAGTTTTTCTCATCTTGCTCTAAGTTGTGTTATATAATAATTTGGGAATCTCGATTCTATAATACTAATCTCTATGTAGCACCAGTTGAGAGTGAGCCACCAAATACATAATCTTTTCCCTCTAAGATTCTCTACCTAAGCTTAAAGCCAGGGTGGAAATCATAGAATATCTTGAATACCCTGAGGGACGAAGTCCGCCTATCCTGCTGGAATTTTTACTAGGGGTCAAGTACATGCTTTAGTGGTGAATTAGTTTGTCACTCGAATCCGTTGCAAAAAGCGAGATAGCTACACTTTCACGATTGTATGGATTCCTATAACATAGGATGAAAAAAAAAGGAGAAAATTCTCTAGGCATACACTTGATAATATAATCAATCCCTTAGGGACTTATGTAAATAATTTAGTCTAGCATTTGTCAGGGACAAGCAATATTTAGGCGTGGGAGTATGATTGCGTAGCAATCATAGGTGTTAATCCACCTAAATTAGACTAGGACTTAGCATAAGTTGGGATAATTCATGCATGCAAAAGCATTACTTGCTCCTTTACTGCTTTCTTTTTGCTATTCATAAAATAATGCTATAATGTGCTGATTAGGTGCATTATGCTAATTACAGGTAATAAGCAAATCACAAGATAGATCTGAAGCTAGATCTAAAGCTGGATCAGAAGAATAAAGGATAACTGGTGTTGCAGCAAAGTTGGAGTGGAAGACCAAGATTAGATATAGTAGATAACAATGTAAGGGAGTTAGGGTATGCTATTCTATTAAGTAGGAATAGGGCAGCAAAATATGAAGGACTTAGGACCATCCTAGCCTTAGGATAGCCCAGAAGCTTCCCCAAGCCTTAGCCACCCTTTGATTAGGTCACCACACCCTAGGAAACATTAAAACTCTAATTCCAACCTCTATCTGAATGTCCAGATAAGCTATAGGACATCCAGAACCCTTAGTCAACTCCCACACACCTTAAACCCACTTCTGCAATATTATTGGATGTCCAGACAATTGGTCAGACGTCCAATTTTCGCAGAATACCCAAGACAAAACCTAGAATCCTTCCTGTCTCTGATTAGACATCTACAATTGAAGTCCGGACTTCTGACTTTTGAGTATAACTCGTCTAATGCTATTATTGGACGTATGGAACCGGTTTCCAGTTCCTGTTTTGAGATTCAAGCCTCGATCTTGGATCTCTAGCTCCCTAATCCCAATTCTAACCCCCTAGAAACCTAAATTAAGGTACCCTAATCCTAGTACATCACCTCTTGACCTCCTTAAGAACCTAATTAGGTCCTCACTAAACCTAATTGACTTAGATCATAGTGAATTACCATTGCCTAGTCAATTGGACTCATAGGGTCCAATTGAGCTCAGATCTCAAACCATACAAGTCCAATTGGACTCAATGAAAGTCCAATTGACCTAAGCCCAACCTAATTGAGTTATTTCACTCTCAATTAGGTTCACACCCATTCAATTAAACTTGTGATAAGTTTAATTGCATTTCCCCCATAGCAATTAGGGTTTGCAACCCTAATTTAAGACCTACACCAACCTAAACCCCTTAGGACCTAACCTATATCACTTAGACACCGGGCACGACCACACACACACATACCCATTCATGCACTCCCACACCACCTAGAGTATTCTAGATTCTTCCAAATGTGGCACTACTCTTGGATGACAAAATTAGCAACCAAGAGCCATTCAAATTGGAGATCCACAAATGGTGGATCCAAAAATCACCTCTCTCTCACTTTGGCCGGCCACTCTTGAAGCTTCCTCTAGAGAGTTCCACACTTCTCTAGATAGTCTCCCTTAGGTCTACAAAAAGACCTAAGGGGTGGCCATTTGCACCCATCCATTCTTGGCTTCCATTTAGTGTAGCTACATCCACCTCCACTCCTCCTCAACGAGTTGCTTCACCATGGCTACTACCATTTCCATGCCTAGATGCTGGATCACTTCTCCAACCTCTCTCCAAGGGTTGGCTTAATCACCATTGGCCGCCCCTCCTCTCAACCAACTCAAAGGCCATCAGAGTGCACCTCCGAATGCCCTTATTTCTGTTAGATTTGTTGCTTAGTTCTACATAGTTTACATGCTTTATTTACTACATTGTATTATAGCTCTTTACTCTCCCGCAATGATGCATGCAAAATACCCCCATAGATTCCTGTATATGATGGTTTTCTGTTAGCTAGATAGATGTTTTCAAGTTTTCCTCTATAAGATTTCCATGAGTTTCATGTTGCAAACACCATAATGAATTAATGAAAGATCCTTTTCTACATATATATAACTATGTTTTGAGAATCACCATGAGCTTTTTGCAATATATTTTGTGTGATTATAGTTGCTTGCTTTTAATTATTATTTATTGCAACCAGCATGTCGGTACCTAAAAATATTGAGGATCTAACTATTAGTACATTTTCCGTAAACAGCCACCACATAACTAGAATCGTGCATACTAAAACTCACACTTTCACATTTTTGATCTATCTAACACATGCGCATGTAATTAGGGTTCATAATGAAAGTGGCCAAACATTGATCCGACGATTAGAAACTAGTATGCAATTTTAGACATGTAGAGCAAAAAAGATCGAATTCAGATTTGCATAAACACCACCTAGAGACAAACGAATGGGACTCAAGTCTCGTTATCTTTAAAAAAATCATGTTTTGACGAGCGTTTTAGCGCAACTACACTACGATTTTCGATGATTTCAAAACGCACGAAATCAGGTTTGTCAAGGCACACCTCGTTTTGGAGAGTTGATTCTTGGTTATAGGTGTGTCTCTAAAACCCTGAATTGAAATCCTTAATTTGGCTCTAATCTTGGTCCAATTTAGTTTGCCAAAATATGGTATCTAGGGCTCAATCAAGAAGGTGGTAGCCCTAGCAACCTTAAATGGGTGCACGAATTAGTATTGTTGGTGAAATCAAATTAGGCAACTTAGTGAATTAGCTAGAATGGAAAGCAAGTAGCCCTAATTGATTTTATCCTTTCTTTTCCTTTTCAGAGTGAGGGGCTTAAGCGAAAGAGATTAATCGGAAATTACCTGCCCCAGGTGTGTTTGATGTGCGGCCATCTTTTATTAAATCTTCTCCCCTGAAACAACCACAACAATAAGAGATATATCAAGTTAGCACCAAATCACAGTTGTAATAAAGATTTTCAAATCGCCCTTTGCTCCCCAGCAACGGTGCCAAAATGTTTGTCGTGCTTGATCGGGATTTAAAAAGGTCAGGTTGTAGTACAGTCGAAAAAGTATTAAAAACAAGTACAATTTTATTACTGAAATTTTAAAGTCCGAGGTCGAACACGGGGAGCAAATTAGGGTTTAGAAATCAAGATCACAACTTAGAATTTAAAAGAATATGCAATAAGATCAATGTTATAGTGCAAAATGATAGGAGTAAATGTAAGGCACAAAATACTAAAGGAACCAATGTATGTCAATTGAACTCAAAATTGGACGTCTGATTTGAGAATTAGACACCTTAAAATGATTATGCTACAGTGCTTGGCTATTTCTTTTCTCATGCTTCTTCTCTTGTTCTTCTTTCTCTATCTCCACCAGCTACCTTTGATTTCTTTCTCTTCTTCTTTATCTTCCTCCTTCTCTATTCTCTGGCATCTCCTCTCTTTCTTCTGATTTTTCCTTGGCTTCTTTCTTCTTCAGCTTTGCTTTAGCCCTTAACTTCCTTTGCCTTATTCTTCTCCTTTGGCTTTCTTCTTTCTCTCTTTTCTTTCTCTACGTTCCTTGCCTTCCTCTCTTTGGCTTTAGCTTCTTCCTTTTGCTCTAGCCCTTCTCCTTCTTCTTCCTTAGCTTCTCTTTGGCCTTGTCCTTCTCCTCCCTCTTCCTTTGGCTTTACTTCTCCTCCTCTGTAGAGCAAAACCTACCCACTATCTGTGTGAGCTCTCTTCTCTCTTTTCTCTCCTAGGTTTCTCTCTCCCAAAGCCACGCTTCTCGTGTAATTGGGTCGGGTACGCGACCAGGACCAGGCCCATTGGCGTGCGGTGGTGAGAGAGGTGTGCTAGTCATGTCGGGTCACCAGGTCCATGGGGCATGCTCGCAAACAAGGCAGTCGGGTCGGGTGAGAGAGGGACCTCACCCCATGAGTTGGAAGCGAGGAGCCTGTGGCAAGAAAATAATTTATGCGAGTGAAGCACCTCGAAACTTTCCGAGGTAGGACTACCTTCCCACCCCTTTTGAGTGCCAGTAGTAGAGTGATTTCTTCAATTGCAGCTACAACTACAACCCTCGACAACAATTCGATGCCTGGAGATGTTCGTGAAGTCTTTCCACGCAACTTGGGACTGTGACCTGCAGTGGGCATGGCTTGGAGCAGCTTGCAAGCAAGCTTCAAGCCTGGTGTCAATGGCGGAGAGCTTCTGGATCTGAAATCACTACAACGGCCTCGTAGCCACGTTGAAAAGCTTAGGGAGCTTCGCCAAAGTGTGGCAAGTGTGCGGGGGTAATCGACATGACGTGGGAATGCCTGTGGGAGGGTGCCTAGGGAAGACTGTAGCCGTGTGTGTGGGTGTGTTCGGGGGTGTGTTTGGGTGGGTGGTGGAGTGATATGAGTGGTGGGTTATGATCAGGGTGTCGAGGCAGAGCTTATGGACTGGTCGGTGAGGAGGGAGGTGGTCTGTGGTGGTTGAGCGAACTTGCCAGAGTTGTTGTAGGAGGTGATGGGGATGATGGTGTTGGAGTGCGGCAGTAGTTGTTTTAGGAAATAAAGAAGGGGGAAAGGGAGTAGAGGGTGAGAGGAACTTATCTAGTGGTGAAGAAAGGAACGGGGAGATGGAGATGGTGGATGGCTCATTTTGTCGATGCTAGAGACGAAGGTGCTCAGTGAAGATGGTCGGTGGGGATGAAGGCGAGGCAGGGGTGTTGGCAAGTGCTACGAGACGCGGATGAGCATGAGGAGGAGGAACCTGCCACCAGTATTGTGGCTAGGTGACGAGGGAGAGTAGGACAGGTCGTCGGAGCTTGATAAGCGAGTCGGCCGAAGGAGGAGAGACGAAATTGAGGGGGTTCTCTGGCTGATTTCAAGCTTAGGAGATGAGGGGCGATCTAGGGTGTCTTAAATAGGCCCTGCAGGCCGATTTTGTGCTTGCAAGCCAAGCCTCCAAGAAAGGTAGGCTTTCTGACAATGGTAAATCGAAAGAGACCCAAATCTCTCATGTGTTCGCATGAGAGATTGGGTAGCAAATAGGGCCTCAAATTGGGTTCACATTGGAGGGGATTTCTCAGAGAATCTCCCTTTAAATTTTGAAGGGGATTCTCATGGAGATCAGCGAGAAATATCCTTCTAGAGCTTGCTGGAGTAGGATTCCTCCGCTATAATGGCCGAGGGACCTAATTGCAAACAATGATGAAGATGCTAGGTGGTCAAATGTAAGGGTTTTTGAAAGACACAGGTAGAAATGTAATTAGGTCGGACCTGTTTGCAAAGTGGATCAAGATGAGTTCCCCTTAGGTCAAAATTTTGGTATAAACCTACTTTGAACCTAAGGAATCCAATGGTGAAGTTGGATTTTGGGTTTGACCACGTTCCACTAAGCAATTTACGTAGAAACCCAAATTAGGGTAAATATACGTTTGAGACCCCATTCGAGGTCAAAATAGGTTCCAATGGCCAAATTGAAAGATCTAAGCCCTAGAGAAAATTTTTCTATGATTTTTAGAGTGTTTAAGTGAATTTTATCCTGACCAGAACCTTGTTTAATCAAGTGGGTTTGTTTTAGGGTTACAAGAAGTCATTTAATTCCAGAACTCACACAAACCCATTTTCGTCTGAAACCCACTTATTATCTTGTTAAGACTATTTGACCTATGTTTAGCCCTTGAAAAAGCCCGTTGTTGTACTACAATTGTAAAATTATAGTTTTACCCTTTGTTTCTTGCTTTTCTCTTGAAATGGTTATTCAGTGAATTAGGACCTCCAGTTGGTTATGCAGGAACTTTTGTTCTCTTTTATGGGTCAAGATGGGCTAGCTAGGGCTCATGATGGTGTTCCCATCAGAGATCAATTCCTTTGAAATTTGTGTTCCTAAGAGAGAATTTAAAATCCTAAAGTTTGGAAAACTTAGTTATGCAACTACTAAAAATGAATCTCTTTTCAAAAATCATTTGAGGTGGTGGTCCAAACAAGACAAAAAACACCACCACCTGACAAGAAATCAAACAATAAATTCCAAAATGGATTTTTTGTGATTTTAGAAAATGTTTTATATTTTATTGGATTTTTTTTTCTTATTGGTTTCAAGAGTCTGAATTTTAGATTTGGGGAAGTGATTCTATAGAAATCTCAAATAATCTCAAAAATTTTGGGGAATTTTATATGATGTAGATAATTTCTCAAGGTTTTTATAATTATAAATTTCATCGAAATCTGATGCGTATAAAAATTTATAAAATGCAAGGATTATAAGAAAATAGTGAGGAAAGAAGGTTAGGCCCTTGTTTAATTTGTGAATTTTTAAAATATTTATATTCAGCTAAATTACTTTAAAATTGCACTTATTGTTCCTGACTCAAATGGTCTTCTCTGGGTGAAGTTTGGTGATTTTAGGAAGCTTTTAAATGCCCAAACTTGATTTTTGAAAATCAACATAGAAGTTAGGATTTTCAAAATTCAAGCACCAATATGACAAAAGTGGTGGAGAAATGAAGTGAACATGCAACAAAGTGATTTTTAAGGTTCCACCACCTTCAATTTTTCTTATTTTTGATTTTTTTGGTAATTTTAAGAATTTTTAACGAGATTTTTCTGATGATGCGAGAGATGACCAGAGTACTAACCTGAAGTATGTTGGAAGACAAGAAACTCAAAACTTTCTCTAAGTGCTCCAAATCTCTCTCCCACTCCTGATTCGTACCAGAAATCAAACCAAAAAAAAGTTAGTGAAAATCTAGTAAGGAAAGAGATTAAAGATGTGACTAAGCCATGCCTACCTGGCAATGGCACAAAAAAGTGATGCGAGATTTCCATGGTTTTATAAATAGGGCTTTTAATATCATTACAACATGCAAAATCGATCAGCTTTTAAATTTATATTCTGAGATAGTGGTGGTATATAGGGTCTTCCAAGGAGGTAAATTTGTTAGTTAAATAAGTGATTCTCTCTCTCACCTCTCAAATCAAAACTTCTTTTCGTATTTTGATTTTTGCAAATTTTTATGTTTGGAAATAAGCTAGATAAGAATGCGAAGATAGAACTACGCTAAAGAAACTACTTCTAACAACTAGAACCTAAGTGACAAGAGAAGTATGCTCCTCTATGCTCACCCTAGGCAAGTACACCTAGGGTAATTAGAAGATAGATTAGTGATGCACTAAAATAAATAAAGTTGCTAGTCGAAATTGAAAATTCAAGAATGAAGAAAGGCACTTTGCTATTATGAAGAAATGTTTACAAAGTACCTAGGGAGCTTAACTAAGCATAGGTTCCGCTTAGTTAACCCCTAGGTAAATGATTACTTAATAGGAATTAAAATGGAACGAAAGAGATGGCAGAAAATTCTCCCGAGTGGCTAAGGTAGCCATCACTCCAAGAATGGGTTTGGTCGATGAGGGCGTTCGGTGGATGAAAATCGCAATAAAGTTAGGGCTTTTGTTCTATGGTGTACGGTGGAGCATTTGAAAGTGGAAGTGTGGTGTATAGCGGTCTGTGGTAGCATAATGGCTTTGATGGAGGTGCTACGGGCTATGGAGAAGACCAGGGGGAGATAATGGTTCGTTGGTCAAATTGTGGATCAACGGGGTGGCATCTAACCTAAAGAAGGGGAGGAAGTTAAGAGACAAACTACGGATGATGGGGGTGAGGAATTGGCATCTGCTTTGACTAGCCGGTGCCAAAGATGGTGAATTCTCCAATGGGAGAGACGACGAGGAGGAATGGGGTAGGTGGCACTTGCTAATGTGCACTACACACAGATGAAGTTGGGGAAGATGTTCCCTCTGCCTATTGTATGTGGTAGTGGTCAATGGCGGAGATCAACGAGCCCCCCGGAGTTGCGTTGGAGGCAATCGGAGGAAGAGGAGAAATAATTTTAGCCAAACCGGACTAAGGAGAATGATGGAACCTACAGGAGCTTTTATAGAGCTCAAAACAAAGCTCTAATTGAGGAAGGAGGCTTGATTGGACTTTGGTTTGGAAGCACAGAATCCCGTGAATTCTATGGTTTTGCATGAGCTTTCAGCCTCTAATCAAAGTCTAAGATTGCATTCGCATGAATCTTCATTGTCTGAACTCCATTCACACCAAATTTGGTGGTGATTTGATTAGGTGTTAACTTGGTCAAGGTCGGTGCTTGCCCCATTGACTCATCAATGGCGATAGGGACAAACTTGTGAAGGAGATGAGAAACCTAGGGACCCATTTTCAGTGAAATCGAAAGTTAGGCACTTCGATGTGTAGAATAAAGATTTTAGGGACTAAATTGCAAACTAGTTCAATATGAACTCTGATTGGGCCTAAATTTTGGCCTTAACATAATTTAGATCCAAAAAATATAATCGTAGGTTGGATTTTAGTTTTAACCTTTTTTGACTGGGCAATTTGTACAAAAGCCCAAATTAGGGTAGAATCTTGTCTGAAACTCTATTCTAGGTCAAAATAGGTTTAGACAGTCAAACCAAGGGTACCAAACCTATTAGAATATATTTATATAAATTTTAAGAGATTTAGGAGAATTTTATCCTAACCAAAACCTCCTCAATTTAAGTAGGTCTGAAATTAGGATTTTTTGTGCTGTTGCAGTTCTCGAAATGCATGATACCCTGTTTCTGTTTGTGTTGACCCACTTTTTTGCAGTTTAATGCTCAATTAACCATAGATTAACCCCTTGGTGACACATGGTTACTCTACATTCATGACGTGATGTTAAAACTACATAATTAACTTTAATTTGTTGTTCTCTCATAATGTGTTTATGTGGAATTATGGTCATTAGCTGATCATTCGGGAGCATTTATCACTTGATTCCAATTAATTCAAGATACTTTTGGCGAATGATGGTATTACCATCTGTGGTTAGGAAACTTCCTTGGCATCATGTGAAAGGGTGACAGGGAGGGTGGCTTGGATGGTGGTTAGGAAGGTTCCTTGGCGCCATGTGAAAGGGTGTCAAGGAGGGTGGTTAGGAAGCTTCCATGGTGCCATGTGAAAGGGTGACAAAGAGTGCATTTTAGGTAGCAACGGCTAGTGGTTTTATTGTAGGTGGACGACCATTGAGGTGGAGAGGGAGAAGGGTAGGAGGTGGAGTAGTGGAGGAGCTAGCTAGGCTAACCAATATAGCTTTGCTAAGTGGAGGAGTGACGTTCATGGATGCATTTGCGTAAAACTGTTCATTGAAGTGCACTTACGATGTCAATTTTAAGTAAAGAATTGGAGGTGAGTACGAGTGTTGAACACAAGGAGACAATAATTAGATCAAATAATCACTTTTGTGTCACCTAACTATGTCATTTGTGTACTCGAAAATAGATTTGAGAAAGTAAGGGAGAAAGAGAGAGAGAAAGAAAGAGAGAGAAAGAAAAGGGTTGGAGAACCATATCATAAAATCAATGTGCCAATAATTTCTTATCAAGTATGTAACTAAACATAATGTAGATGAATGCTTTAATAAAATCAAGACATGAACTACAGTACAAAATAAAATAACACTACGACAAGGAAGAAGAATGCATCAAGACAGCCACGATGGTGGAGGGGCTTCTATTGGTGGCTCAGCGGCTTCGGGACCTTGCATGGAACTCTAGAAGGTGGTGGTATCTCATGGGTGGAAGCTTGGTGCAAATGGGAGGGTAGCGACCTTTTTATAGTTGAGGAAAGGGCTCAAATTCATCATTGGTCTTTAGTAACAGCTAGAACCATCACTAAAGATGACCTAATCAATGATATTTTTATTTGTTTTTGTCGATTTTGTCTTTTCTAATATTTTTGGTATTTTTAATAGTGCAAGAGATCAGGTCGATGAAATCTAGCTAATCTACTTGCAAAATAAAGAGAGAGAGAGAAACAATCATGTATTTTTATAATGAAATGTTTATTACAACTAGGAAAGTGGGAAAACTATACTACGAAAGCAATAAATATAGAGACAGGTGAGAGAAATCCCCCTCGACAATCACTTGGAGGATGACTCACTCTGACGTCGCCTAGAGGGAGGTGGTGAGGAGCGGGGCGAAGAGGATGGAGCCAGAGGACAGAGGGTAGGGTAGGACAGCATTGTGGTGAGGATCTTCTTCCTGAAGGGAGGTGAGAAGATGGCCATGGGATGCTCCACGAAGGGGGATGAGAGGTGGGAACAAATGTTTGTTTTCTACTCTAAAGGAGCATCCTGGGGTCGGGACAAGCTCTCTCTAGAGCCTTGGAGGTGGTGGGAGGAAGAAAGGAAGAGATGAAGAAAAATGAGAGGGGTAGGAGTCCTTTTATAGCGGAGGGAAGAATCAAATTCGAATACAGGATATTTAGTCACAGTCATAAACGTCACTAAAGATCCGTTGCAAACGTCGCTGAAGGTAACCCATGTGCCCACCCACTATTACGCTGGTGTAGGCTCCATGTGCATCCACACATGTGCTGCTGCCATTGCCTCCACGTGTGCCCATGCGGACCCACTGTGCTACTGCTCGTGTGTGCCTCCATGCGTGTAGCCTAAATGGATGTGTCTACATCATACCCCCATGCCTATCTTTTGCTAGTCCCTAGCAAAATTAAACTACATTCTATGTATAAAAATAGAATTAGGACTCGATCGCTTAGGCCTAATCCATTTATTAACAATAGAAAATTTCATCTAAGGTCCTAAATTATGAAAACTCAACAGTACCTGGGTGTCTACCAGATTGCATATTGCCCAAGTCCTCGCCCTATTTGAAAAGGGAAGATACATTTTTTTGTTTTTCTTCTTTTCTAATTTTTTTTGGACTTTTGAAGTTTGAGACTTTCGGGATAAGTTTTTACGGCTACCCGACCTGCCTAAGACTCGAAAAGGACTCTAAGTGCTAAGCATCTTGTGAAAGGGTGGTAGACTCACTAGGTAGCCGTTGAAACGAACTTCGGGTTTCTATGACCCTAGGTGACCTAAAAGATTTCTGCCTAGAGGATTATGTTTCTGAATGGTAGCTTTCTCCTTACTTTTAAATTTCTTTTGGTGTCAACACAAGGAGAACCTAGTGTATATCTAGTAGTGATTTTGTGGAGTCAAAATCAAATTTTAGGGTTAATTGATTGACCAAACTTATTAATTGATAGACCAAAACACTTTGATTGACCAACTTACTTATTTGATCGATCAAATCAGTCCATTTTAGGAAGTTGAGAAGAGTACTCTTAATCAACCGACCAAGCCAATTGATCGATCAATCAGAGATCGACCAACATTCTTAATTGATCGACCAAAGTACTTTTTGATCGACCAATTAACATTATTTGATCGACCAATTTTATTTCCTATTCAAGCAAAACTTTTGGTATAAATAGAGGTCGCACGCAGCCCATTCCTTTATAACTTTTAAATAGAAGCACCATTAAAAAATAGAGATTCCCGTGCCTATTGCAAAAGGCTTTCCTGCCCCATTCTCCATGTTCTTCGAAAGCACGATGCCTCAAACCTTTGCGAAAAATTGGTTTGATCATTTATTAAGGTTTCATAGAATTCATTTTCTTGATATATTATTTTGTTGTTTTGATTTACGGATTTCAAGCCTATTTGGATGATCCGTGGTTGCTATTTTTGCTTCTCTTCAGGATACAAGAGAAGGGTTTGTAAGAGGTTGTGCCACCCTCTAAGTGGTGCAAATAGTGTATTGATTAGCTTACACTAGTCAAAAAAATCCTAAGTTGGGAGGCTTAGGTAGTGGTTTTTACCTGAATTGGGTTTCCACTATAAATTAGGTGTACTCTATGCATGAATCTTTGTTGGTTTATTTTTTAATCTGATTTATATTTTTAAAGCAATACTATTCACCCCTCCCCTCTAGTATTTAGGTGTGATCCACAGGATATTCTCCAACCCTCATTTGGTATCAGAGCCAAGTTGCCCAGTATGATGTCAAAGTCTTCTGTCAACAAAATTGTTGAGGGGCAATCTGTTGTTCATCTCCACTTTTCGATGGGACAAACTATGGCTATTGGAAGACTAGGATGTAGATTTTCCTTGAATCCATGGACTTTGAGGTATGGGATGTCATTGCATCCAAATGCACTCATCCATAAATTAAGGAAGGAGTGGTGGTGACACCAGACCAGAAGAAGATGGCCACCTACAATGCCAAAGCAATGAACGCAATCTTTTGTGGACTTTCAAATGACAAATTCAACTGCATCTCTGCTTGCAAAACAACATACGAGATCTAGAGCATACTAGAAGTCACGCATGAAGGAACAACTAAGGTAAAGGAGACTAGAGTTAATTTGCTAAGCAAGAATTACGAGCTTTTGGGATGAAGGGAGAATCCATCAAGGAGATGTTTATGAGGTTTATGGACATCATAAACTCTATGAGAAACCTAGATCAGGAGATCAAGAATGAAGCGTTGGTGAGAAAGATACTCCTATCACTCACCAGCGACTGGGAAACCAAGACAATGGCCATACAAGAATCGAAAGATCTGTCTACCCTCAAATTAGATGATCTTATCGAAAGCTTGATGGCCTATGAATTTCGACTGCAACACATGAAGGAGCAAGAAGATGAAGGAACTAGAAAGCAGATCATAGCCCTTGAAGCCACTCAAGAATATGAAGAAACCTCAAGTGGAGAAGAGGAGGAAGACATAACACTCCTATCCAGAAAATTCAGAAAGATTCTTAAGGACAAGAAGAACTGGAGGAAGAAGAAAGAAGGAAGTCGTTTGTTACAACTAAAAGAGAAAGAGACACATCAAGAAGGATTTTCCATTTCACAAGGACGAATCTAAGGAGAAGAAGAAGCACTTCAGTAAAGATGGAAAGAAGAAAGCCTTTACTGCAACTTGTGATGAGTCATACTCAAGTTTAGAAGAAGAAGAAACATCAAGAGAAGATGCTCTTCTCGGTTTGATGGCACTAGAAGATGAGGTAACCTCCTTTACTCAAGATGAACTATTAGAAGCATTCTTTAAACTGCATGATATAGCTACATCATTAAAATTAGAAAACAAAAACCTAGTAAGGATACTAGACAAAGAGAAAGCACAAAAAGAAGCACTTGACAATTAAAACAAAGCTCTATCTGTTTAAATTACAACACTAAAATCTCAAGTAAACCACTTAAAAATTGACATAGATAAATTGAAAGAAAACAATGTTGTTCTACTAAATGACCTGACTAAATTCACAAACGGAAGTAGAAATCTGCACAAATTATTTGGAAGACAAACCCAAAGCACCACAAAGTTTGGGTTAGTCTATATACCAAAGAATAGCCATGAAGCATCTAGTTTCGGTCAAAACAAAGAGAAAGGTAGCTTGCCAAAACATGTAATGAAAACTAACCACCGTGGACCCAAGCAAAATTGGGTACCAAAAAGCATTTTGCAATCTTGTTTTGTAGGCTCAGTAGATTATAAGATGTGGACTTTCTAACAAATCATTGGAACATTGAAGCCACTATATCAAATGAAGCCTCACATTAGCAAATCAATGATAGGAAAGAGAAGAAGGAAGACCGATTATCGACAATGGTTGTTCCAAGTACATGACTGGCAAGGAAGACCTATTCCTACAACTCTACCTTCAAGAAGGTGGTACGGTCACATTTGGGAACAACCACAGGGGACGTATTATTAGTACTGGCCAAATTGGTAATTTTTCTACCTCTATTGAAAATGTGCACCTAGTTAAAGGTTTAGAACACAATCTATTAAGTGTAAGCCAAATATGTGATAAGGGGAACAGAATTACATTTATGTCAAAAGGTTTTAAAATTCGTAATGAAGAAACAAATCAAGTTATTCTTAAAGGAAATAGACATAAGGATATTTGCACCATAAGCTTCGACAAATATGATAGTCTTGAATGTCTAGTTGTATCTAACGAAGAAGTAATTCTTTGGCATAAAAGACTAGGTCATGTTCACTTGGGAAGCATTAGTAAACTTGTGAAACATGAACTTATCAAAGCTCTGCTAAGGATCGACTTCAAGAAAAGCGAAGTCTGCGATTCTTGTCAAGTTAGCAAACAAACCAAAAACCCTTTTAAACCAAAAAGGATGGTTAGCCTTCGCAACCCCTGGGGCTACTTCACTTAGACTTATTCGAACCAACCAAATCCAGAAGCCTAAGCAGGTGCAGATGTTGTTTAGTCATAATTGACGACTTCTCTAGATTTACCTGGGAATCTTTTTGAAAGAGCATGGACTTAATCTTAGATTCCTTTAGCAAACAAGTTAGAAGATTACAGAATGAAAATGGATCAGAAGTAATTAGAATTAGAAGTGATCGTGGTGGAGAATTTGAAAATGAATCTTTCTTGAACTTTTGCGATCAATATGGAATTAAACATGAGTTTGCCTTCCCTAGAGCTCCACCGTAGAATGCTGTAGTTAAGAGGAGAAATAGGACCTTACAAGAGTGTGCTCGCACAATGCTGTGCAAGTCAAAGCTGCGTTGATATTTTTTGGCTGAGGCTGTAAACATTGCTTGTTATATCCAAAATAGAACCCCGATCAGACCAATTCTAAAGAAGGCACCCTTTGAACTCAATCATGGAAGAACCCTAGAATTAGATTTTCAGATGTTAATGTTTTATACTTAACACTAAAGACAATCTTAATAAGTTTGATACAAAAAGCTTAGAAGGGATTTTCCTAGGTTATTTAGCTAGAAGTAAAGCCTATAGGGTCTTTAATAAGAAGAATTATATTGTTGAAGAAACCATGCATGTATCATTTGATGAAACATTAGTTCAACCTAAATCTTCCACGATTGATGATGATGATACAATAGATGAGCCTTCAAACATTCCAGAAGATATTATTTCTAATGAACTACCCAAAGATATCTCTTTTGTAAAAGATCATCCTATAGAACTAGTAATAGGAGAATTATCCAAAGGAGTTCAAAATAGATCTTTCCGTAACACATTAGCATTTACAGCTTTTGTATCTCAATTAGAACCTAAAAATGTTATAGAATCCTTCTTAGATAATTATTCGTTTAATGCTATGCAAGATGAGCTAAATCAATTCAGGAAAAATCATGGGAACTTGTATCAAAACCTGAGTAACAAACTATTATTGGTACTAAGTGGATTTTTAGGAACAAACTTGATCAATCAAGACATGTAGTTAGAAATAAAGCTAGACTTGTGGCTCAAGGATATAATCAAAAGGAAGGAATAGATTTTGATGAAACATATGCAACTGTTGCCTGACTTCAATCTATTAGAATGTTGCTAACTTTTGCATCCCATATGGAATTCAAGCTTTTCCAAATGGATGTCAAAAGTGTCATTTTAAATGGATTCATTAAGGTGGAAGTCTTTGTTAAGCAACCTCCAGGATTTGAAGATCCAAATCATCCCAAACACGTATACAAATTAAACAAAGCATTATATCGATTAAAACAATCTCCATGAGCCTGGTATGAAAGATTAAAAACATACTTAATTGACAATGAGTTTAAAATTTGTCAAACCGATCCAACTTTATTTACAGAAAGAAAACAAAATGACCACCTAATAATTCAAATATATGTAGATGATATTATTTTCAGTGCTACTAATGATCTACTTTGCCGAGAATTTGCAAAGGTTATGCAGGATCAATTTGAGATGAGTATGATGGGAGAACTTAAGTTCTTCCTAGGTCTTCAGATTGATCAACTATCCTTCGGAATCTTCATATCTCAAACAAAATACACAGTAGAGATATTGAAGAAATTCTCAATGGACAAAGTCAAAGGTAAAGAATCATCGATGGCAGCTTCTACTGAATTAAAAATTGATGACACAGGTAAGTAGATCAAAAACTTCATAGGAGCATGATAGGATCTCTATTGTACTTAACTGCAAGTAGACCTGACATTCTATTTTACACTTGTTTATGTGCTCGTTTTCATGTAAACCCTAAGGAATCACATCTAAATGCTATTAAAAGAATCCTTAGATATCTAAACAACACACAAGACATTGGACTCTTCTACTTGATGACAGACACGTTGGAATTATATTTCGTTTCTGATGATGACTATTCGGGTAGCTTCACAGACTAAACAAGTACTAGTGGAACCTATCAATTTATCAAAACTTCACTAGTCTCTTGGTTCTCTAGGAAACAAAACATTGTATCTCTATCCAAAACTAAAGCAGAATATGTAGCAGCATCCTTAGCAAGTTCACAACTATTGTAGATGAAATAGACTATAAAAGACTTTGGATTAAGTTTTAAAAATGACAAAATCTTTTGTGACAACACTAGTGCAATAAACTTATCCAAGAATCCAGCACAACACTCTAGGGCTAAACATATTGATATTAGACATCACTTTCTTAAAGATTATGTCTTAAGAGGGGATATCAACTTAGAATTTATTAAAACAGAAAAATAGCTAGCCGATATATTCACAAAACCTTTATCAAAAGATAGTTTTAATCAAATTTGTCATTCACTAGGTTTATCTAGATTAAAAGAGCTTAATTAAGTAGCCTAAGGAGAGACTTGCTTTTCTTATTTTGATCGATCAATTTCAAATTTGATCGACCAACCTTTGATCGATCAAAACTATTAATTGAATAACCAAAACTTGAATTTGCCTGGCGGGAATTTCCCCTCCACTGGTTTCTCTTTTTGATCGATCAACTAAAATTTTTGATCAACCAATCTGTTTGTGCTGGAATTTTGCCTCTAAACTTTCAAACCTTGATCGGCCAAATAATTGTTTTGATTGATCACTTCTTTTTTTGATCGACCAAAATCTAATTTTGATCGAGCAAAACTGGGCAGATTCTCTTTTGTGATTGCGATCTTTTTACCTTGTTTTCCATTTACAATAATTGTTTACTATACCTAATTTACGTGATTTGTTGGCTTAAGGGTTCTTACCTACTTTGTTAATCACGCTCTCTCTAAAAAGTCCTTGTTTTTACCTCTAAATATATTTTTTTACCCATCATATATGGTCCCCACATCTTCAAAACATTACCCCACAACATCCATCCTCCTCTAATCGAGCAACTCACCATCGCAGCTGACCTCCTCGCACACGGCCTCCCCCGTGCGTGGGTCCCTCGTGCATCAGACCTCGCAAGTGCGTGCTCGATCGTCAACTCCTTGCACCTCCATGCTCATAAGACTACGACCTCCTCGCACACCCTCCATCTGGCCTCCTTTTTGATCGATCAACTTTGGTTCGATCTCGGTACATTCTAAACCTTGAATACATCCATCCCATTAGATTTTTCTTATGTTTAAAATGTGCTTTAACCTACTCTCACTTGTTTGATCTTATTTTCATATTTTCTCTTGCAAAATCAAGTAGCATACCAGAGTTGATCATCTGGTCAAACACTTTTTTTCTCTGGTCTGAGGTCTTATGGTTGACCAAACCCTTTGCTTGATCGACCAATCGTCCGGTGCTTTTTCGGTAGACCAGCCAACATTTTTGATTGACCAACAATGTCTTTTTTTTTAGCAGCTCACGATGGTACCAAAACATGCTCGAGGCTCTTCTAGTCATCGTGATGATACTTTCGATCACTTTTCAATTACCGAGGCTGCTCGTGATCGATTTTCCTTATTTGCTAAGTTCTCTCTGCAGGTCGGACAACCCGTTGACTTTACCTATTTCGAGTCTATTTTCCCTGGGATCCACCAAAAATTTGCATAGCATCAGATCTTGCATCTATTTGAGCGGAACTTTTATGTAGGTTCCAAGCATTGTCGCATTCCTGGTGTTGATCCCATGGCCTAACATCTATTTTATGCCAACCTCAAAGATATAAGTGAAGGCTCCAACATCGAGTTGACCTCAAATGTCTACGGGATAGAGGTTCTTGTCAATGTGGATGTTTTGACGGAGATTCTTGGCTATACTTCTGTTGGACCTACTTTTCCTAAGTTACATCAGTAGACTTAGTCCGATACTATCAGGGAGACCCTGCTCAGTCCCTCTAATTTTGACTTGGGTCATCCTACCAAATAACACGTTTTTAGATGTTTGCCTCACTCTCTGAGTCGTGTTTCCCTATGGAACATTATGTCCAAGTCGACATCTTTTGAAAACTGCCCTAGTGATGGGAACTCCATCATGAGCCTTAACTATCTCATTTTGACCGATAAAAGAAAGCAAAAGCTCCTACATAACCAACTGGAGGTCCTTGTTCACTGAATAATTATTCTGAGATAAAAGTAAGAAATAAGGGGTAAAATGTAATTTTACCATTGCAGTACGACAATGGGTTTTCTCATGAGTTAAACACAGGTGAAATGGTCTTAACAAGATAAAAACTGAGTTGGTTCAAACAAAAAAGGGTTCAAGTGAATTCTGGGAATTAAATGACTTCTTGTAACCTTAAAATAGACCCACTTGACCTAACAAGGTTCTAGTCAGGATAAAATCCATCTAAACCCTCTAAAAAAAATGAAAAAATATTCTCTAAGGTTTAGAACCTTCAATTTGGCCCTTAGAACCAACTTTGTCCAAGAATGGGGTCTTAGACAATTATTTGCCCTAAATAGGGTTTTTACGTAAATTGCCTAGTCAAACGTGGTAAAACCCGAAATCCAACTGCTCTATTGGATTCCTTAGGTCCAAATTAGGCTTGTACCAAAATTTCAACCTAGGGGGAATTCATCTTGACCCACTTTGCAAATAGGTCCAGCCCAATTGCATTTCTACACCTATCTTTTGAAAACCTCTACAGAAACCCCAATGGCTTTCTCTTCATTCTTTCCAATTAGGTCCATCTACCATTATAGCGGAGGGAATCTTACTCTAACAAGATTTTGAGGGTAAGATCTCCCAGATCTCTCAGAGAATCCCCTTCAAAATTGAAAGGGAGATTCTCTAAGAAATCTCCTCCTATATGAACACAATTTGAGGCTCTATTTGGTACCTAATCTCTCATGCAAATGCATGAGAGATTTGGGTCTCCTTCAAGTTTCCATCCCCGGCGAGCTTGTCGTGCTTGGAAGCTTAGCCGACAGCCCAGCAGCTCCAGTGACTTCCCTCTCTTTCCCTCGTCGCCTATCCACAATGGTAGTGGCAGGTTTCTCTTCCTCCTACTCGTCCGCGTGGCGCCACACCTGCCGATGCCTCTGCTGCCCCTTCATCCTCGCAATTCTCCCCCCACTGACTGCTTCATCTTCAGCGATGGCAATATGAGCTGGCCGCCATCCCTGCCTCTCCCATCATCTCCTTACGCCCAAATTAGTTCCCTTTTCCCTTTTAATCCTTTTTCCCTCCTTATCTCTCAAAAACACCCTTCGATGCACTCCACCACCACCACCCCTTCCAACTCTAGCCAGACCTCTGGCGAGGTGTCCCCATCGCTCCGCACCTCCATCCACCTCGCCAACCATCCCATAAGCTCCGCAACACTTCACTAAACATAAACCCTCACTCCATAAATGCTATCACTCACCCACAAGGGCCCCCGAACACACCCACTCACACACACACAAGGTGCCCTAGGCATGCGCACTCCGGCAGCTCCACACCATGCTGACACTCGCAGTTCACTCGTCATGCCTCGGCGAAGCCTCCTGAGCATTCTGACATGGCTGTGAGGCTGTTTCCGTGATAGTAGGTTTGGATGTTCGCCGCCATTGATGATAGCACGGTGCTTGCCCGCGAGCTCTCTCCAGGTCTGCCCTCTCCAGGCCAATAGTCCCAAGTTGTGCGGACTTCTCTCACCCACAACTGTAGGCAGCCAATTGGCACTGAAGGTTCAAGCATCAGCTGCAATCAAGTGAAGTTCCCTATTGTAGACACACACGAAGGGAGGTACGAAGATAGTCCCACCTCGGAAACTCTTGACTGTCCATAGCTGAATAAATTGCAAAAGTGAATAGGCTTTATCGCCTCCTCACCATGTGGTGAGGTCCCACTGACCTTCACCTGCCTCGTCTGTGATTCGACCTCAGCGGACCTACCATGACCCATATACCTGACCTAGCACACCTTGCCCACCACTGCATGCCGGTGGGCCTGGTCTCAAGCATGTACCCGATTTGATTACCTAAAAATCGACTCTGGGATAGCGAACCTAAAAGAGAAAGAGGAGAAGAGAGTGTGCACGGGTAGGGGTAGGTTTTGCTCTTGCAGGGAAAGGAGAAGGAGAGGAAGCCAAGGAAGAAGAAGCTAAAGCCAGAGGAAGCTAAGGAAGGAGAAGACAAGGCCAAAGAGGAAAGAGTTGAAGAGGCAAGAGCTGAAGAGAAGAAAGAGAAGGAAGGACTGAAGACAGAAGAAAGGATGGAGCTGCCAAAGAAAGAAGGAAGGAGAAGAAGCTGAAGGAAGACGAAGACTTAAGCTTGAGACAGAGAAGAAGGCAGAGAATGGGTAAGGCACGAGAATAGAAGAAAAGAAAGAGAAGGAAGAAGAAGAAGCCAAAGGAAGAAGAAGACTAGAGCTAGAACAGAGAAGAGAAGGAAGAAAAGCACATCATTGTCGCAGCTATAGTTTAAGACGTTAGATTTGCCCAATTTTTGTGCTTGTCTTCTTACATTGATTACTTTAGTACCTTTTGTTCCTACATTTTTTGCACTATAACTTTTGTTTCTATTGCACATTATATTCAATTTCTGAAATTGTGCTCTTGATTTCTAAACTTTAATTTGCTCCCTGTGTTTCACCTCAGATTTAAAGCTTCGAGTAATAAAATCTATTTGTTTTTAAAGCAATTTCGACTATATTACAATGTGTTATTTTAAAACCCGATTTTGACTTGCAAACATTTTTGCGCCATTGCCGGGGAGCAATGGGTGATTTAGAAATCTTGATTATAATTGCTAATTTGGTATTAACTTGATATATCACTTTTGTTGTGATTGTTTCAAGGGAAAAGATTCAAAGGAAGACAACCGCACAACAGACACGCCTGGGGTAGGTATTCTCTAAATGGTCCTTTCTCTTAAACCGCTCATTCTGAAAAGGAAAAATAAGATAAAATCAATTAGGGCTACCTGCTTTCCAACGCTAGTTAATTCACCAAAGTTGCCTGATTTGATTTCAACAACAACATTGATTTATGCACCCATTTAAGGTAACTAGGGCTACCACCTTCTTGATTGAGCCCTAGATACCATATTTTTGACAACTAAATTAGACCAAAATTAGAGCCAAAGTAAGGATTAAAATTTAGGGTTTTAGAGACACATCTTTATAAACAAGAATCGACTATGCAAAAAGTGGTGTGTCGAAGACTTGGTTGAATAGACTTATTCAAGAGAAACCCTAAAATTCAGGCTCTTAATCTCACTTGAATCATAAAGAAAGGACCTAAAACTTCTCAAAGGACAAATAGGTGAAGTTGACCCCCTTGTTGGGTCAACCAACCTTGAAATTAGGTTACTTTTGCACTCAATACATCTAAAGTTCAAGTGAAATCTTAAGCACCTTTGCTTTTCAATAAAAGTGGCAGACTTAAGAGGTCAAAGTCCCCATTCTGGTCTACCTGGAACATCAGTGACAAGAGAGGTCAGGTCGGGGAAACCCTGTAGCTTGTTGGGACGTTGTATTGTGTAGGGGTCTTTGTAGGACTCTCCCTCTCTGGCTGCTCAGGTATTTCTCAGGTGGACAACTTTTTGACTAAGGGGTATCATGCACCTCGAACCTCTATAGTCATCCAGATTTTTGGGTGTCTTGATTGGGTCCAGCACATTCTAATCTCGTCCAAACCATCAGTGCATGTTCGATATGAGGCCCTTAAGACGTCCTTTAGTGATTTACTCCTGCCAAGGCTAGGCCTCGACGTCTGTATTTGTGTAGCAACCCCACCACCGCATAGACATTTCCTCTGATTCATTAGAACCTAATTCTTCTTCTTCCATCATCATGGTACAACCAGTAGAAGAAGAGAATAATCTTGAGAACCAACTCCAACGCCTGAACGATCTACTTCAAGCCTTTATAAACCTGCTAAAGCGTCCTATGATATCAGATCACTACAATCCTGCTACGGTGGCAATCAAACCTCAAGTCCAAATCCCGGTTGGAGGTACTGATTATGAACTCCAGCCCAACATGATTCATGCCATTCCAAAATTTCATGGGCTTCAATTCGAGGATCCATTCCAGCACATCAAACAACTCAAACATCTGGCCCAAACCTTTAGGTCAGATGTCCAAAATTGGGATATTCTCCTTATGAAGATGTTTTCCTTCTCTCTCATGGACAAAGCAGCTCACTTGTATCAAACTCAAACTCGACCAACCAACACATGGGCTGAACTACAATCCGAATTCTTGAAGAAGTTCTTCCTAGTTGGTCGAATGAATGCCTTAAGACACCAGATCACACACTTCACCCAGCAAATTGGAGAACCTTTTCATGAAGCATGGGACCGTTTCTTGGATCTCATGCGAAAGTGCCCCCATCATGGAGTTCCTAAATGGGAACAAGTCCAGTCTTTTTACGAGGGACTACATGAAGATATCCACTTATTCGTCAATGCAACCTGCGGAGGAAATATCATGGGTTAACTTGAAGACACTGAGTGGGAGATTGTTGAGAATATGAGCGAGAACTCCATTAATAATGACTCCATGGGCTTATTCAACCGGACGAGTGCCCGTGCATCGACGAATCCAAGAGAACATGAGACATAGGGCCTGTCTGCATCCGACGACTTGGAATTGATGGGCAGTCGGTTGGACAAGGTCTCTATCATCAAGAAGAAGGTGGATGAGCTTACTCGACATCTGTAGCGAGCCACCTCTGCACAAAACCCATTTGCACAGCTGCCTTCTGGGAGGAAAGCTGTGCAAAACATCCATCACTGATCTTCTTAGGGGATGGACCCGTATCCACCCCCATTTGAGTTTAGAACCGGAGGAAACTTCGATCCGACCTACACTAGTTGAGGGAACTCTAAGCCCTCGTACTCTGACATTCCTGAGGTTCCTCAGACCTGTGAGGACCTCAACGCCATCCAGAATGACCCATTCTCTAACACCTATAACCTTGGATGGCAGAATCATCCCAACTTCCTGTGGGTAGGAAATAATCAGAATCAAAGACCACCAGATCATCCCCGTCCACAAGCTTCTCATCCATATTAGCCGCCTCAGCCTCAGCCCAACCCAAATAGATCAAATGACTCTTATCCTTCAGACTTTGGCTGACATTCAGAAGACGAATGTGGCTATGCAAAAATAGCACAAGGACGAGATCATAGAGGTTCATAATCAACTCTCCTAGATGGTGAATTCATGCTAACTTGGCACACTCCCTTCGCAACCTCTACCGAATCCAAATAAATTGCCGAACTAGAGGTGCATTATGAACCCAATTCCTGGCCAAGCCCACATGATTTATCAGGCCCTTTCTGTTCCATCACTTGATGGGATGGAAGCTTCGACATTATATGCGGGATTTCAGCAGCAGCCACCCATTTTTCCAACTCCAAACGAAATCCAGGAAGGACTAAATTTTGTAACAACCCATAGTGGCAAAGCAAGACAATGCCCACCTTATCCAAGCCACTTTCATCCTGGTAGTAACCCAAGCCCTAGGATAGCTATCCAGGACACCCCTATCCCAGATCAAGAACCTGGATCTATTCTAGAGGAACCATCCAAGGTTCCATTTCCCGAGGCCTTGACCAAGGGAAAGAGGACAAACAAACCCGTGGCACCTAAGGGGGATCTAGTCAAGCTCTTTGAATATGTCCATATAAACATCCCCATGATGGATGCAATCCACCACGCACCAGCTTACACACGATTTCTGAAAGATGTGTGTACACCCAAGAGTAAGCCACGAACCAAAAGTGGGAGTCTGATCATACTGTCAGAGTAAGCCAACTCTGTAATTTTGAGCAAACCCCCCTAAAGCAAATGACCCAGGTACTCCCCTGATTTCCTGTACCATTGGTGCTACCCAATTTAACAGATCTTTATTAGATTTAGGAGCCTCCATAAACATAATACCTACATCCCTCCTTGACCACCTTGAGAAATCTAAATTTAACCCGACAAAGGTGACATTGCAGTTGGTTGACCAATCTATTAAGTCACCAAAAGGTGTTCTTGAGGATGTCATTGTTAGGGTACGGGATTCCTATTTCCCAGTGGATTTTGCAGTCTTGGATATCGATGCTCTAGAAAAATCGAGGGATACACCAATTATACTAGGGAGATCCTTTCTGGCCACTGCTAGGTCTAGTATAAATTGTGAGGAAGGACAAATTGAACTAAAATCCAGGAACCAAACACTAAAGATTGACATCTATAAGGGCCAACAAGTGATTAATTGTAGTGTTATTGAACAAATATGTGATATCAAGGGTGTGGTTGATGAACCGTATATTGAGGACAACCTGATTGCTTCTAATCAACCACAAGAGGATCAAAACCCGCAATTAGAGGAGTCCGAACCTGAACCGGATACACCCATAACTCCTTCCCTTGTTCCTGACACACACCCCGAATCGGTCGTTGCAACTGATAACCCCATTCTGGAACTCAAGCCTCTTCCCGACCATCTGAAGTACATCTTTTTGGGTTCCAATCGGACATTTGCTGTGATTATCAACTCTAGACACACCTAAGCAGGAATCCCGTCTGATTACTATTCTCTAGCAACATTGTAGAGCCATTGGATGGACTCTCAATGATTTGACTGGTATCAACCCCTCTTACTGCACACACCATATCTACACCGAAGAGGGCACACGACCTTCCCGTGAAATGCAGAGACGTCTGAATCCTAATCTGTAGGAGGTTGTGAAAAAGGAGATCAACAAGTGGTTAGATGCAGGGATCATCTATCCAATCTCCGACAGTCGGTGGGTGAGTCTAATCCAAGTTGTGCCTAAGAAGGCAGGACTCACCATGATCATGACTGAAACTAGAGAAATCATGGAGAGTTTGCATTGATTACAGAAGACTCAATTCCTCCACGAAGTAGGATCATTTCCCACTACGTTTATTAATTAGATCCTCGAGAAACTAGCGGGAAATAGGTTCTACTTTATTGATGGTTACTCCAGTTATAACCAGGTGGCAAACCATCCTTAGGACCAAGAAAAGACCACTTTCACTTACCCCTTCGGGAAGTACGCATTCTAAAGGATGCCATTCGGTCTCTGCAATGCACCAGCTACTTTTCAGTGGTGCATGCTTGCCATATTCTCAGATATGGTAGGTGATTATCTGAAGTCTTCATGGATGACTTTTTAGTATTCAGAAAATCATTTGACGATTGCCTCCGGCACTTGGTCCAAATCCTTACGTGATGCATTGACATGAATCTGGTTCTTTCCAGGGAAAAGGGCCATTTCATGGTGCCTGAAGGAATTGTCCTAGGACATTTCATATTAGAAAAAGGCATCCAGGTCGATAAAGCAATGGTGAACTTAATTTCCAAACTCCCTATGCCTAGCTTGATCAAGGACATCTAATCTTTTCTGGGGCACATCGATTTTTACCATCAATTCATTCCTGGTTTCTCAAAGATTGCATGCCCCTGACAACTTTGCTTTCTAAGGATGTGCCTTTCAAAATCTCCAAGGAATGCACTCAACCATTTGAAATCCCCCATGATCGAGTTACCCAAGCCCCAATCTTACAGTTCCTTGATTGGTCTCAACCCTTTGAGATCATGTGCGATACACCTAATTTTGCTGTAGGAGCGGTGCTTGGTCAGAAAATTTACAGGAAACCCGTGGTCATCTACTACGCTAGCAAGACAGTTGATGAGGCTCAGCGTAACTACAAAGTTACGGAGAAAGTGCTACTACCCATAGTATTTGCCTTGGAAAAATTTAGATCTTATCTTCTGGGTTCCCACATTATCATTTACTCAGATCACATTGCTGTGAAGCATCTTCTTATGAAGAAGGACGTAAAACCTCGATTAATCCGCTAGATCTTGCTGTTGCAAGAATTTGACCTCAAGATTCATGACAAAGTGGGAAAATAGAACGTGGTGGCTGATCACTTGTCCCGCCTTCCTTCTGAAATCATCGATCCTTTCAGACCCATCAAGGAACATTTTCCTGATGAGAACCTCCTGACTATCAATATAGGGCTTCCATGGTTTGCTGATATAGTAAACTGTTTGGCATCACATCAGATCCCATCAGATTGGCCGAAGGCCAAGAAGGACAAATTGCTTTCCGATGCCAAGTATTACTTCTAGGAAGACCCGTATCTTTTCTGCATCGGCGTTGATCATATCATTCGACGATGTCGCGGAAGCGGAAATTCTGGACATATTGTCCTTCTGCCATGACCAGGCATGCGATGGACATTTCTCAGGACATAAATCCGCAATGAAAGTCCTCTAGTGCAGCTTCTATTGGCCCACGATTTTCAGAGATGCATACAATCACTGTAGGGCATGCACTCGTGGCCAGACCTTAGGCAACATGAGCCATCGTGATATGACGCCCTTACAGTCGATTCTTGTATGCGAAATCTTTGACGTATGGGAGATTGATTTTATGGGACCCTTCTTTATTTTGGATGGCTTCGAGTACATTGTACTTGCTGTTGACTATGTGTACAAATGGACTGAAGCCATTCCGACCCGAACCAATGATTATAAGGTTGTTATCGAATTCATTCATCAAAACATCATTTCGCGGTTTGGGATTCCACATGCTATAATCTCTGATTGAGGGACCATTTCACTAATGCACTATTCAGGTCACTGATGACCAAATATGGGGTGTCAGACTGAATCTCTACTCCTTACCACCCCCAAACTAATGGTCTAGCTGAGCTATCAAATCAGGAGATCATGAAAATCCTCTAGGTAACTGTTTGACCTGACAAGATGGACTGGTCAACCCGACTTCTTTAAGCTTTGTTGGCTTTTAAAACCACCCACAAAACCCAATTTGGTATGTCTTCCTTTAGTTTGGTGAACGGGAAGGCATGTCACCTCCCCGTTGAATTGGAGCAAGTTCAGACGCTCTTGATTGGGTTTAAAGAATGTCACGTTGTAGTATAGCCGAAAAAGCATTCAAAACAAATAAAGAGTTTCTATTACTCGAAAACCGGAGTATCCGAGGTCGAACACAAGGAGCAATCGGAATTTACTACTAATCTCAAATGTGATTGAACACTCTAATTTACTCAAAACTTGAATTCAAATATGAATCTATGCGGTTAAAAATTTATTGTGACAAAAGAGTAAAATTGGACGTCTGATCTTGTGATAAGACGTCTGAAAAGTGTTTTCCCTTTTTCTTTCTTCTGCAGTCTTCACTTTGCCTTTCTTCTTCTTCCTCTCTTCTGCGAAGACTTCTTCTTCTTCCTTGCCTTTGCTTCTTCTCTCTTTTGTCTTCTTCTTCTTTCTCTTCTCTTTCTGTGAAGGCTTCTTCTTCTTTTCGTCTGCAGTCCTTCTTTTCTTCCTTGGCTAAGTTTCTTCTCTTCTTCACTCAACCTGCCTTCACAGAGAGCAAAACCTACCCTTTTCCCTCTACCCGCACGTCTCCCTCTCTCTGCAATTCACTCGAACGACGCTCTCCCGAGCCATGGGTAATCGGATTGGATTTCGCACCCGGGACCAGGCGCACCGGTAGGTGGGTGATGCGCGAGGAGTGCTCAGGTTGGGTCGGGTCGGAGCCCACCAGATCCGTGAGGTGAAACCGCGGATGAGGCAAGCGTGGGATAAGGTGAGGGACCTCACCCCTGTGCTTTCGGAGGCGAATAGACAGTAACACAAAAATAATTTATACCGCACCTACGCTTCGCGTTTTGCCAATGTGAGACTAAAGTCCAGCCTTCTTTCGCTCGTGCCCCCAGACGATTCTTCTTCGATTGCCAAGGCTGCTGACGTTGCTGTGCTCCTTGCTGAGCCAGATCACTTCGCACTGCTCGCCCGAGTCCGCTACACCTGAAGCCTAGAGCTACTTTGAAGCTTCTTCAACCGTCGTCAATGGCGGCAGGGGCTTCGATACTGTCAATCACAAAACAAGCCTCTCGGCTCAATCAGACCAGTTGGGGACCTTCACCGTGGCACGGTGAAGGTCGTGCACAGTGAAGTAGGTCGTGGGACAGCCTAGGCATGCGTGTCTAGGTCATCTTGTGACCGAAGGTGTGGGTGAGTTCGGCAGTCTGTGGTGGAGGCATAGAGGGATGGTGGATGGGCAGAGAGTGTTCCTTGTGGTGAGGCGGAGCTTATGAGACGGTTGGCGAGCCGTGTGGAGGGGCAGAATGGTGGGAGTGGCTCGCTGGAGGTCGGTCGGAGGCGAGGAAGATGGAGGTGGTCAGCGATGGTTGAGGGTCAATTAAATGAAAGAAAAGGGGGAAAAGAGTGAGGGGAAGATGGAGAATGTATTAAGCCTAAGTACAGGGATGAAGGGCGACGGAGAGGCGGACAGCTGTACCTGCTGTCGCCGTAGAAGAAGCTACCCAGTGGAGGAAGACGGCGGTGACGACGGGGTTGAGGCGACGTGCGCGGGTATTGCGCGACGCGGAGGAGAATCAGGAAGATGTCTCTGCTACTGGTTTTGTGGCAGAGCGAAGAGGGAGGGAAGGGGGGCTCGCCGGTGCTTGCTGGGTACTTTGGCCGGAGAAGAAGAGACGAATTGGAGGTGGACGTCCGGCCAAGTCAAGCTAAAATTGGGCGGCCGGGTTTGGGGGTTCTTTTATAGGCACTGGGCCATGCTTTAAGAGCGTGGAGGGCACGCCATTGTCTTCGATGGCTCACCGGAGAAGGAAAGTGGGTGGATACCCAAATCCCTCGTGTGTTCGCATGAGAGATTGGGTTCACACCAGGGATCGTGATTGGCCTTAGATGGAAGGGAATTCCTCAAAGAATCTCCCTTCCATTTCTGGGAGGGGATCTCTGAGGAATCAGAGAGTATTCCCTCTCTAATCCTCGCCGGAGAAGGAATCTGCCCAAACAATGGCGGCAGGACCTGATTGCAAAGGTGGCGAGGAAGTTAGGGGGCTCTCTATGATGATTTCAGAAGATAGGGACCAAATTATGATTTGGGTGTACTAAATTGCAAAGTAGGTCAAGATGACCTCCCCTTAGGTCCAAATTTTGGTACACACCTAATTTTGACCTAAGGAATCCAACAGTGAAGTTGGATTTTAGGTTTGACCTCGTTTGACTGGATATTTTGCATAAAAACCTAAATTAGGTCAATAAATGAGCTAGGACCCTAATCTCGGTCAAACTGGGTTCCAAAGGCCAAATTAAGTGTTTTAAACCATAGAGGATATTTTTACATAAATTTTAGAGGGTTTACTTGATTTTTATCCTGACCGAAACCTTGTTGATTTAGGCGGGTCTGTTTTAGGGTTACCAAATGTCATTTAATTCCTAGATTGCACATGAACCCATTTATGATTGATTCAACCAACTTTTTATTTCATTTAGACCTTTTGACCTATGTTTTGCCTCTGAGAAATCCCGTTTATGCACTTCAATGGTAAAATTGTAGTTTTAACCTTTATTTCGTGTTTTCTTCTCAGAGCACTTATTCCTTCATTTAGGCCTTCCTCTAGGTTATGTAGGAGCTTTTATCTTCTTTATTGGGTCAAAATGAGCTAGTTATGGCTCATGATGAGGCTCTCTTCATACCCCCATGCCTAGATTTTGCTAGTCCGTTAGCAAAATTTCAAGGTTTTAACTTCTGTTCTAGACCCTCAGTGTAAGTGCTTTTGTTTTTCTTTTGTGATTAGGTTGGAATGCCGACAATAGGCCTAGAGGTATTGAAGTACTAACCAAAATCCAGACCTGTTCTGCTTTAGCCTTAGTCCTCCTCAAAGGTTTCTAAGGCCCACAGAAACTAACCTAGGGTTTGTTGGACTCTGCGGTTAAAGCACCCGTGCTTGTGACATTTTTAGCCTAAGTTCAATTTGCAGTGCGTTTTTTGCAAGAGAGAGATAGAAGATTTATTTGTTTGGAGAACTTTTTCTCTCTCTTTTCTTTTTATTTCTAGCTTCGGATTAGCTTCTCAACACGGTCTGTATCGGATTCCTCGTCCCCAACATCAATCCTCAAGGGTCCTTGCCTTTCGAGATTTTGAGATAATCCCGCCCATGGCAACCCCCAGAACCATGTATTTCAAGATTTCGAGATAATCCCACCCATGGCGTTCCGTGGCTGAATTCCAACCCTGGCGATCGACATTTCGGGATAATGCCGCTCATGGTATCTGAACCAGCAGAGTGCTTACATGCCCCCAGTAGGATATTTAAATATCCTAAGAGACAAGCACCGAGGAGACGATATGTTGTTACGCATCTTTGAGGGGAAGTTTCCACCTCTCCGCACCGGGAACTCATCCAAATCAACTTGTGTTGATTGGCCGCTCCTAATCTAGGTGACTTTTTGAGAACATGAAACGCTTTTGCGTGATTTGGATGTTTATGTGCACTGAACCAGACTATGTGTGAATTTGGGGTGCTTAGGTTATCGAATCCCGCAAATCGGAGGTCAGTTAACGAGGACGAATACTTCCTAAGCCTTAGACCTAATACTTAAGCTTCTCATTTTCCCCAACCTCTTGAGGATTATCCAAATTTTAGCGAATACGTGAATTTTTAAGCTAAAGAATCAAGCCCAAGAGGCCTAAGACCAGCGTTCCTGCTAATCTTTTGTTATGTCTCCTTAGCACTTTTTTTCTTTTTCTTGATTTGATCTAGAACTTCAGTTAACCCCTTAATCTTTTATTAATGACTATTTCTTCTTTTTTTTTTTAATTTTGTGCTCCTTTTTGTCATTTTACTCTTTTTTCTCCTCCTTATGTTTACGTGGCTTACCAAATTTCCTCCCTCCCCCCATTTTTTTGTTCTTTTCATAATTTTTCAATTTTTTTGTGTTTTTGACATATGTGAATTTTTTGTGAGAATCCTTCTGATTTTTTCTTGGTTCTGTATGTATGCACTTTATCACCCCCCATGCCTAAGTTTTGCAATGTCCTCATTGTAAACGAAGGGTGTGAAATAGTGTTGAGGTCAGGGACTTAGAACAGGATACATCGGGTGGGTGAATGGATCGGAGATGAATGATGCGGAGGATTTTAAGCTCTGATACGTGTACCAGAGGTGGGATCAACTGTCTAAGGCTGAACTCAAGGTGCAATAGACATGGAGTACAGACGGATAATCAGACGGGTCTCTATTTTTGATATGATGGGTTGCCTCCTGTTAAGCACTAAATTCAATGCCTTCAGCCGAGCGCAAAATGGGGTGGAGAGGGAGTGGTCAAATCAATGGAGTTTTGGAAAGCAAGAACCTTAATTAAGAGCCTGGTTGGTCCAACCAGGTGCTTGTTAAGATTAGTGGGTTGATGATGCAGCCCAAACCCAATAAGTTTTATGGGTTGATAGATGTAGATCAGTAGATGTGGAACCCACCATATGCAGTGAAGTTCTGATGGATATGGAAGTGAAAACTCGGGTTTAGGCTGAGTTGAATCAGCCTGGTCAAAGTAGGGTTCCGAAAAATAATCAATGTAAGGTGTGGAATCCCTACAGGGATGATCAAAGAATGATGGCTCCTGATTTTCGGTCTGATCAATGCCTGATACTCAATATAGATATGGAGTTGAATCATCTACAAACAGCTCAGTGAGAGGTGAATCGGAATACAAATTGAGTCCGATTGCGGGTCGGGGTAGAGAACGAGTTTTGATTGGATCTGTATATGTGGAGCAGGTGTCTTCAAAGAAAATTGGCTTGTTATAATTAGGAAGAAGATTTCCTCCGATGTTATGGTCAAATTCGAAATCGTAGGAGAGTTTACGAAAATCAAAGTCTGAATGAGATTCCAGATCATGAGTTCCACCATGGAATAAATCATATGTTGTAGATTCAGCAGCCTGACTGGGGTCTAGCCTAAATGTGAATTCTGAGCTTAAAAGGGTATCCTCATCTGGTAGAGGCTCAGGTTCTAAGCTAGTAGGGCAGACCCAATTGAAACCCCACTCATCCAACTCCTTGGTTTCTGTGTCATAGATTGGCATGACTTCCAGAAAATCGATTCGTTCCTCTGAGGAGGTTGGCAAGGGATATTCATCAAATCGAGGCCCAAAATCATATTCTTCATTAAAAGATTGATCATCTTCATATGGGGCCTTGAAATCTTCAAAATATGTTTCCGATCTAGGTTGTAGGCTTAGGATGTGGGTTGAATTACTAGAATCTAGGTCTGAATAACCTTCGAGGGTCACCTTATCAGAATAAGGGATGGAATTTATACCCTTGAGAGGTTCAGTTCTACTCTCATTCTTGCAGGAGTTTTGGGATTCTAGAATGGGCTCATCATGGTATTTTCCTACATTTGGAGCTTCCCAACCTTCTTCAATATCAGGCATATTGTATTCCATCTGGGTTGGGAATCCACAACCATTTTGTGCCTCAAACCCAAGATCAGATTTATCCTCGATGTTGTCCCAATATATTTCCTCCTCTGTTTGTGGTATATACGGGTATTTCTGGTCAATAACTTGTTTTACTAATCTCAGTATCTCTTCCCGTTTTTCAAGGCTATCTTGGTGTTGCTTCCAAAGTCGAGGATTTGTCACACATTGAAGGTATTCAATATTGTGCAGTTTTTCTATCTCAATGTATGCAGTAATGATCAAGTCACGGGTTGATCCTTTTGTGGCTTCTGCTAATAGTACTTGGGCACAAGTTATGATAAAGGTTGTGGTTGTTGGGACATCAACCTGAATGTTTCCTACTGGTGTTGAGGTTTCTTCATTTTCATAGAATTTCATGGCAACCTCAATCATTTTATCTCTCATGGATCTCTGATATTCAGGTGGTCCTAAATGGTTTGGCTACATATATGGATCGGGTGGTGGAGTCAAGATGTAGAATCAAGTTGTGAAGCGATCAGATCTGAATAACGAGTCCCACTAAAAATGTGTATGTGTGCTCTAAAGAGAAAAGTTGAGGGACTGGAGATGTTTTTGACCCAACCAAGACACCCAAAGTTGTTTGGATGACTATGGAGGTTCTGGGCGGATGGACCCCTGGATCAAAAGATCGTCCACTTGAGAATTACCTGGGCAGCCAGAGAGGGAGAGTCCCGCAAAGACCCCTACACGGTAGAGCATCCCTACGGGTTACAGGGTTTCCCCCACCCGACCTCTCTTGTCACTGAGGTTCCAGGTAGACCAGAATGGGGCCCTTGACCTCTTAAGTCTACCACTTTTATTTCAAAGGTGCTTTAGGGTTCTCACTTGAACTTTAGATGTGTTGTTGTTGTGGCCTAATTTAGAGGTTGGTTTACCCAAGGGGTCAACTTCACCTTACCTATCCTATAGATGGCAGAATGATTCTAGGTTTGGAGCCTAGAGATCACCCTAATTTGACTCCCAGGTTGTTAGGTGCAAAAATTTTAAGATTCAAGTGATTTTAGAGCTCAATTTTTTTCTTAGGGTTTGTCTTGTTTAGATCACTTCAATCAAGGTCTTGGGTGACACACTGATGCGGGAATTTTTATTTCCTTTTATGCAGGCATGTGTGACTAACACTCCAAGATCCTACACTAGAAACCCTAATTTGGTTCTATTTCCAATCCTTTTTTCTTTTTCACAAAAATTCTCTTAGGACTTGAAAGCAAGAAGTGTGTTGTCCGTAGAGATTAAGCGTTATTTCTATTAGGCACATGAATTTGTGGGATAGAATCTAAAAAATCACCCCAACTTCAAGAACATTTGAAAAATTTTCGCAAAATTAGGGAACGTTTGCCTTAAAGATGGTGATTACTATATAAAGAAGGCAATTGATTCCTAAATTTGTTTTCTTCCTTTTGTCTTTTTAGAATTAGGGGATGATTACGGAAGAAAAGAAATTACCTGCGCTGGAGTGGTTGACTTGCGGAAGGGATTTTCTCGTGGAATACCTGCAAGATCACAACAAAGCAAAGTAGGGCAAGTTAGTGTTCAATATGATAAAAAGAAGGTAGAAACTAGTGGTAAATTGCACATTGCTCCCCGGCAACGGCACCAAAATGTTCAGATGCTCTTGATCGGGTTTAAAGAATGTCACATTGTAGTATAGCTGAAAAAGCGTTCAAAACAAAAAAATAGTTTTTATTACTCGAAAATCGGAGTATCCGAGGTCGAACACAGGGAGCAATTGAAATTTAATACTAATCTCAAATGTCATTGAACACTCTAATTTACTCAAAACTTGAATTCAAATATGAATGTATGCGGTTAAAAATTTATTGTGACAAAAGAGTAAAATTGGACGTCTGATCTTGTGATCAGACGTCTCAAAAGTGTTTTCCCTTTTTCTTTCTTCTGCAGTCTTCACTTTGCCTTTCTTCTTCTTTCTCTCTTCTGCAAAGACTTCTTCTTCTTCCTTGCCTTTGCTTCTTCTCTCTTCTGTCTTCTTCTTCTTTCTCTTCTCTTTCTGCGAAGGCTTCTTCTTCTTTTTGTCTGCAGTCCTTCTTTTCTTCCTTGGCTAAGTTTCTTCTCTTCTTCGCTCAGCCTGCCTGCACAGAGAGCAAAACCTACCCTTTTCCCTCTACCCACACGTCTCTCTCTCTCTCTGCAATTCACTCGAAGGATGCTCTCCCAGAACCACGGGTAATCGGGTCGGATTTTGCACCCGGGACCAGGCGCACCGGCAGGTGGGTGATGCGCGAGGAGTGCTCAGGTTGGGTCGGGTCGGAGCCCACCAGATCCGCGAGGTGAAACCGCGGATGAGGCAAGCATGGGATAAGGTGAGGGACCTCACCCCTGCGCATTCGGAGGCGAATAGACAGTAACACAAAAACAATTTATACCGCACCTGCGCTTCACGTTTCGCCGATGTGGGACTAAAGTCCTGCTTTCTTTCGCTCGCGCCCGCAGACGATTCTTCTTCGATTGCCAAGGCTGCGGACGTCGCTGCACTCCTTGCTGAGCCAGATCACTTCGCACTGCTCACCTGAGTCCGCTACACCTAAAGCCTGGAGCTGCTGACGCCTGGAGTTCCTTTAAAGCTTCTTCAACCGTCGTCAATGGCGGCAGGGGCTTCGATACTGTCACCCACAAAACAAGCCTCTCAGCTCAATCAGACCAGCTGGGGACCTTCGCCGTGGCACAGTGAAGGTCGTGCACGGTGAAGCAGGTCGTGGGATGGCCTAGGCGTGCGTGTCTAGGTCATCCTGTGACCGAAGGTGTGGGTGAGTTCGGCAGTCTGTGGTGGAGTCGTAGAGGGATGGTGGATGGGTGGAGAGTGTTCCTCGTGGTGAGGCGGAGCTTATGAGACGGTTGGCGAGCCGTGTGGAGGGGTGGAATGGTGGGAGCAGCTCGCCGAAGGTCGGTCGGAGGCGAGGAAGATGGAGGTGGTCAGCGATGGTCGAGGGTAAATTAAATGAAATAAAAGGGGGAAAAGAGAGAGGGGAAGATGGAGAATGTATTAAGCCTAACTACAGGGATGAAGGGGGATGGAGAGGCGGAAAGCTGTACCTGCTGTCGCCGGAGAAGAAGCTGCCCAGTGGAGGATGACGGCAGCGACGACGGGGCTGAGGCGACGTGCGCAGGTATTGCGCGACCCAGAGGAGAATCAGGAAGATGTCTCTGCCACTGGTTTTGTGGAACAGCGAAGAAGGAGGGGAGGGGGCCTCACCGGAGCTCGCTGGGTACTTTGGCCGGAGAAGAAGAGACGAATTGGAGGTGGACATCCTGCCAAGTCAAGGTAAAATTGGGCTGCCGGGTTTGGGGGTTCTTTTATAGGTGCTGGGCCATGCTTTCAGAGAGTGGAGGGCATGCCATTGTCTCCGACGGCTCGCCGGAGAAGGAAAGTGGGTGGATACCCAAATCCCTCGTGCGTTCGCACGAGAGATTGGGTTCACACCAGGGATCGTGATTGGCCTTAGATGGAAGGGAATTCCTCAGAGAATCTCCCTTCCATTTCTGGGAGGGGATCTCTGAGGAATCAGAGAGTATTCCCTCTCTAATCCTCGCTGGAGAAGGAATCTTCCCTAACAATGGCGGCAGGACTTGATTGCAAATGTGGCGAGGAAGTTAGGGGGCTCTCTGTGATGATTTCAAAAGATGGGGACCAAATTGTGATTTGGGTGTACTAAATTGTAAAGTAGGTCAAGATGACCACCGCTTAGGTCCAAATTTTGGTACACACCTAATTTTGACCTAAGGAATCCAATTGTGAAGTTGGATTTCAGGTTTGACCTCGTTTGACTGGTTATTTTGCATAAAAACCCAAATTAGGTCAATTAATGAGCTAGGACCCTAATCTAGGTCAAACTGGGTTCCAAAGGCCAAATTAAGTGTTATAAACCCTAGAGGATATTTTTACATGAATTTTAGAGGGTTTACTTGATTTTTATCCTGATCGGAACCCTGTTGACTTAAGCAGGTCTGTTTTAGGGTTACCAAATGTCATTTAATTCCTAGATTGCACATAAACCCATTCCTGATTGTTTCAACCCACTTTTTATTTCATTTAGACCTTTTGACCAATTTTTTGCCTCTAATAACCCCGTTTATGCACTGCAATGGTAAAATTACAGTTTTAAACTTTAATTCATGTTTTCTTCTCAGAGCACTTATTCCGTCATTTAGGCCTTCTTCTAGGTTATGTAGGAGCTTTTATCTTCTTTATTGGGTCAAAATGAGCTAGTTATGGCTCATGATGAGGCTATCATCAGAGCACAAAGCCTATTGGGCAGTACGGAACCGTAACCTAGATCTTTCTAAGGCAGGAACACATAGAAAGCTTCAAATGAGCGAGATCGATGAATTACGCCACGATGCGTATGAGAGCTCGTGAATTTGCAATGAGTGGGTTAAGGCCTTTCATGACAAGGACATATCCAGAAAGGTCTTCCTTCCTGGTCAAAAAGTCCTACTCTTTGATGCAAGCTTAAACTGTTCCCATGAAAACTATGATCAAAATGCATCGGACCTTAACTCGTCTGACGAATCGTTTGAAATGGAGCCATCAAGGTCAGTCTAATCAGCCATGATTCAGAACCTTTCATCATGAATATTCAGAGACTCAACCGTTCATTGACTTGACCGATACAAATTCGACTGAGATATCATCTACCCTCCATTCTCCCTGAGCTCATTGCGCCCAGCCATTGACATAAAACTCAGTGCTTAATGGGTGGCAACCCATCATTTTCGAAAAACATGAAACCTTTCTTGATATTCTTATGCTAAATTCATGTTGCACTTTAGGGTTCATCCATTAGAACAGCCAACCCCACCTCAGGTACCCGTACCCGAGTTTTGAAATCATTCGCAACAATCACCTTGACCCGTTTGCCTACCCAAAATCTGTTCTAGTGAATGATCTAAGCTGAACTCGAACCCACCTAATTTACATTGGGGACATTGCAAATCGTAGGCATGGGGGTGTATGAAAGTGCAAAACACCGTGAAAACTCATCTCACAAGAAAAGGTTTCAACAAAAAACTCACATATTACAAAAACACCAAAAAAATGAAAAAATTCTTGAAAAAGAACAAAAAAATTTTGAGAGGAGAGAAAATTTTGAGGTCATACTAAATCATGAGGAGAAAAAGGGGAACAGTGAACAATGTCAGAAAAGGAGTACAAAATGAAAAGAAAAGAAAAAGATAGTCATTAGTAAGAAATTATGGGATTAACTATGTTTTAGACCATATCAAGAAAAAGAAAATGAAAGGAAAAAAGTGCTAATGAGACACAAAAGAGATTAGTAGGAACATTGATCTTAGGCCTCTTGGGATAGACTCTTACGCTTAAAAGTTCAAGTATCCGCCAAGATCTGGATAGTCCTCAAGAGGTTGGGGAAAATGCGAAGCTTAAGTATTAGGTCTAAGGCTTAGCGAGTATTCAGCCTCGTTAACTAACCTCTAATTTGCGGCACTCGGTAACCTAAGCACCCCAATCCACACACAGTTTGGTTCAGTGCACATAATTATCAAAATCACGTGAAAGCATTTAAGTGTTCTGAAAAAGTCACCTAGATTAAGAGCGGTCGATCAACAAAAGTTGATTTGGATGAGTTCTCGGTGTGGAGAGGCAGGAAATTCCCCTCGAAGATGCACAATAACATATCGTCTCCTCGGTGCTTGTCTCTTAGGATATTTACATATCCTACTAGGGGCACGTAAGCACCCTATCCTGGTTCAGATGCCATGGGTGGCATTGTCACGAAATGTCGATTGCCAGGGTTTGGATTTACCTATAGAACACCATGGGCGGGATTATCTGGAAATCTCAAAAGCCAAGGTTTTGGGGGTAGCCATGGGCGGTGCTATCATGAAGCATGGATTGCCAGGGACCCTTCGAGGATTGATGATGGGGGCAAGGAATCTGATACGAAACATGTTGAGAAGCCAATCTGAAGCTAGAAATAAAAAGAAAAGAGATAGAACTCTCCAAACAAAGAAAATCCTCTATCTCTCTCTTACAAAAATGCACTGCAAACTGAACCGAGGCTAAAATATGTTATAAGCATAGGTGCCTTAACTATGGAGTCCAACGAACCTTAGGATAGTTCCTACGGGCCTTAAAAACCTTAGTGGAGGACTGAGGCTAGAGCTGGCCAGGTTCGGATCTTGGTTGGTACTTGACTACCTCTAGGCCTACTATCGGCATTCTAACCTAATCAAAAAGAAAACAAAGCACTCATCATAACCTCTGAACATCAAGGAACTCATGCTCTAGAACATAAGTTAAAACCTTAAAATTTTGCTAAGGGACTAGCAAAAGCTAGGCATGGGGGTATGATGGGAACACCATCATGAGCCCTAACTAGCTCATTTTGACCCATAAAAGAGAACAAAAGCTCCTACATAACCAATTAGAGGTCCTAATTCATTGAATAACCATTCTAAGATAAAAGCAAGAAACAAGGGGTAAAACAACAATTTTATCATTGCAGTACAACAATGGGTTTTCTCATGGGCTAAACACAGGTCTAATGGTCTTAAAATGATAAAAGGTGTGTTGGTTCAAACAGAAAAGGGTTCATATGAACTCCGGGAATTAAATGACTTTTTGTAACCCTAAAATAGATTCACTTGATTTAACAGGGTTCTTGTCAGGAAAAAATCCACCTAAACACTCTAAAAATCATGGAAAAATATTATCTAGGGCTTAGAACCTTCAATTTGGCCCTTAGAACATATTTTAGCCTATAATGGGGTCTCAAACAATTATTTGTCCTAAATTGGGATTTTACATAAATTGCCCAGTCAAATGTGGTCAAACACAAAATCCAACTGCACCATTGGATTCCTTAGGTCCAAGTTAGGTTTGCAACAAAATTTGGACCTAAGGGCGAAGTTCATCTTAACCCACTTTGCAATTATGTCCCTCCACCAATATTCCGGAGGGAATCCTACCCCGGAGAGATTTCAAGGGTAAGATCTCCCTGATTTCTCAGAGAATCTCCTTCAAAATTGAAAGGGAGATTCTTTGAGAAATCTCCTCCAGTATGAACACAATTTGAGTCTCTATTTGGTACCCAAACTCTCATGCGAATGCATGAGAGATTCGGGTCTCCTTCAAGTTGCCATCTCCGGCGAGCTTGCCATGCTTGGAAGCTTGGCTTCCAAGCACAAATCCATCCTGTAGGGCCTATATAAGCATACCCAAATCACCCCACATCTCTCAAGCTTTACATTGGCCAAAAAATTCCTATAATTCGTCTCTTCCCCCTCCGACCAGTGGCTTAGCAAGCTCCAACGACTTCCCTCTCTTTCCCTTCTCACCTAGCCACAATACCAATGGGAGGTTTCTCTTCCTCTTGCTTGTTTGCATCGTGCCGCACCCAACAATGCCTCTACAACCCCTTCAGACTCACCATTCTCCCCCCACTGAGCGCTTCGTCTCCGGCGACCGCAATATGAGCCAACCGCCATCCCTGCCTTCCCCTTCATCTCTTTAAGCCCAGATAAGTTCCTGTTTCCCTTGTAATCCTTTTTCTCTCATTATCTCTCAAAAACACCCTTCGACGCACTCCACCACCATCATACCTTCCAACTCTGGCCAGAACTCTGGCGAGGCGTCCCCGTCGCTCGGCACCTCCATCCGCCTCGCCAACCATCCCATAAGCTTGAAAAAACTTCATTGAACAAAAACCCTCACTCCATACATGCTATCACTCACCCACAAGGGCCCTGAACACACCCACTCATACGCATATAGGTGCCTTAGGCACGCGCACTTCGGTAGCCCCAAGTCACGCAAACCCCAGCAGTACACTCGCCGTGCCTCAGTGAAGCCTCTTGAGCATTCTTACGTGGCTGCGAGGATGTTTTCATGATAGTAGGTTTGGAGGTTCGCCGCCATTGATGACAGTAAGGAGCTTGCCCACGAGCTCTCTCCAGGTCTGCTTGCTCCAAGCCAACAGTCCCAGGTTGTGCGAACATCTCACACACACAGCTCCAGGCAGCCAATTGGCATTGAAGGTCGAAGCATCAACTGCAATCAAGTAAAGTTCACTACTGTGGACTAGTGAAAAGGGGGGTGGGAAGATAGTCCCACCTCGGAAACTCTTGACCACCCACAGCCGAATAAATTACAAAAGTGCGTAGGCTTTATTGGCTCCTAACCACAGGGTGAGGTCCCACCCACCTTCAGCTGCCTCGTTCATGACTAGACCTCTGCGGACCTGGCGTGACCCGTATACCCGGCCGAGCACAGCTTGCCCACCACCGCACGTCGGTGGGCCTAGTCCTAGGCGTGTACCTAATCAGATTACCCGAAAAAGCGACTCTGGGAGAGTGAACATAAGAGAGAAAGAGGAGAAGAGAGCGCACATGGGAGGGGTAGGTTTTTCTCTTACTTGGAAATGAGAAGAAGGGGAAGCCAAGGAAGGAGAAGGTGAAGGCCAAAGAGGAAGAAGCTAAAGATAGAGGAAGCTAACGAAGGAGAAGACAAGGCCGAAGAAGAAATAGTTGAAGAGGTAGGAGCTGAGAAGAAGAAAGAGAAGGAAGGATTGAAGGTAGAAGAAGGGAAGGAGCCGCCAAAGAAAGAAAGAGAAGGAAGGAGAAGAAGATGAAGGAAGAAGACTTAAGCTAGAGATAGAGAAGAAGGCAGAGAAAGGCTAAGGCACGAGAACAAAAGAAATGAAAGAGAAGTAAGGAGAAGAAGCTGAAGGAAGAAGAAGACTAGAGCCAGAACAGAGAAGAGAAGAAGGAAGAAAAGCACAACACTATAGTAGCTATAGTTTAAGATGTTTGATTTGCCCAATTTTTGTGCTTGTCTTCATAAATTGATTTCTTTAATACCATCTGTGCTTACATTTTTTGCACTGTAACTCTGGTTTCTATTGCACATTATATTAAATTTCTCGAACTGTGCTCTTGATTTCTAAACCCTAATTTGCTCCCTATGTTTGACCTCAGACTTAAAACTTCGAGTAATAAAATCTATTTGTTTTCAAAGCAATTTCGACTATATTACAACACATTATTTTAAAACCCGATTTCACCTTGCAAACACCTGGTATAATGCTGATCACCCTCTATGCCTTTATGAAGAACAAACAGTTGAATTGGAACCATTCGATTCTTTATCTTATGAGTGAACCTCCCAACAACTCCTTCCAGTTTGGGGCACTTTTATCCCATATCTTTCTTCATTTCAGTGTACCCATGGACATTAACCATAAATAGTTTATCACTTTTGTCTCCATTTTTTATAAACTCTCTTATGCGAAGATGGAGCAAGCATAAGGAGCTCGCAATGAGGGTGCACCACAAGAGCAGCAGTAGTAGCAGACCACAGTACCTTCCCATTCCCGCCTTATGAGCACTTCACTGTGACATGTCCATTTTCAGTGATACCTTCACCCTCTTTCTACGATCAGGACTGGATCCTCTTTGATAGACAGATTTCAGGCAGGGACTTTATCACTATTTAGGATGTGACCAGTAGTATTTCTTTGATGATGCGTAGGCAGTGAGGGACAGACATGGTTGTGGTGTGGCACATGCATCAGGTATCAGATTACTTGAATGGTTAGAGTCAGCTTTTGGACAGACTTAGAGAGCCTGTTCATAACATTCAGCAATAGCTTCACCGACCTCCTCGACCTTGTCGTTCGACTACCATGCCTTCTATAGCACCTCCACCTCCTCCTCCTCCTACTTCATCAGCTTCACCAGTAGCACCACCAACTGACCAACAAATTACTCCTCCTCGTAGGACATCCAGTCATTCGACACCACTATCGTCAGCTCAGCAACATGTTTGCCTTGGTCAACCTGCATCTTCTGAGAGAGCAGGCTGTTGAGCGAGAATCTACGCTAACGTGTTTGGTTTTGGAAAACCCGTCGTTGTAGTTCGAAAGCGAAGGATTCGTGTTCAACAAATAAAATTTATACCGAAATAAGAATTCCGGGTCGAACACAGGGAGGCGAACGTTTGATTTAAAAACTCCGCGTTTCTTTTTATTTTGTCACAAAGAAATTCAATTTAAACTATCTAAGTATCTACAACAAATAAAAGAGAGAGAGGGAGTAAGAGAGAGAGAAGGAATACTATACATGGAAATCAAAATGAGATGTAGAATAGACAAGGAATTTATCATAAAAGAGTTCTTTCATTACAACTAGAAAACATAAAACAATTACTCTAGAAAGCATTAAAAGAATGGAGGGAGAAATGTCCTCCTCGACGATCGCTCGGAGGACGAATAGACTACTCTAGAAAGCAGTAAATCTATACTAGAAAGCAGTAAAAAGAATAGGGAGAGAGAAATCCTCCTCGACGGTCGCTTGGAGGACGAGCCGGACGGGACGACGCCTGGACGAAGGAGAACGAAGCGGGACGAAGGAGGACGAAGCAGAAGAACGGGAACGAAGCAGCACGCCGTCGTCGTCGCGGGATCCACTTCCGAAGGGGGACGAAAATTTGGACTTTATCTCGCGAGAAGCATCCCGGGTGTGGGACAAGCTTCTCTTGAGCTTTGGAGAGGTAGAGAGGAGAAGGAAGGGATGAAAATTTCGTATGGAGGGGGTCTCCCTTTATAGTTGCAAGGAGTGGGGGCAAAATGGACATTACATCTTCAAAATAATAAATAAGGGGTCTTTAGTGACGGATAAAACCGTCGCTAAAGCCCCGCCGTCGCCGTCGCCGCCGCGCCCACGCGCGCCCGCTCGGCTGGCCTGCGCGCGTAATGCATACGCACGTCCGCGTCGTCTCAGCCGTCCGATCGCGAGATCGGACGGCATAGATCGCGTCCGCGCCCGCTGCGTAGCGCGCCCGCCCGCGTACGATCGAGCGCCCACCAGAGCGTCCAATTGCGCGTCGGCGCTATCGGGCGCACGCGGCCGTTGGATCTTCATCTGACGCTCGTGCGCGCCCGCTCGCCCGCGCCTTCGACCCCCTCACCGCGGCTCGAACCCGCGACCTCCGCTTCGCCCGCAGCTGCATCGCCGCTGCGCTACGCGGGCGAAATGGTCGCGCGGACGTTTTTAAACGCGAGCGACCGCAGCCGTTGGATCGAGATCCAACGGCGGAGAGGAGACGGTGCGCGGTCTTCACAGGACTCCTGCGGCCGATTGGGCGGCTGGGATGGCGCCACGTGGTGCCATCTTGGCCGTCCATCTTCTGGAAGTTGTAGATGGTGCCACGGATGTCGGATTGACTCGATTTTTGTGTCGTTCAGCTGCGATCGTCGATCCGAATTCATCCGTGTGGTCGGATTTTCCATCTGAAGTGCGGATTTACACCATCCTGGCCCTTGATCTTCTAGGGTTCCCCAGTCTCTATCTGATGCTACGGATGCCTGATTAGGGCGATCTTGGAGTCGTTGAACTCCAATCGTCGCCCTGATCATATCCATACGGTTGGATCTTTGATCCGAGGCCCCGATAAAATATTTGCCCTGTCCAAGCACATAAAAGGAGACAATTAACCTCCATTTTATTCAAACTACTCTAAATGCAAGATGATGCATGTAATGCAATATTTATATCATGAAATGCAATCCTATGCTTAAGAACATGCATAAATAGACATTTTAAGTAGTGTAAATGTGTTTACATCATACCCCCATGCCTATCTTTTGCTAGTCCCTAGCAAAAACTATATGCTATTTATAAAAGAATTAGGTTAGATTATTTGGACCTGAGTTATTTTCAATCATTAAGAAATTGTCTACTTAAGAACTGAACTTTCAAAGACACAACAGTGCCCAGGTATCAGCCAAAATGCAGACCGCCTCAAGCCTCGCCTTATTCAAAAAAAAATTTCTTTTTCTGTTTTTACTCTCTGTTTTTTTTTAGATTTTCAAATTTTAGGGTTTAAGAGTGGCTTTCTACGGCCATTCAACTCACCCAAGATTTGATGAGAACCCTAAGTTTTAAGCATCTTATTGTGATTGTGATAGACTCGTTGACCGGCAATTAAAACGGACTTCGGATTTCTACGCCTCTAGGTGACCTCAAAAAGAATTCTGCCTAAAGGTGTATCTTTACAACCGGTAGCTTTCTCCCTACTTTTATTTTTTTAACGGGGTCAACACAAGGGTGAATCCAGTGTATATCTCCCCGGTTTATTCTACTTCTCCGCTTCTTCCTAAGTGTTTTGGGAATTTTTAGTGCATTTTCTGAGCTGGGTTCTGGACAACCGGTCGATGAGCTGTTACCACCGACAACTTGCCAGCCATACTCGTGCGGCGAAGTGTGGCTTATTTCTTTTTGTTCTTTTCTCCTTTTTGATTTTTTTTTTTTTTTTTTTTTTAAGTAGGTGGCTTCCCTGGTCTAAGATTTACCTAAAGGCAGCAAAAAGAGAAAGGTCCAGTGACTGGGCTCTGGACAACCTACCTATGGGCTGTTACCTACGATAACTTGCCAGCCATATCACCCTATAAGGTTCATTAGCTACCCAATTTCCGTTAAAATCGCCAAACAACGAGTCAGTGCAAAGAAAGTGTGTAGATGCTTAAAACTCAAAATTCCCTTAAATCAGAGGGCGGGTTGACAAGTCGTGTACTTATCACCCAAACTTATTTATTCCAATTATAATAAAATTCAGGTTGGCGAGAACTCGAAAAACAAATCCACATTTTAGTGGATACATAGGCTGATTAAGTCCAAAGACCTGAAGGGTCTTTATGTTCAGAACATAATATAGTATTTCTTAAGATCGAAAATTTTCTTAAACCCAAATTCTCTTTCCTAATTTTGATTTTTTTTTTTTTTTAATAAAACAAATCTACGGAGCTGACGAATGAATTCAAAAATAAATATCCACCCCCCCATGCCTATCTAATGCAATGTCCTCATTGTATTAAAAAGACATAAAACAGAGTGGAAAAGCGTAGAAAGCACCTGAATTGCGTGGATATCGGGTCCGCTCCGAGATGAAAATGAAAAAGAACTGTATATGTGCTGAGTTTAGTGCCTTCAGCTAGGCACACTATACAAAGAAAAGAAATGAAGAATTCAGAAGTGCAGGTCAAAATTAGAATAAACAGAAGAATCCTCCAACCTGTCAACAGAGGTCCACAGATGTGGACCAGATTGTGGTGCAGACCCACACCCCATAATCGAGAATATCTTAGGTTCTGGATAAAAATTACCCAAAACCTAAAATCAGAATGCAAGCGGGGTCGGGCCTGCGATTTGTGAGGATGCAACCCAAGGCCAAAATGTCGGGTTACAGAGAATTGAAGCTCAAAAGGATAATCGTTAAATGTGTGCTTGAGTTTGACATCCTCGAAACAAATGTCATAAGGGTTCTGATTTGATGGTTTCAGCTTAAAAGGAACCCTTCGACTCAATCTTCCATTTCCTCCAAAATTGACTTCCCAAATCAAAATTTCCCAGCTCCTATCCTCCTCATTCGGCATATCAAATTCCATGACCTCTTGTATATTCATCACCCCGTCTGGAATCTCCAAGTCTAAATGATGTGGCAGAATCAAAATTGACTTGGGTCTAATTATCTTAGAATTAGAATCATCAATAAGCTCAACAGGGTGTAACTGATAATCAGGGCATTGAATTGATTCCTCCAGAAAATGCGATTCTGGATCTGTATCGTGTGCCCTAATAAGATCAGTTTCCTCAGTTATTGGGCTATCAAATGATCTATCAGATTCCTCAGGCCCAATCGTCTCACAAAAATCGTGATTTGAAAACTCGTGTGAGACTTCGCAACTTGGATCTTCACCATCAAAGAAATCAGGATCCGTATCAATGTATGTCCCAAAATCAGTTGTCACTTTGTGTTCCCAGGAGACATACGTTTTCTCGTAACCCGGCTCAGGGATCTCAGGTGAAGAAATCAGATCATCCTTAATTGGTTGCTTTAATTCAATCTGGTCAGCTTCGTAACACGTGTCCCCCCCAACAGGTGCCTGAGCGGGTTCTGTCATTGGCTTTCCTGAAGAGAGTTCATCCTGGGAATTATTCCAAGATTGAATCAAAGCAACCACGAATCTCATCCTCAATTTCGCTAATTTCCCAAGTAGAAACTCACCCGGGTTCTTATCCTTAATATCCTGGAGCCAATCCAACAAAGACTTATTTAAATCATCAATCATTTCAATCAGGGGCTCCAATCTCTCAATGCAAGGTATTGGCTGAACTTCTAAAGATTGAATGATATTCCTCAAGTTAGCCAGAACCCTATCTTGAACATGATTAACCTGAACCAAATGAGTTGGTTCAGGGTTGGGCGGGTTTGACATCAATGTAGAGGAATTAACGAATTGAGATTCGTTATACCCATCCTGATAATAGGTCATTTCAGATTGTTCAAAAGATGGAGATGACCTAAAGGCAGTGAAATCAGAGGATGGGTAAGGATCAGTGTATCCTTCTTGATTGTAGATCGCATTAGGTTGTTCATGAAAGGAGGACGATCTATAATCGATGCAACTCTGAGAAGGATAGAATTGAGAATCAAAGTGTTCAGGGTTAGACCCTAAACACGGAGGTCCGGAATTGTATCCCCAATCCGAATTATCCCAACTAACTGATGGTCGATTACAATACGAGTTGGGATAATCGTCATGTTGAGGATAATTTACAACAGGACTGAAAGAGCGGGAATGCGTGAAATATGTGGAAGGATTCATGAGACACGGGAGGAAGAAAGGGGCCCTGCAATACAAACAATCAAACCTGTCCTTAAATGGGTTAGCCTACAGACCTATAGACTCTCAAAACCCGTCTTGAGATAAAGGAACGATTTGATCTACTTCTGTCTGTTCAATCCAACCAGTTAGAAGGAGGGACTGGGGAGAAGGTTCTTCCTTCGGCTTGCGCCTCCGGTTCCTAGTGTACCCCCCAGCCGCGATCGTTTGACTCTGCTCCCCTAGCTAGACATCAGATTGAACAGTAGAAACAGACTAATCGAAAATAATCTCGTTCTGAGTTCTGAAGAGCGAGTCCAATCCTTAAGGCCAACGTCTACTCTGTTTAATTTAGGGCTAGGTTTGAATGTGCTTTGGAATGTGATGGGCCCTTTAAATGGGTTGTGCCCTTAATGATTGATTACTTTGTGTGTGCGTGCACATCCAGTGGTTTTCAAGCAAGATTATTTTTGATGTGGTGAATTTTAAGGTTCAAATCTTGCTTAGTAGCTTTTAGGATTCAACTTTAGGTGTTTTCAATCAAGTTTCATTGGCACACCAGGTTTTGCAAGCACAGGTGAAGATATTTTCCTTTAAAGTTTAAAAAAAAATGTGGAGTGCCTGGTAGATCCCTAAGAGTTGAACCTAATTGGCAGCTACTTGATGAGTTGATTTTATTTGAAGTGGTGCGGCCCAATCAACTCAAACAATTGGCCTCAAATGCACCACTAAGTTAGGCACACAAAGATGGTTAACTTAGAATGATTTCTACTCTTTTATGTGTTGCTTTATGTGTACTGGTCCCACAGATCAGAACCCAGTTGAGTAGAAACAAATCAATTTGGTTAAGTGCCTTTAAATGTGGGTGTACATTGTGTATTTGTTGAAAATTACCCCACAAAATTATCTTTTTACTTTTTTTTTATATAAATGAAGGTGGAATGAATGTGAGTGAGAATCCAAACAACCAAACTATTCCTAGGATTTATGCAAACACCTAGGTTAATTGGAATTTGGATTCAATGTGGCGAATGAAATCTATGGAGGGGGAAAGAATGGGCGATAACTTACAAAACCCTTCACAGCACTTTACTCCAATCTACCGCTTTTGCTTGCCTCAAAAGAGTACCTGCAATTACAATAAGAAAGGAGAAAAGTGAGGTAAATGATTTGTAAGTTACAAAACGTGAAGAGAAATCAAAGATCGTTGCCTCCCCGGCAACGACGCCAAAATGTTGAGCGAGAATCTACGCTAACGTGTTTGGTTTTGGAAAACCCGTCGTTGTAGTTCGAAAGCGAAGGATTCGTGTTCAACAAATAAAATTTATACCGAAATAAGAATTCCGGGTCGAACACAGGGAGGCGAACGTTTGATTTAAAAACTCCGCATTTCTTTTTATTTTGTCACAAAGAAATTCAATTTAAACTATCTAAGTATCTACAACAAATAAAAGAGAGAGAGGGAGTAAGAGAGAGAGAAGGAATACTATACATGGAAATCAAAATGAGATGTAGAATAGACAAGGAATTTATCATAAAAGAGTTCTTTCATTACAACTAGAAAACATAAAACAATTACTCTAGAAAGCATTAAAAGAATGGAGGGAGAAATGTCCTCCTCGACGATCGCTCGGAGGACGAATAGACTACTCTAGAAAGCAGTAAATCTATACTAGAAAGCAGTAAAAAGAATAGGGAGAGAGAAATCCTCCTCGACGGTCGCTTGGAGGACGAGCCGGACGGGACGACGCCTGGACGAAGGAGAACAAAGCGGGACGAAGGAGGACGAAGCAGAAGAACGGGAACGAAGCAGCACGCCGTCGTCGTCGCGGGATCCACTTCCGAAGGGGGACGAAAATTTGGACTTTATCTCGCGAGAAGCATCCCGGGTGTGGGACAAGCTTCTCTTGAGCTTTGGAGAGGTAGAGAGGAGAAGGAAGGGATGAAAATTTCGTATGGAGGGGGTCTCCTTTTATAGTTGCAAGGAGTGGGGGCAAAATGGACATTACATCTTCAAAATAATAAATAAGGGGTCTTTAGTGACGGATAAAACCGTCGCTAAAGCCCCGCCGTCGCCGCCGCGCCCACGCGCGCCCGCTCGGCTGGCCTGCGCGCGTAACGTATACGCACGTCCGCGTCGTCTCAGCCGTCCGATCGCGAGATCGGACGGCTTAGATCGCGTCCGCGCCCGCTGCGTAGCGCGCCCGCCCGCGTGCGATCAAGCGCCCACCAGAGCGTCCAATTGCGCGTCGGCGCTATCGGGCGCGCGCGGCCGTTGGATCTTCATCTGACGCTCGTGCGCGCCCGCTCGCCCGCGCCTTCGACCCCCTCACCGCGGCTCGAACCCGCGACCTCCGCTTCGCCCGCAGCTGCGTCGCCGCTGCGCTACGCGGGCGAAATGGTCGCGCGGACGTTTTTAAACGCGAGCGACCGCAGCCGTTGGATCGAGATCCAACGACGGAGAGGAGACGGTGCGCGGTCTTCACAGGACTCCTGCGGCCGATTGGGCGGCTGGGATGGCGCCACGTGGCGCCATCTTGGCCGTCCATCTTCTGGAAGTTGTAGATGGTGCCACGGATGTCGGATTGACTCGATTTTTGTGTCGTTCGGCTGCGATCGTCGATCCGAATTCATCCGTGTGGTCGGATTTTCCATCTGAAGTGCGGATTTACACCATCCTGGCCCTTGATCTTCTAGGGTTCCCTGGTCTCTATCTGATGCTACGGATGCCTGATTAGGGCGATCTTGGAGTCGTTGAACTCCAATCGTCGCCCTGATCATATCCATACGGTTGGATCTTTGATCCGAGGCCCCGATAAAATATTTGCCCTGTCTAAGCACATAAAAGGAGACAATTAACCTCCATTTTATTCAAACTACTCTAAATGCAAGATGATGCATGTAATGCAATATTTATATCATGAAATGCAATCCTATGCTTAAGAACATGCATAAATAGACATTTTAAGTAGTGTAAATGTGTTTACATCACAGGCTCACTTGGTCTTGAGCTAGATACGAATCTTCAGAGCACCATGGATACATTTATGGCATCGTTAGATGATTAGTTATATTTGCTTTCATTTTTTTTATTGCATTAATCAGTTTATTCTAGATTCGATTCTATGTTATCTTTTCTAATCATTTTATTATGAATATTGCATGAATAATATCTCCTTCAGTTATATTAATAGCTCTCTCAATGCATGTTATTATATTGATTCTTATATTACTTGTATAAGGGGGAGTTAATTGTGAAATAATCAGCAGCATGTTTACTTTTTGCTGAAACAAAAAGGGGGAGATATTATGAAAAGTTATTTTCAAATTCATAACTTTAATTTTGTTGTCATCAAGAAGGGGTAGAATGTAAGAACCTCTATTTTCATACACCAAAATTATGTTTATTGCTAAGACTGACATTTAAGGACTATCTTGGATTGAATCCATTGTTCAAGACACAAGTTCAGATAGTTGTTGATGTGCATCTTTTTCATTTATTTGAGTCTAGGACTTTATTGTAAGGAATCTCAAATAAAACTCAAAAATGATTTTTTCCCATATCTTTTCAAAACCAAATTTTAGGGTTAATTGATAGGCCAAACTTATTAATTAATCAACCAACCTACTTATTTGACTGATAAAATCAATCCATTTTAGGAAGTTGAGAAAACTCTTCTTAATCAATCAACCAAGCTAATTGATCGATCAATCAGTGATTGACCAACATTCTTAATTGATCGACTAATTTTATTTCCTATTCAGGAAAAACTTTTTGTATAAAGAGAGGTCGCACACAGCCCATTCCTTGACAACTTTTTAATAGAAACACCATTCAAAAATAGAGCTTCTCGTGCTTATTGCAAAAGGCTTTCACGCCCCTTTCTTCATGTTCTTCGAAAGCATGATGCCTTGAACCATTGAAAAAAATTAGTTTGATCATTCATTTAGGTTCCATAGAATTCATTTTCTTGTAATATTACTTTGTTGTTTTGATTTGCGGATTCCAATCCTGTTTGGAAGATCCGTGGTTGTTATTTTTGCTTCTCTTCAGGATAAAAGAGAAGGGTTTGTAAGAGGTTGTTCCACCCTCATTCAAGTGGTGTGAATAGTGGATTGACTAGCTTGTACTAGTCAGAAAAATCCTAAGCTAGGGGGCTTAGGTAGTGGTTTTTACCCGGATTGGGTTTCCAATATAAATCAGGTGTACTCTGTGCATGAGTCTTTGTTGGTTTATTTTTTAATGTAATTTATATTTTCAAAGCAATACTATTCATCCCTTCCCTCTATTATTTTGTTGCGATCCACAGGATATTCATCAACCCTCATTAAAGTCCCCTCAAATCAGAGGGCAGGTTGATAAGTCGTATACTTATCACCCCAATTTATTGATCAATTTAAAATAGAATTACTTGGTGAGGACTCAAGAGTAAATCCACATTCGAGTGGACACCCAGGCTAATTAATCCCGAAGACCAGAGGAGTCTAAGTGTTTAGGTCCTCTCGTATCATTTCCTAAAGTTAATAATGCCTAATGCCTAAGTTCTCTTCTCCTAATTTCTTTTTTATTTTTTTTTATTTTCTTTTTTTTTTAAGAAACTAAACCAAATTCTACAGAGTTAACCAAATGATTTTAGGAATTAATTATCTACCCCCCCACACCTAAATGATGTAATGTTGTCTTTGTAAAAATAAAGATATGAAAAGGGTGGAGTAGGTAGAATATCACCTAAATTTTGTGATAACCCGGTCAGCTTTGCAAAGAGAAGAGAGTATGAACACATGCTAAGTTTAATTCCTTCCACTAGGCATAATATACATACAAGGAAGAAATTCAGAATTCACAAGTCTAGGTTAGAATCAAAATCAAAAGATTAATCCTCAAACCCGCCAGTAGAAGATGTCCACGGACATGGTCTAAGTTGCGGTGTATGCCCATGCCCTAGGATCGAGTGGTTCTAAGGTTCTAGATTGAAATCACCCAGAACATATGATTATTGTGCTTACGGGGCTAGGCCTGCAGTTTGGTGGTGTGCAACCGAAGACTAAACTGTCAGACAACGAATTGATCTAATTCATTAAAATCGGGTGTCCACTTATAGTCAGCTCCAGAAGATAGTCAATTATTATAAGCTTGGGTCAAGCCTGAAAGATATCGTAAGGGTCCTTAATGAAGGTAGGTGGTTTCAGGTCAACAGGAACCCCTATGTCCAAAATTAGATTTCTCTCAAAAGTAGCTTCCCAGATTTTCATTTCCACAATGCTAACCTATAAAATCAATGTTCCTAGGACCTTCAAATCATTCTACAACCAAACTAAACTACCCAAGTCCAACAATTGTGACTGAATCAGGATTGACTTGGGTTTAGTGGTCTCGAAAATATCATCATTCAATTCTTTATGGTGTGGTTGAGGAATGGGGCTACTGATTAAATCATTAGGATTCGAATCATCCAAGTTAGCCCCAACATGATCACACTCTTCAATGATTGGGCTATCAAATGGTTCATCAGATTCCTCAAGCTCGTTTGACTCACTAAAATCATCTTCCTTATGCTCAAGTGAGACTTCACTAAGGGATTCTTCACCCTTAGAGTAAAAGAATTCATGATCCTCATTTATATTTGTCTCAAAATTATGTCATTTCATGGTCCATGGAGAGATATTTTTTGTCATTCCTTGGCTCAAGGATCTCGGGTGAAGTAATCAGTTCATCCTCACTAGGCTGCTCTAGCCCAACCTGTTCATCCCCGATCTCAGAATATGTATCCCCCCCATTGGGTACCTAACCAGGTTTAGACATTGGATCTCCTGAAGCGGGTTCATCTTGAGAATCATCCCAAGATTGGACTAGAGCAACCACAAATTTCATCCTCAACCTCGATAATTTCCTAAGTAGAAACTCACCCAGGCCCCTATCCCTAACATTTTGGAGAGAATCCAATAAAGAGTTATTCAACTCATCAATCATCTTTATCATAGGCTCTAATGCATCAGTTCATGGTGTTGGTTATGGTTCTAAAGATTGTATGGTGTTCCTCAAGTTAGCCAACACCTTGTCTTGGTCTTGGTTCGTCTGAATCGAATGGTTCGGTTCAGGGTTGGGTGGGTTTGGGTTCATTCTAGGGGAGTCAAGATATTGAGGTTCTCGAGTTCCTCCCTGATAGTAGGTTTCTCAGGTTGTTCAAGGAATGGTGGTGACCTATATTCAGTGGAATACTGGGGAGGGTAGGTGTTATTGTCAACATATCCTTCTTGATTGAAGATTAGGTTAGGTTGATCATCAAAGGTAGGAGATCTATAATCATTGTAGCTTTGGGAAGGACAATAATCGTAGTCTTGTTCTCCAGGGTTAGGCCCTGGACACTGTGGTCCGGATTCATATCCCCAATCAAAATTGTCCTGGCTCGGAGATGGGTAGTCGTAAGTTCAGTCGAGATAGTAATCATCTTGGGGATAAGTGTTGGTAGGAGGGTAGGATGGGAAATGCTTGCAAGATGTGGAAGGATACATGGCAGAATAAGAGGGAAATCTGAAGAGAGAAAGGTGCCCTGCAATATAAGAAATCAACCCTATCCTTAAGTGTGTTAGCCTAAGGACCTACAGACTCCTAGGACTTATTTTAAGATTATAACTGATTTGGTCTACTTTTATCCAATCAATCCAACTAGTTAGAAGGAGGGGCTGGGGAGAAGGTTCTTCCTTTGGCTTGTGCCTCCAGTTCTTAGTGTACCCCCTAGCTGCGGTCATTTGATGCTACTCCCCTAGCTAGACATCAGATGGACTAGTAGAAGCAGATTAATCGAAAAAGGTCTCAATCTGAGCCCCGAAGAGCGAATCAATCCTTAAGGACAACATCTACTCTGTTTTAATTAGGCTTGGGATGATTATGCTCTTAGAATGTGATGGGCCCTTAAGATGGTGACGTGGTGATAACTAGGTTTTGTTATAGCGTTGTAGTATAGCCAGTTATTGCCATCATTTCAAATATATAACTTTTTTACTCGGAAAGTAAAAGACTTCCCGAGGTCGAACTCAGGGAGCAAGTCGTAATCTAGGGGTGCAAATTCTTATTACAAAAATAAAGAGAGAGAGAGAGAGAGATGAAAATTTGGCTTCTTCTTCTTCTCTTCTCTTCTTCCTCTTTGGCTTTTGGTTTCTTTGTCTCCTTGTGGTCTTCTTCTTCTGCCTTCTGTTCTTCAGATCTTCTTCTCGTGCTCTCTTCTTCTGCTTTTGCTGTCAGGACGTCGTCTCTCCTTCTTTCTTCTTTTTCTTTCTGTCTTCTTTATCTGCAGCAGTGGGTGATGTTCTTCTTCTTTCAGCTCTTGTTTCTGCTTGTCTCTTTCTTTTTCTTTTCCCTTGCGGTCCTGTTCTTCTTCCTCTTTTCTGCCTTCAGAGCGTCGTCTGATTTTCCAATTAGACGACTTAAACCGATGCTGCTACAGTGCTCTCCTTCCTTCAGCTTTTGTTGTCCTTCTTCTCTGCCTCGCTCGTCTTCTTCTTCTTCGCCTGTGCCTGCACACTTCAAAGCTCTCATCAGCGGGCAAAAACCTACTCTACCCTCCCCTGCCCCCGCGTTTCTCTCTCACAGAAGCCGCTCTTAGGAAAGCACCCCAAGAGCTGCCGGGTAGTCGGGTACGGGTCGCGCCTGGGTCCAGGCCCACCGGCGTGCGTGGTGGGCGAGGAGTGCAGGTCAGGCTAAGTCGGGTCGGGCCAGGTCCGCGAGGCGTGCGTGCGGACGAGGCCGGGTACTCGGGCGGGTGAAGGGGACCTCACCCCGTGAACTGAGGTGAACAGCTTAAGGCACTTTTTGCCTTTAAGCGCCCGTTCGCTTCAGTGGCTTTCCGAGGTGGGACTAAATGTCCCACCCCAATTTGGATGCTTGCGCGGAGGAAGCAGCGGCAGTCGAGGCGAAGCGCGGGGGCTTCGCGTGAGAGCTTCGACTCGACTGCAGCCTGGTACTTCGCGAAGACGCCTCGCACTGCCTGGGAGCGTGACCTGGGCGTGGCGCACCTGGGGCAGCAGGTGACGAAGCTGCTTCGCTTTAACAATGGCGGCGGCGAGCGCAGGTACCTGCCCACAGAGAAACGGCCTCTCAGCCCAATCAGAAACGTGGAGGACCTTCATCGTGGTACGGCGAAGGTGGTCGGGGGATGTGAAGGCGGCGGGGCGGAGCCTAAGGGCCGCCCTAGGTCAAACTGCAGGTTGGGAGATGGGTTTGTTCGGTGGAGTTGCAGAGGGTGATTTGGGGGAAGTGGAAGGGCGAAGGTTGATCAGTGTGAGGAGGCGGAGGTTCTGCGGTGGTCGGCGAGCCGTGTGGGTTGCTGGAGTGATGGGAGCGGGTCGCCGTAGCAGGGGCCGGAGGTGGAGAAGGTGAGGACGATTGGTCAGATCGGGGCAACAGTAAAGATGTAAAGTGAGGAAAAGGAAGAGGGGAGGAAGAGGAGAAGTTCTGACCTAGCTACGGAGACGAAAGGGGCTGGAGCAAGGCAGCAGTCGTATCGACTGTCGCCGGAGAAGAAGATGCCTGGGGGAAGGGGCGACGGATAGGAGAGGGCCGGAGAGGCGCCAGCTGGGTACGGCGTGGCGCGGGAAGAGCGAGGGAGGACAACCCTGCAGCTGGTAGTGAGGCAGAGCGACGAGGAGGAAGAGGAGAGGCCGCCGGAGCTGGAGGGCTCCCTGTCGGAGTGGGAAGAGAGGAAGTGGGGGTCTTTCTCCGTCAGGACCGAGCTCCCTTGAACGGTGGAGCGACGGGGGGTACTTATAGGGTAGAATCAGAGAGGAGGGCGGAGGGAGACGACGTGTCTCCCTCGCCGGAGGACGCCGGAGATGGAGACCCATAACGTCCGTGCGTTCGCACGGCCGGTATGGTGGGTTGCAGCGACCAGGGGGGTGTTCCTGCGACGGCTGACGATGCAGGGCACCCCCGGTTTACTTGCTAGACCCTCCCCCTTACCCTGCGCAGCGCCATGCTCCGCGCAAGGTCGCCGGAGCATGGTGCTGGTCAGGTTTTGGCAGGAGGGACCTGAATGCAAAGAACGAAGGAGTGTTAGGGGCATAAATGTGAGGGTTCAAAAGTTGAGGGCCAAAAAGTAAATAAATTAGGACCAAAGTGTAAAGTTGGTCAAGAAGGTTTCCTCTTAGGCTCAAGTTTTTATACATGACTAATTGGGGCCTAAGGATTATGATGGTGAATTTTATTTCCAGATTAAACCTTGTTTGACCGGTCAATTTACGCAAAAACCCAAATTAAGTTATTAATTGGGCATGGTTCTCAATGTAGGTCAAAAATCGTTTCGAAGGCCAAATTGAAGGTTCTAAACCCTAGAGATTATTTTTCTATGAATTTTAGAGGGTTTATTCTATTTTTACTTTGCCTCGAACCTCGTGTTTTTAAGTGGGTTTGTTTTTAGGGTTACAGGATGTCGTTTAATTGCTTGGAGTTGCTGTAGCCCTTATTGAATCATCTCATCCCACTTTTCCTCTTATTAGGTTTCTTTGACCTATGTTTGGACCCTGAGTTACCCTATTTTCAGATTGGATTGGTGAAATTGCATTTTTACCCCTTAGTTTCTGTTTTATTTACGAACTCAGAATCTCTCTGAGTTAAGCCTTTCCTTGGGTCATGTAGGAGCTTTTATCCTTTGTATTAGGTCAAAATGAGCTAGTTATGGCTCATGATGAGGTTCTCATCATACCCCCATGCCTAGCTTTTGCTAGTCCCTTAGCAAAAGCTTAAGGTTTCAACCCTTGTTCTAGACCATGAAGTTCTTAATAGCTTCAGATAAGTGCTTTTTCATTTGAGCTTAGATTAGGTTAGAATGCTGACCATAGGCCTAAAAGGTACTCTAGCACCAATCAAGATCCAAATCTGTCTAACCTCAGCCTTAGTCCTTAGCAAAGGTTTTTAAGGCCCACAAGAACTAACCTAAGGTTTATTGGACTTTGTGGTTAAAGCACCCGTGCTTGAAATGATTTTAGCCCTGGCTCAGTTTGCAGTGCGTTTTGTAAGAGAGAGAGATAGAAAATTTTTCTATTTGGAGAGTTCTCTCTCTTTTTCTTTTTAATTCTAGCTTAGGATTGGCTTTTCAACACGGTCTGTATCAGATTCATTGCTCCCATCATCAATCCTCAAGGGTTCCTGGCGATCGATGCTTCGAGATAGCACCGCCCATGGCAACCCCCGGAACCCTGGCTATTGAGATTTCGAGATAATCCCATCCATGGTGTTCCGTGGCTGAATCCAGACCCTGGCAATTGACACTTTGAGATAATGCCATCCATGGAATCTGAATCAGCAGAGTGCTTACATGCCCCTAGTAGGATATGTGAATATCCTAAGAGACAAGCACCGAGGAGATGATGTTTTGTTACGCATCTTCAAGGGGATTTCCTGCCTCTCCTCACTGGGAACTCATCCAAATCAACTTGTGTTGGTCGGCCGCTCCTACTCTAGGTGTACTTTTCAGAATTTTGCGACGCTTCTGCGTGATTTTGATTTTTACACTTACTGAACCAGGCTGTGTGTGAGGTTAGGGTGCTTAGGTTACTAAGTCCCGTAAACCAAAAATTAGTTAACGAGGCCAAATACTCCCTAAGCCTTGGACCTAGTACTTAAGCTTTTCATTTTCCTCAACCTCTTGAGGATTGTCTGGATCCTAATGGGTACCAAGAGTCTATTCAAGAATGCCTAAGGTTTGCGTTCTTACTAATCTCATTATGCACTTTTCAGTTATTTTCTTGAATGAGGTCTAGAACTTAGGTTAATTCCTTAGTTCCTTACTAATGACTATCACCTTTTCTCATAATTTTGTGCTCCTTTTTCATTTTGTTTCTTTTCTCCTTCTCCTTCACAAAATTTCCTTCTCCTCTTTTCCGCTTATTCTTTTTCGAAAAATTTTTAATTTTTTATGGTGTTTTTGGCATATGTGAATTTTTTGTTTGAAACCTTTTCTTACAAGTTTTGCACTTTCATACCCCCCCCATGCCTAAGATTTGCAATGTCCTCATTGTAACTTAGGGGGTTTTTATTTAACTTAGTTCATTCCTTAAGACAGAAATTTGGATGAGTGAATGGGTCAGGTTGAATTTTGCGGACGATTTCTAATCCCAGATGCAAGCATCTGAGGTGGGGTCGGCTGTCTACAAGGGTGAACCTTAAGTGCAAAAAGGTGTCAGAAAAAGTTTTGGATTTTTTGGAAAATGACGGGTTGCCTCCTGTTGAGCGCTAAATTTGATGCCTTCAGCCAGGCAGGAAATGCGATGGAGAGGGGATGGTGAAATCAGCAGAGTTTTGTAAGACAAGCACCTTGATTAAGAGCCTGGTTGGTCCAACCAGGTGCTTGTTCAGATTAACAGGCTGATGATGCAGCCCAAAACCAATCAATCTGGTGGGTTGATAGATGTGGATAAAAAGGTGTGGAACCCACCATATACTATGAAGCTCAGATGGATGTGGAAGTGAAAACGCAGGGTTTGGCTGAGTTGAATCAGCCTGGTCAAAGTAGGGACCCGTAGAATAATCAGTGATTGATGCAGGAACCCTACAGGGGTGATCAGAGAATGATAGAGCATGGTATGTAGTCTGATCAATGTTCGAAACCCGATGTGGAAATGCAATCGGCTCGGTGAGAGGTGAATCTGAATAGAAATTGAGTCCGGTTGCGGGTCGGGGTTGGGAAGAGGTTTTGATTAGTTCTGTGTGTGCAGACGAGGTGGCAACTGTGTATGAGGGCTCTTCTAGAAAGGAATGACAGGTGGTTTCCTGTAGAGAGTCCTCTGGGTAACTATCAAATGCCTGAAGAGTGTCTGTAGGATGAAAGAAATCTAATTTGAGCAAAGATTTGAATTCTGGGTTGCAATCACTCTTGGCATTTTCTATTTTTGGTTCCTGAGGATCGAAAAGGGATGATTCTGTGTTATCAGTGATCTCGGGAATCAGGACCTCAGAGTCGGAGTCAGAGTCATGTGAACTGAGGTCGTAGATGGGCCTGGCGTGTTCAGGAAGGAAAGTCTCTCCGCAATTATAGTCAGATCTGAAATTGTCGGAGAGTTGGCGAAAATGAGATTCATGATCATGAATTCCACCACAGCAAAAATCATCAGATGTGGAATCAGCAGCCTGACTGGGTTCTAGCCTATATGTCAATTCTGGGCTTAAAGAGGTGTTTTGTTCAAGCTCGAAGCTGGTAGGATAGACCCCATTAAAACCTTGCTCATCCAACTCCTCAGTTTCTGTATCATAAATTGGCATGTTTTCTGAAAAATCGATCAGATTTCCTGAGGATGTTGGAGAGGGATATTCATCAAATACAGGCCTGGAATCATATTCTGTAAAAATTTGATTTTTCTCATAAGGGGCCTCATAATTTTCCCAATAAGTTTCAGATCCAGGTTCTAGGCTTAGGATGTGGGTAGAATTATTAGAACCTAAGTCCGAATAACCTTCGAGGGCCACCTTATCAAAATAAGGGGCGGAATTTATATCCTCAGAAGGTTCAGTTCTGATCTCATTATTGCAGGAGTTTTGAAATTCTAGGCTTGGCAATTTATGGTCTAAGTTTGGCTCATCATTGTGTTCTCCTGCAATATCCCAACCTAATTCAACATTGTCTTCTATCTGGGTTAGGATTCCACAACCACTTTGTGCCTCAGTCCCGAGATCTGGGAAACTGGATTGTTCCTTAATACTGTTCCAAGATGGTTCATCCTCTGTTTCTGGTATATACGGGTATTTTTGGTTGATAATTTGTTCTACTGATTTCATCATTTCTACCCGTTTTGTAAGGGCATCTTGGTGTTGTTCCGAAAGTACTGGATTTGTCAAGCATTGAAGGAATTCAGATTGGTGTAATTTTTCTATCTCAATGTATCCTGTCATGAGCATATCTCGGGTTGATCATTTTGTAACTTCTGTCAAAAGAATTTGGGCACAGTTTATGATGAAAGCTGTGGTTGTTGGGACATCAACCTGAATGTTTTCTATTGGTGTTGAGGGTTTATATTTGATTTCATAGAATTCAAGGGCATCCTCAATCATCTTATCTTTCATGGATCTCAGATATTCAGGTTTTTTACATGGTAGTCTTGCTAGGTAATTAGGCTGCATCTTCGAATCAGGTGGTGGAATCAAGATAGAATCAGAAGTTTGAATTAATGGAAGAAGGGGACTTTGTTCAGAATCAGAGGAAAGAGGGGCTATGCGAATGATTTCTGCAAAAACAAGGGAGCCGAGGCTTAGCTTCGGGGAGAGTGAATTTCTATAGGAGGTTTCAAGGACCTCCTGCAAAATACTGAAGGACTGGATGAGATAAGTAGGTGCTGGACCCAATCACGACACCCAAAAATGTTGGGTGACTATAGAGGTTCGGGGCAGATGGGCCCCTTGATCAGAAAGATCGTCCACCTGAGAATTACCTGGGCAGCCAGAGAGGGAGAGTCCCGCGAAGACCCCTACACGGTAGAGCGTCCCCACGGGTTACAGGGTTTCCCCCACCCGACCTCTCTTGTCACTGAGATTCCAGGTAGACCAGGATGGGGATCTTGACCTCTTAAGTCTACCAATTTTAGCTTAAGATCAGGGTGCTTAAAGTTACACTTGATCTCTTAGGTATTTTGAGTGAGAAAGTGACCTAATTTCAAGGTTGGTTGACCCAAGGAGTCAACTTTACCTCTTGTTCCTTTGAGAGCTTTTGGGTCCTTTCTTTTTGGGTTCAAGTGTTTAGAGAGCCAATTGTTTAGGGTTTCTCTGAATAAGTATGTTCAATCAATGGTTTAGGCACACTTCTTTTGGATTTTCTCCATTCTTGATTTAAGTAGTGTGTCTCTAAAACCCTAATGTTGAATCTTATGTTGGCTCTACTTGGTCCAGTTAGTTCTTTGTTGGGTAATTAGGGCTCAAGCAAGAATGTGTTAGCCCTTAAATACCCTTAATAGTGTGCAGGAATAATGGGTTGAAAACATGCAACTTTTTATGGTTACTAAGTATGGAAGACAGGTTAGCCCTATATTACTTGTTCTTTTCTTTTCTTCCTCTTTAGAGTTTAGGGGTTAACAGCGAGAGGAAAAAAAAAAAATTACCTGTCCTCAGAGTGGTTGTCGTGCGGTTGCTTGTCTTCTTGATTTCCTGTAGCTGCACAAAAGAGAGGAGATTATCAAAAACTAAAAAGAAACAGGAATGTTTACCTCTAGAATAGCCGTTGCTCCCCGGCAACGGCGCCAAGAAATGATGTGGCGATAACTAGGTTTTGTTATAGCGTTGTAGTATAGCCAGTTATTTCCATCATTTCAAATATATAATTTTTTTACTCGGAAAATAAAAGAGTTCCCGAGGTCGAACTCAGGGAGCAAGTCGTATTCTAGGGGTACAAATTCTTATTACAAAAATAAATAGAGAGAGAGAGATGAAAATTTGGCTTCTTCTTCTTCTCTTCTCTTCTTCCTCTTTGGCTTTTGGTTTCTTTATCTCCTTGTGGTCTTCTTCTTCTGCCTTCTATTATTCAGATCTTCTTCTCGTGCTCTCTTCTTCTGCTTTTGCTGTCAGGACGTCGTCTCTCCTTCTTTCTTCTTTTTCTTTCTGTCTCCTTTATCTGCAGCAGTGGGTGATGTTCTTCTTCTTCTTTCAACTCTTGTTTCTGCTTGTCTCTTTCTTTTTCTTTTCCCTTGCGGTCCTGTTCTTCTTCCTCTTTTCTGCCTTCAGAGCGTCGTCTGATTCTCCAATCAGACGACTTAAACCGTCGCTACTACAGTGGTCCTCCTTCCTTCAGCTTTCGTCGTCCTTCTTCTCTGCCTCGCTCGTCTTCTTCTTCTTTGCCTGTGCCTGCACACTTCAAAGCTCTCGTCAGCAGGCAAAAACCTACTCTACCATCCCTTGCCCCCTCGTTTCTCTCTCACAGAAGCCGCTCTTAGGAAAGCTCTCCCAGAGCTGCCGGGTAGTCGGGTACGAGTGGCGCCCGGGTCCAGGCCCACCGGCGTGCATGGTGGGCGAGGAGTGCAGGTCAGGCTAAGTCGGGACGGGCCAGGTCCGTGAGGCGTGCGTGCGGACGAGGCTGGGTAGTCGGGCGGGTGAAGGGGACCTCACCCCGTGAACTGAGGCGAACAGCTTAAGGCACTTTTTGCCTTTAAGCGCCTGTTCGCCTCAGTGGCTTTCCGAGATGGGACTAAATGTCCCACCCCAATTTGGATGCCTACGCGGAGGAAGCAGCGGCAGTCGAGGTGAAGCACGGGGGCTTCGCGCGAGAGCTTCGACTCGACTGCAGCCTGGTACTTCGCGAAGATGCCTCGCACTGCCTGGGAGCGTGACCTGGGCGTGGCGCACCTGGGGCAGCAGGTGAAGAAGCTGCTTCGCTTTAACAATGGCGGCGGCGAGCGTAGGTACCTGCCCGCAGAGAAACGGCCTCTCGACCCAATCAGAAATGCGGAGGACCTTCGTCGTGGTACGGCGAAGGTGGTCGGGGGGTGTGCAGGCGACGGGGCGGAGCCTAAGGGCCACCCTAGGTCAAACTGCAGGTTGGGAGATGGGTTTGTTCGGTGGAGTTGCAGAGGGTGATTTGGGGGAAGTGGAAGGGCGGAGGCTGATCAGGGTGAGGAGGCGGAGGTTCTGCGGTGGTCGGCGAGCCGTGTGGGTTGCTGGAGTGATGGGAGCGGGTCGCCGGAGCAGGGGCCAGAGGTGGAGAAGGTGAGGGCGATTGGTCGGATCGGGGCAACAGTAAAGATGTAAAGTGAGGAAAAGGAAGAGGGGAGGAAGAGGAGAAGTTCTGACCTAGCTACGGAGATGAAAGGGGCTGGAGCAAGGCGGCAGTCGTATCGACTGTTGCCGGAGAAGAAGATGCCCGGGGGAAGGGGCGGCGGCGAGGAGAGGGCCGGAGAGGCGCCAGCTGGGTACGGCATGGCGCGGGAAGAGCGAGGGAGGACAACCCTGTAGCTGGTAGTGCGGCAGAGCTACGAGGAGGAAGAGGAGAGGCCGCCGGAGCTGGAGGGCTCCCTGTCGGAGTGGGAAGAGAGGAAGTGGGGTTCTTTCTCCGTCAGGACCGAGCTCCCTTGAACGGTGGAGCGACGGGGGGTACTTATAGGGTAGAATCAGAGAGGAGGGCGGAGGGAGACGACGTGTCTCCCTCGCCGGAGGACGCCGGAGATGGAGACCCATGCCGTCCGTGCGTTCGCACGGCCGGTATGGTGGGTTGCAGTGACTAGGGGGTGTTCCTGCGACGGCTGACGACGCAGGGCACCCCCGGTTTACTTGCCAGACCCTCCCCCTTACCCTGCGCGGCGCCATGCTCCGCACAAGGTCGCCGGAGCATGGTGCTGGTCAGGTTTTGGCAGGAGGGAGCTGAATGCAAAGAACGAAGGAGAGTTAGGGGCAGAAATGTGAGGGTTCAAAAGTTGAGGGCCAAAAAAGTAAATAAATGAGGACCAAAAGTGTAAAGTTGGTCAAGAAGGTTTCCTCTTAGGCTCAATTTTTTATACATAACTAATTGGGGCCTAAGGATTATGATGGTGAATTTTATTTCTAGATTAAACCTTGTTTGACCGGTTAATTTATGCAAAAACCCAAATTAATTTATTAATTGGGCATGGTTCTCAATGTAGGTCAAAAAGGGTTCCGAAGGCCAAATTGAAGGTTCTAAACCCTAGAGATTATTTTTCTATGAATTTTAGAGGGTTTTTTCTATTTTTACTTTGCCTCGAACCTAGTGTTTTTAAGTTGGTTTGTTTTTAGGGTTACAGGATGTCATTTAATTGCTTGGAGTTGCTGTAGCCCTTATTGAATCATCTCATCCCACTTTTCCTCATATTAGGTTTCTTTGACCTATGTTTGGACCCTGAGTTACCCTGTTCTCAGATTGGATTGGTGAAATTGCATTTTTACCCCTTAGTTTCTATTTTCTTTGCGAACTCAGAATCTCTCTGAGTTAAGCCTTTCCTTGGGTTATGTAGGAGCTTTTATCCTTTGTATTAGGTCAAAATGAGCTAGTTATGGCTCATGATGAGGTTCTCATCAGATGGGTTGTGCCCTTAATGATCAATTCAAATGTGTGTGTGCACACAACCAGGGTTTGGAAACAAGGTTATTTCATGGTGTGTCTTTTATGATTTAACCCTATTTAGTAGCTTTTAGTTTTTAATCTTTGGTGTATTAAATCAAGTTCAAGAGAACACTACAAGTTTTGAAAGCATTGGTGATGATATATTCATTTAGAAATAAAAAAAAATAATGTGGAGTGCTTGGCTCCTCCCTAAAGATTAACCCTAAGTGGCAAGCTACTGATGAATGACTTTTATCTTCAGTGGTGTGGCCCAAAAAGCTTACTGAATTGGCCTATTGCACCACTTAGTTAAGGCACACAGATGTTTAACCAATTCAGATTTCTACCCACTTATGTCTATTGGGTTGAAGTGTACTGAGTCCACAGGTCAGATCCCGGTTAAGTGGTAGAATCAAAGTGATTGTGCACCTTAGGATGAGAATTTGTTGGTGTTAAGTGTGTCTCTTTTAATTAAATCCCACAAGAGAAGAGTATATTTCTTTATTTTTTTAATATTTGTTGGTGGGTAAGGTGAAGTGACAATTAAGCAATCAAATATATCCTAGGGTTTATGCAAGCACCTAAGTTGATTTGAGTTCGAGTTGTTAGGTTTTGTAATGGAAATCTAGTGGGTGGGTGGGGGTAATAACTTACAATTGTCTATACCCACACTTTACTCCAATCTACTGCCTTCGACCCCTCGATCGGGTTCCTGCAACATAATAAATTGAAGAAGAAAGATAGGTTAGAAAAAACTGTAATTAATGCGGGAAAATCTAGGAAAAAACCAAAGAGTGTTGCCTCCTCGGCAATAGTGCCAAAATGATGTGGTGGATTTTGCATGTGGAAAGGTTTGGGTTTGGAAAACCCGTTGTCATAGTTCGATTCGTGAGAGAATTTATCGACCAGATAATTTATAACTGAAACTAAAAAAGCGAGTCTTGGGTCGAACATGGGGAGGTGAACATTTGGTTTTGAAAGATACGCATTTCGCTTTTCATTTGTTTTTGCCATTTTTGTCTTTTCTAATTTTTAAGGTATTTTTAATAGGGCAAGAGATCAGGTAGATGAAATCTTGCTAATCTACTTGCAAAATAAAAAGGGAAAGACAAAGAGAGAGAAACAATCATTTATTTTTATAATGAAACTTTTATTACAACTAGGAAAGTAGGAAGACTATACTACAAAAGCAAAAAAGATAGAGATAGGTGAGAGAAATCCCCCTCGACGGTTGCTTGGAGGACAACTCGCTTTGACGTCGCCTGGACAAAGGTGGTGACGAGTAGGACAAATGGGGACAGAGCTAGAGGACGGAGGGTGGGGTAGGACGATGTCATGGTGAGGATTTCCTCCTAAAGGTGAGAAGATGGCCATGGGATGCTCCACGAAGGTGATGAGATGTGCGAACAAATGTTTGTTTTCTACTATAGAGGAGCATCCTAAGCTTGGGAGAAGCTCTCTCTAGAACCTTGGAGGTGGTGAGAGGAAGAAAGGAAGAGATGAAGAAAAATGGGAGGGGTAGGGGTCCTTTTATAGCGGAGGAAAGAATCAAATTCGTATATAGGACATTTAGCGACGGTCATAAAAGTAGCTAAAGATAGGCCACACGCCCACCTGCTGCTGCACAGGCAAGATCTCTGCCAGCCCGTGTCGCACGCCTCCTCGCTCACGCTGCTGCCGCTGCCTCCACATGCCCCCTTGCGCATTCGCTATGCTGCTATGCGTGCATGCCTCTACACGCACCACGCACCCGTGCTGCTATGTGCGTGCGGTGGCACGTGCGTGCACATGGGCAGCTGGGTTGCACCATGGATGACCCAGATTGTGCCATGTGGTGTGATTTAGGTCGTCCATCTTCTTTCCATTGTAGGGGCTACTATAGAGGTTGGATTGAGTCAATTTTCATGCCGTTGGGCTACGATCGTAGACCCAATTCCATCCGTGCAGTCGGATTTGTCATTTGAAGCTCCAAATTACATCACCTAGTCCCTTGTCCTGTTGATCTTCCTCAGACTGCATATGGTACTACAGGACTCTGATCAAGGTGATTTCGGAGGCATTGGACTCCGATCGTCGTCTTGACTGGATCCATACGGTCGGATCGTCAATCCAAGGATTAAAAATAAATCTTCTTCTCTCCTGACCACAAAAAAGGCACAATTAACTTAAAATATACACAACTAATCTAAATGTAGAATGATTCATGCTATCCAATATTTATAATATGGAATTGAAATCTAAGCCTACGAACAAGCATAAATAGGCTTTTTAACATAAATGGATGTGTCTACATCACATACCACCCTAGAAGGTTCACTAGCTACCCAATTTCCGGTAGAACCGCCGATGGGTGAGTTAGTGCAAAACGTGTGTAGTTTTCATAGACTAAAAATCCTCCCAAATCAGAGGGTGGGTTGATAAGTCATATCTTACAACCCTACTTTATTGACTAGATTAATATACATTAAGGTGGCGAGAATTGGAGACCATGTCCACATTTTAGTTGACACCTGGACTGATTAAGTCCGAAGACCTGAAGGGTCTAAACGATTAGGTCCCTAACGTATCGTTTCCTAGAGTCGACAAGCTTATAATACCTGAGTTTTCTTTTCCTATTTTTATTATTGTTTAGATATATTTTTCAATAAAAAGAAACAAAATTTGTTCATGCTGATAATTTATACTCAGATCCTGAGAATTACCACCCCCCCATGCCTAAGCTGGACAAGGACCTCATTAGAAAAACAAATGTAAGCAAGGGAGTAGGGAAAGAAATCACTTGAGTTGTAATCGTGAATCCGGTCAACTTGAAACCTCTAGGTTGCCTCCTAGGAAGCACTGAGTTTTGTGCCTTTAGCTGGGCATAGTGCACAAACAAGAATGGTCTGGGTCAAGATGGTGAAAACAAAATCAACCAGACCCAGAGTCTGAAGTCCGCTGATGTGAACTTGGTTGTCATGAAGTTCGATCCGTAAGGGATGGGAACTCTGCAAATTATGAAACTTTGATGCCAGTGTCTATTCCTCTCCTAATTTCCAGCCATGTAGAGAAGTTGATTTAGATGAGTGCAACCCGAATCTAACATGTTGGACGCTAAAGCTGTAGGCTTTGTAATCAGCTTGTGTCCCTTTAAGGTTGTAATCCATCAAAGTTATATCAATTCTAGTTAATTCGGGTTGCATGATTTCAATTCTAATAAGGAATGTAACAAAATCAAGAGTTTGACAATGAGCCCTATGATCAAGCATGAAATCTCTCTCCAAAGAAAAATCCTTCCCTTCTTCAACTAGAGTTTCCTTTCTTATTCCCTCCAATTCCTTGACCCCTAGAATATTATCTTCAACCTCTTTCAAATTAGACTCAATTTTCGAGGTTGCCTTAGAGGAAGGGCTAATTTCATCCTATTGCTCAAATTCTTTCCCTTGGCCCTCCTCCAAACTTGTGATTAGGCTGTCAAATGATTTGAAAGCGGTTATTTTCGAATTGTAATCCAACTCCTCATCTTCAATTTTGGTTGTATCTTCAACCAAATCACTTTCCTTGGAATGATTAGATTTGGATTCAAAGACATCATCCCCCAAATTCCTAGTTTCCTCCTGATGTTTGTCCTCAACTCTCCCCAAATCATCTTATGAGGAATCATTAATGGCATTTTCTATTGAGTTGTCTAACTCCTAGGGAATATCAATGGTTGATTGAACCAATTTTGTGTAAATATGTGTGGTCCAATCGATCACTGCAGGGCCTTGCTTCATGAATTCTGTAAACGAAGTTGCTTGCAATAGTTTTCTTTGGCCCTCTTCCACCAGTTGTTGGAACATATCAATTATGGCTTGTTGCCCCTCAATCAATTCTTGATTTTTTCTATGTAACTCCAACTAAAGGTTGTCAAGAATTGACAGACTGTTAATAGGATTTCCCTTGGATTTCCTCCTTAGTATTCAAATTATGGTTAGGAGGGTGTGGTTGAGGATGTGTAGTAGAATCCATACTGAGGTTTAGATTCTTAGGTGGGCCCTATATTCTTTCAATGTCAGGATCCAATTCCTCATAAGGCATGATTTTCTATTTAGTTCTACTCCAGAATACTTGAGGTTCTAAGTCCTCCTCCCAGTTGGATTCTTTGTTACGGGAGCAAAATAGGGTTTGATCATTATTGATTTTTCCAGGTTTATGATCATCCTTTGATTTCCACTTTTCTAAAATCCCTTCCAATTCATATGTCAAGTACGGGAGATCCTTGAATTCAGATGACCTAACATGGTTAGGGTCTTGGGAAGGGTAGGGGCCTTGGTGTTCTGCTATAGTGTCGGTTCTATCAGATTGATTAGTCGGTGGGTAGGACCTAAAAGAAGAGTCATCATAAGGGGAATCAAGATAAGGATCCCCAAGGTTTGGATTGTAACCCTGGGTGGTTGGTTTGGATGTACCCTAATAGTAAGTTGGTGTGGGTTGAGTAAAATTGGGATAAGAGGGCTCTTCTAGATACTTGGCTCTTGGATTATATCCTCATCTAGCCGACTGGTTGTCCCAAGTAAATTGTGGATACAGCCTACTTGGGTTGGAATAAAAATCATGTGGGGAATAGTTTGGGAATGGTGGATAGGCATTGAAATCCATGGATGGATCAGGAAAGAACAAACAAGAGAATTATGTGCACAATCAAGCAAACAAATCTAGGCCTTAGAATGTAGATCTTGGTGACCAAGAAGTCTTGAAGAGAGTGATCAAATCTACAAGCACTTAAACCTCTTTTCCCAAAGTTAATTCGGTCAGGTTGATTACGATGGGGTTGAAGTGAAGGTTCTTCCTTTGGCTCGCGCCGCTGGCTCCTTTGTACCCCACAACCATGGTCGTTCGATACTTCCCCATTTCCTCGAATCAGATTCCACAATGGTAATTAAGGCTAAGAAGTTAACAAACCCAATCACACTTTTAGGACTTAGATTTGTCCTATCTGGATCATGTCTGTGCACAATTGGGGGCAAGGACACAATACTAAAACAAGTGTCCTTTAGCAAGCAAGATTGACATGTGTGATTTTTAGGGTTTAAACCTTGCTTCAGTGGCTTTTAGATTTCCACTTGTTTACACGTTCAAAGAAGTCACAAATGTATAGTCACACGGTTGGTGAGAAATGATTTTCTTTAAGGCTTTTTGTGTGGTTATAAAATTTAAAACTAACTAGTTTGGAAAATGCTATGGTGTGCTGGTTCTATTCAATGAATCATTTTTAAAGATTTCTTTTGTTAAGAAGGGTCCAATCAAAACAAGCAATGACTCTATTCTGACTAAAATCGAATGATCTTTTGAACTAAATTAATTTCAAATTTTTTTGAGGACAGTAAACTACCCAAATTCACGTTTATCTAAGAGGGGGTCAATCTATCATGAATTTCTATATCAGTTCGCAAGTTTAATATCTTTATTAAGAAAAGCACTAATCGATTTCAGATGCAAAAGTGTTCTGCAAGTAAAGTGTAGAGAATTTCAAGATATATCTATAAATATAAATTTCTCAGAAATCCTAGATGTGTGGAGTTTGTAGTAGTAAGAACACCCTACGGATCCCCATAACTTTAGACAATCTTGCGCATTTCCAGTAACGAATTTCTCACGGCCAAACCACAAGGCATTTGGCTGTAGAATTTGAAGGGGAGTTTGCCTACTGGATGGATGATGAGAGCCTCATCATGAGCCATAACTAACTCATTTTGACCGAATAAAGAAGATAAAAGCTCCTACATAACCTAGAGGAAGGCCCAAATGAAGGAATAAGTGCTATGAGAAGAAAACATCAATTAAAGGTTAAAACTGCAATTTTACCATTGCAGTACATAAACGGGAATTCTCAGAGGCAAAACATAGGTCCAATGGTCCAAATGAGATAAAAAGTGGGTCGAGTCAATCAGAAATGAGTTTATGTGCAATCTAGGAATTTAATGACATTTGGTAACCCTAAAATTGACCCACTTAAATTAACATGGTTCCGGTCAGGATAAAAATCAAGTAAACCTTCTAAAAATCATGGAAAAAATCTTATAGCGTTTAGAACACTCAATTTGGCCTTTGGAACCCAGGTTGACCTAGATTAGGGTCCTAGCATAATAATTGACCGAATTTGGGTTTTTACGAAAAATGTCCAGTCAGACGAGGTTAAACCTAAAATCCACTTCATGATTGGATTCCTTAGGTCCAAATTTCGTTTATAACAAAATTTGGACCCATGGGGACGTCATCTTGACCTACTTTGCAATTTAGTACACCCAAATCACAATTTGGTCCCTATCTTTTGAATATCATTGCAGAGAGCACCCTAAGTTCCTCGCCACCTTTGCAATCAGGTCCTGCCACCATTGTTAGGGCAGAACCAAGCTCCGGCGAGGTTTAGAGATAGATTACTCTCTGATTCCTCAGAGATTCCCTCCCAGAAATGGAAGGGAGATTCTCTGAGGAATTCCCTTCCATTTAAGGCCAATTACAACCTCTGGTGTGAACCCAATCTCTCGTGCGAACGCACGAGGGATTTGGGTATCTTAACCTCGTTCCTACTCCGGCGAGCAATCAGAGGCAATGGCGTGGCCTCCATGCCCTGAACGACTGGCCCAGTGCCTATATAAGAACCCACACCTCCGGCTGCTCATCTTCAGCTTGATTTGGCCGAGTTTCCACCTCCAATTCATCTCCTCCTGCCTGGCCAGAGTTCCCAGCAAGCTCCGGCGAGCCCCCCTCCCCTCCCTCTTCCCTCTGCCACAAAACGAGTGGCAAAGTTATCTTCCTGACTCTCCTCCGCGTCGCGCGGTACCCGCACACGCTGCCTCAGCCCCGTCGTTGCCACCGTTCTCCCCCACTGGGCAGCGTCTTATCCGGCGACAGCAGGTACAGCTATCCACCCTCCATCCTCCTTCGTCCCTACAATTAGGTTAGACCTATTCCCCGTAGTCCCCTCTCTCTTTTCCCCCTGTTATCTCATCTAATCAACCCTCGACCGACGCTGACCACCCTCATCTTCCACATCACCGACCCGCCTCCGGCGAGCCGCTCCCACCATTTCGCCCCTCCACACGGCTTGCCAACCATCTCGTAAGCTCCGCCTCACCACCAGGAACACATTCCACCCCTCCACTGCCACTCTGCACCTCCACGGTAGCCCCCCAAACAACCCCACAGATTCGGCCACAGGTTGACCTAGGCACGCACGCCTAGGCCATCCTGCGGCCTGCAGCAGGGCTCACCACCTTCGCCATGCTACGGAGAAGGTCCCTAGCTGGTCTAATTGAGTTGAGAGGCTCGTTTTGTGTCTGACAAGATCTCAGCTCTTGCCGCCATTAGCGACACTTGAAGAAGCTCCAACGCAGCTCCAGGTGTCAGGTCCTCCAGGCTCCAGGCGCAGCAGGTTCGGGCGAGCAGGGCGAAGAGGTCTGGCTCAGTAAAGGACACTGTGAAGCCAGCAGCCTTGGCGATTGAACGCAGGTCTGTAGGCACGTGCGGAATCAGGGCAGAACCTTTAGTCCTACATCGTGGAATCGCAAGGCGTGGGTATGCTATAAGTAGTTTTTGTGATATAGCCTTAACGTCTCCGTAGGCACAGGGGTGAGGTCCCTCACTTGCCCTCACGCCCGCCTCATTCGCGGTTTCATCTCGCGGATCTGGCGGGATCCGACCTGACACAAACCCACGCACTCCTTGCGCATCACCACCTGCAGGTGCGCCTGGGCCCGGGTGCGAATCCGACCCGATTACCCGTATGGCTCTGGGAGAGTGTCCATGAGTGAACTACTTAGAGAGAGACATGCGCGGGTAGAGGGAAAAGGGTAGGTTTTGCTCTGTGTAGGCACAGGCTAAACGTTGAGGAAGAAAGACTTGGCCGCGAGAAGAAGAAGGAAGAAGGAAAGGCAGGAAGAATAGGACCAAAGAAGAAGGCAGGCAAGGCAAGGAAGAGAAGGAAGAGGAAAGAAGCCTTCGCAGGAGAAGAAGGAAGAGCAAGGCAGAAGCAAGACAAAGAACGAAGGGAGTCCAAGTGAAGACTGCAAAGATCAGAAGAAAGAAAGAGAAGAAGCCGAAGCAAAGAGATGCAAGACAGAAGACGAAGAAGAAAAATAGACTACAGAAGAAGAAAGAAAGAAAACGAAAAAGGGAAAATACTTTTAAGACGTCTGATCACCAGATCAGACGTCCAATTTCATATTTTTTTGTCCTAATTACTTTTAAGTGCGTACATTCATTTTTGAATTGACATTTTGAGTAAATTAGAGTGTTCAATTACATTTTGATTAGTAGTAAATTCCATTTGCTCCCTGTGTTCGACCTCGGATACTCCGATTTTCGAGTAATAAAATTCTTTATATTTGTTTGAACGTTTTGTCGGCTATACTACAACGTCATATTCTCTTTAAAACCCGCACAAAAGCGTGAGAACATTTTGGCGTCGTTGCTGCGGAGCAACGCGTAATTTACCACTAGTCTCTACATTCTTTTTATCATATTGAACACTAACTTGCCCTACTTTTCTTTGATGTGATCTTGCAGGTACTTCACAAGAAAATCTCTCCCGCAAGTCAACCACTCCAGGGCAGGTAATTTATTTTCTTCCTTAATCATCCCCTAATCTTTGAAAGACAAAAGGAAGAAAATCAATTTAGGAATCAATTGCCTTCTTTATATAGTAATCACCATCTCTAAGGCAAAACATTTCCTGATTTTGCGAAAATTTCTGCAAATATTCTTGAAGTTGGAGTGATTTTTTTTTTTCCAACCCATAAATTCTTGTGCCTAATTGAAATAACGCTTAATCTCGGCGGACCACACACTTCTTGTTTATAAGTCCAAAGAGAACTTTTGTTTAAAAGAAAAAGAGGATTGGAAAAAGAACCAAATTAGGGTTTCCATATTAGGGTCTTGAAGCGCTAGTCACACATGCTTGTATAAAAGGAAATAAACCCTCCCGCATCAGTGTGCTACCCAAGCCCTTGATTGAAGAGAGCTAAATAAGACAAACCCTAAAATTGAGCTCTAAAATAACTTGAATCTTACAATTTTTGGACCTAATAACCTAGGAGTCAAATCAGGGTGATCTCTAGGCTCCAAACATAGAATCATTCTGCTATAGGACAGGTCAGGTCAAGTTGACCCCTTGGGTCAACCAACCTCTAAATTAGGTCACAATACCAAAAACATCTAAAGTTCAAGTGAGAACCCTAAAAGCACCTTTGAAATAAAAAGTGATAGACTTAAGAGGTCAAGGTCCCCATTCTGGTCTACCTGGAATCTCAGTGACAAGAGAGGTTGGGTGGGGGAAACCGTGTAACCCGTAGGGACGCTCTACCGTGTAGGGGTCTTTGCGGGACTCTCCCTCTCTTGCTGCCCAGGTAATTCTCAGGTGGACGATCTTCTGATCTAGGGGTCCATCCGCCCCGAACCTCAATAGTCATCCAAACATCTTTGGGTGTCGTGATTGGGTCAAGAACATCTCCAGTCCCTCATCTTTTCTCTTTAGAGCACACATACACACTTTCAGTGGGACTCGTTATCCAGATTTGATTGCTTCATAACACATCGTGATTCATAACTTGATTCTACATCTTGACTCCACCACCTGATCTAAATATGCAGCCAAACCACCTAGGACTACCATTCAAGAAACCTGAATATCGAAGATCCATGAGAGATAAAATGATTGAGGATGCCACGAAATTCTACGAAAATGAAGAAACCTCAACAGCAGTAGGAAACATTCAGGTTGATGTCCCAACAACCACAACCTTTGTCATAACTTGTGCCCAAGTACTATTAGTAGAAGCCAACAAAGGATCAACCCGTGACTTGCTCATTACTGCATACATTGAGATAGAAAAATTGTACAATAGTGAATACCTTCAATGTATGACAAATCCTCGACTTTGGAAGCAACACCAAGATAGTCTTGGAAAATGAGAAGAGATAATGAGATTAATAAAACAAGTGATTGATCAGAAATACCCATACATACTGCCAACAGAGGATGAACTATCTTGGGACAACATCGAGGATAAATCTGATCTCGGGTTTGAGGCACAAAATGGTTGTGGATTCCCAACCCAGATGGAGTATAATGCACCTGATATTGGAGAAGGTTGGGATGCTCCAAATGCAGGAAAAGACCATGATGAGCCCATTTTAGAATCCCAAGATTCCTGCAAGTATGAGAGTAGAACTGAACCTCTCGAGGGTGTAAATTATGTCCCTTATTCTGATAAGGTGACCCTCGAAGGTTATTCAGACCTAAATTCTAGTAATTCAACCCACATCCTAAGCCTTGAACCTAGATCCGAAACATATTTTGAAGATTTCAAGGCCCCAGATGAAGAAGATCAATCTTTTAATGAAGAATATGATTTTGGGCCTCGATTTGATGAATATCCCTCGTCAACCTCCTCAGAGGAACGAATAGATTTTTTGTAAGTTATGCCAATCTACGACATAGAAACCGAGTAGTTGGACGAGTAGGGTTTCAATTGGGTCTGCCCTACTAGCTTAGAATCTGAGCCTCTACTAGATAAGGATACCCTTTTAAGCTCAAAATTAACATTTAGGCTAGGTCCCAGTCAGGCTGCTGAATATACAACATATGATTTATTCTATGGTGGAACTCGTGATCTGGAATCTCATTCAAACTTTGATTTTCGCAAACTCTCCGACGATTTCGAATCTGACCATAACATCAGAGAAAATCAGCCTCCTGATTATAACATGTCAATCTTCTTTGAAGCCACCTGCTCCACATATACAGAACCAATCAAAACCCGTTCCCCACCCCGACCTGCAACCGGACTCAATTTCTATTCCGATTCACCTCTCACTGAGCCGTTTGCAGATGATTCAACTCCATATCTAGACCGGGTATCGGGTACTGATCAGACCACAAATCGGGAGCCTCCATCCTTTGATCACCCCTATAGGGATTCCACACCTTACATGGATAATTTTTCGGAACCCTACTTTGGCCAGGCTGATTCGACTCAGCTTGAACCCGAGTTTTCACTTCCATATCCATCAGAACTTCACTGCATTTGGTGGGTTCCACATTTGTTGATCTACATCTATCAATCACCAGACTTATTGGGTTTGGGCTGCATCATCAGCCCACTGATCTTAACAAGCACCTGGTTGGACCAACCAGGCTCTTAATTATGGTGCTTGTTTTCCAAAATTCCATTGATTTGACCACTCCCTCTCCACCCCATTTTCTGCATGGCTGAAGGCATTAAATTCAGCGCTTAACGGGAGGCAACCCATCATCCCAAAAATAGGGACCCGTCTGAGTATCCGTCTGTACTCCACGTCTATTGCACCTTGAGTTCAGCCTTAGACAGTTGATCCCACCTCTGCTACACGTATCAGAGCTTAAAATCATCCGCATCAGTCATTTTCGACCCATTCATCCACCTGATGTATCCTGTTCTAAGTCCCTGACCTCAACACTAATTCATACCCTCTGGTTACAATGAGGACATTGCAAAACTTAGGCATGGGGGGGTGATAAAGTGCATACATACAGAACCAAGAAAAAAGTCAGGAGTCTCACACATAAAAAATTTCATATGTCAAAAACACAAAAGATTGAAAAATTATGAAAAAGAACAAAAAAATGGGGGAGGGAGGAAATTTTGTAAGCCACATATTCATAAGGAGGAGAAAAATAGCAAAAATGATAAAAAGGAGCACAAAATGAGAAAGAGAAAAGAAATGGTCATTAGTAAAAGATTAAGGAGTTAACTGAAGTTCTAGACCAGATCAAAAAAAAAAGAAAAAAAAGGAAAAAGTGCTAAGGAGATACACAAGAGATTAGCGGGAATGCTAGTCTTAGGCCTCTTAGGCTAGAATCTTTAGCTTAAAAATTCACGTATCCGTTAAAATCTGGATAATCCTCAAGAGGTTGAGGAAAATGCAAAGCTTAAGTATTAGGTCTAAGGATTAGGAAGTATTCGGCCTCGTTAACTGACCTCCGATTTGTGGGATTCGGTAACCTAGCCAACCCAAATTCACACACAGTCTGGTTCAGTGCACCTAAATATCCAAATCACGCGAAAAGCGTTTAATGTTCTGAAAGAGTCACCTAGATTAGGAGCGGCCAATCAGCACAAGTTGATTTGGACGAGTTCCCAGCGTGGAGAGGTGGGAAATCCCCCTCGAAGATGCGTAGCAACATATCGTCTCCTCGGTGCTTGTCTCTTAGGATATTTAAATATCCTACTGGGGGCATGTAAGCACTCTGCTGGTTCAGATACCATGGGTGGCATTATCCCGAAATGTCTATCGCCAGGGTCTGAATTTGGCCACGGAACGCCATGGGCGGGATTATCTCGAAATCTCGAAAGCCAGGGTTCTGGGGGTTGCCATGGGCGGTGCTATCTCGAAGCATCGAAAGCCAGGGACCCTTGAGGATTGATGATGGGGACGAGGAGTCCGATACAGACCGTATTGAGAAGCTAATCCAAAGCTAGAAACAAAAAGAAAAGAGAGAGAAAATCTCTCCAAACAAATAAATCTTCTATCTCTCTCTTACAAAAATACACTGCAAACTGAACTCAGGCTAAAAATGTCTCAAGCATGGGTGCTTTAACCGCGGAGTCCAACAAACCCTAGGTTAGTTTCTGTGGGCCGTAGAAACCTTTGAGGAAGACTGAGGCTAAAGCGGAACAGGTCCAGATTTTGGTTGGTACTTGAATACCTCTAGGCCTATTGTCGGCATTCCTACCTAATCACAAAAGGAGAAGCACTTATCATTGTTGACAGATACTCAGGGTCTAGAACGGAAGTTGAAACCTTGAAATTTTGCTAAGGGACTAGCAAAAGCTAGGCATGGGGGTATGATGAGAGCCTCATCATGAGCCATAACTAGCTCATTTTGACCAAATAAAGAAGATAAAAGCTCCTACATAACCTAGAGGAAGGCCTAAATGAAGGAATAAGTGCTTTGAGAAGAAAACATGAATTAAAGGTTAAAACTGTAATTTTATCATTGCAGTACATAAACGGGAATTCTCAGAGGCAAAACATAGGTCCAATGGTCTAAATGAGATAAAAAGTGGGTTGAGTCAATCAGAAATGGATTTATTTGCAATCTAGGAATTAAATGACATTTGGTAACCCTAAAACAGACCCACTTAAATTAACAAGGTTCCGGTCAGGATAAAAATCAAGTAAAACTTCTAAAAATCATGGAAAAATATCCTATAGGGTTTAGAACACTCAATTTGGCCTTTGGAACCCAGGTTGACCTAGATTAGGGTCCTACCACATTAATTGACCTAATTTGGGTTTTTACACAAAATGTCCAGTCAGACGAGGTCAAACCTAAAATCCAATTTCACCATTGGATTCCTTAGGTCCAAATTAGGTTTATAACAAAATTTGGACCCAAGGGGAGGTCATCCTGACCTACTTTGCAATTTATTACACCCAAATCACAATTTGATCCCTATCTTTTGAATATCATTGCAGAGAGCCCCCTAAGTTCCTCACCACCTTTACAATCAGGTCCTGCCGCCATTGTTAGGGAAGAACCAAGCTCCGGCAAGGTTTAGAGAGAGATTACTCTCTGATTCCTCAGAGATTCCCTCCCAGAAATGGAAGGGAGATTCTCTAAGGAATTCCCTCCCATTTAAGGCCAATTACAACCTCTGGTGTGAACCCAATCTCTCGTGCGAACGCACAAGGGATTTGGGTATCTTAACCTCTTTCCTACTCCAACGAGCAATCAGAGGAAATGGCGTGCCCTCCACGCCCTGAACGACTAGCAAAGTGCCTATATAAGAACCCACACCTCCGGCCGCTCATCTTCAGGTTGATTTGGCCGAGTTTCCACCTCCAATTCATCTCCTCCTGCCCGGCCAAAGTTCCCAGCAAGCTCCGACGAGCCCCCCTCCCCTCCCTCTTCGCTCTACCACAAAACGAGTGGCAAAGTTATCTTCCTGACTCTCCTCCACGTCGTGCAGTACCCGCGCACGCCGCCTCAGCCCCGTCGTCGCCACCGTTCTCCGCCACTGGGCAGCGTCTTCTCCGACGACGGCAGGTATAGTTGTCCGCCCTCCATCCTCCTTCGTCCCTACAATTAGGTTAGAACTATTCCCCGTAGTCCCCTCTCTCTTTTCCCCCTGTTGTCTCATTTAATCGACCCTCGACCGATGCTGACCACCCTCATCTTCCACATCACCGACCCACCTCGGGCGAGCCACTCCCACCATTCCGCCCCTCCACACGGCTCGCCAACCATCTCGTAAGGTCCGCCTCACCACCAGGAACACATTCCACCCCTCCACTACCACTCCGCACCTCCACGGTAGCCCCCCGAACAACCCCACACATTCGACCACAGGTTGACCTAGGCACGCACGCCTAGGCCATCCTGCGGCCTGCAGCATGGCTCACCACCTTTGTCATGCTACGGCAAAGGTCCCTAGCTGGTCTAATTCAGCCGAGAGGCTCGTTTTGTGTCTGACAAGATCTCAGCTCCTGCAGCCATTGGCGACATTTGAAGAAGCTCCAATGTAGCTCCAAGCGTCAGGTCCTCCAGGCTCCAGGCGCAGTAGGTTCGGGCGAGCAGGGCGAAGAGGTCTGGCTCAGCAAAGGGCGCAGCGAAGCCAGCAGCCTTGGCGATTGCACGCAGGTCTACAGGCGCGGGCGGAATCAGGGCAGAACCTTTAGTCCCACATCGTGGAATCGCGAGGTGCGGGTATGCTATAAGTTGTTTTTGTGATATAGCCTTAACGCCTCCGTAAGCACAGGGGTGAGGTCCCTCACTTGCCCTCACGCCCGCCTCGTCCGCAGTTTCTTCTCGCGGATCTGGCAGGATCCGACCCGACCCAAACCCACGCACTCCTCGCGCATCACCACCTACAGGTGCGCCTGGTCCCGGGTGCGAATCCAACCCGATTACCTGTATGGCTCTGGGAGAGCGTCCATGAGTGAATTGCTTAGAGAGAGACACGCGCGAGTAGAGGGAAAAGGGTCGGTTTTGCTCTGTGTAGGCACAGGCTGAACGTTGAGGAAGAAAGACTTGGCCGCGAGAAGAAGAAGAAGGAAGAAGGAAAGGCAGGAAGAACAGAAGGACCAAAGAAGAAGGCAGGCAAGGCAAGGAAGAGAAGGAAGAGGAAAGAAGCCTTCGCAGGAGAAGAAGGAAGAGCACGACAGAAGCAAGACAAAGAACGAAGAGAGTCTAAGTGAAGACTGCGAAGATCAGAAGAAAGAAAGAGAAGAAGCCGAAGCAAAGAGAGGCAAGACAGAAGACGAAGAAGAAAAAGAGACTACAGAAGAAGAAAGAAAGCAAAAGAAAAAGGGAAAATACTTTTAAGACGTCTGATCACCAGATCAGACGTCCAATTTCATATTTTTTTGTCCTAATTACTTCTAAGCGCATACATTCATATTTGAATTGACATTTTGAGTAAATTAGAGTGTTCAATTACATTTTGATTAGTAGTAAATTCCATTTGCTCCGTGTATTCGACCTCGGATACTCTTATTTTTCGAGTAATAAAATTCTTTATATTTGTTTGAACGTTTTGTTGGCCATACTACAATGTCATATTCTCTTTAAAACCCGCACAAAAGCGTGAGAACAATGGATCACCTCTGACAATTTTATCAAAATTTTTAGAGGTGATAAGGTTCCTTTAATCATGTCCTCAACCAAAATCCAGATTGTGATCTTGTGAAATTAATAGGTTGAAGACTTAGTGGTCGTGTTTTTCTTCGACAAACAAATGAGGGTTTTTTTTATAACACCACCATTTTTCTTGGTCCAAGGATGGGAAGTTACCTTTGGATCATGAGAAAACAAGATCATGCCTTCGGGTTGATGGGGGCCTTCTTCTTGTGCTTCCTTTTGATCCAACCTGACTCATTCTCTTGCCATTGCCAATGCACGAGGTACCTGCATCCACAAGCAGAGAGAAGCCAAAGTTACATAACACGGATATCGATATTGATCAAGAAGATGAAAGCAAATAAGAAATTTGTTGCCTCCCTGGCAATGGTGCCAAAAGCTTACATTCATAGAGATGCTTACGTAAAATCATTCGTTGTAGTGTGCTTATGACGTCAATTTTAAATAAAGAATCGGAGGTGAGTCTGAGGGTCGAACACAAGGAGGCAATAATTAGATTAAATACTCACTATCGTGTCACGTAAATATGCCGTTTGTGCACTTGAAAATCGATTTGAGAAAATGAGAGAGAAAGAGAGATAGAGATAGAGAGGAAGAGAAAGAAAGAGAGAGAAAAGTGTTAGCGAACCATATCATAAGATCAATGTGCCAACAATTTCTTATCAAATGTGTAATCAAACATAATGTAGATGAATGGCTTAACAAAATGAAGACATGAACTACACTACAAAATAAAATAACACTAAGACAATGAAGAATGTGTCGAGATAGCCACGGCGTTGGAGGGGCTTCCGTTGGCAGCTCAGTAGCTTCGGGACCTTGCTTGAAACTCTAAAAGGTGGTGGCATCTCATGGGTGGAAGTTTGGTGCAAATGGGAGGGCTAGGGCCCTTTTTATAGTTGAGGAAAGGGCTCAAATTCGTCATTGGTCTTTAGTGACAGCAGCAAGCGTCACTAAAGACCACTGCAGTTGCCGCTAAAGGTGCACCCTCACAGCTCGTTCCCTTGCTGGTGCGTGCCTCATGTGCCAGTGCTCCCTACGCCTTGCCATGTACGCATGCGCAGGCATGTGTTGTGCCGTGTCTACTACTCCCCATGCACGCACGCACGTGCCTTGCTACGCTACCACTGCTGCCCTTGCTGCACTACTGCTTCAATTGGTAATTGAGGGGGGTTGCAGGGATTCAAACTCGCACACCACTCTTGAGATCTCCTCTCAAGACCGATGTGCCATGTACATGAGATTGTTGAGAGGAGAAGCTAAGGGCATGCGGTGGAGATGGCTTCTCAACAGTTGGTGAAATTGCACTAGAGGGGGGGTGAATAGTGAAATTATAGAATATTGTACTACAAAAAATTCAATCACATTGTATATAATTATTTTAAGGTGGAAACCCAAGATGGGTGAAAACCACCACCTAAGCCAATCTCTTGACTTAGTATTTTTGATCACAAGGTGATCAATCCACTAACCACACTACTTAAACGAGGGTAGTGTACCTCAATTACAAATCCCACCTTTGATCCCTAAACAGAGGTTTCTCCCTTCAAAATGAAGAGATGGGGACCCGACAGGCCGGATACCCAAAGTACAAAAAATAAGAAGTAAAACAACACCTATAGAGCACCCCAATAATTTAATTACTTTCTTATCTACTAAGCATGAAAAGAACTCCCTGAGAATTTGCAGAATGGAGTGAGCCAAGAGTAGGGATTTACCCTTTGATCAGAGTGTTGGCACAGCACAAGGGCAAGATGGAGATTAGAGTAGTGAGCAAGTGATTTTCTAATGGAATTGTATCTCAAGAGGTGTGTCTTGCCTAAGAGGAGGTGTAGTCTATTTATAGGCAAGTTTGGAACCTTCAAGAACACTTGGGAGAGCTCTTATAGCCGTTGGAGACAAATCCCAAGAGATTAGGATGAAATCCACCACAAATCAGGGTAATGATGAGTCTGACAGCAATATCAGACATCTAATTTTATGGTCAGACATCTTATGGGACGTCTGATTATTCTTCCGGTCGTCTAATACTATAGGACATCCAAAATAGACTCCATTGGATCAAAAGAGGGACGTCTGATATTTTCACATAAGACATCTGATTAGGTTATTGGACGTCTAATAAAGGGTGGATTCATTCTTGTTTTCATCAGATCTAAACATGGTTCTAGGTTTAAAGGATCAGACGTCGTTATGGATGTCTGAGGAAATCACCAGACGTCTGAAAACCAAAAAACTCTTCCCTACTTCTTCTTCCAAAAGATTTTATGGCCGTAATGAGATATGCACAGAAAATCATGGGCAACGGTTCAAAGGTAGACGTCTGGAAGTGTGTCCAGACATCTGGAAATTCATTTTTGCCTAAGCTTAGTCTAATGGTTAGTCTGAGGACGTCTGGGTAAAGAATCAGACGTCTGTGTAAGGTTATCGACGTCTGATAGTGAAGTGCTTCGACTGATGTTTACGAGGAGACAAACAAAAGGCAGAACTCTTGGAAATTAGACATCTGAGATACTTGTCAGACGTCTTAAATTGGAAAATCAGACGTATGACCATTGTTCTGGACATCTGATAGAAGTATAAGTGTTGGGTTTTTGTTTCTAATTTATCGTAAGTGTAGAGAGCCTAGGTTATCTATTTATAGGTTATGTTTGGGGGCTCTTTACAACATTTATAGACTCAAATAAATTGAAAATTACAACCTTTGAAAGTTTACATGAAAAAGCCTAAGACCTAATACTTATGCTACTTGTCTTGACGCTTTTAATCTCCCATCTTGGAAAACTTTATGAAATCCTGCAAATATGTTATTATAGAGAGAAAATAATATGGTACGCTTTATTTTTTATTTCATTTTATTCATTTTGTAAAATCATCAGAATATTATATATGAGTGGTTGAACTAACAATCTCCCCCTTTTTGATGATTTTCAAAATATAGCTATAGGTTCGTTTTTTCTCCCCCTAAAGGTTGTACTTGGTAGTCTATATCTATTTAAGAAGTTTGTTTTTATATTGTTCCCTAAGTTCTTACCTACATTCTTCTCCCCCTTTTTAAATATCATCATCAAGGGTTGTTAAAGGGAGTTGAAATCCAAACTACAAGAGTGATATCTACAAAGTGGAGTGCATGAATAAAATTGCATGTTTAAAAGATGACAAGGCATGAAAGAAAATTGATTAGGAATAGAAATATTTAAGCACGGACTAGCTATTTGTTCCAAAAAATATTAAGTATGGGGTCAAGGCCCCTTAATACAAACTTGGAATAAAACAAAGAAAAAAAATAGAATCGCTAAACTATTCTTCTTAATCTTGGCGGCGGCGACGACGAGCGGGTCCGTGTCCCATCTATAAGTTTTGAACATATGATTTAAGTTCGTCGATGTCGCGACGCATGCTTCCCATGTAGGTGTACATCTCACCGATTTGATGCAGCTGGAGGGAGATGCCGGAGGAGAGAGAATCTGTGGCTGGATCCCATGCTTCATCAAAGCTCGAGTGGGAAGCTTCTATTTGAAGGGGTCGTGGTTCATGGATGTCTGGTAAGGGTGGAAGGGGCTCTTCTTCAATGGGCTTGTCAGCGGGCTCAAGATGCTCCCTTAGTATATGCATCTTAGCAGCTGTGGCCTGGTTGTAAGGCTCAATCTTCTTGTTAACAGCTTGGTCAGTTATGGAAATCTGATGGGTTGAATAGATTTTGGATAGAATAGACCCAAACGGAAGTGATGCCCCATGGTCTTCATTCATGACGTGAACAATGAGGTGACAATAATTGAAAGGAATATGACGAACAGCCGCAAAAAGGGGCACCTTGTGTTGGCGCGAGATGTAATCAAAACCTCCCAATTTGTTTAGGAGGTCCCACCCAAAAATGCGAGAGAGTAGACGTGGAAGGGGTTTGAGATTTTTGCATGGCTGGGTGCCAAGATTTTCAACATATTTTTCAGAGAGGACTAACTCTTGATTGATGACTTCTGGGTTGTATTGCGTCAGAATGTCATTGAAGTCATTTCCCTCTTTGGGGATGGCTAGAAGGTCGGGAATAGTTTCGGATGTGATGTGTATTTCGCGACCAAATAGGTGGGTATGCAGTTCATGTTCATCATTATTGTAGTCCTCAACGATGTTGGCATAAAAGAGACGGCAAAGATCAGGGAACATGCCAAGAGTTCCAATGCCAGAGTAGAATTGATGGTCAAAATATTGGAAGAGATGGAGAGTTTGGAAGTGTTCCTGAAGGTTTAAATGGGAAAAATCATTCCAAACAATAAAATGAGGGCATTTAACTTTGGCATTCGCGAAGCGACGAAATCGCTGCCTAGCGATGTCGCCTCGCAGCTGATCTGCCAAATAGGTGGAAGAGGAAGTGGAAGAACCCTCAGCTTGCTTCCTACGAGGAGGCTTATTTGGTGGAATGGGTGGTTAGGTTTTGGAAGAAATGGGTGGTGTTTTGAGGATAGAATACCTACAAAAAAAATCCATACAAAAACATTCAACCAACCAAACAACATTCACCCAAAAGATTTCAACAACACAGATTCAAACAATGCAATCATCATTGATAAAAAATATGTGGCAGTATGCCTTGAGGCAATACAACCTGCCATGTAGTTGTGGCAATATACCTTTGGATTCAAGCCAGTAAAATGTCAGCTTGAATCTCGTGAGGTAATACCCTTGCCAAAAAAGATTCAGCTAGGGCCAACAAAGTTGGCTTGACCAAGGGTTTGGGTTCTAGGGCTGATAATGTCATGAAATGCGCAAGTAGGTCTAGTGAGTCAAGAAGGAGAACAAGATGCTACTAGGCCTAACACGGTCGTGGGTAAAAGAGCATGGAGATGCCCTAGGAGTTGAGAGGGTATACCCACGGGAGGAGGGAGGCCTCCAAATGCACGGTAGAGAGGTAGGGAGGACGCGCGTAGAGGAGCAGTAGCTCCGCCAGTCGTCGAGGAGGCGCGACGGTCGTCTGGCAGCGAGCAGAACGTCACCAACTACAGCTGTGGGCCGTCGGGTGTGAGGGAGAGCGGTAGGGATTTGGGAGAGGAGAGTGGGACCTTGCGAAGGGGATCTTATATCCCAAGGTCACGGAGTAAGTCTCCCCCTGAAGTTGGGTAGATTTGCATTTCAAACCATCCAGAGAACAATTGCGATTCACAGATTTTTCCCTGATCAGACGTTTGGAGATGATGTCAGACGTCGGGATTTGACTTTAGGGATTTTAGCCCTTTTGATGGTGACGTCTGTTTTATCCATCAGAAAATAAATCAGACGACTAAATTGAAAATTAGACATCTGATTTCTGCAGGCATACTTCCCTAGCAAATGATTTATTCTCCAGGTTGTCGTCTGATTTCTGTCTCAGACGACACAGAAGACGTCTAAATCTAAAATTAGACGTCCGATTTCTAAAGACAGACCTTCCTGGATTTTATCCTAAAATTATAGGGTCGTCCGATTTTCTTGTCAGATGACCTCTGCGACGTCTAACCACAGAATCAGATGTCTGACTGATAGCATATCTTTTGACTCATAGATAGACGTCTGTCAACACATCTGGACGACGCTGCAGACGTCTGTGAAGTATGACAAACGTCTGAGATGGCTCTTTTGTCAACACTTTCGTTAGATAAAATTGTCGTCTGTCCCAGATGTTTAGACGATGAATTTTTATGTATAGGACGTCTGATATTGCACAGAATGTGCATTTTGATGTTTGAACTGAGAATGAAGGCTTCTAACTTAGTAAAGTCAAGGCTCCATCTATCCTCATGACAAAGGAAGTTCCATTGAATCACTAAATTTTTCAAATATCACTTAGCTTACATATGCCTAGTTTCCTGCGTATATAATTAAAGCGATCATAATTCAAAGGTTTAGTGAAAATACCAGCAAATTGCAGTTCAGTACAAATAAATTCAACTTTGATTTCTCCCTTAAGTACATTATCTCTCAAGAAGTGATGTCGAACATCAATATGTTTTTTGCAAAAGTGATGTACGGGATTTTTCGAGAGGCTGATAGCACTAGTATTGTCACATAATATTTTTATCTTATTAAATATCAAGTTAAAATCCTTCAAAGTATTTTTCATCCAGAGCACTTGTGAACATGCTAGTGCAGCGGCTATGTATTCAGCTTCCGTAGTTGATAGAGCTACACTAGATTGTTTCTTTGAGAACCAAGAGACTAGTGATTCGCCCAAGAATTGACACGTCCCACTAGTACTCTTCCTATCGGTGCGGCTACCTGCGTATTCCGCATCGCTATATGTAACTAAGTTTAATTGTGGACTCCTAGGGTAGAATAAGCCATAATCAGATGTGTCAACTAGATATCTAAATATTCGTTTTACAGCATTTAGGTGTGATTATTTAGGGTTTGATTGAAACCTAGCACATAAGCAGGTACTAAACAAAATATCAGGTCTATTGGAAGTTAAATACAGTAAAGATCAAATCATGCTACGATAGAGCTTTTGATCTATGGACGTACCTGATTCGTCCAAGTCAGGGAAGTTGTGACACTCATAGGAGTGTTCTTCCCTTTACTTTTGGTCATATCAAATTTCTTCAGCATCTCCATTGTTTATTTTGATTGACACACAAAGGTTCCAATTTCGAGCTGAGTGATTTGCAAGCCCAAGAAAAACTTGAGCTCACCCATCAAAATCATTTCGAATTCTTCTTGCATAATTTCTGAAAACTTTCTACACATAGATTCATTAGTAGCACCAAATATAATATCATCTACATATATTTGAACTAATAAAATGTCTTTTCCTTTTCTTTTAATGAATAATGTGGAATCAACTTCCCCTATAGAGAATTTTGCATTTAATAAGTAGTCGTTGAGCCTTTCATACCAAGCTCTAGGAGCTTGCTTTAGGCCATATAGTGCCTTGTTTAATTTCAAGACAAAATGAGGCTTATCATGAGACTCAAAACTAGGAGGTTGTTTTACAAAAACTTTCTCCTTAATGAATCCATTAAGAAACACAATCTTAACGTCCATTTGAAAGAGTTTAAAGCCAAGAAAGGCGGCATAAGCAAGAAGCATACGAATTGATTCGAGTCGAGGTACGAGAGCATAGGTCTCATCAAAATCAATTCCTTCTTCTTTGTTGTACCCTTGTGCTACCAACCGAGCCTTGTTTCGAATAACCATACCGGATTCATTCAACTTGTTCTAGAATGCCCATTTGGTACCTATTACCGTTTGCCCTTCAGGCTTAGGTACTAGATCCCAAACTTCATTCCTTTGGAATTGGTTGAGTTCGTCCTGCATGGCCATCATCCAAGGTTCTTCAGAGCACGATTCCTCGACACTCTTGGGTTCAACTTGAGATACAAAGGCGGAGAGACCAATGGAGCAACTAAAATGAGATCAGGTTTTAACGCCATCAGAAACACTTCCAATGACTTGACTTTCAGGATGATCCCTTTGATATATCCAATCTTTTGGAAGATTATGGATATTGGTGTTTGGAATGTTAGACACATCAATAGTAGAATCATCTTCATCATCCATATTGACTCGGTCAATAGAGGAGTGAGGAGATTCATCGAAGGAAACATGGAGGGTTGATAGCGAAATACGCGTGATTTGTAAAGCGGGTTTTTAACGTCGTTGTAACACATGAATCCGCTCTCGCTTTTAAATTTATATCCTAGATAGGGGAGTATCTAGGGTCGTCCAAGGAGGCAAAAATTGCAAAATTAATCCTCTTGCTTACAGATAGATCTCAAATTTCTTTTTGATATTTTTCAATATGTAAATCTTTTTTTTGTATTTTGAAAAGACGAGGGCAAACTACAGATTGTAGCGAAAAGAACTAACACCAACAAATGATTAACTAAAATCTAAAAGATAGAAATATCTTCTTCCTAAGCTCACTCTAGGCAAGTGGAGGCCTAGGGTAATTAGGAAGAAGAGGTGGAACAAGTGCTAGAACCAAAACAAACAACTGCAATAAAAAACTAAAAGAAGGTAATTTTGATTAAGTAGAATGAGTGTTCTTTTCAAGGACAAGTAGAGGAATGCTTCTACTAGAATTAAACAATCTAAAAGCAAGAAAAGAAACACAAATCCTCTTGTAACAATGGTGAAGAAGGTTGTCTTCTTGCTCCAAGCCTAGCTACTCTTTGGCTTGAAAAGAGGGCTTCCTTCTTCTCCTTCCTTGAGAGCTCCGCCAAGGTGGAGGCTACCACCTTTAATGCTCTCTCCAAAGGAGTGGGCGTGCACCACCCTCAAAAACTCCTCCAAGGTGGCGTGACCACCTTCAAGATCTCCTCCAAGATCTTCCTTGCCTGGCTTATCCTTTGGCTGGCGTGACCCAAGAGAGAAGGGAAGAGGGGAAGGCACCAAGGGGACAGAATATCCCCTTAATCTTCTTCTTCTTCTTCTCTCTTGGACGTGGGCTTCTAGGTGAAATATGAGAGTGAATTTGCTAGCCAAGAATGGTCTTCAATGGTGGTGGGTAGTGGTCTTTTTATAGGGTGGGATGGGGGGTTAAGGTGTCCCTTGAAATGGAGGGCTAGGATGGAAGAATGGAGGTGGTTGGTGATCCTATGGCTAAGGAGAGTTGGCACCAACCCAAGGGGTGTTAAAGGGGGTGCTTATGGTGGTGTTGGTGTCTTATGGTGGTGGAGAGACACCCCCATGTTGGCGCCAACAAGGGGTCTTCTAGAAGGGAGATTAGGTGGATGGTGGAGATGGGTTCAAGGGGAATTGTGTGGTGGAGATGAGGGCGGATTTTGGATGGAAAAGTGGCGCCATTAAGGGGTGGTTATGGGTAGTTTTTGGTGCCACTTTTAGGTGTCTTTTGGAGGTGGTTGGTAGGTTAGGTTGGTGCCAAGTAAGTTAGCTTATTTGGATCTTAGGTGGAGCTAGTTGGGTGGAGTTGGTAGGTGGGTTTTTGGGGTGGTACAAACCAAGGAAGTTGGAGCATAGCTAAGCTAAGCTAAGCTAAGCTAAGCTAGCTTAGCTAAAGGTGGAGTAGAGGAGAAGGTGTTGGAGCTAGGGTTTGGAGGAAGGAGCTGAGGAGGAGAAGTCTGGAGCTGGAGCTGGCTGCTGCTGAAGAGGCTGGCATGGGGCTATTCTAGCTGGCTTAGCTTGCTAGTTCTTTGCTAGCTACTAAGCCGAGCTAAGGTAAGCTAGCTTCTACCAAAATGAGCTGAGGTGAGCTAGGTCTGATGCTCCCGGGGAGAATCAAGCTTGTTGAGGCAGCTAAGGTAGCTTAGCTCAACTGAGATGAGCTAAGCTAAGTCCCCATGAGCTGGACTTGAGCTTCCTGAGCTGGGATGAGTTCTTCTTCGGCTGGCTAGAGTTGAGTGGAGCTGGATGTAGCTGGATCTGAGCTAGGGTGAACTCCTGTCAACTCAGCTGAGCTAGCTAGAGCTCCCTGTGAACTAGTGGGAGCTGAGATGAGCTAGACTCAGCTAAGTTGAGCTGGATCTGAGCTGACTTGAGCTACGGTGAGCTAAGATGAACTCTCTTGAGCTACCATTCAGCTGAGATTAGCTGAATGGAGCTGGGATGAGCTAACCCTAGTTCAAGTGAGCTAGGTTCCAGTTGTGGTGAGCTGGATCGAGCTGAGTTCCAACTAGTCTGGGCTTCTCTTTCACCATTTTCCTTCTTGAGTGCTAGGGTTTTAAGGATCGGCATATCTGTGCATCCCTAACATTCACAAAAACATATTAAAAAGACAAATGAAAGATGCAATGCATGCCTAACCTAATTTATGCGTAAATGCAGCCCAAAAAACCCATTTGCGGAGTAAAATCCTAAGAGCTAGGTTTGCTTTAATGCGTAAGAATGATGATAAACTGCCATTTATCAAGGGTTTCCTCCACTATTAATGTGGTCTTGTTAAAAACCTGATATGCCTTACTACGTGAGGAATAACCAATAAAGATGGCTTCTTCACCTTTGGCATCAAATTTATCTAAATTAGAGTGGGTATTCAAGACAAAACATGGACATCCAAAATCTTGAAAATAAGTAATTTTGGGTATTTTCCCATAGCATAGTTGAAAACAAGTTTTTTGCAATCTGGATCGAATTAAGGTGCGATTTAACACGTAACAAGTCGTGTTAACTGCCTCTACCCAAAAGTACTTCGATAACCCCGAGTCTATGAGCAATGTTCGAGCACACTCTTGAAGAGTAAGGTTCTTTCCCTCAGCCACCCCATTTTGTTGAGGTGTTCGAGGAAAAGAAAACTCATGAGCAATACCATGCTCTTGACAAAAATCGTCAAACAAGGAATTTTCAAACTCGCCCCCATGATCACTACGGATACGAGTGATTTGGTAGCCTTTTCTAGTTTGAACTTTCCTACAAAAAATAGAAAAGACAGAAAACACACCTTTGGATCTCAAGAAAGAGACCCATGAAAACCTCGAAAAATCATCTACAATTATAAGGCAATATGTCCATCTACTAAGGCTCTCATATTTTGTAGGTCCAAACAGATCTAGGTGAAGTAGTTCTAAAGGTCTTGATGTGGATATAACTTCTTTGCTTTTAAAACTAGATTTTATAATCTTACTAATTTACATGAATCGCAAATAGGATCATTTAAAAATTTTCCTTTAGGAAGACCTCAGACTAGTTCATGTTTAGCTAGTTTTTGAACCAACTTCATATGAACATGTCCTAATCTTCTATGCCATATATTTAACTCTTCATTTGCTATAAGACATTCATAAGTGCCATTTTTATCAAATTCTATGACATAAATGTCTTTAAATCTAGTTCCCATAAGAGGGGTTTCATTGGTTAATGCATCCATAATTTCAAACATTTTAGACGTAAACACTACTTTAAAGCCCTTATCACATATTTGACTTACACTTAAAAGATTATGTTTTAGTCCTTTAATTAGAGAAACATTTGAGATGGGAGAGAAAGGGTAACCTATTTTACCAAGGCCAATAATATGGCCCTTGTGGTTGTTGCCAAATGTAACTGTTCCTCCATCCGTAGGTTGGAGGTCCAAAAATAGGCACTTGTCTCTCGTCATATGTTTGGAGCATCCGGAGTCCATCACCCATCGGCCTCATTGGTGGCGGTGGTCTCCTTGTCTTTCTCCATGTAGACCTTCTTCCTCATACAAAAAATATTCGATGGTGACTTTGTGTTTCTATAAGTCTTTCTAATTGGAGTCATCCATCCTTCATTTTGTATATCCATTTTTTGACATTATGATGTCCTTTCATCCCTACAAAACAAAGTGAGAGTTGTCTTTTCGGTATCCATTGTAAAGTGGATCCGTATTTGTTAGTGGTCTCCATTAGAGGAGGGTCCTTTTTTGACTCACTTTGACTAGTTTCATAAAAGCCTAATCCAAATTTACTTGAGGAAGGTTTTTGATGGGCAATGAGTTTGTCCAAGTTATCTTTCCCCTTTGTAAATTTGGCTAGGTCCTCAAGAAGTTGATTTGACTTTTCTTTGAGGTGATTTATCTCTATTTTCATTATGTCTAGTTTATCTTCCAATGCCCTAATCTCTACTCTAAGTAAGCTATTTTCATCCATTTTGAAGGAGTTTGATTTTTCAAGCAAATGGATTTTGTCGAGTAATTCTTCTCTATCTAGATATTTTTGTTCACTCATTGCCGTATACAAATCATTTGTTAATGACTCTTTCTCAATCGTTAGGTTTCTTATTTGCATAATTAAAGCAGTGGTTTCTTTCGTAAGAATTAGATTCTTTTCTTCAAGATCATTGATTAATCTCTTATTTTCTAAGTTTTCTTCTTTTAAAGCCTTGCTTTGGGTTTCTGTTTTCTTAAGATCGGCATATAGTTAATCAAAGGCATCTTGTAATTCATTTAAAGAGTAGGAGTTTACCTCAGGTTCCTTAGATTCAGACTCAGAACCATCATTTGTTGCCATTAATCCCAAGCATGCCATTTCTTCATTTGTTTCCTCCTCTTTTTCTTCGAAGGTGGAGTCATCCCACGTTGCTTGAGATGCCTTCTTCTTGAATCCTTTCTGTTTGGAGATCTTCTTGTAGTCGGAAGGCTTCTTGGGTTTCTTTTCATCATCCCTTTTGAGTAAGGTACAATCATTCCTTTTGTGACCTCTCATTTTTCAATTATAGCAAATTAGAGGTTCTTCCTCTCTTTTCCTTCCCTTGATCTCTCTTCTATTTCTGAGAAACTTTTTAAAATTTTTAGCTAATAAAACAAATTCTTGGTCATCGGTACTTACCTCATCATCCGAAGTAGCTTTCAAGGCTAAGGTCTTCTTCTTTGGCTCCGATGAGATTGATTTCCCCTTTTGCTCCATTCTTGATTCGTAAGCCATGAGATTCCCAAGTAGATTTTCCATGTCTAGATCCTCTACTTGGTTGGCTTCTTCTATTGCCGTTACCTTTTGCTCCCACTCTGGTCCAAGGGAGCGAAGGAGCTTCCCTTGAAGCTCCCCCTTTATAAATGTCTTTCCTAAAGACTTGAGGCTATTCACGATTAACGTGAATCAGGTGTACATGTCCCCAAGTCTTTCATTCTCCTTCATTGAGAAAGCTTCGAATTCCTGCGATAACAAGTTTATCTTTGAGGATTTAACTTTAGACGTACCTTCGTGAGTTACCTCCAAGGTTCTCTAGATCTCGTGAGCGATTTTGCATTGGTTGATGTGGTTAAATTCCTCTGAGTTGAATGCGCAGTAGAGTGAGTTCCTTTTCTTGGCATTCAGTCCAAGGTGATGGATTTGCTCCACTGTGTAACCAGTTTCTGGTTTCTCGGGAATGATGCATGCGGATTCGAATTTCTCCCAAATGGAGAAATCGATGGCTCGAAGCCACATCTTCATTCTCAACTTCTAGTAAGTGTAGTTGGTTCCTTCGAAGAGTGGTGGTCGAGAGGTGGATTGCCCATCCAATCTGCTTGTGGAAATGATCTTCCCCTCCATGTGATCTTTCCGCAGATGCTACTCCTATATGCAGTAAACCTTCTCTAATACCAAATGAAATTGCACTAGAGGGCGGGTGAATAGTGAAATTATAGAATATTGTAATACAAAAAATTTAATCACACAATGTACATAATTATTTTTAGGTGGAAACCCAAGATGGGTGAAAACCACCACCTAAGCCAATCTCTTGACTTAGGATTTTCGATCACAAGGTGATCAATCTACTAACCACACTACTTAAATGAGGGTAATGTACCTCAATTACAAATCCCACCTCCGATCCCTAAAAGGAGGTTTCTCCGTTCAAAATGAAGAGACGGGGACTCGACAGGCGGATATCCAAAGTACAAAAAATAATAAGTAAAACAACACCTATAGAGCACCCCAATAATTTAGTTACTTTCTTATCTACTAAGCATGAAAAGAACTCCTTAAGGATTTGCAGAGTGGAGTGAGGTAGGAGTATGGATTTGCCCTTTGATCAGAGTGTTGGCACAGCATAAGGGCAAGATGGAGTTTATAGTAGTGAGCAAGCGATTTTTCTGATGGAATTGTATCTCAAGAGGTGTGTCTTGCCTAAGAGGAGGTGAAGTCTATTTATAGGCAAGTTTGGAACCTTCAAGAACACTTGGGAGAGCTCTTCTAGCCGTTGGAGACAATCCCAAGAGATTAGGACGAAATCCACCACAAATCAGGGTAATGATGAGTCTGAAAGCAATATCTGACATCTAATTTTAGGATTAGACGTCTTATAGGGTGTCTGATTATGCTTCTGGTCATCTAATACTGTAGGCCATCCGAAACAGACTCCATTGGATGAAAAGAGGGACGTCTGATATTTTCACATAATACGTCTAATAAAGGGTGGATTCGTTCCTGTTTTCATCAGATCCAAACAAGGTTCTAGGTTTAAAGGATCAGACGTCGTTATGGACGTCTGAGGAAATCACTAGACGTTTGAAAACCAAAAAACTCTTCCCTACTTCTTCTGCCAAAAGATTTTATGGCCGTAATGAGATATGCACAGAAAATCATGGGCAACGGTTCAAAGGTAGATGTCTGGAAGTGTGTTCAGATGTTTGGAAATTCATTTTTGCCTAAGCTTAGTCTAACGGTTAGTCTCAGGATGTCTGGGTAAAGAATTAGACGCCTGTGTAAGGTTATCGACGTCTGATGGTGATGTGCTTCGACTGATGCTTACGAGGAGACAAACCAAAGGTAGAACTCTTGGAAATTTGACGTCTGTGATACTTGTCAGACGTCTTAAAGTCGAAAATCAGACGTCTGGCCATTATTCTGGACGTCTGATAAAAGTATAAGTGTAGGGTTTTTGTTTCTAATTTATCCTAAGTGTAGAGAGCCTAAGTTAGCTATTTATAAGTTTTGTTTGGGGGCTCTTTACAACATTTCTAGACTCAAATAAAATGAAAATTACATCCTTTGAAAGTTTACATGAAAAAGCCTAAGACCTAATACTTATGCTACTTGTCTTCACGCTTTTATTCTCCCATCTTGGAAAACTTTATGAAATCCTGCAAATATGTTATTATAGAGAGAAAATAATATGCTATGCTTGATTTTTTTTTTTCATTTTCTTCATTTTGTAAAATCATCAAAATATTATATATGAGTGGTTGAACTAACAGTTGGATCATGATCCAACATCTAGGAATGGATGATGCATTGATGAAAGGTACATTGGTGGGTGCTATCCAGTGTTGGGCGACCTAGATGGCGCCACTTGGCGCCATCTAGGTCGCCCAACACTGGATAGCACCCACCAATGTACCTTTCATCAATGCATCATCCATTCCTAGCTGTTGGCGCCATCAGGTCTGTCCATCTTCTTTCTGTTGTAGAGGATGCCACGGTGCTCGAATCAAGATGATTCCCACATTGCCGGATTGAGATCGTCGCTCTGGATTCATCCATATGGTTGGATTTTCCATCAGAAGCCCACAAGGATGTTGCATTATCTGCTAGCCATTGATCTTTCCTAGGCTTATTGTGGGAGCTATAGGGGTCAGATCAAAGTGATTTCGAGTCTATTGGACTCCGTTCATCGATCTAGATCCATTCGTATAGTCTGATCTCCCATATGAGACCTATTTCGAAGTGGACTTGTGCACATGGTAGTTAAACATTGCTTTTATGTGATTAAAATGTAAAGATCTTGCAATATGCATGCAATGCTTCCAGGCCCATTATAATATGTCATTATCGTGCAAGTACCCTCGAAATTGACTCTAATTGATGATATTAACATTGATAATTGTAGAGTCATCAAGGACGGGATGGAAGGAGCTTTCTTGAGCTATCTTCGCACTTGTTCCTTGTGCCTTCCATACTACCAGGGTTTTTATGATTTCTAATGCAATCATCCCTAGCAATCAAATGGTAACTACATAAGATAATGTAAAATAAATGCTAATGCATGGTCTAAACCCTAAATGCAAATGCATGCTAAATACAGCGAGATAATGCAATGCAGTTAGCAAAACCTTAGGAACTAGATGGGAATGGATATTAAGGATGACGACAAATTGGTGTTTATGAGCAGTCAACCGGGATAGCGAGATGCATGGCTCTAGGTTGGGAGTAGTTTCTTCTTGGTCAATGGGTGGGTCGTTTGTTATCTGTGGTTCAGTGTACAAAATGCTTGTATGTGTTTAAGCTATACGATGTAGCTGCCACCCCTTTTCCAAAATGACCTAAGGTGACAAAGCGCGGTGACTCGATGGATATAAACCGTTTTCTTAGTAAAGTGGGTGGCTTATACCGGTCATGCACCTTAGAAAGTTACACGAGATCATCTCGTGCCTCAAGACGTTGATTGATGGAATGTAAGCTGTAATAACAAGGGCTTACATACATAAATAGAATTGGATAAGTAATAGTTAATAAATGGAATAACTGTTGATATAGATCCCTCTTTCTTTACTCTATCGTTGTTGTTACTTTGTTTTCATTACTCTACTCTACTAAGTTTTTACTTACTTGTTTCTCAGGTTCCCTATATAGACGCATCCATTTAGGTTAAAATGGCTATTCATGCATGTTCCTAGCCTTCGATTTGCATTTCATGTTATAAATATTGTATAGCATGCATGATTTTGCAATTAGAATAGTTGTATATATTTTAGGTTAATTAGGTCCTTTTTATTGACAGGAAGGAAGGAGATTTATTTCAAGGCCTCAGATGGATGATCAGACTGTACGAATTTGATCAAGAGATTGATCAGAATCTAACACCTCTGAAATAGTCCAGATTAGAGTCCCGTAGCAACATATGAAGGCCGAGGAAGATCAATGGCCTAGGGGCAATGCGACATCCTTACGCGTTTCGGATGAAAACTTCGACAGTACAGATGGATTTGGAGCAACGTGGAAAGCAATTCAATCCGAGCACAGTGTCACCCTCTATAAAGGAATGAAGATGGACGGCCCAGGTTGCACCACGTGGTGCAACCCAGGCCACTCACTCACACACATGCACCACTGCGCATGCACAGTAGCGTAGGCACACGTGCACGCGGAGGCACGCATGCACCCAAGTGCCATGGCACACGTAGCAGCGTAGTGGCAATGGCAGCAGGTGCTGCAACAGGCGCATGCACACAAGGAGTAGGGGAAATGGGAGAGTGAAGCCCACGCCAACGTAGTGCGTGCTGGTGCAGGCCAACGGAGCGTACCTTCAGCGACGCATTCCTTTAGTGATGCTTGTAGCTGTCACTAATGGTCTGCGCACACCAGCAAGATGATTTGAAGGGCAGATCATCAGCGACAACTGCAACGACATTTATGGACGTCAGTAATGACCCAGATGTGAATTTGTTCTTCATTCTCCACTATAAAAGGACCTACCCACCACCATTCCAAACCATATCTTCCTTTCTTCCTCTCACCACCTCCAAGGCTCTAGAGAGAGCTTGTCCCAAGCCTAGGATGCTTCTCTTGGGTAGAAAATCAAATACTCTTCCCTCCTCTCATCCCCATTCATGGAGCATCCCGTGGCAATCATCTCATCATCCTTCGGGAAGAAGATCCTTGTCGCGACGCTGTCCTGCCCCATTCTCCGTCCTCCAACTCCATCCTCCTTCGTCCCGCTCCTCACCACCTTCCTTTGGGTGACGTCAGAGCGAGCCGTCCTCTGAGCAACCATTGAGGTGGATTTCTCTCACTTCATTCTATCTTTTTATGCTTTTGTAGTGTAGATTTTCCTCTTTCATAGTGTAACAAACAATTCTTCATGAATGGATGATTGTTTCTCTCTCTCTCTATCTTTCTCTCTCTTTTATATTTGCATGTAGATTAGCTTGATAAGCATTTGTCGATATGATCTCTTGCTTCCTAAAAATACAAAAAACAATTTGACGGATAAAAATGACCAAAAACAAATAAAATCGAAGCATGGTTTTCAATTAAAGTAAACATCGCCTTCCTGTGTTCGACCCAGGGCTCCATTGGAGCTTTGATATAAATTTTATCTAATCGACGAGTTTTGTAACTATGACAAGTTACTTGTAACCCCAATTTCTAACATGCGAAACACATACGACCATTTTGGCACCGTTGCCGAGGAGGCAACGGAATTTACATTATCATTTTCTACACTTCTTTGCATTTAGATAACACTAACCCTACTTAACTCTGATCTATTGTCATGTAGGTACCCTAGCATGGAGATCCAAGTGCGGTAGACCAGAGTAAAGTATGGGTAGAGTGTTCTGTAAGTGTCCCGCACACCACCACCACCTTAGTTTTCATTCCATAACCTAATTACTCAAAGCCAAATCAACTTAGATGATTTGCATAAAACTTAGGGTAGATTTTGGCTGTTTGATTATCACTCCACTCACCTTACCAAACTGCATATATAAAAAATTAAAGAAATATTCTTCTCTTGTGGGATTTAACTGAGAGCTACACACTTAACACCCGCAACTTCTTATCATAAGGTGCACAATCACTTTGATTCCACCACTTAACCCGGATCTAACCAGTGGACCTGGTACACTTCAACTCAACACACATAAGTGAGTAGAAATTTGAATAGGTTAAACATTCTTGTGTGCCTTAACTAAGTGGTGCAACAGGCCAATTGATTGAGTTATTTGGGCCGCACCAGTCAATCTGAAATCGATCCATCAAGTAGCTTGCCACTCAAGGTTGATTCTTAGGGCTGAACTAGGCACTCCACATTATTTTTCACTTTTAAAGGAACATATCATCACCTGTGCTTTCAAAACTTTGAATGTTCGACTTAACCTTGATTGAACCGATCTAAGGATTAATCCCTAAAAGCTGCTAAATAAGGTTAAACCCTAAAAGACACATCAGCAAATAACCTTGTTTGAAAACCCTGGTTGTGCACGGACACACATTTTAACTGATCATTAAGTGCAAAACCCATCTAAAGGGCCTATCACAATCCAAGACCACAATCATCCTAAGCCTAATAAAAATCGAGTAGACATTGGCCTTAAGGATTGATTTGCTCTTTGGGGCTCAGACCAAGATTTTTTTCAATTAATTTGGTTCTGCAGGTCCATTTGATGTCTAGTTAGGGGAGTAGCATCAAATGACTGCAGCAGGTGGGTACATTAGGAACCAGAGGTGCATGTGAAAGGAAGAATCTTCTCCCTAGTCCCTCTTTCTACTAGTTGGATTGAATGGATAAAAGTAGACAGAATTGTTTATAATCACAAGATGGGTCTTGGGAGTCTATATGTCTTCAAGCTAAGCCACGTAAGGATAGTGTTGATTGCTTGTATTGCAGGGCTCCTTTCTCTATTTTGTTTTCCCTCCTACCCCACAATGTATCCTTCCTCTTCTTACATGCATTTCCCATCCTATTCTCCTACCACCACTTATCCCTAAGATGATTACTATTCCGACTTGACTTGTAATTACCCATCGACTAGCTGAGATGACTTTAATTATGGATATGAATACATACCTCAATATCCAGGGCCTAACCCAAGAAAATAGGACTATGATTACTATCCTTCCCAGAGATATAATGATTATAGATCTCCATCCTTTGATGATCAACCTAACCATATCTACAACCATGAAGGATATGTTGATTATAACACTTACCCTCCACAGAATTATGCTGAATTTTGGTCACCACCAACCTTTAAACAACTTGAAATGACCTACTATCAAGGAGGGATCCTAGAACCTCGACATCTTCACTCCCTTAGATTTAACCTGAACCCACCAAAACCTAAATCGGACCAGTTGGTTGAAGTGAACCAGATCTAGGATAGGGTGCTAATTTGAGGAACACTATGCAATCCTTATAAGCTCAGCCAACACCATTCACTGAAGCACTGGAGCCTATGATCAAAATGATTGATGAACTTAATAGTTCTCTATTGGGTTTGCTCCAAAGTGTTAGGGATAGGGACCTAGGTGAGTTTCTTCATAGGAAATTATCGAGGTTGAGGATGAAAATTGTGGTTGCCGTAGTGAAATCTTGGGATGATTCTCAAGATGAACCCCCTTTAGGAGAGCCAATGTCAGAACCCGCTCAGGCGCCTGTCGAGGGGGATACATTTTTTAAGACCGAGGATGACCAGGTTGGGCTAGAGTAACCCATTGAGGATGAACCAATTGATTCACCCGTGTTCCCCGAGCCAGGCGGCAAGGAAAAATATGTCTCTTTGAACCAGGAAATGACAATCAATTTTGAGACATATATAAATGAGGATCATGAATTCTTTGATTCTAAGCGTGAAGAATCTTTTGGTGAAGTCTCATTTGAACTCTAGGAAAAGGAATCTAGTGAGACAATCGGGCTCAATGAGTATGACAAACTATTTGATAGACCAATTATTGAAGATTATGATCATGTTGGGGCTAACATAGATGATTCAAATCCAGATGATTCAATCAGTAGCCCCATTCCTCAAACACACCCTAAAGAATTGAGTGACAATATTTTTCAGATAGCCAAACCTAAGTTAATTCTGATTCAACCACAATTGTTGGACTTGGGTACTTTAGAAGGGGTGTACAACGATTTGGAGGTCTTGGAAACATTGATTTCAGAGGGAAGAAAGTTGGAAATAAAAAATTTGGTGACTAATTCTGAGGGAACTTCTATTTTGGATCTAAGGGTACCTATTGACCTGAAACCACTTACTTTCTACCAGGACCCTTATGATATCTTTCACGTGCAACCCAAGCTTAAAATAATTGACTATTTTTCTGAGCTAGATGTTAAGTGGCCAACCATACCTATTGAACCATCTTTACCCATTGTCCGACACTTCGGTCTTGGGTTGAACACCACTAAATTGTAGGCCCGGCCCCGCAAACACAGCAACCTTCGAATCTGCTTGATTTTCATCCAGAATCTGAGAAAGACTCAACCTTGGGGCATGAGTTTGCATCATAATCTGGTCCACGTCTGTGTACATCTTCTGTTGGCATGTCTGAGAATCAATATTTTTATTTTGATTCTGACTCGCACCTTTGAATTCTCAATTTCCTCCTTGTATGTATTTTATGCCTAGCTGAAGGCATTAAATTTAGCACGTGTGTATATTTCACGTTGTCTGTGGAGCTGATCGAATTCCTCATGAAGTTCAGGTGATATTTTGTTTACTCCTCCCTTTTCATGTCTTTATTTTTACAATTAGGACATTACATCATTAAGGCATGGGGGTTGGATACCTAATCCTGAAATCATTTTGTTAACTTCGTAGAATTTCTTTTAGTTTCTCTAAAAAAAAACAGAGAAAAAATTTGAAAATTCAAAAGGATAAAAAAAAGGAGAAGAATTAAGAGAAGAGAACTTAGGCATTCGAAAGTTATTAACTTTTGGAAATGATACGAGACCTAAACACTACTCTTTAGGTCGTCAGGCTTAATTAGCCCAGGTGTCCACCGGAATGTGGGCTTACTCTCGAGTCCTCACCAATTAAAATTCATTTTAATTTTGTAAATAAATTAGGATGATAAGTATATGACTTATCAACTTGCCCTCTGATAAGGGGGGATTTCAAGGCTAAACATCTACACACTATTAGCACTGACTCACTTTCTGGCAATTTTTACAGAAATTGGGTAGCTAATGGACTGACTTGGGTGGTATAGCTGGTAAGTTGTCGGTGGTAATAGCTCATTGACCAGTTGTCCAGAGTCCATCCACAAGACCAATTTCATTCTACTGCCTTTAAGTAAATCTTAGATCAGGGAAGCCACCTACTTAGAGAAAAAAAATAAAAGAAACACCCAAAAATAAAAATAAATAGAAAAAGGAGAAAAAAAATTAAAATAATAAAGCCACACCTCACCACATGAGTATGGCTGGCAAGTGATTGTGGGTAACAGCTCAATGTCCTATTGTCCAGAGCCCAGCTCATAGAAATGCACAATAATTCCCAAAACATGTAGGGAAGAAGCAGGGAAGTAGAATTAACCAGGGAGATATACATTGGGTTCGCTCTTGTGTTGACCCCATAAATAAAAGTAGGAGAAAGCTACCGATCGTAAAGATAAACCTTTAAGCAAGGTCACCTAGGGTCATTCAAACCCGAAGTCCGTCTTAATGGCTATTTTGTGAGTCTATCACTTTCTCACAAAGATGCTTAGCACTTAGAGTCCTTTCCGAATATTGGGTGGGTTGGGTAGTCGTAAAAAGTTATCTGATTAGCCCATATTTGTGGGCTATTTAAGTATTTAAGTGCCTAGACATTAAGTTAATTCTAACATTTATTTAGCATGCATTAGGATGTAAATAGATTAATTCAAATTTCTGATTTAATTACATAATTCATGCATTTCATTCATAACTAAATGCATTTAGAATTAACTTAAAATTACATTAGTTAACCAATTAGGTGCATTGCATGCATTATTTTAATTTAACATAGAAGTTAATGGCTTATGCATAAATAACCATAATATTTTATTCTTTTATTTTTTTTCTCCTTTGCTCAGGTAACTACTCCGACTTCGGCTCCGCCTCCTCCTCCTACACATCACATTTACGCCACGCCATTTTGAATTTGAAACGAAGGCAGTGGCTACAAAAGGAGGAGGGAGGCTACCTTGTATGAGGAGGCCACCATCCCTGACCCACCATAATGCAGAGAGTTGATCTCTCGTTCGTTCCACCACCATCAGCCTCAACCGTGGCAACGAGCCTCCATCACCGTGGGCATGTGTTGTGATAGGCCCCACCGCCATCAGGAGCTCATCTGCATTACTGTGAGCACCACCCTCACCATCATCACCAACATCCACCACTGCAGCCGCCGCAATTTCATCTCCCTGTGCCAGTTAAGACGTCTGGGAATGTTCCTAGACGTCTGAACACCCAAATCTTCTTCCATCTTCCTTTTATTTCTTATGTTCTATTTTTTCTCCAAAACCTTTCATCCCCGCACCATTACAATCTTCACCGCACACCACAGTTCCCGGCACCCATGCTCGCTCCTGCTCCCTGCAGTGCCAACCTCTGTATGCCTCCCCTTGTGCATCTACGTTCCCTCAGCAGTAGCAGCAGCAACTCAGCACCTTTGTGCACCCACTTACGTGCTCTCCTTACAACCTGTAGAGCCACACCTACAGAACCTGCGCCAGCTCCATCAGCGCCTCACCGACCTCCTCCAGCGTAGCTCCAGCATGCAGCAGCACCCGTGCCTCCTTGCAGCACTTCACCATGCACCTGCAGAACGCACACCACCTCTGTGCCCACCCTGCAGTGCTCTAGCCTTCACGCCTGCACACCTGAATGGTTGCACACCTCAGTAGCTACACACCTGCAGCACGCGCGGCAGCAGTAGCTTCTTCACCGCCACCACCTTTTTCCTCCGGCAGGCTGGCTCCAACCACCTCTCGACGTATCGCTGCCACCACCGTGACGGCCTCACTTCAGCCAACCTCCGGTGGGAATCTCCCCTCGATTGAACCTCTCTCCCGATCGCGAGGAGGAGACAGGTAAAATCCTTTGCTTTTGTTCTAATTAGCAATTACATTTCATGCCATTACCAGGAAAAAGAATTTTGATTTATGATTATTTTATTGTGGCGACATTTCAACTTCATACTCAAGCTTTCTTATAATTGCGTGGCTTTTGTGATTAACATTGTTTGTCATTGGTTTTGGGGATTAAAATGTGCACAAATTTTCTCTAATACATGTTAATTGAAAATTACATAAAGTCATCACATATTTATTGAATATTTCAGTAGGGAAAAATTGCACATCTACCCTTACAGTTTTGAGTTTTTGTGCATCTTCTTTCTGTCGCAATTCATGCCAGATTTGACTGTGGATTTCTCACTAGATTGAACAAATACGAAATAATCGAGATTTTATTGCGTCATTGCCTCCCTATGGACACGACCCACTCCTAATTGAGTGGTTATATTAATTGTTCATTAGTCAATTTTTCCGCCACATAAAACTATAAACAATGTGTCCTTTTATATGACAAACGACTTTAGAAGAGAAGAATCGACTCGTCAAATGGCGCCGTTGCCGGGGAGGCAACAGATGCAATAATTTCACCTGATTTTATTTTTGATTATTTTTCATTGCACAGTGATCTGACCATTTATTATTTTTTTCTGTGCGAGAAATTTGTGCGAGGAATTAGAGAGAGGCGAGTGCAACGATCTGCGACATATTCTACGAGTTGCAATCACACCAGCCATCGTGAGAGGCGACCCTTGATGTCGCTAGAGGAGAAATTGATCGAGCTACCTTGCAAAGGAGGGGAAGAACGAGGATGCGACGATTAACTTTGTACATTTAGTCGTTGATTTGATTAGAGTAGGATTAAGACTTTAGACTTATTTTTTCATTGCACATTTGGTTTCAAACCCTTATTCTCGGGTGTATTTTGAGGGTTTGTTCCCCAATTTTATTTTAGGCCCCTGTTGGGTAATTTTTGGGAGCCTATTCCCTTTTCTTTAGATTTAGGTTTTTAGTTTATTTTGTGGATTGTTTACCTTTATATGCTTATGCATAAGTAGTTAAAAAAAATAATAATAAAAAAAATGAGCTGCCTGCCCCTAGGATGAACCATTTAGGTCAGTATAAGCAGCCTCTAGATTTATTTCTCTACATTGTGTGCATTCTCGCATCGTTGATTGCTGGAAGTAAGGTACGCATTTTCTTACTTTGCATCCTATTCTTTATCACGCATTGCATTTGGACTTAATTCGAAGACCACCTAATTTGTATTGAATAAATCTAATAAGTGGTCACATATTTTCTAGAAAAAGGACTAATTAAAGGAGGGGCATTTTAAAAACCAAGGATTTGGTTTTCAAACTTGGCATGCGATTCAAAATTCAAAATCTTTTGCGGAGTATGCACACTTATTTCTCTTGCACCATGGCATGCTTTTAGACACTCCTTAGTTTTGGAAATACTAGGACAAGAGCCCTCCTATCGTTGGATTCTGAAGTGTTTAGAACTTGAGATGAAATGTTCTGTAGCTCCAAAGAGGGGGATACCCTATCACGGATTTTTGGGGGTAGTTGAGAATCACCGCGAAAGCACAACTTCAAAGGAAGGCTTAGGCCTACTTGCATCCCTCGATCTTCCGTCTTTGGAGTTGTTTTACCATTTGAGATTTAGGGAGGAACACCTAAGATCCAACTAGATCTTCTTAGGCGAGCCATAGGTCGACAATAAGTGCATAAATTGATTGAACAAATTGTATTGTCACCCACCATCTGACTTAAATCAAAAGCCTAAATTGGGAAAGACCTAAAAAGTCCTTTTTGAATTATGGTTTGCTTAGGGAATTTTGATTGTGGTGTGAGTTAGAATGGACCACATTGATTTTCATCCTTTCACATCTTGCCCACACCCTCACCCCCACTCTGCACTCTTCGATCCCATATGCCGAGATGGTCCATCCCTTGATGGAAATAATGACAGTCATTGGGATCCGTTTTACTTCTATTATAGGAGTATTGGCTTGGTTAAGCACCAAATCAGTGAGCAAAACCTAGGTGCAAGATTTGCTTTGCCCAATATCCTACGCACCATAGAAATACCCAACCCACCCTCCCAGAATAATTATAATGGTTGGGTAGACACTCCTGGGTATTATAAATCTGAGCTTGACTTCTTTCATGATAAAAATGACCTCCCCTCCTTGAAGATGGAAATACAGAAAATGCAAAATGAAATGATTGAATTATTAGGAGAATCATCGAGAGCAGGCCAACAAGAAAGAGGTGAAATTAGCCACCCAATTTACCCCATTGAGGATGACATCACCCCTCTACAATAGATGCATCTCTCGTGGGAGAGCTACACTTTAAGTTGGAGAGAAATTTTGGGGAGAATAGCTACTTTTCGAGGATCAATTTTGAAACCTCCCCATTTGATGACACTTCCTTGAGAGATCCATGCCTTAAGTGGGAGGAAGATACATATGAAATTAGCTATGCATTGGATGAAGAAAGGTGGCAACCCGAGGAAGATGATGATAAGGTTGAGTATCCACCTAAATTATATTGGAGTCAAAAGAAGGGAATGATGGTACCATTGGAAGACCTCGGCCCAAATGATAGTATTTTCGTGACATTTGATGAAGTAGGTCGAAGTCAAGTTGTTAATCTACCCTCCCTTCCAATCACGAGATGGAACTCATGCCCACCCTTAGGGAACCAAACCCTGAAGAAATTGACCTATCTGAGGAGTCCGATGTTACCAGTGTAAACCATTTACCTCAGATAGAGCACCCCAGGGGATCTACTGAGATATTAAATGATTCGAGGCCTTGGGTATATGATGAATCATATGATGTGGAGAAAGATGAATTATATGAGGAAACTATATTCAAGATTTGGAGTGACACTAAGGGTGATTATGTCTTATTTGAAGAGTTAGCCACTGTGGATGTCATAAATTTGACCAAATTAGGTTTCCTTAGCACACCCATTGATGATATTTCTCCTCATGACGAAATGATGGAAAATTTGGAACCAACTTCTAAGATTTATGTGGATTCACATATAGACTCTGAGGAAGATTTGAGTAAAGAAAAAAAACTTAGGGATGACATTGATAGGATAATCCCTTGATCTATTGCTTCCAACCTACCTTCGTTTATTTCGAAGTCACCCTCTGATTCGCTTATATCTGAAGGAGAAATTATGACTCCCGATGAAGGGCAGGAAGATACATGTGATGGTGCAAGGAATGCTAGGGATGAAATTGAGGATTTGGAAAGAGTGTTAGGGATGGAAAATGAGCTGATTAAATCCAACCTAGATCTTATGGCCATCCCGCAACTTCAAAACTTTGACACCCTAGACGATCCTTGCCTTAGAGAATTGCTCAGTTTGGTTCTGATCGGGGGGCTTAACAAACCAATATTTCTCGTGATGGAGTATCGGGTATGGATTGATGATTTCTTTAGTCAGTCCATTGCCCTGGGGGTTTATCTCTACACCATTCCTTCCCCATTCCTTTTGGAGGATCCTTGTCATCCTCCCCCTACCCCTTTGGAGTTTGTTATACCAGTTTATCCTTTAGAACCTCCTCTGGTGACCTGGGAAGATTTTATTCCCATCCTGGTTCGACGAGCATTTGCTATCAGGATTCATCATCAGCTCACCAACATCCTAGATTACCTATTTTCTAGGCCAGCATTACATTGCTCATTTTTAGGGCCTATATCTACAATCCTTGAACCTGATTTGTAGGTTCCTTGGCTATTTGGCTACTAGCAAAAGAACAGCAACCCAGCTCTGGCCCAGGTAATATCCTTCTATGCAATGAGGACATGGCAGATTTTAGGCTTATGGGGATGTACTTTAGGATATACATAGCATAGTGCATTCATTGCATACATTTTTATTAGAAAAAAAATATAAATAAATAAAAATAAAAAATTAATTAAAAAAAAATTTATTTGAGCTTAACTGGCTAGGTCCTGCATTCTTAAGCAAATCAGAACTTTAGGTTAGACTAAGTTAATTCTAGGGTCAAACTTTAGAAGCTAAGAGAGCTACTAGCTTTAGACCTTTAGGGTCCGTTGTGGACTTAAAAAATTAAGTAGGAGTTATGTTGACGACCAATCCTCAAGAGGTTGAGGAAGGAAAGCTAGGGTTTGAGTTAAAAGGTGGGGTGGTACCTGGAGTCTTGTTCTACCTTTTGGTTTACAGGTCCATGTTACCCATGCATCCAAATTTCACACACTTGGAATGGTGTAAGTAAGTAATCAACTTAATTCCTTTCTTAAAAGATATTTGGTTCTCTTAGTTTTGACTTAGGAGAGGTTTGAAAACACATTTTGATTGGAAGAGTTCCCGCCATAGGAGAGGTGGAGTATATACTCACCTTGAGTATGCGATGATAACATATTACCTCCTCGACGCTTGTCTCTTAGGATATCCATCCTACTGGGGGCATGTAAGTGCATTGTGCGGTTCAGGTACCATGGGCGACCCTATCTCGAAGTGCCGATTGCCACAGGCCTGAATTCGCTTTAGAAATCCATGGGAGATACTATCTCGAAGTGTCAATTGCCAGGAGTTCTTGGGATCGCTATGGGCGGTGCTATCTCGAAGCATCGAAAGCCAGGCACCTTTCGAGGTACGGTAATGGGGACAATGAATCCAACACAAATCGTGTTGATAGTTGATCCGAGGTTAGACTTAGAGGAATAAATATATATATATATATACATTATTCAAAAAAAAAAATCTTTTTCCTTTAACTTAAATAACTCAGACCAATGCACATGCACAGATGCTTTAATCTCAGGGATCAATAAACCTTATGGTAGAGTTAGAAATCAGGAAAACTTGTGCCTACAACTCATCTTTAGCTGACCTAGTCTGTAACTTAGCAACTACTTGGGAACCATAGGTCTAGAGTCTGAACTTAATATGTTTCTAAAGGAAGACCGATTGGGTTGACTAGTCTACTTGGAGTGCTAGGTTTTGCTTGGATTTACTAGGGACTAGCAAAAACTAGGCATGGGGGTATTTGATTAGCCCATATTTGTGGGCCATTTAAGTATTTAAGTGCCTAGACATTAAGTTAATTCTAACATTTATTTAGCATGCATTAGGATGTAAATGGATTAATTCATATTTCTGATTTAATTACATAATTCATGCATTGCATTCATAACTAAATGCATTTAGAATTAACTTAGAATTGCATTAGTTAACCAATTAGGTGCATTGCATGCATTATTTCAATTTAACATAGAAGTTAAGGGCTTATGCATAAATAACCATAATATTTTATTCTTTTATTTTTTTCTCCTTTGCACAAGTAACTCCTCCGGCTTCAGCTCCGCCACCTCCTCCTGCGCATCACATTTACGCCACGCCATTTTGAATTTGATACGAAGGCAGGGGCTACAAAAGGAGGGAGGTTGCAATGTACGAGGAGGCCACCATCCCCGACCCACCACTGTGTAGAGAGTTGATCTCATGTTCGTTCCACCACCATCATCCTTAACCATGGTGACGAGTCTCCATCACAGTGGGCGTGTGACGAGACAGGCCACACCGCCATCTGGAGCTCATCTGCATTACTATGAGCACCTCAACGTGCACCACCCTCACCATCATCACCAACATCCACCACTGCAGTCACTGCAATTTCGTCTCCCTGTGCCAGTTAAGACGTCTTGGAAAGATCCCAGACGTCTGAACTCTCATATCTTCTTCCGTCTTCTTTTTATTTCTTATGTTCGACTTTTTCTCCAAAACCTCTCATCCCTACGCCACTGCAATCTTCACCGCATACCACAGTTCCAAGCGCCCATGCCCACGCTTGCTCCATGCAACGCCCACCTCCGTGCGCCTCCCCATGTGCATCTACGTGCCTTTAGCAGCAGCAGTAGATGCTCAGCACCTTCGAGCGCCCACTTCCGCGCCCTCCTTGCAACCTGTAGAGCCGCACTTGCAGATCGCGTGCCCACAACGCACACTTCAGCCTGCAGAACGTGCTCTCTCTCCTTTAGCACCTCGTCGACCTCCACCAGTGCACCTCCAGCGCACAGCAGCACCCACGCCTCCCTGCAGCGCTTCACCACGAGCCTGCAGAACGTGCGCCACCTCCGTGCACACCCTGCAGTGCTCCAGCCATCACAACCATGCGCCTCAGTAGCCACACGCCTCAGCAGCTGCACACCTGCAGCACGTGTGACAGCAGCAGCTTCTTCACCGTTGCCACCTTTCTCCTCTGGCAGGTTAGCTCTGGCCACCTCTTGACGTACCGCTGCCACCACTGGGACCCCCTCAATTCAACCAACCTCCTGTAGGAATCTATCCTCGATTGTTCCTCTCTCCCAATCGCGAGGAGGAGAGAGGTAAAATCATCTACTTTTGTTCTAATTAGTAATTACATTTCATGCCATTGCCAGGGAAAAGAATTTTGATTTACGATTATTTTATTGTGGTGACATTGCAACTTCATACTCAAGCTTTCCTACAATTGCGTGGCTTTCTTGATTAACATTGTTTGACATTTGTTTTGGGGATTAAAATGTGCATAAATTTTCTATAATACATGTCAATTGAAAATTAAATAAAATCATCACATAATTATTGAATATTTCAATAAGGAAAAATTGCACATCTACCTTTACATTTTCGAGTTATTGCGCATCTTCTTTCCGTCGCATTTCATGTCAGATTTGACTATGGATTTCTCACTGGATTGAACGAATATGAAATAGTGGAGATTTTATTGCGTCATTGCCTCCCTGTGGACATGACCTGCTCCTAATTGATTGGTTATATTAATTGTTGATTAGTCGATTTTTCCACCACTTAGAACTACAAACGACGTGTCATTTTATGTGACAAACGACTTTAAAAGTGAAGAATCGACTCATCATTATCCAGGAACTCTCAAACACCAAAAGTACAAAAAAATTAAGAAAGAAGAAGAAAAAAAAGGTATCTTCCCTTTTCAAATAAGGTGAGGGCTTGGGCGGTCTACATTCTGGCAGACACCTGGGTACTGTTGAGTCTCTGTGGTTTAGGACCTTATTTGAAATTTTCTATTGTTAACAAACAACTTAGGCCTAAGCAATCAAGTCCTAATTCTATTTTTATACATAACATGTAGCTTAATTTTGTTAGGGACTAGCAAAAGATAGGCATAGGGGCATGATATAGACAAATCCATTTAGGTTAAAATGCATATTCATGCATGTTCCTAGGCTTAGATTTGCATTGCATGTTATAAATATTACATAGCATGCGTCATTCTGCATTTAGAATAGTTGTAAGTATTTTAGGTTAATTAGGTCTTCTTTATGGATAGGAAGCAAGGAGATTTATTTCAGAGCCTCGGATTGATGATCAGAACATACGGTTTTAGCCAGGATGACCATCAGAGTCTAACGCTTCTGAAATTGTCCAGATCAGAGTCCCGTAGCATCATATGAAGCTAGAGTAAGACTAATGGCTAGGGGGCAATGTGACTTGCACATGGGTTTCAGATGAAAAATCCGACTGTACGGTTGGATCTGGAGTAACGATCGCAGTCCGACAACATGGAAATCAATTCGATCTGATCATGGTGGCACCCTCAGCAAAGGAACGATGGTGGATGGCCCAGGTTGCACTATGCGACGCAACCCAGGCCACCCAAGCACACACACGCACCACCGTGCACGCACAGTAGTGTGGGCACGCACACGCGCTGAGGCACGCAGGCACCCAAGCATTGCGGTGCGTGCAGCAGCGTAGTGTGCAGCGTGTACGTGCATGCAATAGCGGCAGCAGTAGCAGGCGCGATAGCAGGCATGTGCGTGCAAGGCACGAGGAGCATGGGCGCGTGATGAGCGTGCCAGCGCATCGTGCACAATCGGAGCGATCCTTCAGCGACACGGGCCTTTAGTGACGCTTGTAGTTGTCACTAATGGCCTGCGCATGCTAGTAAGACAATTTGAAGGGCGGATCTTCAGCAACAGCTACAACAACATTTGTGGATGTCAGTAGTGACCCAGATGCGAATTTGTTCTTCATCCTCCACTATGAAAGGACGTACCCACCACCATTCCAAACCATCTCTTCCTTTCTTCCTCTCTCCACCTCGAAGGCTCTAGAGAGAGCTTGTCCCAAGCCCGGGATGCTCCTCTAGAGTAGAAAATCAAATAGTTTTCCCTCCCCTCATCCCCATTCGTGGAGAATCCGATGGCTGTCCTCTCACCACCCTTCGGGAAGAAGATCCTTGCCATGCCATCGTACCCCATTCTTCATCCTCCCGCTCCATCCTTCTTCATCCTGCTCCTCACCACCTTCCTCCAGGCGACATCAGAGTGAGTCCTCCTCCTAGCAACCGTCGAGGGGGATTTCGCTCACCTCATTCTATCTTTTTACGCTTTCGTAGTGTAGATTTTCCACTTTCATAGTGTAACAAACAATTCTTCACGAATGGATGGTTGTTTCTCTCTCTCTATTTCTCTCTCTTTTATATTTGCAAGTTGATTAGCTAGATAACCATTTGTCGATCAGATCTCTTGCTTCCTAAAAATACAAAAAAAAATTAGAAAAGATAAAAATGACCAAAAATAAATAAAATCAAAGTGCGATTTTCAATTAAAGTAAACGTTGACTTCCTATGTTCGACCCAGGACTCCCTTAGAGTTTTGATATAAATTTTATCTGATTGATGTGTTTTGCAACTACGACGATTGGTTACTTGTAACCTCAATTTCTAACATGTGAAACACGTGTGACTAGTTCCCTACCTAAGTGTTGCTAAGTTGTCAGGTGCAGCAGCTACTGTTGGTCCATTTACTACAAGACTGGGTCCTACATTAGGGGACAGTTCATTATGAGCATAGTGGCTCTTTAGTTCTATTCTTTTATACTTTATTTCTTGTCTTTTAGTGATTCTACTAGAACTTGAGCACCTTTTACTTTCCTACTTTCTATGGTAGATTTTTCTTTATATTTTGTCAGCACTTTATTCCTTTTATTTAATGCATTATGAATGAATGTTTAGCTACTATGTTATATGATTATGTGTTGGGTTATTGCAATCTTGTGGTTAGCTGCGCTTGCTATTACTGCAAAATGACTCGAGTTTCATCGATGGGCAGGACTTGGGTTGTCACATACCTAACCCAGCCCAAGACATGAAAGAACCAAAAGTTCGAAGCACCTTTATTGTGTTAAGGTGCTTGACTCAGTAAATGGTGACCAGAGCAGACCATAGGCATCTCTAAACCCTAGGTGACCCAAAGAGAATATTTTCTGCCTAAAGTCTATCTTTTTTATCAGTAGCTTTCTCCCTGCTTTTATTTTTGTTGGGATCAGAACAAGGATGAATCCAGTGTATATCTCCCAAGGTTTATTCTACTTCCTTGCTTCTCCTAAGTTTTAGGAATTTTTCATGCATATTTTAGGGTTGGGCGTTGGATAAACGGCAATAGGGGGTTACCCATGGTAACTTGCCAGATATACCTTTGTGGTGAAGTGTAGCTTATTAATTTTTTATTCTTTTTTCTATCTTTATCATTTTTTTCTTTTCTTTTTGGGTGTTCTCTATTCTTTTTTCTTTTTCTATGTAGGTGGCTTCCTTGATCTAGGATTTACCTAAAGGCAATAGCCAAAGAGACTAAGTCACATGGGTAGGCTTTGCACACCCAGCTATGATGGGTACTCACAACAACTTGTTGGCCATACCACCCTAATACATCTATTAGCTACCTAATTTCCATTAAGATTGCCAGAGAAGTGATGCTTAGATTTTTGGTCCCCTCAAATCAAAGGGAGAGTTGATAACTCATGCACTTATCACCCCAACTTATTTGACTAATTAAAAATAATTCTAAACTGGCAAGGACTCGAGACACAGGTCCACATTTTAGTGGACATTTGGGTTAATTAAGCTCATAGACTTATCATAGACTTGAAGAGTCTACGTGTTAAGGCCCTATTGTATTGTTTCCTAAAGTTGAAAAACTTCTAATACTCAAGTTCTCTTTTCCTAATTCTCTTATTATTATTATCATTATTATTTTGTAAATAGAAAATAAATGGAAAAAGAAATCTATGTAGTCGACGAAATCATTTAGAGATGAATATATCCATCCCCCCATGCCTTACTCATGTATTATCCTCATTGTATAATAAGGCATGAAAAGGAGCGGGATAAAGATAGCAGCTGAATTGCTTGATGATGTGGGTTAGCTTCGAATTAAAATAGATTATACATGATGCTGAGTTTAGTGCCTTCAAGTAGGCATAGTACACAATCAAAGAGAAGAAATTAAGGTCAAAGACTGGTGGGTCAAAATCAAAATAAGTAAATTGGCCTTCAGACCCACAAGAATGTGTCCAAAAATGTGGACCAGATTTTGATGCAGACTCATACCATAGGGTCAGGTGATTCTATGGTTATGAATGAAAATTACCCTATAACAGAAGATTGTTCTACTTATGGGCCGATCTGTGGTTTTTGATCATGTAACCTAACTAAAAAATTTTGGAAGTAAGAAAGGTCTAAAGCAATAGAAGTATTTGCCCATTTAGAATTTATCACAAAAGGATCATTCATTGCTCTGCAATTAGGTTTCATGTCCTCAAAATTACAAATATCATAAGGGTCCTGGTAAAAAGTTGGTAGTTTAAGGCATATAGGAACCCTAAGATCCAAACTTCTTTCTCCCTTACAATTATCTTCCTAGATTTTCATTTCTAGGCTCCTATCCTTCAAAATCATAGCTTTTGTTTTTGACATCTCCAAAGTGTTACTGATCCCATCTAAAATATCCAATTCCAAAAATTGTGGTTCAATGGGAGTTGACTTGGATTCAGTGATTTGAAAAATAGAATTTTCAATATGTTCCTCGAGGTCTGCCTCACTATGATTCTCTGCAAATTCGATTAATTCTAGTGAGACTTCTTCACTTATGGATCCTTCACCCTCAACATCAAAGAATTCATGATCCTCATTAATATATGTCTCAAGATTGTATATTATTCCTTAGTTCGTTGAGACATATTTTTCTTTGTATCCTAGTTCGGGGATCTCGAGTGAACCAGTTTAACCTCAATTGGTTGCTCTAAATCAGCCTTATCCTCCCAGGTCTCATAAAACATGTACTTCCCCTACAGGTGTTTGAACAAGTTCTGACATTGGTTCTCCTGAAGGGGTTTCATCCAGAGAATCATTCCAAGATTGGACTAGTGCAACCACAAATTTCATCCTCAATCTTGACAATCTCCCAAGTAACACCTCACCTGGGTCCTTATCCTCTACCTCCTAGAGCCAATCTAACAAGGAGTTGTTAAGATCATCAATCATTTTAATAAGGGGCTTCAATACTTCACTACATGGGTAGTGGCTTAGCTTCTAAAGATCATATAGTTTTCCTCAAGTTAGCCAGCACCCCATCTTGAACCTGAGTCACTTGGGCCAATAGTTCAGCATAGGGTTGGGTGGGTTTGGTTTCATTCCATAAGGGTCAAGGTATTGAGGTTCTTGAGGTCCTCTCTAATAGTAGGTTATTTCAGGTTGTTCTCCAAGTGATGGTGACCAATAACCAATGTAGTCTTGAGGAAGGTATGGGTTGTAATCATCATATCCATCTCGACTATAGATCATACTAGGTTGCACATATGAGGGTGGAGATCAATATTTAGTGTAGCTCTGAGATGGATTGCAGTCAAAGTTTTGATGTCCAAGGTTAGACCCTGGACATTGAGGTCCAGAATTATATCCCCATTCAAGATTATCCCAAGTAGTGGATGGCTGAGTACTGGTTGGGTTGGGATAGTGATCATATTGGGGAGAAGATGTGTTTGGAGGGTACGAGTGGAAGTATCTGTGTAAAGTGGAAGAATAAATGGCGATTTGAGAGGATAGGCAGAGAAAGGTGCCCTACGATACAAACAATCCAAACCTATCCTTAAGTTGGTAGCCTAAAGACCTACAGAATCCCAAAACTAGTCTAAAGATTACAAACGATTTGGTCTACTTCTATTCCGTTAATCAACCCAGTTAGAGGGAGGAATTGGGGAGAAAGTTGTTCCTTTGGCTTGCACCTCTGGTTTGCTTGATACCCCCTAACTTCTATCGTTTGACAGTGCTCCCTAGGTCAACATTAGATGGACCAATAGAAGCAAATTAATCGAAAGTAATCTTAATTTAAGCCCTGAAGGGCGAGTCAGTCCTTAAGGCCAACATCTACTCGATTTTAATTAGGCAGGGGTTTGAACGTGCTCTAGAATGTGCTAGGCCCTTTTAATGGGTTGTGCCTTTAATGATTGATTAATATGTGTGTGCATACACAACTAGGGCTTTCATGCAAGCTTATTTTATCATTTCTCTCTTAGGGTTTAACCTTGTTTAGTAGCTTTTACGATTCAATTTTTAGGTTTGTTCAATCAAGTTTAGTAAAGCACACCAAAATTGGAAACCACTGGTGTAGATATATTCCTTTAAAATGTAAAAGGAATATGGAGTGCTTAGTTCAACCCTGAAAATTAAGTCTTACAGAGCAAGCTACAAAATGAATCCCTTTTAAATTAATTGGTACAACCCAAACAGATTAAATAATTGGTTAGTAGCACCAATTAATTAAGGCACACAAAGTTATTAGCCTTTTCAGATTTCTACTCACTTATGTGTGTGATGAGCGAGTTTTTAAGCGAGAAAAGTTGAGTTTGAAAATTCATCGTCGTAGTTACACAAAATCTGCTAATCAGATAATATTTATAACCGAAGCTCAAGGTGAGTTTGGTTTCATAAATCTGCATTTGCCTTTATTTATTTTTTTGGTGCTTTTATAGTTTGTAATTTTTTTGGTATTTATAAGGCAAGAGATTAGGTCGATAATATTTAGCTAATCTACTTGCAAAATAAGAGAAAGACAGAGAGAGAGAGAATATCAATATATATTTGACCAGTGTTTGCTACAAGTAAGAAACTAAAACTACACTAGAAAGCAAATAAAAGATAGAGAGAGATGAGAAGAATCACCCTTGACGACTGTTTGGTGGACGACTTACATTGACAGTGCCTAGATGAAGGTGGTGAGATGCTGGATGAAGATGAACGAAACTGATGGATAGAGGGTGGGGTAGGGTAGTGTTGCAGTGAGGATCCACTTTCGAATCGGAGTGAGAGGATAACCATGAGATGCTCTAAGAAGGGGGTGAGAAGGGGGAAAATATTTTTACTTTTCTACTCTAGGGAAGCATCTCAGACTTGGGGCCAGCTCCTTAGAGCTTTGGAGGAGGTGAGGGAACAAGGCGAAGAGATGAAATGGGAGGAGGGGTGTAGGGGGGTATTTATAGGCTGGAGGAGGCCCTTGCCAAATGATTTGGCCTGCTAAGCATTAAAGGCCATACTCAAGACACCCTCGCGCGTGCACTATAGTTGCCCAGCTGTGCGCAGTGTAACGCACGCACGCAAGCAGCGCATGCCCAACAGTGGCATCACAACGTCAAGTGTTCCACTATTAGATCGTGGCCCAAGGGCTGAGGATCGCCCGCGCCCACACTTCTGCTCGCACTGTCTCTACGTCGGATCTCGCATGTAATATCGCGTCTTATTGCGCATCCACGCTATTGGAGAAGTGGCACGTTCACAACCAAACGATCTTAATAGTGTGGTTCAATTATTTCCTAGCATGTGCTGAGATGGGGCGTGGCGAGTTTCGAACCCTCATCCTCGGTATGAGAATCGTGCTCTTCACCAGTGAGTTGTGGCTGCAGATGGTCACGCAGACAATCTTGTGGTCACGCGCTCAAGGCCATTAGATCTTCATCAAATAGCTGTGAGCTTGATGAGGCATGGCACTTTATCTATCGTGAGATCCTCATTCGACAGTGGAGTGGCGGTGATGAAGATCCCTTCAGCGGATAAGGAAGCACGGCTGGTCGCTTTAGGTGGCCTGGATGATGACACGTGGCATCATCTAGAACGTCCATGTTTAGATGCTCTTAGGGGGTGATACAGATGTTAGATTAGATCGACTTTCGAGTAGATGGGCAATGATCGCTGATGTAGATCCATTCATATGGTTGGAATATTCATCTGATGCTCCAAAATATATCACCATGTCTTCCGGCCACAATAATACATGAATTAATATACAATTTTTAAAAGTCATCCTAAATGCAATATGATGAATGTTCTGCACTATTCGCAATGCCAAATGCAATGTTAACCATAGTAACTCAAATAAATACACATTTTATCTTGAATAAGTGTGCATTTATCATACCCCATACCTATCGTTTGCTTATCCCTAACAAAATTAACCAAAATGCTATGTATAAAAACATAATTAAGAATCAATTACTTAGGCCTAAATTGTTTATTAGCAACAGAAAATCTCAACTACAGACCTAATTACAAAGACTCAACACCGCCCAGGTGCCTGCTAAAATGCAAACCACCCAAGTCCACCCCTTATTTTGTGCAAAAGCAAATCCATTTTTTTTTCTTTTTTTCGTCTTCCCTAATTTTTTTGAATTTTTGAGTTTAGAATTTCGGGACAACTTTCTACGACTACCTAACCCACCTAAGGCTCGAAAAAAATTCTAAGTTCTAAGCATCTTTTTTGTGAAAATGTGATAGACTCACTAAGCGACAGTTAAAATGACTTAGGTTTCTACGACCCTAGGTGACCTAAAAATTTCTGCCTAGAGGTTTATTTTTCCAACTAGTAGCTTTCTCTCCACTTTTATTTTTATGGGGTCAACGCAAGGTTCAACCCAGTGTATATCTCCTTGTTTTATTGCACTTCCTCCACTCTTCCCTAAGTGTTTGGGAATTATTTGTGCATTTTAGTGAGCTGTGCTTTGGACAACTGACCAATGGGGCATCAAACCCATAGAAAATTGTGAGCCATAATCGTGCGGTGAAATATGGCTTATTTATTTATTTATTTTCATCTTTTCTTCATTTCTATTTCCCATAATATTTTTTGGGTATTGTTCTATTTTTTTCTTTTTCTAAGTAAGTGGCTTTCTTAATCTAAGATTTACCTAAAGGCAGCAGAAAGAGAATGGTCTTGTAGTTGGGCTCTAGACAATTGGCAAATGGGCTATTACCCATGATAACTTGCTAGCTATACTACCCTAGAAAGTTCATTAGCTACCTAATTTCTATTAAAATCGTCAAGAAGTGAGTTAGTGCAAATAGTGTGCAGATGCTTTAAACCTAGAGTCCCCTCGAATCAAAGGGTGGGTTGATAACTCGCTTACTTATCACCCCAATTTATTAGTCAAATTAAAGTAATATTATTGTGGCAAGGACTTGAGAAACAGGTCCACCTTTTAATGGATACCTAGGCAAATTAAGCCCGAAGACTTGAAGAGTAAGTGTTTAGGCCTTATCGTATCATTTCCTAAAGTTAACATCTCTAAATGCCTAAGTTCTCTTATCCTAATTCTCTAATTTCTTTTGTCTTTTTGGATTTTTAACTTTTTTCTGTATTTTTTTAGAGAAAATAAAAACAATCCTATAATGCTAACAAAATAATTTCAGGATTATGTATCCAACCCCCATGCCTAACTGATGCATTGTCCTCATTGTAAAATTAATGACATGAAAAGGGTGGAATAAAGAGAATATCAACTGAATTTAAGGATAGATCCGATCAGCTCCGTAGAAAAAGTGGAATATACACACATACTAAGCTTATTACCGTCAACTAGTCATAATATACAAATAAAGAGGAGGTTAAGAATTCATAGGTGTGGGTCAAGATCAACATAAGAAGATTGATTCTCAAACCCGCTAGCAGATGTCCACAAATATGTACCAGATTGTGATGCAAGCCCATGCCTCAGGGTCGGGTGGTTCTAAAGTTTTAGATAAAAATTACTCAGAATTGGCAATTGTTGTGCTTGCTTTGTCGGGCCTGTGGTTTTATGTGTGCAACCCAAGTCTAAAATGTCAGATAATGGGTAGATCTGGTTCAATAGATTCGGATGTCCACTTAGAGTTTAGCTCAAAATGATAGTCAGTCCTTCTGTACTGGGGTTGCGCATCCTCAAAGCCAAAAATATCAAAGGGGTACTAGTAAAAGGTCAGTGTTTTAAAGCATAAAGGAACCTTAGATAAAAAATTCTTCTTCCCTTAGAATTGAGTTCCCAAATTGTCATTTCTCATCTCCTATCCTCTAAAATCAAAGTTTCTAGCACCACGCAAGTATTGTTAACCCCGTATAAAGTATCTAAGTCCAAAAGGTGTGGATAAATAAAAGTTGACTTGGGTTTGGTAATCTCAAGAATAGAATTATCATTATGGTCAACAGGGTGTGGTTGAGGAATGGGGCTATTTTTTGAACTATCCAGTAACTCAAGATCAAAATCCTCCCTATCGGCCATAATAGGATCAATTTCCTCAATTATAGGGGCAATAAATGATTTATAATACTCTTCGGGCTCACTTGTCTGACTAAAATCATTTTTCTTAAACTTAAGTGAGACTTCTTTTAAAGATTTTTCACCCTCAGAATCAAAGAATTCTTATTCCTCATTTATATATGTCTCAAAATCATCTATCATTTCCTGGTCCACGGAGACGTGCTTTTCCTCGCTCCTTGGCTTGGGGATCTCGGGTGAGAAAATTGATTCATCCCCAATGGGTTGCTTTAGATCAACTTGGTCATCTCCGGTATCATAAAATGTGTCCCCCCTAATTGCACAACAATCATAGGTCTTAATTGACCTAAATTAGGCTAGAACTTAGCATAAGCTTGTGTAATTCATGTACGCATAATCATTATTTGCATCCTTGCTACTTTACCTTAGATATGCATGAAATAATGATATAATGTACTAATTAAGTGCATTATATAAATTGTAGGTAATAAGAAGCTCAGGAGCTGGATCTGAAGCTGGATCTAGAGCTGGACTTGAAGTTAGTGCTGCATTAGAGCTCGAGCGGAAGACTAGAATAAAATGTAGTAGAGAAATATTGTAAAGGGTTGAGGTTTGCTATTCTATTGAATAGAAGTAAAGCAGTTAAATTATGAAGAACTTAGGTTCAATCCTAGCCCTAGGATAGCCCTAGAAGCCTTCCTACTCCTTAACCACCCTTAGATTAGGTCACCATAGCCTAGGAAGCCTCAAAACCCTAGTTCCAACCCTTATCTAGATGTCCATATAAGACATTGGACATATAGGATCCATAGCCACAACCCGTACACATTAAACCCATGTCTGAGTGTTATTGGATGTCTAGACACTTCGTCAGGCGTCTAATTTCTACAAAATACCCAAGGTAGAACCCTGATTCCCTCCTGACTCAAATTGGACGTCCAGACAACAAGTACGGACTTCTAATTTTTGAGTGTACGTTGTCTGACACCTTTATTCGATGTCTAGAACTGTTCTCTAGTTCTTCTTTTGGAATTGAAGCCTTCATCTTGAGTTCCTAGGTCCCTAAACCCAATTCCAATCCGTTGGGAACCTAATTAATGTACCCCAACCGTAGTACACCACCTTAGACCTTCCTAAGAACCTAATTAGGTTCACACTATGCCTAATTGACATGGATCATAAGCAAATAGAATTGCCTATTCAATTAGACTCATAAAGTCTAATTGAGCTCAGATTTCAACCAACACAAGTCCAATTGGACTCAGTGAGAGTCCAATTGACCTAAGCCCAACATAATTGAGTTATTTCAATCTCAATTAGGTTCATACTCATTCAATTAAACTTGTGTTCTATTTAGTTGCATTTTCTTTTTAGCAAATTAGGGTTTGCAACCCTAATTTGAGACCTACCCTAACCTAAACCTATTAGGACCTAACCTAGCTAACTTAGCCACCGAAGGCACGACCACATACACACACACACATTCATGCACCGACACACTCACTAGAGTTCTCTAGAACTCTCTCTACTTGGGTGCCACCTTTGTTGCTATTTTAAACAACCAAGGAAGGGTCTTCTTTGAGATCCACATTTTGTGGATCTAAAAGAACCACTCCACCCTCTCTCTTCCTCTCTCACGAGCTCCCACCATATGCCCTCTCTAGAGAATTCCATAATTCTCTAAAGAGCTTCCCTTAGGTCTATAAGAAGACCTAAGGGGTGGCAATTTGCACCCATCCATGTTGCATTCAATCTTCTCTCCATTTGACCATCCATCACCACCACCTTAGTGTACCTCCATCACCACGAGCTCCACCATTACTCCACCACCTCCCCGTCAAGCCTAGATCAACTCTCTCCCCCCTTACTCCAAAGGTCGGCCTACCCACCTTTGGCCACCCCTCTTTCTCTTCTCATCCACTTACAGGCCATTGGAGCCCACCTTCGAATTCCCTTATTTCTGCTAGCTAAGTAGATAGTAGTTCTTTGTATATTCACTGCTTTATTACTACATAATAGTGTAGCTCCATATTTCTCCCCCAATGATGCATGCATAATCCCCCATAGATTCATGTATGCAGTCATTTCTACTAGCGTGTACTTTATGTTTCAAGCATTTATGTACAAGCATTCCTCTTGCTATGCTGTAACCACCATCATGCAATCAATGAAATCATCTTACTATATGTATATCCATGTGTTAAATTCATCATGTGCTTGACGGCCATATCTTTCGCGTGTTAATCAGTTGCCTACACTCATTTTATATTTCTATTGCAACAGCATGTCATGCATGAATACATACTTATTATAAATCAACATGCGATCTTAAGCAAGTAGAGCGAGCAAGATCAAAATTAATTTGCATTTCCTAAATGCCTCCCAGAGATGAACGACGGGGACTCCAAGTCCCCTTATTTTATAAATTATTTTTGACGAGTGGATTTCGTGACTATACTACAAAGAATGACAATCGTATTTTCAAACCTATGATTTTCACATCTATCACCCCCCGATAGGTACCTGAGCAGATTTTGACATTGGCTCTCTAAATGGGGGTTCATCTTGAGGATCATCCCAAGATTAGATTAGCGCAACCACAAACTTCATCATCAATCTCGATAATTTCCCAAGCAAAAACTCACCTGGGCCCTTATCATTAACATCTTGTAGCTAATCTAATAAAGAACTATTAAGATCATCAATCATTTTGATCATAGGCTCTAATGCTTCAGTGTAGGGTGTAGGCTCAGTTTCCAGAGATCGTATGGTGTTTCTTAAGTTAACCAACACCCTTTCTTGGGATTGGTTCATCTGAATCGAATGGTTCAGTTTAGGGTTGGGTGGGCTTGGGTTTAATCCAGGGGAGTCAACGAATTGAGATTCTTGGGGCCTTCCCTGATAATTGGTCATTTTGGGTTGTTAAAAGAAGGGTGGTGACCTATGTTCAACATAATCCAGGGGAGGGTAGGTGTTATAATTATCATATCCTTCTTCATTATAGATCAAGATGGGCAGTTCATCAATGGGTGAAGATCTATACTTGGCGTATGCATGAGAAGGATAATAATCACAGTCTTGATTCCCACGGTTAGACCCTAGATGTTAAGGTTCAGAATTGTATCTCCAATCCGGGTTATCCCAATTATTAGAGGGTTGATTACTAGTCGAGTCAGGATAATAATCATTATATTGGGGATAAGAGGTGGCAGGAGGGTAAGAGTGGAAATGTGTGTAGGATGTTGAAGGATACATCGCAAAGCGGGAGGAAAAAGAGAAAAGAAATGAGCCCTGCAATATAAACAATCAAACTTATCCTTACGTGGGTTAGCCTAAAAATCTATAAACTCACAGAACCTATCTTAAGATTATAAATGATCTAGTCTACTTTTATTCGGACAATCCAACAAGTTAGAGGGAGGGATTCGGGAGAAGGTGCTTCCCTTAGCTTTCACCTCAGGTTCCCTTGATACCCCCAACTGCGGTTGTTTGACACTACTCCCCTAGCTAAACATCAGATGCACAGGTATAAGCAGATTAATCGAAGTCAATCTTAATCTGGGTCCCAAAGAGTGAATCAATCCTTAAGGCCAACATCTACTCAGTTGTAATTAGGATTGGGATGATTGTTGTCTTGGAATGTTATGAACCCTTTAGATGAGTTGTGCCCTTAAAGATCAATTAATATGTGTGTGCATGGACAACTACGATTTTCAAGCAAGATTATTAAAGATGAGGTTGTGATGTAAACACATCTATTTGGGTTAAAATGTCTATCCATGCATGTTCCTAGGCTTAGATTTGCATTTCATCACATAAATATTGCAAAACATGCATCATTTTACATTTAGAGTAGTTCTACATAATTAAGGTTAATTGCACCCTTTTGGTGGTCAAGAGAGAAGGATATTTATTTCAGAGCCTCGAATTGACAATCAAATCGTACAGATTTGATCAAGACGACAATCGAAGTCCAACACCTTGAAATCGCCTCGATTGGAGTCCTGTAGCACAATATGTAGTCCAAGCAAGATCAACAACCAAGGGACTAGGTGACATAATTTGGAGCTTCAAATGACAAACCTAACCATGCTGATGGGTTCGAGTCGATGATCATAGCCCAACGGCGAGAAAATCGACTCAATCCAACCTCTGTAGCAACCCCTACAATGAGAAGAAAATGGATGACCCAGATTATGCCACGTGGCACAACCCAGGCAGCCCATGCATATGCACACAGCAACGCGGGTGTGCACATGCGTGTGAAGGCATGCCTGCGTACAGTGTAGTGCCAGCACGTGAGCATATGCACGCAGGGAGCGCAGTGGCAACGTGGGCGCGTAGGCTATCTTCAATGACGTTTGCGATGAATCTTCAGCAATGCTTACAGCCGTCGCTAATTATTCACACAGCAATAAGGCCAGCTGCAAGTGCCAGCAGGCTGGAGCTACCTACAGCAACACTGCCAGCAATGGCCTGGAGGTCGCTAATGGTCCCATACCTATTTTTAACTCTTGTCCGCCACTATAAAAGGAGCTACACCCCTCCCTTCCAATCCATCTCTACCTACTCTACTCCCACCAACTCTTAAGCTCTAGCAAGCATACCAACGCTATTCTTCCACTAAACTAGGCACAAGTAAAGACTGTTCCAAGCTGACTAGAGTCTCACGGAAATCGAGTGCTATTCTTCCACTTCTACTCTCCTACATGCTTTCATTTTCCATAATGAGGGCATTGCAATAGCTAGGAATGGGGGGTTGGACATATTTTGGAATCTTTTCATCAGTTGTAACAGTAATTTCCTATTACTTGACTCTTATGAATAAAATTTGAAAAGTTGAAAAAGATAAAAAAAGAATGAAATTAGGGAAAGAGAACTTAGGAATTTGGAAGTTATTAACGTTTGGAAATGATACGATAGGACCTGAATATTTAGACTCTTTAGGTCTTTGAACTTAATTAGCCCAGGTGTCTACTCGAATGTGGACATAATCTCGATTCCTCGCCAATTCAAATTAATTTTAATTTGGCTAATAAATTGGGATGATAAGTATGTGACTTATCAACCTGCCCTCCGATTTGAGGGGATTTTAAGTCTAAGCATCTACACACTTCTTTTTGCACTGGCTCACTTTTCAGCGGTTTCTTCAAAAATTCGGTAGCTAGTGAACTATCTAGGGTGGTATGGCTGGCAAGCTATTGGTGGTAACAGCTCATCGGCCTGTTGTCTAGAGCCCAGCCACAAGACCATTTTCATCATACTTCCTTTAGGTAAATCTTAGTTCAGCGAAGCCACCTACTTTAAAAAAAAGAACAAAAAGAAGAAGAAAGAGAAAAAAATATAGAAAAAATAATAATAAAAGGAGAAAAAAGAAAAAATAAAACCACACTTCACCGCATCAGTATGGCTGGCAAGCTGTTGTGGGTAACAACCCAGTGGCCAGTTGTCCAGAGCCCAACTCATAAAAATCATAATAATTCCCAAAACACTTAGGGAAGAAGTGCGGAAGTAGAATAAACCAGGGAGATATACATTGGGTTCGCCCTTGTGTTGAACCCATAGATAAAAGTAGGGAGAAAGCTACCAATTGAAAAGGTAAACCTTTAGGCAAGGTCACTTAAGGTCGTAGAAACCTGAAGCCCGTTTCAATGGTCGCCAAGTGAGTCTTTCACTATTTTCACAAGATGCTTAGCACTTGGAGTCCTTTTCAAGTCTTAGGCGGGTCAGGTTGCCGTAAAAAGTTATCCCAAAACTCTCAAACTCCAATAGTACAAAAGAAATTAGAAAAGAAGAAAAATAAAAAAATGTAGCTTCCCTTTCCAAATACGGCGAGGACTTGGGCGGTTTGCATTCTGGCGGACACCTGGGTACTGTTGCATTTTCATTGTTTAGGAACTTAGTTGAAATTTTCTGTTATTAATAAATGACTTAGGCCTAAGTGATCTAACCCTAATTCTACTTTTATACATTGCGTTTCTTTTGTGGTTAGGAGAGAAGGATATTTATTTCGAAGCCTCGGATTGACGATCCAATAGTATGGATCTGATCAAGATGACGATTGGAGTCCAATGCCTACGAAATCACCTTGATCGGAGCCCGTACCACCATATGCAGTCTGAGGAAGATCAATGATCAAGGTACTAGGTGACATAATTCGGAGTTTTAAATGACAAATCGGACCACTTGGATGCATTCGGGTCGACGACTGCAACGCAACGATGTGATAACCGACTCAATTCCACCTCTGTGGCAGCCCCTACAATGAGAAGAAGATGGACGGCCCAGATTACACCATGTGGCGCACCCTAGGCTGCCCAAGCGCATGCACACGCCACCGCATGTGCGCAGCAGCGTGGGTGCGTGCACGCGCTTGCAAAGGCACGTATGCGTATAGTGCAGTGCCAGCACGTGAGCATTCGTGCGCCCGACATGGCATGCAGAGCGCGCTCCAGCGGTGCGGTAGCGTGGGCACATGGGCTGTCTTCAGCAACGTTTGCGGCGGATCTTCAGTGATGCTTACAGCCATCGCTAATTATTCGCATACCAGCAAGGCCAGTTGCCTGTGACAATGGGTATGAGCAGCCTACAGCAACACTTCCAGGGATGACTTGGTGGTCGCTAATGGTCCCATACCTAACTTTTCCTCTTCTCCTCCACTATAAAAGGACTTACACCCCCTCCCTTCTAAGCCATCTCTACCTACTCTACTCCCACTTATTCCTAAGTTCTAGCAAGCTTGCCAATGCTCCATTAGAGCTTATTCTCAAGCTCCCAAGGCTCCTATTAGTGTAGCGAACCTCTGCCTCACCAAATATTCCTCCATCTTCTCATCCCCATTCATTGGTCGCCTTAGAGCCATCCTCGCACCTCCTTCCAGTAGTAGATCATCTTCGCCTTCTCACCTCCATTTCGGAACCACGTCGAAGCTTTCCTCCACCCAACGTCCTCCTACATCTCACCTCCATCGTCCCACTCCCTACCTCCTTCATCTGAGCTTCCACCAGGTGTCGTCGTCTCACCGAACAGTTGGTTTGGAAGATTTCTTCTCACCTCCATCTCTTTTTATGCTTTCATAGATTATTGTAATAGACATTCATGATATATGTCATATTTGTTCCATATCTCTTGTTGTTTATTCTTCTAGTCTTCTTCTTTCAAAAGCACAAAAATATAGAACAAAACCCTAAAACACCGAAAAGAAACAAATCGAAGTGTTGTTTCCAATTAAAGTAAATGTTGCCTCCCTATGTTTGACTCGGGACTCCCTTGGAGTTTCGGTATAAATTTTATTTGATCACGAGTTTTGTAACTACGATGATGGGTTACTTGTAACCCAGATTTACACGTGCGATTAGGTTGATTTTAAAGTTCAATTCTTAGTAGCTTTTAGGCTTTAATTTTTAGGTATAGTCAATCAAGGTTCAATGGGACACTCCAATTTTTGCAACCACCGATGATGATGTATTCCTTTAAATTTAAAAATAATGTGGAGTGCTTGCTCCAACCCTGAAAATCAACCCTAGAGATCAAGCTACTGAATGAATCAATTTTAATACTAGCGGTGAGCCCGAACAAGTTAGACAATTCGATAGTAGCACCACTTGATTAAGGCATACAAAATAATCCTAGTCCCTAATGTGTAATCAGTCCAAGTGCACCACTTCCGTAGGTTAGAATCCTGGTTAGTGACGATAACTTCATCATCAGCCATATCTAGCTTTAATCAGTCATAATCAAGGAATAAATGCTCCTGCATAACAGCCAGAGGACCATAATTCACTGCAAATCCATTATGAGAGAGTAATAGTAAAATTAGGGTAAAACTGTAATTTTAACAACATATCTCAATTGCAGTACAATCATGGGTTTTCTCAAGGGTTAAATAAAGGTCAAATGGTCCTAAATGTCAAACAAGTCGCATGTTTTCAGAATTAAATGACCTCCAAAACCCTAAAAATATACTCACTTAATTAACTGAGCTTCTAATTAGGATAAAATTCACCTAAACCCTCTAAAATTCATAGAAAAATATTCTATAGGGTTTTGCATCCTTGATTTGACCATTGGAACCCATCTTGACCCAAAATAGAGCCATAGATAGACTTTTGCCCTAATTTGGGTTTCCACATAAATTACCAAGTCATATGACGTCAAAACCAAAATCCAACTTCACCATTGAATTCGTTAAGTCCAACTTATGTTTGTGCCAAAATTTGGGCCTAAGCAAAGATTGCCTTAGCCTAGTTTGCAATTTGGTCCTGTCTGAATCTTTTCTCTCACACACATGCCCCTAGCTTTTGAATTCCTTACAAGCAAGTCACTAACCTTATCATTATTCTTTATAAATGGGTTTGCAAATAAGCCATCGTATTTGTCATGGGAAAATTTATATCTTTTCTTTTGGGTTCCCGTGTTATCATATACTCGGATCACACTGTAGTAAGGCACCTCCTCACGAAAGATGCGAAACCTCGACTAATCCGCTGGATCCTGGTTTGCAAGAATTCGATCTCGATATTCACAATAAGGCGGGAAAGCAAAATGTGGTAGCTGACCACTTATCCCAGCATCCTTCTAACATTATTGACCCTTCCAGACCCATCACAGAGCACTTTCCAGATGAGCACCTCCTGACTATTTGTGTGAGACTTCCTTGGATTGCTGATTTAGTGAACTACTTGGCATCACGTTAGATCCCATCCAATTAGCCGAAGGCCAAAAAAGATAAATTTCTTTCTGATGCAAGTACTACATCTGGGAAGACCCATACCTTTTCCACATTGCTGTTGATCAGATCATCAGACAGTGCATCCCGGAAGAGGAAATTCAGGACATTTTGCCCTTCTACCATGACCAAGACTGTGGCGGACACTTCTCCTTACATAAAACCGCAACCAAAGTCATCCAGTGCGGCTTCTACTGGCCCATGATTTTTAAAGACACATACGATCACTGTAAGGCATGCACTCGTTGCCAGACCTTAGGCAGCTTGAGCCACTCCGATATGATGCCTTTACGGCCGATTCTCGTATGCGAAATCTTTGATATTTGGGGGATTGATTTCATCGGACCCTTCCTTATCTCGGATGGCTTCGAGTAAATTCTTCTCACTATACACAAAGTGTCCAAATGGATCGAAGCCATCCCAACCAAAACCAGTGATCATAAGGTGGTAATCAAATTCATTCATAAGAACATTTTTCTCGGTTTAGCATCCCAAGGGCCATTATCTCTGATGGAGGGACCCATTTCACAAATGCTCAGTTCAGATCACTAATGACCAAGTACGTGGTGTCACACCAAATGTCCACTCCTTATCATCCCCAAACCTATGGTCTAGCTGAGCTATCAAATTGGGAGATCAAGAAAATCCTTCAGGTTACTATCCGACCTCACAGGAAAGATTGGTCGTCCCGACTTCCAGAAGCCTTGTGGGCTTATAGAACCACCCGCAAAACCCAATTGGGCATGTCTCCCTTCAGATTGCTGTACGGGAAGGCATGTCACCTCCCAATCAAGTTGGAGCATGATATAGATACATCTATTTAGGCTAAAATGCCTAATCATGCATGTTTCTAGGCTTAGATTTCCATTTTACATTAAAAATATTGCATAGCATGCATCATTCTGCATTTACAGTAGTGTATATAATTTAGGTTAATTGCATGCTTTTTGTGGTCAAGAGCGAAGGATATTTATTTCAAGGCCTCGAAATGATGATCCAACCATACGGATCTGATCTGGACAATGATCAGATTCCAACGCCTCTGAAATCGCCTTGGTCAGAGTTCTGTAGCACCATATGCTATCTGAGTAAGATCAACGACCGAGGGACTAGGTGACTTAATTCAGAGTTTCAAACGATAAATCTGACCACGTGGATGGATTAGGATTGACAATCGTAGCACAACAATGCGAAAATCGACTCAATCTGACCTCTGTAGCAGCCCCTACAATGAAAAGAAGATGGATGGCCAAAATCGTGCCACATGGCAGAACCCATGCCGCCCATGCACACGCACACGGCACCTCACGTGCACAACAGCACGTACATGTGCACAGCGGCAGCGCACGCAGGCTCATAGCGTGCGGAGGTGAGCGACACCGCGCGTGCTAGCACGATGGCAGTGTGGGCGCATGGGCTGCCTTCAGTGATGTTTATGATCGTCATTAAATGGCCTATATATGAATTTGATTCTTTTGACCACTATAAGAGGACCCCTACCCCTCCCATTTTTCTTCATCTCTTCCTTTCTTCCTCTCACCACCTTCAAGACTCTAGAGAAAGCTTGTCCCAAGCCCAAGATGCTCCTCTAGAGTAGAAAAGAAAATAGTTTTCCCACATCTCATCCCCATTACTAGAGCATCCCGTGGCCGTCCTCTCATCACCCTTAAGGAAGAAGATCCTCGCCACGACGCCATACTACCCCATCCTTCATCCACTGGCTCCATCCCCGTTCATCTTGCTACTCACCACCATCCTCCAGGCAACGTCAGAGCGAGTCATCCTCTGAGTGACCGTCGAGGGGGATTTCTCTCACCTCATTCTATCTTTTTACGCTTTCGTAGTGTACATTTTCTACTTTCGTAGTGTAACAAACATTCATTTATAAATAAATTATTGTTTCTCTCTCTCTTATATTGTTGTAAGTAGATTAGCTAAAAGTCATCGACCTAATCTCTTGCTTGATAAAAATAAAAAAAAGATAGAAACGATAAAAATGATAAAAAACAAATAAAAGATAAATGCGGAATTTTCAGAACCAAAAGTTTGCCTTCCCGTGTTTGACCCGGAACTTACTTTTTGAGTTTCGGGTATAAATTTTATTTGATAAACGTGTTTTGCGAGCTACGACGATGGGTCCTCGAAATCTCAATTTCTAATTCACAAAGCGTGCCCCCATCATTTTGGCATCGTTGCAGGGGAGGCAACGCTCTTTGGTTTTTCTCACTTTTTCTCTAATCTTACTGTGTTTGCAGGTACTCTTCTAAGGCTAGCAAAAGCAATTTGATCAGAGAAAATTGCGGATGAAGGTTTTGTAAGTTTATCCCCACCACCCCCACCTGCTAGTTCATTTCACCACACTAATAACTCAAACCTAGATCAACTTAGGTGCTTTTTATAAACCCTAGGATAGATTTGGTTGTTTGTATGCCACCTCCACTCATCTCACCCTTGAATATATAAAAAAAAAAGTAATCTAATTGTGGGATTTTCTGAAAGAGACACACCTTAACACCCACAACCCTCGACTTAAGGCGCACCACTCCACTTTGATTCTACCACTTAACTGGGATCTAACTTGTGGACCGGGTACACTTCAACTCATAACACATAAGTTAGTAGAAATATGATTAGGCTAAGACATTTTGTGCCTTAATATGTGGTGCAAATAGGTCAATTGATTGATTTGTTTGGACCGCACCACTCAAATTAAAAGCGATTCATCGATAGCTTGCCACATAGGGTTGATTTTTAGGGCTGAACCAGGCACTCCACATTTTTTATGATTTCTAAAGGAATATATCATCACCAGTGCTTGCAAAACTTGGAGTGTTCTACTGAACCTTTATTGAATACACCTAAAGATTAAACCCTAAAGGCTACTAAACAAGGTTGAACCCTAAAAGACACATCATCAAATAACCTTGTTTGGAGACCTTAGTTGTGCACGCACACACATTTGAATAAATCATTAAGGGCACAACCCATCTTAAGGGCCCATCATATTCCAAGAGCACGATCATCCCAAGCCTAGCTAAAACTGAGTACACGTTGGCCTTAAGGATTGATTTGCTCTTCGAGGCTCAGATTGAGATTTTTTTCAATTAATCTACTTCTGCCGGTCCATCTAATGTCTGGCTAGGGGAGTAGCATCAAAAGATTGTGGCTGGGGGTACACTAGGAACCGGAGGCGCAAGCTAAAGGAAGAACCTTCTCCTCTGTCCCTCCTAACAGGTTTGATTGATCAGATAAAAGTAGACTAAATCGTTTACAATCTCAAGATGGGTCCTGGGAGCCTGTAGGTCCTTAGGTTACCCACATAAGGATAGGTTTGGTTGATTGTACTACAGGGCACCTTTCTCTCTTCTATTTTCCCTCCTATGCCACAATGTATCCTTCCACATCTTTTACATATTTCTAATCCTATCCTCCTACCACCACTTATCCCCAAGATGATTACTATTCTGACCTAACTTGTAATTACCCATCCACTAGTCGAGATGACTTTGATTGGGGATATGAATACGGACATCAATGTCCAGGGCCTAACCTTAGAGAAGCCTGTGATTACTATCCTTCCAAGAGTTATAGTGATTATTGATCTCCATCCTTTTATGACCAAACCAACCTGATGTACAATCACGAAGGATATGATGATTATAACACCTACCCTCCCCACTATTCCACTGGATATAGGTCACCACCAATCTTTGAACAACCTAAGACAACCTACTATCAAGGAGGAACCCAAGAACCTTGACATCTTCACTCCCCTAGATTTAGCCCAAACCCACCCAAACCTGAATCGAACCAGTCGGTTCTGGTGAACCAAATCCAGGATATGGTGTTGGCTAATTTGTGGAACACTATACAATCTTTAGAAGCTCAGCCAACACCATGCACTAAAGCACTGGAGCCTACAATCAAAATGATTGATGAACTTAGTAGTTCTCTATTGGATTTGCTCCAAAGTGTTAGGAATAGGGACCTGGGTGAGTTTCTTCATGGGAAATTGTCGAGGTTGAGAATGAAATTTGTGGCTACCCTAGTCAAATCTTGGGATGATTCTCCAGATGAACCCTCTTCAGGAGAGCCAATGTCTGAACCCGCTCAAGTGCGTATCGGGGGGATACATATTTTGAGATTGGAGATGACCAGGTTGGTTTAGGGAAACCCTTTGAGGATGAACTGAGTTTGTCAACTGAGATCCCCAAGCCACGGAGCGAGGAAAAATGTCTCTTTGAACCAGGAAATGACAATTGATTTTGAGACATTTATAAATGGGGATCATGAATTCTTTGACTCTGAGGGTGAACAATCTCTTAGTGGAGTCTCACTTGAGCATAAGGAAGATGATTTTAGTGAGTCAAACGGGCTTAAGGAATCTAATGAACCATTTAATAGCCTGTTCATTGAAGATTTGGATTCAGTTGGGGCTAACTTGTAGCATTCGAATCCTCATTTACTAGAAGATTCAATCAATAGCCCCATTCCTCATCCGCACCTCGAAGAGCTAACTTCTAAGATCATTATGCCCAAGTCAGTCTTGATTTAGCCATGATTTTTGCACTTGGATACTTTAGAAGGGGTGTACAATGATTTAGAGGTCCTAGAAACATTGATTTCGGAGGGTAGGAAGTTGGAATTAAAAATATGGGAAGCTAATTCCGAGGGAACTTTGAATTTGGATCTAAGGGTTCCTGTTGACCTAAAACCAACTACATTCTACCAGGACGATTACTATATCTTTCACGTGCAACGCAAGCTCAAAATAAATGATTATTTTTCTATGCTAAACATTATGTCGACATCTAAATCTTGTAAAACAAATCTACCTTTTGTCCAGCACTTTAGTCTTGGGTTGCACACCACCAAACTACAGGCTCAGCCCCGTAAATACAATAATCTTCAATTCTGGGTGATTTTTATCCAGAATGTTAGAACCACTCGACCCTAGGGCATGGGTCTGCATCATAACTTGGTTTGCATCTGTGGACATCTTCTGCTAACGGGTTTCAGGATCAACCTTTTGATTTTGATTCTAACCTGCACTTATGAATTCTTAATTTCTTCCTTGTATGTATGTTATTCCTAGCTAAAGGCATTAAATTTAGCATGTGTTTATAATTCATGTTCTCTGCAGCGCTGACCGGATTTCTCATGATGTTCAGGTGATATTCTGTTCACTCTGCCCTTTCGATGTCTTTGTTTCTACAATGAAGACATTGCATCATTTAGGCATAGGGGGATAGATAATCAATTCCTGAGATCATTTTATTTACTTCACATAATTTCTTCTAGTTTCTTATAAGAAAAAATTAGAAAATTTGAAAAAAGATAAAAAACAAGAAGAATTAGGAGAAGAGAAATTAGGCATTTGGAAGTTGTTAACTTTAGGAAATGATACAAGAGGACCTAAACACTTAGACTCTTCAGGTCTTCGGGTTTAATTAGCTCGGGTGTCCACTCGAATGTGGACTTAGTCTTGAGTCCTCGCTAATTCAAATTCATCTTTAATTTAGTAAATAAATTGGGATGATAAGTACACAACTTATCAACTCACCCTCTAATTTGGGGGAACATTAAGCCTAAGCATCTACACATTTTTTTATGCACTGACTCACTTTTTTGCGGTTTCTTCGGAAATTGGTTAGCCAATAAACTATCCAGGGTGGTATGGTTGGCAAGTTGTCGATGGTAACAGCTCATCAGCTGGATGTCCATAGCCCAATCACATGACCATTTTCATTGTACTACCTTTAGGTAAATCTTAGATTACGGAAGCCACCAACTTAAAAAAAAAAAGAGAAAAAGAAAAAAATATAAAAATTAGAAAAATATAGAAATAAAAGAACCTCACTTCACATTACGAGTATGGTTGGCAAGTTATCTTGCATAATAGCCCATTGGTCCGTTGTTAAGAACCCAGCTCACAAAAAAAAATCCACAATAATTCCCAAAACACTTAGGGAAGAAGCGGGGAAGTAGAATAAATCGGGGACATATACACTGACTTAACCCTTATGTTGACCCCATAAATAAATGAAGCATGGAGAAAGCTACCAATCGAAAAGATAAACCTTTAGGCAAGGTCACCTAGGGTCGTAGAAACACGAAGTCCATTTCAACAGCTACTTAGTGAGTCTTTCACTATTCTCATAAGATGCTTAACACTTGGAGCCCTTTTCGAGTCTTGGGTGGGTTGGGTAGCCATAAAATGCTATCTTGGAACTCTCAAACAACAAAAGTACAAAAAAAATTAGAAAATAAGGTGAGGACTTAGGTGGTCTGCATTCTAGTAGACACCTGTGTATTGTTGAGTTTTTGTAGTTTAGGACCTTAGTTGAAATTTTTTATTGTTAATAAATGACTTAGGCCTAAGCGATCTAATCCTAATTCTATTTTTATATATAGAATGTAGTTTAATTTTGCTAGGGACTAACAAAGATAAGCATGGGGTTATGATATAGACACATCTATTTATGTTAAAATGCCTAGTCATGCTTGTTCCAAGGCTTAGATTTGCATTTCATGTTATAAATATTGCATAGCATGCATCATTCTGCATTTAGAGTAGTTATTTATAATTTAGGTTAATTACATCCTTTTTGTGGTTACGAGAGAAGGATGTCTATTTTGGAGGCTCGGATTGATGATCCGACTGTACGAATGTAATCAAGATGACGATCGAAGTCTAATTCCTCCAAAATTGCCTTGGTCGGAGTTTTGTAGCACCATATGTAGTTCGAGGAAGATCAACGGCCAAGGAACTAGGTGACATAATTCAGAGCTTCAAATGATAAATCCAACCGTGCAGATGGATTTAGGTAGAAAATCACAGCCCAACGACACGAAAATCGACTCAATTTGACCTATGTAGTAGCTCCTACAATCCAAAAAAATGGACGACCCAGATCGTGCCACGTGACGCAACCCAGGCTACCCATGTGCAAGCACGTGCCACTGCACAAGCCCAGCAGTGCACTCACACGTAGTAGCAGTGCACGTAGGAGCGTAGTGTGTGAAGGTGCACGACACCGAGCAGCGTGGGAGCATGGGTTGTCTTCATCGACATTTGTGTCAGATCTTCAATGATGTTTATGACCATCACTAAATGTCTTTTATTGTAATTTGATTCTTTCCTCCACAATTAATGGACCCCTACCCCTCCCATTTTTCTTAATCTCTTCCTTTCTTCCTCTCACCACCTCCAAGGCTCAAGAGAGAGCTTGTCACAAGCCCAGGATGCTCCTCTAGACTAGAAAAGGAAATAGTTTTCCCACCTCTGATCCCCATTCATGGAGCATCCTATGGTCATCCTCTCACCGCCCTTCGGGAAGAGGATCCTTGCCGCAACACCGTCCTACCCCATCCTCTATCCTCCGGCTCCATCCCCATTTGTCTTGCTACTCAGCACCTTCCACTAGACGATGTCAGGGTTAGTCATCCTCTGAGCGACCGTCGAGGGGGATTTTCCTTACCTCATTCTATCTTTTCACGCTTTCTTAGTGTAGATTTTTCACTTTTGTAGTGTAACAAAAATTCGTTTATAAATAGATGTTTGTTTCTCTCTGTTTCTCTCTCTCTCTTATATTGTTGCAAGTAGATTAGATAGAAGTCATCGATCGATCTCTTGCTTGCTAAAAATAAAAAAAAATTTGAAAAGATAGAAACGAGTATAAAAAAATAAAAGTGAAACATGGATTTTTCAAAACCAAATGTTCGCCTCCATGTGTTTGACTCGGAACTCACTTTTCGAGTTTTGGTTATAAATTTTATTTGATAGACACGGTTTACAAACTATGACGATGAGTCCTCCAAACCTTGATTTCTAATTCGCGAAGCGCGCCCCCATCTTGGCACAAAGCGTATTGGGCAGTACGGAAGTGTAATCTAGATCTTTCTAAGGCAAAAACCCATAGACAACTTCAAATGAGAGAGATTGATGAAGTACGTAATGATGCGTATGAGAACTATTGAATTTATAAGGAGTGGGTTAAGGCCTTTCACGACAAGCACATATCTAGCAATATCTTTCACCCTGGTCAGAAAGTCTTACTCTTTGATGACGAACTAAAACTCTTCCCAGGAAAACTCAGATTGAAATGGATTGGAGCATATCTTATTCGGTAAATTTTTGGAAATGGAGCTGTTGAAATCAGTCAACCCAGCATTGATTCTGAACCAGTTATTGTGAATGGCCAGTGACCTAAGCCATTCATTGAACTCACCGATACAAGCTTGACTGAGGTATCTTTTGATCTGCATTCTCTCTGAGCATATTACACTTGGCTATTAGTGTTAAACTCAGCACTTAACGGGAGGCAACCCATCATCCTTTTTAAAAAATCAAAACCCTTCTTGACACATCATGTGCTAACTCATATTGCACTTTAGGGTTTGTCTATTATAATAGCTGACTCTACCTCTGGTACCAGTACCAGAGCTTGAAATCGACCACAATAGTCATTCCAACCCGTCCACCATCCTAAAACCTGTTCTATTGTACGATCTGAGCTGAATTTGAACCCACCTAATTTACAATGACATGCAAATTGTAGGCATGGGGGGTATTAAAGTGCAAAATGCTGTGAGAATCACTTCACAAGAAAACGTTTCATCAAAAGATTACATATTAGACTAAAAAGCAAGGAGGTTGTGGGAAAAGAAGAGCCATCTTTTAAAAGGAGGAAAGAAAATTATAATGAAAGAAAGGAGAACAAAGGAAAGGAAAATAAAATTGAGTCCCTTAGAAATAACTTGGAACCTACCTACCTTCTAGGTTGGATCGAATGCTGAACTATGACCTGAAAGGCTAAAAGTTAAGGGATTAGTGATGAATACCGACCTTAGGCCTCTTTGATTTGTATTGGATATAAACATTCACGTACTCGTCAAGATCTTGATTAATCCTCAAGAGGTTAGGAAAAATGTAAAGCTTATGTATTCAATCTAAAGCTTAGGGATTATTCGACCCCGTTAACTAACCTCTGGTTTGTGGGACTCAGTAACTTAAGCAGCCTAAATCACACATAGTCTGGTTTAGTGCACTCTAAAGTTAAAACCATCCCAAAAGGCATTTAATCTATTCTAAAAAAGGTCTTAAGATCTAGGTTAGGAGAGGCTCGAAAACACAAGTTGATCTGGATTAGTTCCTGACGTGAAGAGGCAGGAAATTCCCCTCGAAGATGAGCAATAACATATCATCTCCTTGGTACTTGTTCTCCTAGGATATCTAAATATTATATTAGGGGCATGTAAGCACCTTGTGCTTGTTTAAATGCCATGGTTGGCATTATCACAAAATATCGATTTCCAGGGTCTGGATTTATCTACAAAACACCATGGGTATGATTATCCTGAAATCTCGAAAGCGAGGGTTCTGGGGTTTGCCATGGGCGGTGCTATCCTGAAGCATCAATTGCCAGGGACCTTGTGAGGATTGATGGTGAGGATAAGGAATCCGATGCAGACCATGTTTAGGGCCAATCTAAGGTTGGATCTAAAGAAAACTATAATGAAAAGAAAAGAGAGAGAAAGCTCTCCACAACTCAAATTCTTCTTCTATGTCTCTCTCAAAATGCACTGGCAAGCTGAACCGGACTAACCATGTTTCAAGCATGGGTGCTTTAATGGCTTGGTCCAACGAACCTTAGGATAGTTCCTATGGGCCTTAGAAACCTTCGTGGCAAAGTGAGGTGAAAGCTAGTCAGGTCTGGATCTGGGCTAGTACTTGAGTAGCTTTAGGCCTATTGCTGGTACTAAGATCTGATTCCTAGAGATGTAGCTTAGTAAGGAATCCTAACGGTTAATCCAACCTAGGTAACTGGTTCGATTCAGATGGGTTTGCTACGGGACTAGCAAAAGCTAGGCATGGGGGTGCGATGGGAAGACCATCATGAGTCATAACTAGCTCAGTTTGATCAGATTAAGATAATAAAAGCTCCTACATATCCATTAGAAGGTCTTAAGGCCAGAAAATAATGATTTGAGAAGATAAGAATATAGGGTTATTTATGTAAATTTACCATTTTATCAAAAAAATAAAATAACCAAGGGTTTTCTTAGGGGTTGAACAAAGGTCAAATGGTTTTAAGTGTCTAATAAGTAGGTTCGAAGAGAAGGAAAAGGTTTTTCATGCATTGTAGGAATTAATGGACATCTGAAACCCTAAAAATAGACCCACTTAATCTATTGAGGTTCTAGTTAGGATAAAATTCACCTAAACCCTCTAAAATTCTTAGAAAAATATTCTTTAGGTTTTGGTAACATCAATTTGACCATTGGAACTCATCTTGACCTAGAATAGAATCATAGGCAAGTATTTGCACTAATTTGGGTAATTATGCAAATTACCCAGATAATCTAGGTCAAAACCAAAATCCAACTTCACCAATGAATTCCTTAGGTCCAAATTAGTTTATACCAAAATTTAGGCTCAATCTGAGATTGCTTCGACCAAGTTTGCACTTTGGTCCAAATATGATTTTCTTTATTTCGCATAGCCCCTTAGCTTTTGAATTTCCTACCAATGGCCAGCTAGCTTTGTTGTCTTCTTCACAAATAGGTCCCTGCCACCATGAAATCCTAATCCTACAACTCCGACGAGCTTGATTTGGCATTTTCTCCTTGATTCCTTGACGAATCCCTCTCTAAATTGGAAGGGAAGTTCGTCAAGCAATTCCCTTCCTTTTGAGCCAGATCCTAAGCCCTACAACCTTCCCAATCTTGCATGCGAATGCATGAGAGATTTGGGTATATTTCAAGCTTCCATCTTGCACGAATATTCCAAGCATGGGAAGCTTGCTTCCCAAACTCAAATCGTCCACTAGATGCCTATAAAAGAAGCCCTAATGCATGCCGTCCATCCCAAGCTCGATTTTGGCTCGAAACTCCCCACATTCCTCCTTCCTATTCTAGCCGAAAGGCTCCACGAGCTCCGATGATTCCTCTCGACCTCCCTGATAGCGAAAATACACGGTTTGTTAATTAGGTAATTTAATGTCATTGCAACGCGTAAATCCGCTTTTGTTTTAAATTTATATCCTAGAAAGGGGAGTATCTAGGGTTGTACAAGAAGGCAAAAATTGCAATTCAATTCTCTTTCTAAAAACACATCTCAACTTTCTTTTTGGTGTTTTAAATATATATATTTTTTTGTGTTTTGAAATAATACGGGCAAGGTGCGAATTGTGACAAAAGAGTGCTAACACCTAAAATGCTACGCTAAAACTTAAGAGATTAAAAAGTCCACTACCTAAGCTCACTCCAAGCAAGTGGAGGCCTAGAGTAATTAGGGAGTGGAAGTAGAATAAGTGCTAGAACAACACCAACAATTGCAACAAAAAGCTAAAAGAAGGCAATTTAATTAACTAGAATTTGCGTTCTTTTTAAGGACAAGTAGAGGAATGCTTCTACTAGAACTAAACAAATTTAAAAGAAATAAAAGAAACACTAATCCTATTGCAAAATTTGGTGAAGAAAGGAGTCTTCTTGCTCCAATCCTAGTTTCTCCTTGGTTTGAAAAGAGGGCCTCCTTCTTCTCCTTCCTTGAGAGCTCCTCCAAAGTGGAATCTACCACCTTCATTGCTCTCCTACAAGGGGTGGGCGTGCGCCACCCTCAAAAGCTCCTCCAAGATGGTGTGGACCACCTTCAAGATCTCCTCCAAAGATCTTCCTTGCCTGGCTTCTCCTTTGGCTGGCGTGACTCAAGAGAGAAGGGAAGAGGTGAAGGCACCAAGGGGACAAAATATCCCCGTAATCTTTTTCCTCTTCTTCTCTCTTGGACGTGGGCTTCTCGGTGGAATATGAGAGTGAATTTGCTAGACAAGGATGGATTGAATGGTGGTGGGTAGTGGTCTTTTTATAGGGTAGGGTGAGGGGTTAAGGTGCCTCTTGAAATGGAGGGCTAAGATGGTTGGATGGAGGTGGTTAAATGATCCAAGGGTTAAGGATGGTTGGCGCCACCTAAGGGGTGGTAGGGGGGTAGTTAGGGTTGGACAAGGGGCACCTAAAAGTGGCACCAACCATGGAAAGGTGCCATGGGTTGGCGCCAACTTTAAGGCTTCTAGAAGGTGAGGTTATGTGGAGGGTAGAGATGGGTCTAAGGGGAGATGTGTGGTGGAGATGAAGGGGATTTTTCGAGGGAAAAGTGGCACCATCAAGGGGTTAGTTAGGGTGGCTTTGATGCCACTTTTTGGTGTCTTTTGTAGGTGGTGAGTATGCTAGGTTGGCACCAAATAGGTGGAGCATAGCTGGAGTTAGTAGCTGGAGTTGTTAGGTAGGGTTTTTTGGGTGGTACAAGCCAAGGAAGTTGGAGAATAGCTAAGCTAAGCTAAGCTAACTCAGCTTATGGAGGAGTAGAGAAGGAGGTGTTGGAGCTAGGGTTTGGAGGGAGGAGCTGAGGAGAAGTCTAGAGCTGAAACTGGAGCTGGCTGCTGCTGAAGAGGCTGGCATGGAGCTACTCTAGCTGGCATAGCTTGCTAGCTCTTTGCTAGCTGCTAAGCCAAGCTAAAGTGAGCTGGCTTCTACCATAATGAGCTGAGGTGAGCTAGGTCTTGTGCTCCTGAGGAGGATCAAGCTGGTTGTGGCAGCTAAGGTAACTTAGCTCAACTGAGTTGAGCTAAGCTCAGTCCCCGGGAGCTGGACTTGAGCTTCCTGAGCTGGGATGAGTTCTTGTTCAGCTGGCTGGAGTTGAGTGGAGCTAGATGTAGCTTTATTTGAGCTGGGGTGAACTCCCGTCAACTCAGCTGAGCTAGGTAGAGCTCCCTGTGAACTAGTGGGAGTTGAGATGAGCTAGACTCAGCTAAGTTGAACTGGATCTGAGATGACATGAGCTAGGGTTAGCTATGATGAACTCTCTTGAGCTGCCATTCAGGTGAGATTAGCTGAATGGAGCTGGGATGAGCTAACCTTAGTTCAAGTGAGCTAGGTTCCAGTTGTGGTGTGCTGGATTAAGTTGAGTTCCAGCTAGTCTGAACTCCTTCACCAGTTGCCTTCTTGAGTGCTAAGGTTTTAGGGATCTGTATATTTGTTCATCCCGGACACTCGCAAAAACATATTAAAATAACAAAAGAAAATGCAATGCATGCCTAACTTAGTGAATGCCTAAATGCAGCCAAAAAACCCATTTGCGGAGTAAAATCTTAAGAGGTAGGTTTGTTTTAATGCATAAGAATGATGATAAACTGGCGTTTATCACACCCCCATGCTTATCTTTTGGTAGTCTCTTAGCAACGCTTCAAAAAATTTTTTGGAAACAAAATTTTTGGGAAATCTAATTTTTTTGACTTTTGAGGAGAAAAAAGATTAAGGGACCTTGGTTTATCAAAACACAGGAGGTATGGGATTTGTTAAAGATAAACATCGGGATTTGTTTTTGGATCCAACCATTAGATAGAATGGGATCAATATATCCTCCAAAAAGTTCACAAATTAACCCCTTGTTAATTCAGATGACTTGAAATTTTTGTTTTTAGGATTTTTCTGTCTCATGAATCTGATTCGCAACATGCAAAATCCTTTAAAACCTTGTGTCTGTGCTTGTGAAAAGCCAACATTTATAAGGGCGTGTTAATTTATTTATTATTACTCTTTTTTTCCCCCATGCTTATTTTTAGTTGAGTCTTACAATAGATGTGTCGGGATTGTCATTCCTGTTACCATTCCTCGAGGGGGCTCTGGTGCCAGAACTTCGGGATAGCACTGTCCATGACACCACCCAGGAGCTCACAACCCCAAAACACGTTGCGTTGTAAAGGGGTGCTCCAAGCAAACTCAAGCTCTTGCTTCGACACTATAGGTAGAGCACCGTCCAAGACACTTGAGATGCTAAAATGCGCTTTAATGCTCCATCTAAAGATATGAAATATAGATATAAAGCAGCACCGAGGCGGTAACTTGTTGACATCGCGTCCTCAAAGGAGGCATTTTCCTCCTTCTTAGCGGTGGGAACTCAAACCAATGATCTACTTCAGACTTTTACTAAGTCTAAACAAGGGAGTTTCTTCAAATTTTTAGTTATTTTTAAGTGTTGGCTTGTGTGTGAAATTTGACACAAGAAGTTTCTCAAGACATGTAAGTTTTTGAATCAGAAACTAAGTCAAATACTTTCCATATTACAAAATAGGATCAAGTCACCTGAACTATCATGAGTTCAGGTGGAATTTTAGAGAAGGATATCTAATCTAGTCTAAAAATAGACCCTGAAATTCTAATGATCAGATTCATATCCTCGTCCTTAGTTTGTTAAAGATTAAATCCCATTGTACCAATAGTGAATTTTTCGACCATAGTCCTGATTTCAAAGTTTTTCCTCCAAAAGTTTTCAACATTTTTTTTTTTTTTGGGTATGCAAGCAGGAAGTAAACTAAAGAAAAAAAATGCATGTTTTTGGGTTTTGAAAAATCCTAAATTGATCGTCAAAATTTGAGAACACCCCCCTATGATTAAGATATGCCATGTCCTCATGCATTAGGAGGGAAAAGGGATGACCTTATTGAAGAACGGTCAGGTTTAGAAACCTGGAAAAGGAAGAAAAAGGAAAGCAGGAAGAAATGATGGGTTACCTCCCATCCAGTGATATCTTTTACGCCATTCAGTTGAGCGTAATGTGCATTTTTTATCAAGGGTGGCTGGCTCAGTAAAATTAAAAGATTCAACAGAAATTTTAGGCATATGATCAAATAGGCCTTTAAACGTTGGCCATTGACTTCAAAGGTCGAATTGGTTTTTGGATCAAAAAGATCAACAGTGCCGTATGGATATGTTTTATGGACAATATAGCGGCCGGTCCATTTAGAGTTTAATTTGCTAGGAAAAAGATGTAATCTCGCATCGAAAAGCCAAACACGTTGATTAACGTCAAAGTGTTTCCGAACAATATATTTATCATGAAATTTCTTTGTTCGATCTTTATAAATCCTCGCATTTTCATAGGAAAAATTACGTAATTCTTCCAATTTAGTTAATTGTAATTTTCTATGGTTACCGGCAATGGATAAATCCATATTGAGTTGTTTTATTGCCCAAAAAGCCCTATGTTCTAACTCTACCGTTAGATGGCATGCCTTCCCACAAATCAGATGGAAGGGAGACATGCCAAGCAGGGTTTTAAAAGCAATACGATAGGCCCATAAAGTGTCGTCCAATTTGGTGGACCAATCGTTACGATCAGGTCTAACCGTCTTTTGTAAAATATTTTTAATTTCCCGGTTATAAACTTCAGCCTAGCCATTTGTTTGGGGGAGATAAGGTGTGGGAATTTTATGATTAACCCCATATTTTGAAAGAAGGTGACGAAATTGTGAGTGGGTGAAATGTGAGCCTCCGTCACTGATAATGGCTTTTGGTATGCCGAATCTTGAGAAAATATTTTTCTTAAGAAATTTGACAACCACACGGTGATCACTGATGGCGGATTTTACGCGGTTTGTTAATTTGGTCGTTGTAACACGTACAATCGATCAACTCTTAAATTTATATTCCTAGATAGGGGAGTATCTAGGGTCGTCCAAGGAGGCCAAATGTTTGCAAAATTGATTCTCTTACTTGGAATACAAATCTCAACTTTCTTTTTGGTATTTTTCAATATATTATTTCTTTTTGTTTTTGAATTAAGACAACATGCGAAATGGTTGCGGGAAGGTGATTTACACTTCAAATTTAATAAACTACTTCTAAAGTGGCAAGTAGAACCTCCCCTTAAGCTCACTCTAGGCAAGTGGAGGCTTAGAATAATTAGGGAGAGGGAGTGAAGAATGCTGAAAACAAAGCAATTAGAAATGCAAATAAGGAAATTGCAAAGAAGGCAACTAGATAAATGAAAAAGTATTTTACAAAATGGCCTAGTAGAGGAATGCTTCTACTAGTAGAAAATTACAGATAAGAAAAGCAAACACAAATCCTCTAGATAGATGGTGAGGAAGAGGGCTTCTTGCTCCAAGGTTGGCAGCTCCCAATCTTGAAAAGAGTCCTCCAACTCCTTCCTTGCTGTGCTCCGCCAAGGTGATGTCCTCCAAGGCAAGCCCTAAGGGGGCATGCCCTAAGCTTCTCTCCAAGGGTGGACGTCCACCCTAGGTCCTTCTCCCTTGCCTGGCCATCCTCCTTGAAGTGGAAGAGTCCTCCTCCTTGGCGTGGCCCAAGTTGAAGAGAGTGGGGAGAAGAAGGCACCAAAAGGGCTGGTGATGTGCCCCTTTAATCTCCTTCTCTACTCCTTCTTCTTGGCCATAGGTATAGGTGGTTTAGGTAGTAAAATACCCTAATGGAGGATGCCCCAAAAGGGTGGTAGGTTGTGGGTTTTTATAGAATAGAAAGGGGGCTAAGGTGTCCCTTGAAATGGAGGGCCAAGATGAAGAGATGGAGGTGGTTAAAGATCCTATGGACAAGGTGAGTTGGTGCCACCTTAAGAGACACTAAGGGGGCAGTTATGGGTGTTGACACCCCTTGATGTTGGCGCCAAAAAGGGTTCTAGAAGGTGGTCTAAGTTGGCACCAAGAGGGATTCTAGAAGGAGGGGTAGGTGGATGGCTAGGATGGCTTATGTGGGTAGGTGTAGGGTGGATTAAGGGCTGAAAGTTGGCGACAATAAAGAGGTGGTTAGGGGTAGTTTTTGGCACCAACTTATGGTGTCTCTTGGTGGTGATAATGGGGTGAAGGGATGGCTAGGAGGTGGCGCCAACTTGAGTAGGGTAGCTAGCTTAGGTAGGCTTAAGTTGGTGGATCTAGCTAGGGTTGACTTTGAAGGTGGTGGATGGCCAAGGAGCTGGTTGCTAGCTAAGCTAAGCTAAGCTAAGCTAGCTTAGCTAATGGAGGAGTAGAGGAGAAGGTGTTGGAGCTAGGGTTTGGAGGGAGGAGCTGAGCAGGAGAAGTCAGGAGCAGAAACTGGAGCTGGCTGCTGCTGAAGAGGCTGGCATGGAGCTACTCTAGATGGATTAGCTTGCTAGTTCTTTGCAAGCTGCTAAGCCAAGCTAAAGTGAGCTGGCTTCTTCCACAATGAGCTAAGGTGAGCTGGGTCTGGAGCTCCCGGGGAGGGTCAAGCTGGTTGAGGCAGCTAAGGTAGCTTAGCTCAACTGAGTTGAGCTAAGCTGAGTCCCCGGGAGCTGGACTTGAGCTTCCTGAGCTGGGATGAGTTCTTCTTCAGCTGGCTGGAGTTGAGTGGCGCTGGATGTAGCTGGATCTGAGCTGGGGTGAACTCCTGTCAACTCAGCTGAGCTAGCTAGAGATCCCTGTGGACTAGTGGGAGCTGAGATGAGCTAGACTCAGCTAAGTTGAGCTGGATCTGAGCTGACTTGAGCTAGGGTGAGTTAATATGAGCTCTCTTGAGCTGCCATTCAGCTGAGATTAGCTAAATGGAGCTGGGATGTGCTAACCCTAGTTCAAGTGAGCTAGGTTCCAGCTGCGGTGAGTTGGATCAAGCTGAGGTGAGCTAGATCAAGCTGAGGTGAGCTGGATCAGGCTGAGTTACATCTAGTCTGGGCTTCTCCTTCACCATTTGCCTTCTTGAGTGCTAGGGTTTTAGGGATCTATATATCTGTGCATCCCTAACACTCCCAAAAACATATTAAAAAGACAATAAAAAATACAATGCATGCCTAACCTATTTTATGCCTAAATGCAGGCCAAAAACCCGTTTGCGGAGTAAAATCCTAAGAGCTAAGTTTGCTTTAATGGATAAGAATGATGATAAACTGGCATTTATCAATCACTAATGCGGGTGGGTATTGCTTCTATCCAATTTGAAATATAGTCGACTGCGACTAATATATACAAATACTCACCAGAGTTAATGAACGGTCCCATGAAGTCGATGCCCCAAACATCAAAAATTTCAACCTCTAAAATATTATTAAGGGGAATCATATCCTTTCGAGTCATGTTGTCGATGCTATGGCAACGCACAAGGACCAGACAAAGTCATGGGCATCTTTGTGCAATCTGGGCCAGCAAAATCCCGCATTAAGAATTTTAGCTGCAGTTTTCTTGCCTGAAAAATGTCGTCCACAGGCCATTGAATGACAATGTGTCAAAATATCATGGATTTCAGAATCGGGGACACATCGTCGAATGACCTAATCGGCACAAGTGTGGAAAAGGTCAGGCTCCTTCCAAAAATAATATTTAATATCAAAAAAGAACATATCCCACTTTGTTTTTGGCCAATCAGTGGGGATTCGTTCTGTTGCTAAGTAGTTTGCAATGGGCGCAAACCAAGGGAGGGTTGCAGCAGCTAAAATGCTTTCATTGAGGAACTGATCTGGTAGGGTCATGATGTCACTCGTCATAAGACAAGAGAGATCGTCAGCCACTACATTGTGCAATCCTACCTTATCCTTGATTTCCCAGTCAAATTCCTGGAGCAGCAAAATCCAACGGATAAGGCGGGGTTTCGCATCTTTCGTTGTTAGCAAATATTTAATTGCTGAGTGGTCGGTATAAACACTGACATGTGACCCCAACAGATAAGATCTAAATTTTTCTAAGGCAAATACAATGGCAAGAAGTTCCCTTTCAGTAACCGTGTAATTCTGTTGTGCATCATCAAGGGCTTTACAAGCATAATAGATCACAATGGGCTTCTTGCCAATTCTTTGACCTAGAACGGCCCCTACAGCAAAATCTGAGGCATCTGTCATTAATTTAAAGGGACTATTCCAATCAGGTCCATGCAATATTGGTGCCTTAGTAACCTCTTTCTTTAACCTCAAAAAACTCTCCAGGCACTTATCATTGAAATCAATTGGCTGGTATTTAGTGAGAAGCTGACTTAAGGGCTTGGAGAATTGGGAAAAATTTTATATGAGTCGACGGTAGAAACCCACATGACCCAAAAAGGATCTGATCTGTTTGACAGTAGTGGGTGGTGGGAGCTTAGATATAGCATCTATTTTTGCTTTATCTACCGCAATTCCTTATTTTGAAATAACGTGGCCCAAGAGAATACCTTCTTGGACCATGAATGACTTTTTTCCCAGCTGAGGACCATATTAACTTCCATGCACTTTTGCAGAGTTCTTTCAAGGTTTTTGAGACAATGGTCAAAAGAATCTCCAAAAGTAGAGAAGTCATCCATAAAGACTTCTAAACATTCACCTACCAGGTTTGAAAAAATTGCTAGCATGCACCTTTGAAAAGTCGCAGGTGTGTTGCAAAGACCGAAGGGCATTCTTCGGAAGGCAAAGGTTCCGAAGGGGCAGGTGAAAGTTTTTTTGTCCTGGTCCTCAGGATGAACCACTACCTGATTATAGCCGGAATGACCGTCAAGAAAATAGTAAAAATCCCATCCGGCTAACTGCTCCAAGATTTGATCAATAAAAGGGAGTGGGAAATGATCCTTCTTGGTGCTGGTGTTTAATTTTCGGTAATCGATACACACGCGCCAAGAAGAAGCGGTTTGAGTGGCTAGATTTTCCCCATTATCATTAGCGACAACTATTAGTCAAGCCTTTTTGGGGACAACTTGTGTTGGACTAACCCAGGAGCTGTCAGAAATGGGGTAGATGATATCAACATCCAGCCACTTAATAATCTCCTTTTTTACCACCTCCTGCATAATAGGATTCAAGCGCCTTTCTCGTTGGCGGGATGGGCGAGAATCATCCTCTAAATATATACGATGTGTACAATAGGATGGATGAATACCCTTAAGATCAGAAAGGGTCCAGCGAGTAGCTTTCCAATATTTACTCAACACCTGGAGAAGTTTGTGCTCTTGTGCCCCGGTAAGTCCAGAATTTATAATCAGGGGCAGGGTCTGATTAGGACTTAGGAAGACGTATTTAAGGGAGTCGGGCAAAGGTTTTAATTCCAATTGTGGGCCCGACTCTGAAAGAGTTTCTGCTTTGTGGGTTAAAGGTGAGGTGAGAGTGAAAGGGTCAGCTGGAATGTTAGCTGGATGTGTGGTTGGGGTGGAAGGGTGAGAAAAAGTGGATTGTTCAGGAACTGTATTGACAGCAAAATAGGAACCTAAATGGGAAATCTGCAATGTTTCCTCCACAATGTTTTCTACTTCTGAATCCGAATCGTCAAAGAAATCTGGTTCTTGGAATCACCTAGAACTTGAAAAATGTCTAGGGTTACAGATTCACCGCCACACATGATCTTCATCTTTCCAAAATCACAATCAATATTGGTGTGGGTGGTGGCTAAGAATGGTCTTCCAAGAATAATGGGGGCAAACTAAAGTGCTTCAGGTACCTCTATGTTTGCGAATAGACAATTTTTGACTCGGACAAGAACAACCTCAACAATTCCCCTTGGTTTAATCGTAGATCGGTCGACTAATTGGAGGTAACCTCAACAGGCTTCAATTCACCGATCTTAAATTCCTAAAAAACAACTGTGGGAATAAGATTAATTGAGGCACTAAGATCCAACAAAGCGCGATAAAATGAGATATCATTAATGATAACTTGGATTAGGGGGGCCCCAGGATTTTTCTCTTAAGCGGCAGTCGGCTCTGCACAACTGAGTTGATTATCTTTGGAAGAACTACCTTTCCTAAATTTTTGGGCTACCTTTTCGGAGTACATAAATCTTTTAAGAATTTTGCATAAGCAAGAATATATTTAATGGCATCTAGGAGAGGGATATTAATTTCTACTTGCCCAAATAAATCCATTAATTCCTTTTTAGTGGGATCGGATTTCGTCTTTTTCTTTTTTGAAGAGTGGAGGGCTTGTAGAAATGGGGTTGGGTTTCCCTGTTTTGCATGAATTGGTTCCTAAACAATAGGAGGGGAAGAGTTAATCTGTGTGTTATTAGAGCGGGTTTCTTTAACAGGCAGGGTATTGTGAGTGGTTTTCCCATTCCTCAAGGTAATTGCACTTGCAGTCTAGTTGTTTCTAGGATGAGGATGGGTGGCCTGGCTATTATTGAAACCCAGTGGATGCCGAGGTGCTAGTTGAATGGGTTGATTGGGATATTTACCATGGAATTGATTCCTTCGATTATTTGGGTTGGGCATGGGTTGGGAAGGTAAATTCCCAATAGGTCGATGATCAGGAGTAACCTTAACTTGGTGTTGCAAGTTGGTAATCATGCAGGTTACTTCTGTCATTTAAGTCTGCATTCCTTGTAGAGTTTTCATGACCTGATTATTAATATCATCCTGGGATGGTCCAGGTTGATAAATAGGTTGCCCATAATTCCCAAAATAGTTTTGTTTGGGAAAAGGAATCGGATTCAGGTTTTTCAAGGAGTGATTCGGGTTAGTCCTCCAGTTTTGATTGGAAGTGTTGGAGGGGTTTCTAAATTGCTCCTGGAGAGCATAAATATTTTCTGAGATGGGATCAAAAATGTTTTGATCAAAATTCCCAGTCAAATCTTGTGGAAAAGCAACCAGAAATTGCTGGCCAACAGATGTGGCATCAATATTGTGTAGATTTTCTCTTCGAAGAATGTGTGGGGGGTTAGTGTGTGGAGAGTGGACGTGTGGAACTTGTTTGTTTATGATCTTTTCTTCCATTTTCTTTTGGTGAATTTGCATTTGGTCCAGTCGTTGAGCTAGCATATATAGATCACCTTGCGTGATTGGAACAGAGGTGGATTTGGAGTCAATTTCATGAACTCTGTGTCTGGGGTTTTGTGATCTGCCAAAAGTGTCCATTGAAGTCATGTTAAATGAGTTTTCACTCATTTCTTCAAAGAGAAGATAGGCACTTTTGGCATCTTTGTTAAGAAAATTGCCCCCACATGAGGCATCCACAAATCATTTCAATTGATCTTTTAATCCATGATAGAAGATCTGCACTAACTGCCATTGTGGAATTTCATGGTGGGGACAACTTCTTAGAAGTTCTTGAAATCTTTCCCAGGCTTTGTGGAGGGGTTCACCAATTTTTTGTTGAAAGGACGTTATGGATCTTCTTAATGCATTTGTTCGACCGATCGGAAATTTTTTTTTAAGAAAAGCGCTTTTTAATTGGGGCTAGGTGGTAATAGGGCACCCAGCCATTCTAAACCAATGAGATGCTTGTCTTTAAGAGAGAGAGAAAAAGTCTCATTAACCACACATCTTCCTGCACATTGCAGGAATGAGTGGTTTGAGTGAGGACAGTTAATTCCTCGAGATGACAAAAAGGGTCCTCTCTTGGAAGACCATGAAAATGCTTGATAAGGTTTAGAATGGCTGGTTTGATCTCAAAATCCCCTTGTGGTATGACCCCCCCTGGTCTTTCCACATAATTGGAAGGATCATAGAAATCCTTATGAGGAACGACAGGCTGTTAGCGAGGTGGTGGATTTTGTCCTTGATTAGATTGGTTTGTAACAGTCCTAGCTAGATCTTCTTGATTTTTTTGTAGTCGAGCCAAATGGTCTACCATTAATGCAAAGGGACTTTTATTTTGGGTTATAATTGGAGGGCCACCTGGCCCTGCTGGTATTTTTGGTTGCTCCAAGTTAGGGAGGTGAGGGAGGGTGAAGTCAGCTTGTCAGTCGGCTGACGGGTTAGAAGTGGAAGTGATGGCTTCCTGGGTTCTCCATTTTTTTAGAAGAGGAGTGGGAAGAAAACAATGATTTTCTGCTGTGGGGGGCGAAATCAAATGGTCCCTCGAGGTATGGTTTTTGGGACTGTCGCCCATGCATGCACTACTTGGGAAGAATTGGAGGGGAGAAGAAGATAAAGAGTTGAGAGAAAGTGTGCAATTCAAACAAACAAAACTAGACCTAACTTAAATGTGACTCCCTAATAATAAACCCATGACTTTGTCTATGTAGGAAATAAGTAGTCAATAGTGAATACCCATTCTATCAACAAATCTAGCCAAGTTGCTTAAGGGGAGGTTTGGGCCCAAACATTTCCCAGGGAAAACCCCAGGTGCTTGTACAAACCCACGCCTGGTCATTTGACATGGCCTCTTAGTCTGAACACCAGATATAGATGACAGAATTGTTACTAACTAAAGAAAACTTAAGACCTAGATAGCAAGCCTAGGTTGATGAAGCCTTAGGGGTGAAGTTGCTACAAGTTTTAATTAGGTCTTGGATACTACAGTGCACACGGAATGTGGAGGGCGTTAATTGGATTGTTGCCCTATTATTTCGATTTTTTTTTTTTGTTTGTGTGCGGGAATTGGAGAGTGGCTCCAATGAAAATCAAGTTGTCACATAATTTTTTTGTATTTATGTCTTTTAGGATTCAATTTGATTGAATGTATTTTAGGGTTTCTCTAGTTAAATTTTCAAACAAGTTTGAAAATCCATAATCAAAGGAAAAACAAGTTGTATGGGTAACTATATATTTCCTTTAAATTGGGTCTCTAAAAACAAAGGAAACCCTAAACCAATTGTCCCTAAGATAGAAATTTAGCTACTAATGAGTTATTTTTAGGCTTTCTGAATAGATAGTGGTCCAAATGATGCAACCAACACCACTACCTTGAGTGAAATCAAACAAGGATTCCAAAAAAATATTTTTTTAAGATTTTTGGAATTTGTTTGGTAATTGTTTTGAATTTTTAATTGTATTTGTCTCAAAGTCCAGAAATGATACCCGTGGATATTGTGGACTTTTCTGTATTATCATCGACCTCAGAAAATTTTTTTGATTTTATATGATGTGTAAAATTTCACAAGGATTCCAGTAAGCTAAATTTCACAAAAATTAGATGAGTATAAAAATTTTAAAAATTCATTGACATTAGCAAAATAGGAAGATTAGAGGGTGTGATCCCTCCAAAGTCCACGAATTTTTAAAAATTAAATACAAATTCAATTTATCTGAAATTTGGAACAGATGTTCCAAACTTAATTGGGAATCACTGTATGAAATTTTTTTTATTTTAGGAGGCATGTGGTGTTAGGAATCGATTTTTCAAATCTGGACAGAAATCTAGACCCGAAAAATAGAACTCCAATACTTGCAATGGAGTGGTGTTAAAGAAGCATTCACGCAAACAATGGATTTTAAAATGCACTGCTCCACTTAGTTAAGTTGTTTCTGGTCCTGAAAGCCAAGTTTAGTGCATTTTGGTAGTTTTTAGGTTAAGTGTGACAAGTGATGGGGAACCAACCTGAAATCCACGGGAAGAAAAGGAACTTTAGGCTTTCGCTTCCAAATTCCCGCCTTCCCATTGTAATTCCTGCACACGCAAAAGAAAGAGAGAGAAGAGGATGAGATCCGCTTCAAGCAAGAGAAAATTAACTAATGCAATGCCGTGCCTCCCTGGTAACGACGCCAAAAAGTGGTAGCGAAAATACGCGGTTTGTTAATTAGGTAATTTAGTGTCGTTGCAATGCGTAAATCCGCTTTTGCTTTTAAATTTATATCCTAGATAGGGGAGTATCTAGGGTCGTCCAAGGAGGAAAAAATTGCAATTCAATTCTCTTGCTAAAGACACATCTCAACTTTCTTTTTGGTATTTTAAATATATATTCTTTTTGTGTTTTGAAATAATACAGGCAAGGTGCGAATTGTGACAAAAGAGTGCTAACACCTAAAATGCTAAGCTAAAACTTAAGAGATAAAAAAGTCCACTACCTAAGCTCACTCTAGGCAAGTGGAGGCCTAGAGTAATTAGGGAGTGGAAGTACAATAGGTGCTAGAACAACAGTAACAATTGCAACAAAATGCTAAAAGAAGGTAATTTAATTAACAAGAATTTGTGTTCTTTTTAAGGACAAATAGAGGAATGCTTCTACTAGAACTAAACAAATTTAAAAGCAATAAAAGAAACACTAATCCTCTTGCAAAATTTGGTGAAGAAGGGAGTCTTCTTGCTCCAAGCCTAGTTGCTCCTTTGCTTGAAAAGAGGGCCTCCTTCTCCTTCCTTGAGAGCTCCTCCAAGGTGGAAGCTACTACCTTCAATGCTCTCCTCCAAGGGGTGGGCGTGCACCACCCTCAAAAGCTCCTCCAAGATGGCATGGACCACCTTCAAGATCTCCTCCAAAGATCTACCTTGCTTGCTTTCTCCTTTGGCTGGCGTGACTCAAGAGAGAAGGGAAGAGGGGAAGGCACCAAGGGGACAGAATATCCCCTTAATCATCTTCTTCTTCTTCTCTCTTGGACGTGGGATTCTAGGTGGAATATGAGAGTGAATTTGCTAGCCAAGGATGGATTGAATGGTGGTTGATAGTGGTCTTTTTATAGGGTAGGGTGAGGGGTTAAGGTGCCTCTTGAAATAGAGGGCTAAGATGGTTGGATGGAGGTGGTAAGATGATACTAGAGTTAAGGATGGTTGGCGCCACCAAAGGGGTGCTAGGGGGGCAATTAGGGTTGGTCAAGCGGCAAATAAAAGTGGTGCCAACCATGGAAATGTGCCATGGGTTTGGGCGAACTTTAAGGCTTCTAGAAGGTGGGGATATGTGGAGCGTGGAGATGGGTTTAAGGGGAGATGTGTGGTGGAGATGAAGTGGATTTTTGGAGGGAAAAGTGGTGCCATCAAGGGGGTAGTTAGGGTGGTTTTGACGCCACTTTTAGGTGCCTTTTTGAGGTGGTGAGTAGGCTAGGTTGGCGCCAAATAGGTGGAGCTTAGGTGGAGCTAGTAGGTGGAGTTGTTAGGTAGGGTTTTTGGGTGGTACAAGCCAAGGAAGTTGGAGCATAGCTAAGCTAAGCTAAGCTACCTTAGCTAATGGAGGAGTAGAGAAGGACGTGTTGGAGCTAGGGTTTGGAGGGAGGAGCTGAGGAGGAGAAGTCTGGAGCTGAAACTAGAGCTGGTTACTGCTGAAGAGGTTGGCATGGAGCTACTCTAGCTGGTCTAGATTGCTAGTTCTTTGCTAGCTGCTAAGCCAAGCTAAAGTGAGTTGGCTTCTACCATAATGAGCTGAGGTGAGCTAGGTCTGGTTCTCCCGAGGAGGATCAAGCTGGTTGAGGCAGCTAAGGTAACTTAGCTCAACTGAGTTGAGCTAAGCTGAGTCCCCAGGAGTTGGACTTGAGCTTCCAGAGCTGGGATGAGTTCTTCTTCAGCTGGATGGAGTTGAGTAGAGCTGAATGTAGCTGCATCTGAGCTGGGGTGAACTCCTGTCAACTCAGCTGAGATAGCTAGAGCTCCCTATGGACTAGTGGGAGCTGAGATGAGCTAGACTCAGCTAAGTTGAGCTGGATCTGAGCTGACTTAAGCTATGGTTAGCTAAGATGAACTCTCTTGAGCTGCCATTAAGCTAAGATTAGCTGAATGGAGCTGGGATGAGCTAACCTTAGTTCAAGTGAGCTTGGTTCCAGCTATGGTGAGCTGGATTAAGCTGAGTTCCAGCTAGTCTGAACTCCTTCTTCACCAATTGCATTCTTGAGTGCTAGGGTTTTAGGGATCTGTATATCTGTTCATCTCTAACACTCACAAAAACGTATTAAAATAACAAAAGAAAATGCAATGCATGCATAACCTAGTGAATGCCCAAATGCAACCCAAAAACCCATTTGCGGAGTAAAATCCTAAAACCTAGATTTGTTTTAATGCAAAAGAATGATGATAAATTGGCGTTTATCACTCCTTCGTCTGTCCGCAATACCAGTGATGGAATCATCTTCCTTGACTTCCTCCGCGTTGTGCCAAACCAGCGGGTGTCTCTCCTTCCATCTTCCTCGCCCTTTCCTTCTTACCTACCTTATTTTGATAGTAATTGTCATTTAAAGGCCAATTTTCCTGATTTGCGAATTTTTTTTTCAAATCTGATTGAAGATTGAGGCGATTCTGTTTCGAATTCTCAACCCTGAATTTCCTATGCCTATTAGGGATCACGCTTAATTTCTGATCATCTTGGACTACTCACCTTCTTGTTTGAGTCCAAAATGTACATGTTGAGATCAAATTGGATGCAGAATAGAGCCAATTAGGGTTTCAATTTGAGGGTTTTGGAGTGCTAGTTCACATTTGCCTACATAAAAGGAAACAAACCCACTCGCATTTTGTGTGCTACCCAAGCCCTTGGTTGAAAAGATATAATCAACAAAAATCCTAAAAATCAGGCTCTAATTTCACTTGAATCCTAATAACTTGAGAGTCAATTTGGGGTGATTTCTAAGTCATGCCCTAGATCTCATTCTGCCACCTTTAGGGGAGGTCAGGTGAAGTTGGTCTACATTGTAGGCCAACTGATTAGCCCATATTTGTGAGCAATTTAAGCATGTAAGTACCTCGGCATTAAGTTAATTTTAACATTTAGATAGCATACATTATGATGTAGTTAAATTAAATCATATTTTCAGCTTAAGTTCATAATTCATGTGTGGCATCCATATCAAAATGCATTTAGAATTAACCTAGGATTGCTTACAATTGATTAATTAATTAATTAGGTGCATTACATACATTGTTTTAATTAACATAGAAGTTAAGGAGTTATGTATAAATAATCCTAATTATTTTATTATTCTTCTTCTCCTTCTGCAAGTAACTGTTCTGCCTCTGCCTCCTCCTCCTGTGCATTCACTCCTCCAGCATTCACTCGACGGTTGATCTCCTCCTGCCTGTTTGAATTTCAAAATCCTTGTAGCCACAACTACAAAGGAGGAATGGTTGCCATTAAGAGGAGGCCTTCATCCCAACCCAATACTGTGCTTCACCCCCACGCCACCAGCCTCAACTGTGACAGCACGACTCCACCACCGTGGGCTTGTGGTGTGATAGCTCACACTACCAGCTAGAGTCCCTGCACCACCGTGCTTCACTAGAAACACCTTTCCCCTGCACCTTCTTCCTCGTGCTTCATCTGCAACATCAAGAACAAACCCAACATTTCCCAACCTTTTAGCCACATGCAGCATCATCATGCACAACCACCATGCACGCCACCACCAGTGCCCACACCTTGCTCCTCAATCACGCGTAGCAGGGTACCCTCGCGTGAACCCGTGCTCCTCCAACCCACACGACCGCCCTCCAACTCCACCACGACAGGTGCCCGCACGCCCTCACTACACTTCCTAGCCATTCCCACGCACACACACTGCCCACAACAGCAGCACCATGCGTGCCCTCCTCACAGCATCTCCTCCTCGGAACAACTCCACCCGCATGTAGAGTGCACTGCACCTCCACCCACAGCACCTCCAAGCACTACTCCAACAGCAACAGTGCGTCCTCCAGCCCACCGATCCTCGCCTCCAGCTCACCTGCACATAGAGTGTGATCTACAACACCTCCAGTGGCCACAGACTTGACCTGCAGCACCAACTCGTCGCCGGCATCTGCTCCACCATTCAGCCATGTTTGATCATCCTAGTCCATGTCGCCACCGCCAAAGCAAAGGCCTCGACCCCACGTGCCTTTCCCGAGCTCCTAGTCGCCAATGATCTCTCCTCCCTCGAGCACTAATCGCTGCAACAAACCATTTGTTTTGAAGTTAATTAAAATTTACATTTTTCGACAGTGAGGGGGAAGGTATTTTTCGTTAATAATATTCTATTCGATTGATTTTATGAGGATCTCCCTCTTGTTTTGCATAACTACAATATCAGCATGATATTATCTTATTATCTCAATTGAAAAGTGATTTCGATCTGATTTCTTGACGAAACTAATCGTGAACATATGCTTTTAATCGGTGAGAGTTTGAATATGTCATTGCCACCATGTGGATACGACCTGCTCTCCTATGAGTGGTTTAATTTTAATTCAAATTATTTTGATTAGTCGATTTTCCACCACTTTGAAATACATTGACAAATCCTCTTAATCATCATTTTCGAAAGCAAAAATTGACTCTTCAAATGGCACCGTTGCCGGGGTGGCAGCGATCCTGTTAAACTCGCATTCATTTATTTATTGATTCACACATTTTATTTGAGCCACATTTCAATTCAACTATTTACTTGGTGAGAGGTACGGGTATTTGGAGACATCTTGTCGCACCAGCCTCAGAGATCAGGCGATCCTTGACATCGCCAATAGAGTAGCAACGTTGGGAGAAGGAGCATCACATCTGCCTTTGCAACACCTTGGTGGACCTTGTTTCCACCACTAGAGGAGATTATCTAGAGGACCACATCCTCATTTCATTCTTTCATATGTAGTTAGATTTTTATTTTTGTTTCTTCTCTTTACTTCAGTTCATTTATTTGGAAAACCCCCATTCGTGGGTACATTTGAGGGGTTTGTTCCCCGACTTTCTTTTAGGCCCGTGTTGGGTAACTTTTCAGGTGCTTGTTCCCTTTTCTTTAGATCTAGGTTTTCTTTTAAGGATTGATTTTATTTTTCTTGCTTGTGCATAAGTAGCTAAAAAAAAAACAAAAATAAAAAAAGCACGAGTTGCCTTCTAGAAGCTACCTGCCTTAGTATGACCATTTAGGTGTGAATGAGCAGCCTTTAGATTTATTTTCCTTGCATTTGCATGCATCTTGCAATGCTGACTGCTGGAGGGTTGGAACCTTGTTCCATATCTTGTTTTGGTGTTAACAAAATTATTATAGATTAATGTTTGCAATTAAGTGCTTTTTTAGATTTAGGTAAAGAATCAAGGCAAACAGGAAATGATGGAGGCTTGATGGAAAGGAGAAGATCATGATAAGAAGGAGGCAAGATGACAAGGAAGAGTCGAAGAGAAGAAGATCATCTTCGACTTTGGTTTTTTTAGTTTAGATTTTATTTTTATAGATTGTATATTCCTCTTAACAAAGAATCATAACTTAGATTGAAAAATCAATTAGTGATAAATTAGGATTTATATTGCAAATATTTTCAAAGTACGTAATTGACTAAATCAGTTAGAAAAGGTACTTGTTAACCCACAAATACCGGTACATGTGAGTTACAGGTTTGGGTTTTGTCAAGAAACAAACCTGTACCCTGCAAGTACTGGTACTCATGATCAGTACCAGTACTGGAGGTAATGAGTATCGGTACTAATGATTAGTACCAGTACAAGTGGGTTACAGATTTGTGTTAAGAGTTTGAAACCCAAATCTAGAAGCAACGAGTACCGGCACCGGTAGTTTAGTACTGGTACCAGGTAGTCGTTGGCTGAAAATTGAATGGCTAGAAAATTAATTCCAATAATATGAACATTGGGAATTAATTCCCAACGTCTAGTAGACGAGTATCCTAGGTCCTAAACTCCATAAAATGACCCTAGGACTCTTTGTTTGCATACAAGAGACACAAGAAATAGAGAAGAAAAATTCTAGAGCTATATTACATTTTTCCACCACAAATTCAAGAGAAGGAATAGTTTGTTGCTCTCAATCTCTCTATGCTTTTGTAAACACTTCAACAACGTGTTTTTCTCCGCATCTACAAAGTAATTCACACTCATTCTAAGCTCTCAAATTGGTATCATCTTTTATTTATTGTTAAGAGGCTTAGGTTCTAGTTGTAAGATTCTTCTTTTCTTACACCTGTACTTCTTTTGTATTTGAGCTTGTTGCTCGTTGGGTTGCAACAAACCCGTTATTGTACTTGGGTTGAGGTAATCCATTAATTACCTTAGTTTAGTAAGTTGATTCTCTCATGTTTGAGATAATCGGGTTAAAAGCCCAAAGCCAGGAGGCTTAGCTAGTGGAGTACCCAAGGGAGGGGAACCACTACACATTTTGTGTCCTTTGTGGATTGTGATTGTATTTTGTGCAAATCTTTTTGTTATTACTAGCATTGTGCTTAAGTATTTGTGTGCACATAGATATCCATATATATATCAAATCTTCAGATCCTTTATCAATTGGTATCAGAGTGGGTAGCCAGAAGAAGTAAAAGCTCTTACTCGCAATGGCATCCACATCAAGGCACACCGAAAGATAGTCATCCACCCATCCTCCCTATTTCAATGGGATGGACTATGGGTATTGGAAGAGGAGGATGCAAGTCTTCCTCAAAGCCATGGATTCGTGGACTCTCATTCAAGTGAGGTACATGGATCTGCAGCCGCAAGAAGGAGTGGAATGGACAGTAGATCAAAGGAAGAAAATTGCAGGAAATGCGAAGGCGATGAACGCACTCTGTTGTGCGTTGTCAAGGGAAGAGTTCAACCGAATTTCTGCATGCGAATCCTCATATGAAATTTGGAACACTCTGGATGTCACCTATGAAGGCATAAACAAGGTAAAGGAAACTCGTATCTCGATTCTAACGGAAAATTATGAGTGTTTCAGGATGGAGAAAGGAGAAACAATCAAGGATATGTATACGAGGTTTGGGGAAATTGTTACCCCCATGAAGAACCTAGGAGTCAAGCTGAAAGAGGAGTAGCTTGTAAGGAAGATCTTGAGATCTCTTACAAGTGATTGGTCTCCAAAGACCACAGCCATCCAAGAAGCAAAGGACCTTTCCACTCTCCCATTGGATGATCTAGTTGGTACTCTTATGGCTTACGAAGTCCAACTAGAAAACATTAAAAAGAAGGAGGAAAAGATGTCTAGCAAAAGAAACAATATTGCTTTTAGAGAAATTAAGGACCTAGACTCAACAACCTCGGAATCTAAAGATGAAGAAATGGAGATGCTTACTAGGAAATTTAAGAAATTTCTCAAGAAATAAGGTAAGCAAGTCAATTAAATTTCAACTAATATTATTTTCTATGAGTGCAATAAAAAGGGCCACTTGTGGAAGGATTGCCCCTTAAACAGGGAGGACAATAGGAAAGAAACAAAGAAGCTCAAGAAGAAGAAGAAGAAAGCATTTTAAGCGACATGGGATGATAGTGACTCTGACATGGACACTGACTCCAGTGAATCGAATGAAGATGAGGTCGCACACCATTGTCATGTTGCAACTTTAGAAGATACAGAAGAAGAGGTAAACCCTGATTTTTCATTTGAAGAATTATTAGAAGCATATGAAGAGCTATATCATAAAGCTAAGTCATTTAAAAAAGAAAATAAGATTTTGCATAATAGTTATAGAACTCTAGAAATAGAGAAATCTTGTTTAGAAATAGAATTACATATATCCAAAGAAACTAACAATCAATTACATGAAAAAATAGTAGAATTAGAAGATATTTATGAACACTTTGAGGACACTTTGAATAATTTAAAAACAACTACGCTGAATATGGAATTTTGTAATAATTTAAAAGGCAAGTTCAACAATATGAAGAACTCAAAAAATAATTCACATGCACCTAGACATGCATTGATTTATCAAAAGGTCAAGAATCCTAAGAATTATAGATTTAACACTTAAGTGATCAATAAACCTAAGGATTTGAAAGGTACAAACCCACAAGGACCCACAAGAATATGGGTACCTGATGAGAACCTCATCATGATCCCTAACTAGCTCATTTTGACCTAAGAAAGGGAATAAGAGCTCCTACATAACCTAGAGAAGAGCTTAATTCAAGGAAAAAGTGTTCTGAGAAGAAAACATGAAATAAAGGCTCAAACTGTAATTTTACCATTACAGTACATAAATAAGATTTCTCAGAGGCAAAACATAGGTCAAATGGTATGAATAAGATAAAAAGTGGGTTGGTTCAGTCAGAAATGGGTTATTATGCAATCCAAGAGTTAAATGACATTCTATAAACCTAAAACAGACCCGCTTAATTCAATAAGGTTCTGGTCAGGATGAAAATCAAGTAAACCATCTAAAATTCATGGAAAAATATCCCTAAGGGTTTATAATCTTCAAATTGGCCTTTGGATCCTGTTTTGACCTAGATTGGGGTGCTAACTCATTAATTAACCTAATTTGGGTCTCTGTGCAAAATGTCTAGTCAAATGTAGTCAAACCTAAAATCCAACTTTCCATTGGATTCCTTAGGTATAAATTAGTTTTGTACCAAAATTTGGACCTAAGGTGAGGTCATCTTGACCTACTTTGCAAAATAGTACACCCAATTACATTTTGGTCACTATCTTTTGAAAACCATTACACAGACCCCCTAACTTCCTCGCCACTCTTATAAATAGGTCCCTCCACCATTAATGGGGAGAAATCCTACTCCCGCGAGGATTGGAGGGGGAGTACTCTCTGATTCCTCAGAGATCTCTTCCCAGATTTGGAATGGAGATTCTCTGAGGAATTCCCTTCATCTGAGCATGGTCTTAGTCCCTGATTCATACTCAATCTCTCATGCGAGTGCACGAGAGATTTGGGTCTCCAACAGTTTCCATCTGCAGCAAGGTCTCTTCTACTTAGAAGTTTGTCTTCCAAGCATAAGAGTCCCTGTAGCGACTATAGAAGCACCACCACCTCCAGCTGCATCTCTTCAGCTCAACCTGGCCAGATATTCACCCCAATTTCATCTTCTTCTCCTCCGATGAAGTAGTCCAACGAGCTCCGACGAGCCTCCCTGCTCTTTCTTGTCGCTCTGTCACATTACTAGTTGTGGAGTTGCCCTTACCATCTTCCTCCGCATTGCGCAACACCCACACGAGCACCTCTAGCCCCGTCATCGCCGTCGTCTCCCTCCACTAGACACCGTCTTCTTCGACAATAGTAGGTACAGCCAGTTGCCAACTCTCCCCCTTCGTCCACTTAATTACGTTAGACTTACTCCTCTCTATCCCCTCTTCAATTCCCCTCCTTCAATTTCACAAAACATCCCTCAACTACCACTGTCCACCCTCATCTTCCCTATGTCCGGCTAACCTCCGGCGAGATGCACCCATCACTCCACACCTCCACAAGCCTCACCACCAACCTCTTCACCTCCACCATTGACCATTGAACACTTTCCACCCACTCACTGCCCGCCACACATGCTCCATTCTTCCACCGAACAAACCCACTAACACGGTCACAGTCTGACTTTGGCACACACGCCTAGGTCGGTCTGAGCCACGCCAACCCCCACCTCACCTTCACAGTGATATGGTGAAGGTTCTCCTATTGTCTGATAGAGTTGCAAGGCTACTTTTGTGTCGTGCACGGTCAAGCCCTCGTCCTCCATTAATAAGCATACAAGCTTGCTTACTTTCAAGCTGTAGGCCACACGCTCCAGGGTTCAGGAACCCAGGCTGCGCGGGTTGAGTGTGTGAGCGAATCTAGCCTGAGAGTCATAGCTGCAGACCCTTCAGCTGTGTCAATTGCATGAAGACATCTTCCTACGGGCGCGAGCGCAGACGCGGCTGGGACATTTAGTCCCACCTCGTGAATGCAAGAGGGAGGCACGTTGATAAATTGGATTTGTGTTTTATGCTGTCTGCCTCGAGAACATAGGGGTGAGGTCCCTTGCCCTCACTCGCCATGCCTCATCCACGACACTACCCCGTGGACCTGTCACCCGACCCGACTAAGCTGACCTAGCACTCCTCGAGCACCACGCCCATGCCGGTGCACCTGGACCCAGGCATGCGACCGACCCGATTACCCAGCTCTGGGAGAGCATACTGAAGAGAGAAAGAGAGAGAGAGATGCGGGGTGGGGTAGAGGTAGGTTTTGCTCTTCAGTGTGTTCAGGGAAGAAGAAGGAGGAGGAAGGTGCAGCTGCAGGTAAGGCACAGTGAAGTGAGGCTAAGCAGGGAAGGAAAGGCTTGGCTGCAAAAGGAAGAAGAAGGAAGGAATGCCAAAGAGAAGAGAACGTCAAAGGAAAGCTACAGCTGAAGGAAATAAAGGCAATGTGAACCTGACACCTAGTTGCATATAGAAAAAGATGGAAGAAGCGCAATGAAAGGAAGCTGCAAAGAAGAGACAAGGAAGAAGAAGTAGATGGCCAAAGTCAAAGAAGAATAGAAGAAAAAGAGCTGAGGAAAATAAGAGAAAGAAAGAAAGAAGAAGAAGAAGAGAAAGGAGAAGGAAATAAAACCTTAAAGAGAAATATCTTTTTAAGCTGTCTAATCATGGAATCAGACATCCAATTTCTCTATTTTTGCTACAATTGACCTTTAAATTTTTGCATTTATATTCTGAATTAAATTTTGAGTAACTTTAAGTGTTCAATTACATTATTGAGATTAGTGAATAAATTCCATTTGCTCCCTGTGTTCAACCTCAAACACTTAGGTTTTCGAGTAATAAATTCTTATTTGTTGTTAACGCTTGGTCACCTATACTATAACGCAACTGACTTAAAAAGCTCGACAAAGTGTTACAGCATTTTGGCACCATTGTCAGGGAGAAACGTGCAATTTTTCACTAATCTCTGCATTCTTTTTTATTATATTGAACACTTACTTGCCCTACTTTGCTTTGTTGTAATCTTGCAAGGTATTTCACGAGAAGATCCCTCCCGCAAGTCAACTACTCCATGGCAGGTAATCTCTTTTCTTCCGTAAACCATCCCCTAATCCTTGAAAGACAAAAGGAAGCAATTAATTTTTGAATCAATTGCCTACTTTCTATAGTAATTACCATCTTTAAGGCAAACGTTTCCTGATTTTCTGAAAATTTTTGAAATCTTCTTGAAGTTGGAGCGAATTTTTTTAGATCCTATCCCACAAAATTTCTTTGCCTAATAGAAATCACGCTTAATCTCTACAGACAACAAACTTCCTATTTTTTAGTCTAAAGAGAATTTTTGTGAAAAAGAGGATTGGAAATAGAACAAAATTAGGGTTTCAATAGTAGGGCCTTGGAGTGCTAGTTCACACATACCTGTATAAAAGGAAATGAACCCTCCTGCATCAATGTGCTACCCAAGCCCTTGATTGAAGAGATCAAAACAAGACAAACCCTAAAAATTGAGCACTAAAATCACTTGAATCGTAAAATGTTGGACCTAATAAACTGGGAGTAAAATTAGGGTGGTCTCTAGGTCCCAAGCCTAGAGTGATTCTACCATCTTTAAGACAGGTCAGGTAAAGTTGACCCCATGGGTCAACCAACCACCAAATTAGGTCACAACATCAAAAAATCTAAAGTTCAATTGAGAACCCTAAAGCACCTTTGAAATAAAAGTGGTAGACTTAAGAGGTCAAGATCCCCATTCTGGTCTACCTGGAATCTCATTGACAAGAGAGGCTGGGTGGGGGAAACCCTATAACCCGTGGGGACGCTCTACCGTGTAGGGGTCTTTGCAGGACTCTCCCTCTCTGGCTGCCCAAGTATTTCTCAGGTGGACAACCATCTGATCCAGGGTTATCATCCACCCTGAACCTCCATAGTCATCCAACATTTTTGGGTGCCTTGATTGGGTCAAAAAACATCTCCAATCTCTCATCTTTTCCCTTTAAAGCACACATACATTTTCAGTGGGACTCTTTCGTTAGATTTTATTGCTTCATAACATGATTATACATCTTGATTCAAACTTTGATTCTACATCTTGATTCCACCACCTGATCCAAATATGCAGCCAAACCACTTAGGACTACCATTCAAGAGACTTGAATATCGGAGATCCATGAGTGATAGGATGATTGTGGATGCCCTGAAATTCTATGAAAAAGAAGACAAAACCTCAACACTAGTAGGAAACATTCAGGGTGATGTCTTAACAACCACAACCTTCATCATAACTTGTGCCCAAGTGCTTTCAGTAGAAGCCACAAAAGGATCAACCCAAGACATGCTCATCATAGGAAACATTGAGATAGAAAAATTGCACAATCTTGAATACCTTCAATGCATGACAAATCCTCTACTTTGGGAGCAACGCCAAGATGATCTTGAAAAATGGGAAGAGATAATGAGATTATTAAAACAAATTATCGACTAGAAATACCCGTATATGCCATAAACAGAGGATGAACACTCTTGGGGCAACATCGAGGATCAAGCTGATCTCGGGATTGAGGCACAAAATGGTTGTGGATTCCCAACCCAAATGGAGTATAGTGTGCCTGATATTGAAGAAGGTTGGGAAGCTCCAATTGCCGGAGAACACAATGTTGAGCCAACTCTTGACCATGAATCACCAGGCTCAGAATCCCAAAACTCCTGCAATAATAGGAGTAGAACTGAACCTCTCGAGGGTGTAAATTCCTCCCCTTATTCTGATAAGGTGACCCTCGAAGGTTGTTTGGACCTAGATTCTAGTGATTCAACCCACATCCTATGCCCTGAATCTAGATCTGAAACCTATTGGGAAGATTTCAAGGCCCCATATGAGGAAGATCAATTTTTCAATGAAGAATATGATTTTGGGCTTCTATTTGATGAATATCCCTCGCCAACATCCTCAGAGGAACCAATCGATTTTTCAGAAGTCATTCCAATTTAGGATATAGAAATTGAGGAGTTAGACGAGTGGGGTTTCAATTGGGTCTGTCCTACCAGCTTAGAACCTGAGCCTCTACCAGATAAGGACACCTTTTTAAGCTCAGAACTAACATCTTGGTTAGACACTAGTCAGGCTGTTGAATCTATAGCATATGATTTATTCTATGGTGGAACTCATGATCTTGAATCTCACTCAGATTTTGATTTCCGCAAACTCTCCAACGATTTCGAATCTGATAATAACATCGGAGAAAATCTACTTCTTGATTGTAACAAGGCAATCTACAACCTCAGCTCACATGACTCATTCTCTAACTCTGATTCTGAGGACCCGATTCCCGAGATCATTGATTTTAGTTCAGGTTCCAGTAACATGGAATCATTTCTTTTCAATCATCAGGAATCAGAACTAGCAAATGCCAAGAGTGATTGCGACCCAGAATACGAATCTTTTCTTGACTCTGATTTCCAGTATCCCATAGACACTCTCCAGGCATTCACTTTTGTTTATGAATGTTACTATGAGGACTCTCTACATGAGACCATCTATCATTCCTTTCCAGAAGAGCCCTCACACAATTCACATTGAAGCCACATCTTCCGCACATACAGAATGGATCAAAACCCATTCTCTACCCCGACCAGCAACCGGACTCAATTTCTATTCTGATTCACCTCTCATTGAGCCATTTGTAAATGATTCAACTCCACATCAAGCATCGGGTATCTATCAGACTGAAAAACATTATCCATCATTCTCTGATCACCCCTGTAGGGTTTCCACACCATGCATTGATTAGTTTTCAGAACCCTACTCTGACCAGGCTAATTTGACTCAGCCTAAACCCGAGTTTTCACTTCCATATCCATATGAGCCACATGGCATATGGTGGGTTCCGCATCTATTGATCTACATCTATCAACCCATCAGACTGATTGGGTTTGGGCTGCATCATCAACCCATTGATCTTAACAAGCACCTGGTTGGACCAACCAAGCTCCTAATCAAGGTGCTTGTTTTACAAAATTCTGTTGAGTTGACCACTCCCTCTCCACCCCATTTTCCGCTCGACTGAAGGCATTGAATTTAGCACTTAACGGGAGGCAACCAGTCATTCTAAAAATAGAGACCCGTCTGACTATCTGTCAGTACTCCACGTCCATTGCACCTTGAGTTCAACCTTAGACAATTGATCCCACCTCTGGTACACGTACTCGAGCTTGAAATCATCTGCATCAGTCACTTCCGACCCATTCACACACCCAATGTATCCTATTCTAAGTCCTCAACCACAACACTCTTTCACACCCTCTATTTACAATGACATTGCAAAACTTAGGCATGGGGGGGGTGATAAAGTGCATACATATAAAACCAAGAAAAAGTCAGAAGGATTCTCACAAAAAAATACACATATCTCAAAAACACAAAAAAATTGAAAAATTATTAAAGAGAATAAAAAATGGTGGAGGGAGGAAATTTTATGAGCCACAAAATCATGAGGAGAAAAAGAGAAAAATGACATAAAGGAGAACAAAATAAAAAGAAAAAGATAGTCATTAGTAAAAAATTAAGGAATTAACTGAAGTTCTAGACCACACCAAGAAAAGAGAAAAATGAAATAAAAGTGCTAAGGAGAAACAAAAAGAGATTAGCAAGAACGTTGATCATAGGCCTTCTAGGCTAGACTCTTAGGCTTAAAAATTCACGTACCCGCTAAGATCTGGATAATCCTCAAGAGGTTGGGGAAAATGCGAAGCTTAAGTATTAGGTCTAAGGCTTAGTAAGTATTCGGCCTAGTTAACTGACCTTCGATTTGCGGGATTCAATAACCTAAGCACCCCAATCCACACAGTCTTGTTCATGCACATAATATCAAAATCACGCAAAAAGCATTTCAATGTTACGAAAAAGTCGCCTAGATTAGGACCGAACGATTAACACAAGTTGATTTGGACGAGTTCCCGACATGAAGAGGCGGGAAACTCCCCTTGAAGATGCGTAACAACATATCGTCTCCTCGGTGCTTGTCTCTTAGGATATTTAAATATCCTACCAGGGGCATGTAAGCACTCTACTGGTTCAAATACCATGAGCGGCACTATCTCGAAGTGTCGATTGCCAGGGTCTGGATTTGGCCATGGAATGCCATGGGTGGGATTATCTCAAAATCTTGAAGGCCAAGGTTCTGAGGTTTTCCATGGGCGGTGCTATCACGAAGTATCAATTGCCAAGGACCCTTGAGGATTGATGATGGGGACGAGGAATTCGATACAGACCGTGTTGAGAAGCCAATCCAAAGCTAGAAATAAAAAGAAAAGAGAGAGAAAGCTCCCCAAACAAATAACTCTTCTGTCTCTCTCTTACAAAAATGTACTGCAAACTAAACCTAGGCTAAAAATGTCTCAAGCACGGGTGCCTTAACCGTGGAGTCCAACAAACCCTAGGATAGTTTCTATGGGCCTTAAAAACCTTTGCGGAGGACTGAGGCTAAAGTAGGTCAGTTTGGATTTTGGCTGATTCTTGAGTACCTCTAGGCCTATTATCGACATTCTGACCTAATAAGAAAAGAAAAAGATAAGCACTTGTCATAACCAGAAACAGACTCTCATGGTCTAGAATAGAAGTTAAAACCATGAAATTTTGCTAAGGACTAGCAAAAGCTAGCCATGGGGGTATGATGAGAACCTCATCATGCGCCCTAACTAACTCATTTTTACCTATGAAAGAGAATAAGAGCTCCTACATAACCTAGAGAAGGCCTTAATTCAAGGAATAAGTGTTCTGAGAAGAAAACATGAAACAAAGGTTAAAACTGTAATTTTACCATTGTAGTATATAAATGGGATTTCTCAGAGGAAAAACATAGGTCAAATGGTATGAATAAGATAAAAAGTGGGTTGGTTCAGTCAGAAATGGGTTATTATTCAATCCAAGAATTAAATGACATTCTGTAAACCTAAAACAAACCCACGTAATTCAATAAGGTTCTGGTCAGGATAAAAATCAAGTAAACCCTAAAAAATTCATGTAAAAATATTCCCAAGGGTTTAGAACCTTCAAATTGGCCTTTGGAACTTGTTTTCACCTAGATTGGGGTCCTGGCTCATTAATTAACATAATTTGAGTTTTGTGCAAAATGTCTACTCAAACGTGGTCAAACCTAAAATCCAACTTCACCATTAGATTTCTTAGGTCCAAATTAGGTTTGTACAAAAATTTGGACCTAAGATGAGGTCATCTTGACCAACTTTGCAAAATAGTACACCCAATTACATTTTGGTCCATATCTTTTGAAAACCATTGCACAGACCCCCCTAACTTCCTTGCCACTCTTACAAATAGGTCCCTTCACCATTAATGGGGAGAAATCCTGCTCCGACGAGGAATGGAGGGGGAGTACTCTCTGATTCCTTAGAGATCTCTTTCCAGATTTGGAAGGGAGATTCTCTGAGGAATTCCCTTCCACCTTAGCATGATCCTAGTCTCTGATTCGTACCCAATCTCCCATGCAAATGCACAAGAGATTTGTGTATCCAGCAGTTTCCATCTCCGACGAGGCCTCTTGTGCTTGGAAGCTTCTCTTCCAAGCATAAGAGTGATTGCACAGCAAAAATGCAGCAACAATTGTCCCATCTTGTGCTATTTCCTAGCATTGCAAGTGTATGTTTGGCAGCCATAGTCGCATTTGTAAAAATAAATCCATGCATGCACTTATTTGAGAGGGGAGGAGAGTGAATAAATTGGCCTTGTAATTAACGTATTCTTCAAGTACTGCCTCGCAGATTCACCATCTACACTTTTTTTTTGGTTTTAAATTTCTTCTTCTCTATGACTGCAGGGCAAGGCTGCTTCTTCATGCCACTCTTTGCACAGCATGCCCTGCCAGCCGCATGCTCAGCCATGCACAGCCTAGGGCATGGCTGAGCTTGCCTCCATCTTCTTTAAATAGCCCTCCTCGCTTCCTTGCATGGAGAGTTGGTCCACACAACACACACAGCACCCCTTCCTTCGTCCACGCCATCTCCTCCTCTCTCCCCTCCATACGCAACTTCTCTTCTTACTGGAGAGACACACTATGGGCAGGAGCAGCTCACAGTGGTCCATGACCACCACTATGAGTCCCACCACCACCCAGCTCATCCAAGAGCAGGTGGGCATGGTGGATTCCACCCTTTGTTTCTACATTCAAGCACTTCCGCCATTATCCCAGACTCAAGCTTGGAAGATCAGCAGCAGTAGCAGCACGGCGAAGCAGCCTCTCGGCTGCGCACAGGCCACCGTGCGCCCCTGCAGCAGCCGGCATAGCCGAGCGCGGACTATAGCTACTGTTCACGCTAGAGAGCGCGACACTGTAGCTACAGTGCGGTGACTAGAAAGCTTCTCATTTAATCGGTCACCACGAGCTCTCTCTCTGCGCCGCAACCATCACCAGCCCGTTCGCGCGCCCGCATCTCTCCCCGTGCCCGATCCAGCGCCTGCGCCTACGTCTCTCCCAGCACCTGCTTCTTCGCCTACATTCCCCTAAGCGCGTAGTGCGGTGTGGTGCGCCCTCACATCGCTCCCTCCTGTGCATGCCTACGCTTGCGTGTGCCTGCGTGTGCATGCTCCTGCATGCACCAGCAGACGTCGGCTGAAGCTTCTGGATGACTTAACCAGTAGACGATCTTTCTCCCTCTCTCTCTCTCTCTCTCTCTCTCACAAACACACACCTCACACACACACACACCACACTTGTACACACTCACGTGTACATTCACTCACTTACTTGTACAGGACTATATACTTCTATATATATATACATATTTATATTTCAACAGATATATATTTATATACATATATATATATATATACATATACATATATCTATACAGATATTACTACCTATACAACTAAGTATAAGTATATATACATATATATATATATATATACATATATATACACATATATTTATACATATATATATATATATATATATATCTATCTACATATATCTATATACATATATACATATATATAACTTTATGCATATACTATATTTATATATATCTATATAGTTATATATATACATACATATATATCTAATTAAAAATACATACATATATATATATATATACATACATCTATCTATACATATTTACATAACTTTATATATATTTATATATACATATATATATAACTACAGATACACCTATATAATTATAACCGTATCTATATATATATATATATAAATATATATTTTCATATCACCTACGACACGTTGCATCGCGGGAATATCTGCACCAGTTGTTGATATTCCCCGATACACGAGTATAGAAAGCGTCTTCACACACACCTTCCACCCATCCATCCTACACTCCCCGCGGCACTTCGTCCTATTGATTGCGTCTTCCTAGATGACGATCAACTCGACACCGTGCTACACGCCATTTCCACCTCCACCCCCACACCTATATATAATTTATATATCCATATATATATACATACTATATTTATCTTATTTCTATTTCTCTTTCTTGCTATCAAAAAGATAAAAAATATATAAAAGAGAAAAGATAATCCTTGACATGCAGGTACTCAGTCTTGCGAATAGCAAGACCAGTTTGGAACCCTAATTTGGCTCAAAGACAAGAACCTAATTTTTAGGGTGTACCTCAAGGATAAAAATTATCATAAAAAAATCTTAAATAGAAAAATACCAAAAACATAACAAGCGAATGGAAGAGATTCGTTGTAGGACAGGCGTAGAAACTTATTCACCTCTAATCCTTCTTCCCTGAGTTCGACCCTGGGCCTAAAATTGACCAAGATAAAATCAAGTTGGCCAGGTAAAAAAATTTTTGTAAACAGATGGTTAGGCTCGATTTAGGTTAACCACTATACTCATTTCAATGATTAATCACCATATTAACTCAACCTATCCGAGCTTGACCATAACTTTTTTCTGGCGCCGTTGCCGCGGAAGTGCGCATTCAGGTAAGTTTCTACTCCATTCCTTTAATTTTTTTCTTCTCACACCCTTCGCTTCATGGGTGTTTCTATTTGTTGGTATGCAGGTGAACCAGTTGCAAGGAGAAGGCAGGTAGACGAAGTCAGAGACGTGAGCAAATCCAAGGCGAGAACGAGAGTGTGAAGTCACTGGCACCGCACTGGAGCTTCGCCCACGTAGTTGAACAAGTAGGTCTATCTTTGTTAGCAACTTAGGTAAACTTGTCACCTTAATAAAAAAAAAAAAACTTCTTGGGATCTCTTGGGGCAAGTGGATTAAAAATCACTTTGATTATTTGCCATCACTCCCACTGCCTTGGGATTTCCCGCCAAACTTCGCATAGCGAATATCCTAGAATCTTGACTCTTGAATCTTTCTCCGTGTGAAGTATTCTTTGAGGCAAAAATAAATAGATTGATTGCCATCCCTCTTTGTCTCATTTATCTGCAATTCGGGATCACCTTTTTAGTGGGGAGACTTGGAATTGAGTTGATTCCAACCCCACCACAACCTTTCACGTGCCTACGATTTGATCCCAAATACTTCAATCTCAACAATTTGATTTTCTTTATCTTGTGGTTGAGCCTTGTGTGTGGAAAATCATTTTGGTGATTGGGAGCACTTGAATTGAAGTGCTTTGGCTCCCTTTCACACAAATCTAAAATTGACTCGTGCATCCACACATAGAAATCTCCACCTAGGGAAGCCCATTGCATTTTAGCATGCATTAACCAACTGACATTAAAGAAGGGTTTGTTGGGCTTAGAAAAAAACTTGTATTTTCTTAAAACCTGGATATTGGTTGAATTGGTAATTCAGCGAGATCTTAAAATCCATACTACTTAAGGCTGAAACTCTAAAAATCATTCACCAATTAAAACATCAATTCGAGGAGATTTCCCCGTTGCATGCTTGGTTTACACACTTTATAAAATCAATCACCTAGGAATTACCCGTAAATAATGCCCTTCACATTCAAGAAGCACTTGATCCTAAGCCTCTCAATAAAACTGGCAGCAACTTGACCCTTATTACGGATTGGAGGTCTAACTAACTGCATGTAGCGCCTACGTGCTGGTGAGGGTTCCCGCATGCTATCGGGTGTCTAAGACTGGGGCAAACGGCCTTTCAATCTGGCCCGGTGGTTCCGCGGTGCTCGCATTTGGTTCCGCAGGTCGTGATAGCAGGTAACTTAGATCGTTAGGTCTAAGGGCTGATGGTCGGCCCGGATAGGTTGTTAATATGATGATTTTATCGTTGAAATATATATAGTGGTTGACCTAATTTTAACCTAACCATCTCTTTACAGAAATTTTTAACCTGGCCTACTTGATTTTATCTTGTCGCTTTTAGGCCCAGGGTCGAACTCAGGGAAGTGGGGTTCAAGTCGAGTTCCTACGTTGTCCTTAAAACGCGTCTCTTCCGTTCGTTTATTGTGTTTTTGGTATTTTTCTTATTTAGGTTTTTTTCTGGTAATCCTTGTTCTTGAGGCACACCCTCAAAATTGTGTCCTTGGCTTTTAGCCAAAACAGAGTTCCAAAACACGCCTTGCTACTCGCAAGACGGGGTACCTGCAAATCAAAGATTATCTTTTCACTCTTATACCTTTTTTTATCTTTTTACTAAGAAGGAAGATAACAGATAGAAAGTAAATATAGTAGCTATAGATATATATTTATATGTAGTAATATATAAAGGGGTGGGGGTGGAGGTGACTATGGAGTGTAGCACTATGTCGAGTCAGTCGACGTCTAGAGAGACGCAACCAACACGACTAGGTGCCGCGTGGAGTGTGGATGGAGGATGGATGATGTATGGGACCACGCTTTTTTTCTACGCGTGTATCAAGGAATATCAGCAACTGGTGCAGATATCCCCGCGATACAGCGTATAATAAATAACGTGAAAATATATGTACTTATGTATGTATATAAGTAAATATATCTATATATATATAAATGTATAGTTATATATGTATAGATATATATATATATAGATATATATGTGTATATATATGTATATAAGTATATATATATATATTACTATATATATGTATATATATATGTATATAGATATGTATACATATATATGTATATAAGTATATATGTCTATATATATATAAGTATATGTATAAGTATATAGTTGTATATATAAGTAGATATATATATATATATTATATATATATGTATGTATATTATATATATATGTATGTATACATAACTATATAGATATACTATGTATATAAGTATATATATATAGATATATGTATGTATATATATATATATATATATATATGTATATATGTTACTATAAGTGTGTGTGTGTGTGTGTCGGTGAATGTGTGTGTGCGTCGGTGAATGTGTGTGTGTGTTGCTGTGAGTTAAATAAAAGAGAGAGAGAGAGAATACGTGAGAGAGAGAGAGCAGGAGCGGGCGGGAGAGATCGAGCAGACGCACGTGGGAGAGATCGGCAGAGAGAGAGGGAGATCGTGGACGCGCGAGTTAAGACGTCTGCAAGAGGTGGCGGACGTCTGACGCCGCGTCGTCTGAAGGCGAAGGCGGACGTCTGACCGTCGCGGTGCACCGCGCCTTCGCGCAGGGTTCCTGCAGGCGTGCGCGAAGGCGATGGGCGGGCGAAGGCGTGGAGGAGCGAGCGTGGAGGAGGTCTGCAGGTGGTCGCGGAGGGTCGCGGAGGAGGGCAGGGGGCGGCGCGAGGCCGTAGCCGGCCGCTGCAGTGCGCGCGGCGGACGGCTACAGGTGCAACTGCGAGGCGGACAGAACGGAGACGGAGGCGGGGAACGCCCTGCAGACGCGCGTGGAGGCGGTGAGCGACTGCGGGGATGGTCACGGAGGGGCGGGAGGACCTGCTGCTGCTGCTGCTGGGCTGCTGCTGGGCTGCTGCTGCCGTGGCTTCAAGCTTCGAAGCTTGGAGCGGCAGCAATGGCGTTAAAGAGAAAAAACGAAGCGAGGGAATGCACCACGCCCACCGGCTCGTCGAAGAGCTGGGCGGTGGTGCTCCCACTGTGGTGGTGTGCACCACAGTGGGTTCTCCTGCTCGCCGGGTGCCTCCTCGACGGAGGGCCAACGTATGGGAGGGGAAAGCGGTGGAGAAGATGGCTGCGGGTTTTTTCATCAGCTGCCCTTGCGAGGATGAAGCTGCAGCTACTTATAGAGGAGGGGAGAGTGGCGTGCCGGCTGCAGCAGGGAGAGGGTGTGCGAGTTGCAACTATAGGGAGCGGCATTGGTAGGGAGACGTGACGGGAAGAAGTGCTGCGTGGCTGCTGCATGCAGTTGCGGGAAGAGTGCAGCCGCGGGAAGGAGAGAAAAGAAGAAATCAAGAGGAAAAATAAAAAGAGGGTGATTTTGCAAGGAGGCACTTGAAGAAAAATGTAACTATGCAGGCGATTGTTTCACTCCTCTTCCTCTCTTGATTAAATGCATGCATGCAAGTGTTTTTACAAATGCGATTACAGGATCCTATTATGCAATGTTAATGCTAGAAAATAGCACAAGAAGGCGTTATTACAGGCGTGTTTTGAGGTGCAAACATATGCCCCCATGCCTATCTTTTGCTAGTCCCTAGCAAAATAGTATTTAGAAATGATCTTAAGCTGAAGATTTTCTTCTGAGGTGATACAGGTGTGTTTACTATGGAATATTGTGAGAACCAATTGTAAAGAAGACTACCAGTACTTTAAGTCTCACATGACATAGATCATCTCTCAACTAACCAGGACTCTTGATATTTAAACTTTAAGTACGATTTCCAGGACCCAGGAGGTTTTTGCCGTACTCGAGAGCTCAAGAGGTTATGGTTTGTGCATAGTGAAGGATCAAGACTGACCAGATGAACATTAAGACTCAATCCTAGGGTTTCACGAATTTTTAAGTACAGGTTGGTCCCAGTTTCAGCTCATGTCTTCGAATTGACCCTTAAGATGATGACGGAAAACTCAACTCCCATTTTCAGATTTTTTTTTTTGTTACTCACCGAAAAACAAAGTATACAGACATTTATGAGATATACTGACTCTTTTAAGACATCTCTTTTCTGATTTTTTTTTTTTTTTTTTGAAACACGTGTCAGTATATCTCTTACAACACATTTTGAAGCACACTTTCTTTTTTTTTTTTGGTGGGAGAGTTTCTTTTTGGTGGAAAGAGTCGCTCCTAAACACAAGACTAAAGCCTGGGATAAAAAGTCTACCTGCGCACACAGGTAAGGACTCCACCTTCCCTAATGAACACTAGGGTTGGATCTTATGTTCACCTGGTCTTTCCTGATATGTGTAGTGTGAACCAAGTTTACTTAAGCTCTCAAGAAAAAGCAAACCAACGGATCTTGTACTGGTGTCTCAGGTACAAGAATACATCCTTAGTTAGGAGAGATCTTGATCTATTTTGTCAATGCTTTAAGTGAATTAAGTCGAGCCTGAGCGAATCAAGCTTTTGTGGCCTGGAAAGTCTTCAAAACAGAGGTTGAATATCCATAAACACTTATTGCCTTTTTGTTTCAGCTTCAAGATCATTATTAAACACCATTTATTATAATATATATATATATATTTTTTTCTTTTCTTTTCTTCTTCTTTTTTTTTTTTTTGCATATTTATAAATAGGTGGGAACTGTATAATACCATAACATACCCAGATCCTATGGATGCCTATCCACCCCCCCATGCCAAACAATGCTATGTCCTCATATGCATGCAGGGAAAGGCAGAGGAAGGATGGAAGATCGGGTAACAAGAGCTGAGGTTCAGGGTCTAGATCAGGGTGGAAGGGTGGGTGGTGAAGAGAAAAGTGAAGTGATTGCGATAGAGGTGTGAAAAGTGATGGTGGATGGTGAGTGCTGTTAGGGTGCCTCCCAACAAGCGCTGAATTTAATGTCCCCAGCTGAACTCAGAATGAGGCAAAGAATTAATTACCCTCCAGCAGGGCAACGGTTTCTCCAACGGGGGCAGGTTCATGAGTCAGATAGGGTTTCAAACGCTGCCCGTTGACCGTAAATTTACGCCCAGATTTAGGATCTTCGATTTCGACGGCCCCATTGGGGAATGGTCTTGAGACCAGAAAAGGACCAGTCCATTTGGACTTTAATTTCCCAGGAAAGAATTTGAGTCGGGCATTATAGAGCCAAACTTGCTGAGATGGCTCAAATTCCTTCCGCCGAACATGGCTGTCGTGAAAAGCCTTAGTGCGCTGTTTAAAGGTTAGAGCAGAATCATAGGCTTCACGACGGAGCTCTTCCAGCTCTTGGAGTTGGAGTTTCCTTTCTCGTTCACACAAGTCTGGGTCGAGGTTACATTGGCGAACCGCCCAATAAGCGCGGTGCTCCAACTCCACAGGCAAATGACAAGGCTTCCCGTAAACGATTCTATATGGAGACATACCAAGGGGAGCCTTGAAGGCGGTCCGATACGCCCAAAGTGCGTCAGTCAGCTTGTCGGACCAATCCTTACGGTCAGGCCGAACCGTTTTCTGGAGAATCTGCTTGATTTGCCGGTTCGACACTTCCGCCTAGCCGTTCGTCTGAGGATGATATGGGGATGCGATACGATGGTGGACTCCGTACCTCCTCAGAAGTGCCCGAAAAGAAGCATGGGTAAAGTGGCTTCCTCCATCCGAGATAATGGCCCGAGGGATCCCAAAACGCGCAAAGATATGGTCTTTGACGAATCAGGTGGAGATAACATGGTCAGCACGGCGCGCGGGAATAGCCTCGATCCATTTTGAAACATAGTCGATGGCCACGAGGATGAATTCGAAGCCGTTGGATGGAGGAAAGGGACCCATGAAGTCAATTCCCCAGATGTCGAAGATTTCCGTAGCTAGGATGTGTTGCAAGGGCATCATGTCACGACGTGCCATTGACCCTATTGACTGGCACCTAGTGCAATGTTTGGCATAAGTGTGCGCATCCTGGTGAAGGGAGGGCCAAAAGAAACCACACTGCAACACCTTGGCTGCAGTTTTCCTCCCAGAGAAATGGCCTCCACAGGCCTGATCGTGGCAGAAGGATAGCACACTGGGGAACTCACTGTCAGGAATACAGCGACGGATGATTTGATCAGCACCTATCCGAAAAAGAAGTGGATTATCCCAGAAATAATACTTTGCTTCTGCCATGAGACGCTCGCGCTGGTTTTTAGGCCAGCCACGTGGAAGAGATCCAGAAGCAAGGTAACTGGCAATGTCGGCATACCACGGTCCACTTGCCACATTTATTGCCAATAGGTGCTCATCAGGAAAAACTTCATTGATTGGCAGAGTAAGTCCAATATGGTCAGGGTCCAGTCTGGAAAGGTGATCAGCCACAACATTCTGGGCTCCAACCTTATCACGTATCTCAATGTCAAATTCCTGGAGCAGAAGGATCCAACGAATCAGTCTAGGCTTGGCATCCTTCTTGTGCATGAGATGGCGAATGGCCGTGTGATCAGTGAAAACAATAACGTGAGAGCCCAGAAGGTAAGAACGGAATTTTTCCAGCCCAAAGACGACTGCCAGTAGTTCCTTTTCAGTGGTAGTATAATTACGCTGGGCCTCGTCCAACGTCTTACTGGCGTAGTATACCACGAAGGGGTGTCTATCGCGTCTTTGTCCCAGGATGGCTCTGACTGCAAGGTCTGAAGCATCACACATAAGTTCAAAGTCGAGGGACCAATCAGGCGGCTGGAGAACAGGGGCCTTGGTGACAGCATTACGCAGCTGCGTGAATGCTTGTATACAGTCAGGGCCCATGTCGAAGGGCACATCGGTTGATAGGAGATGAGTTAAGGGTCGAGAAATTTTGGAGAAGTGTTTGATGAATCTCCTATAGAAACCGACGTGTCCCAAGAAGGAGTGGATTTGTTTGACAGAACCAGGCACAGGTAAATCAGCAATGATATCGAGCTTAGCTCTGTCAACCTCGATACCCCTATCGGAGATGATATGTCCAAGAACAATTCCCTCGTGCACCATAAAATGACTTTTTTCCCAGGAAAGCATGAGGTTTACATCAATACATATCATAAGGATGCGAGTCAGGTTGGCAAGACATTCGTCGAAAGATGGTCCAAAGACTGAAAAGTCATCCATGAAGACCTCGAGAAAGTCACCCACCATGTCATGAAATATCGCCAGCATGCATCTCTGGAAAGTTGCTGGAGCGTTACAAAGTCCGAACGGCATCCTTCTAAAGGTGAAGGTGCCGAAAGGGCAGGTAAAAGTGGTTTTCTCTTGGTCTTGGGGGTCTATTGCCACCTGGTTATATCCTGAGAATCCATCCAGGAAGCAGAAAAATTTATTTCCCGCTAACCGCTCCAGGATTTGGTCAATAAATGGTAGCGGGAAGTGATCTTTCTTGGTTGCAACATTGAGTTTCCTATAATCTACACACACTCTCCAAGATGTAGGAGTGCGTGTAGGGATGGATTCGCCCCTGTCATTGACACGGATGGTGAGTCCTGCCTTTTTGGGCACAACGTGAATCGGACTCACCCAGGGGCTATCGCTGATCGGGTAGATTATACCCGCATCCAGCCACTTAATGATTTCATTCTTAACGACCTCCCGCATGTTAGGGTTGAGACGTCGCTGCATCTCGCGAGAAGGTCGAGCCTCCTCCTCCGTATATATACGATGAGTGCAGTAGGAGGGACTAATACCAGATAAGTCTGATAAAGACCATCCAATAGCTGCCTTGTGTTCTAGGAGGACCTTAGTTAGTTTGCACTCCTGCTCCATGGTTAATTTTGAACATATGATTACAGGGAGCGTATCATTTGGTCCCAGGAAAACATACTTGAGTGTATTAGGCAACACTTTTAGCTCGGGAGTGGATGGGGAAGGATCTGGCATTTCTTGGGACGAGAGTGTCCCAGATGGGTAGGAGAACAAGTTAGGAGGAAGAAACTGGCCTTCAGATTGGCCAAGAAGAGGGGCTTCTTGGATAGATGGATCCAAAAATGAATAGCCCTAGTGAGAAGTATATGGGCTCAAGGTCCCAGTGTGGATTTGTAAATCCGCTTGATTTGGCGGGGAAGAAAGGGCAATTCGGTCTTCATGAGTATGGACCGACAGTGAGTAGCCCGGATATGACTCAGACCACGAGGTATGGGAAGCGGAGAAAACCTTGTCAGAAGTCTGGCCAGGAGAAGGTACTGGACAAGGGAGGGATTGGGGAACGTCACAGTATGCGTTGGTCTGGCAGTTATCAGTGTTTATAGGTAATTCGCAGCAGTCCGAATAGGTCCCAATTAGTCCGATACACGCGCTGACGGCCATGTAATCATCAGACGTGTCATCCTCAATGCAATCGCAATCAAAGTTCTTGGCTGCCTTGAATATGTTAAGCTTGAGCTTCTCAGATCCAACGGCAATCTCAATACAGCCCGACTCGCAGTCGATGTGGGCGCGGGCTGTGGCCAAGAAAGGTCGACCGAGGATGATCGGACAATCAGAAAGTGAACTAGGAACTTCCATATCTAAAACAAGAAAGTCAACAGGAAAATCGAGACTGTTGACCCTAACCACCATGTCTTCCACCACACCCTTCGGGATTTTGACAGAACGATCTGCCAACTGTAACGTGACAGGGGTGGGTTTCTGATTTCCCAAGGAAAATTTTTTTAGCATGATGGTCGGTATGAGATTGATGGAAGATCCTAGATCAAGCAAGGCACGGTTAAAACTGCAGCCTTGGATGCTACAGGAAATCAGTGGTGTGCCCGGATCTTTCTGCTTCGGTGGTAAGTTTGACAGTATAGCACAACTCGCATGAGGCGAGAGAACCACCGGATTCTTAGTCTTCTTTGACTATCGCCTGGGTGTTGTGTAGTCTTTGAAAAATTGAGCGACAGTAGGTATGTGGTCGATTGCCTCGAGCAGGGGTACCTTGATTTCTACATCCCTGAACAAATTACGTAGGTTGTCAAAGGCCTGCGTATTTTTCTTTTTGCCTTTTGGCTCCCTTAGTAGAGCCTCAGGGAATGGGACTGATTCTGGCACAAGTTTTGGTGCATCATCCTCTCGCGAATGCGGTATGCCTCCCGAATGAGAGGGCGAAGAAGAAGATGGGCCAGGATCAGGTCGAGGCGGATCGACGGTCTGCTTACCGCTCCTCGTAGTGATAGCATTGGACGATGCGGGTCCAGTGGGATCATACGGTGGAGGAGGGTTTGCAATGGGGATATAAGAGTGTGGTGCTGCAGCAGGATTAGCCTGAAATCCCGGTGGAATGCTCGGAGCTTGTAGAACTTGATTAACCTGTCCTTGAGAAGGTCGTACCTGTGGTTGAGAACCACGGGGCACGAAATTTCATGGGTTTGGAACAGGTTGGGTGGGAAGAGTGCCCTGAGATCGAGTCGCCATGCGTAGTTGACTGATCTCGACGTTCTGCTGCGCCAATTGGTGCTGAAGAGAGGTCATGTTCTCTTCATGGCGCTTTGACATTTCCGTCAACATTCGCATCAATTTGTCAAGAGGGCTTGATGCGTGTTCAGTTTGTGGTACGCAAGGGCCTGATGGCGGATTTGCCATAGGATTAAACTGGACCCTTGGGATGACGGGTGCGGACGGTCGCATTGGTCCACCCGCGGGGTTTTGGTGCTGCGGGTTGTTGGACCATGCGAAGTTCGGATGATTATGCCACCTTGGGTTATAAGTGGCAGAGAACGGGTTGTTCCCCAGGGCGCAAGCATCTTCTATGCCAGAAGACGCGTCCGGATGTAGATATGCGTCTGAGCACACGGAGGCTTGGTCCTCCGTGTCGAAATACTGGCTCGCAGAAACCAGTTCCACATGACTTACCGAGTCGCCTGGCGCGACACTCGGTAAGGAAGGTCTAACGGGGTTTCTCGGGATAAGCCTGGTATTAGAAGAACTTGGATTGTGACGAAGTGGTGAAGAGGTGGTGTTTGCCATAGATCGGGCGAGGTTGGCCAGAAGCTCGTCCAGCTTCTTGTGCACGACGGAGACTTCATCCAGTTTTTGTGCAATAAGGCTTAGATCAGTGGATGAATGGGAGGGTCCCATGTCAACTTCGTGGACATTTCGGGGCTGGCTGGTACGATTAAAGGCGACAATGGAAGCATTGTTCATCGAGTTTTCACTCATATTTTCAAACAGCTCGAATGCTCCATTCTCGTCTTTATTCATAAAGTTCCCTCCGCAGGAAGCGTCTGCAATCTGCTTCAAAGTCTCATTTAGCCCATAGTAGAAAATCTGGGCTATATGCCACTTAGGCAGACCGTGGTGCGGACACTTCCTGAGGAGGTCGTTATACCTCTCCCATGCCTCATGAAATTGTTCGCCGCTTTGTTGCGTAAATGAAGTGATAGCACGGCGAAGCGCATTGGTCCACCCGATTGGGAAGAACTTCTTGAGAAACGCTGTTCGCATCTCTTCCCAAGAGTGGATGGTTCTCCCAAGGGTGCGTAACCATTGCGACGCTTTATCCCGTAATGAAAACGGGAACATCTTCATGAGGACTATAGATAACCCGACATTTCTTGGTTTAACGGTTTCAGCAAGTCGGGTTAGGTCTTCCAAGTGGAGAAATGGGTCTTCACTTGCAAGACCATGAAAGTGAAAATTGATTAGGCCAATTATGTTTGGTTTTAATTCAAAGTCGTCCCCGCCCATGGGGACCCGAATTTGTCCTATGGTCTCTGTAGCAGCGGGATTCTGATAAGAGCTAAGAGACCTAGGCTCCTCCCGTTTGGGAGGGTTCTGCATTTCCTCCAATGTTTCTCGAATGGCTTCGATTTGCTCATTATACATTTCCATTTGGGCTTGGAGGCGGGTTATGGGATCTAAGGCTCCACCACCTGGTGGGTTTTGAGGGCGGTTTCCTACCTCGGGATTTGGGGGTGGGCATGTAGCCATGTTTGTGGAGGAGGAGGACGATTCGACTTGTTTTCTAGATTTATCAGTCAATTCAAATAGTTCAGGGTTTTGTGACCTCCTCCCAAACATGCACTACCGCAGGAAGAATTGGGGAGATGAGAAGGGAAAAGGGATGAGAGAAATGACGCTGCAAAGGTACACTTGATTACAAATCAATACAGTCAAGTTCCTAACCTCTATAGTGTGCCCTTAGACCTAAAGATCTAAGTTACCTACTATCACGAACTACAGAATCGAATGAGAGCACCGCGGAACCACTGGGCCAGATTGAAAGGCCGTTTGCCCCAGTCTTAGACACCCGATAGCACGCGGGAACTCTTACCAGCACGTAGTCGCTACACACAGGTGGTTAGACCTCCAATCCTTAGTAAGGGTCAAGTTACTACCAGTTTTAATTACAGGCTTAGGGTCAAGTGCTTTTGGAATGTGAAGGGCGTTGTTTACGGGTAATGCCCAAGTGATTGATTTTAAGAGTGTGTAAGAACAAGCATGCAACGGGGAAATCTCCCCGAATTGAAGTTTTTATTGGCGAATGGCTTTTAGAGTTCAGCCTTAAGTAGTATGAATTTTAGAGTTTTGCTGAATTACCAATTCAACCAATCTCCGGGTTTTTGCAAAAATACAGGTTTTCCTTCTAAAACCCAAGAAACCCTTCTTCAATTATCAGTTAGTTAATGCATGCTTAAAATGCAATGGGCTACCCTAAATGGAGATTTCTAAGTGTGGATGCACGAATCAATTTTATATCAATGTGATAGGGAGCCAAAGCACTTCAATTCAAGTGCTCCCAATCACCAGAAATGATTTCCACACACAAGGCTTCAACCAAAAGATAAAGAAAATAAAATTGTTGGGGTTGAAGTATTCAGGATCGAATCACAGGCAAGTTTGAAAAGTCGTGGTGGGGTTTGATCAACTCAATTCCAAGTCTCCCCACCAAAAATGTGATCCTGAATTAAAGATAAGTGAGGCAAAAGAGGGATACAAGCAATCTTTTTCTTTGCCTCAAAGAATACTTCCCACGGCGAAAAATCTGAGAATCAAGATTCTCGGATTTTCGCTATGTGAAGTAAGGCGGGAAATCCCAGGACAGTGGGAGTGAAGACAACCAATCAATCAAGTGAATTTTAATCCACTTGCCCTCAAGAAATCCCAAGAAGTTTTTCTAGTTTTTAGTTTTTAAATTTTTTTTTTTTTTTGGTGGTGGCAAGTTAATCCTAATTTGTTGAGAAAAGACAACCTACTTGTTCGGTAACGTGTGCGAAGCTCCAATGCGGTGTCGTCGTCTTCACGCTCTCGTTCCCGCCTTAGATTTGCCCTCGTTCCCGACTTCATCTGCTTTCCTTCTCCTTCCACCAAGTTCACCTGCACACCAAAAAGCAACAATACCCGTGAAGAGAGAAGAGACAAATTAAAGGAATTAGATAGAAACTTACTCGAATGCGCACCTCCCCGGCAACGGCGCCAGAAAAGTCATGATGGTCGGCCCGGATAGGTTGTTAATATGATGATTTTATCATTGAAATATATATAGTGGTTAACCTAATTTGAACCTAACCATCTCTTTACAGAAATTTTTAACCTGGCCTACTTGATTTTATCTTGTCGCTTTTAGGCCCAGGGTCGAACTCAGGGAAGTGGGGTTCAAGTCGACTTCCTACGTTGTCCTTAAAACGCGTCTCTTCCGTTCGTTTATTGTGTTTTTGGTATTTTTCTTATTTAGGTTTTTTTCTGGTAATCCTTGTTCTTGAGGCACACCCTCAAAATTGTGTCCTTGGCTTTTAGCCAAAACAGAGTTCCAAAACACGCCTTGCTACTCGCAAGACGGGGTACCTGCAAATCAAAGATTATCTTTTCACTTTTATACCTTTTTTTATCTTTTTACTAAGAAGGAAGATAACAGATAGAAAGTAAATATAGTAGCTATAGATATATATTTATATGTAGTATATATATAAAGGGGTGGGGGTGGAGGTGACTATGGAGTGTAGCACTATGTCGAGTCAGTCGACGTCTAGAGAGACGCAACCAACACGACTAGGTGCCGCGTGGAGTGTGGATGGAGGATGGATGATGTATGGGACCACGCTTTTTTTGTACGCGTGTATCAGGGAATATCAGCAACTGGTGAAGATATCCCCGCGATACAGTGTATAATAAATAACGTGAAAATATATGTACTTATGTATGTATATAAGTAAATATATCTATATATATATATAAATGTATAGTTATATATGTATAGATATATATATATATAGATATATATGTGTATATATATGTATATAAGTATATATATATATATATATGTATATAAGTATATGTATAAGTATATAGATGTATATATAAGTAGATATATATATATATATTATATATATATGTATGTATATTATATATATATGTATGTATACATAACTATATAGATATACTATGTATATAAGTATATATATATAGATATATGTATGTATATATATATATATGTATATATGTTACTATAAGTGTGTGTGTGTGTGTGTCGGTGAATGTGTGTGTGCGTCGGTGAATGTGTGTGTGTGTTGCTGTGAGTTAAATAAAAGAGAGAGAGAGAGAACACGTGAGAGAGAGAGAGCGGGAGCGGGCGGGAGAGATCGAGCAGACGCGCGCGGGAGAGATCGGCAGAGAGAGAGGGAGATCGCGGACGCGCGAGTTAAGACGTCTGCAAGAGGTGGCAGACGTCTGACGCCGCGTCGTCTGAAGGCGAAGGCGGACGTCTGACCGTCGCGGTGCACCTGCCTTCGCGCTGGTTTCCAGCAGGCGTGCGCGAAGGCGACGGGCAGGCGAAGGCGTGGAGGAGCGAGCGTGGAGGAGGTCTGCAGGTGGTCGCGGAGGGTCGCGGAGGAGGGCAGGGGGCGGTGCGAGGCCGTAGCCGGCCGCTGCAGTGCGCGCGGTGGACGGCTACAGGTGCAACTGCGAGGCGGACAGAACGGAGACGGAGGCGGGGAACGCCCTGCAGACGCGCGCGGAGGCGGTGAGCGACTGCGGGGACGGTCGCGGAGGGGCGGGAGGACCTGCTGCTGCTGCTGCTGGGCTGCTGTTGGGCTGCTGCTGCCGTGGCTTCAAGCTTCGAAGTTTGGAGCGGCGGCAATGGCGTTAAAGAGAAAAAACGAAGCGAGGGAATGCACCACGCCCACCGGCTCGTCGAAGAGCTAGGCGGTGGTGCTCCCACTATGGAGGTGTGCACCACAGTGGGTTCTCCTGCTCGCCGGGTGCCTCCTCGACGGAGGGCCGACGTATGGGAGGCGAAAGCGGTGGAGAAGATGGCTGCGGGTTTTTTCAGCAGCTGCCCTTGCGAGGATGAAGCTGCAGCTACTTATAGAGGAGGGGAGAGTGGCGTGCCAGCTACAGCAGGGAGAGGGTGTGCGAGTTGCAGCTATAGGGAGCGGCGTTGGCAGGGAGACGTGACGGGAAGAAGTGCTGCGTGGCTGCTGCATGCAGCTGCGGGAAGAGTGCAGCCGCGGGAAGGAGAGGAAAGAAGAAATCAAGAGGAAAAATAAAAAGAGGGTGATTTTGCAAGGAGGCACTTGAAGAAAAATGTAACTATGCAGGCGATTGTTTCACTCCTCTTCCTCTCTTGATTAAATGCATGCATGCAAGTGTTTTTACAAATGCGATTACAGGATCCTATTATGCAATGTTAATGCTAGAAAATAGCACAAGAAGGCGTTATTACAGGCGTGTTTTGAGGTGCAAACAAGGGCACACTGTAGAGGTTAGGAATTTGATTGTATTGATTTGTCAACAAGTGTACCTTTGCGGCATCATTTCTCTCATCCCTTTTTCCCTTCTTATTCCCCCCAATTCTTCCTACGGTAGTGCATGTTTGGGAGGAGGTCACAAAACCCTGAACTGTTTGAATTGTCTGATAATTTTAGAAAAGAAGCCAAATCATCCTCCTCCTCCATGAACATGGCTGCACACCCACACCCAAATCCCGAGGGAGGAAACCGCCCTCAAAACCCTCCAGGTGGTGGAGCCTTAGATCCCATAACCCGCCTCCAAGCCCAAATCGAAATGTATAGTGAACAAATTGAAGCCATTAGGGAAACATTGGAGGAAATGTAGAATCCTCCAGAATGAGAGGAGCCTTGGTCTCTTAGCTCCTTTCAGAATCCGACTGCTACAGATACCATAGGTCAAATTCAGGTCCCCCTGCGTGGGGATGACTTCGAATTGAAACCTAACAAAATTGGCCTGATAAATTTTCACTTCCATGGTCTTGCAAGTGAAGATCCTTTTCTTCTCCTAGAAGACCTAACCCGATTGGCTGAAACTGTTAAACCAAGAAATATCGGGCTACCAATAGTCCTCACGAATATGTTCCCGTTTTAATTGTAGGATAAAGCGTTGCAGTGGTTACGCACCCTTGGGAGAACCATCCACTCTTTGGAAGAGATGAGAACAGTGTTTCCCAAGAAGTTCTTCCCAATCGGACGAACCAATGCACTTCGCCGTGCTATCACCTCCTTTACGCAACAAAACGGCGAACAGTTTCATGAGGCATGGGAGAGATATAATGACCTCCTCAGGAAGTGTCTACACCACGGTCTGCCTAAGTGGCATATAGCCCAGATTTTCTACAATGGGTTAAATGAGACTTTGAAGCAGATTGCAGATGCTTCTTGTAGAGGGAATTTCATGAATAAAGATGAGAATGGAGCATTCAAATTATTTGAAAATATGAGTGAAAACTCAATGAACAATGCTTCTATTGTTGCCTTTAATCGTACCAGCCTGCCCGTAATGTCCACGAAGTTGACAAGAGACCCTCCCATTCATCCATAGATCTCAGCCTTATCGCACAGAAATTGGATGAAGTCTCCGTCGTGCACAAGAAGCTGGACGAGCTTCTGGCCAATCCCGCCCATTCTATGGCAAACATCCCCACCTCACCACTTCGTCAAAATCCCAATTATTCCAAACCAGGCTTATCCATAGAACCCCGTAAGACTTTCCTTACCGAGTGTCGCACCAAGCGATTCGGTAAGTCTTGTGGATCTGGCTTCTGCAAGCTAGTATTTTGACTTGGAGGACCAAGCCTCCGTGTGCTCAAAAGCGTATTTACATGCGGACGCATCTTCTAGAATAGAAGACACTTGCTCCCTGGGGAACAACCCGTTCTCTGCCACTTATAACCCAGGGTAGTGAAATCATCCGAGCTTCGTATGGTCCAACAACCCGTAGCGCCAAAACCCTGCAGGTGGACCAATGCAACTGTTCGCACCCATCATCCCAAGGGCCTAGTCTAATCCTATGGCGAATCCGCCATCGGGTCCTTGTGTACCGCAAATAGAACATGCATCAAGTCCTCCTAAGAAATTGATGCAAATGATGATGGAAATGTCAAAGCGCCACGAAGAGAACAAGACCTCTTTTCAGCACCAATTGGCGCAGTAGAAAGCTGAGATCAGTCAAGTACGCATGGCGACTCGATCTCAGGGCACTCTTCCAGCCCAACCTGTTCCAAACCTGTGAAATTTCATACCCCGTGGTCCTCAACCACATGTACGACCTTCTTACGGCAGGTTCATCAGATTCTGCAAGCTCCGAGTAGCACCTTACTCTTATGTCCCTATTGCGAACCCTCCTCCACCTTATGATCCCACTGGACCCACATCGTCCAATGTGATCACTATAAGGAGAGGTAAGCAGACCGTCGATCCCCCTCGTCCTGATCTTGGCCCGTCTTCTTCATCGACCCCTCTTTCGGGAGGCATGCCGCATTCGCGAGAGGACGATACACCCAAATTGGTGCCAAAATTAGTCCCATTCCCTGAGGCACTACTGAGGGAGACAAAAGGAAAGAAGAAGGATACACAGGCCTTTGATAACCTGCATAATTTGTTCAGGGATGTTGAAATCAAGGTACCCCTGCTAGAGGCTATCGACCACATACCTACTATCGCCTGATTTTTCAAGGACTACACAAAACCCAGGCGACAGTGAAAGAAAACTAAAAATATGGTGGTTCTCTCGCCTCATGCGAGTTGTGCTGTACTGTTAAATCTACCACCGAAGCAGAAAGATCCGGGCACACCGCTTATTTCCTGTAGCATCCAAGGTTGCAATTTGAACCGTGCCCTGCTTGATCTTGGATCTTCCATCAATCTTATACCAGCCATCATGCTCAAAAAATTTTCCTTGGGAAATCTGAAACCCACCCCTGTCACATTACAGTTGGCAGATCATTCTGTAAAAATTCCAAAGGGTGTGGTGGAAGATGTGGTGGTTAGGGTCAATAGTCTCTATTTTCCTGTTGACTTTCATATTTTAGATATGGAAGTTCCTAGCTCACTTTCTGATTGTCCGATCATCCTTGGTAGACCTTTCTTGGCCATAGCCCGTGCCCATATTGACTGCGAGTCGGGCTGTATAGAGATTGCCATTGGATCTGAGAAGCTCAAGCTTAACATCTTCAAGGTAGCCAAGAACTTTGATTGCGATTGCATCGAGGATGACACGTCTGACGAAAACATGCCCTTCAGTGCGTGTATCAGACTAATTGGGACCTATTCTAACAACTACAGACTGCCTCTAAACACTGACGATTGCTTGAACGACACATATTGTGACATTCCCCCATCCCTCCCTATTTCAGTACCTTCTCCTGACCAGACTTCTGATGAGGTTTTCTCCGCTTCCCATACCTCGTTATCTGAGTCTTATCCGGGCTACTCACCATCAGTCCACACTCTTGAAGATCGGATTGCCCCTTCTTTCCTGCCAAATCAGGCAGAGTTGCAACTCCACAATGGGACCTTGAGCCCATATACTGCTCACTGGGGCTATTCCATTTTGGATCCATCTAGCCAAGAAGCCCCTCTTCTTGGCCAATCTGAGGGCCAACTTCTTCCTCCTGGGACACTCACATCCCAAGAAATGCCCGATCTTTCACCATCCACTCCTGAGCTAAAAGAGTTGCCTAGTACACTTAAGTATGTTTTCTTGGGACCAAATGAAATGCTCCTCGTAATCATCAGTTCAAAATTGACTAGGGAGCAAGAGTGCAAACTAATGAAGGTCCTTATGAAACATAAGGCAGCCATTGGATGGTCTTTATTAGGCTTAACTGGCATTAGCCCCTCCTACCGCACTCACCGTATATATACGGAGGAGGAGGCTCTACCGTCCCGCGAGATGCAGCGACGTCTCAACCCTAACATGTGGGAGGTCATTAAGAAGGAAATTATTAAGTGGGTGGATGCGGGTATAATCTACCCGATCAGCAGTAGCCCCTGGGTGAGTCTTATTCACGTCATGCCCAAAAAGGAGGGACTCACCATCCGTGTCAATGACAGTGGCGAATCCATCCCTACACGCACTACTACATCCTGGAGAGTGTGCGTAGATTATAGGAAACTCAATGCTACAACTAAGAAAGATCGCTTTCCGCTACCTTTCATTTACCAAATCCTGGAGTGCTTAGGAGAAAATAAATTTCTCTATTTCCCGGATGGATTCTCAGGATATAACCAGGTGGCAATTGACCCCCGGGACAAAGAGAAAACCACTTTTACTTGCCCCTTCGGCACCTTTGCATTTTGAAGGATGCCGTTCGGACTTTGTAACACGCCAGCAACTTTCCGAAGATGTACGCTAGGGATATTTCATGACATGGTGGGTGACTTTCTCGAGGTCTTCATGGATGACTTTTCGGTCTTTGCACCATCTTTCGATGACTGTTTTGCCAACCTAACATGTATCCTTAGGAGATGTATTGATGTAAACCTCGTGCTTTCTTGGGAAAAAAGTCATTTTATGGTACACGAGGGAATTGTTCTCGAGCATATCATCTCTGATAGGGGTATCGAGGTTGACAGAGCTAAGATTGATGTAATTGCTGATTTACCTGTGGCTGGCTCTGTCAAACAAATCCGCTCCTTCCTGGGACACGTCAGTTTCTATAAGAGATTCATCAAAGATTTCTCCAAGATTTCCTGGCCTTTAACTCATCTCCTATCAGTCGACGTACCCATCGATATGGGCCTCGACTGTATACGAGCATTCACGCAGTTGCGTAATGCTATCACCAGGACCCCTGTTCTCCAGCCACCTGATTGGTCCCTCCACTTTGAACTCATGTGTGACGCCTTTGACCTTGCAGCCGGAGCCATCCTGGGACAAAGACACGATAGACACCCCTTCGTGGTGTACAACGCCAGTAAGACATTGGACGAGGCCCAGCGTAATTATACTACCACTGAGGAAGAACTACTGGCAGTCATCTTTGGGCTGGTGAAATTCCGCTCTTAACTTCTGGGCTCACATGTTATTGTTTTCACTCATCACGCGGCCATTCGCCATCTCATGCAAAAGAAGGATGCCAAGCCTAGACTAATTCGTTGGATCCTTCTGCTCTAAGAATTTGACATTGAGATCCCTGATAAGGTCGGAGCCCAGAATGTTGTGGCTGATCATCTTTCTAGACTGGACCCTGACCATATTGGACTTACTCTGCTGGTTAATGAGATTTTTCCTGATGAGCACCTATTGGCAATTAATGTTGCAAGTTGACCTTGGTATGTCGACATTGCCAATTACCTTGCTTCTGGATCCCTTCAACATGGCTGGCCAAAAAACTAGCGCGAGCGTCTCATGGTAGAAGCAAAGTATTATTTCTGGGATAATCCACTTCTTTTTCGAGTAGGTGCTGATCAAATCATCCATTGCTGTATTCCTGACAGCGAATTCCCCAGTGTGCTATCCTTCTGCCATGATCAGGCCTGCGGAGGCCATTTTTTTGAGAGGAAAACTGCAGCGAAGGTGTTGCAGTGCGGTTTCTTTTGGCCCTCCCTTCACCAGGATGCACACAATTATGCCAAACATTGCACTAGGTGCCAGTCGTTAGGGTCAATGTCACGTCATGACATGATGCCCTTACAATCCATCCTAGCTGTTGAAATCTTCGACATTTGGGGAATTGATTTCATGGGTCCCTTTCCTCCTTCCAACGGCTTCGAATACATTCTCGTGGCTATTGATTAAGTTTCGAAATAGATCGAGGCTATTCCCACACACCGTGCTGACAATGTTATATCCACTCGATTTGTCAAAGACCACATCTTTGCACGCTTTGGGATCCCTCGAGCCATTATCTCGGATGGAGGAAGCCACTTTCCCAATGCATCTTTTCAGGCACTTCTGAGGAAATACGGAGTCCACCATCGTATTGCATCCCCGTATCATCCTCACACGAACGGCCAAGCAGAGGTGTCGAACCGACAAATCAAGCAAATTTTCCAGAAAATGGCTCGGCCTAACCGTAAGGATTGGTCCGACAAGCTGATTGACGCACTTTGGGCGTATTAGACAACCTTCAAGGCTCCGCTTGGTAAGTCTCCTTATAGAATCGTTTACGGGTAGCCTTGTCATTTGCCTGTGGAGTTGGAGCACCGCGCTTATTGGGCAGTTCGCCAATGTAACCTCGACCCAGACCGGTGTGGTCAAGAAAGGAAACTCCAACTCCAGGAGCTGGAAGAGCTCCATCGTGAAGCTTATGATTCTGCCTTAACTTTCAAGCAACGAACTAAGGATTTTCACGATACCCGTATTTGGTGGAAGGAATTTGAGCCATCTCAGCAAATTTGGCTCTACAATGCCTAGCTGAAATTCTTTCTCGGGGAACTGAAGTCCAAATAGACTGGTCCTTTCTTGGTCTCGAGACCATTTCCCAATAGGGCCGTTGAGATTGAAGATCCCAAATCTGGGCATAAATTTACGGTCGATGGGCAGCGTTTGAAACCCTATCTTACTCATGAACCTGCCCCCGTTGGAGAAATTGTTGCCCTGCTAGAGGGTAACTAATGTTGTGCGTCATTCTGAGTCCAGTTGGGGACGTTAAATTCAGCGCTCGTTGGGAGGCACCCCAACAACACTTCTCCACTGTCACGCTCACTTCACTTTTCACTTCACCACCCACCATCCACCCGCACTACCACCCTGCTGTATACCCTACACCTTAGCTCTCGTTACCTGATCCTTCGTCCTTCCTCTACACTACCCTGCATGCATATGACGACATAGCATCGTTTGTCATGGGGGGGTGGATGGCATCCATAGGATCTGGGTATTTTATGGTATCATGCAGTTTCCATCTATCTATAAAATGTTTAAAAAAAAGAAAGTGGTATTTAGTAATGATTTGAAGGCTGAAACAAAAATACAATAAGTTTTTATGGATATTCAACCACTGTTTCGAAGACTTTCCAAGCTAGAGAAGCTTGATTCGCTCAGGCTCGGCTTAATTCACTCAAGCATTGATAAGATAGATCATAATCTCTCCTAACTAAGGATGTATTCTTGTACTTGAGAAACCAGTACAGGATTCGTTGCTTTGCTTCTACTCGAGAGCCTAGGTAATCTTGGTTCACAGTACAGATATCAAAAAAGACCAGGTGAACATAAGATCCAACCCTAGTGTTCATTAGGGAAGGTGGAGTCCTTGCCTGTGAGAGCAGGAAGACCTTTTATCCCGTGCTTTAGTCTTGTGTTTAGGAGAGACTCTTTCCACCAAAAAGAAACTCTCTCACCAAAATAAAAGTGTGCTCCTCCAAATAATGTTGTAAGAGATATACTGACACATGTTTCAAAAAAAAAAAAAAGGATGCAAATAAATCAGTATATCTCTCAAATGTCTGTAAAGTCTTATCCCTATAAAAGTTCTTCAGGGCAAGTTACAAATACCCTATTTTCTTTGAGCCACAAATGTAATAAAATTGGAGTTGAGTTTTCCGCCATCTTTTTAAGGGTCAATCCAAAGACATGAGCTGAAACTGGGACCAACTTGCACTTAAAAAAAAATTTGTGAAACCCTGGGCTTGACTCTTAATGTTCATCTGGCCAATCTTGATCCTTCACTATGCACAAGCCATAATCTCCTGAGCTGTCGAGTACGGCAAAAACCTCCTAGGTCCTGGAAATCGTACTTAAGGTTGAAATATCAAGAGTCCAGGTTAGTTGAGAGATGGTCTATGTCACATAAGACTTAAAGCACTGGTAGTCTTCCCTGCAATTGGTTCTCACAATATCCAACAAATAAACACACTTATGTTGCCTCAGAAGAAAATCTTCAGCTTATGATAATTTCTAAATACCATACAAAAATGTTTTGCTAGGGACTAGCAAAAGATAGGCGTTGGGGTATGATTGCACAGCAAAAATGCAGCAACAATTGTGCCATCTCGTGCTATTTCCTAGCATTGCCAGTGTATATTAGGTAGCCATAGTCGCATTTGTAAAAATAAATGCATGCATGCAATTATTTGAGAGGGGAGGAGAGTGAATAAATTGGCCTTCTAATTAATGTATTCTTCAAGTACTGCCTTGCAAATTCACCATCTTCACCTTTTTTATTGGTTTTGAATTTCTTCTTCTCCACGGCTACAGGGCAAGGTTGCTTCTTCTTCGCGCCACTCCTCGCACAGCATGTGCTGCCAGCCGCATGCTCAGCCATGCATAGCCCAGGGCATGGCTGAGCTTGCCACCATCTTCTTGAAATAGCCCTCCTCTCTTCCTTGAGAAGAGAGCTGGTCCACACAACACACATAACACCCCTTCCTTCCTCTAGGCCATCTCCTCCTCTCTACCCTCCATATGCAGCTTCTGTTCCTACTGGAGAGACACACTGCAGGCAGGAGCAGCTCACTGTGGTCCACGACCACCACTGTGAGTCCCACCACTGCCCAGCTCATCCAAGAGCAGGTGGGCGTGGTGGATTCCACCCTCTGTTTCTATGTTCAAGCACTTCCGCCATTGCCGCAGACTCAAGCTTGGAAGCTCAACAGGAGTAGCAGCACAGTGCAGTAGCCTCTCGCCAGCGTGCAGGCCACCGCGTGCCCCTACAGCAGCCGGCACAGCTCTTTCCTCGTACGTTAGCCCGCTCCACAGTGCCCGCGCATGCAGAACCGGCCGCAGAAGGTCGCCCGTGCTGAGCGTGCACTGTAGCTACTGTTCACGCTAGAGAGTGCGGCACTGTAGGTACAATGCGGTGACCGGATAGCTTCTCACTTATCCGGTCACCGCGTGCTCTCTCTCCGTGCCGCAACCGTCGCCAGCCCGTTAGCGTGCCCACATCTTTCCCCACGCCCACTCCAGCGACTACGCCCGCATTTCTCCCAGTACTCGCTTCTTTGCCCACGTTCTTCTCAGCGTGCAGCATGGTGCACTGCGCTATGCAGTGTGCTACACATTACCCTCACATCACTCCCTCCTATGCGCGCATGCGCTTGCGCGTGCCTATGCCTGTGCGTGCACGCTCCTGCGTGCACCACCAGACATCGGCTGAAGCTTCTGGACGACTTAACCAGGAGATGCACTCTCTCTCTCTCACAGACACACACCTCACGCACAGACACACACCACACTTGTACACACTCACGTGTACATTCTCTCACTCACTTATTCACGACTATATACTTATATATATATAATATTTATATATATATATATATTTATATACGTATATATATATACATATACATATATCTACACATATATTATTACCTGTACAACTAAGTATAAGTATATATACATATATATATATATATATACACATATATTTATACATATATATATATATACAAATATACATACTTATCTACATATATATCTTTAGCTATAAATACATATATATATATATCTATCTACATATATCAATATACATAGGTACTTATACTAATATATCTATATACATATATACACATATATAACTATATTCATATATTACTATATATATATATATATCGATTTATATATAGCTATATATATACATACATATATATATATATTTGCATACCTTTGTATATATTTACATATGCATATATATATATAACTTCATATACACCTATATAATTATAACCATATCTATATATATACATATAAATATATATTTTCATATAACCTGCCACACGTTGTATCGCAGGAATATCTTCACTAGTTGCTGATATTCCCCGATACACGAGTACAGAAAGCATCTCCGCACACCCCTTCCACCCATTCATCCTACACTCGATGCGGCACTTCGCCCTGTTGGTTGCATCTTCCTAGACGATGATCAACTTGAAACCGTGCTACATGCCATTTCCACCTCCACTCCCACACCTATATAAATATATAATATATATATCTATATATATATACATACTATATTTATCTTTTTCTATTTCTCTTTCCTGCTATCAAAAAGATAAAAACTCTATAAAAGAGAAAAGGTAGCCCTTGACTTGCAGGTACTCAGTCTTGCGAATAGCAAGACCAGTTTTGGAACCCTAATTTGGCTCAAAGCCAAGAGCCTGAATTTGAGGGTGTACCTCAATCACAAAAATTATCAGAAAAAAATCTTAAATAGAAAAACACCAAAAACAAATAAGCGAATAGAAGAGATTCCTTGTAGGATAGGCATAGAAACTTATTCAGCTCTAATCCCGCTTCCCTGAGTCTGACCCTGGGCCTAAAAGTGACCAAGATAAAATCAAGTAGGCCAGGTAAAAAAATTTTTCTAAAAAGATGGGTACGCTCGATTTAGGTTAACCACTATACTCATTTCAATGATTAAATCACCATATTAACATAACTTATCAGAGCCTGACCAAAGAGTCCCTGGCAGCGACTATAAAAGCACCACCACCTCTGGCCGCATCTCTTCAGCTCAACTTGGCCAAAGATTCACCCCAATTTCATCTTCTTCTCCTCCGATAAAGTAGTCCAGCGAGCTCCGGTGAGCCTCCCTCCTCTTTCTCGTCACTTTGCCACTTTACTAGTGGCAGAGTTGCCCTCATCATCTTCCTCAACATCGCGCAACACCCGCGCGAGCACCTCTAGCCACGTCATCATCGCCGTCTCCCTCCACCAGACACCGTCTTCTTCGGCGACAGCAGGTACAACCATCCGCCAGCTCTCCCCCTTCGTCCACTTAATTAGGTCAGACTTACTCCTCTCTATCCCCTCTTCAATTCCCCCCTTCTATTTCACAAAACATCCCTCGACTGCCACTGTCCACCCACATCTTCCTCATCTCCAGCTGACCTCCGGCGAGACGTACCCATCACTCCACACCTCCACAGGGCTCGTCACCAACCTCTTCACCTTCGCCATCGACCACTGAACACTTTCCACCCGCTCACTTCCCGCCACACACACTCCATGCTTCCACCAAACAAACCCACTCATACAGTCACAGTCTGACCTAGGCACGCATGCCTAGGATGGTCTGAGCCACGCCAACCCCTGCCTCACCTTCAGTCTGATGCGGCGAAGGTTCTCCTGTTGTCTGATAGAGCCGCAAGGGTACTTTTGTGTCGCGTAAGGTCGAGCCTTTGTCCGCCATTAACAAGCATACAAGCTTGCTTGCTTTCCAGCTGCAGGCCACGTGCTCCAGGGTTCTGGATCCCAGGCTACGTGGGTTGAGTGTGTGAGCGAATCCAGCCTGAGAGCTATAGCTATGGACCCTACAGCTGTGTCAATTGCATGAAGGCATTTTCCTGCGGGCGCGAGCGCAGAAGCGAGTGGGACATTTAGTCCCACCTCTTGAATGCAAGAGCGAGGCACGTAGGATAAATTGGATTTGTATTTTATGTTGTCTGCCTCAACTACACAGGGGTGAGGTCCCTCGCCCTCACTCGCCACGCCTCGTCCGCGACACTCCCAGATGGACCTGGCACCTGGCCCGACTAACCTAACCTAGCACTCCTCGCGCACCACACCCACACGACCGACACGGGCACGTGACTAACTCGATTTCCTGACTTTGGGAGAGCGTACCAAAGAGAGAAATAGAGAGAGAGATGCAGAGTGGGGTAGAGGTAGGTTTTGCTCTTCAGTGTGTGCAGGGAAGAAGAAGGAAGAGGAAGGTGCGACTGAAGCTAAGGCACAGTGAAGCGAGGCTTAGCAAGGAAGGAAAGACTTGGCTGCAAAAGGAAGAAGAAGGAAGGAAGGACAAAGAGAAGAGAACGTCAGAGGGAAGCTAAGGGCGAAGGAAACAAAGGCAAGGTGAAGCTGACACGTAGTCGCAGACAGAAAAAGAAGGAAGAAGAGCAAAGAAAGGAAGCTGCAAAGAAGAGACAAGGAAGAAGAAGCAGGTGGCCAAAGTCAAAGAAGAATAGAAGAAAAAGAGCTGAGGAAAATCAGAGAAAGAAAGAAAGAAGAAGTGAAAGGAGAATGAAATAAAAGCTTAAAGAGAAATATCTTTTTAAGACGTCTGATCATGGAATCAGACATCCAATTTCTCTATTTTTGCTACAATTGACTTTTAAATTCCTACATTTATATTCTGAATTAAATTTTGCGTAACTCTAAGTGTTCAATTACATTATTGAGATTAGTGAATAAATTCCATTTGCTCCCTGTGTTCAACCTCAGATACTTAGGTTTTCGAGTAATAAATTCTTATTTGTTGTCAATGCTTAGTCACCTATACTACAACGCAACTGACTTAAAAAGCTCGACAAAGCGTTACAATGGTACCTGGGAAAGATATTTTACAATGTTTTGCAGGAATAGTTCAAAGAGATCAGTGGGTGTTCAAGGCATGCAACAGAACATTTCAACCTTTCTATAGGTTGAATGAAGACCATGAACGATGGCCTAATGGAGCTTGGTACCCACATTCATCATTTTACTATTGGTAAACTTTATCGTATGATATTTCTTCATTTTTTTTGTGATTGACAAAAAGGGGGAGAAAAACAAATGGCAAATAGTAATGTTTTTAGGGGGAGCTTATATTAAGGGGGAGGATTAAAATGAAAATTTTTCCTTCATATAACATTGTTAAATTTTTTAATTATCTATTTGCAAGATAGTTTTGTTAGCAGCAAAAACAGGGAGATTGTTGGAACCTTGTTCCGTATCTTGTTTTGGTGTTAACAAAATTATTATGGATTAATGTTTGCAATTAAGTGTTTTTTCTTATTTAGGTAAAGAAGCAAGGCAAACAGGAAATGATGGAGGCTTGATGAAAAGGAGAAGATCATGATAAGAAGGAGGCAAGATGACAAGGAAGTGTCGAGGGGAAGAAGATCATCTTCGACTTTAGTTTCTTTAGTTTAGATTTTATTTTTGTAGATTACATATGCCTCTTAACAAAGAATCATAACTTAGATTGTAAAATCAATTAGAGATAAATTAGGATTTATATTGGGAACATTTTCAAATTACGTAATTGATTAAATAACCTTAAAAAGGTACTTGTTAACCCACAAGTATCGGTACTAAAATTTGATACCGATACATGTGAGTTACAGGTTTGGATTTTATCAAGAAACAAACCTGTACCCTGCAAGTTTTGGTACTCATGATGAGTACTAGTACTGGAGGTAACATGTACTGGTACTAATGATCAGTACCGATACAAGTGGGTTAAAGATTTGTGTTAAGAGTTTGAAACCCAAATCTGGAAGCAATGAGTACTGGTACAGGTACTTTAGTACTGGTAGCAGGTAGCCGTTGGCTCAAAACTGAACAGTTAGAAAATTAATTCCCAACATCTAGTAGATGAGTATCCTAGGTCCTAAACTCTATAAAATGACCCTAGGACTCTTTGTTTGCATACAAGAGAGACAAGAAATAGAGAAGAAAAATTCTGGAGCTATATTACATTTTTCCACCACATATTCAAGAGAAGGAATAGTTTGCTACTCTCAATCTCTCTACACTTTTGGAAACACTTCAACAACGTGTTCTTCTCACGCATCTACAAAGCAATTCACGCTCATTCTAAGCTCTCAAATTGGTATCATCTTTTAATTATTGTTGAGAGGCTTAGGTTCTAGTTGTAAGATTCTTTTTGTCTTACTCCTGTACTTCTTTTGTATTTGAGCTTATTGCTCGTTGGGTTGTAACAAACCCGTCATTGTATTTGGGTTGAGGCAACCCATTACTTACCTCAATTTAGTAAATTGATTCTCTCGGGGTTGAGAGAATCAGGTTAAAAACCCTAAGCTGGGAGGCTTTGATAGTGGAGTATCCAAGAGAGGGGAACCACTATACATTTTGTGTCCTTTATTGATTGTGATTGTATTTTGTACAAATCTTTTTGTTTTTACTAACATTGCGACTAAGTATTTGTGTGTCCGTAGAAAGCCACATATATATCATATCTTCAGATCCTTTATTAGGAGGGAAGGTACGTCGTCTTTCTTTGCATTCTATATTGTTCATGCATGTGCATTTGGATTTAATTGCTAGACCACCTAATTGAATTGAGAAGATCTAACAAGTAGTCAAATATTTTCTTGAAAAAGGACTTTAAGTTAAGGAGGAACACTAAAAGCAAAGGACTTGAATTGAGACATTATGCTGTGGTTCAAAATTTGAAACTCAAATTTTTGATGGTACACTTGTATCTCTTGCACCGCGGCACACATTTAGACACTCCTAGGTCTTCGAACTACTAGGGCAAGAACCCTCCTACCGTTAGATTCTAAAGTGTTCGAAACTTGAGATCAAAGGTTTTGTAAATCCAAAGAGGGGGATACCCTATCAAGGATTTCGGGGGTAGTTAAGAAGCACCGCGAAAGCACAACTTCAAAGGAAGTCTTAAGCCAACTTGCATCCCTCGATCTTTCATCTTTGGAGTTCCTCTACCATTTGAGATTTAGGGAAGAACACCTAAGCTCCAACTAGGTCTTTTTAGGCATTTTGAATGTCGACAATAGGTGCGTAACTGATTGGGCAACTTGCTTTGTCACCTACAATTTGAATTAAAGTCAAAAGCCTAAATTTGTAAAGACCTAACAAGTCACCATTTGAATTGTGTTTGTAGTGCATGCTTGGTAGGTGATCTCTTAGGAGATAACTTGTATTTGATCCTGAGCCTGAAAGAATCTTAAGAAGGAACCTCCCAATGGAAGAAATGGCTGGTCAAATGAGCCTTAAGGAATATTTCATTCCAACCAATCAAGCTAGCCTTGCACTACGTAGACCTGGAGGGGACAGTCCTTATGAGATCAAAAGTAGTACCATATCCTTGCTGCCCTCCTTTTATGCTACTACAAGGGAAAATCCTTACAGGCATATAGAGGAATTCACCAAGGTCTGTACCATGGTGAAGTTGTTGGGTGTTACTGATGTTGCTCAAATGCAGACCCACTTTCCTTTCTCCCTCAAGGACAAAGCCAAGTATTGGTATCATACCCTTGATGATATTAACACTTGGGATGGCCTAAAGAAGGAGATTTTGAAGTATTTCCCCATGGGAAAAACAAATCACTTTATGAGGGAAATTATGAGTTTTGTTCAAAAGGATGGGGTAGCGTTCCATGTCGCGTGGGAGTGTTTTAATGACCTGTTGAGACTTTGCCCACATCACCAGGTGCCTAAGTGGCAACTGGTTGAAAGGTTCTACACCAAACTTAATGATTTGCACAGGCAGACTGTGGATGGTGCTTGTGCAGGAACCTTTCTATCTAAGACTAAGGAAGAAGCTTGGAATCTTTTTGATATTTTGAGTGAAAATTCTATTCACTTCAATTCTATCTACATGGATAGAAAACCCACTCTCATGCAAAGAAAGTTGGAGGCGAATGAGGCAAGCGACACCCAGAATATAGCCTATCAGATTCAATTGTTGAATCAAAACAAGGAAAGGCCTATATCGAGCCTGTGCCAATTAGTATCTTGCACCTTCACATGCCAAGCTTCTGAATGCCCCATTTGCCAAGGCAATACACTTGCCATTATGGATTGCCACATGGCCTCCCAATTCCCTGAGCTTGTACGGGCGGATCTGAATGCCACTCAAGGGTTCCATCCTAGACCTCGTAATAACCCTTTTTCCAACACTTATAATGTGGGATGGAGGAATCACCGAAACTTTTCCTAGAGACAAGGGAATGTTTCAAATTTAGGTAATTATAAACCACAACCCTTTCAAAATCAACAAATGAACCAACCTCAAACCTTTGCCCAACCTATGACCTCTGAGATGGATGAATTGAAGGCAATGCTGCGAACTATGCAAGAAAGTCAAAGTGCCATCATCCAATCTCATGACAAGGCTATACGTGAAATGAAATCGCAGATAGGACACCTTGTTGAGGCTGTTAGACAGAGGGAAATTGGGAAGCTTCCCAATGATGCTGAGGAGAATTCTAATGGAAAAGGGATTGTCTTTAGGGAGCATGCTCAGCTGGTGACTATTCTGAGGAATAGGAAAGAAATTTCCAAACTCGATGCTCCTATAGTCTCACCCTCTGAAAAACCATCCACCCCAACTTTCACCCCCATCGGAGAAGACTTGCCTAAATCTTTTTTGCTTGAAATCCCCTCACCGGAAGAAGTTGCCACCGTTCCACCCCTTACTTGACTTTACAACCCTTCCACCCAGAGATCGAGAGTGCCCTTTCCAGAGCACTTATCCACCTCTGTGTAGACCTCTGCTGGCTCATCTGGAGCCAAAGATAAGAAGGATGAGATCATGGAAACTTTCAAGCAAGTGCAGATTAACCTGCATTTGGTTGAGGCTATCAGGCAGATTCCGTCTTTTGCCTACTTTTTAGAGGACCTATGCATAAAAAGTGGCAATCTAGGAAACAGGTCCAATCAAAAGTTGTCCTGCCTGATTCTATTAGCTCAGTTGTTCAACATGTCACACCCCTAAAACTTAAGGACCCAAGTGCCCCGTACATCTCAATGGTTATTGGTGACTTGCAGATTGATGAGGCTCTACTTCATCTGGGTGCGAGGGTGAACATCCTTCTAAGCTACGTGTATGGACAACTTGGGGGAGGCAATCTAAAGCTGAGCCTGTTAATTCTCCAAGTTGATGATCGATCACTTAAGACACCGCAGGGGATTCTGGAAGATGTCCTCGTGAGAGTGGCGGTCTTCTTCTTCCCCGTTGACTTCTTAGTTTTCGACACTGACCCTACCAAAAAGATAACTATGCCCTCCATCATTTTTGGCTACCCCTTCCTTGCAACATCACATGCTTCAATCAATTGCAATACTAGGGCATTGACAGTGGGCTTTGGGAATAGGAAAATCTAGCTTAATGTGTTTGATGCTTATAAACAAGCCGAGCTTGTGGATTGTTCTCAAGTTGAGGTGATAGATGACCTGATTGAAAAGACAACCCCTGCAATGTTATGTGATGACCCCCTTCAGCATGTCAAGCTAAATGAGCATTCCCATCATTTGGAGGAATCTGAAGGGGATATACTAGAACTTGAAGATTTGCTTGGTGTTTCTACTAAGTCTCTTTCCCCATCATCTTTGCCCAAGGTAGATTTGCTACCTGAGATGGGGAAATCTATTATGAAACCCTCAACCATACAAGGCCCTGACCTTGAGTTGAAACCCCTCCTAGACACTCTCAAGTACATCTTCCTAGGTGCCAATGATACGCTCCCCGTTATCATTTCAGTTGTGCTACCTAAGGCACAGGAGGGAGCCCTAATTGAATGCTTGTCTAGGCACAAGGAAACTATTGCTTGGAGCGTTGCTGACATTAAGGGTATAGAATCCACACTCTGCATGCACCACATTTACACTGATGATTCCATCAAGCCATTGAGGGACATGTAGAAACGTCTGAACCCTACTATGAGGGTGGTGGTTAAAAAGGAAATCCTGAAGTGGTTGAACGTTGGGATCATATATCCCATTACAGATAGTAAATGGGTAAGTCCTATTCATGTGGTGCGAAAGAAGGCAGGCTTTACTGTGGAATTTAATGACCAAGGTGAACTAGTTGTGACTAGACCCTTAATAGGATAGAGGGTCAGTATTGATTACCGCAAGTTGAACACCGCTACCCAGAAGGATCACTTTCCCTTGCCTTTTACTGATCAAATTCTCGAGAATTTGGCAGGGAATAAGTACTATTTCTTTCTCAATGGATATTTTGTGTACAACTAGGTTTGCATTCTTCATTGATGACCTGGAGAAGATGACGTTCATGAGTCCTTACGGTACCTTTGCATTCAGGCATATGCCATTTGGATTATGTAATGCACCTGCAACCTTCCAGTGGTGCATGATGTCCATTTTTTCCGACATGACTGACGAGTGTGTTGAAGTGTTTATGGATGACTTCTCCATTTATGGATCATCATTAGACTAGTGTCTTCTGCACCTGGAGAATGTGTTCAAGTGACGTAAGGAGACTGGTTTAGTCCTCAGCTAGGAGAAAAGCCAATTCATGGGACAGAAAGGAATTATACTTGGGCATGTTCTGTCTGAGCGAGGCTTGGAAGTAGATAAAGCCAAGATTGATTCTATTTCCAAACTTCCATTGCCTATGAGTGTCAAGCGGATTAGATCCTTTCTAGGCCATGCTGACTTTTATAGGCACTTTATTAAAAATTTCAGTAAAATTTCTAGGCCACTTTGTGACCTATTAGCAAAGGAATCTTCCTTCAATTTTGATTCAAAGTGTGCCGAGGCCTTTCCAACTCTGAAGGAGGCCTTGATCTCTATGCTTGTTCTCCAAGCTCCTGATTGGACACTCCCATTTGAGCTAATGTGTGATGCTTCGAATTATGTAGTGGGAGTAGTCCATGGACAAAGGGTTGAGGGAAGACCTCATGTGCTGTACTATGCTAGCAAGACTTTAACCGAACCACAACAAAACTACACTGTCACTGAAAAGGAATTACTTGCTATAGTTTTTGCTCTAGAGAAGTTTAGGTCTTATCTTCTTGGGTCTAAGGTGGTTATTTTCACTGATCATGTGGCAGTGAAACATCTCATTGCTAAGAAAGATTCTAAGCCACATCTTATAAGGTGGATCCGACTTCTTCAAGAATTTGACTTGGAGATACGTGAAAAGAAAGGAGTAGAAAATGTTGTGCCTGACCACCTATCTTGCGTTCCACTTAATGACTATCTGGAGACATCCGCGAGACATTTCCTAATGAAACCCTTTTGGCGGTAACACCAACTTCACCTTGGTATGCTGATACCGTCAATTACTTGGTCACTGGAGAAACACTTGTCTCTTGGGATGAGAACAAAAGTAAGAGATTCATTTCCTAGGCTAGATACTTTCATTGGGAAGAGCCTGAAACATTTAGAATTGGACATGACCAAGTATTGAGACAATGTGTGCTTGAAGAGGACAAACAAAGTGTGCTAAGTTTTTTCCATGAACTTCATTGTGGAGGACACTTTGGTGCTACTAAAGCTACTTTTAAGGTTCTCCAGTCCAATTTTTGGTGGCTTTTGTTATTTAAGGAATCTCATAATTTGGTTAAGGCTTGTATTAGATGGCAACGGACTGGAACGATTGGGAAGAGGAATGAGATGCCTCAACACCCTACTCAATCTGTTGAAATTTTTGATGTGTGGGGAATTGACTTTATGGGTCCCTTCCCTTCGTCCCATGGTTACGAATATATCTTGTTGGCAGTTGATTATGTCTCTAAATGGATAGAGGCCATTACTACGTGCACAAATGACTACTCTGTGGTCTTGAAATTTGTCAAGGCTAATATCATATCTCATTTCGGATGCCCTATGACCATTATAACTGATGGGGCACCTCATTTTCGAAACCACCACTTCAATCGACTAGTCAGGAGTCTGGGAGTAACTCACATGGTCGCTACCCCTTACCATCCTCAGACGAGTGGCCAGGTTGAAGTGTCTAATAGGGAGATAAAAAACATTTTAGAAAAGACCGTTAGACCTGATAGGAAGGATTGGTCCCAAAGGCTCGATGATGCTTTGTGGGCATATCAAATGGCCTATAAGACTCCTTTGGATACGTCTCACTTTCGGATCGTGTATGGGAAAGCAAGCCATTTACCTGGTGAACTGGAACATACGGCACATTGGGCTATTAGAAGTGTTAACATGGATTTAGAAAAGGTAGGTAAGGCATGACTTCTGGAATTAAGTGAGCTTTAGGAGTTGAGGAATGATGCTTATGACACCTCTCAAGCTTATAAAGAGAGAACTAAGGTCTTGCATGATAAGAATATCCTTAGAAAGACCTTTGAGCCCAACCAATAAGTCAGGCATTTCAATTTCAGACTTAAGCTTTTTCTAGGGAAATTAAAATCTCGTTGGGATGGGCCTTACATAATCACTAAAGTGTTTGCACATGGAGCCGTGGAGATTAAGTGCCCTTCCACTTCTGCAACTCCCTTTATCATCAACGGCCAATGGTTAAAACCATACATTACTTTAGATGGCCATCTGGTTGATGAGGTCATTGTTGAGGAGCCTTAGCTCCTGTCATTCTCTGCCTCAGGTAATATCTTCTAATAACTGTTTTGTTTTCAACGTGAACATTGTTAGAACCAGGCATGGGGGAGAGGACCTGAGGCATTTGTTTATAGCAAGTCTACATGTATATTGCATTTATAGAAAAAAAAGAGAAAAAGGAAGAAAAGTGATGAGTCCATTTTAATGGACTTTTGTTACACCTGAGTTAACTTTATTCTTACATTTTATGTTTGTTAATAACTACATTATGTCATAAAATGATTGCATGCATCATTACATAATTTTACATCTATTCTATTGCATTCTATAACTTATTATGTAATTATTTTATATTTCAAGCAGGTCTCGCACATAGTGCACCCTATACATCTCCTCCACTTGATCCACTCCAACAGGATAATTTAAGAGTTAACAAATAATCGGGAAAGTGAGAGAGGAGGAGGAATAATTTTGCAAGAGACCAGGGTTGTGAAAAGAATTCCCCCACAATAGTCGGCCGGCCTCAACAAATCCATCTCTCAACAGCCGCTAGCCTCAACAAATCCAATAAGCGGCCAATTTTAGTAAGGGATATAAAATCCCTTGACTAGTGTCGGGGAAGAAGAATGGGTGGGGGGAGGAGATAAAAGTTGCAGGGGTGTGCTCTTCGTGGAGGATCTTCTTGGGAACACACCACTGGGAACACCTAGCGCGCACCGTGAAGAGAACCTGCACTGTGGCCCCTTTCAAGCTTCTCCATGCAATGTGCACTATCCATCTCCCCTCCAACTAGTGCGCACCTCCACCACAACCTCCACGTAGCAGCGGTGCTTCCATCTTCTCCCTTATGCGCACAACGCACCACAGGGGTGGGGTCTGTCCCCACACCTCATGTAGCAGCGGCGCTATCCACCTCCCCTCCACCCAGCAGCACCTCCATCTTCTCCCTTGTGCACACAACGCACCATAGGGATGGGGTCTATCCCCACACCGCACGCAGCAGCAGCGGCTCCATCTTCTCCTACGCAGCAACGCACGACTGTGCCTCTCCGTCTTCTTCTTTTTCTGCTTCTCTGCAACAGTGGCACACGCACACTAGACAACCTATAGTAGCAGCGCACGCCACCAGCCTACCCAACTTCTCTATACGCGGCTCAACCCTCGCGCAACCAACGGTCAGTCGTCCATGACGCCTAGCCACGTCCACATGCGACAGCAACAGCCCGCATCCTCTCCTGCAGCTAGCTCCGCCGGCATCAAGCTCTTCGGCTGACCGCCACCAACCACCTTCGGCCGTGCCTACCCCGCCATCGCGATCACCTCTCTCTTGTGCACCACCGCTGGGCATCGGTCGGCTAGCCACCAAGCCTTCGAGCGTGTAAAGAGGAGAGAGGAAATTTCCTTTGTTTTTGGTGCAATTAAAATTTACCATCCGTTCAATTGCCAAAAATACTATTGCTATATTTTGTAGATTAATATATTTGAGTGAAATTGCATGCATGACCTTAAGTGTTTTAGTATTTCTTTCATGCACTTAACTCTTATATGTTGAGGTTGATAAGTGCATTAAATCTCTTCCAGACACTCACTTGACCTAAAAGAGAAAGCCCCATGTCTTAAAGTAAGATTATGTTACATGCCATTACAAGTTATTTCATGAAAGGAAAATTACATTCAGACCCCTGCATTTCTAAATTATTACGTGTTCCTTCTTTTCGCGTTGTTTCGCATCATATTTGAACATGGATTGCGCACTTGATTGAATAAATACAAAGGAAAAATATTTTGTGAACTTATTAATCTATTCCTCCCTGTGGTTATGACATTCTTTTCGTGGTTTAAATTCCTATCTATTTTAATCTTTGATTGAGAGATTTCCACCACATTAATTACAATGACGTATCATTCTATCGCTATTTTAACTAAGTGAAACTCTCTGTATCAAATGGTGCTGTTGCTGGGGAGGCAACAGACACAGTAGATTCACTTTATTATTTCTGAGTATTCTGAGTTGCGTAATTATCTAATCATTCTTTATCTTATTGTGCAAGGAATCTAACGGAACGACAGGCGCAACAGAGTGATGACATGAACCTCGAGCTAAGCCCACACTAGGAGAAGACGTAGGAGACTTGGATCCCACTTTCACAGGGGATTTGCCTTTGTCACAAATTTTATTTCTATCTTCTCACTCTTGTAGTAATCGGGGATAAATTTTTGGGGGTCTATCCCCACATTCTTTAGCTACTAGGGTTTACATTTTTCTACGTGCACGATTCCATTTTCTGCTTTCTTACCTTTAAAACCAATAAAGGAAAATGTCGAGCTACCTCTTTAGGAGTTGCATGCCCTTAGGTGCAAGCATTTAAGGGTGATTAAGCAGCACATTAGATCTCATTGTTGCATTGCAATCATATTGGCTTGAAGATTGCTGGAGACCGGTACACCTTTCTAACTTTTGCATCCCGCTCTTGTTCATGCATTTGCATTTAGATTAAAATTCAAGAAGGCGAAGTTGATTGAATTTACTAATTCAGTGGTCGCCTAACTAAAACTGGGATTGATAATCAAATTCGACCTTAAAATCAATTCACATTTGATCTAATTCTAAGGGACTTATCTGCATTATCAAAAAAATAAAAAAAAAAGAGGAAGTTTTGTGAGGTGATGCACACTTCTGATGCTGAGCACGTACATTAGGCACAACACTAAGGCTCGATCCCTTAAGGCTATAGACACCGATCTCTTTATCGGTGCAGACCCTCCTATCGTTCTTTGTGGTGGTGATACTATCTTTTGACCAAGTGTTTTGATACTTCATGGAAGGGGACATCCCTTAAAGGAACAAAAGGATAGTTAAGGGGCACCGCATACAAATCGCCTCAAAGGGGCACGCTACTTGCATCCCTTTGTTTGTCCTTGGAGTAACTTCTCACTTGATCACCTAGGAGCATCATCTAAGTAAAGTATATGTCCTAAGGCACTCGAAGGTTGAATTAAGTCACGTAATTGCAGTGAATAACTTGTCTGGCTATTTATATCAACCAATTCTACCTCCACAACAAAGAAGGTTAAGATTTCAAGTCATCACCCCTCTTATACCACTTACGTGGGAACAGAGGGATAAGCCTTGACCTTTTAACTTATCTTTGGAGTGGAGGTCTCACTTACTCAATCAGTAAGAACTTGAATTGTGATTGATATTGTATGCTTGGTAGATGCTCTCATGAGGGTATTCTAGTGTTTGATCCTGAGCCTGAGAGAATTCTTAAGATAGCTCACCTAGGAGAGAAAAGAGAAGGCATGGATGATCAAGGAGCAAATCAACAAAGGACCCTGAGGGACTATTTTATTCCAACTAACCAACCCACACAAGCACTGAGACGACCGGCAGGGGATAATTCATATGAGATCAAGAGTAGTACCATATCTTTGTTGCCCTCCTTTTATGGTACTACTAGGGAGGACACCTACCAACATTTGGAGGAATTCACCGAGGTCTGTTCCATGGTGAAGCTCCAAGGCTTTACTGATGAACCCCTGATGAGGACTCTATTTCCATTCTCCTTAAAGGATAAGGCCAAGCACTGGTATCATACCCTTGATGCAAGGGTAAATGATTGGGCCACCCTTAATTGAGAATTTTTTAAAAAGTATTTTCCTATGAGTAAGACCAACCATTACAGAAGAGATATTATGGGTTTTACTCAGTAAGAAGGGGAGCAATTTCATGAGACTTGGGAGTGCTTCAATGACGTTCTTAGGTTATACCCCCACCAACAGGGGCGAACATGGCATTTGGTCGAAGGTTCTATAATGAATTATTTGAATGGCATAGGCAAACCATCGATGCAGCCTGTGCCTGAACCTTCATGACCAGAACTGAAGATGAAGCCTGGGAATTATTTGAAACATTATGCGACAACTCCATACACTTGTCCTCTACCTACCAAGAAAGAAAACCATCAATCTTGCAGAAGAAGATAGAGGCCCATGAAGCCGAGGCTTCCCAGGATTTGGCTTGTCAGATTCAATTATTGAATAAAAACTTTGATAGGCTTTCAGCAAACCTCGGCATGAACCCGCAAGCAGCCTCTATCTTTTAGGCCTCAAGAGAATGCTCTATTTGCCAAAGCACAATGCACACCACTGCGGAGTGCCATCAGGCAAATCAATTCCCTAAGTTGATTCAGGCCTACCTGAACGCAGCCCAAGGTTTCCAGCCTCCTCCTCGCAATAACCCTTATTCCACTACCTATAATATGGGGTGGCGGAACCATCCAAACTTCTCTTGGAAGCAAGGTGATGCTTCTAACTCAAGGAATATAGGACCCTTACCCCTCCAACCCATATACCAACCATCTTATGAAAACCCTCCTCAGAATAAGCCCTCTGAGGTGGATGAAGTTAAAGACATGATGAAAGCGATGCAAGAGCCTTAGAATATGGTCATCCAATCTCAGAATAAGATGATTACTGATATGCAATCCCAAATTGGTCATTTTACTGAGGCAGTTAGGCAACGTGATCTGGGGAAGCTGCCTAGCTCTTCAGAGGAGAACCCTAAGGGCAAGGGGGTTGTATTCGGGGAGCACGCCCAAGCTGTGACCGAGTTAAGGAGTGGAAAGAAGATTGACAATCCTAATAACACTCCTATGGTTACGTCTCAGAATTCCCCTTCTACACCTAATCCAACTTCCATCTCCACTGAGTAAGAGCCACATTGCTCTCCCTCGCTTGAAATCACCAACAATGAGGATGTCGTCCTTCCACCACCCCTCTCCCACCACGACGATCCCTCTACCTAGAAGTCGAGGGTGCCCTATCTAGAGACCTATCTGCTCTTTGGGAATCTTCTATTAGCTTGCGTGGAGCCAAGGATAGGACGGATGAGATTATGGGCACATTTAGGCAACTTTGGATTAACTTGCCTCTGTTGGAAGCTGTCAAACAGATCCCATCTTATGCCAAGTTTCTGACCAACCTATGCACCCAAAAGCATCGATCTAGGAAATAGGTCCATTCTAAGGTCATCCTGCAACACCATGTTAGCTTGGTTCTCCAACATGGAACACCTCCCAAAATGAAAGACCCAGGGGCCCCGTATATTTCAGTGGTTATAGGTAACCAACACATTGACGAGGCTCTGCTCGATCTAGGTGTGGGGGTGAACATTTTACCAAGCTCTGTCTATGACCTTTTAGGAGGAGGCAAGTTAAAGCCTAGTCTAGTCATCCTCTAGGTCACAGACAGATCACTTAAGACACCACAGGGATTGCTGGAAGATGTCCTTGTGAGAGTGGAGGACTTCTTCATCCCTGTTGGCTTTCTGGTGCTTGATACTGACCCATCTAATAAGCCCACAAAGCCGTCCATTATTCTGGGATGCCCCTTCTTGGCCACTGCCAACACCTTTATCAATTGTAGATCTAGGGCACTTAAAATGGGCTTTGGGAACAAGAAGATCCGGTTGAATGTTTTTGATACTTACAAGCAATCCGAATTTGAAGATTGTTCTCAAATTAAGTTCATTGATGAAATAATTGAGGAGACTACTCCAGCACTACTATGTAGAGATCCTCTTCAGAAGGTCATATCTAAGGACCATCCTATGATTATTAAGGAAACTGAAAGGGAAATGGACGAATTAGAAGAGTTGCTGGGGATACACACAGAGTCTCTGTCCCCACCCTGGACCATGAAGGTAGATCTGCTACTTGAGGCGGGGACATCTCAACTTAATCCCTCAATCCAAAAGGCTCCTGAGTTGGAGTTGAAACCCCTACCGAGCACATTGAAATATGCTTTCCTTGGCCTTAATGACACGCTCCTCGTTATTATCTCGTCTGCTTTATCTGAATTGTAGGAGGGAGCTCTGCTTGAGTGTTTACAAAGGCACAAGAAAGCAATTGCCTGGTCAATTGCTGATATTAAGGGTGTTGATCCCTCTCTTTGCATGCATTATATATTCACTGACGAGTCTGTGAAACCTTTCCAAGACATGCAGAGAAGGCTTAACCCAAATATGCGACAGGTTATTAGAAAGGAGATTTTGAAATGGCTAGATGTAGGGATTATCAATCCCATTTCAGATAGTAAATGGGTCTGTCCTATTCATGCAGTACCTAAAAAGGTAAGAATCACTATGGAGGAGAATGACCGAGGAGAGCTATTGACCACTACACCCTCAACTGGTTGGGGGGTCTGCATTGATTACCGTCATTTGAACATGGCTACCCAGAAAGGCCATTTTCCCTTACAGTTTATCGACCAAATTTTGGAACGACTGGTGGGGAACAAGTACTTCTGTTTTCTTGACGCGTACTCTAGGTATAATCAAATAGCCATTTTTCCTGACGATTAGGAGCATACCACCTTCACGTGTACGTATGGCACATTTCCATTCCGCCAAATGCCATTTCGGTTATTTAATGCTCCTGCTGATAAACGCCAGTTGATCATCATTCTTATGCGTTAAAACGAACCTAGCTCTTAGGATTTTACTCTGCAAACGGGTTTTTGGGCTGCATTTATGCATAAAGTAGGTTAGGCATGCATTGCATTTTTTATTGCCTTTTTAATATGTTTTTGTGAGTGTTAGGGATGTACAGATATATAGATCCCTAAAACCCTAGCACTCAAGAAGGCAAATGGTGAAGGAAGAGCCCAGACTAGCAGGAACCTAGCGTACTTGAACTAGGGTTAGCTCATCCCAACTCCATTCAGCTAATCTCAGCTAGATGGCAGCACAAGAGAGTTCACCTTAGCTCACCCTAGCTCAAGTCAGCTCAGATCCAGCTCAACTTATCTGAGTCTAGCTCATCTCAGCTCCCACTAGTCCACAGGGAGCTCTAGCTAGCTCAGCTAAGTTTGCAGGAGTTCACGCCAGCTTAGATCCAGCTACATCCAGCTCCACTCAGCTCCAGCCAGCTGAAGAAGAACTCATCCCAGCTCAGGAAACTCAAGTCCAGCTCCCGGGGACCCAGCTTAGCTCAACTCAGTTGAGCTAAGCTACCTTAGCTACCTCAACCAGCTTGATTCTCCTCGGGAGCACCAGACCTAGCTCACCTCAGCCCATTTTGGTAGAAGCTAGCTTACTTTAGCTTGGCTTAGTAGCTAGCAAAGAACTAGCAAGCTAAGCCAGCTAGAGTAGCTCAATGCCAGCCTCTTCAGCAGCAGCCAGTTCCAATTTCAGCTCCAGACTTCTCCTCCTCAGCTCTTCCCTCCAAACCCTAGCTCCAACACCATCTCCTCTACTCCTCCATTAGCTATGCTAGCTTAGCTTAGCTATGCTCCAACTTCCTCGGCTTGTACCACCCCAAAAACCCACCTACCAACTCCACCCAACCAGCTCCACCTAAGCTCCACATAAGCTAACCTACTTGGCACCAACCTAACCTACCCACCACCTCCAAAAGACACCTAAAAGTGGCACCAAAAACTACCCATAACCACCCCATAATGGCCCCACTTTTCCCTCCAAAATCTCCCCTCATCTCCACCACACAATCCCCCTTGAACCCATCTCCACCATCCACCTAACCCCCCTTCTAGAAGACCCCATGTTGGCGCCAACATGGGGGTGTCTCTCCACCACCAAAAGACACCAAAATCACCATAACCACCCCCTTTAACAACCCTTGGGTTGGCGCCAACTCACCCTAGCCATAGGATCACCAAGCACCCTCATCCTTCCATCCTAGTCCTCCATTTCAAGGGGCACCTTAACCCCCCATCCTACCATATAAAAAGACCACTACCCACTACCATTCAAGTCATCCTTGCCTAGCAATTTCACTCTCATGTTCCACCAAGAAGCCCACATCCAAGAGAGAAGAAGAAGAAGAAGATTAAGGGGATATTCTATCCCCTTGGTGCCTTCCCCTCTTCCCTTCTCTCTTGGGTCATGCCAGCCAAAGGAGAAGCCAGGCAAGGAAGATCTTGGAGGAGATCTTGAAGGTGGTCACTCCACCTTGGAGGAGTTTTTGAGGGTGGTGCACGCCCACCCCTTTGGAGAGAGCATTAAAGGTGGTAGCTTCCACCTTGGAGGAGCTCTTAAGGAAGGAGGAGAAGGAAGCCCTCTTTTCAAGCCAAGGAGTAGCTAGGCATGGAGCAAGAAGACAACCTTCTTCACCATTGTTACAAGAGGATTTGTGTTTCATTTCTTGCTTTTAGATTGTTTAATTCTAGTAGAAGCATTCCTCTACTTGTCCTTGAATAGAACACTCATTCTACTCAATCAAAATTGCCTTCTTTTAGCTTTTTATTGCAGTTGTTTGTTTTGGTTGTAGCACTTGTTTCACCTCTTCTTCCTAATTACCCTAGGCCTCCACTTGCCTAGAGTGAGCTTAGGAAGAAGATATTTCTATCTTTTAGATTTTAGTTAATCATTTGTAAGTGTTTGTTCTTTTAGCTACAATCTGCAGTTTGCCCACATCTTTTCAAAATACAAAAAGATTACATATTGAAAAAATATCAAAAAGAAAGTTGAGATCTATCTGTAAGCAAGAGGATTAATTTTGCAATTTTTGCCTCCTTGGACGACCCTAGATACTCCCCTATCTAGGATATAAATTTAAAAGCGAAAGCGGATTCGTGTGTTACAAGGACATTAAAAACCCGCTTTTACAAATCACGCATATTTTGCAACAACTTTTTGGCACTGTTGCCGGGGAGGCACGGCTTTGCTTTAATTAATTTTCTCTTGCTTAAAGTGGATCTCATCCCCTTCTCTTTCTTTCTTTTGTGTGTGTAGGAACTACAGCGGGAAGGTGGGAATCTGGAAGCGAGAGCTCAAAGTTCCTTTTCTTCCTGCGAAATTCAGGTTGGTTCCCCTTTCTGGTCACATAATTAATTAAAACTACCAAAAATATATTAAACTTGGCTTTTAGGATCCCAAACAATTTAATTAAGTGGAGTGGTGCATTATAAAATCCATTGTTTGCTTGTATGCTTCTTTAACACCACTCCATTGCAAGTATTGGTGTTCCATTTTTCGGGTCCAAATTTCTGTCTGGACTTGAAAAATCGATTCCTAACATCACTGGCCTCCTAAAATCATAAAGTTTCATAGAGTGATTGCCAATTAAGTTTGGAACATCTGTTCCAAATTTCTGATCAATTGGATTTGTATTTAATTTTTAAAAATTCGTGGATTGCAGAGGGGTCACACCCTTTAATCTTCCCATTTTGCTACTGTCCGAGAATTTTTAAAATTTTTATGCTCATCCAATTTTTATGAATTTTAGTTTTCTGGAATCCTTATGAAATTATACACATCGTATAAAATCACAAAAATTTTCTGTGGTGGGTGGTAATACGGAAAAGTCCACAATACCCACGGTTATCATTTCTGGACTTTGACACCAGTACAATTAAAAATTTAAAATAATTATCAAACAATTTCTTAAAATATTACAAAAATCATTTTTGGAATCCTTGTTTGATTTTATTCAAATTAGTGGTGTTGTTTGACTTGTTTGGACCACTACTTAATTCTGAAAGCCTAAAAATAATTCAATGGTAGTAAAACTTCTGTCTTAGGGATAATTGGCTTAGGGTTTCTTCTTTCTTTTTAGAGACTCAATTAAAAGGAAATATACAATCACCCATACAACTTGTTTTCCTTTGATTGTGGATTTTCAAACTTGTTTGAAAATTTAATTATAAAAACCCTAAAACACATTTGATTAAATTGAATCCTAAAAGACATAAATACAAGAAAATTGTGTGACAACTTGATTTTCATTGGAGCCACTCTCCAATTCGTGTACACACAAAAAAATCAAATAACAGGGCAACAAACCAATAAACGCCCTCCACATTCCGTCTGCACTATAACATCCTAGACCTAATTAAAATTTGTAGCAACTTGACCCCTAAGGCTTTACCAACTTAGGCTTGCTATTTAGGTCTTAAGTTCTCTTTAGTTAATACCAATTCTATCATCTCTATCTGGTGTTCAGGCTGAGGGGCTGTGTCAAACTACCAGGCGCAGGTTTGTACAAGCACCTGGGGTCTTCCCTGGGAAGCGTTTGGGCCCAAACCTCCCCTTAAGCAAGTTGGCTAGATTTGTTGACAGAACGGGTATTCACTATTGACTACTTATTTCCTATATATACCAAGTCTTAGGTTATTAGGGAGTCACATTTAAGTTATGTCTAGTTTTGTTTGTTTGATTTGCACACTTTCTCTCATCTCTATCTCTTCTCCTCCCCTCCAAATCTTCCAAGTAGTGCATGCACGGGCGACGGTCCCAAAAGCCACACCTCGAGGGACCATCTGATTTCGCCCCCCGCAGCAAGAGATCATTGTTTTCTTCCCCCTCGTCTTCTAAAAAAATGGAAAACCCAGGAAGCCGTCAAAAAAATTCTGCTTCCACTTCTAACCCGTCAGCCGACCCACAAGCTGACTCCACCCTCCCTCATCTTCCTAACTTGGAGCAACCAGAAATACCAGTAGGGCCAGGTGGTCCTCCAATTATAACCCATAATACAAATCCATTTGCATTAATAGTCGACCATTTGGCTCGACTACAACAAAATCAAGAAGATCTAGCTAGGACTGTCACGAACCTAGCTAATCAAGGACAAAATCCACCACCCCGCCAACAGCCTGTCGTTCCTCTTAAGGGTTTCTATGATCCTTCTAATTATGGGGAAAGACCAGGGGTGGTCATACCACAAGGGGATTTCGAAATCAAACCCGCCATTCTAAACCTTATCAAGCATTTTCATGGTCTTCCAAGAGAGGGCCCTTTTTGTCATCTCGAGGAATTAACTGTCCTCACGCAATCCACTCATTCCCGCAATGTGCAAGAAGACATGTGGTTAATGAGACTCTTTCCTCTCTCTCTTAAAGACAAAGCATCACATTGGTTTAGAACAGTTGGCCGTCCTATTACCACCTGTCCCCAATTAAAAAGTGCTTTTCTTAAAAAAAATTTTCCGATCGGTCGAACAAATGCATTAAGAAGATCTTTAATGACCTTTCAACAAAAAATTGGTGAACCCCTCCACGAAGCCTGGGAAAGGTTTCAGGAACTTCTAAGAAGTTGTCCCCACCATGAAATTCCACAATGGCAGCTAGTGCAGATCTTCTATCATGGATTAGAAAATCAATTAAAACGATTTCTGGATGCCTCATGTGGGGGCAATTTTCTTAACAAAGACACCGAAAGTGCCTATCTTCTCTTTGAAGAAATGAGTGAAAACTCATTTAACATGACTTCAATGGACACTTTTGGCAGATCACAAAACCCCAGACACGGAGTCCATGAAATTGACTCCAAAACCACCTCTATTCCAGTCACACAAGATGATTTATATATGTTAGCTCAACGACTGGACCAGATGCAAATTCACCAAAAGAAAATGGAAGAAAAGCTCATAAACAAACAAGCTCCACACATCCACTCTCCACACACTAACCCCCCACACATTCTCCGAAGAGAAAATCTACACAATATCGATGCCACATTTGCTGGCCAGCAAATCCCAGCTAATTTCCCGCAAGATTTAACCGGGAATTTTGACCAAAATATTTTTAATTCCACCTCGGAAAATATTTATGCTCTCCAGGAGCAATTTAGAAACCCCTCCAACACTTCCAATCAAAATTGGAGGACTAACCCGAATCACTCCTGGAAAAACCCGAATCTGATTCCTTTTCCCAAACAAAACTATTTTGGGAATTATGGGCAACCTTTGTATCAACCTGGACCATCCCAGGATGATATTAATAATCAAGTCATGAAAACTCTGCACGGAATGCAGACTCAAATGACAGAAGTAACCCGTATGATTACCAATTTACAACACCAAGTTAAGGTTACTCCTGATCATCGACCTATTGGGAATTTACCATCCCAACCCATGTGCAACCCAAACAATCAAAGGAATCAATTTCAAGGTGGATATCATAGTCAACCTATTCAGCCAGCACCTCAGCATCTGCCAGGTTTCAATAATAGCCAGGCCCCCCGTCCTCATCCTAGAAACAACCAGACTGCAAATGCAGTTACCTTGAGGAATGGGAAAACCACTCACAATACCCTGCCCGTTAAAGAAACCTGCTCTAATGACACACAGATTAACTCTTCCCCTCCTATTGTTCAGGAACCAATTCATGTAAAACAGGGCAACCCTTCCCCATTTCCGCAAGCCCTCCACTCTTCTAAAAAGAAAAAGACAAAATCCGAGCCCACTGAGAAGCAATTAATGGATTTATTTGGGCAAGTAGAAATTAATATCCCTATCCTAGATGCCATTAAGTATATCCCTACCTATGCAAAATTCCTAAAAGATTTATGTACTCCAAAAAGGCAGCCCATGAATTTAGGAAAGGTAATTCTTCCAAAGATAGTCAGCTCAGTTGTGTAGAGCCGACTGCCTCTTAAGAGAAAAGATCCCGGCGCCACCCTAATCCAAGTTATCATTAATGATAACTCATTTGATCGTGCTCTGTTGGATCTTGGTGCCTCAATTAATCTTATCCCCACAGTTATTTTTGAGGAATTTAAGATCGGTGAATTGAAGCCTGTTGAGGTTACTCTCCAATTAGCCGACCGATCTACGATTAAACCAAGGGGAATTGTTGAAGATGTTCTTGTCCGGGTCAAAGATTGTCTATTCGCAGTAGACTTTTAGTCTTGGACATTGAGGTACCTGAAGCACTTAAATTTGCCCCCATTATTCTTGGAAGACCATTCTTAGCCACCACCCGCGCCAATATTGATTGTGATTCTGGAAAGATGAAGTTCATGTGTGGCGGTGAATCTGTAACCCTAGACATTTTTCAAGCCTCTAGGCGGTTCCAGGAACCAGATTTCTTTGAAGATTCGGATTCAGAAATAGAAAACATTGTGGAGGAAACATTGCAGATTTCCCAATTAGGTTCCTGTTTTGCTGTAAATACGGTTCCTGAACAATTTACTTTTTCTCACCCTTCCACCTCAACCACACGACCAGCTAACATTCCAGCTGACCCTTTCACTCTCACCTCACCTTTAACCCACAAAGCGGAAACTCTTTCGGAACCGGGCCCACAATTGGAATTAAAACCTTTGCCTGATTCCCTTAAATATGTCTTCCTAGGTCCAAATCAGACCCTGCCCCTGATTATAAATTCTGGACTCACCGGGGCACAAGAGCACAAACTTCTCCAGGTTTTGAGTAAATATCGAAAAGCTATTGGCTGGACCCTTTCTGATCTTAAAGGCATTCATCCGTCCTATTGTACGCATCGTATATATTTAGAGGACGATTCTCGCCCCTCCCGCCAACCACAAAAGCGCTTGAATCCTAGTATGCAGGAGGTAGTAAAAAAGGAGATTATTAAGTGGCTGGATGCTGATATCATCTACCCCATTTCTGACAGCTCCTGGGTTAGTCCAACTCAAGTTGTCCCCAAAAAGGCTGGACTAACAGTTGTCACCAATGAAAACGGGGAAAATATAGCCACTCAAACCGCTTCTTCTTGGCGCGTGTGTATAGATTATCGAAAATTAAACACTGCCAGTAAGAAGGATCATTTCCCGCTCCCTTTTATTGATCAAATCTTGGAGCGGTTAGCCGGACAAGAATTTTACTATTTTTTGGACGGTTATTCTGGCTATAATCAAGTGGCGGTTCATCCTGAGGACCAGGACAAAACAACTTTCACCTGCCCCTTCGGAACCTTTGCTTTCCGAAGAATGCCGTTCGGTCTTTGCAACGCACCTACGACTTTTCAAAGGTGCATGCTTGCAATTTTTTCAGACCTGGTAGGTGAATGTTTAGAAGCTTTTATAGATGACTTCTCTGTTTTTGGGGATTCTTTTGACCATTGCCTCAAAAATCCTGAAAGAACCCTCCAAAAGTTCATAGAAGTTAATCTGGTCCTCAGCTGGGAAAAAAGTCATTTCATGGTCCAAGAAGGTAATGTCTTGGGCCATGTTATTTCTAAACAAGGAATCGTGGTAGATAAAGCAAAAATAGATGCTATATCTAAGCTCCCACCGCCCACTACTGTCAAACAAATCAGATCCTTTTTGGGTCATGTGGGTTTCTACCGTCAATTCATACAAAACTTTTCCCAAATCTCCAAGCCTTTAAGTCAGGTTCTTACCAAAGACCAGCCATTTGATTTTAATAATAAGTGCCTGGAGAGTTTTTTGAGGTTGAAGAAAGAGGTTACTGAGGCGCCAATATTGCAGGGACCTGATTGGAATAGTCCCTTTGAATTAATGACAGATGCCTCAGATTTTGCTGTAGGGGCCGTTCTAGGGCAAAGAATTGGCAAGAAGCCTGTTGTGATCTATTATGCTAGCAAAGCCCTTGATGATGCACAATGGAATTACACGGTTACTGAAAAGGAACTTCTTGCCATTGTATTTGCTTTAGAAAAATTTAGATCTCATCTGTTGGGGTCACGTGTCACTGTTTATACAGACCACTCAGCAATTAAATATTTGCTGACAAAGAAAGATGCGAAATCCCGCCTTATCCGATGGATTCTGTTGCTCGAAGAATTTGACCTGGAAATCAAGGATAAGGCAGGATTGCACAATGTAGTGGCCGACCATCTCTCTCGTCTTATGACGAATGACATATTGACGCTGCTAGATCAGTTCCATGATGAAAGTATTTATCGTGAAATGGCCGACCATCTCTCTCGTCTTATCACTAGTGCACATCACGCCTGGCTGAATGGTGTAAAAGATAGCACTGGATGGGAGGTAACCCATCAATTTTTTTCTTGCTTTCGTTTTTTTTCTTCTTCCAGGTTTTATTCATCCTAAACCTGGCCGTTCTTCACTAAGGTGATCCCTTTTCCCTCCTAAAGCATGAGGACATGGCATTTCTTAAGCATGGGGGGTGTTTTTAAATTTTTACGATCGATTTAGGATGTTCAAAACCTAAAAACATACAATTTTCTTTATTTCCTGTTTGCATACCCAAAAAAAAAATAAAAATGTTGAAAAGCTTTTGAGGAAAAATTTTGAAATCGGGACTAAGGTAGAAATATTCACTTTTGGTACAATGGGATTTAATCTTTAACAAACTAGGGATAAGGATATGGATCTGATCATTAGAATTCTAGGGTCTATGTTACCGCCTCGGCACTGCTCTATATCTATATTTCATATCATTAGACGGAGCATTAAAGCGCATTTTAGCAGCTCAAGTGTCTTGGACGGTGCTCTACCTATAGCATTGGAGCAAGAGCTTGAGTTTGCTTGGAGCGTCCCTTTTCACCGCATCGTGTTTTAGGGTTGTGAGCTCCTGGGTGGTGTCATGGACAGTGCTATCCCGAAGTACTGGTGCCAGAGCCCCCTCAAGGAATGGTAACGGGAATGATAATCCCGACACATCTGTTGTAAGACTAAGCTAAAAATAAGCATGGGGGAAAAAAATATATATATATATATAATAATATTAATACATCCTTATAAATGTTGGCTTTTCACAATCACAGAGACAAGGTTTTAAAGGATTTTGCAAGTTGAGAATCAGATTCATGAGCCAAAAAAAGATCCTAAAAACAAACATTTCAAGTCATCTGAATTAACAAGGGGTTAATTTGAGAATTTTCTGGAGGATATATTGATCCCGTTCTGTCTAATGGTTGAATCCAAAAATAAATCCCGATGTTTATCTTTAACAAATCCCATACCTCCAGTGTTTTAATCTACCAAGGTCCATAAATCTCTTTTTCTCCACAAAAGTCGAAAAAATTAGATTTCCCAAAAATTCCGTTTTAAGTTTTGCCAAGAGACTAGCAAAAGATAAGCATGGGGGTGTGATAAACACCAGTTTATCATCATTGTTATGCATTAAAACAAACCTAGCTCTTAGGATTTTACTCCGCAAACGGGTTTTTGGGCTGCAATTAGGCATAAAATAGGTTAGGCATGCATTGCATTTTTTATTGTCTTTCTAATATGTTTTTGTGAGTGTTAGGGATGTACAGATATATAGATCCCTAAAACCCTAGCACTCAAGAAGGCAAATGGTGAAGGAAGAGCCCAGACTAGCTGGAACCTAGCTTACTTGAACTAAGGTTAGCTCATCCTAGCTCCACTTAGCTAATCTCAGCTAGATGGCAGCTCAAGAGAGTTCACCTTAGCTCACCCAAGCTAAAGTCAGCTCAGATCCAGCTCAACTTAGCTGAGTCTAGCTCATCTCAGCTCCCAGTAGTCCGCAGGGAGCTCTAGCTAGCTCAGCTAAGTTGGCAGGAGTTCACCCCAGCTCAGATCCAGCTACATCCAGCTCCACTCAGCTCCAGCCAGCTGAAGAAGAACTCATCCCAGCTCAGGAAGCTCAAGTCCAGCTCCCGGGGACTCAGCTTAGCTCAACTCAGTTGAGCTAAGCTACCTTAGCTGCCTCAACCAGCTTGATTCTCCCCAGGTGCACCAGACATAGCTCACCTCAGCTCATTTTTGTAGAAGCTAGCTTACTTTAGCTTGGCTTAGTAGCTAGCAAAGAACTAGCAAGCTAAGCCAGCTAGAGTAGCTCCATGCCAGCCTCTTCAGCAGTAGCCAGCTCCAATTTCAGCTCCAGACTTCTCCCCCTCTGCTCTTCCCTCCAAACCCTAGCTCCAACACCTTCTCCTCTACTCCTCCATTAGCTAAGCTAGCTTAGCTTAGCTTAGCTTAGCTATGCTCCAACTTCCTTGGCTTGTACCACCCCAAAAACCCACTTACCAACTCCACCCAACAAGCTCCACCTAAGCTCCACATAAGGTAACTTACTTGGCACCAACCAAACCTACCCACCACCTCCAAAAGACACCTAAAAGTGGCGCAAAAAACTACCCATAACCACCCCTTAATGGTGCCACTTTTCCCACCAAAATCTCCCCTCATCTCCACCACACAATCCCCCTTAAACGCATCTCCACCATCCACCTAAACCCCCTTCCAGAAGACCCCATGTTGGCACCAACATGGGGGTGTCTCTTGATAAACGCCAGTTTATCATCATTCTTATGCATTAAAACAAACCTAGCTCTTAGGATTTTACTCCGCAAATGGGTTTTTGGGCTGCATTTAGGCATAAAATAGGTTAGGCATGCATTGCATTTTTTATTGTCTTTTTAATATGTTTTTGTGAGTGTAAAGGATGTACAGATATATAGATCCCTAACACCCTAGCACTCAAGAAGGCAAATGGTGAAGGAGAAGCCCAGACTAGCTGGAACTCAGCCTAATCCAGCTCACCTCAGCTTGATCCAGCTCACCGCAGCTGGAACCTAGCTTACTTGAACAAGGGTTAGCTCATCCCAGCTCCATTCAGCTAATCTCAGCTAGATGGCAGCTCAAGAGAGTTCACCTTAGCTCACCCTAGCTCAAGTCAGCTCAGATCCAGCTTAACTTAGCTGAGTCTAGCTCATCTCAACTCCCACTAGTCCACAGGGAGCTCTAGCTAGCTCAGCTAAGTTGACAGGAGTTCATCCCAGCTCAGATCCAGCTACATCCAGCTCCACTCACCTGCAGCCAGCTGAAGAGGAACTCATCCCAGCTGAGGAAGCTCAAGTCCAGCTCCCGGGGAGTCAGCTTAGCTCAACTCAGTTGAGCTAAGCTACCTTAGCTGCCTCAACCAGCTTGATTCTCCCCGGGAGCACCAGACCCAGCTCACCTCAGCTCATTTTGGTAGAAGCTAGCTCACTTTAGCTTGGCTTAGCAACTAGCAAAGAACTAGCAAGCTAAGCCAGCTAGAGTAGCCCCATGCCAACCTCTTCAGCAGCAGCCAGCTCCAGCTCCAACTCCAGACTTCTTCTCCTCAGCTCCTTCCTCCAAACCCTAGCTCCAACACCTTCTCCTCTACTCCTCCATTAGCTAAGCTAGCTCAGATTAGCTTAGCTTAGCTTAGCTTAACTATGCTCCAACTTCCTTGGCTTGTACCACCCCAAAAACCTACCTACCAACTCCACCCAACTAGCTCCACCTAAGCTCCACATAAGCTAACCTACTTGGCACCAACCTAACCTACCCACCACCTCCAAAAGACACCTAAAAGTGGCGCCAAAAACTACCCATAACCACCCCTTAATGGCGCCACTTTTCCCTCCAAAATCCCCCTCATCTCCACCACACAATCCCCCTTGAATCCATCTCCACCATCCACCTAACTCCCCTTCTAGAAGACCCCTTGTTGGCACCAACATGGGGGTGTCTCTCCACCACCAAAAGACACCAACACCACCATAACCACCCCCTTTAACACCCCTTGGGTTGGCGCCAACTCACCCTAGCCATAGGATCACCAACCACCCTCATCCTTCCATCCTAGCCTTCCATTTCAAGGGGCACCTTAACCCCCCATCCTATTCTATAAAAAGCCACCACCTACCACCATTTTGGGGCATCCTCCCTTAGTATATTTTTCTACCTAAACCACCTATACCTACGGCCAAGAAGAAGGAGTAGAGAAGGAGATTAAAGGGGCACATCACCAGCCCCTTTGGTGCCTTCTTCTCCCCACTCTCTTCAACTTGAGCCATGACAAGGAGGAGGACTCTTCCACTTCATGGAGGACGGCCAGGCAAGTGAGAAGGACCTAGGGTGGACGTCCACCCTTGGAGAGAAGCTTAGGGCACGCCCCCTTGGGCTTGCCTTGGAGGACATCACCTTGGCGGAGCACTGCAAGGAAGGAGTTGAAGGATTCTTTTCAAGCTTGGGAGCCACCAACCTTGGAGCAAGAAGCCCTCTTCTTCACCATCTATCTAGAGGATTTGTGTTTGCTTTTCTTTGTTTTAATTTTTCTAGTAGTAGAAGCATTCCTCTACTAGCCTTTTTTGTAAAACATTTTTCAGTAATCTAGTTGCCTTCTTTGCAATTTTCTATTTTGCATTTCTACTTGCTTTGCTTTTTAGAATTTTTCACTCCCTCTCCCTAATTATTCTAGGCCTCCACTTGCCTAGAGAGAGTTTAGGGAGAGGCTCTACTTGCCACTAGAAAGTAGCAGTTAAATTGAAGTGTGAATTACCTTCCCGTCACCGTTCCGCATGTTGTCTTAATTTAAAACAAAAAAAATGATATATTGAAAAATACCAAAAAGAAAGTTGAGATTGTATTCCAAGCAAGAGAATCACTATTGCAAACATTTGGCCTCCTTGGACGACCCTAGATACTTCCCTATCTAGGAATATAAATTTAAGAGTTGATCGGTTTTACGCGTTACAACGACGTATTTTAACAAACCGCATGAAATCGCTATCACTTTTTGGAGCCGTTGCCGGGGAGGCACGGCTTTGCATTAATTAATTTTCTCTTGCTTGAAGTGGATCTCATCCCCTTCTCTTTCTTTCTTTTGTGTGTGCAGGAACTACAGTGGGAAGGCGGGAATCTGGAAGCGAGAGCTCAACGATCCTTTTCTTCCCATGAAATTCAGGTTGGTTCCCCTTTCTTGTCACATTTAGGCTAAAAAAAACTACCAAAATACACTAAACTTGGCTTTCAGGACCATAAACACTTTAATTAAGTGGAGTGGTGCATTATAAAATCCATTGTTTGCTTGTATGCTTCTTTAGCACCATTCAATTGCAAGTATTGGTGTTCTATTTTTCGGGTCCAGATTTTTGTCTACACTTGAAAAATCGATTCCTAAAACCCCAGGCCCCCTAAAATCATAAAATTTCATAGAGTAATTCCCAGCTAAGATAGGAACATCTGTTCCAAATTTCAAAACAATTGGATTTGTATATAATTTTAAAAAATTCGTGGATAGCAGAGGGGTCACACCCTCTAATCTTCCTGTTTTGCTACTGTCCGTGAATTTTCAGAATTTTTATACTCATCCAATTTCTGAGAAATTTAGTTTACTAGAATCCTTGTGAAATTCTACACATCATATAAAATTATAAAAATTTTCTGAGGTCGGTGGTAATACTGAAAAGTCCATAATACCCACAGGTATTATTTCTGGACTTTGACACCAGTATAATTAAAAATTTTAAAAAATTATTAAAAAAATTCTTAAAATCTTAAAAAAATCTTTTCTGGAATCCTTGTTTGATTTTATTCAAAGTAGTGGTATTGTTTGACTTATTTCGACCACTACTTAATTCAAAAAGCTAAAAATAATTCATTGGTAGTTAAATTTCTGTCTTAAGGATAATTAGCTTAGGGTTTCTTCTTTCTCTTTAGAGACTCAATTAAAAGGAAATATACAATCACACATACAACTTGTCTTTCCTTTGATTGTGAACTTTCAAACTTGTTTGAAAGCTTAAAGAGAAAAACCCTAAAACTCATTTAATTAAATTGAATCCTAAAGGACATAAATACAAAAAAATTATGTGACAACTTGATTTTCATTGGAACCACTCTCCAATTCCTGCACACAAAAAAAAAATAAAATAACAGGGCAACAACCCAATAAACGCCCTCCACATTCCGTGTGCACTATAGCATCCTTCACCTAATTAAAACTTGTAGCAACTTGACCCCTAAGGCTTTATTAACTTAGGCTTGCTATTTAGGTCTTAAGTTCTCTTTAGTTAATACCAATTCTGTCATCTGTATCTGGTGTTCAGGCTGAGGGGCTGTGTCAAACGACCAGGCGTGAGTTTGTACTAGCACCTGGGGTCTTCCCTGGGAAACGTTTGGGCCCAAACCTCCCCTTAAGCAACTTGGCTAGATTTGTTGATAGAACAAGTATTCACTATTGACTACTTATTTCCTATATAGACCAAGTCTGAGGTTATTATTAGGGAGTCACATTTAAGTTAGGTCTAGTTTTATTTGTTTGAATTGCACACTTTCTCTCATCTCTTTCTCTTCTCCTCCCCTCCCATTCTTCCATTTTATGCACGGGCGACGGTCTCAAAATCCGCACTTAGAAGGACCATTTGATTTCGCCCCCACGCAAAAAGACCTCTTTTTCTGTCTTCTTCTCCTGAAAAAATGGAAACACAACAAAATAGGTCCACTGACCCTTCCACGTCCACCCCTAACCCCACCACTAACCATAATTCTAACCCTTCCACCCAAAACCCAACCACCAGTAACTTCCCACACTTGGAGCTCCCTAATCTTGAGTTGCCCCACACACAACATCAAGACCCCCTACCTGATCTTTTAAAATTGATTGCCGATCAGATTAATAAATTAAATTCCAATCAACAAACATTGACTAGGAACATCCAAAACCTAGCCAATCCAAGGCCAAACCCACCACCTCGTCAGCAGCCTGTTGTTCCTCTAAATGATTTCTATGATCCGTCTTATTATGAGGAACGACCAGGGGTGGTCATACCGGAGGGGGACTTTGAGATCAAGCCTGCAGTCCTAAACCTAATTAAACACTTTCATGGCCTTCCTAGGGAAGACCCTTTCAGCCACCTTGAAGAGCTAACTCTTCTTGCATAGACAACCCATTCCCGAAATGTGCAAGAAGACATATGGCTGATGCGGTGAAACGTCGGTATTGTTTTGTTATAACGTTGTAGTAAAGCCGGTTATTACCAACATTTCAAATATAAATTTTTTTTACTCGGAAAATGAAAGAGTTCCCGAGGTCGAACTCAGGGAGCAAGTCGTATTCTAGAGATATACATGTTTCTTTTACAAAATAAAGAGAAAGGGAAAGAATTTGTTGTGATGTTCTTCTTTCTTTCTCTTTCTTCAGATCTCCTTCTTCTTCTTCCTTGGTTTCTGCTATGGTGATAATCTTCTTCTGCAATGGTGATGCTCTTCTTCTTCCTGCTGTTCCTGCGTTGGTGATGTTTTTCTTTCTTCAGAGCTCCTTGTTCTTCTTCTTTGGTTTTCTGCCTTGACCTCTCTTCTTCTTCTTCTGCAATCGTGGTGCTTCTGCCTTCGGCTACTAAGTCTCCCTTCCTTCTTCTTCAGCCTGCCTTCTGTGTTGCTCTGGCTGCTGACTTTCCGTCGTCTGGCCCGGTGCTTCGACGACTTAACTGAGCATTTGCTACAGTGCAGCTCCTTCTTCTTCAGCGGGTCTGCTTCTTCTTCTTTGGCCTGCACACTTCAGAGTTTTTCGTCAAGAGGCAAAACCTACTCTACCCTCCCTCCCCCGCGTCTCTCTTTCTCTCTGAAACCACTCTTGGGCAAGCTCTCCCAGAGCTACCGGGTAATCGGGTTCGGGTCACGCCCGGGTCCAGGCCCACCGGCGTGCGGTGGTGGGCGAGGAGTGCAGGTCGGTTTAATCGGGTCGGGCCAGGTCCGCGGAGCGTGGTCACGGACGAGGCCGGGCCAGGTGAGAGGGACCTCACCCCGTGGTCAGGAGGCAGACAGCATAAGGCACTTTTTGCCTTTATGCGTCCGCGCGCCTCCGAGAAGTTCCGAGGTGGGACTAAATGTCCCACCCCAATTGAGCGCCCGTCGCAGAGGGAGCAGTGGGCGATTGTGTCTTCACGCGCGGCCTTCGCTCCATCTGCGAGCCTGGGACGTTTCGCCGAGACTCCCCGCGCAACCTGGGAGTCGAACCTGGGCGAAGGCGTGCCTGCACCTGCAGGTGAAGCAGCTCTGCCTGCTCAGTAATGGCGACGGCGGGCGAGTCACCTGGTCACAGAAGAACGGCCTTTCGGCCAAATCAGACAGGCGGGGGACCTTCGCCGTGGCACGGCGAAGGTGGTCAGGGGGTCTGCAGGGGGCGTGATGGAGCCAACAGGTCGTCCTGGGTCAAACTGTGAGCGAAGAAGTGGGTGTGTTCGGTGGATCTGCAGAGGGCGTTTGGCGGGAAGTGGAGGGGAGGACGGGGATCAGGGTGAGGAGGCGGAGATTCTGCGGTGGTCGGCGAGCCGTGTGGGTCGCTGAGGTGATGGGAGCGGCTCGCCGGAGGGTGGTCGGAGGCGGAGAGGGTGAGGGTGAACAGGAGTGGTCGAGGGTTTAATCAACTAAGAGACAGTGAGGAAAAGAAAGAGGGGGAGGTGGGGAGGAGTTCTGACCTAGCTATGGAGACGAAAGGGGCCGAGACAGGGCGACAGTCGTATCGACTGTCGCCGGAGAAGAAGATGCCCAGTGGGGGAAGGACGGCGGTGACGACGGGGCAGAGGCAGCGCGCGCCGGTATTGCGCGACGCGGGAAGAGCAGGGGAAGAAGTCTCTGCTGCTGGTATTGCGGCAGAGCGAAGAGGAGGAGGAAGAAGAACCGCCGGAGCTGGTGGGCGTCTGCCGGAGTGAGAGGAGAGGAAAGTTGGGGGTTTTCTCCGTCAGATCCGAGCTCGGAAGAACGGTGGAGCGACGGGGGGTATTTATAGGGATCAAACAGGGAGGAAGGCGGAGGGAGACGGCGTGTCTCCCTCGCCGGAGAGTGGTCGGAACACGAACCCATACCGTCCGTGCGTTCGCACGGCCGGTATGGTGGGCTACAATGACCAGGGGGGTGCTCCTGCGACGGCTGACGACGCAGGGAACCCCCGGTTTACTTGCCAGGTCCCTCACCTCACCCTGCGCGGCACCATGCTCCGCGCAAGGTCGCCGGAGCATGGTGCTGGCAGGGTTTTGCAGGAGGGACCTGATTGCAAAGAACGAAGGAGAGTTAGGGGCCAAAATGCGAGGGTTCAAAAGTTGAGGGCCAAAGAGTAAATATATGAGGACCAAAGTGTGAAGTCGGTCAAAGAGGTTTCTTCTTAGGCTCAAGTTTTTATACATGACTAATTAGGACCTAAGGAATCTGATGGTGAGTTTTATTTTCATATTAAACCTTGTTTGACCGGTCAATTTGCGTAAAAACCAAAATTAAGTTATTAATTGGGCATGGTTCTCAATGTAGGTCAAAATGGGTTCTAAAGGCCAAATTGAAGGTTCTAAACCCTAGAGATTATTTTTCTATGAATTTTAGAGGGTTTATTCTATTTTTACTTTGCCTCGAACCTTGTGAATTGAAGTGGGTTGTTTTAGGGTTACAGATTATCATTTGGTTCCTTGGAAGTGCTGTAGCCCTTGCTAGATCATTTCATCCCACTTTTATTCTTATTAAGCTGTTTTGACCTGTGTTTGGTCCCTGAATTACCCTGCATGCAGTTTATACTGGTAAAATTGCACTTTTACCCCTTATGACTGGTTTTCTTCTCAAACTCAGAATTCTCTGAGTTAAGCCTTTCCTTGAGATATGTAGGAGCTTTTATCCTTTGTATTGGGTCAAAATGAGCTAGTTATGGCTCATGATGAGGTTCTCATCATACCCCCATGCCTAGCTTTTGCTAGTCCCTTAGCAAAAACTTAAGGTTTCAACCCTTGTTCTAGACCATGAAGTTTTCAATAGTTTTAGATAAGTGCCTTCATAGATTAGGTTAGAATGCTGATCATAGGCCTAAAAGGTACTCTAGTACCAATCAAGATCCAAATCTGTCTAGCCTTAGCCTCAGTCTTTTAGCAAAGGTTTTTAAGGCCCACAAGAACTAACCTAAGGTTTATTGGACTTCGTGGTTAAAGCACCCGTGCTTAAAATGATTTTAGCCCTTGCTCAGTTCGCAGTGCGTTTTGTAAGAGAGAGATAGAAAGTTTTTCTGTTTGGAGAGTTTTCTCTCTCTTTTTCTTTTTAGTTCTAGCCTAGGATTGGCTTTTCAACACGGTCTGTATCAGATTCCTTGCTCCCATCATCAATCCTCAAGGGTTCCTGGCGATCGATGCTTCGAGATAGCACCGCCCATGGCAACCCCCGGAACCCTGGCTATTGAGATTTCGAGATAATCCCATCCATGGTATTCCGTGGCCGAATCCAGACCCTGGCAATTGACACTTCGAGATAATGCCATCCATGGAATCTGAACCAGCAGAGTGCTTACATGCCCCCCGTAGGATATGTAAATATCCTAAGAGACAAGCACCGAGGAGATGATATTTTTTTACGCATCTTCGAGGGGATTTCCCGCCTCTCTGCGCTGGGAACTCGTCCAAATCAACTTGTGTTGATTGGCCGCTCCTATTCTAGGTGTTCTTTTCAGATTTTTGCGACGCTTCTGCGTGATTCTGATTTTTACGCTTACTGAACCAGGCTGTGTGTGAGATTAGGGTGCTTAGGTTACTGAGTCCCGTAAACCAAAAATTAGTTAACGAGGCCGAATACTCCCTAAGCCTTAGACCTAATACTTCAGCTTTTCATTTTCCTCAACCTCTTGAGGAGTGTCCAGATCTTAATGGGTACTAAGAGTCTATTCAAGAATGCCTAAGGTTTGCATTCTTACTAATCTCATTGTGCACTTTTCAGTTATTTTCTCGAATGAGGTCTAGAACTTAGGTTAATTCCTTAGTTCCTTACTAATGACTATCACTTTTTCTCATAATTTTGTGCTCCTTTTTCATTTTGTTTCTTTTCTCCTTCACAAAATTTTCCTTCTCCTCTTTTCCTCTTATTCTTTTTCGAAAATTTTTTAATTTTTATGGTATTTTTGGCATATGTGAATTTTTTGTTTGAAACCTTTTCTTACAAGTTTTTGCACTTTCATACCCCCCCATGCCTAAGATTTGCAATGTCCTCATTGTAACCTAGGGGTTTTTATTCAACTAAGTTCATACATTAGGATAGCTGTTTTGATGAGTGAATGGGTCGGGGTGACTGTTGCGGATGATTTCTAATTTCAGATGCAAGCACCTGAGGTGGGGTCGGCTGTCCTAAAGTGTGAACTTCAAGTGCAAAAAGTTGTCAGAAGAAGTTTCAGGTTTTCAAAGAGAATGACGGGCTGCCTCCCGTTGAGCGCTAAATTTGATGCCTTCAGCCAAGCGGGAAATGCGATGGAGAGGGGATGGTCAAATCAGCAGAGTTTTGTAAGACAAACGCCTTGATTAAGAGCCTGGTTGGTCCAACCAGGTGCTTGTTCAGATCAACAGGCTGATGATGCAGCCCAAACCCAATCAATCTGGTGGGTTGATAGATGTGGATAAAAAGGTGTGGAACCCACCATAAACTGTGAAGCTCAGATAGATGTGGAAGTGCAAACGCAGGGTTTGGCTGAGTCGAATCAGCCTGGTCAGAGTAGGGACCTGTAGAATAGTCAATGAATGACGCGGAAACCCTACGGGGGTGATCAGAGAATGATAGAGCATGGTATGTAGTCTGATCAATGTTCGAAACCCGATGTGGAAATGCAATCGGCTCGGTGAGAGGTGAATCTGAATAGAAATTGAGTCCGGTTGCAGGTTGAGGTTGGGAAGAGGTTTTGATCCGTTCTGTGTGTGCGGCTGAGGTGGCCATTGTGTACGAGGGCTCTTCTAGAGACGGATGATAGGTGGTTTCCTGTAGAGAGTCCTCTGGGTAACTATCAAATGCCGGAAGAGTGTCTGTAGGATGAAAGAAATCGGATTCGAGAAAAAATTTGGATTCTGGGTTACAATCACTCTTGGCATTTTCTGTTTTTGGTTCCTGAGGATCGAAAAGGAATGATTCTGTGTTATCAGTGATCTCGGGAATCAGGACCTCAGAGTCAGAGTCATGTGAACTGAGGTCGTGGATAGGCCTGGTGTGTTCAGGAAGGGGGATCTCTCCGCAATTATAGTCAGATCTGAAATTGTCGGAGAGTTGGCGAAAATGATCATGAATTCCACCACAGCACAAATCATCAGATGTGGAATCAGCAGCCTGACTGGGTTCTAGCCTATATGTCACTTCTGGGCTCAAAAAGATGTTCTGTTCAAGCTCTAAGCTGGTAGGATAGATCCCATTAAAACCTTGCTCATCCAACTCCTCAGTTTCTGTATCATAAATTGGCATGTTTTCTGAAAAATCAATCAGATTTCCTGAGGGTGTTGGAAAAGGACATTCATCAAATAAAGGCCCGGAATCATATTCTGTAAAAATTTGATCTTTCTCATAAGGGGCCTCAAAATCTTCCCAATAAGTTTCAGATCTAGGTTCTAGGCTTAGGATGTGGGTAGAATTATTAGAACCTAAGTCTGAATAACCTTCGAGGGTTACCTTATCAAAACAAGGGGCGGAATTTATACCCTCCAGAGGTTCAATTCTAATCTTGTTATTGCAGGAGTCTTGGAGTTCTAAGCTTGGTGATTTACGGCCTAGTGTTGGCTCAGCATTGTGTTCTCCTGCAACTTCCCAACCTATTTTAATGCTATCTTCTATTTGGGTTGGAATTTTACAACCACTTTGTGCCTCAATCCCGAGATCTGGGAAACTGAATTGTTCCTTAATACTGTTCCAAGATGGTTCATCCTCTGTTTCTGGTTTATACGGGTATTTCTGGTTGATAATTTGTTCTACTGATTTCATCATTTCTACCCGTTTTATAAGGGCATCTTGGTGTTGTTCCCAAAGTACAGGATTTGTTAAGCATTGAAGGTATTCAGATTGGTGTAATTTTTCCATCTCAATGTATCCTGTCATGAGCATGTCTCGGGTTGATCCTTTTGAAATTCCAGTCAATAGAATTTGGGCACAGTTTATGATGAAGGATGTGGTTGTTGGGACATCAACCTGAATATCTCCTATTGGTGTTGAGTTTTTTTCTTCTTTTTCATAGAATTTTATGGCATCCTCGATCATTTTATCTTTCATAGATCTCCGATATTCAGGTTTCTTGAATGGTAGTCTTGCTAGGTAATTAGGCTGCATAATTGGATCAGGTGGTGGAATAGAATCAAAGTTTGAATCAAGATGGAAGAAGGGGATTTTGTTCAGAATCAGAGGAAAGAGGGGCGATGTGAATGATTTCTGCAAAAACAAAGGAGCCGAGGCTTAGCCTCGGGGAGAGTGAATTTCTATAGGAGGTTTCAAGGACCTCCTGAAAAATACTGAAGGGCTGGATGAGATAAGCAGGTGCTGGACCCAATCAAGACACCCAAAAATTGTTGGGTGACTATAGAGGTTCGGGGCAGATGGACCCCTTGATCAGAAAGATCGTCCACCTGAGAATTACCTGGGCAGCCAGAGAGGGAGAGTCCCGCGAAGACCCCTACACGGTAGAGCGTCCCCACGGGTTACAGGGTTTCCCCCACCCGACCTCTCTTGTCACTGCGGTTCCAGGTAGACCAGAATGGGGATCTTGACCTCTTAAGTCTACCAATTTTAAGATCAGGGTGCTTAAGGTTTTCACTTGAACTTTAGTCTTTTAAGTGCAAAGAGTGACCTAATTTAAGGTTGGTTGACCCAAGGGGTCAACTTTACCTCTTGTTTTCTTTGAGAGCTTTTAGGTCCTGTCTTTTAGGGTTCAAGTGTTTAGAGAGCCAATTGTTTTAGATTTTCTTTGAATAGGTATTTTCAGACAAGGGCTTGGGCACACTTCATTTGGTTTTCTCAATTCTTGCTTAAGGAGTGTGTCTCTAAATCCCTAGTGTTGGATCCTAGGTTGGCTCTACTTGGTCCAGTTAATTCTTTGTTGGGTAATTAGGGCTCAAGCAAGAATGTGTTAGCCCTTAAATACCCTTAATAGTGTGCAGAAATAATGAGTTGAAAACATGCAACTTTTATGGTTACTAAATATGGAAGACAGGTTAGGCCTATATTGCTTGTTCTTTTCTTTTCTTCCTCTTTAGAGCTTAGGGGTTAATAGTGAGAGGAAAAATTTACCTGTCTTTGGTGTGGTTGCTTGTCTTCTTGAGTTCCTGTAGCTGCACAAAAGAGAGGAGATTAAAAAAAAAAAAAAAAAAAAAAAAAAAAAAAAAAAAAATACAGGAATGTTTACCTCTAGAATAGCCGTTGCTCCCCGGCAACGGCGCCAAAATGAAACGTCGGTATTGTTTTGTTATAACGTTGTAGTAAAGCCGGTTATTACCAACATTTCAAATATAAATTTTTTTTACTCGGAAAATGAAAGAGTTCCCGAGGTCGAACTCAGGGAGCAAGTCGTATTCTAGAGATATACATGTTTCTTTTACAAAATAAAGGGAAAGGGAAAGAATTTGTTGTGATGTTCTTCTTTCTTTCTCTTTCTTCAGATCTCCTTCTTCTTCTTCCTTGGTTTCTGCTATGGTGATAATCTTCTTCTGCAATGGTGATGCTCTTCTTCTTCCTGCTGTTCCTGCGTTGGTGATGTTTTTCTTTCTTCAGAGCTCCTTGTTCTTCTTCTTTGGTTTTCTGCCTTGACCTCTCTTCTTCTTCTTCTGCAATCGTGGTGCTTCTGCCTTCGGCTACTAAGTCTCCCTTCCTTCTTCTTCAGCCTGCCTTCTGTGTTGCTCTGGCTGCTGACTTTCCGTCGTCTGGCCCGGTGCTTCGACGACTTAACTGAGCATTTGCTACAGTGCAGCTCCTTCTTCTTCAGCGGGTCTGCTTCTTCTTCTTTGGCCTGCACACTTCAGAGTTTTTCGTCAAGAGGCAAAACCTACTCTACCCTCTCTCCCCCGCGTCTCTCTTTCTCTCTGAAACCACTCTTGGGCAAGCTCTCCCAGAGCTACCGGGTAATCGGGTTCGGGTCACGCCCGGGTCTAGGCCCACCAGCGTGCGGTGGTGGGCGAGGAGTGCAGGTCGGTTTAATCGGGTCGGGCCAGGTCCGCGGAGCGTGGTCACGGACGAGGCCGGGCCGGGTGAGAGGGACCTCACCCCGTGGTCAGGAGGCAGACAGCATAAGGCACTTTTTGCCTTTATGCGTCCGCGCGCCTCCGAGAAGTTCCGAGGTGGGACTAAATGTCCCACCCCAATTGAGCGCCCGTCGCAGAGGGAGCAGTGGGCGATTGTGTCTTCACGCGCGGCCTTCGCTCCATCTGCGAGCCTGGGACGTTTCGCCGAGACTCCCCGCGCAACCTGGGAGTCGAACCTGGGCGAAGGCGTGCCTGCACCTGCAGGTGAAGCAGCTCTGCCTGCTCAGTAATGGCGACGGCGGGCGAGTCACCTGGTCACAGAAGAACGGCCTTTCGGCCAAATCAGACAGGCGGGGGACCTTCGCCGTGGCACGGCGAAGGTGGTCAGGGGGTCTGCAGGGGGCGTGATGGAGCCAACAGGTCGTCCTGGGTCAAACTGTGAGCGAAGAAGTGGGTGTGTTTGGTGGATCTGCAGAGGGCGTTTGGCGGGAAGTGGAGGGGCGGACGGGGATCAGGGTGAGGAGGCGGAGATTCTACGGTGGTCGGCGAGCCGTGTGGGTCGCTGAGGTGATGGGAGCGGCTCGCCGGAGGGTGGTCGGAGGCGGAGAGGGTGAGGGTGAACAGGAGTGGTCGAGGGTTTAATCAACTAAGAGACAGTGAGGAAAAGAAAGAGGGGGAGGTGGGGAGGAGTTCTGACCTAGCTATGGAGACGAAAGGGGCCGAGACAGGGCGACAGTCGTATCGACTGTCGCCGGAGAAGAAGATGCCCAGTGGGGGAAGGACGGCGGTGACGACGGGGCAGAGGCAGCGCGCGCCGGTATTGCGCGACGCGGGAAGAGCAGGGGAAGAAGTCTCTGCTGCTGGTATTGCGGCAGAGCGAAGAGGAGGAGGAAGAAGAACCGCCGGAGCTGGTGGGCGTCTGCCGGAGTGAGAAGAGACGAAAGTTGGGGGTTTTCTCCGTCAGATCCGAGCTCGGAAGAACGGTGGAGCGACGGGGGGTATTTATAGGGATCAAACAGGGAGGAAGGCGGAGGGAGACGGCGTGTCTCCCTCGCCGGAGAGTGGTCGGAACACGAACCCATACCGTCCGTGCGTCCGCACGGCCGGTATGGTGGGCTACAATGACCAGGGGGTGCTCCTGCGACGGCTGACGACGCAGGGCACCCCCGGTTTACTTGCCAGGTCCCTCACCTCACCCTGCGCGGCGCCATGCTCCGCGCAAGGTCGCCGGAGCATGGTGCTGGCAGGGTTTTGCAGGAGGGACCTGATTGCAAGGAACGAAGGAGAGTTAGGGGCCAAAATGCGAGGGTTCAAAAGTTGAGGGCCAAAGAGTAAATATATGAGGACCAAAGTGTGAAGTCAGTCAAGGAGGTTTCTTCTTAGGCTCAAGTTTTTATACATGACTAATTAGGACCTAAGGAATCTGATGGTGAGTTTTATTTTCATATTAAACCTTGTTTGACCGGTCAATTTGCGCAAAAACCCAAATTAAGTTATTAATTGGGCATGGTTCTCAATGTAGGTCAAAATGGGTTCTAAAGGCCAAATTGAAGGTTCTAAACCCTAGAGATTATTTTTCTATGAATTTTAGAGGGTTTATTCTATTTTTACTTTGCCTCGAACCTTGTGAATTGAAGTGGGTTGTTTTAGGGTTACAGATTATCATTTGGTTCCTTGGAAGTGCTGTAGCCCTTGCTAGATCATTTCATCCCACTTTTATTCTTATTAAGCTGTTTTGACCTGTGTTTGGTCCCTGAATTACCCTGCATGCAGTTTATACTGGTAAAATTGCACTTTTACCCCTTATGACTGGTTTTCTTCTCAAACTCAGAATTCTCTGAGTTAAGCCTTTCCTTGAGATATGTAGGAGCTTTTATCCTTTGTATTAGGTCAAAATGAGCTAGTTATGGCTCATGATGAGGTTCTCATCATGCGGCTTTTTCCATTATCTCTTAAAGATAAGGCCGCTTATTGGTTCAAGACCATTGGCCAACCGATCACAACATGGCCTCAACTCAAGAGCACCTTCCTCAAGAAATTCTTTCCCATAGGTCGTACCAATTCCTTACGAAGATCTATTACGACCTTTCACCAAAAATCTGGTGAAACTTTGCATGATTCTTGGGAAAGATTTCAAGACCTTTTAAGAAGTTACCCGCACCACGAGATTCCTTTATGGCAGCTCGTGCAAATCTTCTATCATGGATTAGAAGATCAAATCCGACATCTTGTCGACGCCTCGTGTGGCGGCAACTTTTTAAATAAAGATGCAGAAAGTGCCTATGACCTATTCGAAGAAATGAGTGAAAACTCATTTAATCAAGCTTCCTTGAACACATTTTGAAGAACCCAAAACCCGCAGTTCGGTGTTCATGAAATAGGCACACAATCTATCCCTGTCACCCAAGACAATCTTCAATTGATTGCTCAAAAACTCGACCAGATGCATATTAATCAAAAGAAAATTGAGGAAAGACTGGCCACATCAACTCAAGCTCCACACCCACATCTAACCCAACCTAAGTTTCCACGAAGAGAAAATTTGCACAATCTCAACACTACCCCTGCTGATTATTCTGAGGTTGCCCATGATTCACTGGGGAATTCAACTACCCAGATCATAACCCTACTCAAAATATTTCTGCCATCCAGGAGCCCTTTAAAAATTCTTCCAATTGGAAAAATTACCCGAACTACTCCTGGAATAATCAAGTTTCCTCCCAACCATATCATTTTATTGGGTATGGGTCGAATCCAAACTTCCATCCTGGGCCATCCCAACAAGATATCAATGCCCAGATGCTACGAACCCTGCAGGATATGCAAGCAAAAATGACGGAAGTAACCCGCAACATCACAAATCCGAACAATCAGATTGGGGTTACTCCCACGCAAAGACCTGTAGGACATCTTCCGTCCCAACCCATACCCAACCCTAATCACCAAGGAAACCATTATATGGGCAGAAATCCACATTATCCACATCAGCCTCCTCCTAATCCACCACCTCAGCAGCCGCCCAGGTTTCTGCAATCATAGGCCCCCCCACCTCCTCTAAATAATAATCCGACTGCACATGTAGTTACTTTGAGGAGTGGGAAAACCACCAATGACCCCGGGCCTTCACACGAACTTGGTAAGATACCTGTGCAAATTGACTCCCCACCTCCCCATTAGGAAGAAAAAGAAAAACAAAAATCTCAAGACAAGATTCCTGTCCCTTTCCCACAAGCTCTCTACCCTACCACCAACAAAAAAAAGAAATCTGAGCCCACTACAGAAGAACTCATGGAGCTATTTGGGCAAGTTCATATCAATATTCCTCTCCTAGATGCCATCAAATATATACCTGCCTATGCTATATTTTTGAAGGATATTTGTACTCCTAAAAGGCTGGCTAAAAATCTAGGACAGGTGCATCTTTCAGAGACAGTAAGCTCTGTCATACAGAGTAAGCTGCCTCCTAAGATGAAAGATCCGGGGGCGCCTTTAATTTCTGTAGTTATTGATGACACTACATTTAATCGTACCCTCCTTGATCTTGGTGCCTCAGTTAATATTATTCCCACGAGTTTATTCGAAGAATTTGAGATCGGTGAATTAAAACCCATCGAGGTTACCCTACAATTAGCCGACCGATCTACAATCAAACCTCGTGGGATTGTCGAGGATGTATTAGTCAAGGTCCAGAATTGTGTCTTCCCTGCAGACTTTTTGGTTCTTGACATTGAGGCACCTGAATCATTACAGGACTCCCCGATAATCCTTGGACGCCCCTTTTTGGCCACTACAAAGGCAAATATCAATTGCCCCACAGGCAAAATGGATATCAACTGCGCAGGCCAAACTATCACTTTAGATATTTTTAAATCCTCCAGAAGATTCCATGATGATAACTTCTTTGAGGACTCAGATACTGAAATTTCCAATATGGTGGAGGAGACAATGTTAATAGATACCCTTACCGACCAAAATTTTTTTGAGGACTCTGATTCAGACTCAGTGGTCGGCGAAATCTGTGATCCGGAAACTTGTCTTGACTCCAAATTTATTCCTGATACCCCCCCTAACCCACCCACTATTCATGCACCTAATTTTTCCACACTAACTCACCATTCCTTCCCCGACCCCTTTCTTACGGACCTGCCACCAACCCCGCCCGAGTTTGGCACCCAACCTGAATTAAAACCATGGCCAGACTCGGCCACACTTATCAATTTCCATCTCACTTTGATCCCAATATTATTTCTAATCAATTTTCTAGGGATCTAGACGAAGACACCTTTTTTGCGGGCATCCAAGTGTCCAATTATTTACATGATTTTCCGTCTTCTGTGCATACCTTCACGCCCGGCTGAATGGCGTAAAAGATAGCACTGGATGGGAGGTAACCCATCATTTTTTCTTGCTTTCCCTTTTTTTTCTTCTTTTTCCAGGTTTTGTTCCTCCTAAACCTGACCGTTCTTCACTAAGGTGATCCCTTTTCCCTCCTAATGCATGAGGACATGGCATATCTTAAGCATGGGGGGGTGCTTTTAAATTTTACGATCAATTTAGGATTTTCAAAACCTAAAAACATGCATTTTTGTTTAATTTATTTCCTGCTTGCATACCAAAAAAAAAAAATAATAATAATAATAATAAAAATGTTCAAAACTTTGAGGAAAAATTTTGAAATCGGGACTAAGGTCGAAAAATTCACTTTTGGTACAATAGGATTTAATCTTTAACAAACTAAGGATGAGGAAATGGATCTGATCATTAGAATTCCAGGGTCTATTTTAGACTAGATCAGATATCCTTCTATAAAATTCCACCTGAACTCATGATAGTTCAGGTGACTTGATCCTATTTTGTAATATGGAAAGTATTCGACTTAGTTTCTGATTCAAAAACTTGCGGGTCTCAAGAAAATTCTTGTGTCAATTTTCACACACAAGCCAACACTTAAAAACAACTAAAAATTTGAAAAGCTCCCTTGTTTGGATTTAGTAAAAGTCTGAAGTAGATCATTGGTTTGAGTTCCCACCGCTGAGAAGAAGCAAAATACCTTCTTTGAGGACGCGATGTCAACATGTTACCACCTCGACGCTGCTCTATATCTATATTTCATATCTTTAGACGGAGCATTAAAGCGCATTTTAGCCGCTCAAGTGTCATGGACGGTGCTCTACCTATAGCGTCGGAGCAAGAGCTTGAGTTTGCTTGGAGCGCCCCTTTTCACCGCATCGTGTTTTGGGGTTGTGAGCTCCTGGGTGGTGTCATGGACAGTGCTATCCCGAAGTACTGGTGCCAGAGCCCCCTCGAGGAATGGTAATGGGAATGATGATCCCGACACATCTGTTGCAAGACTAAGCTAAAAATAAGCATGGGGGAGGAAAAAAAAAAAAAAAATATATATATATAATAATAACACGTCCTTATAATTGTTGGCTTTTCAAAAGAACAGACATAAAGTTTTAAAGGATTTTGCAAGTTGCGAATCAGATTCACGAGCTAGAAAAATCGTAAAAACAAACATTTCAAGTCATCTGAATTAACAAGGGGTTAATTTGTGAATTTTCTGGAAGATATATTGATCCCGTTCTGTCTAATGGTTGGACCCAAAAACAAATCCTGATGTTTATCTTCAACAAATCCCGTACCTCCAGTGTTTTAATCAACCAAGGTCCATTAATCTCTTTTTCTCCTCAAAAGTCGAAAAAATTAGATTTCCCAAAAATTTCGTTTTAAGTTTTGCTAAGAGACTAGCAAAAGATAAGAATAGGGTTGTGATAAATGCCAGTTTATCATCATTCCTATGCACTGAAACAAACCTAGCTCTTAGGATTTCACTCCGCAAATGGGTTTTTGGGCTGCATTTAGGTATAAATTGGTTAAGCATGCATTGCAATTTTTATTGTCTTTTTAATATGTTTTTGTGAGTGTTAGGGATGTACAGATATATAGATCCCTAAAACCGTAGCACACAAGAAGGCAAATGGTGAAGGAGAAGCCTAGACTAGCTGGAACTCAGCCTAATCCAGCTCACCTCAGCTTGATCCAGCTCGCCTCAGCTTGATCCAGCTCACCGCAGCTGGAACCTAGCTTACTTGAACTAGGGTTAGCTCATCCCAGCTCCATTTAGCTAATCTCAGCTGGATGGCAGCTCAAGAGAGTTCACCTTAGCTCACCCTAGCTCAAGTCAGCTCAGATCCAGCTCAACTTAGCTGAGTCTAGCTCATCTTAGCTCCCATTAGTCCACAGGGAGCTCTAGCTAGCTCAGCTAAGTTGATAGGAGTTCATCCTAGCTCAGATCCAGCTACATCCAGCTCCACTTAGCTGCAGCCAGCTGAAGAAGAACTCATCCCAACTCAGGAAGCTCAAGTCCAGCTCCCGGGGACTCAGCTTAGCTGCCTCAACCAGCTTGATTCTCCCCGGGAGCACCAGACCTAGCTCACCTCAGCTCATTTTGGTAGAAGCTAGCTCACTTTAGCTTGGCTTAGCAACTAGCAAAGAACTAGCAAGCAAAGCCAGCAAGAGTAGCCCCATGCCAGCCTCTTCAGCAGCAGCCAGCTCTAGCTCCAACTCCGGACTTCTTCTCCTCAGCTCCCTGCTCCAAACCCTAGCTCCAACACCTTCTCCTCTACTCCTCCATTAGCTAAGCTAGCTTAGATTAGCTTAGCTTAGCTTAGCTTAACTATGCTCCAACTTCCTTGGCTTGTACCACCCCAAAAACCCACCTACCAACTCCACCCAACTAGCTCCACCTAAGCTCCACATAAGCTAACCTACTTGGCACCAACCTAACCTACCCACCACCACCAAAATACACCTAAAAATGGCGCCAAAAACTACCCATAACCACCCCTTAGTGGCGCCACTTTTCCCTCCAAAATCCCCCTTGAATCCATCTCCACCATCCACCTAACTCCCCTTCTAGAAGACCCCTTGTTGGCGCCTACATGGGGGTGTCTCTCCACCACCAAAAGACACCAACACCACCATAACCACCCCCTTTAACACCCCTTGGGTTGGCACCAACTCACCCTAGCCATAGGATCACCAACCACCCTCATCCTTCCATCCTAGCCCTCCATTTCAAGGGGCACCTTAACCCCCCATCCTATTCCATAAAAAGCCACCACCTACCACCATTTTTGGGCATCCTCCCTTAGTATATTTTTCTACCTAAACCACCTATACCTACGGCCAAGAAGAAGGAGTAGAGAAGGAGACTAAAGGGGCACATCACCAGCCCCTTTGGTGCCTTCTTCTCCCCACTCTCTTCAACTTGAGCCACGCCAAGGAGGAGGACTCTTCCACTTCAAGGAGGACGGCCAGGCAAGGGAGAAGAACCTAGGGTGGATGTCCACCCTTGGAGAGAAGCTTAGGGCACGCTCCCTTGGGCTTGCCTTGGAGGACATCACCTTGGCGGAGCACTGTAAGGAAGGAGTTGAGGGATTCTTTTCAAGCTTGGGAGCCACCAACCTTGCAGCAAGAATCCCTCTTCTTCACCATCTATCTAGAGGATTTGTGTTTGCTTTTGTTTATTTTAATTTTTCTAGTAGTAGAAGCATTCCTCTACTAGCCTTTTTTGTAAAACATTTTTCAGTAATCTAGTTGCCTTCTTTGCAATTTTCTATTTTGCATTTCTACTTGCTTTGCTTTTTAGAATTTTTCACTCCCTCTCCCTAATTATTCTAGGCCTCCACTTTCCTAGAGTGAGTTTAGGGAGAGGCTCTACTTGCCACTAGAAAGTAGTAGTTAAATTGAAGTGTGAATTACCTTCCCATCACCGTTCCGCATGTTGTCTTAATTTAAAACAAAAAAAAAATGATATATTGAAAAATACCAAAACGAAAGTTGAGATTGTATTCCAAGCAAGAGAATCACTATTGCAAACATTTGGCCTCCTTGGACGACCCTAGATACTTCCCTATCTAGGAATATAAACTTAAGAGTTGATCGGTTTTACGCGTTACAACGACGTATTTTAACAAACCGCGTGAAATCGCTATCATCTCTCCACCACCAAAAGACACCAACACCACCATAACCACCCCCTTTAACACCCCTTGGGTTGGTGCCAACTCACCCTAGCCATAGGATCACCAACCACCCTCATCCTTCCATCCTTGCCCTCCATTTCAAGGGGCACCTTAACCCCCCATCCTACCCTATAAAAAGACCACTACCCACCACCATTCAAGTCATCCTTGGCTAGCAATTTCACTCTCATATTCCTCCAAGAAGCCCACGTCCAAGAGAGAAGAAGATGAAGAAGATTAAGGGGATATTCTGTCCCATTGGTGCCTTCCCCTCTTCCCTTCTCTCTTGGGTCATGCCAGCCAAAGGAGAAGCCAGGCAAGGAAGATCCTGGAGGAGATCTTGAAGGTGGTTATGCCACCTTGGAGCAGTTTTTGAGGGTGGTGCATGCCCACCCCTTTGGAGAGAGCATTAAAGGTGGTAGCTTCCACCTTGGAGGAGCTCTTAAGGAAGGAGGAGAAGGAAGCCCTCTTTTCAAGCCAAGGAGCAGCTAGGCTTGGAGTAAGAAGACAACCTTCTTCACCATTGTTACAAGAGGATTTGTGTTTCTTTTCTTGCTTTTAGATTGTTTAATTCTAGTAGAAGCATTCCTCTACTTGTCCTTGAATAGAACACTCGTTCTACTCAATCAAAATTGCCTTCTTTTAGCTTTTTATTGCAGTTGTTTGTTTTGGTTGTAGCACTTGTTTCACCTCTTCTTCCTAATTACCCTAGGTCTGCACTTGCCTAGAGTGAGCTTAGGAAGAAGATATTTCTATCCTTTAGATTTTAGTTAATCATTTGTAGGTGTTAGTTCTTTTAGCTACAATCTGCTGTTTGCCCTCGTCTTTTCAAAATACAAAAAAATTACATATTGAAAAAATATCCAAAAGAAAGTTGAGATCTATCTGTAAGCAAGAGGATTAATTTTGCAATTTTTGCCTCCTTGGACGACCCTAGATACTACCCTATCTAGGATATAAATTTAAAAGCGAAAGCGGATTCGCGTGTTACAACGACGTTAAAAACCCGCTTTTACAAATCACGCGTATTTCGCAACAACTGCCACTTTCAAACATTGTATGATGGCTATCTTTTTTGATATGATCGACAAGTTAGTTGAAATTTTCATGGTTGACTTCTCCATTTATGACTCATCGTTTGACCAATGCCTTTCGCACCATGATAAAGTCTTAACCCGTTGTGAAGAGGCAAAGCTGGTGCTTAGTTGGGAGAAAAGCCACTTTATGGTATAGCAGGGCATTGTGGTAGGGCATATAGTTTCCAAGAGAGGATTAGAGGTGGACACCACAAAAATTGATTTCATCTCTAAGCTTCCATTGCCCGCCAATGTTTGTCAAGTAAGATCTTTCTTTGGCCATGCTGGATTTTACAGGTACTTCATTAGAGATTTCAGTAAAATCTCTAAGCCACTCTGTGACCTGTTAGCGAAAGATGTCTCCTTCGATTTTGATGATAAATGTGGCGAGGCTTTCCAAGTCTTTAAGAAAGCCCTTATTACCGCACCGATTCTCCAAGCACTAGATTGGACCCTGCTGTTTGAGCTAATGTGCGATGCTTCTGATTTTGTAGTGGGAGCAATCTTAGGTCAAAGGGTTGCGGGCAAACCTCATGTGTTGCATTATGCCAGCAAGACCCTCTTGGATCCTTAGCAAAACTACATTGTCATTGAAAAGGAACTTCTTGCTGTACTATTTACTTTGGAAAAGTTTCCGTCATATCTTTTGGGATCCAAGGTTGTGGTGTTCATCGATCATTCTGGCTTAAAGCATCTTCTTGCTAAAAATGACACCAAACCTCGCCTAATTCGTTGGATTCTGCTACTCCAGGAGTTGGACCTAGAAATTTAAGATAAGAAAGGAGTTGGGAATGTGGTAGTAGATCATCTATCTAGGATCCCTATTGAGGCATCAAACCCTGCTGGTTGTATTCAAGAGACTTTCCCTGATGAGTCTCTGATGGCCGTGGAGGCTAAAACTCCTTTGTTCGCTGACATAGTGAACTATCAAGTCACGAGCATTACCCCCAGTACTTGGGACAAGCAGAAGCAAGTCAAGTTTCTTGCTAATGCTAAATTTTATCTCTGGGAGGAACCCGAGCTTTTTAGAGTAGGCCCTGACTAGCTTTTTCACCGTTGCGTCCTTGATGAAGAACAAAGAAGTGTTCTGAGTTTCTACCATGACCTCCATTGTGGGGGAGATTTTAGTGGGAAGAAGACTACCCATAAGGTTCTTTAATCTGGTTCTTGGTGGCCCATATTATTATGAGATGCACATAGGTATGTGGGCGCATGTCTACGTTGCCAGCAAATGGGAACCACTGGAAAAAGGGATGAGGTGCCCTAGCAACCTATCCTCCTTGTTGAGATCTTTGATATTTGGGGTATTGACTTCATGGGTCCCTATCCTGTGTCCTTTAGATATGAGTACATCCTTGTGGCTGTGGACTATGTATCGAAATGGATAGAAGCCATACCCACGTAAAGTAATGACCATGCTGTGGTCATGAGCTTTGTTAAGGGTAATATCATTTCTCGGCATAGGTGCCCAAGGACGATCATAAGTGATGGAGGACCTCACTTCAAGAATGTATACTTCATAAGACTACTCCAAAATTTGGGAGTCTGCCACATGATAGCCACACCTTACCTTCCCCAAACAAGTGGACAAGTTAAAGTGTCTAATAGGGAGATTAAGCGAATTTGATAAAAAACTGTCATGCCCGATCGTAAGGATTGGTCTAAAAAACTAAATGATGGTCTTTGGGCCTATAGAACCCCGTATAAGACTCCCTTGAGCATGTCTCATTTTCATCTTGTCTACGGAAAAGCGCGCCATCTTCCCGTTGAAATCCAACATAAAGCCTATTGGACTATTAAAAACGTTAACTTGAATCTAGATAAAGCGGGAAAGGTACGTATGTTAGAGTTAAGTGAGCTTAAGGAGCTTCGTAATGAATCCTGTGAAACTTCTCAAGCTTACAAGCAATGTACAAAGGTCTTCCATGATATGCACATCATTAGAAAGACTTTTGAGCTCAACCAATTGGTTTGGCTTTTCAATTCCAGACATAAATTATTTCTAGGAAAGCTCAAGTCTCGCTGGGATGGGCCATACGTTGTTGTCAATACTTTCCCTTATGGAGCTATAGAAATTTGGAACCCTACTTGTGGTGCAAGCTTTAACATAAATGGATAGCGACTTAAACCTTGTAGTACTCTTTCAGCTGGCCAAGTTCCGGATGCACTTCAGCTTGAGGAGCCTTAGCTCCTCCCACTCTCCACCTCAGGTGATATTCCTCAATGTCTACATTTTTCAATGAGGTCATTGTCAGTCCTAGGCATGGGGGGGTATAACTTGAGAGTGTTTATGGCATTTATAAATATTTGCATACAATGTTTATAGCATTTATAAATATTTCCATACATTTAGGACATGAAAAAAAAAGAAAAACTCTTATTTTCTTGAGCTGAATTGGTTAGTCCCTAGCAAAACATCTTTGTCATAGAAGTGTCATTAAAAATTTTTCTTCTTAAATTGTTTCTTAAGTTTAGAATCCAATACATTTACCTCACCTTCACATAGACTTGGTAATGAATCTTTGAAGAAAACTAATAAGTATTTTTAGTTTACTGAACCCTTGGATAGTTAATAGGGAGTCAGGCATACTATCTTCTAGTAGATCCACCTCATATTTGTGAGAAGAAAGTAGAGTGATTATTGGTGCGCTAAGGCTAGTGCAAGGACTCTTAAGTTTTGGATAATTAGATGATGATACCTTAGAGTTAGGCATAGTTTTCGCTCTCTATTCTTGTGTGCGTGCATTGTGTGAATTCCTGAGAGTCACTAAATAATCCAGATACACAGAGATTAAGTCTTAATAAAGCTATGACTATGGTAGATGGTTACGACCATCCTTCATAGAGTCCATGGCTAAAAGAGGGTAATTGTGTCAAAGGTCAGAAATACGCCTAGCCTATCCATTTCTTCCCAGTGCCAAGCATAGGCACTTCCATCAAATAAGCCATACAGTATCCTCTTTACCATCATCATCCCTAATAGTGGCTCATAAATAAAAGTTTGTGTCGCGTTATAAAGGAAAAGAAAAAGAAGAAACAATTATAAAAAAAAAAGAAGAAAAGTGGGAGAGAAAAGAAAAAGAAAGTAGTCCAAGTTTATAATTTTATCTTTGTAACATTGTTTCTGAGGCAACAAAAACACCTATCGCGATCCACTAAATATGACCCATAGCTACCTTTCAGTATTTCTGATTGCCCAAATACTGGTTGAGGACTCTTAGTTGTAGAGTTATTTGGACTTTAATTGAAGTGTAAATGCTGTGTGAGACCATCGAACAATCAGTGCACTTACTAAATCTGGCGAGATTTGTGATCTCAGAAAGAAAAGAAAGAAAAGAGTGAGCGCCAAGGAACATCAAGAGAGCACAGTTGTTTTGCCTCTCTCCATGTTGACTTGTTTAATAGTCTAGAGATCTAGAGTCTGCAGTACTCCGTTACATGTAGCACTAGATGAGTGTGTTCCACCAAATACAAATTCATTCAACTCGATATCTCCTACCTAAACCAAAAGCTGAGGTCAAATTACAGATTATCTTCTGTTTTATCCCCGAGGGAAGTAGTTGCCTATCCTGACAGAAATATTTACCAAGGGTGAAGTACAAACTCCCAATGAGAATTGGCCTTTCACTTGGATCTGTTGCCTAGTCTATTATCACTTCACAGTTTTTCGTATCTCTAAATGTTTGAAATAAGAAAAGAAGAAATCTTCTGATTACTTCTATTACTTCTCATTTTTGCTAGGGACTAGCAAATCTTAGGCATGGGGGTATTTGATGAGTCCATTTAAATGGACTATTGTTATGCCTAAGTTAACTTCATTCTAACATTTTATGTTTGTTAATAACTACATTAAGTCATAAAATGATTACATGCATCATTACTTAAGTTTACATCTATTCTATTGCATACTATAACTTATTATGTAATTATTTTATATTACATGTAGGTCTCGCACACAGTGCACCTATGCGGCTCCTGCACTTGATCCACTCCATCAAGCTAATTTAAGAGTTAACAAATAATCGAGAAAGCAAGAGAGGAGGAGGAATAATTTTGCAAGAGACCAGGGTTGTGAAAAGAGCTTCCCCCAACAATAGCCGACTGGCTTCAACAAATTCATCTCTCAACAGCCACCAGCCTCAACAAATCCAATAGGCAACCAATTTGAGTAAGGGATTTAAAATCCCTTAACTTGCACCGGGGAAGAAGAACAAATGGGGGAGGAGATAAAAGTCGCAGGGGTGCGCTCTTGGTGGAGGATCTTCTTGGGAACGCACCACTGGGAACACCTTGCGTGCATTGTGAAGGGAACCTGCATTGTGTCCCCTTTCAACCCTCTCCAAGCAACTTGTGCTATCCATCTCCACTCCAACCAGTGCTCGCCTCCACCACAACCTCCACGCAGAAGCGGCGCCTCCATCTTCCCCCTTGTGTGCCAACGCACCACAAGGGTGGGGTGTTGTCGAGGTTTTTGTGCAGGTTTAAAGGATGTCACGTTGTAGTATAACCGACAAAACGTCTAAACAAATATAAAGAATTTTATTACTCGAAGACCGGAGTATCCGAGGTCGAACACGGGGAGCAATCTCAGTACTTTGTAAAACCAACGAATACAACTGTTTAAATGCAAATAGGACTCATTCAACGAGAGAATTTAAAAAAAAAGGATTTGAAAAAAAAATAGAATTAGACGTCTGATTTGTGTATCAGACGTCTTAAATGTGATCTCTCTTTCTCTCTTCTTCTTCGTGGCTCTTCTCCCTTCTTTGCTTCTGGTATCTTTCCTTCTTCTCCTGCCTTGCCTTTCTTCTTTCTTCTTCTTTTTCTTCTGCTCTCTTTGCAGTCTTCCCTTGTCTTCTTCTTCGTTCTTCTCTCTCTTCTGCCTTGTCTTCCTTCTTCTTCTTCTCTGCGAAGAATTCTCCTTTCACTTGCTACACAGCCGCTTCTTTCTTCTCTCCCTATTCTGCAGCCACTAACTGTTCGCTGCCTGGGACAGTTCTACCTTCCTGCACACACCACACAGTAGCAAAAACCTACCCCCGTCCCTCTACCCAAGCGTCTCTCTCTCTCTGAAGTAATGCACTCACGGACGCTCTCCCAGAGCCACACGGATAGTCGGGTCGGGTTCGCACCCAGGACCAGGCGCACTGGCAAGTGGTGATGCGCGAGGAGTGCGTAGGTCTAGGTCGGGTCGAGTCAGCCAGATCCGCGAGGTCAAGCCGCGGACGAGGCGTGTGAGGGCAGTGAGGGACCTTACCCCTGTGCTTACGGAGGCAACCGGCTTAAAGCACGAATGCAATTTATAGCGTACCTGAGTGCTGCAATCCCACGATGTGGGACTAAAGGTGCCGCCCTGATTTCACGCGTGCCCGCAGACTCTCGTATGCAATTGCCCAAGCTATCGACTCTGCTGGCGCTACTGGCTGGCCTTGGTTGCTTCGCGACACTTGCGAGAATCTGCTGCACCTGCCGCTTGGGAAGCCTGACGCCTGCTGCTTCGGCTGTTAATGGCGGCTGGGGCTTACACCTGACATCCAACAGAACGGCCTATTGGCCCGATCAGAATAGCTGGAAACCTTCGCCGCAGCACGGCGAAGGCGGTGGGTGATGCTGCAGGTTGCCGGTCGGCCTAGGCGTGCGTGCCTAGGTAAACCTGTGGCCGGAGATGGTGGGTTGGTTGGGGGGTGCTTGTGGAGGTCTGGAGTGGCAGTGATGGGGTGGAATGGGTTCCTGGTGGTGAGGCGGAGCTCTCAAGGTGGTTGGCGTGCCGTGTGGAGTGGCGGAGTGGTGTGGGCGGCTCGCCGGAGTGAGGTCGGAGGCGAGGAAGATGGAGCCAGTTAGGTACTATCGAGGGGTAATCAGTTGGGGGAAAAGAGAGAGGAGAGGATGGAGAACGTATTTGTCATTGTCTGGAAGGAAGGAAGGCGGCGGAGAGGACGGCTCGTAACTGCCGTCGTCGGGGAAGAAAGACCCTGAGGGAGGAAGCGACGACGAAGACGAGGTCAGAAGCACGTGCGCAGGGTACTGCGCGTCGCGGGAGGAAGTGGCGGAGAGGACTCTGCTGCTGGTATGGCAGCAGAGCGACGAGAAGGAGGGGAGGAGGTCGCCGGAGCTTGTGGGTCGTTTGGCCGGAGATGGGAGAGGGAGGAATTTGGAAGGGATCTCCGTCAAAATCAAGCTTGCCTTCTGCGGTAGGGTCTGGGGTGTCTTTTATAGGTGCTGGCCGCAACTACCAGCGCGTGGAGACCGCGCAATTAGGTCTGCCGACTCGCCAGAGTTGGAAGGAAGGTGGATTCCCGAATCTCTCGTGCGTTTGCACGAGAGATTGGGTTCACACCAGCGATTGTAATTGGCTTTATAAGGAAGGGAATTCCTCAGAGAATCCTCCTTCCATTTCTAGGAGGGAATCTCTGAGGGATTAGAGAGCAATCTCTCTCGAAACTTCGCCGGAGCTCGGTTCTGCCCTAGCAATGCCGGCAGGACCGGTTTGCAAAGGAGGCGAAGAACCTAAGGGGCTCTCTGCAAAGGTATTCAAAAGATAGGGACCAATTTGTGATTTGGGTGTACTAAATTGCAAAGTAGGTCAAGATGACCTCTCCTTCGGTCCAAATTTTGGTACAAACCTAATTTGGACCTAAGGAATCCAATGGTGAAGTTGGATTTTAGGTTTGACCTTGTTTTACTAGACATTTTGCGTAAAAAACCCAAATTAGGTTAATTGAAGAGCTAGGACCCTAATCTAGGTTAAACTAGGTTCCAAAGGCCAAATTAAGTGTTCTAAACCCTAGAGGATGTTTTTCCATGATTTGTAGAGGGTTTACTTGTATTTTTTTCTGATCGAAACCTTGTTAATTTAAGCGGGTCTGTTTTAGGGTTACCAAGTGTCATTTAGTTCCTAGATTGCACATGAACCCATTTCTGATTAACTCAACCCACTTTTTATCTTATTTGGACCATTTGACCTCTATTTTGCTTCTGAGAAATCCCGTTTATGTACTACAATGGTAAAATTGCAGTTTTAACCTTTATTTCATGTTTTCTTCTCAGAGCACTTGTTCCTTCAGTTAGGCCTTCTTCCAGGTTATGTAGGAGCTTTTATCTTCTTTATTGGGTCAAAATGAGCTAGTTCTAGCTCATGATGAGGCTCTCATCATGGGGTCTATCACCACACCGCATGTAGTAGTGGCACTACCCATCTCCCCTCCAACCAGCGGTGCCTCCATCTTCTCCCTTATGAGCACAAAGCACCACAGGGGTGGGGTCTGTCACCACAAAGCACGCAGTACCGGTGCGTCCATCTCCTACGTAGGAGTGCGCGTCTATGCCTCTCCATCTTATTCTTCCTCTGCTTCTCTACAACAACGACGTGCACACACCACACAACCTCCAGTAGCCGTGTGCGCCTCAAGCCTGCCCAATTTCTCTACGTGCAGCGTGATGAGAACCTCATCATGAGCCATAACTAGCTCATTTTGACCTAATACAGAGAATAAAAGCTCCTACATAACCTTAGAAAGGCTTGGCTCGGTGAGATTTTCAGTTTGCAAAGAAAACATAAACTGAGGGGTAAAAATGCAATTTCACCAATCCGCTCTGAAAATAGGGTAACTCAGGGCCCAAACATTGGTCAAAACAACCTAATAAGAAGAAAAGTGGGATGAGATGACTCAATAAGGGCTACAGCAACCCCAAAGAATTAAATGATAGCCTGTAACCCTAAAAACAAACCCACTTCAATTCACGTGGTTCGAGGCAAGTTAAAAATCAACTAAACCCTCTAAAATTCATATAAAAATAATCTATAGCGTTTAGGACTTTCAATTTGGCCTTAGGAACCCATTTTGACCTACATTGAGAACCATGCCCAATTAACAACTTAATTTTGGTTTTTGCGTAAATTGATCGGTCAAATAAGGTTTAAGATAGAAATAAAATTCACCATCAGAATCCTTAGGTCCTAATTAGTCATGCATAAAAACTTGGGCCTAAGAAGAAACCTTCTTGACCAACTTTACACTTTGGTCCTCATATATTTACTTTTTGGCCCTCAACTTTTGAACCCTCGCATTTTGGCCCCTAACTCTCCTTCGTTCTTTGCATTTAGGTCCCTCCTGCAAAACCTGCGCAGCACCATGCTCCGGCAACCTTGCGCGGAGCATGGCGCCGCGCAGGGTAAGGGAGGGGCCCTGGCAAGTCAATCAGGGGTACCCTACGTCGTCAGCCACCGCAGGGACACCCCCCTGGGTACTGCGACCGCCCATACCGCCCGTGCGAATGTACGGACGGTATGGGTCTCCTTCCTCCGGCGTCCTCCGGCGAGGGAGAGACGTCGTCTCCCTCTGCCCTCCTCTTTGATTCCGCCCCTATAAATACCCCCATCGCTCCGCCGTTCTTCGCAGCTCGGATCTGACGGACACACCCCCCTAAATTCCTCCCTTCCCACTCCGACAGACGCCCCCTTGCTCCGGCGGCCATCTCCTCCTCCTCCTCATCGCCCTGCCGCACTACCAGCAGCAGGGTTACCTTCCCTCGATCCTTCCGTGTCACGCCGCACCCAGCTGGCGCCTCTCCGGTCCCTTCCTCGCCGCCGCCCCTTCCTCTGGGCAATTTCTTCTCCGGCGACAGTCGATACGACTATCGCCTGCGCCAACCCCTCCTCGTCCAGCTTAGCAGGTAGAACTTCTCCTCTTCCTCCCCTCTTTCTTTTCCATACTGAAACCCTTACTATCGGCCCCGATTTCCCACCGATCACCCTCACCTTCTCCACCTCCGGCCAAACTCCGGCGAACCGCTCCAATCGCTCCAGCACCCCACACGGCTCGCCGACCTGTGCATAACCTCCACCTCGTCACCCTGATCCTCAACCACCCCTCCTCTTCCCACCAAACGCCCTCTGCAGATCCACCAAACATACCAACTTCTCTGCCCGCAGTTTGACCTAGGGCGATCCGTTGGCTCCACCCGCCCACTGCAAACCATCCGACCACCTTTGCCGTGCCACGGCGAAGGTCCCCCGCCTGTCTGATTAGGCCGAGAGGCCGTTCTTCTGTGACCAGGTGACTCGCCCGTCGTCGCCATTACTGAGCAGGCAGAGCTCCTTCACCTGCAGGTGCAGGCACGCCTTCGCCCAGGTTCGACTCCCAGGTTGCACGGGGCGTCTCCGCGAAGCGTCCAAGGCTCGCAGTTGGGGCGAAGGCCTCACGTGAAGCCACGATTGCCCGCTGCTCCCTCCGCTGCGGGCGCTCAATTGGGGTGGGACAATTAGTCCCACCTCGGAACTTCTCAAAGGCGCGTGGACGCATAAAGGCAAAAAGTGCCTTATGCTATTCGCCTCTTGACCACGGGGTGAGGTCCCTCTCACCCGACCCGGCCTCATCCGTGACCACGCTCCGCGGACCTGGCCCGACCCGATTAAACCGACCTGCACTCCTCGCCCACCACCGCACGCCGGTGGGCCTGGACACGGGCGCGACTTGTACCCGATTACCCGGTTGCTCTGGGAGAGCTGTCCTAAGAGTGAACTCAGAGAGAAAGAGACGCGCGGGGGAGAGGGGTAGAGTAGGTTTTGCCCTGACTCTGAACTCTTGAGCGTGCAGGCACAGGTGATGAAGAAGGAAGCTCAGGGAGACACTGTAGCAACAAGAGGTTTAAGTCGTCTGATTTTCAAATCAGACGACATCCTGAAGACAGGTGAAGGCAAAGAAGAAGGAAGGTGAGGCAGAGGAAAGAGAGGAACACAGAGCAGCCAAGTGAAGACTCTGCAGACATCAGAAGACAAAGAAGAAGAAGAAAAGAAGAGAGAAGGAGCATCCAAGTGAAGAAATAGAAAGCAGAAGAAGAAGAGCACAGGAGGCAGATCTGAAGCAAGAAAAGAAGAAACAAAGAAAATAAAAAGAAGAAAAAGACAGGATCGTCCAACCAAGAAATAGACGAAGCAAGAAAAGAAGAAGAAGAAGAACAGGAAGAACAAAAGCCAAAGACAAAGAGAAAGAAAGAAGAGAAGAAGAAGAAGCCAAACTTTCGTCTCTCTCTCTCTTTATTTTTGTAATAAAACATGTATATCTCTAGAATACGACTTGCTCCCTGAGTTCGACCTCGGGAGAACTGTATTTTCCGAGTAACAAATATTAGCAAATGATGGCAATAACTATCTGTACTACAACGACTTAAGAAAAGCTAGTTGCTGCCACCGTTTCGCCAGTTGGCGCCGTTGCCGGGGAGCAACGGCTATTCTAGAGGTAAACATTTCTGTTTCTTTTTAGTTCTAATAATCTCCTCTCTTTTGTGCAGCTACAGGAAATCAAGAAGACAAGAAACCGCACGACAACCACTCCGAGGACAGGTAATTTTTTTCCTCTCGCCATTAACCCCTAAACTCAAAAGAGGTAGAAAAGAAAAGAACAAGCAATATAGGGATAACCTGTCTTCTACACTTAGTAAACCATAAGAAGTTGCATGTTTTCAACCCATTATTCCTGTACACTATTAAGGGTATTTAGGGGCTAACACATTCTTGCTTGAGCCCTAATTACCCACCAAAGAACTAACTGGACCAAGTAGAGCCAACATAAGATTCAACATTAGGGATTTAGAGACACACTTCTTAAACAAGAATTGAGAAACCTTGAAAGAAGTGTGCCCAAGCCATTATCTGAAAATACCTATCCAAAGAAACCCTAAAATAAGATTGGCTCTTTAAACACTTGAACCCTAAAAGACAAGACCTAATAAGTAAAACTAGCAGGTAAAGTTGGCCATTTGGGTCAACCAACCTTCAAATTAGGTCACTCTTTGCACTTAAAAGACTAAAGTTCAAGTGGAAGCCTAAGCACCTTGCTCTTGAACTAAAATTGGTAGACTTAAGAGGTCAAGATCCCCATTCTGGTCTACCTGGAACCGCAGTGACAAGAGAGGTCGGGTGGGGGAAACCCTATAACCCATGGGGACGCTCTACCGTGTAGGGGTCTTTGCGGGACTCACCCTCTCTGGCTGCTGATGAGTGGCTACTCATCATAGCTAAAAGGCCGAAATTAAGCTAGACACTAAGCAAAACAATATCAAATTAACACATAAAAAGGGTTAAGTGTGGAAATTAAAGAAAAGACCTAAAACTTTTAATGTGTTAAAACCTCCTAATTAGGTCACAAAAATGAGATATTCTGAAAACTAAAGAACAAATGATGATCCATGCATCAATTGAACACATAAACAAGTTTGAAAAGATAAATCAGAAGTAAAATCAATATCTTAAATCTTCAATTAAGCACATGTAAAAATTTAAAAGCAATTGGACATCATTTAGGCTTACAAATAAATAGATTACAATTAGGTCCTTCATGCATTACATTTCTACCCTTCAAAACTCCTTCTTGGACCTTTTTGCAAGCCGCAGGGACCCTTCTGTATGACTGCAGGGCCCTTCCAGTTATAGTTCTTCTCACTTTTGGACCTGCACGCTATTCTTCTACCCCTTTGTTTAAGGGTCTTCCTGCAAGTTTTCCCTCATTTCAGAGAGAAGCCTGTGTTCTTCACACGCACTGTAGCGTGCGAAGAACACAGCCATTCTCGACCGTCCATCGCACTTTTGACCTCGATCTGCGGCTGGAATCAAATGGAACCTTCGCGCGATTCGGTGCGTGCGTTCACCTCTCTTCCCAGATCTCATCTGACGGTCAGATCTCTCTCTTGACTCGCCGCGCGCTCTACCCATCTCATCCTCACCGCCGGCCTGATTCTGATTAACCTCACCCTTGCGGTGATCTCAGTCACTGAGCTGCTATTTAAGCACCTCAGTGGTGTCGCGCGCAAGGGATCGCTCCCTCCTACATCTCTTAGCGATCAATTCTTCCACTCTAGTCTCTCCTCCTCATCTAGACCCTGATTACACAGCCACCGGCTGTGGAATCATCGCCTGCTCTCGACCCTCCTCGTCGCTAAGGACCTCGTAGCACCTGAGGACGACCCTGGAGTCTCACTAGCAGACTCTTCCCTCCGCTGGAGTCACCCTCCTCCTTTCTTCCTCCTTAGCCGCCGGCTAAGGACCCATAGGTCCCATTCTTCCTTTTAGTTTAGTTTTTAATTCTGCACAAGTAGTGTTAGATTTAGCTTGCAGTAGTTTAGAATAGATTTAGTTTTAATTGTTAGTGTTTAATGTTAGCTGTAGTTAGATTAGTCTTAGGAGTAGAATTAGTATTAGATCCCCTCCCTCACCTCCTCTGATCAGTCCAGATCAGAGGGGAAGAATCATCTGTTCACTGTTCAATTTATCTCCCTCTTCATGTTTTGTTTTTCCATCATCCAGATTCTGATTCTTGTTTTTTCCTTTTTAACGACGAATTTTTCATCAATCACCCACACATCCTGACCCAATTTCAGATCTGATGGCACACTGCCTCAGATCTGAAAGTGGCGTCACAAGCACCATTTGGGGCTTCTCACTCACTCCATTTGTTTCACAAAAGCCCCTCTGTTTTAAATGGATTGCCTCAGTTTGTCAGAGCACTTTTGATCCGGATTTTAGAGGATTTTTACTCTCTGAAATGTTTTGACAGATCAGACAAATTGAAAGGATTTTTGGTTTTCATTGTAGGCAAGGATTCTGAGAAGTTCTCTGGTGACAGAGAACCAATCAGAAGAGCCTTTCATGATTCTGTTTATACTTTGTTTTGAATGCATTCGCCAGCTTCCATTAAATTTCCTTAATGCATTCTTAGTCTCTTTTTGCTATTTCAGAACTGCCATGCACTATTTGTGTTGATGATCATTTCTGTATGGTGATTCTCTAACCTAAGGAGTTTTCCATACTCCTTAAGGTTGCAAGAAACTGGGATTGTGTTTCTTTGGTTTTAATTGATTGAGCTAAGTCTTCCTTCATGCTGTCTATGGCATTAGGAAGACTAACTCAATGCCATTTGCTGTTTTGATCTGAAAGGATGCTTCTGATAAGGTTTTTTCTAATGAGTGTTTGAGCTGAATTTACATGAGATTTTCGTGAGATTTAAACCCCTTTCAGATTTGGATTTCAACTCTGTAAATTGTAGTTTGTTTTGAATTTTATCTTACTCCCAGTTACACAGCAATATGCTGCATCTAGCAGCTACATTCCCCTCTTCTCTAAACTCCCTTCTCTAAATTTCCCTCCTCTCTGTAGAATACTTCCCCCCTCTTCAAGTGGACTAACTGCAGCAGCAGTTAGCCATTTGACAGTGGCTTAAGCCACTGCCACTGTAAACAATAACACTAAAACAGCACATTCTTCTCTTCTCCATCTCCTCTGACAGTAGCTGCAGCTGCTGTCTAAACTCAAATAAAAAATCAATCAACTCTAATTCCCTAACTTTATACAAAAGCCTAATGACATAGACTTATTTTAAAACTATAAATACACCCATTCATAGTATTAAAGCTATAGCATATCAGTTAGATTCATAGTTATACTGTAAATATGTATAAAACCTGTACAGAAATTCATATACATATGTAATCTATGTAAAAATATGAATATATACTAATCTAGTATGTATGTATTTACTGATTTATGTATATATATAGATACAGATTTATATTTACTGATTTAGTAGCTAAGTTAATAAGTTAGAGCAATAATCAAGTAAATAAATCTATAAACTTGGGAATATATATATATGTATATATTAAGTAATTTAAGTTGGTCAAAGTGTAATTATACCTAGTATAACTTACTGTAACTTAGTTTTAATTATAAACTACACAGAATTGCTATTTTAGCCTAAATAAAACATAAATAAATTCGTAAAAATACAATAAAAATATGTATTAAATACTTAATTATGTAAGTTAAAACTGTTTAAGGTCAATTAGACCATTTACTAATTATTTTATAAGTAATTAACTATTTAATCACCTAAATCAACCTGTATAATCTGCCTAGTTTAGCGAATTTATTTGTATAGTAAATATATTTAAAATTCAAAATTAATTAATCAATTATGCAGTATTATGTAAATATTTTATTTACCATATTTTATTTTATTTTTTTTAATAATTTATGGCCCCCAAATCGAGGGCCAAAAACGCGCACAGACGCAGCTGCGTCTGGTTTCCAGCGCACGATGTGGCGCTGGAATAGCGCCACATCGTGGGCTGCAAACGAAACGCAGCATATAAATATAATTTATGTTATAGGTTAACTAGTCGTCATGGCGCCGGGCGCCCGAAACACCACTTGTTCTGTCTGATCCGATAACCCGATTCTGATATGTGATGATACTGAATGTGTGGGGCGGGGAGCCCGAGCGTGTGCGAACTTGTTGAAGGCGTTGGGCTGAGGCCCTGCGCTGAGTTTGAATAACGTAATTAAGCCACCTAATCTGAGATTAGGGCGCGCTTAGTAGAGGTCTGGTCCCACCCGAAGGGTGCTGTGTATCCCTCGAAAAGCGCACCCGCTAATTAAACACATTTTACACTAAGGACTCTCCACCGCAACCTCTGAAAGACCACACAGAACAAAATGAAAGGACAGATGACTTAAAAAAAAGATAACATGAGATAACAACAGAAAAGACTCTGTACATACGTATAAGTAAACCCACATAATTACTAACAGAATAAAACGACACTATAAATGTCGCTAAAGACCTCAGTTTGCTTCTTTAGGTTGTATATAGTGTTTTCTGAGATTCAGCGACGTTTATACCTGTCACTAAAACTGATATATATGTCACTATAAATAAATGACTAGTAAGTTAAGTTTTTACACTATGGTATCCTAATGTAGTATGAACTAACATATTAGTGTTAATAGTATAACTTGTAAATACATAGTTTAGAGTATAATAATAGATTGTTTGATGCTTGTTCATAGTTAGCATTTTTGCAAGCACTTCTTAGCAACTAGGTAAATAAAACATTCATTCATTCTTTAAATGTAGGGTTTATTTTTGAATAAGAAGACAATTTTGGAGATAATCAAAGAGTGACCGAATTAAATTCAATAAATTGCCTCCCAGAGAACGACCTGGAACAAAACCAGTAAAAATTAGATAAATAAGCAAATGATAATAATGGTTGTAATGACTGGTACTCACCCATACTCACCACTATACGACATCCTTAATGTTATATTATACACCCTATACTACAACGACATGATCAACAATTATTACCAACAAACATTTACAACAATCATTTACAACAACAAACATTATTTTTGGCGCCGTTGCCGGGGAGGCAACGCTCTTTGCACCAAAATTTTCTTTTCATTCTTTTGTATAGAGAAATTCTTTATTTCATTCATTCATTCATTGTAATTTCTTTTATTTTCCATTGAATTAATTGTGTATACATTCCTTTATTCTTTTACTAATCATTTGTTTTTTTCCACAGCACTTGAGGAGGAGTGTCGTCTTCCTGGTAGAGTCGCTGCGCTCCAGATCCGTCTTCCTGGTGGAGTTTTGCCTCGAAGTAGCTGTAGGATTTTAGTATTAGTTTTAGTATAGATAGTTTTAGGTTTATTAATTAGGAACAATTGTTAGTCATAAGTTGTGAGAGCTTGTTCTCACACAATTTTTGTATTAATTCTGGACTATCTGGACTTTATTTCTTTATCTTCATAATTTCTTTCCTTACTTTTGAATTGCATATAAAATTTTTCAGAAAAATCAAAAAGACCTCATACTTATCTAGCAGCAGCATAACCCTAGGCATCCATTTTTAGGATTGCATTTCATTCCTGCTAGATTTTAATTCAAGTCAAATCTGCATTCGAAGATTGCTGGAGTCAGGTACGCATTTCTTACCTAACTCTAACTCCTGCCATATTTGCATTTGACTTAAAGTTAAGAAGACCACTACTTGTTCTGAATTTAGTAAAAAGTGAAACGAGCAGCATAGAAAGCACATTTTAATCACTTCAATTAAATCAAAAAGGAGATAGCAAAATTGGGTGAAACCATGTTTGAGATTTTAATCACCTTGTGTTGAATGTTATCGTGCACACAGCACGATCACTTAAGGCCACAATACACGGGTTTCTACCTCATCTTTCTGCAACCACAGGATCTGGATTCGCACGCTCAGTCTTATCCAGATTCCCAGTGGATTTTAGAGGTCTGCACTTCGCTAGGTTTATCTTAGGATACGTACAATTGTTTGAAACAATTGTTTGCGTATAACATACTTTGCGTAGCAGCCTCTAGGAAAAATTTTCTCCGATTCATTTCGATTGATTGGTCTTCTTGAATTGAGATTTTATTGGGATTCTTCTGTTTTATTGTGAACGTTAAAAATTTTTCCATTGAGTTGGATCGAATTAGAGTAAACGGGATTTCAAAAAAAAAAAAAAAAAAAAACCAACTCAATGGAAGGTAGGAGATCCCAAAACCCAGAACTTGTACTCCCCTTGGGTACTGCTACCTAAGCTACTGCATCATCTTCTTTGCCTTCCACTTCTAATCCCTTCCCTCCTGAGTCTCAAAATACTTTTCACAATCCCCCTCGCCAAGAGGATGATCTTGATTCCTCACACTTTGAGGATTTTGAAGAACTTCCTCCAGACTTAGTTGCACATCCTCTACCACAGCAACCACCTATCCCTAGGTTCCAACCTCCACCTTATCCTAATCATCCTAATCCACCCCCGGAGAGAGGACCTATGCCTCATCTTCAGCACCTTTTCGATACACAACTACAAATGAATACCTTAACCCAACAGGTGCAACAGCTTGCTCAAGCTGTAAATCTATTAGCTAACCCCCAACCACAACCACTTCAACCTAGAAATCCTCAGGCACCACCCCAACCCCGTAGACCTCAACTACGAGATTATTATAATCCCGCAGTTGCCCAACCAATGCCTGTGGTACGTTATCCCAATGGGGGTCGTGCTGCTGAACTGAAGCCGAACATTATAGCACTCATTCCTCACTTCCATGGACTTGCTTCTGAGGACCCTTTTCAGCATTTAGAGGAGCTGAAGAATCTTGCCCAAACTTTGGGTCCGCAAGGACATGATCAGCACACGCTTTTGATGAAAATGTTCTCCTTTTCATTAAAAGATAAGGCAGCCTTTTGGTTTAGAACACTTGCACAGACTACACCTATAGATTCTTGGGCTTCTTTAGAACATGAGTTCTTAAAGAAGTACTTTCCTGTAGGCCGCACTAATGCCTTAAGGCGTGCCATCACCACCTTCACCCAGAATTCAGGAGAACCTATGCACGAGGCTTGGGAGAGATTCCATGAGCTTTTGAGAAAATGTCCCCACCATGGTGTCCCTCGCTGGCAACAGGTCCAGATCTTCTACCATGGGCTCCATGATGACACACGGAATTTTGTAGATGCCGCTTGTGGAGGCAATTTCCTGTGTCGGGACGAGGACTCAGCCTTTGAGCTCTTTGAAGGCATGGCCGAAAACTCTATTAACAATGCTTCAATGAGCGTGTTTAATAGAAAGTCCTCACATTCCCACTCACACACGGGGGTACATGAAGCCCAATCCAGTAGCAAGGACTTTGAGATAGTGGCTAGTCAACTGGATAAAGTGGGCTTAATCGAGAAGAAAGTAGATGAAGTATGGAAATTTCTCTCAAAACACCCATCTTCTTCTTCTCAGTCACCAGCACAAAACACTTCTTCTCAGTTTTCCACAGGGAGGGAAACTGTGAATAACCTTTCTGTGACACAAACTGCATTACCGGATTTTCAATTTCCATATCCTTCACCGGTTGGAGGAACCTTTGTTCCTCCCTTCACTGACTTCCCTGCACCTTCTGGAGCTTCGGAGGAGCTTCATGCCATTCACAATGATCCTTTCACACAAACCTATAACCCTGGATGGCGTAATCATCCAAATTTCTCGTGGTCGGGAAATTCACAAAGACCTCCTTTTCAACAACCTTCGGCACCACCATTACACAACCCGATCCGAGCACCACCTCCACAATTACACGGTTATCCACCGCGTACCTACCAGCAACCCCAACCCAGGCCCACCCAATACTCTCAATCTGGGCCTACACGAGATGACCAGTTGGGGTCTATCATGAAAGCTCTTGCTGATATGCAATAACAGAATATTGCTATGCAGCAGAGACAGGACGCGGCCTTAGCTGAGATGAGAGCCCAGCTATCACACTTGACGGAGTCCCGTCAACCACATTCACTCCCATCCCAAGCACAACCCAACCCTAGGAACATACCTGCTCAAAGGTATGTCCAACCTAGACCAGCACTGCAAAACCAAACACATGACATTTCACAACCAGTGCACAACACTGAATTCTTCACTAACTCAAATTCTTCTCTTGCACAAACACAACCACCTCTGCTACCTAACAATGATTTACCATCTACCTCTAGAGCTGAACTAAATGCCATAGTCACTAGGAGTGGTAAATGCACACTAGATCCACCTCTTCCAACACCTACCACTTCTAGTTCTGCTCCTCCACTTCCTACTTCTCCTCTACCTATGACTGAACCTCTCACAACTCCAGTACCTTTTCCTGAAGCTTTAAAGAAGAAGGAGAAAGGAAAGAAAAAGACCTGTGTGGCACCTGAGGAGGATTTGCTTAAGCTCTTTGAGCAAGTCCACATAAACATCCCCTTGTTGGATGCAATCCGCCACATCCCTCTTTACGCTAAGTTTTTAAAAGACCTATGTACACCTAAGCGTAAAGCAAGAATTCAAAAAGTGAGTAGTCCAATCATTCTCTCGGAACAAGCTAGTTCCATCATCTCTAGTACCCTCCCAACTAAGATGAAAGACCCAGGCACCCCTCTCTTATCCTGCATGATAGGTAACACCACATTCAATAGAGCACTACTTGACCTAGGTGCTTCCATCAATCTTATCCCAACCTCTCTACTGACACATTTTGTGGTTGGCAATCTGAAGCCAACCAAGGTGTCCCTGCAATTAGCTGACAGATCAGTTAAGACACCTCAGGGAGTGTTGGAAGATGTCATAGTGCGGGTCAAGGATTTTTACTTCCCTGTAGACTTTATAGTCCTTGACATGGAAGTACCTGAAGATATCCAAAATACACCTATCATTTTAGGAAGACCTTTCTTGGCTACGGCCAAGGCAAACATCAATTGTGAGGAGGGCCTTATAGAATTAAAGTTTGGAGATCAGAAAATAAAAATTGATATTTTTCAGGCCCAAAGAGGACCAACCTGTAGTTTAATTGAAGAAATCTTCTCCCTGGATTCATTGGATCAATTGGTTGAGGACACCTTGATCAATTCATTAAATTTAGAACCTCAACACTCTTTGGACTCTGACTTGACTTCCACTGAGATACCAAATTTAGAGACTGAGGACCTTCCTCCCATTCCATTAGTATCTCTAGGATCTCCTGAAACTTTCACACCTGCTCCTTCTGATCCTGTGCCTGTTGAACTCAAACCTCTTCCTGACTCTCTCAAATATGTTTTCTTAGGACCTGATCAGACCTATCCGGGGATTGTTAACTCTTCCCTTTCCTCTGATCAAGAGTCACGACTCTTATCTGTCCTAAGAGCACATAGGCAGGCTATAGGATGGAGCCTTTCTGACCTTACTGGCATCAGTCCTTCTTATTGCACACATAGGATTTTCACTGAAGAAGGATCTAGACCTACTAGACAGCCCCAGCGTAGATTAAACCCTACATTACAAGAGGTGATAAAAAGTGAAATGATTAAATGGCTAGACAATGGAATTATCTACCCAATTTCTGACAGTAGATGGGTAAGTCCTGTTTAGGTTGTGCCAAAGAAGGCCGGACTTACCATCGTCACCACTGATTCTGGAGAAGTCATCCCTACACGCATTGCTAGTTCGTGGCGAGTATGTATAGATTACCGAAAACTCAACCAAGCCACGAAGAAAGATCATTTCCCTTTGCCCTTCATTGATCACATACTGGAAAGAGTGGCAGGGAATAGATTTTTTTGCTTTTTGGATGGCTATTCAGGATATAATCAGGTGGCAATTCACCCCGATGATCAGGAGAAAACGACATTCACCTGCACCTACGGAACCTTTGCATTCCGTAGGATGCCTTTTGGATTGTGCAACGCACCTGCTACATTCCAGCGGTGTATGTTTGCAATCTTTTCTGACTTAGTAGGCGATTGTTTAGAAGTCTTCATGGATGACTTCTCGGTCTTCGGGAGCACATTTGATGCATGTCTAGACCACCTGACCAAGGTCCTGCAAAGATGCATTAATGTGAATCTGGTACTTTCCTGGGAGAAATCTCATTTCATGGTAACTGAAGGACTTGTATTAGGTCACCTTATTTCTGAGAGAGGAATTGAGGTTGACCGTGCGAAGGTAAAGTTGATTTCTGATTTACCACTACCTTCGTCGGTTAAGCAAATTCGATCTTTCCTCGGGCATGTTGGTTTTTATCGCCGCTTTATAGCGGATTTCTCGAAAATAGCCCGACCTCTCACTACTCTCCTCTCTAAAGACGTAGACTTCCAGATCTCTGACGATTGTGTTCGTGCCAATACGACACTTCGTGATCTGATTACCAAGGCACCCATACTGCAACCCCCGAATTGGTCTCACCCTTTTGAGATCATGTGTGATGCCTCTAATTATGCAGTAGGAGCAGTCCTTGGTCAAAAATTGGACGGGAAACCCACAGTCATCTATTACGCTAGCAAGACCTTAGATGAAGCTCAGAGGAATTACACCGTCACGGAAAAGGAATTGCTAGCTGTAATATATGCACTGGAAAAATTCAGACCTTATCTTTTAGGTTCCCACATTATAGTCTACACTGACCACACGGCAGTTCGATATCTTCTCGCCAAGAAGGACGCGAAATCTCGTCTGATCAGATGGATCCTACTTTTATAGGAATTTGATTTAGAGATTCGTGATAAGGCTGGAAAGCAGAATGTGGTAGCTGACCACTTATCCTGCCTTCCTTCTGAAGCGATTTCTCCTTCTTTACCCATCTCTGACCACTTCCTTGACGAGCAATTGCTGGTCATTCATTCTGATCTTCCCTGGTATGCTGACATTGTCAACTACCTGGCTTCTGGACTCATCCCCACTAATTGGGTCCGACATCAAAAAGACAGACTTAGATCTGAGGCCAAGCACTATTACTGGGAAGAACCTTGGCTTTTCAAGCATTGTAAAGACCAGATCTTTAGGAAGTGCGTCCCTGATAAGGAGATTAGAAGCATCTTATCATTCTGCCACGACCAGGCGTGCGGCGGTCACTTCTCTGGCAAAAAGACCGCTGCAAAGATTTTGCAGAGTGGTTTCTATTGGCCCACAATCTTCAAGGATGCACACGAATATAGCAGGGCATGTTCACGCTGTCAGTCTCTCGGTAGTATTGGCCGCCGAGACATGATGCCCTTGAATCCGATCATGGTGTGCGAAATCTTTGACATTTGGGGCATTGACTTCATGGGACCTTTTCCTAAATCTTATGGCTTCGAGTACATATTGTTGGCAGTTGAGTATGTTTCAAAATGGATTGAAGCCATCCCCTCAAGGACTAATGATCATAGAGTTGTGACACAATTTGTTCAAGATTTCATCTTCTCTAGATTCGGGGTACCTAAAGCCATCATTAGTGATGGAGGGTCTCATTTTAGAAACACACATTTTCAGTCCCTACTTCAAAAGGATGGGGTGTCACATAAGATTGCTACATCTTATCACCCTCAAACCAATGGACTTGCTGAATTATCTAATCGGGAGATCAAAAAGATTTTACAGACTACCATCCGACCTGATAGAAAGGATTGGTCTTCCCGCCTTTCTGATGCGTTGTGGGCATATAGGACAGCCCACAAAACCCCTTTAGGCATGTCTCCTTTTAGACTTGTGTACGGGAAACACTGTCATCTTCCTGTAGAATTAGAGCACAAAGCCTATTGGGCCATCAGAAAGTGTAACTTAGACTTAGAGAAGGCCGGTGATCTTAGGAAATTACAAATGTCTGAGCTCGATGAATTAAGGAATGAATCTTATGAAAGCTCAAGGATGTATAAGGACGAACTTAAGGCCTTCCATGACCGTCACATTCTTAGGAAATCTTTTCACCCTGGTAAAAAAGTCCTTCTCTTCGACTCTAGACTGAAACTCTTTCCTGGGAAGTTAAGATCAAAATGGATTGGACCTTTCAAAATCTTGAGATTATTTGATAATGGAGCCGTTGAGATCACTGAACATGACAAATCTGAACCCTTTATTGTTAATGGACAAAGACTGAAACCTTTCATTGAGCCGCATGATCTCAGACTTGTCAATTCCACCATTTCGCTCCTACATTTTGAGCTACCAACTAAGTTTTCGCCTAGCTGACGGCGTTAACTTAGCAAACACCTACCCTTGTATATAGCTGTTTTACACCTTTCTTACTCTTGCCCTTATTTGCATATAGTGTCTACCCTTGCATTCTGAGCATACATTCATTGACACACATGTCATGCATTTCGCTTCCTAGCCCGACTGTTCACTCTGATCCTAGATCAGACTTAAAATCGTCCGCACAGAGATTGTATCTCCTCATTCCGACTTCCTTTCATCACCCAGTCTAGGATAGTGAAAAGTAGATCATGCATTTGCATCCACCCTTTCATTCAATGAGGACATTGAAACATTTAAGCATGGGGGGGTGTAAATGGTAAACCATTTAAACCAAAATGCAATTGTAGACACAACTATAGTACATATAGTATTATCAAAAAATTATATACTTCAAAAAAAATTGAAAAATTTTGAAAAAAATTTTGAAAAAATTACAGAGCTAAAAATACAAAAAAATAACAAATCAGAAAAATTCCAAAAATACAATAAGGGACATGTACTTCATTATCAAAGGACATTCATTTCAAGAGGGGAGGGAGAGAAAGAAAAAGAAAAAGAAAGAAAAGATAAGTGATCTTATAGCTGAAAATATATATATATATATATATAATAACAGAATAAGTGTCTATGGACATTCAACCGTTACTAGTTTGACCTACCGGGCCATAGAAGCTTGAAACAAGCTTAGGCTTAATACACTTCGAGCCTTGACTAGATAGACCACAGTCTCTCCTAACTTTAGGAAATTCTTGTACCTGAGTCACCAGTACAGGATTCGTTGGTTTGCTTTGACTTAGGAGTCTAAGTAACCTTGGCTTACACTACACAGTGTCAGGAAAGACCACTTGAACCTAAGCCTCAACCCTTGTGTTCATTAGGGAAGGTGGAGTCCTTACCTGTGCGTGCAGGTAGACTCTTTGTCCTAATCTTTAGTTTTGTGTCTAGGAGAAGCTCTTTCCACAAAAGAAATCCACCCACCAAATACAGTGCGCTCTACCAAATAAGTTCCGGAGACATACTGTTCAAAAAAAAAAAAAAAAAAAAGTATGTTCTCCAAAAAGTCTGAAAAACTACTCTTCCACCAAAAATGTTTTCAGGGTTCAAAACAAATACCCTGTTTATTCAAAAAAAAAAAAATTTCTTTGAGCCACAAATACAATAAGGGTTGTGATTGAATACCATCAATTTTTGAGAGTCATCCGAAAACATGAGCTGAAGTTAGGACCAACCTGGACTTAAAAAGAAGTGAAACCCCGGGAATGAGCCTTAGAATTCACCTGGTTAGTCCTGACTTATCACAAAGCACAGCCATAACTTCATAGCATTCTGAGTCTCTGTAAAAACCCCCTGAGTCCTGGAATTCGACTTAAGGTTTAAATATCAAGAATCCTTGTTGGTTGAGAGATGGTCTATGTCATTTAAGCCTCGAGTTCTGGTAGGTTATCCTCAGTAACCAGGTTCTCACAATGTCCAAAAACACAGTTGGTTTATTGAAAAAAATTTTTCAGCTTAAAGATCATCATAAAACACTTAAAAATTTTTGAAAGAAGAAAAAGATATCTTTACACACTTACCTTGCTGATACTTAAATTGCCTTACACTTCAACAGATTGTTTGCTAAGGGACTAGCAAAACGTAAGCATGGGGGTATGATGAGTGGCTACTCATCATAGCTAAAAGGCCGAAATTAAGCTAGACACTAAGCAAAACAATATCAAATTAACACATAAAAAGGGTTAAGTGTGGAAATTAAAGAAAAGACCTAAAACTTTTAATGTGTGTTAAAACCTCCTAATTAGGTCACAAAAATGAGATATTCTGAAAACTAAAGAACAAATGATGATCCATGCATCAATTGAACACATAAACAAGTTTGAAAAGATAAATCAGAAGTAAAATCAATGTCTTAAATGTTCAATTAAGCACATGTAAAAATTTGAAAGCAATTGGACATCATTTAGGCTTAGAAATAAATAGATTACAATTAGGTCCTTCATGCATTACATTTCTACCCTTCAAAACTCCGTCTTGGACCTTTTTGCAAGTCGCAGGGACCCTTCTGTATGACTGCAGGGCCCTTCCAGTTATAGTTCTTCTCACTTTTGGACCTGCACGCTATTCTTCTACCCCTTCGTTTAAGGGTCTTCCTGCAAGTTTTCCCTCATTTCAGAGAGAAGCCTGTGTTCTTCACGCGCACTGTAGCGCGCGAAGAACACAGCCATTCTCGACCGTCCATCGCACTTTTGACCTCGATCTGCGGCTGGAATCAAATGGAACCTTCGCGCGATTCGGTGCGTGCGTTCACCTCTCTTCCCAGATCTCATCTGACGGTCAGATCTCTCTCTTGACTCGCCGTGCGCTCTACCCATCTCATCCTCACCGCCGGCCTGATTCTGATTAACCTCACCCTTGCGGTGATCTCAGTCACTGAGCTGCTATTTAAGCACCTCAGTGGTGTCGCGCGCAAGGGATCGCTCCCTCCTACATCTCTTAGCGATCAATTCTTCCACTCCAGTCTCTACTCCTCATCTAGACCCTGATTTCACAGCCACCGACTGTGGAATCATCGCCTGCTCTCGACCCTCCTCGTCGCTAAGGACCTCGTAGCACCTGAGGACGACCCTGGAGTCTCACTAGCAGACTCTTCCCTCCGCTGGAGTCACCCTCCTCCTTTCTTCCTCCTTAGCCGCCGGCTAAGGACCCATAGGTCCCATTCTTCCTTTTAGTTTAGTTTTTAATTCTGCACAAGTAGTGTTAGATTTAGCTTGCAGTAGTTTAGAATAGATTTAGTTTTAATTGTTAGTGTTTAATGTTAGCTGTAGTGAGATTAGTCTTAGGAGTAGAATTAGTATTAGATCCCCTCCCTCACCTCCTCTGATCAGTCCAGATCAGAGGGGAAGAATCATCTGTTCACTGTTCAATTTATCTCCCTCTTCATGTTTTGTTTTTCCATCATCCAGATTCTGATTCTTGTTTTTTCCTTTTTAACGACGAATTTTTCATCAATCACCCACACATCCTGATCCAATTTCAGATCTGATGGCACACTGCCTCAGATCTGAAAGTGGCGTCACAAGCACCATTTGGGGCTTCTCACTCACTCCATTTGTTTCACAAAAGCCCTCTGTTTTAAATGGATTGCCTCAGTTTGTCAGAGCACTTTTGATCCGGATTTTAAAGGATTTTTACTCTCTGAAATGTTTTGACAGATCTGACAAATTGAAAGGATTTTTGGTTTTCATTGTAGGCAAGGATTCTGAGAAGTTCTCTGGTGACAGAGAACCAATCAGAAGAGCCTTTCATGATTCTGTTTATACTTTGTTTTGAATGCATTCGCCAGCTTCCATTAAATTTCCTTAATGCATTCTTAGTCTCTTTTTGCTATTTCAGAACTGCCATGCACTATTTGTGTTGATGATTATTTCTGTATGGTGATTCTCTAACCTAAGGAGTTTTCCATACTCCTTAAGGTTGCAAGAAACTGGGATTGTGTTTCTTTGGTTTTAATTGATTGAGCTAAGTCTTCCTTCATGCTGTCTATGGCATTAGGAAGACTAACCCAATGCCATTTGCTGTTTTGATCTGAAAGGATGCTTCTGATAAGGTTTTTTCTAATGAGTGTTTGAGCTGAATTTACATGAGATTTTCGTGAGATTTAAACCCCTTTCAGATTTGGATTTCAACTCTGTAAATTGTAGTTTGTTTTGAATTTTATCTTACTCCCAGTTACACAGCAATATGCTGCATCTAGCAGCTACATTCCCCTCTTCTCTAAACTCCCTTCTTCTCTAAATTTCCCTCCTCTCTGTAGAATACTTCCCCCCTCTTCAAGTGGACTAACTGCAGCAGCAGTTAGCCATTTGACAGTGGCTTAAGCCACTGCCACTGTAAACAATAACACTAAAACAGCACATTCTTCTCTTCTCCATCTCCTCTGACAGTAGCTGCAGCTGCTGTCTAAACTCAAATAAAAAATCAATCAACTCTAATTCCCTAACTTTATACAAAAGCCTAATGACATAGACTTATTTTAAAACTATAAATACACCCATTCATAGTATTAAAGCTATAGCATATCAGTTAGATTCATAGTTATACTGTAAATATGTATAAAACCTGTACAGAAATTCATATACATATGTAATCTATGTAAAAATATGAATATATACTAATCTAGTATGTATGTATTTACTGATTTATGTATATATATAGATACAGATTTATATTTACTGATTTAGTAGCTAAGTTAATAAGTTAGAGCAATAATCAAGTAAATAAATCTATAAACTTGGGAATATATATATATGTATATATTAAGTAATTTAAGTTGGTCAAAGTGTAATTATACCTAGTATAACTTACTGTAACTTAGTTTTAATTATAAACTACACAGAATTGCTATTTTAGCCTAAATAAAACATAAATAAATTCGTAAAAATACAATAAAAATATGTATTAAATACTTAAGTATGTAACTTAAAACTGTTTAAGGTCAATTAGACCATTTACTAATTATTTTATAAGTAATTAACTATTTAATCACCTAAATCAACCTGTATAATCAGCCTAGTTTAGCGAATTTATTTGTATAGTAAATATATTTAAAATTCAAAATTAATTAATCAATTATGTAGTATTATGTAAATATTTTATTTACCATATTTTATTTTATTTTTTTTAATAATTTATGGCCCCCAAATCGAGGGCAAAAAACGCGCACAGACGCAGCTGCGTCTGGTTTCCAGCGCACGATGTGGCACTGGAATAGCGCCACATCGTGGGCTGCAAACGAAACGCAGCATATAAATATAATTTATGTTATAGGTTAACTAGTCGTCATGGCGCCGGGCGCCCGAAACACCACTTGTTCTGTCTGATCCGATAACCCGATTCTGATATGTGATGATACTGAATGTGTGGGGCGGGGAGCCCGAGCGTGTGCGAACTTGTTGAAGGCGTTGGGCTGAGGCCCTGCGTTGAGTTTGAATAACGTAATTAAGCCACCTAATCTGAGATTAGGGCGCGCTTAGTAGAGGTCTGGTCCCACCCGAAGGGTGCTGTGTATCCCTCGAAAAGCGCGCCCGCTAATTAAACACATTTTACACTAAGGACTCTCCACCGCAGCCTCTGAAAGACCACACAGAACAAAATGAAAGGACAGATGACTTAAAAAAAAGATAACACGAGATAACAACAGAAAAGACTCTGTACATACGTATAAGTAAACCCACATAATTACTAACAGAATAAAACGACACTATAAATGTCTCTAAAGACCTCAGTTTGCTTCTTTAGGTTGTATATAGTGTTTTCTGAGATTCAGCGACGTTTATACCTGTCACTAAAACTGATATATATGTCACTATAAATAAATGACTAGTAAGTTAAGTTTTTACACTATTGTATCCTAATGTAGTATGAACTAACATATTAGTGTTAATAGTATAACTTGTAAATACATAGTTTAGAGTATAATAATAGATTGTTTGATGCTTGTTCATAGTTAGCATTTTTGCAAGCACTTCTTAGCAACTAGGTAAATAAAACATTCATTCATTCTTTAAATGTAGAGTTTATTTTTGAATAAGAAGACAATTTTGGAGATAATCAAAGAGTGGCCGAATTAAATTCAATAAATTGCCTCCCAGAGAACGACCTGGAACAAAACCAGTAAAAATTAGATAAATAAGCAAATGATAATAATGGTTGTAATGACTGGTACTCACCCATACTCACCACTATACGACATCCTTAATGTTATATTATACACCCTATACTACAACGACATGATCAACAATTATTACCAACAAACATTTACAACAATCATTTACAACAACCAACAGCTGCCCAGGTAATTCTCAGGTGGTTGATCTTTCTGATCAAGGGGTCCATCTACCCCGCACCTCTATAGTCACCCAACACATTTTTGGGTGTCTTGATTGGGTCCAGCACCTTCTAAACTCATCTCTTCCAACAGTGCATGTACGGTAGGAGGTCCTTAAGACCACCCTTAAGACCTCCTTTAGAAATTCACTCTCGTCAAGGCCAAGCCTCGACGCCCGTGTTTGTGCAGCAACCCTCTCACATTATTCTCTCTTCTGATTCAGAACCAAGTTCTTCTTCTCCCCCCCATCATGGCTCAGCCAGTTGAGGAAGAAAACAATCTGGAGCACCAGCTCCAGCGACTCAATGACCTCTTCCAAAACTTTGTGCACCCACCGCAGCGTCCCATGATGCGGGACCGTTATAATCCTGCTGCGGTGGCCATCGAGCCTCGAGTCAGAATCCCGACTGGAGGACCTGATTCTGAATTAAAGCCCAATATGATTCATGCTATACCTAAATTCCATGGGCTTAATTCTGAAGATCCCTTCCAGCACATCAAACAGCTAAAGCATCTGGCCCAAACTTTTGGGTCAGACGCACAAAATCAGGATATTCTTCTCATGAAGATGTTCTCCTTTTCTCTTATGGACAAGGCCGCCCATTGGTACCAAACTCAGACCCGGCCGATCAACAATTGGGAAGAACTTCAGTCCGAGTTCCTGAAAAAGTTCTTCCCTGTTGGACGGACCAACGCCTTGCGCCATCAGATTACACACTTCACCCAACAAACAGGGGAACCTCTCCATGAGGCATGGGATCGTTTTCAGGATCTCATGAGAAAGTGCCCCCATCACGGAGTTCCTAAATGGGAACAAGTCCAATCTTTTTACCAGGGACTCCGTGAGGACATCCGTCTTTTCGTCAATGCAACCTGCGGACGAAATATCATGGGTCAACATGAAGACACCGTGTGGGAGATTCTCGAAAACATGTGCGAGAACTCCATCAACAATGACTCCATGGGATTATTCGACAGGACGAATACCCGCGCAGCGACGAATCTCAGGGGAGCACACGAGACGCAGGGCCTGTCCGCATCAGTCGACTTGGAGTTAATGGCCAGTCGATTGGACAAGGCCTCGATTATCAAAAAGAAGGTGGATGAGCTGACTCAGCATCTGCAGCGAGCCACCTCTGCGCAAAACCCTTTCGCACAGCCTCCTTCCACAAGGGAAACTGTGCAAAACATTCTCCATCGATCTTCTCCTAGGATGGACCCATCATCCGAATCTTTGCCCGGAGGTCCCTCCGATTCCTTCTTCACGTGCCAGGGAAATTCCATTCCCTCTTTCTCTAACTCTCTGGAGGTTCCTCAGACCTACGAGGACCTCAACGCCATCCAGAACGACCCGTTCTCCAACACCTATAATCTTGGATGGCGTAACCATCCTAACATTCAGTGGGCGGGAAATTCCCAAACCCAAAGACCATCCTTCCAACCCCGCCCACAACCTCCTCGTCCTTACCAGCCGCCTCAGCCTCGGCCCAACCCTACTTATCCATCTGGGCCAAATCAAGATCAAATGTCCCTTATCATTCAGACCCTGGCTGACATTCAAAGAATGAATGCGGCTATTCAGAAACAACACAAGGATGAACTTACAGAGGTTCGAAACCAATTGAGCCAGTTGGCAAACTCTCGCCAGCCAGGTACTCTTCCTTCCCAACCTCTGCCTAATCCTAATAACGTGCTAACCCAGCGGCCCGTTATGAACCCAAACCCAGGCCATGCCCATATGATTTATCAGGCCCCCTCTGTTCCTTCACCTGACGGGATAGAGGAACCCACTTCTTTTGCAGGTTACCAGCAGCAAGCTATCTTACCCAATCCCAACCAAAACCAGGCAGGACTTAATTCCGTAACGACCCGTAGTGGTAAGGAAACCCAAGACCCACCTCATCCGAACCACTCGAAGCCGGGTATTGATCCCAAGCCTAGGACAGTAATCCAGAACATCCCCACCCCTGTCCCAGATCCACAACCTGGACCTATCCTAGAAGAACCAACCAAGATCCCGTTTCCCGAGGCCTTGACCATGGGAAAGAAGACCACCAAGCCCGTGGCACCTGAGGAGGACCTGGTCAAGCTCTTTGAGCAGGTCCACATAAACATCCCCTTGATGGATGCAATCCGCCACGTACCAGCTTACGCACGATTTTTAAAGAATGTGTGTACACCCCAGCGTAAGCCGCGAACCAAGGTGGGAGCCCAATTGTTCTGTCGGAGCAAGCCAGCTTTGTAATCCTCAGTAAACTCCCACCCAAGGCAGAAGATCCTGGTACTCCCCTGATCTCCTGCAAGATAGGTGCTACCCAATTTGATAGAGCTTTGCTAGACTTAGGTGCATCCATAAGCCTGATACCCACATCCTTACTTGACCATCTAGAAGAATCTGAGCTAAAACCAACTGAGGTGACATTACAATTAGCAGATCGATCTATAAAGTCACCAAAAGGGATTCTCGAGGATGTTATCGTAAGAGTGTGGGATTTCTATTTCCCAGTGGACTTTATAGTCTTAGATATGGACGCACCTAAAAACCCTAGGGATACACCAATCATTCTAGGGAGACCTTTCTTGGCTACTGCTAGAGCCAACATCAGCTGTGAGGAGGGCCAAATAGAGCTTAAATTTGGAGATCAAACCTTAAAAATTGATATATTTAAGGCCCAACAAGGAATTAATTGCGGTGTCATCGAACAGATTTGTGACGTCAGGACTTTGGTTGATGAATCACACTTCTAGAATGACTCGATTATGCCTCATCAATCACAGAAAGATCTTGACCTGCAAACAGAGGAGTCGAATCCAGACATACACAACCCAGTAACTCCTACCCTTGAACCTCACATCTACACTGAACCACCCGCTGCTACTGATAACCTTATCCTCGAGTTAAAGCCTCTTCCTGCTCACTTGAAATACATCTTTTTGGGTTCCAATCAGACCCTTCCTGTGATTATCAATTCCAACCTCAATCCCGAACAGGAATCCCATCTGATTGCTGTCCTCCAGCAACATCGCAGAGCCATCGGGTGGACTCTCGATGATTTGACTGGAATAAGCCCCTCTTATTGTACTCATCATATCTATTCAGAAGAGGGCGCGCGACCTTATCGTGAAATGCAGAGACGTTTAAACCCTAATCTGCAGGAGGTCGTGAAAAAGGAGATCATTAACTGGTTAGATGCCGGGATCATCTACCTGATCTCCGATAGTCGTTGGGTGAGCCCAATTCAGGTTGTGCCTAAGAAGGCAGGACTCACCACCATGACGACTGAAATCGGAGAAATCATTCCTACCCGAGAAGCCAATGCGTGGAGAGTCTGTATAGATTGCCGCCGACTCAATTCCTCCACGAAGAAGGATCATTTCCAACTACCCTTCATTGATCAAATTCTCAACAAACTAGCGGGAAATAGGTTCTTCTGCTTTCTTGACGGGTTCTCCAGTTATAACCAGGTGGCAATCCATCCTGAGGACCAAGAAAAGACCACATTCACCTGCCCCTTCGGAATGTATGCTTTCCGAAGGATGCCTTTCGGTCTTTGTAATGCACCCGCTACTTTTCAGCGATGCATGCTTGCCATATTCTCAGATATGGTAGGTGATTTCCTGGAAGTCTTCATGGATGACTTTTCAGTCTTTGGAGAATCTTTTGATGATTGCCTCCAACACTTGGTCCAGATACTCAGGCGATGCATTGAGGTGAACTTGGTTCTTTCCTAGGAAAAGAGCCATTTCATGGTGCCTGAGGGAATTGTCCTAGGACACTCAATTTCGGAAAAAGGCATCCAGGTGGATCGAGCTAGGGTTGATATGATTTCTCAGATCAAGAAAATCCTGCAAGTCACTATTCGTCCTGACAGGAAGGACTGGTCGTCCCGACTTCCTGAAGCATTGTGGGCCTATAGGACTGCCCACAAGACCCAATTGGGCATGTCTCCCTTTAGACTGGTGTACGGAAAGGCATGCCACCTTCCCGTAGAACTGGAGCATAAAGCCTATTGGGCAGTACGGAACTGTAATCTAGATCTTTCCAAGGCTGGAACCCACAGAAAACTCCAAATCAGCGAGATCGATGAATTACGCCTAAACGCGTACGAGAACTCGCGAATCTACAAGGAGCGGGTTAAAGCCTTCCACGACAAACACATCTCGAGAAAGATCTTTCATCCTGGTCAAAAGGTCCTACTCTTTGATGCCCGACTCAAACTTTTCCCGGGAAAACTGAGGTCCAAGTGGGTCGGACCGTATTTAGTCCGACAGGTTTTTGGAAATGGAGCCATTGAAATCAGTCCACTAAGCCATGATTCCGAACCTTTCATCGTGAACGGTCAGAGACTCAAACCGTTCATTGAGGTGACTTCTACTGATTCAGCTGAATCATCCCTCATCCTCCATTCCCCTTGAACTTACTACGCCCGGCCGATGGCGTAAAACTCAGCGCTTAACGGGAGGCAGCCCGTCATTTCTTGAAAATCTAAAACCTTTTTTTTCTGACACCATTGTGCACTTAAGGTTCACCCTTTAAGACAGCCGACTCCACCTCAGATGCTTGCATCTGAGATTAGAAATCGTCTGCAGAATTCATCCCGACCCATTCACTCACAAAAATATCTGTCTTAAGGAATAAATTAAGTAAATAAAAACCCCTAAGTCACAATGAGGACATTGCAAGTTTTAGGCATGGGGGGGGTATAAGTGCAAAACTTGTAGAAAAAAAGGTTTTAAACAAAAAATTCATATATGCCAAAAACACCATAAAAATTAAAAATTTTTCAAATAAAAAGAATAAGAGGAGAAAGGAAATTTTGAGGAGAAGGAAAAGAAACAAAATGAAAAGGAGCACAAAAAGATGAAAGAAAAGAGTAATAGTCATTAGTAAGAAGCTAAGGAATTAACCTTAGTCTAGACCATTTTTTCAAGAAAAGAAATGAAAAGTGCTTGGTAAGATTAGTAAGAACGCAAACTTTAGGCATTCTTGATAGACTCTTAGTACCCATTAAGATCTAGATATTCCTCAAGAGGTTGAGGAAAATGAAAAGCTTAAGTACTAGGTCCAAGGCTCAGGAAGTATTTGACCTCGCTAACTAACTTCTGGTTTACGGGACTCAGTAACCTAAGCACCCTAACCTCACACACAGCCTAGTTTAGCAAGCGTAAAAATCAAAATCATGCAGAAGCGTCGAAAAAATTCTGAAAAGTACACCTACAGTAGGAGCGGCCGATCAACACAATTTGATTTGGACGAGTTCCCAATGCAGAGAGGCGAGAAATCCCCTCAAAGATGCGTAACAAAATATCATCTCCTCGGTGCTTGTCTCTTAGGATATTCACATATCCTACTGGGGGCATGTAAGCACCCTGCTGGTTCAGATTCCATGGATGGCATTATCACGAAGTGTCAACTGCCAGGGTCTGGATGCGGCCACGGAACACCATGGATGGGATTATCTCGAAATCTCAATAGCCAGGGTTCTGGGGGTTGCCATGGGCGGTGCTATCTCGAAGCATCGATCGCCAGGAACCCTTGAGGATTGATCATGGGGACAAGTACTCTGATACAGACCATGTTGAAAAGCGAATCCTAAGCTAGAATTAAAAAGAAAAATAGAAAAATTTTCTACCTCTCTCTCTTACAAAATGCACTGTGAACTGAATCGGGGCTAAAATCGTTTCAAGCACAGGGTGCTTTAACTACAAAGTCCAATAAACCTTAGGTTAGTTCTTGTGGGTCTTAAAAACCTTTGCTAAGGACTGAGGCTGAGGCTAGACAGATTTGGATCTTGATTGGTACTAAGGTACCTTTTAAGCCTATGGTCAGTATTCTAACCTAATCTAAGTTTAAATGAAAAAGCACTTATCTGAAGCTATTAAAGAACTTCATGGTCTAGAACAAGGGTTGAAACCTTAAGTTTTTGCTAAGGGACTAGCAAAAGCTAGGCATGGGGGTATGATGAGAACCTCATCATGAGCCATAACTAGCTCATTTTGACCTAATACAGAGAATAAAAGCTCCTACATAACCTTAGAAAGGCTTGGCTCGGTGAGATTTTCAGTTTGCAAAGAAAACATAAACTGAGGGGTAAAAATGCAATTTCACCAATCCGATCTGAAAATAGGGTAACTCAGGGCCCAAACATAGGTCAAAATAACCTAATAAGAAGAAAAGTGGGATGAGATGACTCAATAAGGGCTACAGCAACCCCAAAGAATTAAATGACAGCCTGTAACCCTAAAAACAAACCCACTTCAATTCACGTGGTTCGAGGTAAGTTAAAAATCAACTAAACCCTCTAAAATTCATATAAAAATAATCTATAGGGTTTAGGACTTTCAATTTGGCCTTAGGAACCCATTTTGACCTACATTGAGAACCATGCCCAATTAACAACTTAATTTGGGTTTTTGCGTAAATTGACCAGTCAAACAAGGTTTAAGCTAGAAATAAAATTCACCATCAGAATCCTTAGGTCCTAATTAGTCATGCATAAAAACTTGGGCCTAAGAAGAAACCTTCTTGACCAACTTTACACTTTCGTCCTCATATATTTACTTTTTGGCCCTCAACTTTTGAACCCTCGCATTTTGGCCCCTAACTCTCCTTCGTTCTTTGCGTTTAGGTCCCTCCTGCAAAACCTGTGCAGCACCATGCTCCGGCGACCTTGCGCGGAGCATGGCGCCGCGCTGGGTGAGGGAGGGGCCCTGGCAAGTCAATGGGGGGTACCCTGCGTTGTCAGCCACCGCAGGGACACCCCCCTTGGTACTGCGACCGCCCATACCGCCCGTGCGAACGCACGAACGGTATGGGTCTCCTTCCTCCAGCGTCCTCCGGCGAGGGAGACACGTCGTCTCCCTCCGCCCTCCTCTCTGATTCCGCCCCTATAAATACCCCCGTCGCTCCGCCGTTCTTCGTAGCTCGGATCTGACGGAGACACCCCCCTAAATTCCTCCCTTCCCACTCCGACAGATGCCCCCTTGCTCCGGTGGCTATCTCCTCCTCCTCCTCGTCGCCCTGCCGCACTACCAGCAGCAGGGTTACCTTCCCTCGATCCTTCCGCGTCACGCCGCACCCAGCTGGCACCTCTCCGGTCCCTTCCTCGCCGCCGCCCCTTCCTCTGGGCAATTTCTTCTCCGGCGACAGTCGATACGACTGTCGCCTGCCCCAACCCCTCCTCGTCCAGCTTAGCAGGTAGAACTTCTCCTCTTCCTCCACTCTTTCTTTTCCATACTGAAACCCTTACTATCGGCCCCGATTTCCCACCGATCACCCTCACCTTCTCCACCTCCGGCCAAACTCCGGCGAACCGCTCCCATCGCTCCAGTACCCCACACGGCTCGCCGACCTGTGCATAACCTCCACCTCGTCACCCTGATCCTCTTCCACCCCTCCTCTTCCCACCAAACGCCCTCTACAGATCCACCAAACACACCCACTTCTCCGCCTGCAATTTGACCTAGGGCGATCCGTTGGCTCCACCACGGCCACTGCAAACCATCCGACCACCTTCGCCGTGCCACGGCGAAGGTCCCCCGCCTGTCTGATTAGGCCGAGAGGCCGTTCTTCTGTGACCAGGTGACTCGCTCGCCGTTGCCATTACTGAGCAGGCAGAGCTCCTTCACCTGCAGGTGCAGGCACGCCTTCGCCCAGGTTGGACTCCCAGGTTGCGCGGGGCGTCTCCGCGAAGCGTCCATGGCTCGCAGTTGGGGTGAAGGCCTCGCATGAAGCCACGATTGCCCGCTGCTCCCTCCGTTGCGGGCGCTCAATTGGGGTGGGACATTTAGTCCCACCTCGAAACTTCTCAGAGGAGCGCGGACGCATAAAGGCAAAAAGTGCCTTATGCTATTCGCCTCCTGACCACGGGGTGAGGTCCCTCTCACCCGACCAGGCCTCGTCCGTGACCACGCTCCGCGGACCTGGCCCGACCCAATTAAACCGACCTGCACTCCTCGCCCACCACCGCACGCTGGTGGGCCTGGACCCGGGCGCGACTCGTACCCGATTACCCGGTTGCTCTGGGAGAGCTGTCCTAAGAGCGAACTCAGAGAGAAAGAGACGCGCGGGGGAGCGGGGTAGAGTAGGTTTTGCCCTGACTCTGAACTCTTGAGCGTGCAGGCACAGGTGAAGAAGAAGGAAGCTCAGGGAGACACTGTAGCAACAAGAGGTTTAAGTCGTCTGATTTTCAAATCAGACGATGTCCTGAAGACAGGTGAAGGTAAAGAAGAAGGAAGGTGAGGCAGAGGAAAGAGAGGAACACAGAGCAGCCAAGTGAAGACTCTGTAGATATCAGAAGACAAAGAAGAAGAAGAAAAGAAGAGAGAAGGAGCAGCCAAGTGAAGAAACAGAAAGCAGAAGAAGAAGAGCATGGGAGGCAGATCTGAAGCAAGAAAAGAAGAAACAAAGAAAATAAAAAGAAGAAACAGACAGGATCGTCCAACCAAGAAATAGAGGAAGCAAGAAAAGAAGAAGAAGAAGAACAGGAAGAACAAAAGCCAAAGACAAAGAGAAAGAAAGAAGAGAAGAAGAAGAAGCCAAACTTTCATCTCTCTCTCTCTCTTTATTTTTATAATAAAACATGTATATCTCTAGAATACGACTTGCTCCCTGAGTTCGACCTTGGGAGAACTGTATTTTCCGAGTAACAAATATTAGCAAATGATGGCAATAACTATCTGTACTACAACGACTTAAGAAAAGCTAGTTGCTGCCACCGTTTCGCCACAGCGCACCCCTCGCGAGACCAATGGTCGGCTGGCTGCGAAGCCTAGCCGTGCGTGCACGTGAGAGCAGCAGCTTGCATCCTCTCCTGTTGCTAGCTTTGCTGGCATCAAGCTCTCCAGCTGACCACCACCGACAACCTCCAGCTGTGCCACCCTCGTCATCGTGATCACCTCTCTCCTACGCACCACCACCAGGCATCAATCGGCTAGCCACCAAGCCTTCACACGCATAAAGAGGAGAGAGTAAATTTCCTTTGTTTTTGGTGTAATTAAAATTTACCATTCTTGCCATTGCCTAAAACACTATTGCAAATTTACTTGATTAATATATTTGAGTGAAATTGCTTGCATACCCTTAAGTGTTATAGTATTTCTTTCATGCACTTAACTCTTATATGTTGAGGTTAATAAATGCATTAAATATCGTCCAAACACTCACATGACCTAAAAGAGAAAGCCCCATGTCATAAAATACGCTTATGGTCGATGCCATTACAAGTTATTTCATGAAAGGAAAATTACATTAAAACCCCTGCATTTTTAAATTATTACGTGTTCCTTCATTTCACCATGTTTCGCATCAGATTTGAACACGAATTGTGCACTTGATTGAACAAATACAAAGGAAAAATATTTTGTGAACTTATTAATCTGTTCTTCCCTGTGGATACGACATCCTTTTTGTTGTTTAAATTCATATCTATTCTAATCTTTGATTGAGATATTTCCACCACATTAATTAGAATGACATATCATTTTATTGCTATTTTAATTAAGTGAAACTCTCTCTATCAAAAAGCATTTTGTGTTATTGAGCTTAACTGGCTGAGCATTGCATTCTTAAGTAGACCAGAACATTAGGTTAGACTAAGTCGATTCTAGGTGTCAAACTTTAGAAGCTAAGTAAGCTATTAGCTATAGGACTTTTGTGTCCTTTACAGACTAAAAAACTTAAGTAGGAGTTAAGCTACGGACCATTCCTCAAGATGTGAAGGAAGGAAAGCTAGGGATTGAGTTAAAGGCTAGGTAGTACCTGGAGTCTTTTTCCACCTTTTGGTTTATGGGTCCACTTAACCTATGTATCCACATTTCACACACACTTAGTCTTGTGTAAGAATTGATCACCCTAATTCATTTCTTGAAGAAAAGTTGGTTCTCTTAGTTTTGACTTAGGAGAAGCTTGAAAATACAATTTGATTGGAAGAGTTCCTACTGCAGGAGAGGTAGAGATATACTCACATTGAGGATGCGATGATAACATGTCACCTCCTCGGCACTTGTCTCTTAGGATATCCATCCTACTGGGGGCATGTAAGTGAATTATGCGGTTCAGGTACTGACGAGTCGATTATTCGCTTTAAAGTCGTTTGTAGTTTTATGTGGTGGAAAAATCAACTAATCAATAACTAAAAATAACCACTCGCAGAAGAGCGGGTCATATCCATAGGGAGGCAATGACGTATTTGAATTCGCACTAGTTAAAAACGTTTGTTCGTAGTTAGTTTAGACGAGAATCAAGCCAAATTTGCCTTCAGATTAAGGTTGAATCAGGAAAACATGCTGAAATGGCAATTTTTAACAACTAGAGGACATTTTTTGCAATGCAAATTCAATAAAATATCATTAAAAGATGACAATGCCAGAAAATGTAATTATTAATGGGGTGTGTACTGTAGCAAAACAGGGAATTTCTTCCCCTTGGTCGTGCGTGAAGAGGAATGAACAGCTGGAGGCGTGAAGCTCAGAGGAAGTTCTTTGGATCGAGGGCTTCGCAACAATGGTGGTGATGAGTCGCGAGGTGGCCAGAGCCGGCCAGACAGAACTCCGGTGAAGGTGGCCTTCGACGGTGGCAGCACCTGCTAGAGGAGGGGCTGCTGTGTGCTTGGGAAGGTTGCTGCAGGTGATGTGCGCTAGCACTATTGTTGCGGGCGCGTGGGAGTTGAGCGTGTTGAAGGTGATGCGTGTGCACACACTTGTGGCGGTGCTACAAGTGGCGGCGATGGGCGTGACCTGGTGGGCAGTGGGCAGGTGCACACACTGGTGGCGTGACTGGTAAATGCCAGTTTATCATCATTCTTATGCATTAAAACAAACCTACGACTTAGGATTTTACTCCACAAATGGGTTTTTGTGATGCATTTAGACATAAATTAGGTTAAGCATGCATTGCAGGTTTTATTCTCTTTTTGATATGTTTTGGTGGGTGTTAGGGACGAACAGATAAGCAGATCCCTAAAACCGTAGCACTCAAGAAGGCAAATGGTGGAGGAGAAGCTCAGACTAGCTGGAACTCAGCTTGATCCAGCTCACCACAGCTGGAACCTAGCTCACTTGAACTACGGTTAGCTCATTCCAGCTCCATTCATCTAATCTCAACTGAATGGAAGCCCAAGAGAGTTCATCTTAGCTCACCCTAGCTCAAGTCAGCTCAGATCTAGCTCAACTTAGCTGAGTCTAGCTCGTATCATCTCCCACTAGTCCACAGGGAGCTCTAGCTAGCTTATTTGAGTTGACACGAGTTCACCCCAGCTTACATCTAGCTACATCCAGCTCCACTCAGCTCCAGCCAGATGAAGAAGAACTCATCTCAGCACAGGAAGCTCAAGTCCAGCTCCCAGGGATTCAGCTTAGCTCAACTCAGTTGAGCTAAGCTACCTTAACTGCCTCAACAAGCTTGATCCTCCCTGGGAGCACCAGACCTAGCTCACCTCAGCTCATTATGGTAGAAGCTATCTCACTTTAGCTTGGCTTAGCAACTAGCAAAGAACTAGCAAGCTAAGCTAGCTAGAGTAGCCCCATGCCAGCCTCTTCAGCAGCAGCCAGCTCCAGTTTCTGCTCCAGACATCTCATCCTCAGCTCCTCCCTCCAAACTCTAGCTCCAACACCTCTTTCTCTACTCCTCCTTTAGCTAAGCTATCTTAGCTTAGCTTAGCTTAGCTATGCTCCAACTTCCTTGGCTTGTACCACCCAAGAACCCTGCCTAACAACTCCACCTACTAGCTCCACCTTAGTTCCACCTACTTGGTGCCAACCGAGTATACCCACCACCTCCAAAAGACACCTAAAAGTGGTGCCAAAACCACTGTAACCATCCCCTTGATGGCGCCACTTTTCCCTCCAAAAGCTCCCTTCATCTCCACCATACACCTCTCCTTAACTCCATCTCCACCATCCTCCTAAGCCCCCTTCTAGAAGACCCTAGGTTAGTACCAAAATGGTGGCGTCTCTCCACCACCAAAACCCACGAACACCACCATAACCACACCCTTTAACACCCCTTGGGTTTGCGCCAAATACCCTTGGCCATAGGATCACCACCACCTCAATCCTTCCATCCTAGCCCTCCATTTCAAGGGGCACCTTAACCACCCATCCTACCGTATAAAAAGACCACTACCCACCACCATTCAAGGCATCCTTGGCTAGCAAATTCACTCTCATATTCCACCTAGAATCCCACGTCCAAGAGAGAAGAAGAAGAAGAAGATTAAGGGGATATTATATCCCCTTGGTGCCTTCCCCTCTTCCCTTCTCTCTTGAGTCATGCCAGCCAAAGGAGAAGCCAGGCAAGGAAGATCTTTGGAGGAGATCTTGAAGGTGGTCCACGCCACCTTGGAGGAGCTTTTGAGGGTGGTGCACGCCCACCCCTTGGAGAGAGCATTGAAGGTGGTACCTTCCACCTTGGACAAGCTCTCAAGGAAGGAGAAGAAGGAGGCCCTCTTTTCAAGCCAAGGAGCAACTAGGCTTGGAGCAAGAAGACTCCCTTCTTCACCAAATTTTGCAAGAGGATTTGTGTTTCTTTATTTTCTTTTAAATTTGTTTAGTTCTAGTAGAACCATTCCTCTACTTGTCCTTGAAAAGAACACTAATTCTAGTTAATTAAATTGCCTTCTTTAAGCTTTTTATTGCAATTGTTACTTTTGGTTCTAGCACTTGTTTCACCTCTTCTTCCTATTTGCTCTAGGCCTCCACTTGCCTGGAGTGAGCTTAGGAAGAAGATATTTCTATCTTTTAAGTTTTAGTTAAGCAATTGTAGGTGTTAGTACTTTCCGTTACAATTCGCATTTTGCCCTCATCTTTTCAAAACAAAAAAATTACATATTTAAAATACCGAAAAGAATGTTGAGATCTATTTGTAAGCAAGAGGATTAATTTTGCAAATAATTGGCCTCCTTGGATGACCTTAGATACTCCCCTATCTAGGATATAAATTTAAAAGCGAAAGCGGATTCGCATGTTACAACAAAGTTAAAAACCTGCTTTTACAAATCACGCGCATTTCGCTACCACTTTTTGGCATCGTTGCCGGGGAGGCACGGCTTTGTATTAGTTAATTTTATCTTGCTTGAAGTGGATCTCATCCCTTTCTCTTTCTTTCTTTTGTGTGTGCGAGAATTACAGCGGGAAGGCAGGAATTTGGAAGCGAAAGCCCGAAGTTCCTTTTGTTCTCGTGGATTTTAGGTTGGTTCCCCATCACTTGTCACACTTAACCTAAAAAAATACCAAAATACACTAAACTTGGCTTTCAGGACCGTAAAAAGCTTAACTAAGTGGAGTGGTGCATTTTAAAATCCATTGTTTGCTTGAATGCTTCTTTAACACCACTACATTGCAAGTATTGGTGTTCTATTTTTTGGGTCTAGATTTCTGTCCGGATTTGAAAAATCTATTCCTAACCTCATAGGCCTCCTAAAATCATAAAATTTCGTACAGTGATTCCAAATTGAGCTAGGAACATCTCTCCAAAATTTTAGATAAATTGGCTTTGTATTTAATTTTTAAAAATTTGTCGACTACATAGGGGTCACACCCTCTAATCTTCTTGTTTTGCTACTGTCCGTGAATTTTTAGAATTTTTATACTCATCCAACTTTTGTGAAATTTAGCTTTCTGGAATCCTTGTGAAATTTTACACATCATATAAAATCATCAAATTTGTTTGAGGTCGGTGATAATACTAAAAAGTCCAAAATACCCACAGGTATCTTTTCTGGACTTTGACACTAATACAATTAAAAATTCAAAATAGTTATCAAACAAATTCCTAAATTCCTACAAAAATCATTTCTGGAATCCTTGTTTCATTTAACTTAAGGTAGTGGTGTTGTTTGAATTGTTTGGACCACTACTTAATGCAGAAAGCCTAAAATTAATTCATTAGTAGTAATTTTCTGTCTTAGGGATAATTGGCTTAAGGTTTCTTTCTTTCTTCTTAGAGACTTACATTAAAGGAAATTAACCATCACCAATACAACTTGTCTTTCCTTTGATTGTGGAGTTTCAAACATGTTTAAAAATTTAAAATGAAAAACCCTAAAAGACATTTAATTAAATCAAATCCTAAAAGACAAAAATACAAAAAAATTATGCGACAACTTGATTTTCATTGGAGCCACTCTCCAATTCCTACACACACACAAAAAAATCAAAATAACAGGGCGAAAACCCAATAAACGCCCTCCACATTCCGTGTGCACTATTGCATCCTAGACCTAAATAAAATTTGTAGCAACTTGACCCCTAAGGCTTTATCAACTTAGGCTTGTTATTTAGGTCTTAAGTTTTCTTTAGTTAGTACCAATTCTGTCATCTATATCTGGTGTTCAGGCTGAGGAGCAGTGTCAAACAACTAGGCGCGGGTTTGTACAAGCACCTGCGATTTTCGCAGGGAAACGTTTGTGCCCAAACCTCCCCTTAAGCAACTTGGCTAGATTTGTTGACAGAACGGGTATCACTATTGATTACTTATTTCCTATGTAGACCAAGTCTTAGGTTTATTTTTTGGGAGTGACACTTAAGTTAGGTCTAGCTTTGTTAGTTTGATTTGCACACTTTCTCTCATCTCTTTCTCTTATCCTCCACTCTCGTTCTTCCATTTTTTGCATGGGCAACGGTCTCAAAATCCGCACTTGGAAGGACCATTTGATTTCGCCCCCACGCAAAAAAGACCACTTTTTCTATCTTCTCATTCTAAATAAATGGAAACTCAACAAAATTGGTCCACTGACCCTTCCACTTCCACCTCTAACCTTACCTCTAACCCCACCACTAACCCTAATTCTAACTCTTCCACCCAAAACCCACCCACCTTTAACTTCCCACACTTGGAGCTCCCTAATCTTGAGTTGCCCCGAACACAACATCAAGACCCCCTTCCTGATCTTTTAAAATTGATGGTTGAGCAGATTAATAAATTAAATTCCAATCAACAAACATTGACTATGAACATTCAAAACCTAGCCAATCCAAGGCCACACCCACCACCCCATCAGCAGCCTGTTATTCCTCTAAAAGATTTCTATGATCCGTCTTATTATCAGGAACGACCAGGGGTGGTCATACCACAGGGAGACTTTGAGATCAAGCCTGCAGTCCTGAACCTAATTAAACACTTTCATGGCCTTCCTAGGGAAGACCCTTTTAGCCACCTTCAAGATCTAACTCTTCTTGCACAGACAACCCATTCCCGAAATGTGCAAGAAGACATATGGCTGATGCGACTTTTTCCATTACCTCTTAATGATAAGGCCACTTATTGGTTCAGGACCATTGGCCGACCCATCACAACTTGGCCCCAGCTCAAGAGCTCCTTCCTCAAGAAATTCTTTCCCATAGGTCATACCAATTCCTTGCGAAGATCTATTATGACCTTTTCACCAAAAATCTGGTGAGACTTTCTATGATTCTTTGGAAAGATTTCAAGATCTTTTAAGAAGTTGCCCACACCATGAGATTCCTTTATGGCAGCTCATGCAAATCTTCTATCATGGATTAGAAGATCAAATCTGACATTTTGTCAACGCCTCGTGTGGCGGCAACTTCTTAAATAAAGATGCTGAAAGTGCCTACGACCTGTTTGAAGAAATGAGTGAAAACTCATTTAATCAAGCTTCCATGAACACATTTTGCAGAACCCAAAACCCAAAGTTCGGTGTTCACGAAATAGGCACTCAATCTATCCCTGTCACCCAAGACGATCTTCAATTGATCGCTCAAAAACTCGACCAGATGCGTATTAATCAAAAGAAAATTGAGGAAAGACTGGCCACATCAACCCAAGCTCCACACCCACATCTAACCCAACCTAACTTTCCACAAAGAGAAAATTTGCACAATCTCAACACTACACCGGCTGATTATTCTGAGGTTGCCCATGATTCACTGGGGAATTATAACTATCCAGATCTTAACCCCACTCAAAATATTTCTGCCATCCAGGAGCCCTTTAAAAATTCTTCCAATTGGAAAAATTACCCGAACTACTCCTGGAATAATCAAGTTTCTTCCCAACCATATCATTTTAATGGGTATGGGCCGAATCCAATCTTCCATCCTAGGCCATCCCAACAAGACATCAATGCCCAGATGATGCGAATCCTGCTGGAAATGCAAACAAAAATGACGGAAGTAACCCGCACCATCGCAAATTTGAATAATCAGATTGGAGTTACTCCCACGCAAAGACATGTCGGACATCTTCCATCCCAACCCATGCCCAACCCTAATCACCAAGGGAACCATTATATGGGCAGAACTCCACACTATCCGAATCAGCCTCCTCCTAATCCACCACCTCAGCAGCCGCCCAAATTTCCGCAATCACAGGTCCCCCCACCTCCTCCAAATAATAATCCGACTGCACTTGAAATTACTTTGAGGAGTGGGAAAACCACCACTGATCCTGGGCCTTCACACAAACTTGGTGATATACCTATGCAAATTAACTCCCCACCTCCCCATCAGGAAGAAAAAGAAATACAAAAATCTCAAGACAAGATTCCTATCCCTTTCCAACAAGCTCTCCACCCCACCACCAACAAAAAAAAGAAATCTGAGCCCACTACAAAAGAACTCATGGATCTATTTGGGCAAGTTCATATCAATGTTCCTCTCCTTAATGCCATCAAATATATACCTGCCTATGCCAAACTTTTGAAGGAGATTTGTACTCCTAAAAGGCAGGCCAAAAATTTAAGACAAGTGCATCTTTCGAAGACAGTAAGCTCTGTCATATAGAGTAAGCTGCCTCCTAAGATGAAAGATCCAGGGGCGCCTTTAATTTCTGTAATTATTGATGACACTACCTTTAATCGGGCCCTCCTTGATCTTGGTGCCTCACTTTATATTATTCACACAAGTTTATTTGAAGAATTTCAGATCGGTGAATTAAAACCCACCGAGGTTACCCGGCAATTAGCCAACCGATCTACAATCAAACCTCGTGGGATTGTCGAGGATATTTTGGTCAAGGTCCAGAATTGTGTCTTCCCAGCAGACTTTCTGGTTCTTGACATTGAGATACCTGAATCATTACTGGACACCCCAATAATCCTTGGATGCCCCTTTTTGGCCACTGCGAAGGCAAATATCAATTGCCACATAGGAAAAATGGATATCACTTGTGCAGGCCAAACTATCAGTTTAGATATTTTCAAATCCTCCAGGAGATTCCATGATGATAACTTTTTTGAGGACTTAGATACAGAAATTTCCAATATGGTGGAGGCGACAATGTTAATAGATACCCTTATTGACCACAATTTTTTTGAGGACTCTGATTCAGAATCAATGGTTAGCGAAATCTGTGATCTAGAGACTTGTCTTGACCCAAAATTTATTCCTGATACACCCCCAAAGCACCCTAACCAACCCACTATTCACGCGCCTAATTTTTCCACACTAACTTCACCCACTCCTCACCATTCCTTCCCCGACTCCTTTCTTACAGACCTACCACCAACCCCGCCCGAGTTTGGCATCTAACTTGATTTGAAACCATGGCCAAACTCGGGCTACACTTATCATTTTCCATCCTACTTTGATCCCAATATTGCTTCTAATCAATTTTCTAAGGATCTAGAAGAAGACACCTTTTTTGTGGGCATCCAAGTGTCCAATTATTTACATGATTTTACATCTCCCGTGCACAACTTCACAGCCGGCTGAATGGCGTAAAAGATAGCACTAGATGGGAGGTAACCCATCATCTTTTCTTGCTTTCCCTTTTTCTTCTTTCTCCAGGTTTTCTTCATCCTAAACCTGACCGTTCTTCACTAAGGTGATCCCTTTCCCTCCTAATGCATGAGGACATGGCATATCTTAAGTATGGGGGGGTGTTTTTAAATTTGACGATCGATTTAGGATTTTCAAAACCTAAAAACATGCATTTTTCATTAATTTATTTACTGCTTGCATACCCAAAAAAAAAAATGTTGGAAACTTTTTGAGGAAAAATTTTGAAATTGGGACTAAGGTCGAAAAATTCACTTTTGGTACAATGGGATTTAATCTTTAACAAACTAAGGATGAGGATGCGGATCTGATCATTAGAATTTCAGGGTCTATTTTAGACTAAACGGATATCCTTTTCTAAAATTCCACCAGAACTCATGATAGTTCAGGTGACTTGATCCTATTTTGTAATGTGGAAAGTATTTGACTTAGTTTCTGATTCAAAAACTTGCATGTCTCAAGAAACTTCTTGTGTCACTCTTCACACACAAGCCAACACTTAAAAATAACTACAAATTTGAAAAACTCCCTTGTTTGGACTTAGTAAAAGTCTGAAGTAGATCATTGGTTTGAGTTCCCACTGCCGAGAAGGAGGAAAATGCCTCCTTTGAGGATGTGATGTCAACATGTTATTGCCTCGGTGCTGCTCCATATCTATATTTCATATCTTTAAACGGAGCATTAAAGTGCATTTTAGCAGCTCAAGTGTCTTGGGCGGTGCTCTACCTATAGTGTCGGAGCAAGAGCTTGAGTTTGCTTGGAGCGCCCCTTTACACTGCATCATGTTTTGGGGTTGTGAGCTCCTTGGTGGTGTTATGGATAGTGCTATCCTGAAGTACTGGCGCCAGAGCCCCCTCGAGGAATGGTAACGGGAATGATGAATCCCGACACATCTGTTGTAAGACTAAGCTAAAAATAAGCATGGGGGAGAAAAAAAAAGAAGTAATAATAAATAAATTAACATGCCCTTATAAATGTTGGCTTTTCACAAGCACAGACAGAAGGTTTTAAAGGATTTTGCAAGTTGCGAATAAGATTCATGAGCCAGAAAAATCCTAAAAACAAACATTTCAAGTCATCTAAATTAACAAGGGGTTAATTTGTGAATTTTCTGGAGGATATATTGATCCTGTTCTATCGAATGGTTGGATCGAAAAAAATAAATCCTGATGTTTATCTTTAACAAATCCCGTACCTCCTATGTTTTAATCTACCAAGGTCCCTTAATCTCTTTTTCTCCTCAAAGCCGAAAAAGTTAGATTTCCCAAAAATTCCATTTTCCAAAAAAATTGATGTTTTCTAAGAGACTAGCAAAAGATAAGCATGGGGGAGTGATAAACGCCAGTTTATCATCATTCTTATGCATTAAAACAAACCTACCTCATAGGATTTTACTCCGCAAATGGGTTTTTGGGCTGCATTTTGACATAAATTAGGTTAGGCAAGCATTGCATTTTTTATTGTCTTTTTGATATGTTTTTGTGAGTGTTACGGATGAACAGATATGCAGATTCCTAAAATGCTAGCACTCAAGAAGGTAAATGGTGAAGGAGAAGCTCAGACTAGCTGGAACCTATCTCACTTGAACTAGGGTTAGCTCATCCCAGCTCCATTCAGCTAATCTCAGCTGAATGGCAGCTTAAGAGAGCTCATCTTAGCTCACCCTAGCTCAAGTCAGCTCAGATCCAGCTCAACTTAGTTGAGTCTAACTCATCTCAACGCCCACTAGTCCATAGGGAGCTCTAACTAGCTTAGCTGAGTTGACAGGAGTTCACCCCAGCTCAGACCCAGCTACATCCAGCTCCACTCAACTACAGCAAGATGAAGAAGAACTCATCTCAGCTCAGGAAGCTCAAGTCCATCTCCTGGAGATTCAGCTTAGCTCAACTCAGTTGAGCTAAGCTTCCTTAACTGCCTCAACCAGCTTGATCCTCCTCGGGAGCACCAGAGCAAGCTCACCTCAGCTCATTATGGTAGAAGCTAGCTCAGTTTAGCTTGGCTTAGCAACTAGCAAAGAACTAGCAAGCTAATCTTGCTAGAGTATCCCCACGCCAGCCTTTTCAGCAGCAGCCAGCACCAGTTTCAACTCCAGACATCTCATCCTCAGCTCCTCCCTCCAAACTCTAGCTCCAACACCTCTTTTTGTACTCCTCCTTTAGCTAAGCTAGCTTAGCTTAGCTTAGCTATGCTCCAACTTCCTTGGCTTGTACCACCGAAAAACCCTACCTAACAACTCCACTAACTAGCTCCACCTTAGTTCCACCTACTTGTCACCAACCTAGCATACCCACCACCTCCAAAAGACACCTAAAAGTGGTGCCAAAACCACCCTAACCACCCCCTTGATGGTACCACTTTTCCCTCCAAAAACTCCTTCATCTCCACCATACACCTCTCCTTAAATCCATCTCCACCATCCACCTAACCCCCCTTCTAGAAGACCCTAGGTTGGCACCAAAATGGTGGTGTCTCCCCACCACAAAAGGCCACGAACACCACCATAACCACCCCCTTTAACACCCCTTGGGTTGGCGCCAAATACCCTTCACCATAGGATCACCAACCACCTCCATCCTTTCATCCTAGCCCTCCATTTCAAGGGGCACCTTAAACCCCCATCCTACCCTATAAAAGACCACTACCCACCACCATTCAAGGCATCCTTGGCTAGCAAATTCAGTCTCATATTTCACCTAGAAGCCCACGTCCTAGAGAGAGGAAGAAGAAGAAGATTAAGGGGATATTCTGTCCCCTTGGTGCCTTCCCCTCTTCCCTTCTCTCTTGAGTCACGCCAGCCAAAGGAGAAGCCAGGTAAGGAAAATCTTTGGAGGAGATCTTGAAGGTGGTCCACGCCACCTTGGAGGAGCTTTTGAGGGTGGTGCATGCCCACCCCTTGGAGAGAGCATTGGAGGTGGTAGCTTCCACCTTGGAGGAGCTCTCAAAGAAGGAGAAGAAGGAGGCCCTCTTTTCAAGCCAAGGAGCAGCTAGGCTTGGAGCAAGAAGCCTCCCTTCTTCACCAAATTTTACAAGAGGATTAGTGTTTCTTTATTTTCTTTTAAATTTGTTTAGTTCTAGTAGAAGCATTCCTCTACGTGTCATTGAAAAGAACACTAATTCTAGTTAATTAAATTGCCTTCTTTTAGCTTTTTATTGCAATTGTTACTTTTAGTTCTAGCACTTGTTTCACCTCTTCTTCCTAATTACTATAGGCCTCCACTTGCCTAGAGTGAGCTTAGGAAGAAGATATTTTTATCTTTTAAGTTTTAGTTAAGCAATTGTAAGTGTTAGTACTTTCCGTTACAATTCCCATTTTGCCCTAGTCTTTTCAAAACAAAAAAATTACATATTTAAAATACCAAAAAGAAAGTTGAGATCTATTTGTAAGCAAGGGGATTAATTTTGCAAACAATTGGCCTCCTTGGATGACCCTAGATGCTCCCCTATCTAGGATATAAATTTAAAAGCGAAAGAAGATTCGCGTGTTACAACGACGTTAAAAACCCGCTTTTACAAATCACGCGTATTTCGCTACTAGTGATGATTGCAAGGGAGGTGCATGGCGAGGTGCTCACGGTAATGCGGACGATCTCTAGTTGGCGGTGTGGCTTGTTACACCATTCGGCCACGGTGGTGGAGGCTCGTCGCTGCGGTTGAGGCTGATGGTGGTGAAATGAATGAGATGGACTCTCTGCATAGTGTGGATTGTTGGGGTGGAGGCCTACTCCACTCAGCAGCCTCTCTCCTCTTTTTGTAGCTGCCTGCATGAATTTCAATGGAGAGGCAGGAGCAGATCCACCTTCTCTGCTAATCCTTGAATGTTGGCTTTAGTGCGGCAGGTGGCGTTGCAGCGACAGCCGTGCCGTTGCTAAAAAGAAGAAGAATAAAAGATATTGTTAAGATATTATGGTTATTTATATACAAACCCTCAACTTTTATGTTAGCTTAAATTAATACATGCAATGTGCCTAATTGGTTAACTAATTAAATGAATACAATTCTAAGTTAATTCTAAATGTATTTAAAATATGAATGCAATGCATGAATTATATAATTAAATTAGAAATATGAATTAATCTATTTACATCCTAATTTATGCTAAATAAAAGTTAGAATTAACCTAATGTCTAGGCACTTAAATACTTAAATTGCCCACAAATATGGGCTAATCAAATACCCCCATGCCTAGTTTTTGCTAGTCCCTAGCAAAATTAAGTGAAACCTAGCATTCCAAGTAGACTGGTCAACCTAATTGGTCTTCCTTTAGAAACATATTAAGTTCAGACTGTAGACCCAGGTTCTTAAGTAGTTGCTATGTTACAGACTAGGTCAGCTAAAGACGAGTTGTAGGCACAAGTTTCCTTGATTTCTAACTCTACCCTAGGGTTTATTGATCCCTGAGATTAAAGCATCTGTGCCTGTGCATTGGTCTAAGTTATTTGAGTTAAAGCAAAAAGTTTTTTTTTTTTTGAATAATATATATATATTTTTTTTTTGTTTGATTCTTCTAAGTCTAACCTCAGATCAGCTATCAACATGGTCTGTGTCGGATTCATTGTCCCCATTACCATACCTCGAAGGGTGCCTGGCGTTTAATGCTTTGAGATAGCACTGCACATAACGACCCCGAGAACCCTTGGCAATCGACACTTCGAGATAGTATCGGCCATGGATTTCTTAAGCGAATTTAGGCCTATGGCAATCGGCACTTTGAGATAGGGTTGCCCATGGTACCTGAACCGCACAATGCACTTACATGCCCCCAGTAGGATGGATATCCTAAGAGACAAGCGCCGAGGAGGTAATATGTTATCATCGCATCCTTAAGGTGAGTATATACTCCACCTCTGTGGCCGGAACTCTTCCAATCAAAATGTGTTTTCAGGCCTCTCCTAAGTCAAAACTAAGAGAATCAAATCTCTTTTCAGAAAGAAAGAAATTAAGTTAATTACAAGACCAAGTGTGTGAAATTTGGATGGTTGGGTTACAAGGACCCGTAAACCAAAAGGTAGAACAAGACTCCAGGTACTACCCCACCTTTTAACTCAAACCCTAGCTTCCCTTCCTCAACCTCTTGAGGAATGGTCCGCAACTTAACTCCCACTTAAGTTTTTAAGTCCACAAAGGACCATAAAGGTCTAAAGCTAGTAGCTCACTTAGCTTCTAAAGTTTGACCCTAGAACTAATTTAGTCTATCGTAGAGTTCTGATTTGCTTAAGAATGCAGGACCTAGCCAGTTAATCTCAAAACATTTTTTTTCTTTTTATATGCATGCTACAAACAAAATGCCACATGTCCTCTCCCCCATGCCTACTTCAAACAATGTCCTCATTGAAAACAAAAATTGCTAAAGGAAGATATTACCTGAGGCGAAGAATGGTAGGAGCTAAGGCTCCTCAAGAGTGACTTCGTCAACCAGATGGCCATCTAAAGTTATGTACGGTTTTAACCATTGACCGTTGACAATAAAAGGAGTTGTTGAAGAGGAAGGAATTTTAATCTCCACAACTCCATGCAGAAATACTTTGGTGATTATGTAAGGCCCATCCCCACGAGATTTTAACTTCCCAGGAAAAAGCTTAAGTCTGGAATTGAAAAGCCAGACTTGTTGGTTGGGCGCAAAGGTCTTTCGAAGTATAAACTTATCATGCAAGACCTTAGTTCTTTCTTTATAAGCATGAGAGGTGTCATAAGCATCATTCCTCAGCTCCTCAAGCTCACTTAATTCTAGAAGTCGTGCCTTACCTGCCTTCTCAAATACATGTTAACACTTCGAATAGATCAAAGTGCCTTATGTTCCAACTCAACAGGTAAATGGCACACTTTTCCATACACAATCCGAAAGGGCGAAGTACCCAAAGGGGTCTTATAGGCCGTTCGATAAGCCCACAAAGCATCATCGAGCTTTTGGGACCAGTCTTTCCTATCAGGTCTAATGGTCTTTTCCAAAATATTTTTTATCTCCCTATTTGACACTTCAACCTGGCCACTTGTCTGAGGATGGTAAGGGGTAGCGACCTTGTGAGTCCCTCCAAGAGTCATGATTAGCCGATTGAAGTGGTGGTTTCGGAAATGAGGTCCCCCATCACTTATAATAGTCTTGGGGCAGCTGAAACGGGATATGATATTGGCGTTCACAAATTTCAAAACCATGGAGTGGTCATTTGTGCACGTAGGAATGACCTCTATCCATTTAGAGACATAATCAACTGCCACCAAGATATATTCATAACCATGGGACGACGGGAAGGGGCCCATAAAGTCAATTCCGTACACATCAAAAATTTCAACAGAATGAATAGGATGTTGAGGCATTTCATTCTTCTTCCCAATCGTTCCAGTCCATTGACATCTAATACAGGACTTAACAAAATTATAAGAAACCTTAAATAAGGAAGGCCACCAAAAATCGGACTGGAGAACCTTAAAAGCAGTTTTCTTAGCACTAAAGTGTCCACAATGAAGTTCATGGCAAAAACTCAGCACACTTTGTTGTTCCTCTTCAGGTACACAGCGCCTCAATACTTGGTCTTGTCCAATTCTAAATAATTCTGGGTCTACCCAATGAAAATATCTTGCCTGAGAAATGAATCTCTTTCTTTTCTACTCATCCCAAGAGCAAAGAGTTTGTCCAGTGACCAAGTAATTTACAGCGTCTGCATACCAAGGTAAAGTTGGTGTTACCGCCATCAGAGTTTCATCGGGAAATGTCTCGCGTATGTCGCCAGAAAGAGAGTCATTAAGAGGAAGGCGAGACAGGTGGTCTGCCACAACATTTTCTACTCCTTTCTTTTCACATATTTCCAAGTCAAATTCTTGAAGGAGTAGGATCAACCTAATCATATGTGGCTTAGAATCTTTCTTAGAAATGAGATGTTTCACTGCTGCATGATCAGTAAAAATAACCACCTTAGACCCAACTAGAAAAGACCTAAACTTCTCTAGAGCAAAAACTACAGCAAGTAATTCTTTTTTAGTGATGGTGTAGTTTTGTTGAGGTTCGGTTAAAGTCTTGCTTGCATAATGCAGCACATGAGGTCTTCCCTCAACCTTTTGTCCAAGGACTGCTCCGACTGCATAATCCGAAGCATCACACATAAGCTCAAATGGGAGTGTACAATCAAGAGCTTGGAGAATAGGCGCAGAGATCACGGCCTCCTTTAGAGTTTGAAAGGCCTTGGCACACTTTGAATCAAAACTGAAGGAAGATTCCTTCACCAACAAGTCACAAAGTGGCCTAGAAATTTTACCAAAATTTTTAATAAAGCACCTACAAAAGCCAGCGTGGCCCAGAAAGGATCATCAACAACTTGAAGGATTACAAGGCTGGGCTTCAGATTGCCTCCCCCAAGTTGTTCATACATGTAGCTCGGAAGGATGTTCACCCCTGCACCCAGATCAAGTAGTGCCTCATCAATTTGTAAGTCACCAATAACTGCAGAGAGGTATGGGGCTCCTGGGTCCTTAAGTTTAAGGGGTGTGCCATGTTGAACAATTGAGGTAACAGAATCAGGCAGGACAACTTTTGATTGGACCTGTTTTCTAGATTGCCGCTTTTTCATGCACATGTCCATTAAGAAGAAGGCATAAGACAAAATCTGCCTGATAGCTTCAAGCAAAGGCTAGTTAATCTGAACTTGCTTGAAAGTTTCCATAATCTCATCCATCTTATCTTTGGCTCCAGATGAGCCAACAGAAGTTTGCCTAGAGGTGGATGAACATTCTGGAAAAGGCGCTCTCGATGTCTGGGTGGAAGGGTTGTCATGTCGAGTAAGGGGTGGAACAGGGGCAACTTCTTCCGATGAGGTGATTTCAAGTGGAGAAGATTTGGGCAAGTCTTCTTCAGTTGGGGTGAAAGTCGAGGTGGATGGTTTTTTAGGGGGTGAGGCTATAGGTGCATCGGGTTTGGAAATTTCTTTCCTACTTCTCAGAATAGTCACTGCCTGAGCATGCTCCCTAAAGACAATCCCTTTTCCTTTAGGATTTTCCTCAGCAGCACTAGGGAGCTTCCCAGTCTCCCTCCGTCTAACAGCCTCAACAAGGTGTCCAATTTGTGATTTCATCTCATGTATAGCCTTGTCATGAGATTGGATGATGGCACTTTGACTTTCTTGCATAATTTTCAACATCGCCTTCAATTCATGCATCTCAGAGGTTTTAGGTTGGGCAAAGGTCTAAGGTTGTCTCATTTGATGGTTTTGAAAGGATTGTGGTTTGTAATTCCCTGAATTTGAGACGTTTCCTTTTCTACAAGAAAAGTTTGGGTGGTTCCTCCATCCCTCATTATAAGTGTTGGAGAAAGGGTCATTACGAGGTCTAGGACGGAACCCTTGAGCGGCATTCAAATCCGCTTGTACAAGCTCAGGGAATTGGGAGGCCAAGTGGCAATCCACAGTGGCATGTGTATTGCCTTGACAAATTAAGCATTCGGAAGTTTGGGATGTGGAGGTGTTAGATACGAATGAACTCGGGTTTGACATAAGCCTTTCCATGTTTTGGTTCAATAATTGAATCTGATAGGCTAAATTCTGGATGTCCCTTGCCTCATTCACCTCCAACTTTCTTTGCATGAGAGTGGGCTTTCTTTCCTTGTAGGCAGAATTTATGTGAATAGAATTCTCACTCAAAGTATCAAATAAGTTCCAAGCTTCATCCTCAGTCTTAGATAGAAAGGTTCCTACACAGGCACTATCCACAGTTTGCCTATGTGAATCATTAAGTCCAGTGTAGAAACTTTCAACCAGGTGCCTAAATGGCAACTGGTGATGTGGGAAAAACGTCTCAGCAAGTCGTTAAAGCACTCCCACGCATCATGGAATGCTTCCCCATCCTTTTGAACGAAACTCATAATTTCCCTCCTAAAGTGATTGGATTTGCTCATGGGGAAGCACTTCTTCAAAAACTCCTTCTTCAGGGCATCCCAAGTATTTATATTATTAAGGGTGTGATACCAATACTTGGCTTTGTCCTTAAGGGAGAAGGGAAAGAGGGTCCGCATTTGAGTGTCATCAGTAACGCCCTGCAGCTTCACCGTGGAACAGACCTCAGTGAATATCTCTATATGCCTATAAGGGTCTTCCCTAGTAGTACCATAAAAGGAGGGTAGCAAGGATGTGGTACTACTTTTGATCTCATACTGATTGTCCCCTCTTGGTTTACGTAGTGCAGGGCCAGCTTGATTGGTTGGGATGAAATATTCCTTAAGGCTCCTTTGACCAGCCATTTCTACCCTTGGAAGGTCTCTTTTTAAGATTCTTTCAGGTTCATGATCAAACACAAGTTGTCTCCTAAGAGAACACCTACCAAGCATGCACTACAAACACAATTCAAAAGGACTTGTTCGGTCTTTACAAATTTAGGCTTTTGACTTTAGATCAAATTGTAGGTGACCAAGAAAGTTGCCCAATCAATTACACACCTATTGTCAACCTTCGAAATGCCTAAAATGACCTAGTTGGAGCTTAGGTATTCTTCCCTAAATCTCAAATGGTCAAGTAAATCCAAAGATGGAAGATCGAGGGATGAAAGTATTCCTAAGCCTTCCTTTGAAGCTGTGCTTTCGCGGTGCTTCTCAACTACCCCGGAAAATCCGTGACAGGGTATCCCCCTCTTTGGATTTACAAAACCTTTGATCTCAAGTTTCGAACACTTTAGAATCCAATGGTAGGAGGGCTCTTGTCCTAGTCGTTTCAAAACTTAAGATGTCTAAATGATTGCTGTGGTGCAAAAGATATAAGTGTGCATTCACTGCAAAAAGATTTTGAATTTTGAATCGCACACCATGTTTGAAAATCAAATCCTTGGTTTTTTAGATGTCCCTCCTTTAATTAGTCCTTTTTCTAGAAAATATCTGACTACTTGTTAGATCGCTTCAAGACAAATTTTGTGGTCTTCAAATTTAATCCAAATGCAATGCATGATCAAGAATAGGATGCAAAGTAAGAAAATGCATACCTTGCTTCCAGCAATCAACGATGGAAGAATGCACACAATGGAGAGAAGTAAATCTAGAGCCTGCTCATACAGACCTAAATGGTTCGTCCTAAGGGCAGCCAGCTTCTAGCAGGCAGCTTGTTTTTTTTTATATATTTTTTAAACTACTTATGCACAAGCAAATAAAAGTAAACAATCCACAAAATGAACTAAAAACCTAAATCTAAAGAAAAGGCAATAGGCTCCCAAAAATTACCCAACACGGGCCTAAAACAAAATCAGGGAACAAACCCCTCAAAATATACCCCAAAACAAGGGTTTGAAACCAAATGCAATGAAAAATTAAATCTGAAGTCTTAATTCAACTCTAATCAGATTAGCGACTAAATGTACAATGATGACCGCCGCGTCCTTGTCCTTCTCCTCCTTTTCAAAGTAGGTTGACCAATTCTCGTCTGGCGACATCAAGGTTCGACTCTCATGATGGTTGGTTCGTCGCACAAAATTTCTTGCACAGAAAGAAAATAATAAATGGTCAAATCACTGTGCAATTGAGAAAAAATAAAAATAAAATTCGGTGAAATTATTGCATCAGTTGCCTCCCCGGCAATGACGCCATTCTGACGAGTCGATTGTTCACTTTAAAATCGTTTGTAGTTTTATGTGATGGAAAAATCGACTAATCAATAATTAAAAATAATCACTCACAGAAGAGTGGGTCGTATCCACAGGGAGGCAATGATGTATTTAAATTCGCACTGGTTAAAAATGTTTGTTCGTAGTTAGTTTAGATAAGAATCGAGCCAAATTTGCCTTCATATTAAGGTTGAATCAAGAAACCATGCTGAAATGGCAATTTTTAACAGCTAGAGGATATTTTTTGCAACGTAGGTTCAATAAAATATCATTAAAAGATGATAATGGCAGAAAATGTAATTATTAATGGTGCGTGTACTGTAGCAAAACAGGGGATTTCTTCCCGTTGCCCTTGCATGAAGAGGAATGAATGGTCGGAGGCGTGAAGCTCGGAGGAAGTTCTTTGGACCGAGAGCTTCGCAGCGGTGGTGGCAGCGAGTCGCGAGGTGGCCGAGGTCGGCTGGATGGTGCTCCGACGAAGGTGGCCTTCAACAGTGGCTGCACCTACTGGAGGAGGGGTAGCTATGTGCGCGTGAAGGTTGCTGCAAGTGATGTGCGCTGGCACTGCTGTTGCGGGCTTGCGGGAGTTAGCGCATTGAAGGTGATGTGGGTGCACACACTGGTGGCGGTACTGCAGGTGGCGGCGGTGGGTGCTGCAGACAGTAGGCGCAGGCACACTGGAGTGGGCGTGTGGGAGTTGAGTCGCTGAAGATTGCTGGCGAGTGCGCAGCAAGGAGCGAGCACAGGCTTGGTGCTTGAGGTGAGCGAGTGCGGGCTTGGCGCTGCAGGTGAGCGCGTGGAGGCGGATGCTGCTGTAGGCGGCGTGCTGTATTAGATGCAGTGCGCGGCGAGGAGTGAGCGGGTGCACTGCAGGTTGGAGATGGCTTGAAGGCAGTTTTGCGCAGCAGGATGCGTGCGAGGCTGCAAGACGTTTGGTGCTGGAGGTGATGCAGGCGAGGGATGGCGGTTGGCGCTGGAGGTGAAGTGTAGCAAGGGTGGTTGCTGCTGCAGGCTGGAGAGGTGTTGAAAGCTTCAGACGTCCGGGAAACTTCCCGGACGTCTTAACTGACTGAGGAGTGAAATTGTAGTAGCTGCAGCGGTGGTTGTTGGTGACGACGGCGAGGGAGGTGCACGGCGAGGTGCTCACAGTAATGTGGACGATCTATAGATGGCGATGTGGCCTATCACACCACATGCCGACAATGGTGGAGGCTCGTCGCCGTGGTTGAGGCCAACGGTGGTGAAATGGACGAGATGGACTCTCTGCACAGTGTGGATTGTTGGGGTGGAGGCCTACTCCGCTCAGCAGCCTCTCTCCTCTTTTTTGTAGCTGCCTGCATGAATTTCAATGGAGAGGCAGGAGTAGATCCACCTTCTCCACTAGTCCATGAATGTAGGCTTTAGTGTAGAAGGTGGCGTTGCAGCGGCAGCCGAGCCGTTGCTGGAAAGAAGAAGAATAAAAGATATTGTTAAAATATTATGGTTATTTATATACAAACCCTCAACTTTTATGTTAACTTAAATTAATACATGCAATGCACCTAATTGGTTAACTAATTAAATGAATACAATTCTAAGTTAATTGTAAATGTATTTAAAATATGTATGCAATGCATGAATTATATAATTAAATTAGAAATATGAATTAACCTATTTGCATCCTAATTTATGCTAAATATATGTTACAATTAACCTAATGTCTTGGCACTTAAATACTTAAATAGCCCACAAATATGGGCTAATCAGGTACCATGCATGGCCCTATCTCGAAGTGCCGATTGCCACAGGCCTGAATTCACCTAAGAAATCCATGGGCGATACTATCTCGATGTGTCGATTGCTAGGAGTTCTTTGGTTTGCTATGGGCGGTGCTATCTCGAAGCATCAAAAGCCTGGCACCCTTCGAGGTTCAGTGATGGGAACAATGAATCTGACACAGACTATGTTGATAGCTGATCCAAGGTTAGACTTAGAGGAATCAAACAAACATATATATGTTACAAAAAAAAAAGATCATTCTTATTCTCTTTCTAGGTTGGCAATCATACCAACCTCAAATAACTCAGACCAATGCACATGCATGGATGTTTTAATCAGGAAACCTGTGCCTGCAACTCATCTTTAGCCGACCTAGTCTGTAACTTAGCAACTACTTGGTAACCTTAGGTCTTAAGTCTTAACTCAACATGTTTCTAAAGGAAGACCGATTAGGTTGGCTAGTCTACTTGGAGTGCTAGGTTATTGCTACGATTTGCTATGGACTAGCAAAAACTAGGCATGGGGTATTTGATTAGCAAATATTTGTGGGCTATCTAAGTATTTAAGTGCCTCGACATTAAGTTAATTTTAACATTTACATAGCATACATTAGGATGTAATTAAATTAATTCATATTTTTAGCTTAAGTGCATAATTCATGTGTGGCATCCATATCTAAATGCATTTAGAATTATCCTAGGATTGCATACATTTGATTAGTTAATTAATTAGGTGCATTATATACATTATTTTAATTAACATAGAAGTTATGGAGTTATGCATAAGTAATCCTAATTATTTTATTATTCTTCGTCTTCTCCTTCTGCAGGTAACCGCTCCGCCTCCTCCTCCTCCTCCTCTTGCTCATTCACTCTTCTCGCATTCACTCGACGGTGGATCTCCTCCCATCTGTTTCAATTTCAAAATCCGTGTAGCCACAGCTATAGAGGAAGAGGAATGGCTGCCATTGAGAGGAGGCCTCCATCCTGACCCAATACTGTGCTTCACCTCCTTTCCACCAGCCTCAACTATGGCAGCGTGACTCCACCACCATAGGCGTGTGGTGTGACAGCCTACACTACCAGCCAGAGTCCCTACACCAACAAGCTTCACTAGAAACACCTTTCACTTGCATCTTCTTCCTCGTGCTTCACATGCAACATCAAGAACAAACCCTACATTTGCCAATCTTTCAGCGGCACTCAATGTCATCACGGACAGCTACCAGCATGCCACCATCAGTGCCTGCGCCTTGCTCCTCCTTTGCGTGCAGCAACGTGCCCTCATGCATACCCACGCTCCTCTAGCCCGAGCGACTACCCTCCAACTACACCGCGGCAGGCACGTGCATACACTCACTGTACTTCCTCGCCATTCCCACACAGACACCGTCTGCAGCAGCAGCACCGTGCATGCCCTCCTCGCAGCAACTCTGCCCACGAGTAGAATGCACTGCACTTCCAGCTGTAGCACCTCCAAGCCTTGCTCCAGTAGCAACAATGCGTCCTCCAGCCCACCAGCCCTCGCCTCCAGCCTGCGTGCGCAGCGCGCGCGGTACTGTAGCCGCTCGGCCTGCATGCAGAGTGCGACTTCCAGCACCTGCAGCAGCCACACACTTCACCTGCAGCACCAGCTCGCTGCCAGCTTCCGCTCCGGCATTCAACCATGTCTGATCATCCCAGTCCACACCGCCACCGCCATAGCGAAGGCCTCGACCCCACGTGCCTTCCTCGAGCTCCTGGTCCCTGATGATCTCTCCTCCCTCTCACACTAGCCACTACAACAATTCCTCTATTTTGAAGTTAATTAAAATTTACATTTTTTGCCATTGAAGGGGAAGGTATTTTCACTTAATAATATTCTATTTCATTGATTTTATGAGCATCTCCCTCTTATTTTGCATAGCTACAATATCAGCATGATATTACCTTATTATCTCAATTGAAAAGTGATTTCGATTGAATTTCTTGAGGAAACTAATCGTGAACATATGTTTTTAATTGGTGCGAGTTTAAATAGGTCATTACCACCCTATGGATACGACCCACTCTCTTATGAGTGGTTTAAGTTTATTTCTAATTATTTTGATTAGTCAATTTTCCACCACTTAGAAATAGAATGACAAATGTTCTTAATCATCATTTTCGAAAGCGAAAATCGACTCGTCACCAACCAACCTCCAAATTAGGTCACAAGTTGAATTAACTTCTAATAAAGGGAAACTCAAGGAATAAATTAGGACATAAAATTGGTAGACTTATGGTGTTAAGTTTGTAGATTCCAGTCTACTTGGAACCTCAGTGACAAGGAAGGTCAGGCGGGGGAAATCCTGTAACCCATGGGGATGCTCTACCATGTATGAGTCTTTACGAGGCCCTCTCTTCCTGGCTGCCCAGGTAATTCTCAGGTGTGCAAATTTTTTATTCAGAGGTATCATCCACCTTGACACTGCCTTAGTCATCCAAAAATCTTTGGGTGCCTTGATTGGGTCAGCTTCAGATCCAGTCCTACATCCCTTCTATTTAGAGTAGATACACAAATCATCTTAGGAATTTCTTTCAAATTTGATCTGCTTCAAACCTATTCTTGAGTTTTGACTCTACATCTTGACTCCACCATTTGATTCAAAAATGCAACGTGGCTATATAGGAAGATTGTTTAGAAAACCTGAGTCCCAAATGAGCATAAAAGAAAACATACTTGTGAATGCCTATAGAAACCATGAAGAATATTGTAAAAGGGACATACAGGAGAGATTCAAGAAATCAATGAACCACATTTTCAATCGTATGAAGATGGTATTGATACAGCTAAACAACGGTTCAACCTGGGATGATCTCTTAGCAGAACACATGGAATTGGTGCAATTACACAGCAATGATTGTCTGCAATATTGGTCAAATCCTTCAGTTCCGGAAGAACTCCATAATTTTTTGAAAGAACAGGGAGAATTGCCGAATGGGTTATATAGAACCATCGATCAAAAATACCTGACAGAAGTTAAGATGACATGTTGGAGTAATTCCAGTAATCCATGTAATTCCCAAAACCCAGGTGTGACAATCAAGGTCCTTATGGACCCCCAACCCAAATGGAATCTAATTAAAATTATGAACAAATTGATACATCTGATCTTGAGTTGGGTTGGGAAGCTCCGATTGCAGGTGATCACGATTTTAAGCCAGCCATAGACAATCAAAAGGCTGGTTCACCAAGCTTAGATTTCCCAGACACCTATGATAATGAGATTAAGTGAACACCTCTCGAGGGCATTAATTATGCTCCTTATTCTGGTAAGGTGGTCCTCGAGGACAATTCTGACATCCTTGTAGAGCCCAGCCTAGATTTTAGTGATCCAACCCACACCCTTAACCGAGAATCTAGATCTAAGCCTTATTGGGATGATTATGAGGCCCTGTGTGATATGAATCAGATTTCGAATCTGGATTATGATTCAGGGTCCATATTTGATGATTACACCTCTTCAGACAGCTTAGAAATATAGATTGATTTTTTGAAAGTCATGCCGATCTATAGTATAGAAACAGAGGTGCTAGAAGAGCTGGGAATCGATTGGGTCTTCCATACAAGCCATGAAACCATGCCCATGCCTAATAGGGACACCTTTTTGGGCTCAAAATCAGAAAATAGGTTGGATCCCAGTGAGGTTGCTGAGTCTACATCTTTGGATTTATTCTATGGTGGAACATCTGATCCCGAATCAGATTTAGAACAAGATTCATGCAAGTTCTACAACAATTTCGAATCTTACACTGATTTTGGAGAATTGATGTTTCCTAACAACTCAAAACCAGTTTACAACCTCAATAATCATAACCCATCTTTTGATTTTGACGCTGAGGTCAATGATTTGAAAGAAAACACCTCTTCTACAGCACATATAAAACCTTCCCAAACCCATTTTTTACCTCGACTCGCAACGGGACTCAATTTCTACTCTGATTCTCCTCTTAATGAGTCGATTGCACATGATTCTCCTCCACATTTCAATTGGGTTTCGGACATCGATCAGACTACAAATAATGACCCATCCTTATCTAGGGTTCCTACATCCTCTACTGATTCTTTTTCATTTGAGGATCCCTACTCTGATCAGGCTGATTCGACTCAGCCAAGCCTTGGCTTCACACTTCCATATCTTCTAGAACTGCACAGTATCTAGTGGCCACCACATCTTTTGATCCACAATCATCAACCTGTTATAATGATTGGGTTTAGGCTGCATCATCAGCTTGCTGATCTGAACAAGCACCTAGTTGGACCAACTAGGCTATTGATTAAGGTGCTTGCTCTACAAAACTCATCTGATTTGACCACTCCTTCTCCATGACCATTTTCTGCTCAGCTGAAGGCATTGAATTAAGCACTTAACAGGAGGCAACCCGTCAATCCAAAAAAATTGAGATCCTTATGATTATCCTTTTGTACTTTACTTCTAATGCACTTCAAGTTCAGTTTTAGAACAGTTGACTCCACCTCTAGTGCTTGTATCAGAGCTAGAAATCATCTTCCATAGTCATCCCAACTCGTTCGCACACCCATTGAACCTGTTCTAATCCCTAAACCCAAAAGTACTTCATACCCTCCGTTTACAATGAGGACATTGCAAAACTTAGGCTTGGGGGGGTGTTAAAGTGCAAACATAGAAAAATTCAAAGTTTCTGAAGGATTCGCACAAAAAAATACATATTCCAAAAAGCCAAAAAAATAAAAAATAGAAAAAAGTTTGGAGAAGGGAAGAAAATTTTGAAAAATTGAATGCATATCATTCTCGAGGAGGAAAAGGGAAGTGATTTAAATGTCAGAAAGGAGCAACAATTTCAAATAAAAAGATTTAGTCATTAGTAAAAGATTAAAGAATCTACTTAAGTTCTAGACCAAATCAAAAGAAAAAAATAAAAGAAAAAAGTGCCAAGAGGCAAAAGAGATTAGTATGAACGCTGATCTTAGGCCTCTTGGGCTTCTTTTAGGCTTAAAAATTCATGCATTCGTTAAGATCTGGATAGTCCTCAAGTGGTTGAGGAAAATGCAAAGCCTAAGTATTAGTTCTAAGGCTTAGGGATTCTTCAGCCTCGTTAATTGACATCTGATTTGCGGGACTCAGTAAGCTAAGTAACCTAATCCACACACAGTCTGGTTCAGTGCACTTAATTACCAAAATCACACAAATGTGTTAATTCTATTTTGAAAAAGCTACCTAGATTAGGAGTGGGATATCAACGCAAGTTGATTTGGATGAGTTCCAGGCACAGAGAGGTGGGAAGTTCCCCTCGAAGATGCGTAATGACATACCGTCTCCTCGGTGCTTGTCTCCTAGGATATCTAAATATCCTATCGGAGGCACGTAAGGACCTTGTGCTGATTCAGGTGCGATGGGTGGGATTATCTTGAAATGTCGATTGCCAGGGCTTGAATTTAGTGAGAGAATGCCATGGACGACACTATCTTGAAGTGTCAAAAGGTAGGGGTCTGGGGGTTGCCATGGGTGGTGCTATCTCGACGCATCGAAAGCCAGGGACTGTTGAACACACGATATGGTCCCCAGCAACGGCACCAAAATGTTGAACGTTACGAATCGCTACGCTAACGTGTTCGATTTTGGAGAACCTATCGTTGTAGTTTGACAGCGAAGAATTCGTGTTCAACAAATAAAATTTATACCGAAATGAAAATTCCGGGTCGAACACAGGGAGGCAGACGTTTGATATAAAAACTACGTGTTTCTTTTTATTTGTCACGAAGTAATTCAAAACTATCTAATTATTTACAATAAATAGAAGAGAGAGAGAGGGTAAGAGAGAGAGAGAATATTACACATAGAAATCAAAATGAGATGTAGAATAAACAAAGAATTTATCATTGAGGAGATTGTTCATTACAACTAGAAAGCATAAAACAATTACAGTAGAAAGCGATAAATTTACTCTAGAAAGCATTAAAGGAATGGAGGGAGAAATGTACTCCTCGACGATTGCTTGGGGGATGAGTAAAACTACACTAGAAAGCAGTAAAAAGAATAGGGAGAGAGAAATCCTCCTCGACGGTCGCTTGGAGGACGAGTCGGATGGGACGACGCCTGAATGAAGAAGAACGAAGCAGGACGAAGGAGGAGGAAGTAGAAGAATGGGAACGGAGCAGCACGCCGTCATCGTCGTCGCGAGATCCACTTCCGAAGGGGGACGAAAATTAAACTTCATCTCGCGAGGAGCATCCCGGGTGTGGGAAAAGCTTCTCTTGAGATTAGGAGAGGTAGAGAGGAGAAGGAAGGGATGAGAATTTCGTATGAAGGGGGTCTCCTTTTATAGTTGCAAGGAGTGGGGGCAAAATGGTCATTACATCATTAAAACATTAAATAAGGGGTCTTTAGTGACGGACAAAACCGTCGCTAAAGCCTCCTTCGTGGGCATCGTGGGTGGCTCGCGCACGCCTGCTCGCCTGCTCGCGCATGCAACGCCTGCGCACGTCCTCTGAATCTCAGCGATCGGACGGCTTAAGTCACGCCTTCACCCGTTGCGCTGCGTGCCCACCCACGTGCAATCGCGCGTGACGCTGCGTGTTCAATCGCATGTGACAGCTATCGGGCATGAACAGCCATCCGATCGTGATTCAACGCCCGCCCGTGCTCAATTGCCCGCGCCTTCCAGCCCTTCGTTGTGGCTCGAACCCGTGCCCGCTACTCGCGTAAGCGCGCTCGACCATTGCGCTCGACCGCTGCGCTACGAGGCGTGGATGGTCGAGCGGGCACTTTTAACTGTGGTCACCCACAGCCGTTGGATTGAGATCCAACAGCGGAGAGCGAGCAGGTGTGGGGCGTTCGTAGAATGTAAGCGGCCGTTTGGGCGACCGAGATGGCACCACGTGGCGCCATCTTGGCGGTCCATCTTCTGAAAGTTGTAGATGGTGCCACGGATGTCGGATTAACTCAATTTTTGCGTCGTTGGGCTACGATCGTCAATCTGAATTCATCCGTACAGTCGGATTTGTCATCTGAAGTGTGGATTTACACCATCCTGGCCCTTGATCTTCTAGGGTTCCCCGATCACTATTTGATGCTACGGATGCCTGATTAGGGCGATCTTGGAGTCATTGAACTCTAATCGTCGCCCTGATCACATCCACATGTTTGGATCTTTGATCCGAGGCCCCGATAAAATATTTGCCCTATCCAAGTACATAAAAGGAGACAATTAACCTCCATTTTATTCAAACTACTCTAAATGCAAGTTGATGCATGTTATGCAATACTTATATCATGAAATGTAATCCTATGCTTAAGAACATGCATAAATAGACATTTTAAGTAGTGTAAATGTGTTTACATCATACCTCCATGCCTATCTTTTGCTAGTCCCTAGCAAAAACTATATGCTATTCATGAAAGAATTAGGTTGGATTATTTGGGTATGAGTTATTTTCAATCATTAAGAAATTGTCTACTTAGGAACTGAACTTTCGAAGACACAACAGCGCCTGGGTATCAGTAAAAATCTAGACCGCCTCAACCCTTGCCTTATTCAAAGAAAAATTTCTTTTTCTCTTTTTACTCTTTTCCAATTTTTTTTAGAATTTTCAAATTTTAGGGTTTAAGAGTGGCTTTCTACGGCCATTCAACTCACCCAAGATTTGATGAGAACCCTAGCTTTAAGCATCTTATTGTGACTGTGATAGACTCATTGATCGGCATTTAAAATGGACTTCGGATTTCTACGCCTCTAGGTGACCTCAAAAGGAATTCTGCCTAAAGGTGTATCTTTACAACCGGTAGCTTTCTCCCTACTTTTTTTTTTTTTTACGGGGTCAACACAAGGGTGAATCCAGTGTATATCTCCCTGATTTATTCTAGTTCTCCGCTTCTTCCTAAGTGTTTTAGGAATTTTTTGTGCATTTACTGAGCTGGGTTCTGGACAACCGGTCGATGAGCTATTACCACCGACAACTTAACAGCCATACTCATGCGACGAAGTGTGGCTTATTTCTTTTTTTCTTTTCTCCTTTTCTTTTTGATTTTTTTTTCTTTTCTTTTTTCTTAAGTAGGTGCCTTCCCTGGTCTAAGATTTACCTAAAGGTAGCAAAAAGAGAAAGGTCCAATGACTGGGCTATAGACAACCTACCTACGGGCTGTTACCCATGGTAACTTGCCAGCCATATCACCCCAGAAGGTTCATTAGCTACCCAATTTCCGTTAAAATCTCCGAATAACGAGTCAGTGCAAAGAAAGTGTGTAGATGCCTAAGACTCAAAATTCCCTCAAATCAGAGGGCGGGTTGATAAGTTGTGTACTTATCTCCCAAACTTATTTACTACAACTAAAATAAAATTCATGTTGGCAAGAACTCGAAAAACAAATCCACATTTTAGTGGATACACGGGCGGATTAAGTCCAAAGACCTGAAGGGTCTTTGTGTTCAGATCTTAATGTAGTATTTCGTAAGATTGAAAATTTTCTTAAACCCAAATTCTCTTTCCTAATTCTGATTTTTTTTTTTAATAGAAGAAAATAAAACAAATCTACGGAGCTGATGAATGAATTCAGAGATAAATATCCACCCCCCCATGCCTATCTAATGCAATGTCCTCATTGTATTAAAAAGATAAAATAGAGTGGAAAAGCGTAGAAAGAACCTGAATTGCGTGAATGTTAGGTCTGCTCCGAGATGAAAATGAAAAAGAACTCTATATGTGCTAAGTTTAGTGCCTTCAGCTAGGCACACTATACAAAGAAAAGAAATGAAGAATTCACAAGTGCAGGTCAGAATCAGAATAAACAGAAGAATCCTCTGACCTATCAAAAGAGGTCCACGGATGTGGACCAAATTGTGGTGCCGACCCATCCCCCATAATCGAGAATATCTTAGGTTCTGGATAAGAATTACCCAAAACCTAAAATCAGAATGCAAGTGGGGTCAGGCCTGCGATTTATGAGGATGCAATCCAAGACCAAAAAGTCGGGTTACAGAGAATTGAAATTCAAAAGGATAATCATTGAATGTGTGCTTGAGTTTGACATCCTCGAAACAAATGTCGTGAGGGTTCTGATTTGATGGTTTCATCTTAAAAGGAACCCTTCGACTCAATCTTCCATTTCCTCCAAAATTAACTTCCCAAATCAGAACTTCCCAACTCCTATCCTCCTCATTCTGAATGTCAAATTCCAGGACCTCTTGTATATTAATCACCCCATCTGAAATCTCCAAGTCTAAATGATGTGGCAGAATCAAAATTGACTTGGGTCTAATTATCTCAGAATTAGAATCATCAATAAGCTCAATGGGGTGTAACTAACAATCAAGGCATTGAATTGAATCCTCCAGAAAATGTAATTCTAGATCCGTAATGTGTAGCCTAAGATCAGTTTCCTCAATTATTGGGCTATCAAATGATCTATCAGATTCCTCAGGCCCAATCGTCTCACAAAAATTGTGTTCAGAAAACTCACGTGAGACTTCACAACTTGAATCTTCACCATTAAAGAAATCAGGATCCGTATCAATGTATGTCCCAAAATCATTTGTCACCTTTTGTTCCAAGGAGACATACGTTTCCTTGTAACCCAGCTCAGGGATCTCAGGTGAAGAAATCAGATCTTTCTTAATTGGTCGCTTTAATCAAATCTGGTCATAACACATGTCCCCCTCAAGAGGTGCCTGAGCGGGTTCTGTCATTGGCTTTCCTTAAGAGGGTTTATCCTGGGAATCATCCAAAGATTGAATCAAAGCAACCACGAATCTCACCCTCAATTTCGCTAATTTCCTAAGTAAAAACTCACCTGTGTTCTTATCCTTAACATCCTGGAGCCAATCGAACAAAGACATGTTTAAATCATCAATCATTTTAACCAGAGGCTCCAATCTCTCAATGCAAGGTATTGGCTAAACTTCTAAAGATTGAATGATATTCCTCAAGTTTGCCAGAACCTTATCTTGAACCTAGTTAAGCTGAACCAAATGAGTTGGTTCAGGGTTGGGCGGGTTTGGGCTTAATGCAGGGGAATTAACGAATTGAGATTCGTTATACCCTTCCTGATAATAGGTCATTTCATATTGTTGAAAAGATGGTGATGACCTAAAGGCAGTGAAATCAGAGGATGGGTAAGGATCGATGTATCCTTCTTGATTGTAGATCGTATTAGGTTGTTCATGAAAGGAAGACGATCTATAATCGATGTAGCTCTGAGAAGGATAGAAATCAGAATCAAAGTGTTCTGGGTTAGACCCTAAACACGGGGGTCCGGAATCGTATCCCCAATCTGAATTATCCTAACTGACTGATGGTTGATTATAATACGAGTCGGGATAATTGTCATGTTGAGGATAATTCACAATAGGAGGGAAAGAGTGGGAATGCGTGAAATATGTGGAAGGATTCATGAGACACGGGAGGAAGAAAGGTGTCCTTCAATACAAACAATCAAACCTATCCTTAAGTGGTTTAGCCTACAGACCTACAGACTCCCAAAACCCATCTTGAGATAAAGGAACGATTTGATCTACTTCTGTCTGTTCAATCCAACCAGTTAGAAGGAGGGACTGGGGAGAAGGTTCTTCCTTCGGCTTGCACCTCCAGTTCCTAGTGTACCTCCAGCTGCGATTGTTTGACTCTGCTCCCCTAGCTAGACATCAGATTGAACAGTAGAAACAGGCTAATCGAAAATAATCTCGTTCTGGATTCTAAAGAGTGAGTCCAATCCTTAAGGCCAATGTCTACTCTATTTTATTTAGGGCTAGGTTTGAATGTGCTTTGGAATGTGATGGGCCCTTTAAATGGGTTGTGCCCTTAATGATTGATTGATTTGTCTGTGTGTGCACAACCAATGGTTTTCAAGCAAGATTATTTTTAATGTGGTGAATTTTAAGGTTCAAATCTTGCTTAGTAGCTTTTAGGATTCAACTTTAGGTGTTTTCAAACAAGTTTCATTGGCACACCGGGTTTTACAAGCATGGGTGAAGATGTTTCCCTTTAAGGCTTAAAAAGAATGTGGAGTGCCTGGTAAATCCCTAAGAGTTGAACGTAAGTGGCAGCTACTTGATGAGTTTATTTTATTTGAAGTGGTGCGGCCCAAACAACTCAAACAACTGGCCACAAATGCACCACTAAGTTAGGCACACAAAGATGGTTAACCTAGAATGATTTCTACTCTTTTATGTGTTGCTTTATGTGTACCGATTCCACAGATCAGAACCCGATTGAGTAGAAAAAAATCAATTTGGTTAAGTGCCTTTGAATGTGGGTGTACGTTGTGTTTGTTGAAAATTGCCCCACAAAATTATCTTTTTATTTTTTTTTTATATAAATGAAGGTGGAATGAATGTTAATGAGAATCCAAACAACCAAACTATTCCTAGGATTTATGCAAACACCTAGGTTAATTGGAATTTGGATTTAATGTGGCGAATAAAATCTATGGAGGGGGAAAGAATGGGGGATAACTTAAAAAACCTTCCACAGCACTTTACTCCAATCTACCACTTTTGCTCGTCTCAAAAGAGTACCTGCAATTACAATAAGAAAGGAGAAAAGTGAGGTAAATGATTTGTAAGTTACAAAATGTGAAGAGAAATAAAAGAGCGTCGCGTCCCCAGCAACGACGCCAAAATGTTGAGCAGATGAAATGGTCCCCGGCAACGGTGCCAAAATGTTGAACGTTACGAATCGTTATGCTAATGTGTTCGATTTTGGAGAACCTGTCCTTGTAGTTTGAAAGCGAAGAATTCGTGTTCAACAAATAAAATTTATATCGAAATGAAAATTTCGGGTCGAACACAGGGAGGTGAACGTTTGATTTAAAAACTATGCGTTTCTTTCTATTTGTCACGAAGTAAATCAATTTAAAACTATCTAATTATTTACAATAAATAGAAGAGAGAGAGAGGGTAAGAGAGAGAGAGAATATTATACATAGAAATCAAAATGAGATGTAGAATAAACAAAGAATTTATAATTGAGGAGATTGTTCATTACAACTAGAAAGCGATAAATTTACTCTAGAAAGCATTAAAAGAATGGAGGGAGAAATGTCCTCCTCGACGATTGCTTGGAGGACGAGTAGAACTACACTAGAAAGCAATAAATCTATACTAGAAAGCAGTAAAAAGAATAGGGAGAGAGAAATCCTCCTCGACGGTCGCTTGGAGGATGAGCCGGACGGGACAACGTTTGGACGAAGGAGAACGAAGGAGGAGGAAGCAGAAGAATGGGAACGGAGCAGCATGCCATCTTCGTCGCAGGATCCACTTCTGAAGGGGGACGAAAATTTAGACTTTATCTCGCGAGGAACATCACGGGTATGGGACAAGCTTCTCTTGAGCTTTGGAGAGGTAGAGAGGAGAAGGAAGGGATGAGAATCTCATATGGAGGGGGTCTCCTTTTATAGTTGCAAGGAGGGGGGGCAAAATGGTCATTACATCTTTAAAACATTAAATAAGGGGTCTTTAGTGACGGATAAAATCGTCGCTAAAGCCTCCTTCGTGGGCGTCGTGGGTGGCTTGCGTGTGCCTGCTTGCCTACTCGTGCGCGCAAGGCCTGCGCACGTCCTCTGAATCTCAGCCGTCTGATCACGAGATCGGACGGCTTAAGTCATGCCTTCACCCGCTGCGCTGCGTGCCCGCCCGCGTGCGATCGCGCGTGACGCCGCGCGTTCAATCGCACGTGAACACTATCGGGCTTGCGCGGCCGTTCGATCGTGATCCAACACCCGCCCGCACTCAATCGCCCGCGCCTTCCAGCCCTTCGCTGCAGCTCAAACCAACGCCCGTCGCTCGCTTAAGCATGCTCGACCGCTGCGCTACGAGGCACGGATGGTCAAGCGGGCGCTTTTAAGCGCGGCCGCCCACAACCGTTGGATTGAGATCCATCGGCGGAGAGCGAGCGGGTGCGAGGCCTTCGTAGAATGTAAGCGACCGTTCAGGCGGCCGAGATGGCACCACGTGGCGCCATCTTGGCCGTCCATCTTCTGGATGTTGTAGATGGTGCCACGGATGTCAGATTGACTCTATTTTTACGTCGTTGGGCTGCGATCGTCGATCCGAATTCATTTGTGCGGTCGGATTTGTCATATGAAGTGCAGATTTACACCATCCTAGCCCTTGATCGTCTAGGGTTACTCGATCACTATCTGATGCTACGGATGCCTGATTAGGGCGATCTTGGAGTCGTTGAACTCCAGTGGTCGCCCTGATCACATTCGTATGATTGGATCTTTGATTCGAGGCCCCGATAAAGTGTTTGCCCTGTCCAAGCATATAAAAGGCGGCAATTACCCTCCATTTTATTCAAACTACTCTAAATGCAAGATGATGCATGTTATGCAATATTTATATCGTGAAATGCAATCCTATGCTTAAGAACATGCATAAATAGACATTTTAACTAGTATAAATGTGTTTACATCAGGGACCCTATGAGGATTGATGGTGGGTGCTAGGAATTCGATATACACCATGTTGTAAAGCTAATTCGAAGTTGGAAATAAAGAAGAAAAGGAGAGAGAAAACTCTCCAAAAAATGCAAAAAAATTCTTCTATCTTTGTCTTACATAAATGCATTACAAACTGAACTTAAGACTAACCATGTTTTAAGCATGGGTTTTTTAACTGCAGAGTTCAACAAACCTTAGGTTAGTTTCTCTGGGTGTTAGAAACCTTCGCGGTAGACTGAGGGTAAAGCTGGTTAGGTCCGGATCCTGGTTGGTACTTGAGTACCTCTAGGCCTACTATAGGCATTCTGACCTAATCTACACAAAGAAGCACACATCAGAGATCTAAACACATGGTCTAGAATTTGAGTTAATTCTGAAAGATATTGCTAAGGAACTAGTAAAAGATAGGCATGGGGATATGATGATAACATCATCATCAGCCATATCTATCTTTAATTAGTCATAATCAAGGAATAAATGCTCCATCATAATAGGCAGACGACCATAATTCACTACAAATCCATTCTGAGAGAATAACAATAAAATAGGGGTAAAACTATAGTTTTAATAGCATATCTCAATTACAGTACAATCACAGGTTTACTCAGAGGTTAAATAAAGGTTAAATGGTCGTAAATGTCTAACAAATGGGTTAGTACAGACAGTAAAGGATTTTCACGTGTTTTGAGAATTAAATGACTTTCAAAACCCTAAAAATAGAGCCGCTTAATTAACTGAGGTTCTGGTCAAGAAAAAATTCACCTAAACCCTCTAAAATTCATAGAAAAGTATTCTGGTGGCGACTTTCCTCTATAGTTTTATTATTTCGTCGTAGTATAGTATAGAGAGAGGTGATTACCAGTTTAATACAATTTGTTACTCGGAAATAAAGAGTTCCCGAGGTCGAACTCAGGGAGCAAGTTGTATTCTATGGGTACAAGTTTCTTTTACAAAAATAAAGAAAGAGAGAGAGAGAATTTGTTGGCTTTTCTTCTTTTCTCTTTGCTTCTCCTCTTCTTCCTTCTCAGATCTTCTGCTCTCTTCCTTTGTTCTTCTTCTTCCTCTTTCTTTCTTCTTTCCCTTTCTTCAGATCTTCTTCTCGTGCTCTTCTTCTTCTGCAGTGTCTTCACTTGGCCTCTCTGTGTTCCTCCTCTACCTCGCCTTCCTTCTCCTTCTTTGCCTTCAGGACGTCGTCTGATTTTCCAATCAGATGACTTAAACCGCCGTTGCTATAGTGCCGCTCGGTGCTCCTCCTTCCTTCAGCCTTCGTCTTCTTCCACAGTGCTTCTTCACCTGTGCCTGCACAACTACACAGCTTGATCAGAGGGGCAAAACCTAACTCTACCCTCCCCCACGTCTCTCTCTCACAGAAGCCACTCTTAGGAAAGCTCTCCCAGAGCTACCGGGTTGCCGGGTACGGGTCGCGCCTGGGTCCAGGCCCACCGGCGTGCGTGGTGGGCGAGGAGTGCAGGTCAGTCTAAGTCGGGTCGGGCCAGGTCCGCAGGGTGTGAGCGCGGACGAGACCGGGTAACCGGGCGGGTGAAGGGGACCTCACCCCGTGTGCTGAGGCAATAAGCCTCCAGCACTTTTTCGCTTTATACCGCTACGCTCCTTCAGAGCCTTCCGAGGTGGGACTAAATGTCCCACCCCAATTTCGCGCCTGCGCGGAGGAAGCAGCTGGTAATCGCAGCTTTACGCGAGGCCTTCGTGCGAGGGATTCGCCTCAACTGTAGCCTAACGCTTTGCCGAAATGCCCCCGCACAGCCTGGGAGCGTGACCTGGGCGCGGCGCACCTGGGACAGCAGGTCGAAGCTGCTTCGCTTCAACAATGGCGGCGACGAGCGCAGGTACCTGCCCACAGAGAAACGGCCTCTCGGCCCAATCAGAAACGCGGAGGACCTTCGCCGTGGCACGGAGAAGGTGGTCGAGGGGTGTGCAGGTGGCGGGGCGGAGCCTAAGAGCTGCCCTAGGTCGGACTGTGGGTCGGGAGATGGGTTTGTTCGGTGGAGTTGCAGAGGGTGATTTGGGGGAAGTGGAAGGGCGGAGGTTGATCAGGGTGAGGAGGTGGAGGTTCTGCGGTGGTCGGCGAGCCGTGTGGGTTGCTGGAGTGATGGGAGCGGCTCGCCGGAGGATGGCCGGAGGAGGAGAAGGTGAGGGTGATTAGGCGCGATCGAGGGGTAATTAGATAAAAATAGCAGGGGGAAAAGAGAGAGAGAATAGAGGGAAGTAGTTCTAACCTAACTACAGAGACGAAGGGGGTGAGGAGGCGGACGGCTGTACCTGCTGTCGCCGGAGAAGAAGGTGCCCAGTGGGGGAGGACGGCGGTGACGATGGGGCAGAGGCAGCACGCCGGTATTGCGCGATGCGGGAAGAGCAGGGGAAGAAGTCTCTGCTGCTGGTATTGCGGCAGAGCGAAGAGGAGGAGGAGGAAGAACTGCCGGAGCTGGTGGGCGTCTGCCGGAGTTAGAAGAGAGGAAAGTTGGGGGTTTTCTCCGTCAGATCTGAGCTACTCAGAACGGCGGAGCGACGGGGGTATTTATAGAGGCCGAATCAGAGAGGAAGGCGGAGGGAGACGACGTGTCTCCCTCGCCGGAGGACGCCGGAGATGGAAACCCATACTGTCCGTGCGTTCGCACGGCCGGTATGGTGGGTTGCAGCGACCAGGGGGGTGTTCCTGCGACGGCTGACGACGCAGGGCACCCCTGGTTGTCTTGCCAGACCCTCCCCCTTACCCTGCGCGGCGCCATGCTCCGCGCAAGGTCGCCGGAGCATGGTGCTGGTCAGGTTTTGGCAGGAGGGACCTGAATGCAAAGAACGAAGGAGAGTTAGGGGCAGAAATGCGAGGGTTCAAAAGTTGAGGGCCAAAAAGTAAATATATGAGGACCAAAGTGTAAAGTTGGTCAAGAAGGTTTCTTCTTAGGCTCAAGTTTTTATACATGACTAATTAGGACCTAAGGAATCTGATGGTGAATTTTATTTCTAGATTAAACCTTTTTTGACTGGTCAATTTACGCAAAAACCCAAATTAAGTTATTAATTGGGTATGGTTCTCAATGTAGGTCAAAATGGGTTCTGAAGGCCAAATTGAAGGTTCTAAACCCTAGAGATTATTTTTCTATGAATTTTAGAGGGTTTATTCTATTTTTATTTTGCCTCGAACCTCGTGAATTGATGTGGGTTTGCTTTAGGGTTACAGATTATCATTTAGTTCCTTGGAATTGCTGTAGCCCTTATCAGATCATCCCACTTTCCTTCTTATTCGGTTTGTTTGACCTGTGTTTGGGCCCTGAATTACCTGTATGCAGATTATACTGGTAAAATTGCATTTTTACCCCTTATGACTTGTTTTCTCCTTAAACTCAGAATTCTCTAAGTTAAGCCTTTCCTTGAGTTATGTAGGAGCTTTTATCCTTTGTATTGGGTCAAAATGAGCTAGTTATGGCTCATGATGAGGTTCTCATCACTAGGGTTTGGCATCCTTGATTTGACCATTGGAACTCATCTTGATCGAAAATAGAGCCACTGATAGACTTTTGCCTTAACTTAGGTTTTTGCATAAATTACATAGTTAAACGAGGTCAAAATCAAAATCCAACTTGACCATTGTATTCCTTAGGACCAAATTAGATTTATACAATTTGGGCCCAATCATAGATTATCTTGACCTAGTTTGCAATTTGGTTCAATCTAAATCTTTTTTCTCACGCACATGCCCCTAACTTTCAAATTACCTATAAATAGGTCCCTAACTTTGTCATCATTGATTACAAATGGGTCCTTCCACCATTATCGCTCAAGAATACTACTCCGGCAACCTTCATTTGGAGAGTTCTCCTGGATTGATCAATGAAACTTTCCCAAAATTGAATCGGAGACTCTTTAGGAAATTCGCTTTTTAGCGAATCTAGTCTTGAGCACAACAACCATCCCAATCTCTCATGTGAATGCATGAGAGATTTGGTTATCCTGTAGGTTTCCTTTTCCGGCAAGCCTTCCAAGCTTGGGGTGTTTGCTTCCCAAGCTCCAACTGCTTCCTATAGCCTATAAAAGAAACCCTAGTGCACGGCCGAACCTTTCAGTAAGGTTTGGGGCCAAAACCCTCTTCAAAACTCCACCTCCGACCATGCTACGCCTTACCTCCGATGAGCCTCCTCCTCCATCGTCTCTGGCCTCCCAGTCGTCAAATTGGGAGTGCCAATATCACCCTCTTCTTCATTCGCTCCTCAACGGCCAAATCAAGGGCATCTCTACCTCGTTTTTCATTGCCACAACCTCATGAAGCAATTCATCTTCCCCGACACTAGTTCATCAAAGCTGGTGGCATCCTCCACCTTTCATCTATTAAATTAAGGTTAGATTAGATCCTTAGTTCATTAGATTAGTTTTACACCGCAAAAATCCAAAAATAACCCCTTAACTCATGTGACAACCCTCATCTTCGCTTCCGGCTACCACTCCGGCGAGGTGCCTCTATCGCTACACACCTCCATCCTCCTCGCCAACCACCTCATAACCTTCGCCTCATCAACCCACACAAAAAACCCAACCTATTTTACCCTATTACATACCCAACCGCTACACCGAACAAACCCACCATCACGCATCATCTCCGATCTCCGTAAACCTCCTCACACGCATTCACAGCGTAGCGCCGCCACCATTACACTCCACGACGTTCGGTGATACTTCTTGAATTATTTTGATGAGGTTGAGAGGCCATATTTTGATTTCAGGTATCAAGTCTTCATCCGCCACTGACGTAGAGCTTTAAAGGAAGCTTAAAGCATGTTCTAGCCACAGCAGCTCTAGGTGAAGCCTACAGGCAATGTGGATTAGTTCCAGGAACACATCCAGGTTTTCACCTGGGAGTATCAAGCACTCCTTTCATTCCAATTGCAAGCAGCATCCTTCGGCTACTTCTCGCAAGTAAGCTGTGGGATTTAGTCCTACCTCAGAAGTGCACGGACTCTCGTAGCGACAAAAATTGAATTTGTGCCTGGGGCTTATCGCCTCAGACACAGGGGGTGAGGTCCCCATTACACACACACCTGACCTATCCACACCTCACTCCTTGCTCACCACCTACAACCAGTGAGCTTGGACCCAGGTACGTGCTTGATCCAAATACCCAATTACCGTTACTATGGAAGGCTCTGGGAGAGTGGAACCCTGAGAGATAGAAAGCACGGGGACAGGGGGTTTTGCTATGGCTGGTACCTATGCGACACTTAGTCGGAAAAAGAAGAAAATGTTCTGAAGAAGAATAAAGGAGAAGGAAGAAGAAGTGAAGTTGAGAAAGGAATAGAAAAACACTGTAGAATCCGACGTTGAAGATGTCTGATCCTACCATCAGATGTCTGATTTGAGCTTCCTAACTTAGTTGATATTGTGCATCTATTTGCTATTATTGTGAGGGGTAATTGGTGATTCAAATCACCATTTTAGCCTCTTCTTTTTGCACATTGCTACTTGAAATTATTTCCATATCATTTTGAATCAGTTCTGATTACAATTGTTCATATCTTTTAATAAGAGTTGAGATGAGTGCATGAATTCCTATTTGCTCCCAGTGAATGACCTCAGACTTTCTTTCGAGTATAAATTTTATCTATTTTGAGCGATTTTGTCCTATACTATAACACATCTCTTAAACAATGATGAATTTCCATTAAATAGTTAGTGACTAAATCAGAGAGAAGTGGTGTACCTTAGGTTGAGAATTTTGTGGGTGTTAAGTGTGTCAATTTTAATCTGATCCTGCAAAAAGCGAAGAGTATTTTTTTTTGTATAAGTGAGGGTGAGGTGAAGTGGCAAACAGGACAAACAAATCTATCCTAGGGTTTATGTGAACGCCTAAGTAGATTTGGGTCATAGTTATTAATGTGGCAAAATGAAATATAAGTGGTGGGTGGGGGGATACAATAACAAAACCTTCATTAGCACTTTTCTCCAATCTAACTGCTTTGGCTCACCCCAGAAGAGTACTTGTAATCACAACAAGATCGAAGAAAAAGTGAGATAAAAGTTAGGTAAGGTGAAAAATGCAGAGAAAAAGAAACAAAGAGCGTTCCCTCCTAGGCAATGACGTGTAAATGATGAGAGAGATTTTACTTGAGAAAGTCAAGTTTGAAACCCCATCATCTTAGTTGCACAAAATCTGCTGATGCAAAGAATGCGTGATTTGTTAAAATAAGGATTTAAGTCGTTGCAACAAAATTTTGCAATCTCTTTTAAAATTTATAAAACCTAGATAGTGGGGTATCTAGGGTCATCCAAGGAGGCAAGTTTGCAAAGTTCAACACTCTCGCTGGAAAATAGAAATCAACTTTCTTTTCATATTTTTGAATATAAGTTTTCTTGTTTGAAGTAATGGGAACTTACAAAATTGTAAGCGGGAAATGAGACTACACCTAACTTGCTAATGCTAACACTAAAGTGACAAGCTAGTCCTCTCTAAAATCACCCTAGGCATATGGAGGCTTAGGGGAATTAGAGAGAGAGTGAAAAGTTCTGGAAACAACAAAAAGAAATGCAACTCAAATGAAGTGAAGGCAACTTTAATTGAGCAAATCGTTACAAAAGCAAAGGTAGAGGAGTGCTTCTAATCTAACAAATGAAAATAAAAGAAAACAAAAATCCTCCTGTGATGAGGTTGGTGAAGAAGAGAGAGAGGCTTCTTGCTCTAAGCTCAGCTACTCTTAGACTTGAAAAGAAGTTCTCCTTCTCCTTCTTTGAATAGCTTCGACAAAATGGTGTCCTCCTTGGCAAGCCCTACGGGGCATGCCTTTGCTCCTCCAAAGGTGTATGATTTTCACCCACAAAACTCCTCCTTGGGTGCCATGCACCACCCTCAAGACATCCTCCTAAGGTCTTCCTTGCTTGGCTACTCCTCTAGCTGGTGGTGACACAAGAGAGAAGGGAAGACGGGAAGGCACCAAGGGGACAGAGTGTCCCCGTAATCTTCTTCTTCTCCTTCTTCTCTTGGCCGAGAGTATGGTGGGATGAAGGTGGAGAATTATGAAGCCAAAGGAAGGGGGTTGTGGTGGTGGTTAAGGGGGGTATATATAGGGCTTATGAAGGGAGAGGTTTGCATGGACACATGTAGGGCTAGGATGGGTTCAAAGGGTAGTTATGGGTGGTTAAAGGGATGCAATGAAGGGGGTAAGTTGGTGCCACCTAAGGAGATGCTATGGGGGTGGTTATGGTTGGACAAGGGGTGTAGGTGGATGGTTAGGATGGTTTGTAGGGGTAGGTGTATGGTGGTGATGGAGGGGGTTTTTGGAGGGAAAAAGTGGCACCAAAACAAGGGTGGTTATGGGGGTTTTGGTGCCACCTTTTTGGTGGATTTTAGAGGTGGTGATGAGGTGAAGGGTTGTGATGGTGGTGCCACCAAGTTGTAGTAGTAGTTAGGAGCTTAGGTGGACTAGGTTTAGGTGGAGCTTTGGTAGGTGATGAGGTGGAGTTAGGTTGTAGGTGGTGGATGGCCAGTGGGTGCTAAGATGCAGCTAATCTTAGCTTGCTAAGCAAGCTTAGCTGGTAGTTAAGTAGAGGAGGATGTGGGATGGAGCTAGGGTTTAGGAAAAAGGATTTGAGGAAGGAATGTCTGGAGTTGAACTGGAGTTGGTAGCTGCAGAAGGGAGCTGCAGGGAGCTACTTTAGCTGCCTTAGCTTGCTAGTTCTTTGCTAGCTGGAAAGCCAAGCTAAAGTGAGCTGGCTTCTACTGAAATACGCTGAGGCGAGCTGGGTCTGAACTTCTGGGGGAGGACCTAGCTACCAGAAGTAGCTAAGGTAGCTTACCTCAACTAGGTTGAGTTAAGTGGAGTCCCCAGGAGCTGGACTTGAGCTAGCCTGAGCTGTATGAAGTCATCTTCGGCTGACTTGAGTTGAGTGGAGTTGGAAGTAGCTGGACCTGAGTTGAGGTGTACTCTAGTTAACTTAGCTGAGCTAGCTAGAGCTCCCATTGAATTGATTGGAGCTTAAGTGAGCTAGACTCAACTAAGTTGAGCAGGATCGGAGCTGACTTTAGCTAGGGTGAGCTAAGATGAGCTATTCTGACCTACCATCCAACTAAGATGAGTTGAATGGAGCTAATTCTAACTCAAGTGAGCTGGTATCCAACTATGACAAGCTAGATTTGGCTTGATCCCAGCTAGAATGAGCTTCCTCTTCACCAATTGCCTTCTTGAGTGATAGGGTTTTAGGGATCTAATTATCTATTTGTCCCTAACACTCAAACAAACGTATTAAAAATACAACAAAACATGTAATGCATGATTAACCTAATTGATGCCTAAATGCAGCCCAAAAACTCATTTGTGGAGTTAAAATCTTAAGTGCTAGGTTTGTTTTAGGGCATAAGAATGATGATAAACTTGCGTTTATCATCCGCTAACCAGATAATATTTATAACCGAAGCTTGAGGTAAGCCTCGAGTCGTATACGGGGAGGCGAATGTTTGGTTTCATAAATTTGTGTTTGCTTTTATTTATTTTTTTTGGTGGCTTTATCTTTTGTAATTTTTATGGTATTTTATAAGGCAAGATATTAGGTCGATAATATCTAGCAAATCTATTTGCAAAAAAAGAGAGAGAAACAGAGAATATCAACATATATCTAACCAGAGTTTACTACATGTAAGAAATTAAAACTACACAAGAAAGCAAATAAAAGATAGAGAGAGGTGAGAAGAATCCCTCTCAATGGCTGCTTGGAGGAAGACTCGCTTTGATGGTGCCTAGATGAAGGTGGTGAGAGGTTGGATGAAGTAGAACGAAGCCAGAGGATGGAGGGCGGGGCACGACGGTGTCGCGATGAGGATCTACTTCTTGATAAAGGTGATATAATGACCATAGCATGCTCCACAAAGTGTGGTGAAAAGTGGTAAAATATTTTTACTTTTCAACTCTAGAGGAGCATCCTGGGCTTAGGACCAGCTCCTTAGGGCTTTGGAGGAGGTGAGGGAAGAAGATGAAGAGACGAAGGGGATGGAGGAGGTGTAGGGGGCATTTATAGGGTTAAGGAGGCCCTTATCAAATGATTTGGTAGGCCAAGCATTAAATGCCATGTGGAGGACATACCCACGCATGCATTGCCTATGCCCAACTGCGTCCAGCACAGCTCATGCGCACATGCATCGTGCACCAAGCCCTAGCATCACGAGGTCAAGCCACCATTAGATCATGATCCAAGGGCTGAGGATCACTCACTCCCGTGGTTCAGCTCACACTGTCTCTACGTTAGATCTCACATGTAATAGCGCATTGTTTCACACGTCCACGCTATTGGCAGCATGGCACGTTCACAATCGTATGATCTCAATCGTGCGGTTCAATTTTGCCTTGCATGTGCCAAGAGGGGGCATGACAGGTTTCGAACGTGCATCCATGGTATGAGAATTGTGCTCTTCACCAATGAGGTGTGGTTGCTGATGTAAACTCATCTATTTAGGTTAAAATCCTATTCATGAATGTTCCTAGGCTTAGATTTGCATTTCATGTTATAAATATTGCATAGCAAGCATCATTCCGCATTTCGAGTAGTTGTAAATATTTTGGGGTAATTAGGTCATTTTTATGGTCAGGAGAGAAGAAGACTTATTTTAGGGCCTCTGATGGATGATCGAACCATGATGATTTGATCAGGACAACGATCGAAGTTTAATGGCTTTGAAATTGTCTAGATTGGAGTCCCATAGCATCGTATGATGTCCAAGGAAGATGAGTGACCAGGGAGGCAATGCGACATCCATATGGGTTTTAGATGGAAAATTAGACTATATGGATGGAATCAGAGTGACAATCGTAGTCCGGCAACTCAGGAATCATCTTTATCTAAGCACCATGGAACCCTCTACAAAAGAAAGAAGAATGGACTGCCCAGATGGCACCATGTGGCGCCATCTAGGCTGCCCAACATTGGCTAGCAATGCTTGCTCCCAGCACTCCATCATCCATGACTTTCATTCCCAGCCATTGGATCTTGATCCAATGGCTGAGAAGCGTCCGCATCGCACGCCTTTTTGCGACGCAAGGGGGAGCCCAGTGTAGTGGATATGAACTCTCTGAGGATCAAGGAGCGCGGGTTCGAGACCTGTGGACCCCCCAAATACAAAATTGGAGCCGCGCGAAGCACTAGCCACAGCGCCAGTGCAGCACAAGCACGCACGCGCGTAGGCGTGTGACTGCCAGCGCAGCACTCACGCGTGAGCGTGCCTGCGCAACTAGGGGTGCGTGATGCACGAACCAACTGAGGGCGTGAGTAGGTGCATGCTTGGTTGGCATCAGACTTCAGCGATAGCTTGGCAGACATTCAGCGATGCTTACGGCCATCGCTAATTGTCTACACGCCAGCAAGGCTAGCTGTTTGCGTAAGTGGGCATGAGTTGCCTACAACAAGACTTACAGTGATGACTTGGAGGTCGCTAATGGTCCCATACCTATTCTAGTCTCTTGTCATCCACTATATAAGGACCTACACCCCCTCCCTTCCAAGCCTTCTCTACCTACTCTACTCCTACCTACTCCCAAGCTCTAGCAAGCCTACCAACGGTTTGTTAGAGCTTGCTCTCAAGCTCCCAAGGCGCCTATTAGTGTAACGAAACTCTACCCCACCAAATGCTCCTCCAACTTCCCATCCCCAATCATAGGTCGACTTGGAGCCATCCTCCCACATCCATTCCGGTTGCAGATCATCTCTGCCTTCTCACCTCCATTTCGGAGATGCACTAAAGCCTTCCTCTACTCGATGTCCTCCCGCCTCTCACCTCTGTCATCCTACTTCCCAACTCCTCCATCCGAGCTTCCACTAGGCATCGTCGTCTCACCGAGCAGCTACTTCGGGAGATTTCTTCTAAGCTCCCTCTCCTTTTATGTTTTCTAGATTATCGTAATTGACATTCATGCATTATATCATATTCGATTCTACCTCTATGTTGTGATTGTTTGTCATTTTATTTCAAAAACAAGAAAATAACAAAACCACAAAACACCAAAAAGAAACAAATCGAAGTGCGATTTCCGTGTAAAGTAAACATCGCCTCCCTGTGTTTGACCTAGGACTCCATTGGAGTTTCGGTATAAATTATATTTGATTACAAGTTTTGCAAATACAATGATGGGTTACTCGTAATCTCGATTTCAAACACGCAAAACCCGTGTGATCATTCTGGCACCATTGCTGGAGAGGCAACATAATTTACTTTATTGTTTTTTGCATTTCTTTGCATTTACATAGCACTAACCCCTCTTATCTCTGATCTATTGTCTTGCAGGTACCCTAGCATGGAGATCCAAGCATGGTAGACTGAAGTAATGTGTGGGTAGAGTGCTTTTTAAGTGTCCCTCACTTCCCCACCCACTAGTTCATTTCACCAGACTAATAACTCAAACCCAAATCAACTTAGGTTCTTTTTATAAACCCTAGGATAGATTTGGCTGTTTGTTTGCCACTTCCACTCCTCTCACCCTGAAAACGTGGGTTTTACCGGGTTGTAACGTTGTAGTAAAGCCGGTTGTTACCAACGTTTCATATAAAATTTTTTTACTCGGAAAAATAAAAGAGTTCCCGAGGTCGAACTCAGGGAGCAAGTTGTATTCTAGAGATATACAAGTTCTATTACAAAAATAAAGAGAGAGAGAGAGAGAGAGATGAAAATTTGGCTTCTTCTTCTTTTCTTCTTTCTTCCTCTTTGTCTTTGGTTCTTCCTGTTCTTCTTCTTCTTCTTCTTCTTCTTCTTCTGCTTTCTTCAGATCTTCCCCTCGTGCTCTTCTTCTTCTGTTCTTCCTTGTTTCCTTTCTTTCTTTTTCGTCAGATCGTCTTCTTCTTTTCTTGCTTCTTGCTTCTCTTCATTTCTTCTTCTTCTTCTTCTTCTGCTTTCTTCAGTCCTTCTTCTTCTTTGTCTTCACCTGCCTTGACCTCTCTTTTTCTTCTTTCGCGATGGCCGTTGCTCTTCCTTCTTCTTCAGCCTGTCTCCTTCTTCTTTGGCTGCTGACCTTCCGTCGTCTGCCCTGGTGCTGAGACGACTTAACGATGCCTTCGCTACAGTGCAGCAGCTCCTTCTTCTTCAGCGGGTCTGCTTCGTCTTCTTTTTTGGCCTGCACACTTCAGAGTTTTTTCGTCAAGAGGCAAAAACCTATTCTACCCCCCCTCCCCCGCGTATCTCTCTCTCTGAAATCACTCTTCGGAAGCTCTCCCAGAGCGCTACCCGGGTAATCGGGTTCGGGTCAGGCCCGGGTCCAGGCCCACCGGCGTGCGTGGTGGGCGAGGAGTGCAGGTCAGTCTAATCGGGTCGGGCCAGGTCCGCGGAGCGTGGTCACGGACGAGGCCGAGTCGGGTCGGGTCGGGTGAGAGGGACTTCACCCCGTGGTAACTGAGGCAAACAGATGGTGGCACTTTTGCAATTTATGTGGGTGTGTGGCTTCAGAAACTCCCGAGGTGGGACTATCCGCGCAACCCTTTTCTCTCACGCCTGCAGCAGGGATGGTGCTTCCAATTGCAACAGCTGTTGAGGCGCGCAACTCCAATTGAGGGCCAGGGTGTGTGCGCAAGACTCTTTCGCGCTGGCCGTGGCTCTTCAACCTGGGATATCTAGGCTTGGAGCAACATCGAGCAAGCTTCGAGCTTCCTCGCCAATGGCGGTCAAGGCCTGGAACCTGAAATCAATAGAACGGCCTCTCGGCCAAATCAGACAGGCGGGGGAACCTTCGCCGTGGCACGGCGAAGGTGGTCAGGGGGTCTGCAGGGGGCGAGGTTGAGCTAACAGGTCGTCCTAGGTCAAACTGTGAGCGAGGAAGTGGGTGTGTTCGGTGGATCTGCAGAGGGTGTTTGGTGGGAAGTGGAGGGGCGGAAGAGGATCAGGGTGAGGAGGCGGAAGTTCTGCGGTGGTCGGCGAGCCGTGTGGGTCGCTGAGGTGATGGGAGCGGCTCGCCGGAGGGTGGTCGGAGGCGGAGAGGATGAGGGTGAACAGGGTCGGTAGAGGGCTTAATTGACTAAATCGAAAGCGGGGAAAGAAAGAGGAGGAGAAGGGGAGTAGGTCTAACTTAACTGCAGGGACGAAGGGGGAGGAACAGGGCGACAGTCGTATCGACTGTCGCCGGAGAAGACGATGCCCAGTGGGGGAAGGACGGCGGTGACGACGGGGCAGAGGCAGCGCGCGCCGGTATTGCGCGACGCGGAAAGAGCAGGGGAAGAAGTCTCTGCTGCTGGTATTGCGGCAGAGCGAAGAGGAGGAGGAGGAAGAACCGCCGGAGCTGGTGGGCGTCTGCCGGAGTGAGAAGAGAGGAAAATTGGGGGTTTTCTCCGTCAGATCCAGGCTGCTTTCGTCGGTGGAGCGGCGGGGGGTATTTATAGGGTTGAAGCAGGGAGGAAGGCGGAGGGAGACGACGTGTCTCCCTCGCCGGAGAATGGTCGGAATACGAACCCATACCGTCCGTGCGTTCGCACGGCCGGTATGGGGGGCTACAATGACCATGGGGGTGCTCCTGCGACGGCTGACGACGCAGGGCACCCCCGGTACACTTGCCAGGTCCTCCACCTCACCCTGCGCGGCGCCATGCTCCGCGCAAGGTCGCCGGAGCATGGTGCTGGCAGGGTTTTGCAGGAGGGACCTGTTTGCAAAGAACGAAGGAGAGTTAGGGGCCTAAATGCGAGGGTTCAAAAGTTGAGGGCCAAAGAGTAAATATATGAGGACCAAAGTGTAAAGTCGGTCAAGGAGGTTTCTTCTTAGGCTCAAGTTTTTATACATGACTAATTAGAACCTAAGGAATCTGATGGTAAATTTCATTTTCATATTAAACCTTGTTTGACCGGTCAATTTGCGTAAAGACCCATATTAAGTTATTAATTGGGCATGGTTCTCAATGTAGGTCAAAATGGGTTCTAAAGGCCAAATTGAAGGTTCTAAACCCTAGAGATTATTTTTCTATGAATTTTAGAGGGTTTATTCTATTTTTACTTTGCCTCGAACCTTGTGAATTGAAGTGGGTTGTTTTAGGGTTACAGATTATCATTTGGTTCCTTGGAAGTGCTGTAGCCCTTGCTAGATCATCTCATCCCACTTTTATTCTTATTAAGCTGTTTTGACCTATGTTTGGGCCCTGAATTACCCTGTATGCAGATTATACTGGTAAAATTGCACTTTTACCCCTTATGACTTGTTTTCTTCTCAAACTCAGAATTCTCTGAGTTAAGCTTTTCCTTGAGATATGTAGGAGCTTTTATCCTTTGTATTGGGTCAAAATGAGCTAGTTATGGCTCATGATGAGGTTCTCATCATACCCCCATGCCTAGCTTTTGCTAGTCCCTTAGCAAAAAAAACTTAAGGTTTCAACCCTTGTTCTAGACCATGAAGTTTTCAATGGTTTTAGATAAGTGCCTTTTTATTTGAGCATAGATTAGGTTAGAATGCTGACCATAGGCCTAAAAGATACTCTAGTACCAATCAAGATCCAAATCTGTCTAGCCTTAGCCTCAGTCTTTTAGCAAAGGTTTTTAAGGCCCGCAAGAACTAACCTAAAGTTTATTGGACTTCGTGGTTAAAGCACCCGTGCTTGAAATGATTTTAGCCCTGGCCCAGTTCGCAGTGCGTTTTGTAAGAGAGAGATAGAAAGTTTTTTTTTCTGTTTGGAGAGTTTTCTCTCTCTTTTTCTTTTTAGTTCTAGCCTAGGATTGGCTTTTCAACACGGTCTGTATCAGATTCCTTGCTCCCATCATCAATCCTCAAGGGTTCCTGGCGATCGATGCTTCGAGATAGCACCGCCCATGGCAACCCCCCGGAACCCTGGCTATTGAGATTTCGAGATAATCCCATCCATGGTATTCCGTGGCCGAATCCAGACCTTGGCAATTGACACTTCGAGATAATGCCATCCATGGAATCTGAACCAGCAGAGTGCTTACATGCCCCCCGTAGGATATGTAAATATCCTAAGAGACAAGCACCGAGGAGATGATATTTTGTTACGCATCTTCGAGGGGATTTCCCGCCTCTCTGCGCTGGGAACTCGTCCAAATCAACTTGTGTTGATCGGCCGCTCCTATTCTAGGTGTTCTTTTCAGATTTTTGCGACGCTTCTGCGTGATTCTGATTTTTATGCTTACTGAACCAGGCTGTGTGTGAGATTAGGGTGCTTAGGTTACTGAGTCCCGTAAACCAAAAATTAGTTAACGAGGCCGAATACTCCCTAAGCCTTAGACCTACTACTTCAGCTTTTCATTTTCCTCAACCTCTTGAGGAGTGTCCAGATCTTAATGGGTACTAAGAGTCTATTGAAGAATGCCTAAGGTTTGCATTCTTACTAATCTTATTGTGCACTTTTCAGTTATTTTCTTGAATGAGGTCTAGAACTTAGGTTAATTCCTTAGTTCCTTACTAATGACTATCAACTTTTCTTATAATTTTGTGCTCCTTTTTCATTTTGTTTCTTTTCTCCTTCACAAAATTTTCTTCTCCTCTTTTCCTCTTATTCTTTTTCGAAAAATTTTTTTAATTTTTATGGTGTTTTTGGCATATGTGAATTTTTTTTGTTTGAAACCTTTTCTTACAAGTTTTTGCACTTTCATACCCCCCCATGCCTAAGATTTGCAATGTCCTCATTGTAACCTAGGGGTTTTTATTCAACTAAGTTCATACATTAGGATAGCTGTTTTGATGAGTGAATGGGTCGGGGTGACTGTTGCGAACGATTTCTAATCTCAGATGCAAGCACCTGAGGTGGAGTCGGCTGTCCTAAAGTGTGAACTTCAAGTGCAAAAAGCTGTCAGAACAAGTTTCAGGTTTTCAAAGAGAATGACGGGCTGCCTCCCGTTGAGCGCTAAATTTGATGCCTTCAGCCAAGCGGGAAATGCGATGGAGAGGGGATGGTCAACTCAGCAGAGTTTTGCAAGACAAGCACCTTGATTAAGAGCCTGGTTGGTCCAACCAGGTGCTTGTTCAGATCAACAGGCTGATGATGCAGCCCAAACCCAATCAATCTGGTGGGTTGATAGATGTGGATAAAAAGGTGTGGAGCCCACCAGAAATTATGAAGCTCAGATGGATGTGGAAGTGTAAACGCAGGGTTTGGCTGTGCCGAATCAGCCTGGTCAGAGTAGGGACCCGTAGGATAATCAGTGGTTGATGCAGGAACCCTACAGGGGTGATCAGAGAATGATAGAGCATGGTATGTAGTCTGATCAATGTTCGAAACCCGATGTGGAAATGCAATCGGCTCGGTGAGAGGTGAATCAGCATAGAAATTGAGTCCGGTTGCGGGTCGGGGTTTGGGAGAGGTTTTGATCCGTTCTGTGTGTGCGGATGAGGTGGCCATTGTGTATGAGGGCTCTTCTAGAAACAGATGATAGGTGATTTTCTGTAGAGAGTCCTCTGGGTAACTATCAAATGCCGGAAGAGTGTTTGTAGGATGAAAGAAATCGGATTCGAGAAAAAATTTGGATTCTTGGTTGCAATCACTCTTGGCATTTTCTGTTTTTGGTTCCTGAGGATCGAAAAGGAATGATTCTGTGTTATCAGTGATCTCGGGAATCAGGACCTCAGAGTCAGAGTCAGAGTCATGTGAACTGAGGTCGTAGATAGGCCTGGCGTGTTCAGGAAGGGGAATCTCTCCGCAATTATAGTCAGATCTGAAATTGTCGGAGAGTTGGCGAAAATGATCATGAATTCCACCACAGCAGAAATCATCAGATGTGGAATCAGCAGCCTGATTGGGTTCTAGCCTATATATCACTTCTGGGCTCAAAAAGATGTTCTGTTCAAGCTCTAAGCTGGTAGGATAGACCCCATTAAAACCTTGCTCATCCAACTCCTCAGTTTCTGTATCATAAATTGGCATGTTTTCTGAAAAATCAATCAGATTTCCTGAGGATGTTGGAAAAGGACATTCATCAAATAAAGGCCCGGAATCATATTCTGTAAAAATTTGATCTTTCTCATAAGGGGCCTCATAATCTTCCCAATAAGTTTCAGATCTAGGTTCTAGGCTTAGGATGTGGGTAGAATTATTAGAACCTAAGTCCGAATAACCTTCGAGGGTTACCTTATCAAAACAAGGGGCGGAATTTATACCCTCCAGAGGTTCAATTCTAATCTTGTCATTGCAGGAGTCTTGGAGTTCTAAGCTTGGTGATTCATGGCCTAGGGTTGGCTCAGCATTGTGTTCTCCTGCAATATCCCAACCTAATTCAACATTGTCTTCTATCTGGGTTGGGATTTTACAACCACTTTGTGCCTCAATCCCGGGATCTGGGAAACTGGATTGATTCTTAGTACTGTTCCAAGATGACTCATCCTTTGTTTCTGGTATATACGGGTATTTCTGGTTGATAATTTGTTCTACTGATTTCATCATTTCTACCCGTTTTATAAGGGCATCTTGGTGTTGTTCCCAAAGTACAGGATTTGTCAAGCATTGAAGGTATTCAGATTGGTGTAATTTTTCCATCTCAATGTATCCTGTCATGAGCATATCTCGGGTTGATCCTTTTGAAATTCCAGTCAATAGAATTTGGGCACAGTTCATGATGAAGGATGTGGTTGTTGGGACATCAACCTGAATATCTCCTCTTGGTGTTGAGGTTTTTTCTTCTTTTTCATAGAATTTTATGGCATCCTCGATCATTTTATCTTTCATAGATCTCCGATATTCAGGTTTCTTGTATGGTAGTCTTGCTAGGTAATTAGGCTGCATAATTGGATCAGGTGGTGGAATCAAAGTTTGAATCAAGATGGAAGAAGGGGATTTTGTTCAGAATCAGAGGAAAGAGGGGTTATGTGAATGATTTCTGCAAAAACAAAGGAGCCGAGGCTTAGCCTCGGGGAGAGTGAATTTCTATAGGAGGTTTCAAGGACCTCCTGAAAAATACTGAAGGGCTGGATGAGATAAGCAGGTGCTGGACCCAATCAAGACACCCAAAAATTGTTGGGTGACTATAGAGGTTCAGGGCAGATGGACCCCTTGATCAGAAAGATCGTCCACCTGAGAATTACCTGGGCAGCTAGAGAGGGAGAGTCCCGCGAAGACCCCTACACGGTAGAGCGTCCCCATGGGTTACAGGGTTTCCCCCACCCGACCTCTCTTGTCACTGCGGTTCCAGGTAGACCAGAATGGGGATCTTGACCTCTTAAGTCTACCAATTTTAAGATCAGGGTGCTTAAGGTTTCACTTGAACTTTAGTCTTTTTAAGTGCAAAGAGTGACCTAATTTAAGGTTGGTTAACCCAAAAGGGGTCAACTTTACCTCTTGTTTTCTTTGAGAGCTTTTAGGTCCTGTCTTTTAGGGTTCAAGTGTTTAGAGAGCCAATTGTTTAGGATTTTTCTTGTTAATTATTTTCAATCAATGGTTTGGGCACACCTCTTTTGGATTTTCTCCATTCTTGAGTTAAGTAGTGTGTCTCTAAAACCCTAATGTTGAATCCTAGATTGGCTCTACTTGGTCCAGTTAATTCTTTGTTGGGTAATTAGGGCTCAAGCAAGAATGTGTTAGCCCTTAAATACCCTTAATAGTGTGCAGAAATAATGAGTTGAAAACATGCAACTTTTATGGTTACTAAATATGGAAGACAGGTTAGCCCTATATTGCTTGTTCTTTTCTTTTCTTCCTCTTTAGAGTGTAGGGGTTAATAGTGAGAGAAAAGATTTTACCTGTCTTCGGTGTGGTTGTGTGGTTGCTTGTCTTCTTGAGTTCCTATAGCTGCACAAAAGAGAGGAGATTATCAGAACTTAAAAGAAACAGGAATGTTTACCTCTAGAATAGCCGTTGCTCCCCGGCAGCGGCGCCAAAATGAAAACGTGGGTTTTACCGGGTTGTAACGTTGTAGTAAAGCTGGTTGTTACCAACGTTTCATATAAAATTTTTTTACTCGGAAAAATAAAAGAGTTCCCGAGGTCGAACTCAGGGAGCAAGTTGTATTCTAGAGATATACAAGTTCTATTACAAAAATAAAGAGAGAGAGAGAGAGAGAGAGATGAAAATTTGGCTTCTTCTTCTTTTCTTCTTTCTTCCTCTTTGTCTTTGGTTCTTCCTGTTCTTCTTCTTCTTCTTCTTCTTCTTCTGCTTTCTTCAGATCTTCCCCTCGTGCTCTTCTTCTTCTGTTCTTCCTTGTTTCCTTTCTTTCTTTTTCGTCAGATCGTCTTCTTCTTTTCTTGCTTCTTGCTTCTCTTCATTTCTTCTTCTTCTTCTTCTTCTGCTTTCTTCAGTCCTTCTTCTTCTTTGTCTTCACCTGCCTTGACCTCTCTTTTTCTTCTTTCGCGATGGCCGTTGCTCTTCCTTCTTCTTCAGCCTGTCTCCTTCTTCTTTGGCTGCTGACCTTCCGTCGTCTGCCCCGGTGCTGAGACGACTTAACGATGCCTTCGCTACAGTGCAGCAGCTCCTTCTTCTTCAGCGGGTCTGCTTCGTCTTCTTTTTTGGCCTGCACACTTCAGAGTTTTTTCGTCAAGAGGCAAAAACCTATTCTACCCCCCTCCCCCGCGTATCTCTCTCTCTGAAATCACTCTTCGGAAGCTCTCCCAGAGCGCTACCGGGTAATCGGGTTCGGGTCAGGCCCGGGTCCAGGCCCACCGGCGTGCGTGGTGGGCGAGGAGTGCAGGTCAGTCTAATCGGGTCGGGCCAGGTCCGCGGAGCGTGGTCACGGACGAGGCCGAGTCGGGTCGGGTCGGGTGAGAGGGACCTCACCCCGTGGTAACTGAGGCAAACAGATGGTGGCACTTTTGCAATTTATGTGGGTGTGTGGCTTCAGAAACTCCCGAGGTGGGACTATCCGCGCACCCCTTTTCTCTCACGCCTGCAGCAGGGATGGTGCTTCCAATTGCAACAGCTGTTGAGGCGCGCAACTCCAATTGAGGGCCAGGGTGTGTGCGCAAGACTCTTTCGCGCTGGCCGTGGCTCTTCAACCTGGGATATCTAGGCTTGGAGCAACATCGAGCAAGCTTCGAGCTTCCTCGCCAATGGCGGTCAAGGCCTGGAACCTGAAATCAATAGAACGGCCTCTCGGCCAAATCAGACAGGCGGGGGAACCTTCGCCGTGGCACGGCGAAGGTGGTCAGGGGGTCTGCAGGGGGCGAGGTTGAGCTAACAGGTCGTCCTAGGTCAAACTGTGAGCGAGGAAGTGGGTGTGTTCGGTGGATCTGCAGAGGGTGTTTGGTGGGAAGTGGAGGGGCGGAAGAGGATCAGGGTGAGGAGGCGGAAGTTCTGCGGTGGTCGGCGAGCCGTGTGGGTCGCTGAGGTGATGGGAGCGGCTCGCCGGAGGGTGGTCGGAGGCGGAGAGGATGAGGGTGAACAGGGTCGGTAGAGGGCTTAATTGACTAAATCGAAAGCGGGGAAAGAAAGAGGAGGAGAAGGGGAGTAGGTCTAACTTAACTGCAGGGACGAAGGGGGAGGAACAGGGCGACAGTCGTATCGACTGTCGCCGGAGAAGACGATGCCCAGTGGGGGAAGGACGGCGGTGACGACGGGGCAGAGGCAGCGCGCGCCGGTATTGCGCGACGCGGAAAGAGCAGGGGAAGAAGTCTCTGCTGCTGGTATTGCGGCAGAGCGAAGAGGAGGAGGAGGAAGAACCGCCGGAGCTGGTGGGCGTCTGCCGGAGTGAGAAGAGAGGAAAATTGGGGGTTTTCTCCGTCAGATCCAGGCTGCTTTCGTCGGTGGAGCGGCGGGGGGTATTTATAGGGTTGAAGCAGGGAGGAAGGCGGAGGGAGACGACGTGTCTCCCTCGCCGGAGAATGGTCGGAATACGAACCCATACCGTCCGTGCGTTCGCACGGCCGGTATGGGGGGCTACAATGACCATGGGGGTGCTCCTGCGACGGCTGACGACGCAGGGCACCCTCGGTACACTTGCCAGGTCCTCCACCTCACCCTGCGCGGCGCCATGCTCCGCGCAAGGTCGCCGGAGCATGGTGCTGGCAGGGTTTTGCAGGAGGGACCTGTTTGCAAAGAACGAAGGAGAGTTAGGGGCCTAAATGCGAGGGTTCAAAAGTTGAGGGCCAAAGAGTAAATATATGAGGACCAAAGTGTAAAGTCGGTCAAGGAGGTTTCTTCTTAGGCTCAAGTTTTTATACATGACTAATTAGAACCTAAGGAATCTGATGGTAAATTTCATTTTCATATTAAACCTTGTTTGACCGGTCAATTTGCGTAAAGACCCATATTAAGTTATTAATTGGGCATGGTTCTCAATGTAGGTCAAAATGGGTTCTAAAGGCCAAATTGAAGGTTCTAAACCCTAGAGATTATTTTTCTATGAATTTTAGAGGGTTTATTCTATTTTTACTTTGCCTCGAACCTTGTGAATTGAAGTGGGTTGTTTTAGGGTTACAGATTATCATTTGGTTCCTTGGAAGTGCTGTAGCCCTTGCTAGATCATCTCATCCCACTTTTATTCTTATTAAGCTGTTTTGACCTGTGTTTGGGCCCTGAATTACCCTGTATGCAGATTATACTGGTAAAATTGCACTTTTACCCCTTATGACTTGTTTTCTTCTCAAACTCAGAATTCTCTGAGTTAAGCTTTTCCTTGAGATATGTAGGAGCTTTTATCCTTTGTATTGGGTCAAAATGAGCTAGTTATGGCTCATGATGAGGTTCTCATCACACCCCCACATATATAAAAGAAAGGAAAAAAATTATACTCTTCTCTTATGGGATTTTTTGAAAGCTGCACACTTAACACCCACAACTTCTCACCTAAGGTGCACAATTACATCGATTCTACCACTTAATCGAGATATGAGCTATGGACTCGATATAGTTAACTCAACGTACAAATAAGTGAGTAGAAATCTGATTAGGTTAAGACTTTTTGTGTGCCTTAATCAAGTGATGCAATAGGCTAATTGCTTGAATTGTTTGGACCGCATCACTGAATCTCAAACTGATCCATCAAGTAGCTTGCCACTTAGCATTGATTCTTAAGGCTGAACTAGACACTCCACATTATTTTCGATTTTTAAAGGAACATATCATCACCTGTGTTTTTAAAACTTTGAGTGTTCTACTAAACCTTGATTGAACCAACCTAAGAATTAAACCCTAAAAGCTACTAAACAACGTTAAACCCTAAAAGACACATCATCAAATAGCCTTATTTGCAAACCCTGGTTGTGCATGCACACACATTTCAATTGATTGTTAAGGGCACAACCCATCTAAAGGGCCCATCACATTCCAAGGGCACAATCATCCCAAGCCTAACTAAAATTAAGTAGACATTGGCCTTAAGGATTGATTCACTATTAAGGGCTCAGACAAAGATTTTTTTCGATTAATCTGCTTTTACTGGTCCATCTAATGTCTCGCTAGGGGAGTAGCATCAAACGACTGCAACTGAGGGGTACACTTGGAACCAGAGGTGCAAGCTAAAGGAAGAACCTTCTCTCTAGTCCCTCCTAATAACTAGTTGGATTGATCGGATAAAAGTAGATTAAATCATTTATAATCTCAAGACAGATTCAGGGAGTCTATAGGTCTTTAGGCTACCCACATAAGGATAGGTTTGCTTGATTGTACTATAGGGCACCTTACTCTCTTCTATTTTCCCTCCTACTGAACAATGTATCATTCCACATCATTTACACATTTCCAATCCTATCCTCTTACCACCACTTATCCCCAAGATGATTACTATTCTGACTTGACTTGTAATTACCCATCCACTAGTCAGGATGACTTTGATTGGGGATATGAATCCAGACCTCATTGTCTAGGGCCTAACCTTAGACAACAAGACTATGATTGCTATCTATTGTGATTCATAAAGTGCATGTTTGACAAGAAAAGGCGTCGTAGTATAGTGCACAATACGATCAAGAAAAATATTTCTAAGGATAATGAGACTTGAGTCCCAGTAGTTCATCTCTTGGAGGCATTTATGGAAATATAGATTTGAAATCGATCTCTTTCACTCTACTTGCCTAAAATTTCATGCCGGTTTCTGCTTATTTACATATTCATGTACGACATGCTAGTTGCCAAAAGATAGTAATTAAAACATGCAACTTCAATCACACCAAAAGGTGATAACTAGGCACATGGTGATTTTCAACATATATATTTATATATATAAAAGATGATGATGATATCAGACTTGCAGAGCATAGGTAGAGGAATGCTTGTACAGGGAAATAAAACTACTCGCTACCAGAAAATGACTGCATACATGATTCTACGGGGGGATTTTGCATGCATCACTGGGGGAGAATAAAGAGATACACTACTAAGAAGTAAATAAAGCATGTAAATCTAAGAAGAACTATAATCTAGTCCAGCAAAAATAAGGGCATTTGGAGGTGGCTCCGATGGCCTTTGAGTGGTTGAGAGGAGGAGGGGCGGCTAGTGGTGCTTAGGCCGACCCTTGGAGAGAGGTTGGAGAGGTGATCCAGCATCTTGGAGTGGAGGTGGTGGTGGCGATGGTAAAACTACTCGTGGACATGGAGGTGGAGTGGATGTGGAATGAAACTAAGCTAAATGGAAGCCAAGAGTGGATGGGTGCAAATGGCCACCCCTTAGGTCTTTTTATAGACCTAATGGAAGCTCTTAGAGGATTATGCAATTCTATTGAGAGGCCTGTGGTGGGAGCTCGTGGGAGAGAGAGAGAGAGAGGATGGATGGTAGTTTTTGGATCCACCAAATGTGAATATAAAAATTGAATGGCTCTTGGTTGCTAATTTTAGCAACCAAGGCAACAACACATAGTAGAGAGTTATAGAGAACTCTAGGCTAAGTATTTTCCTGTGGATGGTGTGTGTGGGTGTGTGTGGATTGTAACTTATGTGGCTAGGTTGATTAGGCTAGGTTCTAGTGCGTTTAGGTCAAGGTAGGTCACAAATTAGGGTTGTAAACCCTAATTCACTAAGGTAAAGTGCAATTAAACTTAATACATTTTAATTGGGTGTGTGAAAACTTAACTGAGAGTAAAATAACTCAATTAATTTAGGTCTAGGTCAATTGGACTCTCACCGAGTCCAAGTGGACAGTGTGTGCTGAGATTAGGGCTCAATTGGACTCAATGAGTCCAATTGAATAGGCTGATGGAATTGACTAAGAACCAAGTCAATTAGGTTTAGTGAGGACCTAATTAGGTCTGTAGGGTGGTCTAGTGGTGATGTACTAGGGTTAGGGCACCTTAATTTAGATTCCTAGGTGGTTGGAATTGGGTTTAGGGACCTAGAGATCCAAAATCAAGGCTTGAATCTCAAAACAAGGTCTGGAGGGCAGTTCTAGATGTCTAATAATAGTGTCAGACATCTTATAGTGAAAAATCAGACATTCGGACTTGTTGTCTGGACATCCACTAAGAATCAGGAGGGATTTTGGGTTCTATTTTGGGTATTCAGCAGAAATTGGACGTCTGACCAAGTGTCTGGATGTCCAATAACACTGCAGAAGTGGGTTTAAGGTATGCGGGAGTTGGCTAAGGGTTCTAGACATCCTATAATTCATCTGGACATCCAGATAGCAACTACAATTAGGGTTTCAAGGTTTCCGAGGGTGCGGTGACCTAATCTAAGTGTGGCTAAGGCTTGGGGAAGCTTCTAGGCTGTCCTAGGGCTACGATGGACCTAAGTTCTTCATAATTTATTACTTTATTTCTACTTAATAAAATAGCATACCTTAACTCCCTAACATTATTATCTACTACATCTAATCCAGGTCTTCTGCTCCAGCTTTGCTGCAACATCAGGTTTTCATTATTCTTCAGATCCAGCTTTAGATCCAGCTTCAGATCTAGCTTCTGATAAGCCTATTACCAGCAATTGACATAATGCACCTAATTTGTACATTGTAGCATTACTTTATGCATAGCTAAAAGAAAGTAGTAAAGGTGCTAGTAATGCTTATGCATGCATGAATTACCTTAACTTATGCTAAGTTCTAGCCTAATTTAGGCCAATTAAGACCTTTGATTGCTATGCAATCACCATCCTTCCCAAACCTACAATGATTATGGATCTCCATCCTTTGATGACAAAACCATCTTGATCTACAATTAGGAAGAATATGTTAATTATAACACCTACCCTCCCTAGTATTCCATTGAAAGTAGGTCATCACAACTCTTTGAACAACCATAACTAACCTACCATCAAGGAGGGATCTGAGAACCTCGATATCTTGACTCCCCTAGATTTAACCCGAACTCACCCAAACCTGAACTAAACCAGTCGGTTCAGGTGAACCAGATCCAGGATAGGGTGTTGGCTAATTTGAGGAACACTATGTAATCTTTAGAAGCTTAGCCGACACCATGCATTGAAGCATTGGAGCCTATGATCAAAATGATTGATGAACTTATTAGTTCTCTATTGGGTTTTTTCCAAAGTGTTAGGGATAAGGACTTGGGTGAGTTTCTTCTTAGGAAATTGTCGAGGTTGAGGATGAAATTTGTGGTTGCCCTAGTCAAATCTTAGGATGATTCTCAAGATGAACCCCCTTCAGGAGAACCAATGTCTGAACTTGCTTAGGCGCCTGTCAGGGTGGATACATATTCTGATATTGGAGATGACCAGGTTCTGAGGGTGAATCGAGTTTCTCACCCGAGATCCCAGAGCCATGGAATGACGAAAAATATGTCTCCATGGACCATGAAATGACATATGATTTTTAGACATATACAAATGAGGATCACAGATTCTTTGATTCTGAGGGTGAGGAATCTCTTAGTGAAGTCTCACTTAAGGTTAAGGAAGATGATTTTAGTTAGACAAATGGGCTCGAGAAGCATGATGAACCATTTGATAGCGCATTCATTGAAGATTTTGATTCGGTTGGGGCTAACTTGGACGATTCAAATCCTTACTTACTTGAAGATTCAACCAGTAGCCTCACTCCTCAACCACACCCTGAAGGGATTGATTTTGATTTAGAAATCATTACACCAAAGTCAATCCTGATTCAACCACAATTATTGGACTCGGGTACTTTAGATGGGGCATACAATGATTTGCAGGTCCCAGAATCATTGATTTTGGAGGACAGGAAGTTGGAATTAAAAATTTGGGAAGCTAATTCTGAGGGAACTTTGATTTTGGATCTGAGAGTTCCTGATGACTTGAAACAACCAACCTTCTATCAAGACCCTTATGATATCTTTCATGTGCAACCCAAGCTCAAAATAACTGATTATTTTTCTGAGTTAAACGTTAAGTGGACATCTGCACCTATTGAGCCATCTTTAGCTGTTGTCCAACACTTTGGTCTTGGATTGCACACCACAAAACCGCAGGCCCAGCCCCACAAACACAACAATCTTAGGTTCTAGGTGATTTTCATCCAGAACCTCAAGTCCACTTGACCCTTAGGCATGGGTCTACACCATAATTTGGTCCACGTCTGTGAACATCTTCTGCTGGCAGGTCGGTCAATTAATCTTTTGATTTTGATTCTGACTCACACTTGTGAATTCTCAATTTCTCTCTTGTATGCATTTTATGCCTAGCTGAAGGCATTAAATTTAGCACGTGTTTATATTTCACATTCTCTACGAAGCTAATCAGATTGCCCACAATGTTCCGGTGATATTCTATTTACTCTACCCTTTTCATGTCTTTGTTTTTACATTGAGGACATTGCATCATTTAGGCATGGGGGGGGATAATCATTTCCTAAGATCATTTTGTAACTCCGTAGATTTTCTTTTAGTTTCTTATAAAAAAAAACTTCAAAAAGATAAAAAAATGGAATTAGGGGAAGAGAACTTAGGCATTTGGAAGTTATTAACTTTAGGAAATGATACGATAAGACCTAGACACTTAGACTCTTCAGGTCTTTGGGCTTAGTTAGCCTAGGTGTCCACTCGAAAGTTGAATTAGTCTCGAGTCCTCACCAATTAAAATTCATTTTAATTTGGTAAATAAATTGGGATGATAAGTATGCGACTTATCAACCTGCCCTCTGATTTGGGCCGACTATAAGCCTAAGCATCTACACACTTTTTTGCACTGACTCACTTTTCGACGGTTTTTTCGAAAACTAGGTAGCTAATGAACTATCCAGGGTGGTTTCGCTGGCAAGTTGTCGCTAGTAACAAGTCATCGATTGGTTGTCCAGAGCCCAGTCACAAGATCACTTTCATTGTACTGCCTTTAGGTAAATCTCATATCATGGAAGCCACTTAAAAAAAAAAATAGAGAAAAGAAAAAAATAGAAAAAGGGGAAAAAGATAAACAATGGAAAAATCGCACTTCACAACATGAGTATGGCTGGCAAGTTGTCATGGCTAACAGCCCATTGGCTGGTTGTTCACAACCCAGCTCACTAAAAAAAAGCTCAATAATTCCCAAAACACCTAGGGAAGAAGTAGGGAAGTAGAATAAACTGGGGAGATGTACACTAGGTTCACCCTTGTGCTGACCCCATAAATAAAAGTAGGGAGAAAGATACCATTCGAAAAGATAAACCTCTTGGCATGGTTACCTAGTTAACATTTAGAAAATGAATGCGGCAATACAAAAATAGCACGAGGACAAAATCACAGAGGTTCACAATCAATTCGCCTAGATGGCGAATTCTTGCCAACCTGGCACACTCCCTTTCAACCTCTGTCGAATCCAAATAATGTGCCAACCCAGAGGTGCATTGTGAACCCAAACCAGGCCACGCCCACATGATTTATCAGGCCCCTTCTGTTCCATCACCCGACGAGATAAAAGCTTCGACATCTTACGTGGGATTTCAATAGCAGCCAGTTATTTTACTAATCCCAAACCAAAACCAGGCAGGACTAAACTCCGTAACAACCTGCAATGGTAAAGCAACTCAAGAACCATCTTATCTAAACCACTCCAACCTTGGTAGTAACCCAAGCCCTAGGATAGTTATCCAGGATACCCCTATCCCAGATCAAGAACCCAGACCTATTCTAGAGGAACCAACCAAGGTTCCATTTCCTAAGTCCTTGACCAAGGGAAAGAGGATAACCAAACCTGTGGCTCCTGAGGAGGATCTGGTCAGGCTCTTTCAACAGGTCCATATAAACATCCCTTTGATGGATGCAATTGTCCATGTATCAGCTTATGCACGATTTCTGAAGGATGTATGTACACACAAGCATAAGCCGAAGATCTAAAGTGGGTGTCCGATCGTACTGTCGGAGCAAGCCAGCTCTGTAATCTTAAGCAAACTCCCACCTAAAGCTAAAGACCCAGGTACTCCCATAATTTCTTGTACTATTGGTGATACCTAATTCGACAGAGCCTTATTAGATCTTGGTGCCTCCATAAACCTAATACCTACATCCCTCCTTGACCACCTTGAAGAATCTAAGCTTAAACCAATAGAGGTGACATTGCAATTAGCGATCGATCCATCAAGTCACCTAAAGGAGTACTCGAGGATGTCATTGTTAGGGTACAAGATTTCTACTTCCCAGTGGATTTTATAGTCTTGGACATGGATGCACCTAAAAACCCAAGGGATAGACCGATTATATTAGGGAGACCATTTTTGGCCACTGCTAGGGCCAATATAAACTGTGAGGAGGGCCAAATAGAACTAAAATTCGGAAACCAAACATTGAAGATTGACATCTTCAAGGCCCAACAAGGGATTAATTGCAGTTTTATAGAATAAATATGTGATATTAAAGCTGTGGTTAATGAACTGTATATCAAGGATAGCCTAATTATTCCCAATCAACCACCAGAAGATCGAAACCCGCAAACAGAGGAGTTTGACCATGATCTAGATGCACCCATAACTCCTTCTCTTGCTCCAGACACCCACCCTGAACTACCCGCTACTGCTAGTAACCCCGTTCTGGAACGCAAGGCTCTCTTCGACCATCTGAAATACATCTTTTTGGGTTCCAATCATGTGTTTCCTGTGATTATCAACTCCAAACTCACATTTGACCAGGAATCCTATCTAATTACTATTCTCCAGCAACATCTAGAGCCATTGGATGGACTCTCGATGATTTGACTGGCATCAGTACCTCTTATTGCACACACCAAATCAACACCGAAGAGGGCGCATGACCTTTGCGAGAAATGCAGAGATGTTTGAATCCTAATCTGCAAGAGGTAATGAAAAAGGAGATCATTAAGTGGTTAGATGCAGGGATCATCTACCTAATCTCCGACAGTTAGTGGGTGAGTCCAATCTAGGTTGTGCCTAAGAAGGCGGGACTCACCATCATTATGACTGAAATCGAGGAGGTCATACTGACCCGTGTGCTAACTCATGGAGAGTCTAAATTGATTATAGAAGACTCAATTCCTCCACGAAGAAGGATCATTTCCTATTGCCATTTATTGATTAGATCCTCAAGAAACTGGTGGGAAATAGGTTTTGCTTTCTTGATGGGTACTTCGGTTATAACCAAGTGGAAATCCATCTTGAGGACCAAGAAAAGACCACTTTCACCTGCCCCTTCGAGACGTACGCTTTCCGAAGGATGCCATTCGGTCTCTACAATGCACTCGCGACTTTTCTGTAGTGCATGCTTGCCATATTCTCAGATATGGTAGGTGATTATCTGGAAGTCTTCATGGATGACTTTTCAGTATTCGAAGCATCATTTGACGATTGCCTCCTACACTTGGTCTAAATCCTTAGGCGGTGCATTGACGTGAATCTGGTTCTTTCATGGGAAAGGAGCCATTTAATGGTGCCTGAAGGAATTGTCCTACAACATCTGATTTCTGAGAAAGGCATCCAAGTCGATCAAGCCAAGGTGAACTTGATTTCCAAACTCCCTATGCCTAGCTCGATCAAGGACATCCAATCTTTTCTGGGGCACGTCAATTTATTCCTGATTTTTCAAAAATCACGTGCCGCCTGACCACTCTTCACTCTAAGGATGTACTTTTCAAAATCTCCAAGGAATGCACTCAAGTATTCGAAATCCTCCATGACCGAGTTACCCAAGCCCTGATCCTATAATCCCCCGATTGGTCTCAACCCTTTGAGATCATGTGCGATGCATCTGATTTTGCTGTAGGAGCTGTATTGGGGTAGAAAATCGACAGGAAATCTGTGGTCATTTACTATGCTAGCAAAACACTAGAAAAGGCTCAGCGTAAATACACAGTTACTGAGAAAGAGCAGCTAGCCGTAGTTTGCCATCGAAAAATTCAGATCTTATCTCCTGGGTTCCCATGTTATCATCTACTCGAATTACGCAACTGTGAGGCATCTCCTTGCGAAGAAGGATGCAAAACATTTATTAATCCACTGGATCTTGGTGTTGCAAGAATTTGACCTCATGATCCGTGACACAGTGGGAAAACAGAACATGGTAACTGATCACTTGTCCCACCTTCCTTTTGAGATCATCGACCCTTCCGGACCCATCACGGAACATTTCCCTGATGAGCACCTTCTAACTATCAATACAGGGCTTCCATGGCTTGTTGATATAGTAAACTACTTTGCATCACATCAGATCCCGTCCGATTAGCTGAAGGCCAAGATGGACAAATTGCTTTCCGATGCTAAGTACTACTTTTGGGAAGACCCGTATCTTTTCTGCATTAGTGCAGATCAAATAATTCGACGATGTATCGCCGAAGCGGAAATCCATAACATACTCTCTTTCTACCTTGACTAGTCATGCGGTGGACACTTTTTAGGACATAAAACCGCAGCAAAAGTCCTCCAATGCAGCTTCTACTGGCCCATAATTTTTGAGGACGCATACAATCACTGTAAGGCATGTACCCATTGCCAGACCTTGGGCAACATGAGCCATCGAGATATGATGCCTTTACAGTCGATTCTCGTATGCAAAATTTTTGACATTTGGGGGATTGATTTTATGGGACCATTCCCTACCTCGGATGGCTTCGAATACATTTTACTCGCCATTGACTATTTGTCCAAATGGATCGAAACCATTCTGACCTGAACCAATGATCATAAAGTTGTTATCAAATTCATTCACCAGAACATCTTCTCATAGTTCAGGATTCCATGTGCAATAATTTTGGACGAAGGGACCCATTTCACAAATGCTCAATTCAGGTCACTGATGACCAAATATGGGGTGTCACACTGAATCTCTACTCCCTACCACCTCGAAACAAATGGTCTAGCTAAGTTATCAAACAGGGAGATCAAGAAAATCCTCCAAGTTATTGTTCGACCTGACAGGAAGGATTGGTCATCCTGGCTTCCGAAAGCTTAGTGGGCTTATAGGATCGCCCACAAGACCCAATTAGGTATGTCTCCCTTCATATTAGTGCACGGGAAGGCATGTTACCTCCTCGTCGAATTGGAGCATAAAGCCTATTGGGTAGTATGGAACTGCAACCTAGATCTTTCTAAGGCTGGAACCCATAGAATGCTTCAAATGAGTGAGATCGAAGAATTACACCATGACACGTATGAGAACTCACAAATTTACAAAGAGCGGGTTAAAGCCTTTCATGACAAGCACATATCTAGAAAGATCTTTCATCCTGGTCAAAAGGTCCTACTCTTCGATGCCGGACTCAAACTGTTCCCAGGAAAACTGTGATCAAAATGGATTGGACCCTGCTTAGTCCGATGAATCTTTCAAAATGGAGCCATTGAAATCAGTCCACTCAGCCACGATTGTGAACCCTTCGTCACGAACGATTAGAGACTCAAGTCATTCATCGATGTGACCAATACAAATTTGGCTGAGATATCCTGTACCTTCCATTCTCCCTGAGCTCATTATGCCCAGCCGATGGCATAAAACTCAATGCTTAATAGGAGGCAACTCGTCATTCTTGAAAAACCTGAAACCTTTCTTGACATTCTAATGCTGAATTCATATTGAACTTTAGGGTTCATCCATTAGAACAGTCGACTAAACCTCAGGTACCAGTACCCAAGTCTAGAAATCGTTTGCAACAGTCACTTCAACTCGTTCGCCCACCCAAAACCTGTCTTAATGAATGAAAAACCCACTAATTTACAATGAGGACAGTGCAAATTGTAGGCATGGGGGGGTATGAAACTGCAAAACTTCTTGGAAACTCATCTTACAAGAAATTGCTTCAACAAAAAAATCACATATCACAAAAAAAAAGGAAAAGATCTTGAAAAAGAAAAAAAAAACTGAGGGAGGGGGAGAGAAAATTTTTGAGGCCACACAAATCATGAGGAGGAAAATAGCAAAATGACAAAAAGGAGCACAAAATGAAAAAGAAAAAGAGAGTCATTAGTAAGAGATTAAGGGATTAACCAAACTTCTACACCACATCAAAAGAAAAAGAATGAAGGAAAAAGTGTTAATGAGACACAAAAACAATTAGTATGAATGCTGATCTTAGGCCTTTTGGGTTAGACTCATAGGCTTAAAAATTCAAGTATCCGCTAAGATCTAGATAATCCTCAAGAGGTTGGGGAAAATGGGAAGCTTAAGTATTAGGTCTAAGACGTGGGAGTATTTGGCCTTGTTAACTGACCATTGGTTTGTGGGACTCGGTAACGTAATCACCCTAATCCACAAACAGTCTGGTTCAGTGCGTATAACTATCAAAATCATGCAAAAGCTTTTAAATATTCTGAAAAGGTTGCCTAGAATAGGAGCGGCTGATCAACACAAGTTGATTTGGTTGATTTGGATGAGTTCCCCATGCAGAGAGGCAGGAAATTCCTCTCGAAGATGTGTAACAACATATCATCTCCTCTGTGCTTGTCTCCTAGGATACTTACATATCCTACTGAGGGCACGTAAGCACCCTGCTGGTTCAGATGCCATGGGTGCCATTATCACGAAATGTCAATTGCCAGGGTCTAGATTTGGCTACAGAATGCCATGGGTGGGATTATCTCTAAATCTCAAAAGCTAGGGTTCTGGGGGTTGCCATGGGCGGTGCTATCACGAAGCATCGATTGCCAAGGACCTTTGAGGTTTGATGATGGGGATGACGAATCCGATACAGATCGTGTTGAGAAGCCAATCCGAAGCTGCAAAAAAAAAGAAAAGAGAGAGAGAACTCTCCAAACAAATATATCCTCTATCTCTCTCTTACAAAAAATGCACTGCAAACTGAACCGAGGCTATGATACATCTCAAGCATGGGTGCATTAATCGCGAAGTCCAACAAACCTTTGGATAGTTCCTGGGGGCCTTAAAAACCTTCGTAGAGGATCGAGGTTAGAGCTGGTCAGGTCTGGATCTTTGTTGGTACTTGAGTACCTCTAGTACTACTATCGGCATTCTAACCTATTCAAAAAGAAAAAAGAAAAAAGCACTCATCATAATATGTGAAAGGAACTCATGGTCTAGAATAGAAGTTAAAACATTAAAATTTTGCTAAGAGACTAGCAAAAGTTAGGCATGGGGGTATGATGGGAACACCATCATGAACCCTAACTAGCACATTTTGACCTAGAAAAGAGAACAAAAGCTCCAATATAATTAAACAAAGGGCCTAACTCAAGGAATAATCAGTCTGAATGAAAAGCAAGATGCAATGGTAAAACTGCAATTTTGGCTTTGCCATGTAACAATGCGATTTCTCAGTGGCTAAACATTAGTTAAATGGTCTTAACAAGATAAAAGGTGGTTTAGTTCAATGAGAAAAGGGTTAATGTGAAATCTGGGAATTAAATGACTTCTTGTAACCCTAAAGCAGACCCACTTAATTCAACAAGGTTTTGGTCAAGATAAAATTCACCTAAACCCTCAAAAATTCATGGAAAATTATCCTCTAGTGTTTAGAACCTTCAATTTGGCCTTTGGAACCTATTTTGACCTAAATAGGTGTCCTAGTGAAATATATGACCTAAATTGGGTTTTTGTGTAAAATGCCTAGCCAAACGTGGTCATACCTAAAATCCAACTTCACCATTGGATTCATTGGGTCTAAATTAGGTTTACACCAAAATTTGGACCTAAAGGGAGTTCACCTAGACCTACTTTGCAAAACAGTCCAACCTCATTACATTTATGCCCCTAGCTTTTGAAAACCCTTGCAGACATCCCCTATCTTCCTTGTCGTTCTTTGCAATTAGGTCCCTCTACCATTACAGTGGAGGAATCCTACTACGGCAAGGATTCAACAGGGATATCTCGATTGCTCAAAGAATCCCTCTAAAATTTGAAAGGGAGATTCTCTGAGGAATTCCCTATCGTGTGAACCAAATATCAAGCTTTGATTGCCAACCAATCTCTTATGCGAACGCATGAGAGATTTGGGTATCTCTCGACATTCCAAGTCCGGCGAGGTTGTCGTGCTTGGATGCTTTCCTTCCAAGCATAAGGCCATCTTCCCAAGACTATAAAAGAGGCCCCAGATCCCCCCAGTCAAGGCAAGCTTGTTTTGGCTGGAGATTCCCTTGAAATTCCACCTTTCCCCCTCTTGCCAAAAAGCCTGTCAAGCTTCGGTGACTCTTCTTCCCTCTTCTCATCTCTCTACCACCAAACCAATGGCAGAGTTTTCTACGCCTCCTTCAGCATTGCACCACACCTGTGCCTGTGCCTATCTCCCTCTCGTTGTCGCCGCCTCTCTATCTCAGGGTCTTCGTCTCCAGCAACGGCATATATGCGTCGTTTGCTGCTCTACTCCCCCTTCATTGAGCCACTCACAGATAAGTGTCCTTCACCTACCCTTTCTTTTCCCCTCATCAATTTCTACTTTCACGCACCGATAACCATAGACCACCACCACCTTCTCCACCTCCGACAGACCACCGATGAGTGCATCCACCACGCCACACAGTCACACACCTCGCCAACTACCTCGGAAGCATCGCCTCATCCCACTGATCAGCTTCCCCCTCTCCATTGACTGCCACAACCTCCGTTCACTCCCCAGAGCACACCCAACTTCATGGCCACAGAATGACCTAGGCACACATACCAAGGCAGTCCCGCACCACACCAGCATCGAGCGACCTTCGCCATGTCACGACGAAGCTTTCTAAGCGATTTGACAGGGCCGTGAGGCTGTATTCGTGCTAACAGGTACAGTGCCCTATCAGCCATTGAAGCAAGCTTGCAGAAGCTTGCTACCTTCGCAGTAGCCTCAAGGTGCTAGGAAACCAAGTCCGAGGTGTGCGGTTCTTCTTTGCGAACAAACTCAGCCTCGCAATTAAAGGCCAAAGCGTCTGCAGCTTCAGCAATTAGAAGAAGACCTGCTATGGGCGAGCACGAGAAGCAGGTGGGACATTTTGTCCCACCTCAGAAACTTTAGAGCGAGCAGCGCAGGATAAATTGAAAAAGTGTCAGGGGCTTATCGCCTCCTGACACGAGGTGAGGTCCCACTCGCCCACTCACGCCTCGTCCACGACCCCATGGTACGTGGACCTGGTATCTAACTCGACTACCTGCGCACTCCTCGCCCAACACACAAGACGGTCGGCTTGGTCACGGGCACGCCAACCCAACCCGTATACTCGAGCAGGCTCTGGGAGAGCGAGCCCAAGAAAGAAGAAAGAGACAAGAGTCCGCGGGGTGGGTAGGGGTTAGGTTTTGCTCTCCCAGAGGGCGAAGCCAAGGAAGAAGAGGAAGCCAGAAGCTAAGGAAGAAGAGGAAGAAAGAAGCCTTAGCAGCGGCTAAGGGTGAGCTTGCCACGAAAGAAGAAGAGGGAAGAAGGAAGGAAAAGGAAGCTTTAGTAGAGAAGCAAAGGAAGAAGAAGGCTCGACTGAAGTTGGAAGTAGAGAAAGAGAAATAAGAAAGAGAAGATAAGGTAGAGGAAAGGAAGAAAAAGAAGAGAGAAAGTGAAGCTAAGGCCATTAATCAGAGAGATTGAAGAAGAGACGAGTCAAAAGAATTCGGGAAAGAAAGAAGAAGAAAGAAAGAGAAAGCTCAAGCCAGACGCAAAGCAAAGAGAATTATCTGATTTTTTCATTCATCTTCATATTTTTGAGCTTCTATATACATTGAAACCCTTTTCATTGCTTCATAATTTGATTGATCATTACATTTTATCAACTTGAAAGTTGTGTTCTTAGTTTTCAAATCCCAATTTGCTCCCTGTGTTCGACCTTGGATTCATATTTTTTGAGTAAGAAACTTTCATTTATTTTCGAAGCGATTTCAACTATACTGCGACACATTTGTTTTATAAACCCGATTTCGCTTTCAATGAGCAAGTGGCTAAAATAGAAGAATAGGTTGGGGAGATTTAGGAGAGGGAGAGGAAGAAAGAGAGCTAACTAATGGATGAAGGGGAAGGTGGTCTGCGTTGGCTTTGATTTGCCGTCGTTGTAGGAGACGAACTGTCCGGTGGAAGAAGCAGTGACGATGTAGTTTGGGATGCTCTCCCTAGTATTGCGAGGAGTGAATGTAGGAGTGGAGGAAGGAGTAGCCTTCAATTTGACCATTAGAGGCCTTGACGAGAGGGATTGAGGAGGTCACTCGAGTCAGTGGAGCTCGAGGCCTAAGAGAAAGGAAGAAGAAGATTTCCGACCTAGAAATGACTAAGGAACAAGGATTTACAATGGGGATGCTTTTATAGAGCTTGGGGCAAGTTATGGACAAGGAAACAACCTTGATTGCTTTGAAAATAGGTCGAAGAAATCCATAGTTTTTCATGGATTCGCACGAACTAATACGTGAGATTCAAGAGCCAAGATCTGTCCTAATGGATTCTTCATAGTGTGAACATCAATCCTACCAATTTTGGTGGGATTTAATGATGATTTGAGTAGGATTACAATTGGTCAAAGCTAGCCTAGAGGTTGGTTGACCTCCAATAGTAGCAGGGGCTATTTTGTGAAGAAGATGACAAAAGCTAGGGAGCTACATGTAATTAATTCAAAAGTTAAGGGCTTGGATGTGAAGCATAGAGTTTTAAAGGACTAGAATGTAAACTAGGTCAAGATGAACTCTGATTGGCCACAAATTTTGGTACAAAACTAATTTGGACCCAAGAAATCTACTACTAAAGTTGGATTTCATTTCAGTTTTAACCTGGTTTGAAAGGGTAATTTATGCAAAAACCCAAATTAGGGTAGAACTCTATCTTTGACACTTTTTAAGGTCAAAATTGGTTCCAAAGGTCAAATCAAGGATACCAAACCCCATGGAATAGTTTTCTACGAATTTTGGAAGGTTTAGATGAATTTTATCTAGACAAAAACCTCAATAATTCAAGTAGGTCTAAAATTATGGTTTTGGGTGCTATATAGATTATTTAACAGTGTGAAACCTATTTCTGTCTGTATAGACCCTCTTATTAGACTTTATTGCTTGTTTATCCTTAGATTAACCCCTGGAAAACCCCCAAGTTACTCTACATTCATGATATGTTGTGAAGATTACTGAATTAACCCTATTTTTATGTAGTACACTCAAAATGGATGTGCAAGGAATTATGACTCTTAGGCAATTGTGTAGGAGCATTTGTCACTTGATTCTGATTACATAATGCTAGTTATGGCTCATGATAATGTGATCAACATATGCCTATGCCTATCATTTATTAGTCCCTTAGCAAAATCTTATCGAAATAACTAGATTTCTAGACCATGCATTGATGTTCAGTTACCTGATTTATTTCACTCTTTAGAAATTAGGTCAGAATGGCAACAATAGGCCTAGATGTACACAAGTATCAATCAAGATCCAAGCCTCAGCCTGATTCAGTCGCGAAGGTTTCTAAGGCCTACAAAAATAGCCCAGAGGTTTGTTTACCCTAGGAGTTAATGCACCCATGCATAGTCGTAACATGTCCAGGTTTAGTTTGCTAGTATTTTTTTTTTTTTGTAAGAGAGATAGAAGTATTTTTTCATTTGGAGAGCTTTCTCTCTTTTCTTTTTATTTTCCCATAAATGCAGCCTCGAATTGGCCTTAAACTCGGTCTATATTGGATTCCTTGTCCCAACCATCAATCCTCAAAGGGTCCCTGGCTTTTGATGCTTCAGGATAGCACCGCCCATGGCAACCCCCAAAACTCCTGGCTTTCGACACTTTGAGATACTGTCACCCATGGCGTTATGTAGCTAATTTCAAACCCTGGCAATCGACATTTCAGGATAATCCCGCCCATGGCACCTAAACCAGCATAAGTTGCTTATATGCCCTCGATGGGATATTTAGATATCCTAGAAGAAAAGCACTGAGGAGATGATATGTTATTACGCATCTTCCAGGGGAATTTCCCACCTGTCCACTCTGGGAACTCGTTTAATCAACTGTGCTGTTGATGTAAACATGCTTATATTACATAAAATATTTATTTATGCATGTTCTTAAGCATAGAATTGCATTTCATACTACAAATATTGCATAACATGCATCATCTTGCATTTAGATTAGTATGAATAAAATGTTGGTTAATTGTCTCCTTTTTATGGTCAAGGATAGGGTGACTTTTTATCGGGTCTTTAGATCGAAAATCCAACCGTATGGATCTGATCAGGGTGACGATTGGAGTTCAACAACTCCAAGATCGCCCTAATCTGATATCTGTAACGTCAAGTAGAGATCGAGGAACCCTAGAAGATTAAGGCCCAAGATGGTATTAATCCACACTTTAGATGACAAATCCTACTGAATGGATGGGTTTAGATCAACGATCACAGCCTAACGGCGCAAAAATCAATTCAATCTGATACCATGGCACCATCTACATCAGTCAGAAGATAGACGACAAGATCTGATGGACGTGGGCACGCGAGTGCCACCCACGAAGGCCACGTTAAGAACTTTAGTGATGGATTTATCCATCTTTGGTGACGGATTTATCCGTCACTAAAGGTCCTGAGTTAATGTTTTTCAACATGTAATGATGAAAATGCCCTCACTCCTTGCAACTATAAAAGGAGACCCCCTCCATACGAATTTCTCATCCCACCTTCTCTTCTTTCACCCCTTGAAAGCTCTAAGAGCTTGTCCCAAACCCGAGATGCTCCTCTAGAGTAAAAATCTTAATTTTTCCACCTTCATTCCCCTTCGTAGAGCATCCTGGGCTTGTCCTCTCTCTGCATTCAAGAAGTGGATCCCGCGACAACAACCATGTGTCGCTTCATTCTCGTTCTTCCTACTTCATCCTCCTTCCTACTCCATTCCCCGTCTTCTAGGCATTGTCCTATCTGGCTCGTCCTCCAAGCGATTGTGGAGGAGGATATCTCTCTCTCCATTCTTTTTCCTACTTTCTAGAGTAGATTTAATGCTTTCTAGTGTAATCATTGCCCACTTTCTAGTCGTAATGAGTAGTGTAATGAACAATTTTCGATAATGAAATCCATGTTTATTCTACATCCCTTTTACTTTTATTTGTAATATTCTCTCCCTCTCTTCTACTTATTATTTGTTAAATAGATAGATAGCTTTCAAGTAGCTATTCTGTTTTGTGACAAATAAAACAAACGCGTATTTTAAATCAAACGTCCGCCTCCCTGAGTTCGACCAGGGATTTCTATTCCGGTATAAATTTAATTTGTTGAACCTGAGTTCTTCGCTATTGAAACTACAACAAGTTTTCAAAACCAAATTCGATAACATATTACTTTGATGTTTCAACATTTTTGGCACCGTTACTAGGGAGGTGATGCTCTTTGATTTGTTTTTGCATTTTCCAACTTACGAATCATTTACCTCACTTCTCTCCTTTATTTTTGTTATTATAAGTACTCTTTTTAGATGAGCAAAAAGTGATAGTTTGGGGCAAAGTGCTGTTTAAAGTTCTGTAAGTTTTCCCCGACCTCCCACCCATTAATTTTCATTCCACCACGTAATAACACAAACATAAATCATCTTAGGTGTTCTTATAACCACTAAGGTTAGTTTTATTTTTTTGTTTGACACCTACACCCACCTCAACCTCCACATTTAAAAAGAAAAATTAAAAAATCCCACAGAGGTAGACAACCTCATCTAATTTTCAATCTCAACCGGTAAACTAATCTTTGGAACTGGTGCACACATCCAAACACATAATTGAGTAGAAATCAGATTAGGTAATCACTTGTGTGCCTAATTAAGTAGTGAAACAGGGTAATTGTTTGAGTTGACTGGGCCGCACCACTTCAATTAAAATCAACTAATCAAGTAGCTGCTGCATAGGTTCAACTCTTAGGGATTTACCAGGCACTTCACATTCCTTTAAGTTTCAAAGGAAAGCATCTTCACCTATGCTTTCAAAACCTGGTCTGCCAACAAAACTTGTTGGAAAAAACCTTAATTTGAACCCTAAAAGCTACTAAGCAAGATTTGAACCCTAAAATTCATTGCATCAAAAATAATCTTGCTTGAAAACCGCTGCTTGTGCACGCACACACAAATCAATCAATCTTTAAGGGCACAACCCAGATAAAGGGCCGATCACATTCCAAAGAACATTCAAACCAAGCCCTAAATAAAACAGGGTGGACATTGGCCTTAAGGATTCGACTCGCTCTTCAGAGCCTAGAATGAGATTATTTTCGATTAGTCTATTTCTACTATTTAATCTAATGTCTAGCTAGGGGAGCAGAATCAAATGATCGTGGCTGGGGTTATATTAGGAACTGGAGGTGCAAGCCATAGGAAGAACCTTCTCCCCAGTCCCTCCATCTAACTGGTTGGATTGAACAGAAAGAAGTAGATCAAATCATTTCTTTATCTCAAGACGAGTTCTATGAGTCTGTAGGTCTTTAGGCTCGCCCACTTAAGGACAGGTTTGATTGCCTGTATTGTAGGGCGCCTTTCTTCCTCCCGTCTATCATGAATCCTTCCACATTTTATATGCATTCTCACCCTTTCCCAACTTGTACTGTAATCAACCATTGGTTAGTTGGGATAACTCGGATTGGGGATAAAGTTCCGAACCTCCCTGTTTAGGCTCTAACCCTGAATGCCATAATTGTGATTTCTATCCTTCTTAAAGCAATATCGATTGTAGATCGCCACCCTTTCATGGACAACCTAATATGATCTACAATCATGGAGGATACACTGATCCTTACCAATCCTCCAAATACACTGCCTTTAGGTCATCACCACCTTTTGAACAATCCAAAATGACCTATTATCAAGAAAGGTATCATGAATCTCAATTAGTTAACTTCTCTGTACTGATCCTAAACCCGCTCAACCCTGAAATAAGTAATTTGGTTCAGGGTAACCAGGTTCAAGATAAGGTTTTGGCTAACTTGAGGAAACCATACAATCTTTAATAGTTCAGGAAATACCTTGCATTAAAAAATTGGAGCCCCTGATTTAGATGATTGATGATTTGAACAAGTATTTATTGGATTGGCTCGAGGATGTTAATGATAAGAACCCAGGTGAGTTTCTAATTGGGAAGTTAGCAAAATTGAGAATGAGATTTATGGTTGCTTTAGTTCAATCGTGGGATGATTCCAAGGGTGAACCCCTTCAACAGAGCCAATGTCAGAACCTGCTCAAGCAGCTATTTAGGGGGTCACGTGTTACGAGGCTGACCAGATTGATTTAGAGCAACCAATTAAGGATAATCTATTTTCTTCACCTGAGATCTCTGAGCTGGGGTATGAGGAAACGTATGTCTCCATGGACAAGAAAGTGATGGATGATCTTGGGATGTACATCAATACGGATTTAGATTTCTTTGTGTCTGAGGGTGAAGAATCAAGTTGCGAAGTCTCATGTGAGTTTACAGAATATGATTTCTGTAAGACAATTGGGCCTGAAGAATCGGATAGATCCTATGATGGCCCAATAACCAAGGAAACTAATCTTATTAGGGTTCACATGATGGATTTAGAATAACATTTTTTGAAGAATACAATTCAATGCCACGATTGTCAGTTATACCCCATTGAGCTTACTGACGATTCTATTTTTAAGATAATTAAACCCAAGTCAATTCTGATTCAGTCACATCTTTTAGACTTGGATGGGGTGATTAATATAAAAGAGGTCCAGGAATTTGACATTCTGAACGAGGAGAATACAAGCTGGGAAATTCTGATTTGGGAAGCAAACTCCGGAGGAAGTAGAAGGCTGAGTTTAAGGGTACCAATTAAGCTGAAACGATCAAACTAGGACCCTTACGACATCTGTACTGAGGATGAATAACCCAAGCACACATTCATTGATTGTCTTTTGGAGCTTGATTTCTCTGTAACCCGACTCCTTGGTCTTGGGTTGCATCCTCATAAATCCCCGGCCCAACCCTGCTTGCATGCTGATCTTAGGTTTTGGGTAATTTTTATCCAGAACCTTAGATATTCTCAATCATGCAGTATGGGTTTGCACCACAATCTAGTCCACATCTGTGGACATCTATTGGCATGTCCTAAAGTGAATCTTTTTATTTTGACTCTGACCTGTACTTCTGAATTATTTGTTCTCTTCTTTGTATAGTGTTCCTAGCTGAAGGCACTAAATTCAGCACATATACAGTTCTTCTTTCTCTTCGAGCAGACCTATCATTCACGCAATTCAGGTGCTTTCTACTCTATTCCACTCTATTTTATGTCTTTTTAATACAATGAGGATATTGCATTAGATATGCATGGGGGGTGGATATTCATCTCTGAATTAATTTGTCAGCTCCGTAGATTTATTTTATTTTTCTTTTATTTATATATATAAAAAGAAATGAAAAGAAAAATTATGGAATTAGGGAAGAGAACTTAGGCTTAAGAAAAATTTCAATCTTAGGAAATAAAGCTATATGATTTGAACGCGAAGACCCTTTAGGTCTTCGGACTTAATCAGCCTGTGTATCCACTAAAATGTGGATTTATTTTTCGAGTCCTCGCCATCTTAATTCTATTGTAATTTGATTAAAAAAGTTTGGGTGATAAGTATATGACTTATCAACCAGCTTTCTGGTTTGAGGGAACTTTAAGTCTAAAGCATCTACACACTAACTTTTCACTGACTTATTGATCAGCGATTTTAACGAAAATTGGGTAGCTAATGAACTTTCTCAGGTGATATGGCTTGGAAGTTATTGTGGATAATAGCTCAAAGGTAGGTTGTCCAGAGCCCAATCACTGGACCATTCTCTTTTTACTGCCTTTAGTTAAATTTTAGACCAGGGAAGCCACCTACTTAAAAAAAGAAAAAGAAAGTCAAAAGGAAAAGAAAAAGAAAAGGAGAAAAGAAGAAAAAGAGAGAAAATAAAAGAAATAAGCCACACTTCGCCGCACGAGTATGGTTGGCAAGTTGTCGGTGGTAACACTAACTCAACTCAAGAAATGCACAAAAAATTCGCAAAACACTTGGGAAGAAGCGGAGAAGTAGAATAAACCGGGGAGATATACACTGGATTCACTCTGGTGTTGACCCTATAAAAGTAAAAGTAGGGAGAAAGCTACCGGCCGTAAAGATGCACCTTTAGGCAGAACTCTCTTTAAGGTCACCTAGAGTAGTAGAAACACGAAGTTCGTTCTAATTGCCAATTGACGAGTCTATCACATTCACAATAAGATGCCTAGAACTTAGGGTTCTCATCAAATCTTGGGTGGGTTGAATGGCCGTAGAAAGCCACTCTTTAACCCTAAACTAAAAAAAAAATTAACAAAGAAGAGAAAGGGAAAAGGAAAATTTTCTTTGAATAAGGCGAGGGGTTGAGGCGGTCTGCATTTTAGCAGATACCCAGGTGCTGTTGTGTCTTTGAAAGTTCAGATCGTAAGTATAAAAATCCTTTAATGTTGAAAATAACTAATGCCTAAGTAATCCAACCTAATTCTTTTATAAATAGCACATAATTTTTGCTAAGGACTAGCAAAAGATAGGCATGGGGGTGTGATGTAAACATTTTTATATTACATAAAATGTCTATTTATGCATGTCCTTAAGCATAGAATTGCATTTCGTACTATAAATATTGCATAACATGCATCATCTTACATTTAGATTAGTCTGAATAAAATGTATGTTAATTGTCTCTTTTTTATGGTCAGGGACAAAGCAACTTTTTTATCATGGCCTCACATTGAAGATCTAACTGTATGGATTTGATCAAGGTGACGATTGGAGTTCAATGACCCGAAGATCGCTCTAATCGGATGTCCGTAACATCAGATAGAGATCAAGGAACCCTAGAAGATCAAGGGCCAAGATGGTGTTAATCCACACTACAGATGACAAATTAAATCGCACGGATGGGTTCGGATCGACAATCGTAGCCTAACGACGATAAAATCGATCCAATCCGATACCTGTGGCACCATCTACATCACTCAGAAGTTGGATGCCAAAGATCTGATGGACGTTGACGTGTGTTGAGGCAAGGAAGGCGAGCCGACACGCGAGCACCGCACAAGAAAGGCACGTTCAGGCCTTTAGTGACGAATTTATCCGTCACTAAAGGTCCTAAATTAATGTTTGTCAACATGTAATGACCAAAATGCCCTCACTCCTTGCAACTATAAAAGGAGACCCCCTCCATACGAATTTCTCATCCCTCCTCTTCTTTCACCACTTCCAAAGCTCTAAGAGCTTGTCCGAAACCCAGGATGCTCCTCTAGAGTAAAAATCTTAATTTTTCCACCTTCGGCCCCCTTCGTGGAGCATCCTACGATTGTCCTCTCTATGCATTCGAGAAGTCGATCCTACGACGATGATGACGTGCTGCTTCGTTCCCATTCTTCCTGCTTCATCCTCCTTCTTCCTGCTCTGTTCCCCGTCTTCCAAGCATTGTCCCGTCCGACTCATCCTCCAAGCGATTATCGAGGAGGATATCTCTCTCTTCATTCTTTTTCCTACTTTCTAGAGTAGATTTAATGCTTTATAGTGTAATCATTCCCCGCTTTCTAGTTGTAATGAGTAGTGTAATGAATAATTTTTGATAATGAAATCCATGTTTATTCTACATCCCTGTTGCTTTTATTTTTAATATTCTCTCCATCTCTTCTATTTATTATTTGTTAAATAGATAGATAGTTTTCAACCAGCTATTCTGTTTCGTGAGAAATAAAACAAACCCATATTTTTAATAAAATGTCCGCCTCCATGAGTTTGACGTGGGATTTCTATTCCGGTATAAATTTTATTTGTTGAACTTAAGTTCTTCGCTATTCAAACTACAACAACAGGTTTTCAAAACCAAATTCGATAGCATAGTACTTTGATGTTTCAATAGTTGTCGAGCCACTCCAAAGCTAGAACTTTGAGATGGTTTTTCAGAATGAAACACTTTTGCCAGGATTTTCTTTATTAAGTGCACTAAACCAGACTTAGTGGATGATTTTCGGTGGTTAGGTTACCAAGTCCTACAAACCAAAGGGCAGGCAACAGGGCCGAATAATCCCTTAGGATTAGTCCTACTACATCAGCCTCACACTTTCCTAAACCTCTTGACGACTAATCCAAATCTTAACGGATACGTTAATGTTTAAACCCTAAAATAGGCCCAAGAGGCCTAAGATCAACAATCATACTAATCTCCTTGTCTCTATCATTTCAAGACGAAAATTTCTTTTGATTAGGTCAAGAACTTAAGTAGATTCTATAATTAGTTGCTATGACTATCACTTTTGTTTTTCTCTAATTTTGATCCTTTTTGACATTTGAATTTCCTCCACTTTCACCTCCTCAAGAATGATTTGCAATTAGTTCGCAAAATTTCCTCCCCTTTCTGCAAATTTCTTTTTCCTTTTTCATATTTTTATTTTTTATCATTTTTGAATATGTATATATTTCTTTTTGTGAGAACCCCTCAGAGAATTGAATTTTTGTTTATTTGCACTTTAACACCCCCCATGCCTAAGTTTTGCAATGTCCTCATTGTAAACTAGGAGGGTACAAAAATCAATTTGGTTTAAGGTTTAGAACAGGATTAAAGGGTGGGTGAACAAGTCGGGGTGACTGTTGTGACCAATTTCGAGCTTTCATTCAAGTACTATAGCTGGAGTCGGTTGTTCCAAAGTGAACTCCAAAGTACAGTAGGAGTGTAGCTTAAAGGAATGATTAGAAGGGTCTCAATTTTTTGGAATGACGGGTTGCATCCTGTCAAGTGCCAAATTCAATGCCTTCGGCCAGGTGGAAGGTGGTCAAGGAGAAGTGGTGGTCAAATCAGAAGAGTTTTGTAGAAGAAGCAGTTTGATCAATAGCCTGGTTGGTCCTACTAAGTGCTTGTTCTGATCGATAGGCTGATGATGCAGCCCAAACCAAATTAACCTAGTGGGTTGATGGATGTGTATCAGTAGATACGAAGTCCACCAGATACTTTAAGGCACAAACAGATATGCAAATGCGAATTGCAGGTTTGGCTATCTACTCAACCAAGTCAAAGTAGGGATCCTCAAAAGAAAATGGCTCTGTGAAGCACGTAGGAATCCTACAGGTAAGATCGGGGAAGGATAATAAGTGGTTAATATTCTGATCAATGTCTGAAACTTGATCCAAAGATGTAGGAGAATCATATGCAATCGGATCAGAGAGAGGTGAATTAGAATAGAAGTTGATTCCAGTGGTGGATCAAGGTTGGGATTGAAATTTGGAAGGCTTTATATGTGGATCAGAAGTTGTGGCTTATTTGAGGTCCAAATCATTCGCGTTAGCATTAAAATCAAAGAATGGATCATGGATGCCAAGGTCGTAAATTGGCCCATAATCAATCGTCAGGAAACAATGGATCTCCAAAATTCGAGTTGGATTCGAAATCATTAGAGAATTTGCGAAGATTATTTTCTAAAATTGATTCCAGTTTGAGATTCCCGCCATGGAATGAATCAAGATGCTCAGAATTAACAACCTGACTTGGATCTAACCTAATCTAAAATTCTGAGCTCAAAGAGGTGTCCTTATTAAGCTTGGGAACAAGTTTTTGACACTTAGCATAGACCCAATCAAATCTCAACTCTTCCATCTCCTTGATTTCTGTATCATAAATCGATTCGATTTGCAAGAAATTGATTTGTACCTCTAAGGAGTTTGGAGAGGTGTAATCATCTAACACAGGCTCCAAATCATAGTTTAGATCCAAAATCTGATTCTCTTCATATTGGGCCTCATGACCATCCTAAATAGGTTTTTATCTAGATTATTGGTCAAAGGTAGGAATTGGATCGCTAGAATCTAGGCTAGGCTCAATTGGGATGTCAGAATCATTCTCGAGAATTACCTTAATAGGATAAGGTTCAGGAATTACATTCTCGAGAGGTTTCGATTCAAGCTTACTACAAGTGTTTGAGAATTCAAGGGATGATGGGCTAGCTTCATGGCTCTCTAAGGCTGTTTCAGAATCAGGAACACCTCCAATTGGATCCTCCCAACCCATTCCAAGATTAGGTGTGCTATTCTGCACATAATTTGAATCTAATTCCATTTGTGTTGGGGCTCCACAACAACCTTTATTTTCAAACCCGGGATTAGGGAGATCATTTTGATTTTCAATAATATTCTCATCAATTTCTGAATGTTGATATGGGTAAATTTGATTGATGACCTGTTTCAACATAGTTATCAAATTCTCCAATTTCTCAAGGTCATCCTGGTGCCTTTCCTAAAGTTGTGGATTTGTCAAACTTTGAAGATACTCGAAATTATGCAATCTTTCTATTTCAATGTATCTATTCTTGAGAATATCTCAGGTTCAGCCATTTATCATTTGTTTCAATATCAGATGAACGTGATTTGTAATGAAGGTTGTTGTTACTGATGCATTAACCTGAATCTTGCCAACTGGATTTCAGGTTGTGTCATAATCCTCATAATGATTAAAGGTAGCCTCAATCATTTGCTCTTTCATGGTCATTTAGGATTCAGGTTTCTAAAACATTCTTCCTAAAGTGTTAGGTTGCATTTTCAAATCAAGTGGTGGATCAAGATGTAGAATCAAATTCAGGTTCAGATTGAAGTGACTGGATCATATCAGAAATCCCCAAGAAGATCAATTCTAATGAGGCCTCTAGGTGGAAAACCTAGGGACCTATAATGTGTATGTGCTCTAAAGAATAGATGAGGGATTGCATATGAATTTTACTCAATCAAGGCACCCAAAGATTTTTGGATGACTAAGGCTTGTTTCGAGGTAGATGATACCTCAGAATAAAAAATCCACACACCCAAGAAGTACATGGGCATCCAAGAAGGGAGAGCCCCGAAAAGACCCCTACATGGTAAAGCATCCCCAAGAGTTACAGGGTTTCCCCCACCTAACCTTCCTTGTCACTACGGTTCCAAGTAGACCAGATTGTACGAATTGAGACCTTAAGTCAACCAATTGTAGTCCTAATTTGTTCCTTGGATTTCACTTGATTAGAAGTGGATTCAATTTATGACCTAATTTGGAGGTTGGTTGACCCACAAAGTAGACCAACTTCACCTAAATTGGATTAAAAGATGAAGAAAGAAGTCCAGGTCAAGACCTGAAGATCACCCTAAATTGACTCTTAGGTTATTAGATCCACAATTTTAAGATTCAAGTGAATTTAGAAATTGATTTTTAGGGTTTTCCCTAATAGATCTTTTGAAAATAGGGCTTGTGTTGAATGCTCGAATTGCTACGCTAACGTGTTTGGCTTTGGAAAACCTATCGTTGTAGTTTGAAAGTGAAGAACTCATGTTAAACAAATAAAATTTATATCGAAATTGAAATTCCAACTCGAAAACAGGGAGGCGGATGTTTGATTTGAAAACTATGCATTCCATTTTATTTGTCACGAAGTAATTCAATTTAAAACTATCTAATTATTTACAATAAATAGAAGAAAGAGTGAGAGTGAGAGAGAGAGAGAATATTACATATAGAAATCAAAATGAGATGTAGAATAAACAGAGAATTTATCATTAAGGAGATTGTTCATTACAACTAGAAAGCATAAAACAATTGCACTAGAAAGCGATAAATTTCCTCTAGAAAGCATTAAAAGAATGGAGGGAGAAATGTCCTCCTCGATGGTTGTTTGGAGGACGAACAGAACTACTCTAAAAAGCAGTAAATCTATACTAGAAAGCAGTAAAAGAATAGGGAGAGAGAAATCCTCCTCGACGGTCTCTTGGAGGACGAGCCGGATGGGACGATGCCTAGACAAAGGAGGACAAAGCGGGATGAAGGAGGGCGAAGCAGAAGAATGGGAACAGAGCAGCTCGCCGTCGACGTCGCGGGATCCACTTCCGAAGGGGGATGAAAATTTGGACTTTATCTCGTGAGAAGCATCCCGGGTGTGGGACAAGCTTCTCTTGAGCTTTGGAGAGGTCGAGAAGAGAATGAAGGGATGACAATTTCATGTGGAGGGGGTATCCTTTTATAGTTGCAACAAGTGGGGGCAAATTGGTCATTACATCTTTAAAATAATAAATGAGGGGTCTTTAGTGACGGATAAAACCGTCACTAAAGCCCTAACGTGGGCGTAGCACCCGCGCCCACGTGTGCCTCCTCAGCTACACTCTTTCTCAACGCCCGCCCACGTTCTTTCATCCACAGCCGTCCGATCGTGAGATCGGACGACTTAAGATGAATCTTCACCCACCGCTGTGCGCCCGCTCGGTGCATGCGATGCCGCGTGACGCCGCGCATGCAATAGCGCGTGAACGCTTTTGGTGCAATAGCGCGGCCGTTGGATTGCGATCTGATGATTGATAACGGCACGCCCACTCGCGGATGAATTCGTGTGGTGAGGCTCGAACGCAGGCCAGCGCCTCACGATAAGGCATTGGACTACTGCGCTGCCTCGCCCAAATGGTCGCGCGGACGATTTCAACGAGCCGCATCCACAGCCGTTGGATCGAGATCCAACAGCGGAGAGGGGGCAGATGCGGAGCCTTCAGAGATTGCATGCGGCCATTTGGGCGACCAAGATGGTGCCACGTGGTCCCATCTTGGCCGTCCATCTTTTGGATGTTGTAGATCGTGCCACGAATGTCGGATTGACTCGATTTTTGCATCGTGGATTGCAATCGTAGATCTGAATTCATTCGTGTGGTCAGATTTGTCATTAAAAGTGTGGATTTATACCATCCTAACCCTTGATCTTCTAGGTTTCCCCGATCACTATCAGATGCTACGGATGCCTGATTAGGGCAATCGTGGAGTCGTTGAACTCTAATTGTCACCCTGATCACATCCATACGGTTGGATCTTTGATCCGAGGCCCCGATAAAATGTTTGCCCTGTCCAAGCACATAAAAGGAGACAACTAACCTCCATTTTATTCAGACTACTCTAAATGGAAGATGATGCAAGTTATGCAATATTTATATCACAAAATGCAGTCCTATGCTTAAAAACATGCATAAATAGATATCTTAAGTAGTGTAAATGTGTTTACATCATGATCCCTTGCCTATCTTTTGGTAGTCCCTAACAATAACTATATGCTATTAATAAAAGAATTAGGTTGGATTATTTGGGCATGAGTTATTTTCAATCATTAAGAAATTGTCTACTTAGCATCTGAACTTTCAAAGGCACAACAGCACCCGAGTATCAGCCAAAATGCAGACCACCTCAAGCCCTTGCCTTATTCAAAGAAAAAATTTCTTTTTCTCTTTCTACTCTTTTCTAATTCTTTTGGATTTTCAAACTTTATGGTTTAAGAGTTGCTTTCTATGGCCATTCAACTAACCCAAGATTTGGTGAGAACCCTAAGTTTTAAGCATCTTATTGTCATTGTGATAGACTCATTGACCGACAGTTAAAACGGACTTCGGGTTTCTACTCCTCTAGGCGACCTCAAAAAGAATTCTGCCTAAAGGTGTATCTTTACAAGAGGTAGCTTTCTCCCTACTTTTATTTTTTAACGGGGTTAACACAAGGGTGAATCCATTGTATATCTCCTCGGGTATTCTACTTCGCCGCTTCTTCCTATGTGTTTTGGGAATTTTTAGTGCATTTACTGAGCTGGGTTCTGGACAGTCGATCGATGAGCTGTTACCACCGACAACTTACCAGCCATACTCATGCGGCAAAGTGTGGCTTATTTCTTTTTTTTTCTTTTCTCCTTTTCTTTTCAATTTTTTTTTTTTTAAGTAGGTGGCTTCCCTGGTCTAAGATTTACCTAAAGGCAGCAAAAAGAGAAAGATCCAGTGACTGGGCTCTGGACAACCTACCTATAAGCTATTACCCATGATAACTTACCAGCCATATCACCCTAGAAGGTTCATTAGCTACCCAATTTCCGTTAAAATCGTCGAACAACGAGTCAGTGACAAAATAGTGTGCGGATGCTAGAAACTCAAAATTCCCTCAAATCAGAGGGCGGGTTGATAAGTCGTGTACTTATCACCCAAACTTATTTACTCCAATGAAAATAAAATTCAGGTTGGCGAGAACTCAAAAAATAAATCCACATTTTAGTGGATACATGGGCTGATTAAGTCCAAAGACCTGAAGGGCCTTTGTGTTCAAATCATAATGTAGTATTTCCTAAGATTGAAAATTTTCTTAAACCCAAATTCTCTTTCCAAATTTCGAAATATTTTTTTTATAAAAGAAAATAAAACAAATCAATGGAGCTGACGAATGAATTCAGAGATGAATATCCACCCCCCATGCCTATCTAATGCAATGTCCTCATTGTACTAAAAAGACAAAAAACAGAGTGGAAAAGCATAGAAAGCACTTGAATTACGTGAATGTCTGGTCCGCTCCGAGATGAAAACTAAAAAGAATTGTATATGTGCTGAGTTTAGTGCCTTCAGCTAGGCACACTATACAAATAAAAGAAATGAAGAATTCACAACTGCAGGTCAAAATCAGAATAAACAGAAGAATCCTCTGACCTACCAACAGAGGTCCACAAATGTCGACCAGATTGTGGTGCAGACCCATCCCCCACAGTCGAGAATATGTTAGGCTCTAGATAAAAATTATCCAAAACCTAAAATCAGAATGCAAGTAGGGTCGGGCGTGCGATTTATGAGGATGCAACCCAAGACCAAAAAGTCAGGTTACAGAGAATTGAAGCTCAAAAGGAGGATGCAACCCAAGACCAAAAAGTCAGGTTACAGAGAATTGAAGATCAAAAGGATAATCATTGAATGTGTGCTTGAGTTTGACATCCTCGAAACAAATGTCTTAAGGGTTCTGATTTGATGGTTTTAGCTTAAAAGGAACCCTTCGACTCAATCTTCCATATCCTCCAAAACTAACTTCCCAAATCAGAACTTCCCGGCTCCTATCCTCCTCATTCAGCATATCAAATTCCAGGACCTCTTGTATATTAATCACCCCATCTGAAATCTCAAAGTCTAAATGATGTGGTAGAATCAGAATTAACTTGGGTCTAATTATCTCAGAAACAGAATTATCGATAAGCTCAACGGGGTGCAACTGATAATCAGGGCATTGAATTGATTCCTACAGAAAATGCGATTCTGGATCCGTAATGTGTGCCCTAATAAGATCAATTTTCTCAGTTATTGGTCTATCAAACGATCTATTAGATTCCTCAAGCCCAATCATCTCACAGAAATCATGTTCAGAAAACTCACGTGAGACATCGCAACTTGAATCTCCACCATCAAAGAAATCAGGATCTATATCAATGTATGTCCCAAAATCATTTGTCACTTTCTATTCGAAGGAGACATACGTTTCCGCGTAACCCGGATCAGGGATCTCAGGTGAAGAAATCAGATCTTCCTTAATTGGTTGCTTTAATTCAATCTGGTCAGATTCATAACACGTGTCCCCCCCAACAGGTGCCTGAGCGGGTTCTGTCATTGGCTTTCCTGAAGAGGGTTCATCCTGGGAATCATCCCATGATTGAATCAAAGCAACCACAAATCTCATCCTCAATTTCGCTAATTTCCCAAGTAGAAACTCACCTGGGTTCTTATCCTTAACATCCTGGAGCCAATCCAGCAAAGACTTATTCAAATCATCAATCATTTCAATTAGGGGCTCCAATCTCTCAATGCAAGGTATTGCCTGAACTTCTAAAGATTGAATGATATTCCTCAAGTTAGCCAGAACCTTATCTTGAACCTGGTTAACCTGAAACAAATGAGTTGGTTCAGGATTGGGCGGGTTTGACATCAATGCAGAGTAATTAACGAATTGAGATTCGTTATACCCTTCCTGATAATAGGTCATTTCAGATTATTCAAAAGATGGTGATGACCTAAAGGCAGTGAAATCAGAGGATGGGTAAGGATCGGTGTATCCTTCTTGATTGTAGATCGTATTAGGTTGTTCATGAAGGGAAGATGATCTATAATTGATGTAGCTTTGAGAAGGATAGAAATCAGAATCAAAGTGTTCAGGGTTAGATCCTAAACACGGAGGTCCGGAACTGTATCCCCAATCCGAGTTATCCCAATTAACTGATGGTTGATTACAGTACGAGTCGAGATAATCGTCATGTTGAGGATAATTCACAATGGGAGGGAAAGAATAGGAATGCGTGTAATATGTGGAAGGATTCATGATACACGGGAGGAAGAAAGGCGCCCTGCAATACAAACAATCAAACCTATCCTTAATTGGGTTAACCTACAGACCTATAGACTCCCAAAACCCATCTTGAGATAAAGAAATGATTTGATCTACTTCTATCTGTTCAATCCAACAAGTTAGAAGGAGGGACTGGGGAGAAGGTTCTTCCTTCAGCTTGCACCTCCTATTCCTAGTGTACCCCCCAGCAGCGATCGTTTGATTCTGCTCCCCTAGCTAGACATCAGATTAAACAGTAGAAACAGACTAATCGAAAATAATCTCATTCTAGGTTCTGAAGAGCTAGTCCAATCCTTAAGGCCAACATCTACTCTATTTTATTTAGGGCTAGGTTTGAATGTGCTTTGGAATGTGATGGGCCCTTTAAATGGGTTGTGCCCTTAATGATTGATTGATTTGTGTGTGAGTGCACAACCAGTGGTTTTCAAGCAAGATTGTTTTTGATGCAGTGAATTTTAAGGTTCAAATCTTGCTTAGTAGCTTTTAGGATTCAACTTTAGGTGTTTTCAAACAGGTTTCATTGCACACCAGGTTTTGCAAGCATAGGTGAAGATGTTTTTCTTTAAAGCTTAAAAAGAATGTGGAGTGCCTAGTAAATCCCTAGGAGTTGAACCAAGTAGCAGCTACTTGATGAAATGATTTTATTTGAAGTGGTGCAGCCCAATCAACTCAAACAATTGACCTGATGCACAACTTAATTAGGCACACAAATGATTACCTAATCTGATTTCTACTCAATTATGTGTTTGAATGTGTGTACCGATTCCTAAGATCGGTTTACCGGTTGAGTTAGAAAATCAGATAAGGTTGTGTATCTCTGTGAGATTTTTTTAATTTTTTCTTTTTTTAATGTGGGTGTTGGGGTGAGTATGGGTGTCAAACAACAAACAATCTAAACTTAGAGTTTATAAAAACACTTAGGTTGATTGATGTTTGAATTATTAAGTTGTGGAATGAAATTTAATAAGTGGGAGATGGGGGACAACTTACAGAAACTTCCACATCACTTTACTCCAATCTACCCCTTTTGCCTGTCTCGAAAGAGTACCTGCAATCACAATAAGAATGGAGAGAAGTGAGGTAAATGATTTGTAAGTTAGAAAACGCGAAGAGAAACCAAAGTGCATCGCTTCCCCGGCAATGGCGCCAGAATGTTGAACGCTCGAATTGCTATGCTAACGTGTTTGGTTTTGGAAAACCTGTCGTTGTAGTTTGAAAGCGAAGAACTTGTGTTCAACAAATAAAATTTATACCGAAATTGAAATTCCTGTTCGAAAACAGGGAGGTAGATGTTTGATTTAAAAACTACGTGTTCCTTTTTATTTGTCACGAAGTAATTCAATTTAAAACTATCTAATTATTTACAATAAATAGAAGAAAGAGAGAGAGTGAGAGAGAGAGACAATATTACACATAGAAATCAAAATGAGATGAAGAATAAATAGAGAATTTATCATTAAGGAGATTGTTCATTACAACTAGAAAGCATAAAACAATTGCACTAGAAAGCAATAAATTTACTCTAGAAAGCATTAAAAGAATGGAGGGAGAAATGTCCTCCTCGACGGTCGCTTGGAGGACGAATAGAACTACTCTAGAAAGCAGTAAATCAATACTAGAAAGCAGTAAAGAATAGGGAGAGAGAAATCCTCCTCGACGGTCGCTTGGAGGACGAGCCAGATGGGACGACACCTGGATGAAGGAGGACGAAGCTGGATGAAGGAGGACAAAGCAGAAGAACGGGAACGGAGCAGCATGCCATCGTCGTCGCGGGATCCACTTCCGAAGGGGGACGAAAATTTGGACTTTATCTCGTGAGAAGCATCCTGGGTGTGGGACAAGCTTCTCTTGAGCTTTGGAGAGGTAGAGGAGAAGGAAGGGATGACAATTTCATGTGGAGGGGGTCTCCTTTTATAGTTGCAAGGAGTGGGGGAAAATTGGTCATTACATCTTTAAAATAATAAATGAGGGGTCTTTAGTGATGGATAAAACCGTCACTAAAGCCCTAACGTGGACGTAGCACCCGCGCCCACGTGCGCCACCTCAGCTGCGATCTTTCTCAATGCTCGCCCAGGTTCTTTTATCCATAGTCGTTCGATTGCGAGATCGAACGACTTATGATGCGTGTTCACCCGCTGCTGCATGGCCGCCCAGCGCGTGCGATGCTGTGTGACGCCGCACGTGTAATACCGCGTGAATGCTATCGGGCGCACGCGGCCATTGGATTGCGATCTGATGGTTGATAACGGTGCGCCCGCTCGCTGATGAATTTGCGTGGCGAGGCTCGAACGCGTGCCAGCGCCTCACGATAAGGCGCTGGACCGCTACGTTGTCTCGCCCAAAAGGTCACGCGGAAGATTTCAATGAGCAGTGTCCACAGCCGTTGGATCAAGATCCAACGGCGGAGAGGGGGCGGATGCGGAGCCTTTAGAGATTGTATACGACTGTTTGGGCTACCGAGATGGCACCACGAGGTGCCATCTTGGCCGTCCATCTTCTGGATGTTGTAGATGGTGCCACGGATGTTGGATTGACTCGATTTTTGCATCGTTGGACTGCGATCGTCGATCCGAATTCATCCATGCAGTCGGATTTGTCATTTGAAGTGTGGATTTACACCATCCTGACCCTTGATCTTCTTGGATTCCCCGGTCACTATCTGATGCTACGGATGCCTGATTAGGGCGATCTTGGAGTCGTTGAACTCCAATCGTCGTCCTGATCACATCCATATGGTTGGATCTTTGATCCGAGGCCTCGATAAAATGCTTACCCTATCCAAGCACATAAAAGGAGATAATTAACCTCCATTTTATTCAAACTACTCTAAATGCAAGATGATGCATGTTATGCAATATTTATATCATGAAATTCAATCCTATGCTTAAGAACATGCATAAATAGACATCTTAAGTAGTGTAAATGTGTTTACATCAGCTTGGGTAGCATACAGATGCAAGAAGATGAATTTCATTTTATTCAGGTAAATGTATACTAACCCTAGAGTAGAAACCCTAATTGGTTTTATTTCATGTCCAATTTGATCTGAAAATTTACACCTTAGACTTCAAACAAGAAGTGCATAGTCAAAGATGATTAGAAATTGAGCATAAAACCCTAGTATGTACAAGAAATCATGGAAGGGATCTCTCAATAGAATTGTCTCAACTTCAATTAGATATTGATTTGAATTCACAAATCAAGAAACTTGCCTTTAAGTGATAATTATTAAGAAAATAAGATATGTAGGTCCTACTTGATTTGTTTCCTTTTCTCTCTTCCAAAAGAATAGGAGATTGATTAGGGAAGAAGAGAAATTTTACCTGCCCCAGGAGTGGTTGATTACATAGAAAATTTCTTCATGTTGTATCTCATAAAATCACAATCAAAGCAAATAGGGCAAGTTAGTGCTCAGATAAATCATGAAAGATAAGATTAATAGTGAATTGCACGTTGCTTCATAGCATCGGTGCCAAATATTTTTAGGAGAATGAGTAGGTTTTTAGTATGCGTTCATTCTAGTACACTCGTAAATCGCACAAAAAGATATTTAAATTTATAAACTTAGAATGTAAAGGGAGTTCAAGGTTATTCATAGGGAGAAAATATGGAACTCACACATTAATCTTCATTTAAAATAGATGAGCACAATTAATTGATCACAAAAACAGATATGTATTGAATGAAACTTGATCAAGTTGATATTCAAAAGATCATGAGACAAAAAGAATAGAAAGACAAAATAATGGTGATTTGAATCACCAATTATTCATCTTAATTAAGCATATATCTCATACTCAAATTATTGCAATAACGAAACAGTACCCTCAATCAGATAATCAATATTAACTTAGGTACTTAAATAATTCAACAGTGCCAGAATCAAAGGTCAAATGTTGCCTTCACAGCACCAGATGACTTAACTGATCCGTAGAACAGTGCCTTACAGAAGGCACACACAAGCATAAGGCTCTCTCAAGAGCCCTTCCTTTCAAGCCTTTCAAAGACCAAGGCTTCTCTCACAAGCCTTCAAGAACAAGCACACGACTAACTGTTGGTTGTCCTTCAGTACTTCATATCAAAACCCATCCCCTTGTCTCATAAATCGTTTCTCTCCTATTCTTTAAAACCCAGAGTTAATCAGTCATATAGGTAGGTTAGGTGAGTAATTGCATCCAGTATAGTGGCCAAACCCGCAGGCGTGTTTCGCTTGCGAGGAGTGCTCACGAAAGTGTGTGAGAACCTGACCCGATTCTTCTGCGAAGAGTGAGAACATGAATTCAACTTTTGTGCTTTCAGGAGCTTGTAACTTCACGGTGTGGCAATAAAGTGGCACCCTTTCTTTACGTAAGTGCAGCAAAGGGTGCTTCTTTAATTGGAACAGCTGCTGGCACTGGGGCTTGCAATTGGAGTCCTAGGAACCTTTGAGACCTTGAGCCACATTGATTGCACACATCAATTGGTCATCTTGCAAGCAAAGACGAGTAGATGTGGTCGAAGATGATGGCGGTGACAGTAAACTCCATTCGATACCTAAAAACATGACGACAGCCTCTCGGCATAATTAGAATTGCTCAGGAGAGTTGCCATGAGTTAATGAGAATGATGGTAGTGTTTATGAAATGTGGGGAGGTGTACAGTGGCCATGCAAAGTCGAAGAAGGTGTTTGCAGGTAGGTGTATTTGGTGGGTAATTTGGATGGTCAATCCCCTCAATCTCTTGAGGGGTTTCGACTAGCCTGGGATGGTGGAGCTTAAGAGTCGCGAGGATGTTTGGTGCGATGGGGCATCAGGGAGACCTCGTCGAAGCTTGGCCAGAGTGAAGCAAGATGGAGAGGGAGATCGGCGATCAGTGGTTCAAATAGAAGAAGAAGAGGTTGGGGAGATTCAAGAGAGGGAGAGGAAGAAAGAGTGCTAACTAATGGATAAAGGGGAAGGTGGTCTGTGCTGGCTTTGAGAGGCTGGCGTGGGAGGAGATGAACTCTTCGGTTAAAGAAGCGGCAACTAATGAGCCCATATTTGTGGGCTATTTCATTACTCTAATGCCTAGTTATTAGATTAATATTTATGTGAACACAGTGATGTAAACACATTTGTTGAGGGTAAAATACCTATTCAAGCATGTTCCTAGGCTTAGATTTGCATTTCATGTTATAAATATTGCATAGCATGCATCATTTTGCAATTAGAGTAGTTGCATATAATTTAGGTTAATTGCATCCGTTTTATGGACAGGAGAGAAGGGTATTTATTTCTAAGCCTCGGATTGACGATCTTACTATACGGATCTGATCAAGATGACGATCGGAGTCCAATGCCTCCGAAATCACCCCCATCGGAGTCCCGTAGCACCATATTCAGTTCGACAAGGATCAATGGCCGTGGGAATAGGGGACATAATTCAGAGCTTCAAAAGACAAATCCAACCACGTGGATGGCTTCGGGTTGATTGTCGCAACCTAACGGTGCAGAAATCGACTGAATCCGACCTCTATAGCAGCCCCTACAACGAAAAGAAGATGGAGGACCCAGATTGCTCCACGTGGCACAGCCCAGGCTACCCATGCGCATGCACGCACCACCGCACATGCACGCACCACCGCACATGCACAGCAGCACTCACATAGAAGCATGCATGCGCATAGCGCTGCGCCAGCACGTGAGCGTTCGCGCATGCAGCAAAGACTGGGACAGCATAGTGCCAGCGACGCATGAGCTAGACTTAAAGGAACGCTTACAACCGTTGCTAATTCTTCATGTGCCAGCAAAGCCAGTTGTGGGCATGAGATGGAGTGAGTAGCCATGAGCTGTCTACAGTGACGCTTCTAGTGACGGCCTAGAGGTCACTAATGGTCCCATGCCTATTTTTGCCTCTTCTCCTCCACTATAAGAGGACCTACACCCCCTCCCTTCCAATCCATCTCTACCAACTCTACTCCCACCTACTCCCAAGCTCTAGCAACCCTACTAACGCTCTGTTATCGCTTGCTCTCAAGATCCCAAGGTGCCTATTAGTATAGCGAACCTCTACTGCAACAAATACTCCTCTAACTTCCCATCCCCATTCATTGGTCTCCTTGGAGCTATCCTCCCACCTCTATTCCAGTAGCAGATCATCTCAGCCTTCTCACCTCCATTCCGGAGCCACGCCGAAGCTTTCCTCTACCTGACGTCCTCCTGCATCTCACCTTTGTCGTCCCGCTCCTCACCTCCATTGTCCGAGCTTCTGCCGAGCGCCATCGTCTCGCCGAATAGCCGATTCGGGAGATTCCTCTCACCCCCCTCTCTTTTTATGCTTTCATAGTTCATCATCATCGACATTGGATTTATATATATATATATCATATTTGTTCCATTTCTATCTTGTGATTCATTCTGCTTGTCCAGTTTTCAAAAATACAAAAAATATTAAAACCTTAAAATACCAAAAAGAAATAAAATGAAGCGCAATTTTCAATTAAAGTAAACGTCACCTCCCTGTGTTCGACCTTGGACTCCCTTAGAGTTTCGGTATAAATTTTATTTGATCACAGGCTTTAAAACTACGATGACAGGTTACTTGTAACCCTGATTTCTAACACGCAAAACACGTATGATCATTTTGGTGCCGTTGCCATGGAGGCAGTGGAATTTACTTTATTGTTTTCTTTGCTTCTTTGCATTTACATAGCACTAACCCCGTTTATCTTTGATCTACTATCTTGCAGGTACCCTGGCATGGAGAGCCAAGTGTGGTAGACCAGAGTAAAGTGCGGGTAGAGTGTTTTGTAAGTGCCCCCACATTCCCCCCCACTAGTTCATTTTGCCATACTCATAACCAAGACCTAATATATTTAGGTCTTTGGATAAACCCTAGGATAGACTGTCTTGTTTGCCACCTTCACCCATCTCATCCACATCTTATAAAAACAAAAAAAACAAAAAGATATTTTCTATGGGTTGAATCAATTTACACACTTTATACACCCAAATCAAAGGCACATAACCTGACTTGATTTTCATCTACTCAACTGGGATTTTGACCTGTGGACCCGATACACGAATTCAACACATAAAAGACTAGAAATAATATTAGGTTAATCACTTTTTTTTGTGTGCCATAATCGGTTGTACATTTGGGCCGATTGATTGAATTGTTTAGGCTGCACCACCTAATCTAAAAAAGATTCATTTTGTAGCTGCCGTATAGGATTCAATACTTAGGTCAAGCTAGGCACTCCATATTTTATTGATTCACAAAGGAAAAATACTTGAACTCGTGCTTCCAAAACTTGGATTGCCTCACAAAACTTGATTAAATATACCAAGCATTTGAATCCTAAAAGCTACTAAGCAAGATTTGAGTCCTAAAACTCACCTCATAATTAATAATCTTGCTTGAAAACCTCTTGGTTTGCACATTCTCACATTCTCAAAAAAATCATTAAGGGCACAACCCATTAAGGGCCCATCACATTCCAAAAGCACCATTATCCCAAGCCTAACTAAAATTGAGTAGACATTGGCCTTAAGGACTGGTTCGCTTTACAAGATCCAGACTGAGATTATTCACGATTAACCTACTTCTACTAGCCAATCTGATGTCTAGATAGGGGAGTAGCATCAAACGATAGCGGTTAGGGGGTACACTAGAAATTGGAGGCACAAGCCAAAGGAAGAACCTTCTCTCCAGTCCCTCCTAACTGGTTGGATTGCTTGGACATAAGTAGAGTAAATTGTCCATAAACTTAGGATGGATTCTGAGAGTCTGTAGACCTTTAGGCTGCCCAACCTAAGTACAGGCTTGTAAATTTTATGCTGCAGGGTCCCTTCTCTTCCCTATCCTTCTGACTTCCTTCCAGTGTATGCTTGGAAGGAGGTCAATGAACCCTCCATCGGAAGGACCTTTAGACCATTTCCAGAGGTGGAGGTTGAGCTTTAGCCAAGCAGATCCCATGGCTGATCAACAACCACCTCCCTCACCCCCGAACCAGCAGGAGCCGACTCAGAGGTAGTTAGAAGAATTGCAGCAGATGCAACAATGGTTCCAACGAATGAATGGTCAGGGCGCTCAGCCCTTGAAGGATTTTTATGAGCCTTCAATTTCTGAGGATCATCCTGACATTGTGATCCCGCCGAAGATGTTGAGATCAAGCCTCTGGTTTTGAGTCTAATTAAACACTTTCACGGGCTTAGACTTGATCACTCTAGTTCAGACCACCAAATCGGCGAATGTGAATGAAGAACAGAAGGTCATGAGGCTTTTTCCCCATCCACTCAGGAACAAGGCCGCACATTGGTATCGTACCATTGGAAGATCGATTGCTACCTGGACAGCTTTGAAATCGGGCTTCCTAAAGAAATTCTTTCCAATTGGGCGAACTAATGAATTACAATGGGCAATTGCCAATTTCGCCCAGCGGCATTGGGAACCATTTCATGAGGCCTGGGAGAGATTCTAGGATCTGTTGCGGAAGTGTCCACACCACGCGATGCCTAAATGGCAACTTGTGCAGATTTCTTATTACGGGTTGAATGATCAACTTCGTAATCATAGGAATGCAACTTGCGGAGGCTATTTCCTTAACAAGGACGTAGATTGCGCATATGATTTGCTTGAGGAAATAAGAAAAAGTTCTTTAAACCACACCTCCATGGAAACCTTCAATCGATCCCAACAAATTAAATCAAATGCCAATGTGGTCGAAGATTCTCATACATCTAATACGGAATTAATATGCAATAGATTAGATAAGATGGATCTGGTTACTAAACAAATGTAAGAGTGGATGTCCAGCAACTCTAATTTTTCTAGATCCACTCAATCGTAGGGATCAAAATTCCATTCTTCACAAGCTCCTACAAGACAGGAGTTTGCGAACCAACTGAAGCCTGCTCGACCTTCGAGCCAACTCTTCTCAAAACCTTATGGGTTCCAAAGTTGTGCCTTTGATCCCAATCTTTCTGATCCTTCTTTGTCCTCATCTTATGAGGATGTTCATGCTATGCAAGAGAATGTTAGGTCCAACCCTTATTCGAATTCCTACAATTCTGGTTGAAAAACTCATCCTAACTTCTGTTGGAAAGATCAGAGGCAGCAGACCCAATATCGACACAACAACTATGTACCGCAAAAACCAATGGGTCAGGGTCATGTATATACTCAATTGCCCCTGAATCAGGTAAATTAGCCTATGTGGAATGATCAACAACCCATCGAGTAGGCTGACTTGAACCTGAAAATTGTAGAAATGCAAGGGTCAATGCTCCAGCTCATGCAACAAATGAAAGCTTCACTGGACACCTTGCAATCTGGACTTAGTACAAACAACTGATAGCCCGGATGTCTACCATCACAATCTATACCAAATCCAAGGAATGTTCATAACTGAGGTGCTAGGCCACAAGGGTTTGGTAATGATGGGGAGCTGCATGCTCAAGCTCTTGCTATCTATCAGGTGTTTGGTAAGTCATAAATCACGTTTTTGATTGGAAAAGCATCGTAGTATAGTTGTGAAATACGATCCAACAAAGATATTATTTTCTAAAAATAATGAGACTTTGAGTCCCGATCGTTCGTCTCTGTGAGGCATTTGTTTTACTTTCAAAATTGATCTTTTTGCTGCTCTGCTTTATTTAAAAATGCATGCCGGCTTCCTATCTCCTAATAAAGATTTCACCACTTCTGTTATGAACTTGGATTACGTGTGCTTTTGTCAAATAAATTATGAAGGTGAACGTGTGAGTTTTTGTACGCACGATTCTAGTGAGGTGGTGACTATTCACGGAGAAAGTGTCCATCGTTAGATTTTCAATATCCTCGGGAAATGACATGCTTAGTTGCAAAATGGATAGACAATTAAAAAGCAAGCAACTTAAATCACACAAATATGATAACAAACAGTAAGCTCATTGTGATTTCATAACATGGAGACATATATATATATATAACATTTTTCATTCATTCAGTAAGAGAGTTGTTTGCAACAAAAACTATAGAAGAAACTTGTACATAAATTCTTGGAATTTAAATCTATCTTCTAGAAGATGACTGCATACGAGAATCAATGGGGGGATTTTGCATGCATCATTGAGGGTGGAGTTAAGACTACACTACTAAGCAGTAATAAAAGCAGCAAAATTTATGAGAGCATAAACTAAATCTAGCAGAACAAAGGGCATTCAGGGGTGGTCCTCGATGGCCTTGCAATGGTTGGGAGGAGAATGAGGGGCGGCCGATGTAGCTTAGCTCGACCCTTGGAGAGAGGGAGGATTGATCCAGCTTCCCAACATGATGTCTTCCATGGTGGTGATGAGCTCGTGGAGGTGGAGTGGCTAGTTAAGTGGAAGTGGGTGTGAATGGAACCAATGGAGTCAAGAGTGTGAATTGCCAAGGAAGTGAATGGGGTCACCTGTCTGCCCATGGGGCCTTTTTATAGACCAAAGGGCTTTTCTCTAGAGAGGTGTGGAACTCTCTAGAGAGAGCCCAAGAGTGGCTGGCCACATGAGGATAGAAGTGGTCTTTGAGATCCAAAAATTGTGGATCTCAATTTGAGTGCCTCTTGGCTGCTAAATTTGGCAACCAAGAGGTGGCACCACTTCAAGAGAGTTCTAGAGAACTCTAGAGAAGTGTGTGTGCATGAATGGGTGTGTGTGTGTGTGTGTGGTCGTGCTCTATGTGGCTTGGTGGCTTAGGTTAGGTCTTAAGGGTTTTGGGTAGGTGTAGGTCATGAATTACGGTTACAAACACTAATTGCTAAGGGGAAAATGCAATTAAACTTAACCAAAGTTTAATTAAATGATTTTGAACCTAATTGAGAGCGAAATAACTCAATTAGGTTGGGTTTAGGTCAATTGGACTCTCACTAAGTCCAACTGAACTTGTGTGGGCTGAGATCTAAGCTCAATTGGACTTAATGAGTCCAATTGACTTAGGTGAGGGTAATTGACTTTGATCTAAGTCAATTGGGTTTGGTGATGACCTAATTTGGTCCTTAGGTAGATCTAGAGGTGATGTACTAGGGTTAGGATACCTTAATTTAGGTTCCCATGGGGTTGGGATTAGGTCTAGGGAGCTAGAGATCCAAGATCAATACTTGAATCTCAAAACAAGGACTGGAGACCAGTATCAGATGCCCAATAATCTGATGAGATGACTTATACTCAAAAATTAGAAGTCCAGACTTCAGTTCTCGACGTCTAATCTGAGTCAAGGGAAATTAAGGTTCTATTTTGGGTATTCTGTAGAAATTAGGCATCTGACAAAGTGTCTGGATGTCCAATAACATTGCAGAAGTGGGTTTGAGGTGTGTGGGAGATGGCTAAGGGTCCTGGATGTCCTATAAGTTTTTTGGACATCCAGATAAGGGCTAGAACTAGGGTTTTAGGGCTTCCTAGGTTATTGTGACTTAATCAACTGGTGGCTAAGGCTTGGGGAAGTCTCTAGGCTATCCTCGGGCTAGGATGGACCTAAGCTCTTCACATTTCACTACTTTATTCCTACTTAATAGAATAGAAAACCTTTAACTCCCTTACATTATTATTCCTACATCTAAACTAAGCCTTTTGCTCCAGCTTTGCGGCAACTCCCGTTATCCCTAATCTAGCTTCAGATCCTACTCGAGATCCAGCTCCTGATTAGGTTATTGCCAGCAATCGACATAATGCACTTAATCAGCACATTATAACATTGTTTTATGCATAGCTAAAGAAATGTAGTAAAGATGCAGATAATCCGTATGCGTGCATGAATAACCCTATCTTATGTTAAGTCCTAGCTTAATCTAGGTCAATTAAGACCTATGATTGCTATGCAATCATACTGCTATGCCTAAGTCTTGCTAGTCCCTAGCAATTGCAAGACTAAATTATTTACAATAAAGGTCCTTAAGGGACTAATTATTTTATCAAGTGTATGCCTCGGGATTTGTCTCCTTTTTATTTTCATCCTTTTCTCTAGAAATCCAAACAATCGTGGAAGTGCAGCTATGTAGCTTTTGCAATGGATTCATGTGAAAAATGATACACCTCTAAAGCCTGTACTTGATCCCTAGTAAAAATTCTAGCAGGATAGGTGGACTTCTCCCATCGGGGTTATCAAGATATTCTATGAATTCCACCCTGGCTTTAGGCTTCGGTAGAGAATCTCTGAGGGAAAAGATTATATATTTGGTGGCTCACTCTCACTTGGTGCTACATAGAGACTAGTACTACAGAATCTAGATTCCAGGATTACTATGTAACTCAACTTAGAGAAAGATGAGAAAAACTATGCTCTCTTTTGATTCCTTTGTATCTATTCTCTCTTACTCTTTTTCTTTTCCTTTTCTTTTCTTTCTTAGAGCTCACAACTTCACCCGATTCACGTATATGACCTGTATTTGGTGGTCTCACTAGGCATTAACACTTTAATTGAGTTCTCATAACTCTAACACAAAGTAAAAATTCCTCAACCAGTATTCGGCCGGTCAGAAACACAAGAAAAATAGGTTAGGGCCAAATTTGGTGGATCTCAATTTTATTTGCTGGTATTGCCTCGATGAAATAAACACTAAATATTCATTCTTTTCTTTGATTTTTCTTCTTTTTCTAATTTTTTTAAATTTTCTTTTTTTTCATCTTTTTCTTATCATTTTTTTTTTTCACTTTTTTTCAACATAACACAACTAGCACCCATCCATGAACTTTATTAAGGAGGCATTATTAGGGATTGGTGGTACTCAAGAGACATTGGGTGGCTTATTTGGTGGAATTGCCTAGTCACGGCACTAGGAAAGAGGGATAGGATAGTGTATTTCTGACCTTGCCATCAGTACCCTCCTTCAACCAAGGATTCCATAAAGAATAGCCACAACCATCCACCTTAGCCCTAGTTTTGTGAAAACTCGCTCTTCGCATATTTGCCTTATTTGGTGGCTCTCAAAAAATCGCATAAAAATGCATACATAGGAACTGAGAGTGGAAACTATGCATAATCTCCGTGTATCATCACCTAATTATCTAGGATTCCTGATTCTTTGCACTAATCTTAGAGCACCAGTACACTCTACTCTTCTTCTCACACTATTTGGTGGATTTTTGGAAGAAAATCAGGCTAACACCCAAAACACTATCCAGGGGTTCAAGAAAAGAAGCACTACTTCTTCTTGACAAACTGAAGACGTTAATCAGCCTTCACCATGAATCCATTGCAAATTCTACGTGTGTGTGAAAAATTATGCTTGATTCCATATTATAGGAATCAACTAGAGGATAAAATCCTTAATGCATTGTCTTAATAAAATAATATTATTCATGAGTGCAATATGTATATATGTTATGAACAATTAACCTCGTACAATTTGTACTTTGTGAAATTCACGTATCGGGTTACAATCAGCTTGACCCTAAATTTAGAAGAATAGGTGACCGGGAGAGTCGGAAGTGGTTGTTGCGGATGATTTCTACCTCCAATGCGAGCACTGGAGGTGGAATCAGTTGTTCTTTTATTTAGGATCCTAAAGTATGTTTTACATGCAACTTCGAGGTTTTCCAAAATGTTGGCAAAAAAATTTTTCTGTTTTGCTGTATCTACCCCCCCATGCCTAAGTTCTTGCATGTCCTCTTGCATGAATATAAAGGAAAATAAATCTGATAGAGGATGAGAGGGTAGAAGTCACTTGGAATTGCTCCTAAAAATATACACTCAGCACTGGCCAACCTGTTAGCATGCAATATACAAAAGGGAAATATGCTAAAAGAAAAATCTTTTATGTTTAAAAAATGGTTATGTGTAGATGATAGTGAAATGTGGGATATATGCTATCTATATGTGCTGAGTTTAACGCCTCCAGCTGGGCGAGAACTCAATCACACATCCTCAAAAAGATGGACAATCTCGTCAGGTGTAGGAGGTTCCTAGGCAAACAATGGCTTGAGGCGCTGGCCATTAACCGTGTATATATGCCCAGATTTTGGGTCCTTGATTTGGATTGCCCCATTAGGATATGGACAAATCACAACACATGGGCCAGTGCATTTGGACTTAAGCTTCCCCACGGACAGTTTCAGTCGTGAATCAAACAACCAAACTCGCTGATTGGGTGTGAATGCTTTCCTCCGGATGTGGCGATCATGAAAGGCCTTAGTCTTGTCCTTGTATAATAATGCGTTCCCATAGGCCCCCCGCCAGATCTCTTCTAATTCGCTGATCTAGAGTTTCCGTTCTTGGCCTCCTATATTGAGGTCAATGTTGCATTTTTGCACCACCCAAAAGGCACGATGTTCCAGCTCTACAGGAAGGTCACATGACTTGCCATATAGCATGCGATATGGTGACATTCTGAGTGGGGCCTTGTATGCGGTCCGATATGCCCAGAGTGCATCGATTAATTTGTCGGACCAGTCCTTCCTGTCTGGTCTAATCGTCTTCTGCAGAATCAACTTGATCTGACGGTTAGACACTTCAACCTTCCCGTTGGTCTGTGGGTGATTTGGGGTGGCTATGTGGTGATGTACCCCATATTTTGTTAATAACGACCTGAAATGGGCATGGGTGAAGTGGCTTCCCTCATCGCTAATCATAGCGTAGGGTATTCCGAATCTCGTGAAGATGTTCTACCGTACGAAAGAAATGATGGTCCTACGGTCAGCCCATCTCACCGGGATGGCCTCGACCCACTTCGAGACATAGTCAACGGCTAGCAATATGTACTCAAAGCCATGCGAGTTCGGAAAAGGGCCCATAAAATTGATGCCCCAAACGTCAAACACATCTACAACCATGATGGGTTGGAGTGGCATCATGTCTATCCTAGTCATAAAATCGACCGACTGGCATCATTTGCAGTGTTGGCCGTATTTGTGTGTATCTCTGAAGATGGTTGGTCAGAAAAATCCCAACTGCAAAATTTTTGCAGCAGTTCTCTGTCCCGAGAAATGGCCACCACATGCATCATTGTGGCAGAAAGATAACACACTGGGGATCTCAGAGTCTGGGATGCATCTGCGAATAATTTGATCTGCTCCAACACGGAAGAGTAGTGGGTCATCCCAGAGGTAGTATTTACCCTCTACAATGAATTTGAGTTTCTGGTCCTTAGATAGGTTCGCAGGAATTTTTCCAGTGGCAAGGTAGTTCGTGAAATCTACTTACCAGGGGAACTCAAGAGAATGAACTGCCAAAAGAGATTCATCCAAAAATTGTTCATGGACAGGCAGGGAATAAGGAATGTGGTCTGGGTTCAATCTGGATAGGTGATCCACCACAACATTTTATTTTTCGGCTTTGTCGCGGATTTCGATATCAAATTCCTGCAATTGAAGGATCCATCTAATGAGCCACGGTTTGGCATCCTTCTTTGCCAACAAATGCCGGAGGGCGGAGTGGTCAGTGAAAATGATGACCTTGGACCCTAATAAATACTAACCAAAATTCTCTAACCTGAATACTACTGCTACCAGCTTTTTTTTGGTGACAGTGTAATTGTGCTGAGCCCCATTCAGCGTCTTGCTAGCATAGTATATGACGAAGGGTTGTTTTTACCGACGCTGGCCTAAAACAGCATCGACGGCAAAATTAGACGCGTCGGACATCATTTTGAAATCAAGCGACTAGCTGGGTGGTTGGAGAATCGGTGAATTAGAGACAGTGCTTTGTAATGTCTAGAAGGCGCTGAGACACGAGGTGTCGAAATCAAATGGGACATCAGCAACCAAGAGATTCGTCAAAGGCCGTGCGATTTTCGAGAAATCCTGTATAAATCTCCGATAGAAGCCAACGTGACCCAAGAATGATCTTATTTGCCTGACCAAGCTAGGTGGTGGTAAGTGGGAGATAATCTCTGATTTAGCTCGGTCGACCTTGAGTCCATTTTTAGAGATCTTGTACGCTAGTACTATGCCATCCCTCACCATGAAATGGCTTTTCTCCCAGGATAGTACTAGGTTTACCTCAATACACCATTTTAGGATCTTCGTGAGGTTATCAAGACAAGATGCGAAATCATCTCCGAAAATGGAGAAGTCGTCCATGAATACCTCCACATAATCCCCGATCATGTCAGAGAAGATGGCCATCATACAACACTGGAATGTCACTGGTGCATTGGAGAGGCCAAAGGGCATCCACTTGAAGGCGAATGTTCCGAAGGGGCATGTGAATGTGGTCTTGTCTTGATCTTCCAGGCGAATCGCTACCTGATTATACCCAGAGTATCCATCTAGAAAGCAGAAGAAACTGCATCCAGCTAATCGTTCCAAGATCTGATCAATGAACTGCAAAGGGAAGTGGTCCTTCAAGGTAGCCATGTTCAGTTTCCTGTAGTCGATGCAGACCCACCAAGATGTCGCAGTGCAGGTCGGGATGGATTCGCCCTTATCATTCTTTATTACGGTGAGTCCTACTTTCTTCAGCACTATTTGAATCGGACTCACCCACTGGATGTCTAAGATTGGATATACAATGCCCGCAACTAGTCATTTGATGATCTCCTTCTTAACAACCTCTAGCTTATTCTGGTTAAGTCATCTCTGAGGTCATCTCGAAGGTTTCACCCCCTCATCCGTGTAAATGTGATGAGTGCAATACAAGGGGCGAATACCTGGAGTTCAGCAATACTCCACATGATAGCAACCCTATCGTCTTGAAGCGTAGAAATCAATCGATGCTCCTGTTCTTGGGTTAAGTGGGCATTGATAATGATTGGGTAAGTCTCACTTTCGCCCAAGAACACATACTTGAGAAGTCAGGTAAGGGCATCAATTAAATTACGAGTGGGTCAAAGTTAGAAATGATAGTGGGAGGAGCAAACTGAAGGGTGGGAATCTGTTGATCCATGTTCACGTGAATTCCTGTTGAGTCACTCCCTGTGGAATAATCGGTTCTGACTACATTAATGGGAATCCCGTTAGCTGCGGTCACGTCTTCCTACAACAACAGGGGCGAATCAGTAATGTGTGGATCAGGATAGCAGGATTCAGGGGAGCTGTGGTTAGGAGCACACCCTAAATAATCAGATCCTCGGGGAGATATGTGTAATGCAGTGGTTTCAATCCCGTGTGGATCAGGGTTCAAGAACCCTGATAGTGCAGACAAATGAGACATTGGGTCATCTCAAAGGAGAGCAACGTTGCCACAGTGTGCCGGATCTTCGTCTTCACCATCCTCCTCTATTCGATCACAGTCGAAGTTCTTTGCTGCCCTGGATATGTCCAGTCAAAGTCGCTCGTTACCTAGGGTAATCTCCATACACCTGAATGTACAATCGATGTTTGCTTGGGCTGTCGCCAGAAATGTGCGACAAAAAACAATTGGTGCATCTCGGAGATTAGGAGGAACTTCCATATTGTGAACAAAAGAATCTGCGGGAAAGTAGAACCCATGGACTTTTACAATCACGTTCTCAACCAACCCCCTCGGTGTTTTGACTGATCTGTCAGCTAGCTGAATCATGACCGAGGTGGGCTTCAACTCCCTAAATCAAAATTGATCAAATACGACAGTGTGTGTTAGGTTGATGGACGAACCCAGATCGAGAAGGGCCCAATCAAATCGAGATTCTTGCAAAAAGCAGGATATGAGTGGGGTACCAGGGTCTTTATTCTTTGGTGGTAAGTCAGCTAGAATCACAGTGCTAGCCTCTTTCGATAGTACTGCCTGTTATCTAATTCTCGGCTGTTGCTTCGGGGTACAATAGTCCTTGAAGAACCTAGCGACAGCGAGAATGTGATCGATAGCCTCGAGGAGGGGGACCTAAATATACTTCCTTAAACATAGATTTTAGGTCCTCAATATTCCGTGTGTCCTTTTTCCATCCTGCATTTCATGTCAAAGCCTCAGGAAAAGGGATAGGAATTTTAGGATTAAGTGGCTCCTGAGATGATGGAGTCCAACTTGCCGGTGGCGAAGGGTGGGAAAAATCAAGACCCGCCTGCCTAAGTGGTGGGTCGAATGTCTTTCTTCTGCTTCGCAAAGAGATAGCGTGTGCATCGGCTTGCTATCCATGAGGTGGTGGTGGAGTGGAAGGGGCAGAATACACAGGGTTCTGCAAAGGCAGTTGGCCTTGGGCATAACCGGGTGGTGCAGGAGGTGCCTGTAGTATGGCGTGTTCTTGTCCCTGCGGTGCCTAGAACCTAGGTGGGGCACCTTGGTTCTGCACATATCGAGGATTTGGGATGGGTTGGGAGGGCAAGGCTTCCTAAGTCCTATGCTCCTACAACAGCTGGTTCTGCATGTTCTGTATAGTCTGTATCTAATCAGCCATCACCTTCGTAATCTGCAAGCTATCTTGTGTAGGCTTCCTCAATGATTCTTGCAGCTCCTCTTTCAATTCCTCCAAAGGGTCAGCCTGCTTTGGAGGGTGGTTGGCAGCTTGGTGTAGTGGCTAGTATAAAGAGTAGGGTTGCTGCTGCTGAGATGGGAATGGCTGCTACCTCGGATGCATGTTTTGTGCATTCCCGTATTGCCTGGTCTGGTAGTGTGGATCCTGATGTGGTCTTTATGAATTACCAGCCCAGGAGAAGTTTGGATGCTGGCGCCAACCAGGGTTATATGTATCTGAATATGTGTTATTACACCCGTATCCTTGGATAGCACTGACGTTGTCGTAGGCCGAAGATGTCTGAGATGCATATCCGTCAAGGGGATATGCATTATAATCTGTAGGTGGTGTGTAACCCTGGTCATAGGGTGCCAGATCTGGATTATTTATAGGATCCTGATATATGAGATCTCATAAATATGAAGAAGATGCATCTCGAGTGAGTAGATTAACTCGAGAAGGTGGGGCTCGGGGTGCATAGGAGGGTCGTGAGGTTGCAGAGCTCAAGTCAGATTAACCCTGACTAATATGGTAAATCTTCTGCTTGATTAATTTTATTCTATCTAGCTGCTTGACGAGGATATCCATGTCAGCTCGAATAGACTCGGTGTGAGCCTCGTGGACACCAACCCGCTGCTAACCAAGCCACTGGAACTGGTTCATAGATGAGGCTTTCATCGAGTTCTCCGCTAATGATTCGAACAGCTCAAATGCGCTTTTCTCGTCTTTTATGAGAAAATTCCTGCCACTAGATGCATCGGCCAGATACCGATGTGTGTCATCCAGCCCATGGAAAAAAATCTAAGCTACGTGCCATCTAGGTATACCATGATGTGACCATTTTCAGAGAAGGTCATGAAATCTGTCCCATGCTTCATGTAACTTCTTCCCAGCTCCCTGGGAGAAAGTCGTGATTGTGGGCCGCATTGCGTTTGTTCGACCAATTGGGAAGAACTTTTGCAGGAATTCACATCGTAATTCCGGCCAGATTCCAATTGGCTTCCCAATAGTCTTGAACCAGTATGAAGCTTTGTCCCTTAGAGAAAATGGGAAAAGCTTCATTAGAACAATCCCGAGATCAATATTTTTGGGGTGAATCATTTCAACAAGTTAACTTAGATCCTCAAGGTACTGGAATGTATCTTCGCTTGAGTTCCCATAGAAAAGAGTGCTGATCAACCCAATCACGTTGGGTTTGAGCTCAAACGCTTCTCTACCTGTGGGAATTTTGACTAGAGGTGCGACGATTTGTGCGGCTAGGTCGTAGAATTCCTGCAGTTGTTCTCCTCACAGCAGGTGCTGCATCCTATCAAGTGCCATAAAGATGCAATCCACGCTCTGCTGATGCCGCTCCTCAGATTTGGCGACCCAGGCTTGCAGACGACCTATCGGGTCTAGATTCTCGATATCCTGACCCGATCAAGGTCCAGGTCCATGATTTGCCATGGTGGCTCTAGGAGTAGAAGAAGTGGGGGGAGAAGATGGTCTAGGCGAGGTGACTCGCCTCCCTGGGAGTGTCTCCCAAGGTCCAACCAAGTGAGGTTGAAGTGACCTTCTTCCTTGCATACACCACCCAACCCCTGGGTTGGTGTAGCCATATAGGACAAGGCTTAGGCCTTGTCAATCAAATGGTCCTAATGGATCAGGTGACCAGATTTTTCGTTAGAAGTTTGAATTCTTAAAGAGAAGTTCGTTGTTCAACCGACTGAAAGTGGTTCTCGCCTCTCAATCTTACCCAGCCAGTCTGGTTACGAGGGGACATAGGGGATGGTTATTCCTTTGGCTTACGCCTCCGGTTCCGTTAACCCCCAAGCCACGGTTGTTTGACACTACCCAATAGACTTAGTCACCAGGTTTGGCAAGAAAGTTTGAAAGACCCATTAGTATGACAACGAACTCATGTTGATTTCGTGTTTTAAAGTTAATTTTAACCTGTTTTCTTAAGTGGGTTTTGTGGTGAGTTGCCCACAAGGTGACCAAGCTCACCAGCTAACTAGACTTGATTAAGTCTAGGTTAGCCCAAAGTGTGGTCTCTATTTGTAACCCTAAAGATTCAACCTAAGTTTCATGCACTTTTAGGATTTTTTCTCTGTTTCAATAGACCACAAAAGTAATATTTGTTCTCTGATAATAATTGGAATTCAATTAACTTGAAATTTTGTGAGTAGATTCCTTTCTCAATTATTTTTCCAAAGAATATTTTTTTAGAATTTTTACTATTTCAACCAAATTTTTAGGGAATTTTGAACGTTAGGGGGTCAGATTAAAAATTTTCACCCCTAGTCAATTTTTCATTTTGAAATAGTACCAATTGACCTTAAAAAATTCTGAAAAATACGAAAAATATGGCCAATTAGATCATCTTTCAAATCCCACCATTTTCAATGAAAACAAATTCGCGGATCGCTCGAAATCACTTTTTGAAATTTGAAAAATTGTTACTTTCGGTCAGTCTGACCCCCGTGCACTTCGTAAATTTTTAAATATTATACACTTGGAATTTCATCAAAAGAGCGATGGTGTTTGAAAGGTGGTTTGAAAATGAAAGCTTGGCCCTTATTTCAGAATTTTTTGCTTACTAATTTTTTAGTAATAGAATTTTTAAATTAGACTTGAAATCTCATCAAAAATCATAAGATGGTAGAGAAGCTTTCGAAGTGGCTTGAACTTGAAGTCTAAGCCTTCCACCAAAAGGATGTTTTTTTTTTCGCAAAAAATTTTTCAAAAGATTCAGAGAAAATATTTTTTTTTTCCCTTTTTTTTTCAAATTAACCTAGATTCGAAAGGAAACCTAATCCATATTTTTTTCAAAATTTTTCTTTTTGATTTTTTTTCATTTTTTCCAGAAAATGAGTAAAATCACTTTTCTTTCAAAAAAGTTTTTCAAAGGAAATTGCAGAAAGTAAATCTGCTCCTAGGGTTCAAGAAAAAAAACCAAGTCTAAAGAGAGTGATGATGTGCACTTGGATTGTTTCTTTGCCATGCACGTTGTGTGCGCAGATCCTGTTCTTTTCCCATTTTCTTTCAGCACATCAAAAGCAAAGTAGAGAAAAATTTTTCAATGATGTTTTGAAAGATCGAAATCATTGAAAAAGGCGTTGCCTCCCCTGCAACGGTGCCATTTGTTTGGTAAGTCGTAGATCGCATTTTTGAAAGGAAAAGCGTCGTAGTATAGTTGCAAAATATGATCCGACAAAGATATTATTTTCTAAAAATAAGGAGACTTTGAGTCTCGGTCGTTCGTGTGTGGGAGGTGTTTGTTTTACTTTTGAAATCGATCTTTTTGCCGCTCTACTTTGCTTAAAACGCACGTCGGTTTCCAATCACCAAATTAAGATTTCACCACTTTTGTTATGAACTTGAATTACGTGCGCATGCGTCAAATAAATTATGCAGGTGAATGCATGAGTTTCTGCGGGCATGATTGTTGTGAGGTGGTGACTATTTACAGAGAAAGCATCCATGGTTAGGTTTTCAATATCCTCGGGAAACGACATGCTTAGTTGCAAAATGGAGAGACAATTAAAAAGCAGCCAACTTAAATCACTCAAATATGATAGCAAACAGTAAGCTCATTGTGATTTCTTAAAATGGAGACATATATACATATAACATTTTTCATTCATTCAGTGAGAGAGTTGTTTGCAACAGAAACTATAGAGGAAAGCTTGTACAGAAATGCTTAGAATTTAAATCTATCTACCAGAAGATGACTGCATACAAGAATCAACAGGGGGATTTTGCATGCATCATTGAGGGGGGAGTTAAGACTACGCTACTATGCAATAATAAAAGCAGTAAAATTTTTGAGATCATAAACTAAATCTAGAACAATAAAGGGCATTTAGGGGTGGTCCCCGATGGCCATGGAATGGTTAGGAGGAGAATGAGAGGCAGCCAATGTAGCTTAGACCTACCCTTGGAGAGAGGGAGGATTGATCCAGCTTCCCGACATGATGTCCTCCATGGTGGTGATGAGCTCGTGGAGGTGGAGTACCTAGCTAAGTGGAAGTGGGCTTGAAAGGAACCAATGGAGTCAAGAGTGTGAATTGCCAAGGAAGTGAATGGGGTCAATTGGCTGCCCATGGGGTCATTTTATAGACCTGAGGGCTTTTCTCTGTAGAGGTGTGGAACTCTCTAGAGAGAGCCCAAAAGTGGCTGGCCACATGAGGATTGAAGTGGTCTTTGAGATCCAAAAAATGTGGATCTCAATTTGAATGCCTCTTGGTTGCTAAATTTGGCAACCAAGAGGTGGCACCACTTCACAAGAGTTCTAGAGAACTCTATAGAAATGTGTGTGCGTGAATGGGTGTGTGTGTGTGTGTGTGGTCGTGCTCTATGTGGCTTGGTGGCTTAGGTTAGGTCCAAAGGGGTTTGGGTAGGTGTACGTCTTGAATTAGGGTTACAAACCCTAATTGCTAAGGGGAAAATGCAATTAAACTTAACCTAAGTTTAATTGAATGAGTGTGAACCTAGTTGAGAGTGAAATAACTCAATTTCGTTGGGTTTATGTCAATTGAACTCTCACTAAGTCCAATTGAACTTGTGTGGGTTGAGATCTAAGCTCAATTTGACTCAATGAGTCCAATTCACTTTGGTGATGGTAATTGACTTTGATCTAAGTCAATTAGGTTCAGTGAGGACCTAATTAGGTCCTTAGGTAGGTGTAGAGGTGATGTACTAGGGTTAGGATACCTTAATTTATTTCCTAAGGGGTTGGGATTAGGTCTAGGGAGCTAGAGTTCCAAGATCAAGACTTGAATCTCAAAACAAGGACTGGAGACAAGCATCAGACGTCCAATAATGTGATCAAACGACTTATACTAAAAAATCAGAGGTAAAGACTTGAGTTCTGGACATCGAATCTGAGTCAGGAGGAAATCAAGGTTCTGTTTTGGGTATTTTGCAAAAATTGGGCATCCGACAAAGTGTCTGGATGTCCAATAACACTACAGAAGTGGGTTTGAGGTGTGTGAGAGATGGCTAAGGGTCCTGGACATCCTATAACATATCTGGATGCCAAGATAAGGGTTGGAACTAGGGCTTTAGGGCCTCCTAGGGTATTGTGACCTTATCTAAGGGTGGCTAAGGCTTGGGGAAGTCTCTAGGCTTTCCTAGGGCAAGGATGGACCTAAGCTCTTCACATTTCACTGCTTTATTCTTACTTAATAGAGTAGAAAACCTCTAACTCCCTTACATTATTATTTCTACATCTAAACTAAGCCTTCTGCTCCAGCTTTGTTGCAACTCCCATTATTCCTAATCTAGCTTCAGATCCTACTCCAGATCCACCTCCTGATCAGCTTATTTCCTTCAATCGACATAATGCACTTAATCAGCACATTATAACAATGTTTTATGCATAGCTAAAGAAAAGCAGTAAAGATGCAGATAATGCGTATGCATGCATGAATAACCTTAGCTTATGCTAAGTCCTAGCTTAATCTATGTCAATTAAGACTAATGATTGCAGCGCAATCATTAGGCTGCCCCAGCCCCTCCCAGAGTGAGCCAAGTTCTTACAATAATCAACCAAGAACCTTCTGTTTTGCCCAACTCTCCCCAAGGCACTAGCCAACAGCATTTTGCCACGGCAAACACCATCACCTTGAGGAGTGGTAGTAGACACATGGGACCCAACCCCATGTCAACCCATTAGGCCCCGTAGCAAGAATTCCAAACTCCCAACTAGGAATGTGATCAACAAAATATCAGAGTTTGATTCGAGAGTATGTTGTTGTATGGGTAAACAGAAAAAGTCGGAGGAGAAATTGGTGGAAAGGATATCCTTACTTCATTCTTTCAAATTGATAATCATTGTACTCCTCACGGCTATAGGATCAATCCCTGCCTATGCCATAGTTCTACTGAATGCACATAAAGAAGGGCATGGAGCAAAATCTGAAATCAATAGGAGAGTAGTTTTGTCTGATAACACAAGCACATTGATCCTAAACAAGCTACCTCCTAAGAAGCAGGACTTGGGAGCCCTGCTGATTTCATGCACAATAGGAAACATTACTTATGACTGAGCCCTCCTCGACTTGGGTGCTTCCATTAATGTGATCCCCACCTCACTACACTTGGAATTGGTTCTAGGTTACCTGAAACACACTGACATAACCTTGCAGTTAGCCAATAGATCCATTACAAAATCGAGGGGTATTTTGGAGGATGTTTCAGTCGAGGTTAATGATTTGCATTACCTTGCTAATTTCACGGTCTTGGACAAGGAAGCCCCAAAATAGCTCACCGACACCCTAATTATTTTGGGAAGACCTTTCCTGGCTACTAGCAAGGCGAGAATTGATTGTGAATCGGGAAATATAGAAATGGCCTCAGGGGATAAGACAAATCGATTCAATATTTCGAGGTCTCAAAGAAAAATAAAATTAAGTGTGGTTCGATGGAGGACCTTGGTAGAATAGAGGAAATAATAGCCATACATACCTTTACTAAACCTTTTCATGGCTAACTCAACCCAAACTCGAGAAGATCACACGGTTGTGGAAATAGTTGAGGACAAAACAGAAATGCGACCAATTGTAGCAACCCGAGATGAGGAAGATATACATGAAATCAAAAATTTGTTGGATGATTCACATGATCAAGATAAAACCCAATAGCATCCTTATCCTGATTGCTTAGAGTTTAAGGTCTAACTTGTGGGTGGGAATTCCGAGGATCAGGATGGTTGGTCTAAGAACCCAGAGTTTGAGTATGAAATTGAACATTGGGGAAGAACTCTTCAAACATTAGATATTCGAGAGTACCCACAAATCCCCAGCACATTAGAAAACCCTCATCATCCTTTTTCACCCAACCATTGCACAAATTCTATACCCAACCACACTTAGTAACAAATCAGCAAAACTCCTATTGGAGACCACTTGGGCTCTCCCTGCACCACCAGCTTGCCACTTTCATTGTTCATCTCTTTGGCAAGCCCATTTTCACTCTCCGGGACCCATACCTGGGGGCCGGAAACTATATTGTTCTTGCTTCAATGATTAGTTATTTTTTATTGTGAACCTCGCCTAGCTGAAGGCACTCAACTCAGTATTGACGTGCGAAACTCAATCGTGTTTTAACAGTTAATTACGTCGTAGCATAGGTGATCAAGCGTCGTCAATGAATAAAAGTTTTATTACTCGAAAAGTGGAGTATCCGAGGTCGAACACAGGGAGCAATTGAAATTTACTACTAATCTCAAGAATGTAATTGAACACTTTAATTACTCAAAACTTTAATTCAAATATAAATGCATGAGTTTGAAAAGTAATTGAGGTAAAAAGAAAGAATTGGACGTCTGATCATGGGATCTGAGGTCCTAAAAGTGTGTTTTCCCTTCTTTGATTCTTCTTCTTCTGATTTTCTTCCTTTCTCCTTCTTTGTGCTCGTTCTTTCTCTTCTGTAGTGCTTCTTTCTATTTTCTTCTATCTTCTATGGGCCTTCGTATTTGTCTCTGCTTCAGTTCCTCTTCTTCTGCTTGTCTTCTATTTCTTTTCTTCTTCAGTTCTTCTCTTTTTCCTTCTCTTTTCAATGCCTTCCTTCTTGTTCATTTTTGCCTCTGTTTGCCTTCTGCTTCCTTCTCTTCTTCCCTTGCTAGCAGTGGCTAAGTGTTTGCTTCATTCCTTCCTTCCTTGCGCAACCACAGCAAAGCACAAAACCTAACCTTCTACCCACACCCGCATGTCTCTCTCTCTCTCTGTAAACCACTCTCAGGACGCTCTCCCAGGAGCTGGGTAAACGGGTCAAATCGCGTGCCCGTGACCAGTCGCACTGGCGTGATGGTGGTGCGCGAGGTGTGCTCAGGGTCAGGATGGGTCCTGCCTGATCCGTGAGGTGAAAGCACGGACGAGGTGCAGTGAGATAGGTGAGGGACCTCACCCCAAGTGCATTCGGAACCACTGAACCCATATCACAAAAATAATATAAACCAACGCAGCGCTTTGTAAGTTACCGATGTGGGACTAGAACTCTCGGCCTTCTCTCGCGTGAGCCCAGAGAAGTCTATCATTCAATTTCCACAGCTGCGGACTTTGCAGCGTCTCTTGCTTGGTCAGATATCTTCGCAATACCTCCCCGAGTGAGCTGCACCTGGAGCCTTGTGGTCCTGAAGCTTGGAGCGAGTGTGGAGCTTCCTTAAGTTGCCGTCAATGGCGGCTGGGGTGTGGAACCTGTCAGACACGAAAAGAGCCTCGCGGCCTAATCAGATCACCGGGGAACCTTCACCTTGTCACGGCAAAGGTGATGAGCTAGGTGGCAGACCGCGGGGCAACCTTGGCGTGCGTGCCTAGGTCGCCCTGTGACCGGATGGATGGGTGCGTTCAGGGGACTGTTGTGGAGGTGTAGCGGGACTGTGGATGGGTGGTGGTTACTCAGTGAGGTGAGGCGGAGGTAATGTGATGGTCGGCGAGGCGTGTGGGGCTGCGGAGCGATGGGAGTGCCACGTCGGAGGGTGGCCGGAGATGAGGAAGGTGATGGTGAACAGCAGCAGTCAAGGGGTTTTTGATGAAATAAAATGAGGGAATGAAAGAGGGGATAGTGAAGAATGTCTTTGACCTAACTAAAGGGATGAAGGGGACAAAGAGGCGAATGGCAGTAGCTGCTGTCGCCGAAGAAGAAAGCACCCAGTGGAGGAAGATGGCAGCAACGACGGGGCTAGGGTAGCGCGCGTGGGTGTTGCGCGACGCGGGGGAGGATGACGAAGATGACTTTGCCACTAGTTTTGTGGCAGAGCGAAGACGAAGGGAAGGGGGGCTCGCTGGAGCTCGCTGGACCTCTTGGCCGGAGAAGAAGGAGAAGAATTTGAGGTTGAATTCCAACCAAGTCGAGCTGAGGAGGTGCGGCCGGAGTTAGGGTTTAATTTATAGGTGCTGGCCGTGTGTCTGGTGCGTGGAGGGCACGCCTTCTGTCACTAATGTCTCACCAGAGATGGAAGGTGGTTAGATACCCAAATCTCTCGTGCGTTCACACGAGAGATTGGGTGCAAATCTGGGATCATGACCGGGCTTAGATGGAAGGGGATTCCTCAGAGAATCTCCCTTCCAATTCTGGGAGGGGATCTCTGAGGGATCAAAGAGTATTCCTTCTATAATCCTCGCCGGAGTGGGATCTCTCCCCAATAATGGCAGAGGGACCTGATTGTAAGATTGGCGAGGAAGATAGGGGGTTCTATGTGATGTTTTTCAAAAGATAGTGACTAAAATGTGATCGGGTGTACTAAATTGCAAAGTACGTCAAGATGACCTCCCCTTTGATCCAAATTTTGGTACAAGCCCAATTTAGACCTAAGGAATCCAATGGTGAAGTTGGATTTTAGGTTTGACCACATTTCACTTTACATTTTACATAAAAACCCAAATTAGGTTAATTGATGAGCTAGGACCCTAATCTAGGTCAAACTAGGTTCCAAAGGCTAAATTTAGTGTTCTATACCCTAGAGGATATTTTTCCATGAATTTTAGAGGGTTTAGTTGATTTTTATCCTAATCGAAACCTTGTCTAATTAAGCGGGTCTATTTTAGGGTTACCAGACGTCATTTAATTCCTGGATTGCACATGAACCCATTTCTGATTGATTTAACTCACTTTTTATCTCATTTAGACCATTTGACCAATGTTTTATCTCTGATAAATCCCGTTTATGTACTACAATGGTAAAATTATAGTTTTAACCTTTATTTCATGTTTTCTTCTCAGAACACTTATACCTTCAATTAGGCCCTTTTCTAGGTCATGTAGGAGTTTTTACTCTCTTTATTAGGTCAAAATGGGCTAGTTATGGCTCATGATGAGGCTCTCATCATACCCCCATGCCTAGCTTTTGCTAGTCCCTTAGCAAAATTTCAAGGTTTTAACTTCCATTCTAGACCCTGAGTGTTTATCAACAATTATGATAAGTGCTTCTCTTGTGAATAGGTTAGAATGCCGACAATAGGCCTAAAGGTACTCAAGTACCTACCAAAATCTGAACCTGACCCGCTTTAGCCTCAGTCCTCCGCCAAGGTTTTCAAGGCCCACAGAAAGCAACCTAGGGTTTGTTGGACTCCACGATTAAAGCACCCGTGCTTCAGACATTTTTAGCCTTGGTTTAGTTTGCAGTGCATTTTTGTAAGAGAGAGATAGAAGTTTTATTTGTTTGGAGAGCTTTCTCTCTCTTTTCTTTTTATTTCTAGCTTCGAATTGGCTTCTCAACACGATCTGTATCGGATTCCCCATCCCCATCATCAATCCTCAAGGTTCCCTGGCTATCGATGCTTCAAGATAGCACCGGCCATGGCAACCTCCGGAACCCTGGCTTTCAAGATTTCGAGATAATCCTGCCCATGGCGTTCTGTGGCTGAATTCAGACCCTGGCGATCAACATTTCTTGATAATGCCGCCCATGGTATCTGAACTAGCAGAGTGCTTACATGCGCTGAGTAGGATATTTGAATATCCTAAGATACAAGCACCGAGGAGACGATATGTTATTAAGCATCTTTGACGGGAATTTTCCACCTCTCCGTGTCGAGAACTCGTCCAAATCAACTTGTGTTGATCAGCCGCTCCTAATCTAGGTGACTTTTTCAGAACATTAAACACTTTTGCGTGATTTGGATATTTATGCGCACTGAACCAGACTGTGTGTGAATTTGGGGTGCTTAGGTTACCGAATCCCGCAAATCGAAGGTCAGTAAACGAGGTCGAATACTTACTAAGCCTTAGACCTAATACTTAAGCTTCGCATTTCCCCAACCTCTTGAGGGTTATCCAGATTTAAGTGGATACGTGAATTTTTAAGCTAAAGAATCTAGCCCAAGAGGCCTAAGACTAGCGTTCCCGCTAATCTCTTGTTATGTCTCCTTAGCACTTTTTCTCTTTTCTTGATCTGGTCTAGAACTTCAGTGAATTCCTTAATCTTTTACTAAAGACTATTTGCTTTCAATTTCATTTTGTGCTCCTTTTGTCATTTTTGTTCTTTTTCTCCTCCATATAATTATGTGGCTAAGAAAATTTCCTCCCTCCCCCATTTTTTGTTCTTTTTCATAATTTTTCTTTTATTTTTGTGTTTTTGACATATGTGAATTTTTTTGTGTGAGAATCCTGATTTTTTCTTGGTTCTGTATGTATGCACTTTATCACCCCCCATGCCTAAGTTTTGCAATGTCCTCATTGTAAACGGAGGGTGTGAAATAGTGTTGAGGTCAGGAACTTTGAACAGGATACATCGGGTGGGTGAAAGGGTCGGAAATGACTGATGCGAATGATTTCAATCTCTGGTACGTGTACCAGAGGTGGGATCAACTGTCTAAGGTTGAACTCAAGGTGAAATGGACATGGAGTACAGACAGATAATCAGACAGGTCTCTGTTTTTGGGATGACGGGTTGCCTCCCATTAACGGCTAAATTTGATGCCTTCAGCCAAGCAGAAAATGGGGTGGGGAGGGAGTGGTTAAATCAGCAGAATTTTGTAAAACAACCACCTTGATTAAGAGCCTGGTTGGTCCAACCAGTTGCTTGTTAAGATCAGTAGACTGATGATGCAGCCCTAACCCAATAAGTCTGGTGGGTTGATAGATGTAGATCAACAGATACGGAACCCACCATATGCAATGTGGTTCAGATGGATATGGAAGTGAAAACTTGGGTTTAGGCTGAGTCGACTCAGCCTGGTCAAAGTAGGGTTCCAAAAAATAATCAATGTGTGGTGTGGAAACCCCACAGGGGTGATCAAAGAATGATGGCTCTTGCTTTTCGGTCTGATCAATACCCAATACCTGTTATAGATATGGAGTTGAATCGTCTACAAATGGCTCAGTGAGAGGTGAATTGGAATAGAAATTGAGTCCAGTTGCGAGTCGGGGAGAGAATGGGTTTTGATTGGTTCTGTATAAGTGGAGTAGGTGGCTTCAAAGAGAATTGACTTGTTATAATCAAAAAGCAGATTTTCTTCGATGTTATGGTCAGATTCGAAATCGACGGAGAGTTTGCGAAAATCAAAGTCTGAACAAAATTCAAGATCATGAGTTCCACCATAGAATAAATCATATGTTGTAGATTCAGCAGCCTGACTGGGGTCTAGCCTAAATGCTAATTCTGAGCTTAAAAAGGTGTCCCTATCTGGTAGAGGCTCAGGTCCTAAGCTAGTAGGTCAGACCCAATTAAAACCCTACTTGTCCAACTCAGTTTCTGTATAGTAAATTGCCATGACTTCCAAAAAATTGATTAATTCCTCTGAGGATGTTGCGATGGATATTCATGAATTCGAGGCCCAAAATCATATTCTTCATTGAAAGGTTGATCTTCTTCATATGGGGCCTTGAAATCTTCAAAATAAGTTTCAGATCTAGATTCTGGGCTTATGATGTGGATTGAATTACTATAATCTAGGTCTGACTAACCTTCGAGGGTCACATTATCAGAATAAGGGATGGAATTTATACCCTCGAGAGGTTCAGTTCTACTCTCATACATGTAGGATTTTTGGGATTCCTGAATAGGCTCAACATGGTATTTTCCTGCATTTGGAGCTTCCCAACCTTCTTCAATATCAGGCACATTGTACTCCATCTGGGTTGGGAATCCACAACCATTTTGTGCCTCAAACCTGAGTTTAGATTGATCCTTGATGTTGTCCTAAGATGGTTCATCCTCTATTTGTGGTATATACGGTTACTTCTGGTCAATAGCTTGTTTTACTAATCTCATTATCTCTTCCCATTTTTCAAGACTATCATGGTGTTGCTTCCAAAGTCGACGATTTGTCAAACATTGAAGGTATTCAAGATTGTGCAGTTTTTCTATCTCGATGTATCCAGTAATGATCAAGTCACGGGTTGATCCTTTTGTGGCTTCTACTAATAGTACTTCGGCACAAGTTATGATAAAGGTTGTGGTTGTTGGGACATCAACCTGAATGTTTCCTACTAGTGTTAAGGTTTCTTCTTTTTAGTAGAATTTCAGGGCATCCTCAATCATTTTATCTCTCATGGATCTCTGATATTCAGGTTTCTTGAATGGTAGTCCTAGGTGGTTTGGCTGCATATTTGAATCAGGTGGTGGAATCACGACATAGAATCAAAGTTTGAGTCAAGATGTAGAATCAAGTTATGAAGCGATCAGATCTGAATAACGAGTCCTCCTTAAAATGTGTGTGTGTGCTCTAAAGAGAAAAGATGAGGGAGTGGAGATGCTTTTGACCCAATCAAGACGCCCAAAGACGTTTGGATGATTATGGAGGTTCGGGGAGGATGGTACCCCTGGATCAGAAGATCGTCCACCTGAGAATTACCTAGGCACCAGAGAGGGAGAGTCCCATAAAGACCCCTACATAGTAGAGCGTCCCCACAGGTTACTGGGTTTCCCCCACCAGACCTCTCTTGTCACTGTGATTCCAGGTAGACCAGAATGGGGACCTTGACCTCTTAAGTCTACCACTTTTATTTCAAAGGTGCTTTAGGGTTCTCACTTGAACTTTTAGATGTTTTGATGTTGTGACCTAATTTGGAGGTTTGTTGACCCAAGGGGTCAACTTCACCTGACTTGTCCTATAGATGGCAAAATGATTCTATGCTTGGGACCTAGTGATGACCCTGATTTGACTCCCAGTTTATTAGGTCCAAAAATTTTAAGATTCAAGTGATTTTAGAGCTCAATTTTTCTTAGGGTTTGTCTTGTTTAGATCTCTTCAATTAAGGGCTTGGGTAGAACACTGATGCTGGAGGGTTTATTTCCTTTTATATAGGCATGTGTGACTAGCACTTCAAGACCCTACTGTAGAAACCCTAATTTGGTTCTATTTCCAATCCCCTTTTTCTTTTTGAAAAGGTTCTCTTTCGACTTAAAAACAAGAAGTGTGTTGTCCGCCAAGTTTAAGCGTGATTTCTATTAGGCACATGAATTTGTGTGATAGAATCTAAAAAAATCGCTCCAACTTCAAGAATATTTGAAAAATTTTCGCAAAATCAGGAAACGTTTGCCTTAAAGATGGTGATTACTATAGAAAGAAGGCAATTGATTCCTAAAATAATTTTCTTCCTTTTGTCATTCAAAGATTGGGGGATAGTTTAAGGAAGAAATTACCTGCCCTGGAGTGGTTGACTTGCGGGAGGGATTTTCTCGTGAAATACCAGCAAGATCACAACAAAGCAAAGTAGGGCAAGTTAGTATTCAATATGATAAAAAGAATGTAGAGACTAGTGATAAATTGCGCGTTGCTCCCGTGCAACGGTGCCAAAATGTTGACGCGCGAAACTTGATCGTGTTTTAATAGTTAATTACGTCGTAGTATAGGTGATCAAGCGTCGTCAACAAATAAAAGTTTTATTACGCGAAAATCGGAGTATCCGAGGTCGAACACAGGGAGCAATTGGAATTTACTACTAATCTCAAGAATGTAATTGAACACTTCAATTACTCAAAACTTTAATTCAAATATAAATGCATGAGTTTGAAAAGTAATTGAGGTAAAAAGAAAGAATTGGACGTCTGATCATGAGATCAGACGTCTTAAAAGTGTGTTTTCCCTTCTTTGATTCTTCTTCTTCTGATTTTCTTCCTTTCTTCTTCTTTGTGCTTGTTCTTTCTCTTCTACAGTGCTTCTTGCTTTTATTCTGCCTTGCTTCTTTCTATTTTCTTCCAACTTCTGTAGGTCTTCTTACTTGTGTCTGCTTCAGTTCCTCTTCTTTTTCTTCTTGTCTTCTATTTCTTTTCTTCTTCAGTTCTTCTTCTCTTTTTCCCTCGCCTCTTCCTTCTCTTTTCAATGGCTTCCTTCCTTCTTCTTCATTTTTGCCTCTGTTTGCCTTCTGCTTCCTTTTCTTCTTCCCTTGACAGCAACGGCTAAGTGTTTGCTTCATTCCTTCCTTCCCTGCACAACCACAGTAAGGCACAAAACCAAACCTTCTACCCACACCCATGCGTCGCTCTCTTTCTCTGTAAACCACTCTTAGGACGCTCTCCTAGGAGCCGTGTAAACGGGTCAAATCGCGCGCCCGTAACCAGTCGCACCGGTGTGATGGTGGTGCATGAGGTGTGCTCAGGGTCGGGTCGGGTCGCGCCAAATCCGTGAGGTGAAACCATGGACGAGGCACAGTGAGATAGGTGAGGGACCTCACCCCAACTGTGTTCAGAGGCACTGAACCCATATAACAAAAACAATATAAACCATGGCATGGCAGCGCTTTGTAAGTTACCGATGTGGGACTAAAACTCACAGCCTTCTCTCGTGCGTGCCCACAGAAGTCTCATTCAATTTCCACAGCTACGGACTTCGCAGCGTCTCTTGCTGGGTCGGATATCTTCGTAATGCCTCCCTAAGTGAGCTGCACCTAGAACCTTGCGGTCCTGAAGCTTGGAGCGAGCATGGAGCTTCCTCGAGTTTCCGGCAATGGCAGCTGGGGCATTGTACTTGTCAGACACAAAAAGAGTCTCGCGGCCTAATCAGATCACCGGGGAACCTTCACCTCGTTACGGCGAAGGTGAAGAGCTAGGTGGCAGACCATGGGGTGGCCTAGGCATGCGTGCCTAGGTCGCCTTGTGGCCAGATGGATGGGTGTGTTCGGGGGACTGTTGTGGAGGCATAGCGGGACTGTGGATGGGCGGCAGTTACTCAGTGTGGTGAGGCAGAGGTAATGTGATGGTCGGCGAGGCGTGTGGGGCTGCGGAGCGATGGGAGCACCTCACCAGAGGGTGGCCGGAGATGAGGAAGGTGATGGTGAACAGCGGCAGTCGAGGAGTTTTTGATGAAATAAAATGAGGGAATGAAAGAGGGGTTAGAGAAGAATGTCTTTGACCTAATTAAAGGGACGAAGGGGACGAAGTGGCGGACGGCAGTACCTGCTGTCGCCGGAGAAGAAAGCACGTAGTGGAGGAAGATGGCGGCGACAACGGGGCTAGGGCAGTGCGAGCAGGTGTTGCACGATGCGGAGGAGGATGAGGAAGAAGACTCTGCCACTGGTTTTTTGGCAGAGAGAAGAGGAAGGGGAGGGGGGCTCGCTGGAACTCACTGGACCTCTTGGCCAGAGAAGAAGGAGAAGAATTTGAGGTGGAATTCCGACCAAGTCAAGCTGAGGAGGTGCGGCCGGAGTTAGGGTTTAATTTATAGGTGTTGGTCGTGCGTCTGGTGCATGGAGGCCACGCCTTCTGTCACCGACGTCTCACCGGAGATGGAAGGTGGCTAGATACCGAAATCTCTTGTCCATTCGCATGAGAGATTGGGTGCAAATCTGGGATCATGATCTGGCTCTGATGGAAGGGGATTCCTCAGAGAATCTCCCTTCCAATTTTGGGAGGGGATCTCTAAGGGATCAGAGAGTATTCCATCTCTAATCCTTGCCGGAGCAAGATCTCTTCCAAATAATGGCGGAGGGACCTGATTGTAAGATTGGCGTGGAAGATAGTGGGTCCTATGTGATGGTTTTCAAAAGATAAGGACCAACATGTGATTTGGTGTACTAAATTGCAAAGTAGGTTAAGATGATCTCCCCTTAGGTTAAAATTTTGGTATAAATATAATTTGGACCTAAGAAATCCAATGGTGAAGTTGGATTTTTGGTTTGACCACGTTTGACTGAATATTTTACGTAAAAACCCAAATTAGGTCAATTGATGAGCTAGGACCCTAATCTAGCTCAACTAGGTTCCAAAGGGAAAATTTAATGTTCTATACCCTAGAGGATTTTTTTCCATGAATTTTAGAGGGTTTACTTGATTTTTATCCTAACCGGAACCTTGTTGAATTAAGCGGGTCTATTTTAGGGTTACGAGATGTCATTTAATTCCTGGATTGCATATGAACCCATTTCTGATTGATTCAACCCACCTTTTATCTCATTTAGACCATTTGACCTATGTTTTGTCTCTGAGAAATCTCATTTATGTACTACAACGGTAAAATTACAGTTTTAACCTTTATTTCATGTTTTCTTCTCAGAACATTTATACCTTCAATTAGGCCCTCTTCGAGGTCATGTAGGAGCTTTTACTCTCTTTATTAGGTCAGAATGGGCTAGTTATGGCTCATGATGAGGCTCTCATCACTAAGCACATCTAAAGGCTATTCCGAGCTGACCTAAGTCTCACGGAGACCAGGTGCTATTCTTCGACTTATACTCTCCTACATGCTTTCATTTTTCACAATGAGGACAATGCAGTAGCTAAGCATGGGGGAGTTGACATATTTTATAACCTTTTTGTCAGTTTTGATAGTAATTTCCTGTTATTTTATTCTTTAAAAAAATATTCAAAAAGATAAAAAAAAAGGAAGAATTAGGAGAAGAGAACTTAGGCATTTGGAAGTTAATAATTTTAGGAATTGATATGAGAGGACCTAAACACTTAGACTCTTCAGGACATCGGGCTTAATTAGCCTGGGTGTCCACTCGAATGTAGACTTCGCCTCAGGTCCTCTCCAATTAAAATTCATTTTAAGTTGGTAAATAAATTGGGATGATAAGTATGTGACTTATCAACTCGTCCTTTATTTTGGGGGGCTTTAAGCCTAAGCATCTACACACTTTTTTTTGCACTGACTCACTTTTCAGTGGTTTCTTTGGAAATTGGTTAGCTAATGAACTACCTTGGGTGGTATGGCTGGCAAGTTATCGGTGGTAACAGCTCATCGGCCGATTGTCCACAGCCCAGTCACAATACCATTTTCATTGTTCTGCCTTTACATAAAGCTTAGATCAGGGAAGCCACCTACTTAAAGAAAAAAAAACATAAAGAAGAAGGAAAAAAATAGAAAAAGGATAAAAAAATAAGCGAAGCCACACTTCACCGCACGAGTATGGCTGGCAAGTTTTCGTGGGTAGCAGCCCATTGGCTGGTTGTCCGGAACCCAGCTCACAAAAAAATGCACAATAATTCCTAAAACACTTAGGCAAGACGCGGGAAAGTAGAATAAATTGGGTAGATATACACTGGATTCACCCTTGTGTTGACCCCATAAATAAAAGGAGAAAGCTACCAATCGAAAAGATAAACCTTTAGGTAAGGTCACCGAGGGTCATAGAAACCCAAAGTCCCTTTCAATGGCTGCCAAGTGAGTCTTTCACTATTTCCACAAGATTCTTAGCACTTAGAGTCCTTTCCGAGTCTTGGGCAGGTCAGGTAACCGCAAGAAGTTATCTTGGAACTCTCAAATGTCGAAAGTACAAAAAAATTATAAAAGAAGAAAAAAAATGCATCTCCACTTTTCAAATATGGCGAGGACTTAGGCGATCTACATTCTGGCAGACACCCAGGCACTGTTGAGTGCTCGTAGTTTAAAACCTTAGTTGAAATTTTCTATTGTTAATAAATGACTTATGCTTAAGTGATCAAATCCTAATTCTGCCTTTATACATAGAATATAGTTTAAGTTTTCTAAGGACAAGCAAAAGATAGTCATGCGGGTACGATGTAAACACATTTATTGAGGGTAAAATGCCTATTCAAGCATGTTCCTAGGCTCAGATTTGCATTTCATGTTATAAATATTGCATAGCATGCATCATTATGCATTTAGAGTAGTATATAAATTATGTTAATTGCGTCCTTTCTATGGTTAGGAGAGAAGGGTATTTATTTTGGTGCATCAGATTGATGATCCAGCCTTATGGATCTGATCAAGACAACGATCGAAGTACAACGCTTCCAAAATCGCCCCGATCGGAGTCCCGTAGCACCATATGCATTCCGTGGAAGATCAATGACCAAGGGACTGGGTGACAAAATTTGGAGCTTCAAATGACAAATCCAACCATGCGGGTGGACTCGGGTCGACGATTGTAGCCTAACAACATGAAAATGGACTCAATCCGACCTCTATTGAAGCCCCTACAATGAAAAGAAGATGGACAACCAAGATTGCGCCACGTGGTGCAGCCCAGGTCACCCATGCCCACGCACGCGAGACTGCACACGCACAGTAGTATGGCTGCGTGTGCACGCGGGGGTGCATCAGCATGTGTGTGCACAGCAATGACGGGGACAGCGCAGTGCCAACGATGCATGAGCTGGACTTACAGCGATACTTACATTTGTCGCTAATTCTTTGAATGCCAACAAAGCCAGCTGTGGGCATGAGCGGGCGTGAGTGGGCATGAGATGTCTACAGCGATGCTTCCAGCAATGGTCTAGAAATCACTAATGGTCCCATACCTATTTTTGCCTCTTCTCCTCCACTATAAAAGGACCTACACCTCCTTCCCTCCAAGCATCTCTACCTACTCTACAGCCACCTACTCCCAAGCTCTAGCAAGCCTACCAACGCTTTGCCAGAGGTTGCTCTCAAGCTCCCAAGGTGACCATTAGTGTAGCAAACCTCTGCCCCACCAAATACTCCTTGAGCTTCCCATCCCCATTCATAGGTAGCCTTGGAGCCATCCTCCCACCTCCATTCCAGTAGCAGATCATCTCGGCCTTCTCACCTCTATTCCGGAGCCACGTCGAAGCTTACCTCCACTCGACGTCCTCGAACATCTCACCTTCGTTGTCCCGCTTCTCACCTCCTTCGTCCGAGCTTCCGCCAGGCAACATCATCTTGCCGAACAGCCGATTCAGGAGATTTCCTCTCACCCCCCCTCTCCTTTTATGCTTTCATAGTTCATTGTAATCAACATTGGATTGATATATATATCATATTTGTTCCATTTCTATCTTGTGATTCATTCTGCTTGTCCTCTTTCTGCAAATGCAAAAGAAAATTTCAAAACCCTAAAATACCAAAAAGAAACAAAATGAAGTGCGATTTTTAATTTAAGTAAATGTCATCTCCCTGTGTTCAACCTAGGACTTCCTTGGGGTTTCGGTATACATTTTATTTGATCACGAGTTTTGCAACTACAATGACGGGTTACTTGTAACCTTGATTTCGATCTCGCGAAATAGGTGCGATCACATAGCATGCATTAGAATGTAAATAAATTAATTCATATATTTGCTTGTTGTATGCATTACATGACATTATATGCATTGTTACATGTAAATTCCGTTTTAATAATTTATAGGGGTTCATGCATAAATTTGCAATAATTTCTTTTCCATATTTTAATGGTATCATGCTGCAGGATTGGACATCAAAAGGGGGCTTCATCTCTGGTGGCCATTCAAGGCAGTAAGCAACTATAAAGAAAAGGGGAGGCCGCCATGCTTGGGGAGACGTCGTCCCACACCACCACCTTGCTTTCCATCTACCACCGCGGGCCGACGATGTGATAGCTCGCTGTGCCAAGCTGGTAGACTCATGCCAACACCGTGCATGAGCCTTCACGGCTCCACTTCACCATCAGCGAGGCCACACTGGCCGCACGACCATCGTCTTCTTCTTTTCCATCAAAGCAACCCAATGCATCCGCTGTCTTACCATGCCTTCTAAACACCTCTGGCCACACCCCTCACCACCTACACCACATCTAGCACCACCAAAAGCCTCCATCCCTCTCCGCTTTCCTTGTCGTGATAGAGAGAGGGAAACCACTCCTCTCCACCACCTTTCGTCACAAACCAAAATCACTTCTCACTGTTCATCTCCTTCCCCAACTATACCCATCTCAACCTCCTTCACTAGCGCCCCTTCGCCACTGACCGACATCCCTCTGCCATGCCACCGTGCATGCTTGCATCTCCCCTTCCATGAGTAGTCATCAGTGCGCCCACGCACAGTTGGCAAGCATGACACCAACACCGTGCTGCAGCTCCCGCACGCCCGCACACATCCCCTCATGTAACCAACAGCCATCTCGTGCACCTTTCAGCCCGTGCGACCAACATGGAACTCTGGGCCCAAGCGACCAACGCATGCCACCTCTCCCACGAGAGGCCAATAGCGCCTTCAGTGCCCATAGTAGCAACCGCACCTTCTCCTCGGCCACGCGCATGGGAACATGCACCATTAGCAGCCAATGCCACCTCCATCTCCTCGTGCAGCTACAGCAGAAACGCTCGCATGTGCAGTAGCCACCTCAAGAGCTGAACAGGTCGTCAAAAGCCATCATCTTCCCCAAATTCTTCTGGTCACCTCAAGTCGCCTCTCACTTCGTCGCGACCACCACTGTGGAGCCCTTCCTTCACTTGTCCTCCACCACGTGGCTCGTCTCCAATCACAACCTCCTTTGTGCGCAAGCACAAGGGAAGGAAATCCCCTGTTTCCCTCTCAATTAAATTTTACACTCAATGCCATTACCACTTTATATTAATATTTTATTATTGTGAACATTGCATTGAACTCCCCCTTGATTATCGTAAACATGATTTCAGATTGTGATTTAATTTAAACACATATCTAATGCGGTATTTGACACAATTTTCTTGGAAAATCAAGAGTGAACATCAATTTTTGACTGATGCGAGTTTTAATAGGCCATTACCTCCCTATGGACACAACCTGCTCTTCTCGAGTGGTTTAATTTTAATTCAATACTTTGATTAGTCGATTTTCCACCACTTAGAACTACAAATGACAAATCAAATTAATTATCATCTTGTTAAGCGTAGATCGACCCGTCAAATGGTGTCATTTCCGAGGTGAAAATAGGCTTAATTAAATCTCATTCATTCATTTGTTCACATTGATTTAAATTTCCGAAGCATATTTTACTCTTTATCTTTTTGTTCTAGTGCAAGTGCAATGCTCTGCGACACACATTCTATGACTTGCCATCACACCAGCCATCGTGAGAGGTGACTCTTGACATCACTAGAGGAGAAATTGTTCGAGGCACCATGCAAGGAACTAGAATGCTTGGAGAGGAAGGATGAGGATCTGACAATCATCTCGACACATTTAGAGTAGAATTTTGACTTTAGACTTAATTTTCCTTACACATTTGGTTTGAGACCCTGGTTTTGGGATTCATTTTTAGGGGCTTGTTCCCCGATTTTGTTTTAGGCCCATGTTAGATAATTTTTTGTGGGAGTCTGTTCCCATTTATTTCGACCTAGGTTTTTATTTTCTTTTGTGGATTGATTTTATTTTTCTTTTTTGTGCAAAACTAGATTAGATATAAAACAATAAAAAAAAATCACAAACTGCATGCTAGAAGATCCATGCCCTGGGATGACCATTAAGGTGTGCATGAGTAGCCTCTAGATTTATTTTGCATTTGCTTGCATTTCATTGCTGATTGCTGGAAGCAAGGTATGTTTTGATTTCCTTGCATTTTATCTTATTCACACATTTGCATCTGGATTTAATTGCAAGACCACCTAATTGAATTGAAAAGATCGAACAAGTGGTCTTATATTTTTCTTGAAAAGGGACTAATTAAAGTAGGGACATTTAAAAACCAAGGAATTTATTTTCAAATTTGTTGTGTGATTCAAAATTCCAAATCTTTTGCAGTGTATGCACACTTATATCTCTTGCACCACGGCATGCAGTTAGACACTCCTAAGGTTTCGAACCGCTAAGACTAGAACCTCCGATTACTGGGGTTCAAAGTGACCCAAACTTTTGTTCAGAGGTGAGGTTGCCTCCAAACCATGGGGATTAAGGGTAGTAAAGAAGCATCGTGAAAGCAACACCTCAAAGGAAGGGATTGACCCTACTTGCATCCCTCTTTGTGGTGTTTGGTGGTGACTTTGGGCTTTAGGGAGGATCACCTAAGCCCTAGTCAGGTTTTCTTAGGCGTATCGTAGGTCGATAAGTATGCATGTAACTATTTGGATAACTTGTTTTGTCACCTACAAAATGGACTAAACTAAAGTACCTAATTGGTAAAGACCTAAAAAGTCCTTTGATTTGTGTTTGTATTGGCAAGAATCTAACTTTGGTGAGAGTTAGAATGGACCAATTTGATCACCTCTCTTTCATCACTTGCCCACATCCTTAACCCTACTTTGCGATCTTTGATCCCATATTGTTCGCGGCATAGATCGCATAAAAGATAAATACGTCCTAGTATAGCACAAACTACGTCTCGACAAATAAAATTAACGGAACTGGGATTCCCGATCGATCATAGAGAGGCAGAAAAATGTTTTGATTTCATTCACTTATTCTAAATCTAGTTGCTAAATAATAGACACAATGAATCACAATATATAGCAAATAGAGAACTTGAAAAAGGATTGCATACATGAAACTAAACTAAATGACAACATGAATTAAACTACTTATGGAATAGAACAAGGGCACCACGAGTAGATCGTGGTGGCCTTTTGGAGAGGTCGAGAGAAGCAGTAGTGATCCGACAAGGTGGCCCATTGGATTCTTTAGATGGAGGTAGAGAAGAAGGGTTGAAGAAGAAGGGAGAGAGGTAGAAGTAGGAGGAACAAGAAGAGAGAATTGAGAGTTATACTTTTTTCCAAGGAAGGGGGGCCTTTGGTCCTTTTATATCTCGTACAAATCCTTCTTCTTTAGTTGATTCTCTTTGATGCTGCCACGTGGTGTGCTGTGCGCTCTGAGGTCCTTCATCGCATGGCTCCCGCTCGCCCGTGCCTGCGCCTTCAAATCCTGCTTCATCATCTCAGCCGTCCTATTTTAAATCCAACATGCGCTTCTTGCACCTTCCTAATCTCGAAATAACCCATGCGATCATGCCATGTGGACGCATCTCAACCCTCCAATCGTTCATACGCACCTGCACGTGCTTGCCTGCAATGTCACATAAATTTTGCGTAGCACAAGGCTCGAACCCCTGTCCCGCGCTTACGTGCCCACATGTGCGAGCCAACACGCTGCGTAAACCCCTTAGTATATATACTTGTTAGTTTCCATTTGCACTCGTCCAATCTAGGCAGGTGACGTAGCATGCTCGTGGTTGTTCATCTTCTTTTCCTTCTATCTGGTCATGTAGGCTTTGATTAAGTTGATTTATGCATCATTGGAATGCGAACGTCGATCCAGACCCATCCATATGGTTGGATTTGTCATCTGAGGTCCTAATCTTCTTCAATTTTCCCCTTGGCTCTTGCTCTTCTACGGACTCCCTAGGGTGCTATGGGAGTTTGATTGATGCAATCTTAGATGCGTTGGACTCTCACCATTATTCCAAACAGAACCATAAGATTGGATTGGTCATCTGTAGCCCTAGATTACCTACAATCATTAACACCTCTCAAATAACATAATTTAATGCATAAAACACATAAATCAACTATGATGCAGAATATAATGCATATGCATGCAGAATGTTCATGTTAAGCTATGTTCTAGCTTAATTCAGGCAAATTAGGGCCTATGATTGCTGTGCAATCATACCCCCATGCCTAAATCTTGCTAGTCCCTAGCAAGTGCAAGACTAAATGCATTTTATCAAGAGTTAAACTAAAGATTTATTTCTTTTTGCTGCATAAAAAATTCAGAATTCATATAACTATGAATATATAATGTTTTAGCTTCTACGATAGATCCAAGCAAAGAGTCGATACACATTTAAAGCTTGTACTTGGCCCCTAGAAAAATTCTGTTGGGATTGGCGAACCTCTTCCATTGTGGTGATAAACTATTCCCTGATTCAGCCTCGACGTTTAGCTTGGGTATGAGATGTCTGAGTTACTGGATTTGTATTTGGTGGCTCAATCTCTTCTGATGCTACTAAGAGACCAGTATTTCAGAATTTAGATTTCTAGATTATTGAATAGATCACCTTAGAGAGAGGCTGGAAAAACTATGCTCTCTTTAATCTTTTGTACTCTTCTCTCTTTTTTTCTTTTTCTTCCTGAGCTCACATCTCACCAGATTTGCAAATGTATTTGGTTATCTCACATGGCATGGCACTTTAATTTGGTTATGATAACCCTACGACAATGTCAGAAGCCCTCAGCCCGTATTCAGGCGGTCAAAAATACAGAAAAAGTAGCTTAAGGTTGTATTTGGTGGTTCGCGAGGGTGGTAGATGTTTTTGCCTCAAAACATTTAACTTGACTCACATTATGCAACAGTTTCACAAAACATTTTTTTTCTTTTTCTTCTTCTCTATTTTTTTTTTGAGCAAACAACTCTTTTCTATGCAAATGTATAGGCATAATGTCGCAACACAACATGCCATTGTATTTATTAGCACAACATAACATGACATACGTACTTTTATACGTGAGGCATTCTTAGGGAATTTTGGGATGACCAAGTGGATTTTGGGTGGCTTACTTGATTGAAGTGCCTCTTCTCGGCACCAGGTAGGGGACGAATAGGACGACGTATGACGGAGCGATTTTCACTTTGAATAATTAATATTAAGATATTAAATCATTGTAGAACAAAAGGTGGTGGAAAATCTCTCAATCAAAGATTAAATAGATGTGAATTTAAACCACAATAACGGATGTCGTATCCATAGGGAGGATAGACCAATAAATTCACGAGTTAAGGAATACACAGTTCGCAGACTCTTCTGCAACTTTAATGCGAGCAATATGCTATGTTAAATGAAGTTTGCAATTTCCTTAAAGGTTCAGGGGCATTTATGCAATTTTCACGTCAGGAATTAAGCTCCAAAAATATGTGTATGATGCATGTGTAATGGCTTATCATGCAAATTCAACTTTCATGCAATTCTAATTTGCAATTCAAAGTAGAAACATGCACATAACACAAGCAAAATAATTTCAAGAAAATCTGAGTGCATCAGTGCAATGTGGCCAGAATAAAATATTAATATAAAATTGACATTGGCAATGAATGTAATTATTAATGGAGATAAAAACAAAGGATTTCTCCTCTCTCCTCGCGTGTGCGGCCGCGCACGGTTGGCCATGAGAGTTGGTTGGGAGGTGTGGCTTGACGAGATCTACGCAACGGTGGTGATGCGGCAGCCAAAGGTGGCTAGCGACGACCGGCGGGCGGAGGTGGGTCGTTGACCTATTGGAGGAGGGGACTACTGCATCCGCATGGCTTGTTGCATGCTGGATGCGTAGGCATTGGTGCACGCGGGTGTGCACCTGTAGGGCACTGGCGGTGAGGGCGTGAGCGGGTGCCTACAGGGCACTTGGTGAGGGTGTAGGTGCTTGGTGCGGGCGCGGTGATGGTACTGTGCCTGAACAGGCCTACAAGCACTACAGAAAGGTGCACGGACGTGATGCGTCGAAGCAGGCCTGATGGCAAGTGGAGCAGGGCAGTACGTGCAGTGAAGGGCACTGGAGGAGCGGGATGTGTTGTAGTGGCTGGAGAGGTGTGGGCCTGGCAGGGCAAGGGGGCGGAGCACCTGGAGGTAGGCGTTGGTGGTAGGCAGAGTACCTACAGGCGCTGGAGAAGGGTGCGTGCCTGCGGGAGCGGGTGGCGAGGCTGGTGCAGCACCTTCAGTGAAGGGCGCTGGAGGAGGGGCAGAGCATCTACGGTGCTTGAGAGGGTGTGAGCACTGGAGGGGAAGCACCTGTAGGTGTGGGTAGGGCGTTGCACCTAACAAGCCTACAGGTGATGGAGGAGTGGGCGCACTGCGGTGGGCACTTGGCATGCTTGGTGCAGGCTGGTGGATGGTGCTGGAAGGGGGTGCGGTGATGGTGTGGCTTGCAATGGTAGGCGCAACGCCTGTAGAACGCTTGGCTGTGCTTGGTTCACGGTGTATGCTTTGACCACAGTTTTGGTGGTGGCTAGGGAGAAGGTGGATCCCCGCAAGGGGAAGGAAGATGCTCTCTGCAAAGGGGAGAAAGATGATCCTCTCCTGTGCTCCTCTTCCTCATAACTCCTTTCTTCCACGCTACTAGGGATTTCCAAAATCCCCTCCTAATTTTAGTCGACGGCAGTTTGCACTTATTGAGGGTGGCTGGAGGATGGGGAAAAGGTGGCCGGTTGTTTGAGAGGGGAATTTACCCTCCCCTCCTTGTTCTTTTCCCCTTATTACTCCTGCAACATAAAAACATAAAATTATTACATATTAAGTTATAGAATGCTAAAAAATAAATGTAAACTTAAATATTGATGCATGCAAACATTCTATAACTTAATTTAGTTATTAACCAATCTAAAAGTAAGATTAAAATTAACTTAGGCATAATAATAGTCCATTAAAATGGACTCATCAAATACCCCCATGCATATGATTTGCTAGTCCCTAGCAAAAATGAAAAATAATAGAAGTAATCATAAGATTTCTTCTTTTCTTATTTCAAAACTTTAGAGATCCAAACAAATGTGACGTGATAATAGCCTAAGTAACGGATCCAAGTGAAAAAGCCAATTTGCATTGGGAGTTCATGCTTCACCCTTGGCAAATATTTCTGTCAGGATAGACAACTACTTCCCTCGGGGATAAAGCATAAGATAATCTGTAATTTGACCCTGGCTTTTGGCTTAGGTAGGAGATATCGAGTAAAATGGATTTGTACTTGGTGGCACACACTCCTCTGGTGCTACATGCAGTCAAGTACTACAGACTCTAGATTAATAAACTATTAGACAAGTCAACTCTGAGAGAGGCTACATAACTGTGCTCTCTTGATGTTCCTGGGCACTCCCTCTTTTCTTTCTTTCTGAGATCACAAATCTCGCCAGACTTAGAAATTATACTCACTATTTGGTAGCCTCTCATGGCATCCACACTTCAATTAAAGTCCTAATAGCTCTACAACTAAGTTAAAGTCCTCAACCAGTATTCGGGCAATCAGAAATACAAAAAGGTAGGTATGGGTGATATTTGGTGGAATGCGATAGGTGTTCTGTTGCTTCAAAAATAATGTTACATTATAACTTGGACCCCTTTTTTTTTTGTAATATACCAATTTCTTCTTTTTCTTCTTTCTGTTTCTCCTTTTCATTCTTCTTTTTTTTTTTTTAAACAACATAATATGACATAGACTTTTATTTATGAGGCATTATTCCAGATGATGATGGCTAAGAGGATATTGTGTGGCTTATTTGGTGGAAATGCCTATTCTCGACATCGGGAAGGAATGGATAGGATAGGCGTATTTCTGACCTTTGACACTATTACCTTCCTTCAGCTGAGGACTCTATGAAGGACGGTCGTAACCATCCACCATAGTCATAGCTTTATTAAGACTTCATCTCTGTGTATCTGCCTTATTTGGTGACTCTCAGGAATTCCCACAAAGTACGGGCACATGAACAGAGAGTGAAAACTACGCCTAACTCTGAAGTATCCTTGTCTAATTATCCAAAACTTTAGAGTCCTTGCACTAGACTTAGCGCACCAGTAATCTCTCTACTTTCTTCTCACAAATATGAGGTGGATCTACTAGAAGATAATATGCCTGACACCCTATGAACTATCGAAGGGTTCAGTAGACTACAAATGCTTATTGGTTTTCCTCAAGGATCCATTACCCAGTCTACGTGCATGTGAAATAAATGTACTGGATTCTAAACTTAAGAAATAATTCCGGAAGAGAAACCTCCAATGACAAAGGTATTTTGCTAGGGACTAATCCATTCAGCTCAAGAAGAGAATTTTTCTTTTTTTTTTCTCTATATGCTAACCTAAATGCATGTATACTTCCTACAATGCAAATGCACCCCCCCATGCCTAAATCCTACAATGTCCACATTGTAAAATTAAAATAGGAGGAGAAAGGAAAGAAATCACCTGACAACGGTGTTATGTAGGCCACTGGGTTGCCTCCCAACAAGCGCTGCATTTTCTGTTAGCAGCCAGACTTAGAAGGAACCTATAAGTCTGGTTCCAAACAGACAAGGTTAGGCACTAAAAATATGTGTAACAATGCGGGCCTAGAAAACAAGTAGCCACGGATGTTGGCGAGCTAATTATGCAACGTAATACAAAATGCTCGCCAGAAGATATGAAAGCGAAGAACCTTGTTGGCTATCTTTGGAGGAGTAGGAATAATAACGAAATATGAAAAAGGACCTCCCGAAACGGAATAAGTGGAGGACAAGAAGGATCCTCCAGAGCAGGACGGGTTTTAAAAGATACATACATTATTAGTTTAAACCCTTAAATGGCGAGAGTACAAGTACAAGCATCAATCCACACTTGCCATTCTACCCGAGGATGTACTGGCCTGATATGTTTTCTAGAAGCAATGTACATGAGTAGAGATCTGAGTCAAGGATCGGTTAGGGAGTATAAGGGTAGTTTGTAGTGTTGGAAGGTAATGGTTAAGTCCAATGAGGGCTTAGTCAGTGTTAGGTCTAATTCCAACAATGATTCAGATTGTGTATACTCCCTAACAGTTGTAGACAACAGCTTACCCTGCCTAGCATTAATGATCGGAGTCATATTTGAATCAAGGGTAGACTCCCAATTACAACTCTTTGATGGTAGGGTCAAAATGTCAGAATCATTATTATTCAGCACAACCCCAGATTCGTTTGGTTCACTCAAATTTTTATCGGGGTGTATATGTGATTCATTAATGAAGACGGGAGTTGGATCAGTACCCTTAATTATTCCTAAAGGAAGATCAGTTTTAATATTTTGGAGCAAGCCTATATCATTTAATTCGTCATTCTTCTCGGGGTGTAAATCCTTAATTGACGTGTTTTGTTCCCGAGAGTCTCCCATAGACTTCTTGATTGCACCTTGCAATTGTGTCGTCTTATGCTATTCCCTAGCATTACCAGTGCATATTAGGTATCCATAGTCGCATTTGTAAAAATACACGCATCCATGCATTTAATTAAGAGGGGAGGAAAGTGAATAAAATGGCTATGAAATTAACATTTTCCTCAAGTGCTGCTTTGCAAATTCACCATCTTTATTTTTAAATTTATTTGACTTTGAATTTCTTCTCCGCGGCTGCAATGCATAGCAGCCTCTTCCTCGCGCCATGTCCTGCTCAGCTTGCCCTGCACAGCCACTCCCCGCCAAGCCATGCACAGCCAGGGCATGGCTGTGCTTGCCTTCGTCTTCTTTAAAAAGGCACGGCTTCTTCTTTGCAAAAGGGGCTTGGTCCACGCCAAGAAAACACCACAGCAGCTTCTTCCCCAAGCCATCTCCTCCCCTCTCCCCTCCATACGCCGCCTCTCTTCTCCTTGAAGAGCCACGCTACAAGCAGGAGCAACTAACAGTGGTGCACAACCACCACTGTGAGTCCCACCACCACCAGCTCATCAAAGAGCCGGTGGGCATGGTGGTTTTCCCCACTCTGATTTCACCTTTCCAAGCAATTTCCACCATTACAATAGAGCCGAGCTTTGAAGCTCAAGCCACGCAGCAGCAGCAGCAGGGCACCGGCCACCACACGCCCTGTCACAGACCTCCACCACGTGCGCCTGGAAGCTGCCCTTGCCTCCAGTGGGCGCCTGCAAGTCGCCCTCGCCTCCCGCTTCTTCGCGCCCGCACCCGCCTTTCCGCCTGCATCGCAGCCGACGCAAACCTTCCGTGCTTGCGCCAGCTCGCGCAGTGGCTCCTCCCTCACAGCATTCGGCACAGGCGGTCCCGCGAGCCAACCCGGCACTGTAGCCACTATTCACGCATTTCAGCAGAACACTATGGCTACAGTGCGGTGACTGGTAAGTTTCTCACTTATCCGGTCACCCGGCGCACTGCAACCGGCCCCAGCCCGCGCCCGCGTCCCGCCCCACGCCAGCTCCAGCGCCCGCAACCTCGTTTGCATTCGCCCACATACACCAGCTTGCTTCAGCGTCTGTGTGTGCCCGCTCCCTTCCCCCGCGTACGCCGGCCCGCTTCCTCGCACCTGCACTTGCCTCTTCACGTCGCGCGATGCACTGCGGTCCTTCTCCCTCGCGCTCACTCCCTCAAGCGTGCATCTTCGCACGTCTATGAACCTGCGCATGCGCGTGCACGCTACTGCGCGTGCACCACCAAACGACGTTTGGTGGCTGCAGACGAGTTAAATGCCTTCTTCACAGCAGGCGCTCTCGCTCTCTCTCTCTCTCTCTCACAGCACTCTCTCACACTCTCTGCACACACACTCACACTCTCGTACACACACCTATACTCTACTATATAAATATATATATATGTACGTACATATGTATATTTATATGTATATATATATACATATATCTATACATATATTAGTACTTATATAATAATGTATTAGTTTATATACATACATATATATATATTTATCTATATACCTATATATATATACATATATATTTACATATATACATATATTTATATACGTATAAATATATATATATATCTATCTATATATATATATATTACCTATATAGCTATGTATAAGTATAGATACATATATATATATACATATATGCACAGATACTTATACATATATATACATATATATATATATAAATATACATACATATATACATATATATCTATAACTATATAAACACATATATATATATATACATATCTATCTACATATATCTATATACGTATATTACTATATATATACATACACATATATATATACATCTATATAGTTATATATACATACATATACATATATATATATATATCTATCTTTACATATATTTACATACCTATATATATATATACATATATAAGTACACATCTACTTATATAATTATAACCACAAATATATATACTTATAGATATATGTTTACATATATACATATATATATATATTTTTTCATATCACTTACCATACGTTGTATCGCGGGAATATCCACACTAGTTGCTGATATTCCCCGATACACGCACCTTCCACCAATCCACCTTACGCTCGTCCTGTTGGTTGCGTCTTCCTAGACGACGACCGACTCGACACCGTGCCACACGCCAACTCCACCTCCACCCCCACCCCTTTATACATATATAATATATACATATATATATATACTATATTTACTTTATTTCTGTTTCTTTTTCATGCCAGTAAAAAGATAAAAAAAATATATATGAAAGAGAAAAGATAATCCTTGACTTGCAGGTACTCAATCTTACGAATAGCAAGACCAGTTTTGAAACACTGATTTGGCTCAAAGCCAAGAACCTAATTTTGAGGGTGTACCTCAAGGACAAAAATTATCAGAAAAAAATCTTAAATCGAAAAACACCAAAAACACAATAAATGAATGGAAGAGATTCGTTATAGGAAAGGCCGGTGAAACATCACTTCTAATCCGACTTCCCTACGTTTTACCCTAGGCCTAAAATTGACCAAGATAAAATCAAGTAAACTAGGTTAAAAATTTTTGTAAAGAGATGGTTAGGCTCGAATTAGGCTAACCACTACACACATTTCAATGATAAAATCACCATATTAACACAACCTATCCGGGCTCGATCATACATTTCTTTCTTGGCGCCATTGCCGAGGAAGTGTGTATTCAAGTAAGTTTCTATTCCATTCCTTTCATTTTTCTCTTCTCTCTTGACGGGTGTTTTTGTTTATTGCTGTGCAGGTGAACCTGTTGCAAGGAGAAGGCAGGTAGATGAAGTCAGAGACGTGGGCAGATCCAAGGCAAGAATGGGAGCATGAAGTCGCCGGCACCGCATTGGGGCTTCGCACACGTTGCTGAAGAAGTAGGTCTTTCTTAGCAACTTAGGTTAACTTGTCACCTTAATAATAAAAAAAAAATTAAAAAAAAAACTAGAAAAACTTCTTGGGATCTCTTGGTGCAAGTGGATTAAAATTCACTTGTTTGATTGATTGCCTTTACTCCCACTGCCCCGGGATTTTCCACCAAACTTCGCATAGGAAAGATCCAAGAATCTTGATTCTCGAATTTTTTGCCGTGTGAAGTATTCTTTGAGGCAAATAAAAAGATTGATTGCCACCCCTCTTTGCCTCATTTATCTGTAATTCAGGATCACCTTTTTGGTGGGGAGACTTGGAATTGAGTTGATTCCAAGCCCACCACGACCTTTCACGTGCCAAAGATTTGATCCCGAATACTTCAACCCCAACAATTTGATTCTCTTTATCTTTTGGTTGAGCCTTGTGTGTGGAAATCATTTTGGTGATTGGGAGCACTTGAATTGAAGTGCTCTGGCTCCCTTTCACACTTATCTAAAATTGACTCATGCATCCACACATAGAAATCTCCATTTAGAGAAGCCCATTGCAATATAGCATGCATTAATCAACTGATATTGAAGAAGGGTTTGTTGAGCTTAGAAGAAAACTTGTATTCTCTCAAAACCCGATGATTTGTTGAATTGGTAATTCAGAGAAATCCTAAAATCCATACTACTTAGGGCTGAATTCTAAAACCCATTCACCAAGTAAAACTTAAATTCGTGGAGATTTCCCCATTGAATGCTTGGTTTACACACTCTAAAAATCAATCACTTCGGCATTACCCATAAATAACGCCCTTCACATTCCAGAAGCACTTGATCCTAAGACTCTAACTAAAATTGGTAGCAACATGACCCTTATTAAGGATTGGAGGTCTAACTACCTGCGTGTAGCGCCTACGTGCTGGTGAGGGTTCTGACGTGCTATCGGGTGTCTAAGACTGGGGCAAACGGCCTTTCAATCTGGCCTGGTGGTTCCATGGTGCTCTCATTCGGTTCCGTAGTTCGTGAAAGTAGGTAACTTACATCTTTAGGTTTAAGGGCACACTATAGAGGTTAGGAATTTGATTGTATTGATTTGTCATCAAGTGTACCTTTGCGGCATCATTTCTCTCATCTCTTTTCCTTTCTTATCTCCCCAATTCTTCTCGCGGTAGTGCATGTTTGGGAGGAGGTCACAAAACCCTGAACTGTGTGAATTGCCTGATAATTTTAGAAAAGAAGCAGCATCGTCCTCCTCCTCCACAAACATGGCTATACGCCCACCCCCAAATCCCGAGGGAGGAAACCACCCTCAAAACCCACCAGGTGGTGGAGCCTTAGATCCCATAACCCGCCACCAAGCCCAAATGGAAATTTATAATGAACAAATTGAAGCCATTCGGGAAACAGTGGAGGAAATGCAAAACCCTCCCAAACGGGAGAAGCCTAGGTCTCTTAGCTCTTATCAGAATCCCGCTGCTACAGATACCATAGGACAAATTTGGGTCCCCATGGGCAAGGACGAGTTTGAACTGAAACCTAACAAAATTGGCCTGATAAATTTTCACTTCCATGGCCTTGCAAGTGAAGGTCCTTTTCTCCACTTGGAAGACCTAACCCGATTAGCTGAAACAGTTAAACCAAGAAATATCCGGTTACCTATAGTCCTCATGAAAATGTTCCTGTTTTCATTGCGAGATAAAGCGTCACAGTGGTTACGCACCCTTGGGAGAACCATCCACTCTTAGGAAGAGATGCGAACAGCATTTCTCGAGAAGTTCTTCCCAATCGTGCGAACCAATGTGCTTCACAGTGCTATCACTTCATTTACGCAAAAAAACGGTGAACAATTTCATGAGGCCTGGGAGAGATATAATGACCTCCTCAAGAAGTGTCCACACCACGATATGCCTAAGTGGCATATAGCCTAGATTTTCTACTATGGGCTAAATGAGAGTTTGAAGCAGATTGCAGATGCTTCCTGCAGAGGGAATTTTATGAATAAAGACGAGAATGGAGCATTCAAATTATTTGAAAATGAGCGAAAACTCAACAAACAATGCCTCCATTGTCGCCTTTAATCATGCCAGCCTGCCCCGTATTGTCCACGAAGTTGACACGGGACCCTCCCATTCATCCACTGATCTCAGCTTATCGCACAGAAATTGGATGAAGTGTCCGTCGTGCACAAGAAGCTAGACGAGCTTCTGGCCAACCCTGCCCATTCTATGGCAAACACCCCCACCTCACCACTTCGTCACAATTCCAATTCTTCCAATACCAGACTTATCCCGAGAAACCCCGTAAGACCTTCCTTTTCGAGTGTCACACCGAGTGACTCGATAAGTCATGTGGATCTGGCTTCAGCAAGCCAGTATTTTGGCATGGAGGACCAAGCCTCCATGTGCTCGGATGCATATTTACATGCGGACGCATCTTCTGGCATAGAAGACATTTGCACCCTGGGGAACAACCCGTTCTCTGCCACTTATAACCCAGGGTGGAAAAATCATCCGAACTTTGCTTGGTCCAGCAACCCACAGTGCCAAAACCCTGCGGGTGGACCAAAGCGACTATCCGCACCTGTCATACCAAGGGCCTAGTCTAATCCTACGGCGAATCCGCCATCGGGTCCTTGCATACTGCAAATCGAACACGCATCAAGTCCTCCTGACAAATTGATGTGAATGATGACGGAAATGTCAAAGCTCCATGAAGAGAACATGACCTCTCTTCAACACCAATTGGCACAGCAAAATGCTGAGATCAGTCAACTACGCATGGCGACTCGATCTCAGGGCACTCTCCCTGCCCAACCTGTTCCCAACCAACGAAATTTCATACCCCGTGTTCCTCAACCGCAGGTATGACCTTCTCAGGGGTAGGTTCATTAGATTCTACAAGCTTAGAGCATTCCACCGGGATTTCAGGCTAATCCCGCTGCAGAACCTCACTCTTATGTCCCTATTGCGAACCCTCCTCCGCTGTATGATCCCACTAGACCCGCATCGTCCAATGCGATCACTACGAGGAGCGGTAAGCAGACTGCCGATCCGCCTCGACTTGATCCTGGCCCGTCTTCATTGCCCTCTCATTTGAGAGGCGCACCGCATTCGTGAGAGGACGATACACCCAAATTGGTGCCAGAATCACTCCCATTCCCTGAGGCTCCACTGAGGGAGCCAAAAGGCAAAAGGAAAGATACGCAAGCCTTAGATAACTTGTGTAATTTATTCAGGGATGTTGAAATCAAGGTACCCCTGCTCGAGGCTATCAACCACATACCTGCTGTCGCCCGATTTTTCAAAGACTACACAACACCCAGGAGACAGTCAAAGAAAACTAAGAATCTGGTGGTTCTCGCCTCATGCGAGTTGTGCTATACTGTCAAACCTACCACTAAAGTAGAAAGATCCGAGCACACCACTAATTTCCTATAGCATCCAAGGCTGCAATTTTAACCGTACCCTGCTTGATCTAGGATCTTCCATCAATCTTATATCAACAATCATGCTCGAAAAATTTTCTTTGGGAAATCTGAAACCCACCCCTGTCATGTTACAGTTGGCAGATCGTTCTGTCAAAATCCCAAAGGGTGTGGTGGAAGACGTGGTGGTTAGGGTCAACAGTCTCTGTTTTCCTGTTGACTTTCTTGTTTTAGATATGGAAATTCCTAGCTTACTTTCTGATTGTCCGATCATCCTTGGTCGACCTTTCATGGCCATAGCACACGCCCATATCGACTGCGAGTCGGGCTGTATTGATATTGCCGTTGGATCTGAAAAGCTCAAGCTTAACATCTTCAAGGTAGCCAAGAACTTTAATTGCGATTGCTTCGAGGATGACATGTCTGATGAGGACATGGCCGTTAGCGCGTGTATCGGACTAATTGGGACCTATTCTGACTGTTGCGGATTACCTGTAAACATTGACGATTGCCTGACCGATACATATTGTGACGTTCCCTTATCCCTCCCTTGTCCTATACCTTATCCTGGCCAGACTTCTGACGAGGTTTTCTCCACTTCCCTTACCTCGTGGTCTGAGTCATATCTGGGCTACTCACCGCCGATTCACACTCTTGAAGACCGGATTGCCCTTTCTTTCCCGCCAAATTAGGCGGAGTTGCAAATCCACACTGGGACTTTGAGCCCATATACTACTCACTAGAGCTATTCCTTTTTGGATCCATATATCCAAGAAGGCCCTCTTCTTGGCCAATCTGAGGGCCAATTTCTTCCTCCTGACTTCTCCGATCCGCTTGGGACACTCTCGTCCCAAGAAATTCCAGACCTTTCACCATCCACTGCCGAGCTGAAAGAGCTGCCTAGTACACTTAAGTATGTTTTCCTGGGGCCAAATTAAACGCTCCCCGTAATCATTAGTTCAAAATTGACCAGGGAGCAAGAGTGCAAACTAACGAAGGTCCTCATGGAACACAAGGCAGCCATTGGATGGTCTTTATCAGACTTATCTGCCATTAGCCTCTCCTACTGCACTCACCATATATATACGGAAGAGGAGGCTCGACCTTCTCGCGAGATGCAGCGACGTCTCAACCCTAAAATGCTGAAGGTCCTTAAGAAGGAAATCATTAAGTGGCTGGATGCGGATATAATCTACCCGATCAGCGATAGCCCCTGGGTGAGTCCAATTCACGTTGTGCCCAAGAAGGTGGGACTCACCATCCGTGTCAATGACAGGGGCGAATCCATCCCTACACGCACTCCTACATCTTGGAGAGTGTGTGTAGATTATAGGAAACTCAATGCTGCAACTAAGAAATATCACTATCCGCTACCTTTCATTGACTAAATCTTGGATCGGTTAGCGGGAAATAAATTTTTCTGTTTCCTGGATGGATTCTCAGGATATCACCAGGTGGCAATTGACCCCCAGGACGAAGACAAAACCACGTTTACCTACCCCTTCGGCACCTTTGCATTTAGAAGGATGCCGTTCGGACTTTGCAACGCGCCAGCAACTTTCCAAAGATGTATGCTGGCGATATTCCATGACATGGTAGGTGACTTTCTCGAGGTCTTCATGGATGACTTCTCGATCTTTGGACCATCTTTTGATGAATGTCTTGCCAACCAGACCCGTATCCTTAGGAGATGTATTGAGGTAAACCTCGTGCTTTCTTGAGAAAAAAGTCATTTTATGGTGCACGAGGGAATTGTTCTCGGGCATATCATCTCCAACAGGGGTATTGAGGTTGACAGAGCTATGCTTGATGTAATTGCTGATTTACCTATGCTCGGCTCTGTCAAACAAATCTGCTCCTTCCTGGGACACATCAGTTTCTATAGGAGATTCATCAAAGATTTCTCCAAGATTTCCTAACCTTTAACTCATATCCTATCGACCGACATACCCTTCCATATGGGCCCCTATTCACGTACCCATCTCCTATCGATGTATTTTTATACGTATATATATATATTACCGATATAACTAAGTATAAGTATAGATACGTATATATATGTATATACATATATACACATATACTTATACATATATATATATATATAGAAAGATATATACATATATACATATATATCTATAACTATATATACACATATATATATATAGATATCTATCTGCATATATCTATATACATATCTTACTATATATATACATACACATATATATATATATATACATTTATATAGTTATAAATACAGACTTATACATATATATATATATATCTATATACATATCTATCTATGCATAAATAAGTACACATATACCTATATAATTATAACCATATATATATATACATAGAGATATATATTTACATATATACATTTATATATATTTTTTCATATTACTTACCATACCTTGAATCGCGGGAATATCCTCACCAGTTGCTGATACTCCCTGATACACGCGTACGAAAAGCGTGTTCGCACTCATCTTCCACCAATCCACCTTACAATCCACGCAGCACTTCATCCTGTTGGTTGCATCTTCCTAGACGACGACTGACTCGACACCGTGCTACACGCCATCTCCACCTCCACCCCCACCCCTTTATACATATATAATATATACATATATATATATACTATATTTACTTTATTTCTGTTTCTCTTTCATGCCAGTAAAAACATAAAAAAAATATATAAAAGAGAAAAGATAATCCTTGACTTGCAGGGACTCAATCTTGCGAATAGCAAGACCAGTTTTGAAACCCTAATTTGGCTCAAAGCCAAGAACCTAATTTTAAGGGTGTACCTCAAGGAAAAAAATTATCAAAAAAATATCTTAAACAGAAAAACACCAAAAACACAATAAACAAATGGAAGATATTCGTTATAGGAAAGGCGTAGAAACTTCACTTCTAATCCCACTTCCCTGGGCTCGACCCTGGGCCTAAAAGTGACCAAGATAAAATCAAGTAAGCTAGGTTAAAAATTTTTGTAAAGAGATGGTTAGGCTCGAATTAGGTTAACCACTATACGCATTTCAACGATAAAATCACCATATTAACACTTCTCATTATTTTGTTTGTCCTCCTCTAGTATCAACTCCTGCTTTGTTGGAGGATGACTCTCAAAAGAAAGGAGGAATCTGGATTTCGCCATGTGGTATATATCCTTTGGATGTAAATCCTCGAATAATAACTAATTCCCCTGTGATTCACCCCAGATTTTCAGTCCAGGTTCCTCTATTAGGGCATCCCCATCTTCTGAAATAGACTCTTCATATCCCTGAGACCAAAATTGATCCAATTCATCCTCCATTCCCTTAGGGTCACCTTTATTGGGTGCATTTAAATCCGGATACTGAATGGTAGGTGTTGATTCCCTAAGTGGAGTGTCAGGAGTAGGCTCACTAAAGGTAAAATGGGATTCCACCAAATAATCAATAGGGGAAGTGATAGGAATAATGTGACCTTGACCCGGGTTGGTAGGGGTAAGGAGAATACTATCATTGGGGTCAAGGTCCTCAGGAGGTACCATCTTCCCTTGCTTTTGACTCCAATAAAGCTCGAGTGGATAATTACTATGATCGTTGTCCTCTAGTGGTCGTGTCTCATTGGGAGAGTCTAAGTGATAGTTTCATAAAACTGGATCCCTATTGTCAATGGTTTCCTCAGAATAATTTTCATGATCATGGTCGTATGGGTAGGGATTAGAATTATTGGGAAGCGTGTAGCCAAGTTGTCTTATTTCTTCATTTAACTGTTGACTATTCCTCAACATCTCTCCCATTGATTCCATCATTTCCTTTTGCTATTTTTGCATTTCTATCATAAAAGAGGAGAGACTACTATTATCAGGTTGGGGAGGATAGTCAATTTTAGGCTCTGGTTGCCTCGGGGTATCGGTCCAACCTCGATACGGAGAATCATGAAGGGTGGGAGGGTTGGGTGCTTGCATGGAGGTAGGGATTTCAGGATTGGAAAATCCCGCTCCTATGCTCTACTCAAAAGTGGGAGTTATCAAGCCAGTACTTCCAGGATAAGAATAAGAATGATCCCATGAATTATCAATGTACCCATTAAAGGATGGATACGCTTGGGACATGGGATCCTAATTAAAAGATGGGAAGTATTGACTTTGATAATCTAACTGATAGGAGTAAGGGTGATCCATTTCTTTAAGCAGAATAGTTTTAACTCTCTTAGGATTTAAAAGAAATCAGAATACAAGCAGAAACTTCCTAGAGAGTTCTATTGTCAAAGCAAATGCAAATTCAATGGGGTCTATTTTTAGTAGATTGTAGGTCTTAGAATTACAGGTTCAATTGGTGGCCAAACAGGTTTTGCAAAAAATTATGCTTCCTAGTCTAACCTTCGTAGGTTCCTATAACCTACTCGCAAGGGATAGAAGTCTTGAATCGAACCCACACACGAGGAACTGATGTAACTTTGTGAATAGGCTTGTTGATTTTCGACTAACTTCCCTTGTGGTGCAAAAGAGGAGGTAGAAATTTATCTAGTGACCTTATGTGTGAGGTGCACAGTGTCTCAAGTGTGCAAACATACGATTGTATTCTGATTTTTGAAATTTTGCAAACAGGATCCTTTTGCACACAATTTTCAGTCACAGATTTTAAAGTCCAACCTCTTAACAGTCCCAATTTTTAAAGTGATCACTGAATTAATTTGATTCAAGCACTTTAGTGGTCTTGGATTTTGGTTCAATGCATATGCATAACGTGTAAATGATGCTCAAGAGAAGACATACCTTACTCCAGCTTTCTTCGTGCAATGTATGCAATGCGGTAAAAATAAACTAGATGCTGCTCATTCAGTCCTAGATGGTTGTCCTATAGATATGCAGCTTCTAGCAGGCAGTTTGATATATATTTTTTTAATAAAAATAATAAACAAACAGGCCTAATCTGCTAACTAACCAAAATACAATTCAAACAATGCAAATAATCCTATAATCTAAATAAATGGGAACACGCTCCCAAAAATATGCTCCCACAAACAAGAGCGATAAGAAATAAAGCGGCACTGGGAACATGTTCCCAAAAATACCCGACAAGGGTCCAAAAGACAGAAATTAAATTCTAATGTCAATCTAAACTAAATCTAACTAAGATCTATTGACTAAATCATAAATAGGCTTCTCCGTAAGCCTATGTGTTTGGGATCAAGGCCCACGTGTTCCTGTTTCTGGTCTCCAGGTGGCGTCAAGGTCCACCAAAAAGATCGTCTCCGCCGTGTGCATCATTCAGGTTCAATGTCGTCGCTCTGCTGCACCTCTCACCGTGTCAGATTCCTCGCATAATAAAAAATGAGTAGATGATTGCCCAACTCAGAATATAAAAAAAAAATAATAACATGTGTCTGTTGCCTCCCCGGCAATGGTGCCAATTTGACGGAGCGATTTTCACTTTGAATAATTAATATTAAGATAATTAATCGTTGTAGCACAAAAGGTGGTGGAAAATCTCTCAATGAAAGATTAAACAGATAAGAATTTAAACCACAATAACGGATATCGTACCCACAAGGAGGATAGAATAATAAATTCACGAGTCAAGGACTACACAGTTCGCAAACTCTTCATGAACTTTAATGCGAGGAATATGCTATGCTAAATGAAGTTTGCAATTTCCTTAAAGGTTCAGGGGCATTTATGTAGTTTTCACGTCAGAAATTAAGCTCCAAAAATATGTGTATGATGCATGTGTAATTGCTTATCATGCAAATTCAACTTTCACGCAATTCTGATTTGAAATTCAAAGTAGAAACAAGCACATAACACTTATAAAATAATTTCAGGAAAATCTGAGTGCATCAGTGCAATGTAGGCAGAATAAAATATTAATGTAAAATTGACAATGGCATTGAATGTAATTATTAATAGACAAAAAAATAGAGGATTTCTCCTCTCTCCTCCTCGCTTGTGCGGCCGCGCACGGTTGGCTGCGAGAGTTGGCAGGGAGGTACAGCTTGATGAGAGCTATGCAACAGCGGTGACGCGGCGGTCGGAGGAGGGCCACCGGCCTGTTGGAGGAGAAGGAGACTGCTGCAGTCGCGCGGCTGGCTGTGCGCTGGATGCATAGTCGTAAATGCGCATGGGTGTGCACCTGCAGGGCGTTGGTGGAGAGGGCGTGAACGGGCGCCTGTAGGGCGCTTGGTGAGGGTACAACAGTGGGGATGGTGCTACGCCTGAACAGGCCTACAGGCGATGGCGGGCGGAGCGAGGCAATGCGTACAAGCAGAGTGCCTGCGGGAGCTGCAGAAGGGCGCATGGATGTGATGCACCTGAATAGGCCTGATGGCGGGCGGAGCGAGGCAGTGCGTGCAATGAAGGGCGTTGGGGGAGGGAGGCATGCTGCAGTGGCTGGAGAGGTGCGGGCCTGGTAGGGCAAGGGGGCGGTGTGCCTGAAGATGGGCGCTGGTGGTAGGCAGAGTGCCTGCGGGTGCTGGAGAAGGGTGCTCGCCTGCGGGAGCAGGTAGCAAGGGCAGTGCAGCGCCTTCAGTGAAGGGCGCTTGAGGAGGGCCAGAGCGCCTGTGGTGCTTGAGAGGGTGTGAGTGCTGGAGGGGGAAGCACCTACAGGCATGAGTGGGGCGGTGCGCCTAACAAGCCTGCAGGCGATGGAGGAGTGGGCGCACTGCGGTGGGCGCTTGCAGTGCATGGTGTATGCTGGTGGATGGTGCTGGAAGGGGGCGCGGTGATGGTGTGGCTTGCAAGGGCAGGCACAGCGCCTGCAGAATGCTTGGCTGTTCTTGGTTCACAGTGTATGCTCTGACCACAGTGTTGGTGGTGGCTAGGGAGAAGGTGGATCACCGCAAGGGGAGGAAGATGATCTTCGCAAAGGGGAGAAAGATGATCCTCTCCTGTGCCCCTCCTCCTCTTAACTCCTCTCTTCCGCGCTACCAGGGATTTTCAAAATCCCCTCCTAATTTTAGTCGATAGCAGTTTGCACTTGTTGAGGGTGGCCGGAGGATGGGGAAAAGATGGTCAGTTGTTTGAGAGGGGAATTTACCCTCCCCTCCTTGTTCTTTTCCCCTTATTACTCCAGCAACATAAAAACACAAAATTATTACATATTAAGTTATAGAATGCTACAAAATAAATGTAAACTTAAATAATGATGCATGCAAACATTCTACAACTTAATTTTTTTATTAACAAATCTAAAAGGTAAGATTAAAGTTAACTTAGGTGTAATAATATTCCATTAAAATGGACTCAACAATGTATTTTTCACCTTGACATCAGTACCCTCCTTCAGCCGAGGATTCTGTAGAGGACGGTCATGACCATCCACGTCATTCATAGTTTTATCATAACCTGCTCTATGTGTTTCTGCCTTATTTGGTGGCTCTTGTATGGAATTTCTCATAGATTTAGTATGCAAGAACTGAGAGTGAAAACTATGCCTAACTCCAAGTGTCATTATTCAATTATTAAAGATTCCTTATACTGTCCTTAGAGCACCAGTAAGCTCTCTACTTTCACCTCACATATATTTTGGTGGTTTTACTAGAAGATAGTTCACCAGACTCCCTGATGGCTATCCAAGGGTTCAGGAGAAGCGATGCTTCTTCTCAAAAAATTAGAGATGTCTATCAATTTTCGTAGAGGATTCATTGCAAAATCTACATGCAAGTATGAAACTATACTGGATTCTAAGTCTAGGAATCTACTAAAGAATAAATCTTTAATAAAACCTCTTGATAAAATGATCTAATCCCCGTAATTATTGGTAGAAAATTCTTAGTTTTTATGAACTACCCCCCATGCTGAAGTGTTTGCATGTCCTCAAGCAGGAATAAAATAAATTGGAATAAGGTTGGGTATATGTGGATAGAAATCACCTGGAACTGCTTCTAAGTTATCATTCAGCTCATGCCATTGCTGCAATGCCAAACACAATATGCAAAATGATGAACACACATGAATTCATGCTAAATTGCATACTTATGATAGTTCCCAGCCTTAGCATTACATATCATGTTATAAATATTCCATACCATCCATTGCATGCCATTTAGGATAGTTTCACATTTGGTATATTAATTCCTTCATTTTATATGGCTAGGAGGCAATGAGACATCCTTACGAACTTTGGATGAAAAATCTAACCGTACGGATGGATCCAGAGTGACAATCGCAGTCCAACAACGTAGAAATCACCTCAATCCGAGCACCGTGGCATCCTCTGCAAGCAAGGATGGGTGGACGATCCAGCTAGTGCCACGTGGCACCATCTGGAGTGCCCAATGCCACCTGCCACTTCTCCAAAGGCTGATCAAAAGTTATCTCAGCCGTTGGATGAGAATCCAACAGCTGAGAGCTCACCCTCATTGTGCAGCTGCGGTTCTTCCTCACGACGCTTTGCCAGACTTGGAGATGTGGTGGGAGCGGCAGTTCTTAAGAGAGGGGCGCAGGTTCGAATCCCCGCAGCCCCCTCGAATTCTTAAATTGGCCAGGCAGTAGCGCATGCAGCAGTAGTGGCAGCACAGCGTGCATACCAACAAGATGCCATGCAATCAGCATGCGTGATGAGCGACAGTGCAGCGTGGGCACAAGTGCGGTTGGTGCCAGCTTTTAGTGACAGCTTGGCTGATCTACAACCATGTTTCCAGCAATGGTCTGGAGGTCACTAAAGGTCCTTTACCTATTTTATCCTCTTCTTCTCCACTATAAAAGGGCCTACACCCTTCTCTCCCAAGCCATCTCTACGTACTCCATTGCTAACTACTCCCAAGCTCTAGCAAGCCTACAACTCTCTGTTAGACCTTCTTCTCAGGCTCCCAAGGTGCCTATTTTTATAGCAAACCTCTGCCCCGCCAAATACTCCTCCAACTTCACATCCCCCTTCGTGGGTCACCATTGAGCTATCCTCCCACCTCCATTACGGCAGCAGATCATCTTCATCTTCTCACCTCCATTCTAGAGCCACGGTGAAGCTTTCCTCAACCCAACATCCTATTGCATCTCACCTTCATCGTCCTGCTCCTCACCTTCTTTCATCTATTCTTCTGCCAAGCATCGTCGTCTCACCAAACGGTTGATTCAGGAGATTTCCTCTCACCTCCCTCTCTTTTTATGCTTTTGTACATTATTGTAACTAACATTATTGGAATGCATCACATTTGATTCCATATCTATCTTGTGATTGCGTGTCTTTTATTTCAAAAACACAAAAAATAACAAACCCTAAAACTCCAAAAAGAAACAGATCAAAGCACAGTTTTCAATTAAAGTAGACGTCACCTCCCTGTGTTCGACCTGGGACACCCTTGGAGTTTTGGTATAAATTTTATCTAATCATCGTGTTTTGCAACTACGACGATGGGTTAAATGTAACCTCGATTTCAAACTCGCAAAACACGTGCGACCATTTTCACGCCGTTGCCGGGGAGGCAATGAAATTTACTTTATTGTTTATTGCGTTTCCTTGCATTTGCATAGCACTAACCCTACTTGTCTTTTATCTACTGTCTTGCAAGTACCCTAGCATGGAGATCCAAGTGTGGTAGTTTGGAGTAAATTGTGGGCAGAGTACTCTGTAAGAGTCCTCCACATTCCTCCCCACAAGTTCATTTCGCCACACTCAAAACCAAGACCTAATCTACTTAGGTGTTTGCATAAACCCTAGGATAGAATTGTTTGTCTTGTTTGCCACCTTCATCCACCTCACCCCCGCATTTAAAAAAAAAAAAAAGGGATACTTTGTGTGGGATGAATCAATATACACACTCTATACACCAACATTTAAGGTAAATAATCGGACTTGATTTTCATCTACTCGACTGGGCTTCCGACCTTTGGACCCGGTACATGAATTCAACACATAAAAGAGTAGAAGTAATATTAGGTTAACAACCATTTTGTGCGCCTTAATCAGTGGTGCATTTGAGCTGATTGATTGAATTGTTTGGGCCGCACAACCTAATCTAAAAGAGGTTCATTTTGTAGCTGCCCCATATGATTCAATAACTAGGTCAAGCTAGGCACTCCATTTTTCTCTTAATTTCTAAACGAAAATACTTGAACACGTGTTTTGAAAAACAAACTTGGTTTGCCTCACAAAACATGGTTGAAAACACCTAATATTTGAATACTAAAAGCTATTAAGCAAGAATCAAACCCTAAAACTCACCTCATCATTAATAATCTTTCTTGAAAACCTCTTGGTTGTGCACATTCACATGTTCTGAAACAAATCATTAAGGGTATAACCCATTAAGGGCCCATCACATTCTAGAGCACCAATTTCCCAAGCCTAACTAAAATCAATTAGACGTTGGCCGTAAGGATTCATTTGCTTGTCAAGATCCAGATTGAGATTATTCATGATTAACCTGCTTATACTAGTCAATCTGATGTCTAGCTAGAGTAGTAGCATCAAACGACCGCAGCTAGGGGGTACACTAGGAACTGGAGGTGCAAGCCAAAGGAAGAACCTTCTCCTTAGTCCCTCCTTCTAACTGGTTGGATTGCCTAGACATAAGTAGAGTAAATTGTCCATAATCTTAGGATGGATTCTGTGAGTCAGTAGACCTTAGCATACCCCATCTAAGGACAGGCTTGTATTCTTGTACTGTAGGGTTCCGTCTTTTCGCTGTCCTTCCAACTTCCTTCTAGTGTATGCTTGGGAGGAGGCCATTGAACGCTAGATTGGAAGGACCTTTAGGCCATTCCCAAAGGTGGAGGTTGAGATTTAGCCAAGCAGAGCCCATTACTAATCAACAACCACCCCCCCGCTTCCGAACCAGTAAGAGCTAATTCAGAGGCAGTTGGAAGAATTGCAGAAGATGCAGCAATGGTTCCAATGAATGAATGGTCAGGGTGCTCGGCCCTTGAAGGATTTTTATGATCCTTCAAATTATGAGGATCATTCCGACATTCTGATTCCCGCCGGAGATGTTTAGACCAAGCCCTAGGTTTTGAGTCTAATTAAACAATTTCACAGGCTTGGCTCAGAGGACCCATTCCAACATTTGGAAGACCTGATCACTCTGGTTCAAACCACCAAATCGTAGAATGTGGATGAAGACAGATGCTCATGAGCCTTTTCCCCCATTCACTCTTGGATAAGGCCGCACATTGGTATCGTACCATTGGAAGACCGATTGCTACCTGGATAGCTTTGAAATCGACCTTCCTAAAGAAATTTTTTCCAATTGGGTGACCCAATGCATTGTGACTGGCAATTACCACTTTTGCACAGTGGCAGGGGGAACCATTTCATGAGGCCTAGGAGAGATTCGAGGATCTATTGCGGAAGTGTCCACACATCCACACCATGAGGTGCCTAAATGTCAACTTGTGTAGATTTTTTACCACGGGTTGAATGATCAACTCCGTAATCATGTGGATGCTTCTTGTGGAGGCAATTTCCTCAACAAGGACGCAGATAGTGCATATGATTTGATTGAGGAAATGAGCGAAAATTCATTAAACCACGCCTCCATGGAAACCTTCAACCAATCCCAACAAATTAGATCAAATGGCAATAAGGTCCAAGATTCTCACACAACTGATTTGGAATTGATCTGCAATAGATTAGATAAGATGGATCTGGTTACTAAACGAATGGAAGAGTGGATATTCGGAAACTCTAACCACTCTATCCCAGGGATCGGGATTCCATTCTTCTTAAGCTCCCACGGGACAGGAGTTTGTGAACCAACTGGAACCAGCTCGACCTCCGAGCCAACTCCTCTTGGAACCTTATGGGTTCCAAACTGGGGTCTTGGATCCCAGTCTTTTTGATCCTTCTTCATCCTCATCTTATGAGGATGCTCATGCTGTGCAGGAGAATGTTAGGTCCAACCCTTATTTGAATTCCTACAATTCTTGTTGGAAAAATCATCCTAACTTCTCTTGAAAGATAAAGGGCAGTAGACCCAATATTGACCTAACAACTATGTACCGCAAAAACCAATGGGTCAGGGTCTTGTGTATACTCAGTTGCCCCTGAATCAGGTTAATTAGCACATGTGGAATGCTCAACAACCCACCGAGGAGGCTGACTTGAACCTGAAAATGGTAGAAATGCAAGGGTCAATGCTCAAGCTCATGCAACAGATGAAAACTTCGCGGGACACCTTGCAATCCGAACTTAGTACAAAAAATCGACAGGCTGGATCTCTACCATCACACATTGTACCAAACCATTGGAATGTTCAGAAGCGAGGGGCTGGGCCTCAAGGGTTTGGTAATGATGGGGAGTCGCATGCTTAAGCTCATGTTATCCATCAGGCTACCCCAGCCCCTCCTGGAGTGAACCAATTTCCTACGGTAATCAACTAGGAGCCTCTTGATTTGCCCAACCCTCCCCAAGGCACCAACCAACAGCATTTTGCCACGGCAAACACCATCACCTTGAGGAGTGGTAGTAGACACAAGGGACCTAGTCAAACCCATATCAACCCCATTAGGCCCCATAGCATGAATTCCAAACTCCTAACTAAGAATGTGATCAACAAATCATCATAGTCTGATTCAGGACTATGTTGTTGTTTGGGCAAATAGAAAAAGTCGAAGGAGAAATTGGAGGAAAGGACGTCCTTACTTCAGGCTTTCAAATTGACAATCATTTTACTCCTCGCGGCTATCGGATCAATCCCCGTCTACGCCATAGGTTTACTGAATGCATATAAATAAAGGCGTAAACCAAAATCTAAATCAATAGGAGAGTAGTTTTGTCCAATAGCACAAGCAAATTGATAGTAAACAAGCTACGTCCTAAGAACCAAGACCTGGGAATCCCATTGATTTCCTGCACAATCGGAGGCATTACTTCTGACCGGGCCCTACTCGACTTGGGTGCTTCCATTAATGTGATCCCCACCTCACTGCACATGGAATTGGCTCTAGTCTACCTAAAACACACTGACATAACCTTGCAATTAACCGATGCATCCATTACAAAACCAAGCGGTATTTTGGAGGATGTTTTAGTCAAGGTTAATGATTTGCATTACCCTGCTGATTTCATGGTGCTGGACTTGGAAACCCCAAAACAGCTCAACCAGACCCTGATTATTTTGGGAAGACCTTTCTTGGCTAATGCCAAGGTGAGGATTGATTGTGAATCAGGAAATATAGAAATGGCCTCAGGGTATAAGATAAATCGATTCAATATTTTTGAGGTCTTAGAGACGAATAAAATTAAGTGTGGTTCGATGGAGGAGCTTGGTAGAATAGAGGAAGTAATGGCCATACATGCCTTAGACAACCTTTTAGTGGCCAACTCAACACAAACTTGGGAAAGAGATCACACGGTTGTGGAAATAATTGAGGATGAAACAAAAATGCGACCAATTGTAGCAACGCAGGATGAGGAAGATATACATGAAATCAAAAATTTGTTGGATGATTCACATGATCAAGATAAAACCCAACAACATCCTTATCCTGAATGCTTAGAGTTTAAGGTCCAACTTGTGGGTGGGAATTCTGAGGATCAGGATGGTTGGTTTAGGAACCCAGAGTGTGAGGATGAAATTGAACATTGGGGAAGAACCCCTCAAACATTAGTTATTCTAGAGTAGCCACAAATCCCCAGCACATCACAAAACCATCATCGCCCTTTTTTACCCAACCATTGCATAAATTTTATACCAAACCACACTTCCTTAATAATAAATCAAGAAAACTCCTATTGGAGACCATTTAGGCTCTCCCTACACCACCAACTTGCCACTTTCATTGTTCATCTCTTTGGCAATCCCATTTTCACTCTCTAGGACCTATACCGAGGGGCCCAGACACTGTGCTGTTGTGGCCTCAATATTTAGTTATTTTTTATTAAGGAACTCACATAGCTGAAGGCACTAAACTCAGCACATGTAAAGATTGTTCGATGCTGACTAGAGTCTCACGGAAACCAGGTGCTATTCTTCCACTTCTACTCTCCTGCATGCTTTCATTGTTTTCACAATGAGGATATTGCAATAGCTAAGCATAGAGGGTGAACATATTTTATAACCATTTCGTCAGCTCTAATAGTAATTTCCTATTTTTTTATTCTAATAAAAAAATTTGAAAAGTTGAAAAAGGTAAAAAAAAAATTTAGGAGAAGTAAACTAAGGCATTAGGAGTTGTAAACTTTAGGAATTGATACTTTGAGACCTAAATACTTACACTTCGGGTCTTCGGGCTTAATTATCCCGGGTGTCCACTCGAATGTGGACTTAGTCTCAAGTCCTTGCCAATTAAAATTCATTTTAATTTGGTAAATAATTTGGGATGATAAGTATGCGACTTATCCACCCACCCTCTGATTTAGGGGGACTTTAAGCCTAAGCATCTACACACATTCTTTTGCACTGACTCACTTTTCGGTAGCTTCTTCGGAAATTGGGTAGCTAATGAACAATCTTAGGTGGTTTGGCTGGCAAGTTGTCGGTGGTAACAGCTCATCGGCTGGTTGTCCAGAGCCTAGTCACAAGACCATTTTCATTGTACTGCCTTTAAGTAAATCTTAGATCAGGAAAGCCACCTACTTAAAAAAAACAAAGAAAGAAAGAAAGAAAAGAAAATATAAAGGAAAAAATAGAAAAAGGAGAAAATAAAAGAGCAAACAAAAGAACACTTCACCGCACGAGTATGGTTGGTAAGTTGTCAGTGGTAATATCTCATCAACCGGTTGTCCAAAACCCAGCTCACAAAAAAAAATGCACAATAATTCCCAAAACACTTAGGGAAGAAGCAGGAAAGTAGAATAAATCGAGGAGATATACACTGGGTTTGCCCTTGTGTTGACCCCATAAATAAAAGAAGTTTGGGGAAAGCTACCGTTCGAAAAGATAAACCTCTAAGCAAGGTCACATAGGGTCGTAGAAACCCGAAGTACATTTTAACGGCTGCCTAGTGAGTCTTTCACTATTTTCACAAGATGCTTAGCACTTAAAGTCCTCTTCGAGTCTTGGGCGGGTCGAGTAGCCGTAAAAATTTATCCCAGAACTCTCAAACTCCAAAAGAAAAAAAAAAATTAGAAAAGGAGAAAAATAAGAAATTTTTTTTTCTTCTCTTCTAAAATAAGGCAAGGGCTTGGATGGTCTGCATTCTGGTAGGCACCCCGGCATTGTTGAGTTTTTCTAAAGCAATCAATGAATTTTGCCTAAATACTCAAACCCTGATTCTACTTTCATACATAGCATTTAGGTTAATTTTGCTAGGGACTAGCAAAAGGTAATCATGGGGGTATGATGAATACACATGAATTCAAGAAAAGTTGCTTATTTATGATAGTTCGTAGGCTTAACGTTGCATATCACATTATAATTATTGCATAACATCCATTGCATGGTATTTAGGATAGTTGTATGTTTTGTATTTTAATTCCTTCATTTTATATGGCCAGGAGGCAATGCAACATCTGTATGGACATCGAACGAAACATCCGACTATACAGATGGATTCGGAGCGACAATTGCAGTCCGACAACATAGAAATCACCTCGATCCGAGCACTGTGGCATCCTCTACAAGCAATGAAGGGTGGACGGTCCAGATGGTGCCATGTGGCACCAACTGGAGCGCCTAATGCCACCCACCACTTCTCCAAAGGCCGATCATCAAGTGATCTCAGCCGTTGGATGAGAATCAAATGGCTGAGAGCTCGCCCTCACCACATAGCTGTGGCTCTTCCTCACAATGCATTGGCGGACTTGGCATAGTGGTGGGAGTGGTAGTTCTCAAGGGAGGAGCACAGGTTCGAATCCCCTTAACCCCCCCAATTGTCAAATCAGTCAGGCAGTAGTGCATGCAGCAGCAGTGGCAGCGCAACGCGTGCATAGGCCAACGTGCACACTAGTAGGATGTCGCATGATCGTCGTGCATGTTCGGCGGCAGTGCAGCGCAGGTGCGTGCACAGTTGCTGCCAACTTTCAATGACAGCTGGGCTGACCTACAATGATGCTTACATCCGTCGCTACTTCATTGCAAGCCAGCAAAGCCAGCTAAGAGCGTTAGCAGATGTGAGCTGTCTCCAGTGATGTTTCCAGCGATGGTTTGGAGGTTGCTAATGGTCCTTTACCTATTTTAGCCTCTTCTCCTCCACCATAAAAGGACCTACACCCCCTCCCTTCCAAGCCATCTCTACCTACTCTACTCCCACCGACTCCCAAGCTCTAGTAAGCCTACCAACGCTCTGTTAGAGCTTGTTCTCAAGCTCCCAAAGCTCCTATTATTATAGAGAACCTCTATCCCACCAAATACTCCTCCAACTTCCTATCCCCCTTCATAGGTCCCCTTGGAGCCATCAACCCACCTCCATTCTGGTAGCAGATCATCTCCATCCTATTACCTCCATTTCGGAGCCACGCTAAAGCTTTCCTCAACCTGACATTCCCCAGCATCTCACCTTCGTCGTATCGCTTCTCACCTCCTTCGTCCGAGCTTCGGCCAGGCGCCGTCGTCTCGTCGAAAAGCTGATTTGGGAGATTTCCTCTCACCTCCGTCTCTTTTTATGCTTTCATAGATTATTGTAATAGAAATTAATGCAATACATCACATTTGATTCCATCTCTAACTTGTGACTGCTTGTCTTTTATTTCAAAAACACAAAAAAATAACAAAACCCTAAAACTCCAAAAAGAAACAAATCGAAGCACGATTTTCAATTAAAGTAAATGTCGCCTCCCTGGGTTTGACCTGGGACTCCCATGATGTTTTGATATAATTTTTATCTGATTGATGTGTTTTCCAACTATGACAACAAGTTACATGTAACCTGATTACGTAGCAATCATAGGTCTTAATTGACCTAAATTAGGCTAGGACTTAGCATAAGTTAGGGTAATTCATGCATGCATAATCATTATTTGCATCTTTACTACCTTCCTTTAGCTATGCATAAAATAATGTTATAATGTGCTGATTAAGTGCATTATGTCAATTACAGTTAATAAGCTGGATTTGGAGCTGGATCTAAAAACTAGATCTAGAGCTGGATTTGAAGCTGGATCAGGAATAATGAGTGTTGTAGCAGAGCTGGAGTAGAAGACTTAGATTAGATGTAGGAATAATGATGTAAGGGAGTTAAGGTTTGATATTCTATTAAGTAGGGATAAAGCAGTAAAATGTGAATAGCTTAGGTCTACCCTAGTCCTAGGATAGCATCAAGACTTCCCCCAAGCCTTAACCACCATTAGATTAGGTCACGACACCCTAGGAACCCCTAAAACCCTAGTTTCAACCCTTATCTAGACGTCCAGATGAATTATAGGATGTCCAAAACCCTTAGCCAACTCCCACACACCATAAACATACTTGTAAAGTATTATTGGATGTCTAGACACTTGGTCAGATGTCTGATTTCTGCATAATAACCAAGACAGAACCTAGAATCCCTCTTGACTCTGATTGGACATCCAGACAACAAGTTTGGACTTCTAATTTTTGAGTATAAGATGTCTGACACAATTATTAGACTTCTGATACTACTCTCCAGTTCTTGTTTTGAGATTCAAGCCTTGATCTTCGATCTCTAAGTCACCTAGTACATCACCTCTAGACCTCCCTAAGGACCTAATTAGGTCCTCACCAAACCTAATTGACTTGGATCTTAGTCAATTCCATCAGCCTATCCAATTGGACTCATTCAGTCCAATTGAGCCCTGATCTCAGCACACACTATCCAATTGGACTCAGTGAGAGTCCAATTAACTTAGACCTAAATTAATTGAGTTGTTTTACTCTCAATTAAGTTTCCACACACCTAATTAAACTTGTATTAAGTTTAATTGCACTTTACCTTAGTGAATTAGGGTTTATAACCCTAATTTGAGACATACCTTGACCTAAACCCTCTAAAATCTAACCTAATCAACCTATCCACCTAAGTTTCGACCCACACACACCCACAGACACCATCCACACAAAAATACCTAGCCTAGAGTTCTCTAGAACTCTCTACCAAGTGTGGTTGCCTTGGTTGCTAAAATTAGCAACCGAGAGCCATTCAATTTCTAGATCCACATTTGGTGGATCTAAAAACCACCATCAATCCTCTCTCTCTCGCTCTCCCACGAACTCCCACCATAGGCATCTCTAGAGAATTCCATAATTCTCTAGAAAGCATCCCTTAGGTTTATAAAGGGACCTAAGGAGTGGCCATTTGCACCCATCCACTTTTTGTCCATACTTGCTTGGCTCCATCGACCTCAACTTAGGCTAGCTAGCACCATCTCCACTCCATCTACACGAGCTGAACACCACCATGAAGGACACCATGCCAGGATGCTGGATCACTCCTCCAACCTCTCTCCAAGGGTTGGCCTAAGCTCCATTGGCCACCCCTCATTCTCCTCTCTACCACTCTATGGCCATCAGAGATCACCTCCGAATGCCCTTCTGATAGATTTGTAGCTAGCTCTTTACATTTACTGCTTTCAATTATTGTTTAGTAGTGTAGTCCTTATTGTCCCCCAATGATGCATGCAAAATCCCCCCGTAGATTCCTGTATGCGATCATTTTCTGTTAGCTAGGCTTGTGGTTTTTTTAAGCATTCATGGATAAGCTTTCCTTTACATCCATGTTGCAAACATCCACTGAATGAATGAATGAAAATATATTTTCTATATATATATATGTCTATGTCTTGAGAATCGCCATGAGCTCATTGCAATATCTTTTGTGTGATTAGTGTTGCCTGCATTTAATTCCTGATATACTTGCAACTAAGCATGTCGTACTTTAATACGTAATAATCATAAACCAGCGTGTAATTCTAAATAAAGTAGAGTGATAAAGATCGATTTCAGAACTAAACAAACGCCTCCCAGAGATGAACAACCGGGACTCAAAGTCTTGTTATCTTTATACAAATATTTTTGTTTGGTCTTTTTGCGCACTATACTACGACACTTTTCCTATCAAAACGCACTCTACGTTGCAAATAATTGATGCCATTGCCGGGGAGGCAATGTCATTTTCTTTTCATTTTCATCTTTTAAACTATCACTGACAAATCTCTCTCTACTTTGTTTCTGATATGCAGGACAACACGAAAGAAAAATTGGATCTACGCACACAACGAGCGCAGCAGGTGCACATCATCTCCCCTTTAGATTAGGTTTCCTTTTTGAACCCTAGGGGTAGATTTACTTTCTGCATGTTCTTTTGGAAAAAAAAATCTTTATTCAATTTCGTGAATAATAAAAAAAAAAAAAATCAAAAAGGAAATTTTGAAAAAAAATCTAGAATAGGTTTCTTTTGAATCCTCGGTTACTTTGAAAAAAAAGCAAAAAAATAGTTAATTTCTATGAATCCTTTGAAAATTTCCTTTTGAAAAAAGAAATTGCAAAAGTTTTTTAAAAAAAAAAATTTTGGTGGAAAGCTTGGATTTCATACCCAAATCCCTCTTTAAAAGATTTTCCACCATCTTCTGATTTTCGGCCAGATTTAAGTCTAAATTAAAAATTCTATTGCCGAAAAATTAGTAAGCAAAAAAAATTCTGAGATTTGGGACAAACCTTCATTTTCAAACCATCTTTCAAATGCCACCATTCTTTTGAAAAAATTTTAAGTATGAAATTTTTAAAAATTTGCGAACTGGACGGGGGTTAGACTGACCTACATTCGAGATTTTTCAAATTTCAAAAAGTAATTCCAAGCACTTTGAAAATTTTTCTCAACTAAAAATAGTAGGGTTTGAAAACTGATCTCATTGGTTTTGTTTGCATATTTTTTCCAAAATTTTGAAAGTCATTTGATACTATTTCAAGGCAAAAAACCAACCACGGTCAAAATTTCAGATCTGACCACCTGACATTCAAAAATCCCTAAAAATTCTAAAAATATATTTTCTAGAAAGATAATTAAGAAAGGAATTTACTTGCAAAATTTCAATTTAATTGAATTCCAATTGTTGTCAGAGAACGAACCTTACTTTTGTGGCTTGCTGAAACAGAACAAACCTTAGAAGTGGATGAACCGTAGGGTTGAATCTTTAGGGTTAAAACTTAGAGACCACACTTGGGCTAACCTAGACTAAATCAAGTCTAGTACTTAGTCGGTGAGCTTGGTCGCCTTGTGGGCCACTCACCAAGAGAAAACCTCAACTAAAGAGAACGGGCTAAAGCAAATTTTAAAACATGAAATAAAACCCAAATTCGTTATCGTACTACTGGGTGGTTTCAACCACTTGTATAGGTTTGCGTAGAGGTGGGAATCGATTTTAGTCGGTTGTACGACGAATTTCTTCAAAAATTGAAACATAAAACAAAAAAATCTGGTCATCTGATTCATATGGACCACTTGATTGACAGGGCCATAGCCTTGTCTTTCTTGGCTACACCAACCTAGGGGTTGGGTGGTGTATGCGAGAAAGGCGGTCACTTAGACCTCACATGGTTGGACATTGGGAGCCACTCCCAAGGAGGCAAGTCATCTCGCCGAGACCATCTTCTCCCCCTACTTATTCTACTCCCTGATCCACCATGGCTAATCCTGGACTTGGACCTAGACCGGGTCAGGATATCTAGAATCTGGAACCGATGGCTCGTCTGGATGCCTTGGTAGTCGAATCCGGGGAGCGGCATCGGCAGAGCATAGATCGCATCCTAACGGCGTTTGACAGGATGTAGCACCTACTGTGAGGAGAACAATTGTGGGATTTCTACGACCCAGCCGCACAAATCATCACACCACTAGTCAGAATTCCCGCAGGAGGAGACGCGTTTGAGCTCAAGCCCAACGTGATTGGGTTGATCAGCACTCACTTCTAAGGGAACTCAAGGGAAGATCCATTCCAACTCCTTAAGGACCTAAGTCGACTTGCTGAAACGATTCGACCCACGAATATCGATCTCGGGATTATTCTAATGAAGCTTTTCCCATTCTCTCCGAGGGACAAAGCTTCATACTGGTTCAAGACCATTGGGAAACCAATTGGAACCTGGCCGGAATTACTGTGCGAATTCCTGCAAAAGTTCTTCCCAATTGGTCGAACAAACACAATGTGCCGTGCAATAACGACTTTCTCCCAGGGAGCTGGGGAGAAGTTACAAGAAGCTTGGGACAGATTTCATGACCTTCTCCGGAAATGCCCGCGTCGTGTATACCCAGATGGCACCTAGCTCAGATCTTTTACCATGGGCTAGATGACACACATTGGCATCGGGCCGATGCATCTAGTGGCAGGAATTTCCTCGCGAAAGATGAGAACGCATTTAAGCTGTTCGAATCTTTGGTGAAGAACTCGATGAATGCTACATCCATGAACCAGTTCCAACGGCCTGGTCAGCAGCGGGTTGGTGTCCATGAGGCTCACACTGAGTCTATTCGAGCCGACGTGGATATCAACGTCAAGCAGCTAGATAGAATAAACTTAATTGAGAAGAAGATTAGCCAAATTAGTCAGGGTCAATCTGACTTGAGCTCTACTGCCTCAAGACCCTCCTTTGCACCTCGAGTCCCTCTGCTCGAGTTAATCTACTCACTTGGGATGCATCTTCTTTGTATTTACGAGAACCCACATATCGAGATCTCGTAAATAATCTAGATCTGGCACCCTACACCAGGGTTACATACCACCTGCAGATTATAATGTATACCGCCTTGACAGATATATGTCTCAAACATCTTCGGCCTACGAGGACGTCAGTGCTATCTAAGGATACGGGCATAATAACCCAAATTCAAAGATGTATAAGCCTGGTTGGCACCAGCATCTGAACTTCTCCTAGTCTGGTAATTCACAGAGACAACATCAAGATACACACTACCAGACCAGGTAATACGGGAATGCGCAAAACACGTACCCTAGGTAGAAACCATTCATGTCTCAGCAGCAGCAACCCCACTCTCTATACCAGCAGTTGCACCAAGCTGCCAACCACCCTCCAAAGTGGGCTAACCCTTTGGAGGCACTGAAAGAGGAGCTGTAAGAATCAATGAGGAAATCCACACAAGATAGCTTGTAGATTATGAAGGCGATGGTTGACCAAATATAGACCATACAGAACACGCAGAACCAGTTGTTGCAGGAGCATAGGTCTTAGGGAGCCTTGCCCTCCCAACCCGTCCCAAACCCCCGATACGTGCAAAACCATGGTGCCCCGCCTAGGTTTCATGGACCGCAGGGATAGGCACACGCCATACTACAGGTGCCACCAGCACCACTTGGTTACGTGCAAGGCCAGCAGCCTTTGCAGAACCCCACGTATCCTACCCCTTCCGCTCCCCCACCACCTCATGGACAATAAGCTGATGCACACGTTGTCTCTTTGAGGAGAGGATGGAAGACATTCGACCCACCACCTAGGCAGGCTGGCCCTGATTTCTCCCACCCTTCGCCATAGGCGGTAGTGACTCCTTCATCTCGGGAGCCACCTGCGGTAGATAAGGGTAAGAGGCCACTAACCCTGAGATTCCCGTCCATTTTCTTGAGGCTCTGACATGAAATGCATTACGGAAAAAGGACATCCAAAATTTTGCGGACCTAAAATCAATGTTCAAGGAAGTGCATATTTGGGGCCCCCTCGAGGCAATCGATCACATTCCCACTGTCACTAGGTTCTTCAAGGACTATTGTACCATGAAGCGACAACCGAGAATTGGACGACAGGTGGTACTGTCAAAAGAGGCTTGCGCCGTGATTCTTGCTGACTTGCCACCGAAGATGAAAGACCCTGGTACTCCCCTCATATCTGCTTCTTGCAAGATTCTCCATTTTATCGGGCCCTTCTAGATCTGGGTTCGTCCATCAACCTAACTCCTACTATCGTATTTGATCAATTTCGATTTGGGGAGTTGAAGCCCACCTCGGTCACAATTCAGCTGGCTGATAGATCAGTCAAAACACCGAGGGGGTGGTTGAGAACGTGATCGTGAAAGTCCGCAGGTTCTGCTTTCTCGCAGATTTTTTCATTCTTGATATGGAAGTTCCTCCTAATATCAGAGATGCACCAATTATTTTGGGTCGCCCATTTCTCGTGACAGCTCGAGCGAACATCGATTGCACATCTGGGTATATGTAGACAGCCCTAGGCAATGAGCGACTTCGACTGGACATATTTAGGGCAGCAAAGAACTTCGACTGTGATTGAATAGAGGAGGATGGTGAAGACGAAGATGCAGCGTACTATGGTAACATTGGGTTCCTTTGTGACGACCCAATGTCTCATTCGTTTGCACTATCAGGGTTCTTGGACCTCGATCCACAAGGGACTGAAACCACTGCACTACACATATCTCCCCCAAGGATCTGATTGTTTATGGTGTGCTTCTAACCACAGCACCCCTGAATCCAGCTATCCTGATCCATACATTACTAATTCGCCCCTGTTGTTGTAAGAAGACGTGACCACAGCTAACGGGTTTCCCGTTAACATAGTCATAACCGATTATTCCACTGGGAGTGACTCAGCATGAATTCACGTACATGTGGATCAGTATATTACCACCCTTAATTCTTCTCCTCCCACTGTCATTTCTAACTCTGACCCATCTGTGATTGAATTGAAGCCCTTACTTGATTCACTCAAGTATGTGTTCTTGGGTGAAAGTGAGACATACCTTGTCATTATCAATGCCACCTAACCCAAGAATAGGAGCACCAATTGATTTCTATGCTGCAAGGACATAGGGCTGCTATCGGGTGGAGTATTGCTGATTTCCGCGGTATTCGTCCCTCATATTGCACTCATCACATCTACACGGATGAGGGGGTGAAACATTCGAGACAACTTCAAAGATGGCTTAACCCGAATATGCTAGAGGTTGTTAAGAAAGAGATCATCAAATGGCTAGATGCAGGTATTGTATACCCAATCTCAGACAGCCAGTGGGTGAGTCTGATCTAGATAGTGCCCAAGAAAGCAGGCCTCACCATCATAAAGAATGATAAGGGCGAATCCATCCCGACCCGCAATGCGACATCTTGGCTGGTCTACATCGACAATAGGAAACTGAACCCGGCTACCCAGAAGGATCACTTTCCTTTGCCTTTCATTGATCAGATCTTCAAACAGTTAGCCGGACGCACTCTCTTTTGCTTTCTGGATGGATACTCCAGGTATAATCAAGTGGTGATTAGACTAAAAGATCAAGACAAGACAACATTCACATGCACCTTTGCAACATTCACTTTCAAGCAGATGCCCTTTGGCCTCTGCAACGCACCAGCGACGTTTCAGCATTGTATGATGGCCATCTTCTCTAACATGATTGGGGACTATGTGGAGGTATTCATGGATGACTTCTCCATTTTCGGAGATGATTTTGCATCTTGTCCTGATAACCTCACCAAAATCCTGAAATGGTGTATTGAGGTAAACCTGGGACTATCCTGGGAGAAAAGCCATTTCATGGTGAGGGATGGCATAGTACTAGGGCATAGGATCTCTAAAAATGGACTCGAGGTCGACCGAGCTAAATCGAAAATTATTTCCCACTTACTGCCACCTAGCACGATCAAGCAGATCAGATCATCCTTGGGTCACGTTAGCTTCTATCGGAGATTTATACGTGATTTCTCGAAAATCGCATGACCTTTGACGAATCACCTGGTTGCCGATGCCCCTCTTAAATTTGACACCTCGTGTCTCAGTGCCTTTGAGACTTTACAAAGCGTTATCTCCAACTCCCCGATTCTCCAACCACCCGACTTGTCGCATGATTTTGAAATGATGTGCGACGATTCTGATTTTGCTGTCGATGCTGTTTTAGGGCAGCGTCGGGACAAACAACCCTTTGTCATATACTATGCTAGCAAGACGCTGAATGAGGCTCAGTGCAGTTACACTATCACCGAACAAGAACTGCTAGCAGTAGTATTTGGGTTGGAGAAATTCAGATCTTACTTATTAGGGTCCAAGGTCATCATTCTCACTGACCACTCCGCCCTCCGACATTTGTTGGTAAAGAACGATGCCAAACCACGGCTCATCAGAAGGATCCTTCTATTGCAGGAATTTGATATTGAAATCCATGACAAAGTCGAAAAGCAGAATGTTGTGGTGGATCACCTATCTAGACTAGACCCAGGCCACATTCCTTATTCCCAGCCTATCCAAGAGCAATTTCCGGATGAATCCCTTTTGGCAGTTCACTCTGTTGAGTTCCTCTAGTATGTGGATATTGCGAACTATCTTGCCGCAGGCAAGAGTCCAGCGAACCTATCCAATGACCAGAAACTCAAATTCACTGCGGAGGCAAAATTTTACCTCATGGATGACCCATTGCTCTTCCACATTGGAGCGGATCAGGTTATTCAAAGATGCATCCCAGATTCTGAGATCCCTAGTGTGTTATCTTTTTGCCACAATGATGCTTGTGGTGGTCATTTCTCGGGATAGAAAACCGCTGCAAAAATTTTGCAGTCGGGATTTTTCTGGCCAACTATTTTCAGAGATACACATGAATACGCCCAAATTGCAAACGATGCCAATTAGTCGGTTCTATGACCAGGAGAGACATGATGCCACTCCAGCCCATCATGGCTGTAGAAGTGTTCGACATCTGAGGCATTGATTTTATGGGCCCTTTTCCTAACTCGCATGCTTCAAGTACATATTATTAGCCGTCGACTATGTCCCAAAGTGGGTCGTGGCCATCTTAGTGAGACAAGCTGACCATATGACCGTCATTTCCTTCGTATGGTAGTACATCTTTGCGAGATTTGGAATACCCCACTCTCTGATTAGTGACGGGGGAAGGCACTTCGTCGACACCCATTTCAGGTCACTATTAAAGAAATACGGGGTACATCACCGTATAGCCACCCCGTATCACCCGCAGACCAATGGGTAGGCTGAAGTGTCTAACCGTTAGATCAAGCTGATACTCCAGAAGATAGTTAGACCAGATAGGAAGGACTGGTCCGAAAAATTAGTTGATGCACTCTGGGCATATTGGATCGAATACAAGGCCCTACTTGGAATGTCACCATATCGCATGGTATATGGCAAGGCTTGTTGGTCGCGTGCCTTTACTCAACTCAGTAATTAAGTTAATTTAACTTAATCAATAGTAGAAGTCACTTAGGTTAACTCGAAATTATGTCGATTATGTAGTATAGGGTCGAATTAACCTAACATTTTAGAAACTTTTACTGGTGGAGTCCAGGTCCTTTACTAGGAGGTATAATAATTTTCCAAATTCTCCAAATTTTTTTTATTTCTCTATAAGTTTAGGAGGTATAATTAAGTTGATTTTAAAAACATGAATTTTGCCAAAATATTTAAACTATAAAGAATATACAAAATTTCATATGAAGAAAATATTTACTCAAATGATGTACTTTATTAACAAGTAAATATGTTAGTTTTCTATTTTTTTTCAAAGCAATTAAGGCAATAAAAGTTGTTCTATTAAAACATGCCTTTTTACAATTAAAATAAATTCAAAAAATAATTAAAATGATGCAAGAACAGATTTTCTTCATTTATTTCTTCAGCCTCTCTCCTCTCTCTTTCTTTTATTTTCTTCTCTCTTTCGAGCTCTCTTTCTTACCTCTCTTCTATCGTTCCTGCCTTCTTCTCGTCCTGTCTCTTATTCTCTTTCCCTTAGTCTTTTCCTTAGTAGTAGTGCCTGTGCTCCTAGTTCCTTTCGTGCCTTCAGCTTGAACACTTAATTTCAGCTTTCAACTCTTTCCTTAGTGCTTGTTATCCTTTGTTTAGTTGCTGCCTTCTGCACTTAGCTTAACCTTAACATCCTTCAGCGGCTCTGCTTTCCTTAAGCTTTCTTTTGAACCATCAGTTGAACCAAGTTTTTTTTTACACTTTAACCAAAAATTGTATTATTTGTGGCAAGGACCTTTCAAGGATACACAGCACCCTAAGACCTGGGTGGGACAAGACCCTACTCGATCCTTGCCTAATCTCACTTAGGTTCGATTTTGGTTCATTTCATATCGGTTCATAGTCTCGAGCCAATTCGGCTCAACCCGGCCTCCCAAGCCTCTTGCCCTCCCAGGGCACAACACATGCTCACGCCCACAAGGGCGCACACCCGCAAGCACACAAGCCCGTACACACGCACATGCACATGCTCTGGTCAAATCGGTAACCGGTGCATCGAGCACTGACGACTGAATAGCCAGGGTAACAAAATCATTTTATCCCCATCCGTGCGCTCAGAATCTAAAAATGTGGGACTATCCTAACCCCTTCCAGACACAACTTCAAATGATCATAACTCTCGACTCAGAGCTCCAAATCGAGTGATTTAAAGCTTGTTAGAAAGCTCTAAGGTTGATCCACACAATTGCAGGGTCAATTTAAGGTTTTGAAGATGTTTTCCTCTTCAATTTGAAAGATAAAATTAGGGGTTCCTATGGGTTATTATTGCCTGAAAATGATTTTTAACTTCACAGAGTCCTCAGATGTACTTTTCTTTCTTATTTAAAGGTTTGTACAGGTTATACAAGTTATTCCACCTCTGTTAGAGTAAGTTTTAAGCTCTCAAGACCTTCAGAACCAGCAGAAAAGCTTTACACTTCTCTGAAAGCTTCAGAGTTTAGATTTTCAGACTTTATTATGCACAACAGGCACTTAAGAATGTTTCTAATTGATTTAAACTAATTCTAAGGGTTATAACAGACTTATCTGGATAGGACTCAAAATCAAAACTCAATGAAATGCTTCAGCTATTAGTTTGGGTTCAAAAGTAACCCAAATTGACAGAGTTCAAATTCTCACTAAATAACTCATCTGTGCTCATTTTAATCACTTTAAAACCATCAAACGAGATCCTAGAAACAACTTACTCTCATCAATTCCTTAATTTGATCTCAAAACTCCATAATCACACTAAGTTTGACTGTGAAGGCACAAAAGTTTGACTATATGTTCAAAGCCTTCTCCCAAGAAATTAAAACCTCGAATAGAGTGTCCTCAAAATCAAAAACTTATTCAGATCTTCAGATAGGTGTTTTGACCCTGATCTTCAGATCTCGCCGCCTAAGGTTCAAAATATGTTTGTTCGACAGAGCATTAGGAAGGTTGTTACAGTATTCTAAAGGTTTAAACAGCTTCAGTGCATTACACAGAAGCTTCTAGGTTCCTTCAATGCTCTTCAGATCTTTCCTAACAGACTTGTCCAACTCTGTCGGAGTTGGAGAAGATGAAGTTCATATCTACAGCTCCAGTCATTTAATCCTCAAAGAAACATCCTTAAAACAATCAGTGATCCCCATTATATAATTATGGAGCTTCTTAATAAATTCTTGAGGCCGAAACACAGATTTGGCATGCCGGAGCTCATTGGAGCTCCGATGAGTCCAGAAAATATAAAAAGTATGCACAGATTGTGAAAACTTGTCATTTTTAATCTAAAATGGATCCTGAGGTTGCAAGGAACCTCAGTATCACATTTAATTCTTCATTTGTCTCTTTAAATGTAATATTTGACAATGAAATCGTTTCTTTAAAAATTTGATTTGAAATAAGCTAAGGACTTGTTTACCACTCAATTAAATGGTTAAAACAAGTCAACAAGTGTTAGCAGTTATAATTATATAGTTAATTAATAGTTTGAACTACTCCTGAGCCGCCATTGACAGCGAGCTCAGGAACTTAATTATATTTGGGCATTTAATTTATATGTGATATTAATACGTATTATAGTGTCAATTAGGGTCCAAAAGTGATGGATAGATGATGAAAGACCCTACGAAGTTGGAATTAACTCGACTACTATCACCATGGATAGTGTCAGTAGTCGGTGGAGGTGAAATGTAAATTAAGCGATTAGGTGATCAATTAAGCGATTAAGTGGTTTAGAAATGATCATGGAAGTTAAAGGAAGGTGGACAGTGAATTAAAAACACAAGATTAAAGCTCTGGCGAGCTAAAGGAGCTCGTCGGAGATGGAGAAGATGAAACTAAAATTCTAAAATTACTCTAATCTAACTAACTACTTAACTAAGCTAGCCAACTCCTACTCCTACTCCTAATCTACTGTTACCCGGATGAAGGTGTCAATAGGGTTCCGCCGAAGGTTCATAGCGGACGATGAAATCAGAGGGTGAAAGAAAGATTTCCAGCTGGCAGATTTGAGGTGGAGATAAGGATTCCTTAGGTCGGCGCCTGTGTCAGAGACGCGGAAGACCACGGCAGATCTCCTCAGCTGACCACAATGGATGGAGGAAGTCAAAAAATGAAGTGGAAAGTCGCCGAAGAATTGGATGAATAGCCTATCGAAGTCGGCTAGAGTGTTAGAAGAGGGAAGGGAGCCAACTTGAGTAAAATCTGAGGGGTGAGGGGGTATTTATAGCAGTTGGCAGCGAAGAGAATGGCGAGGTCTGGCCGAAGAAAAAGCTTGAGGAGCTTAGCCTCCATCGTCGTCTACGATGACGGTGAGGTTATCTCCCACTGAAAAATAGGATTTCCGGTTAATCCAGACTGGTGGATGAAGTGGAGGTGGTGAGCGCAAGCTACAAGAGCTTGGACAAAGAAGGTTGATGTTGGCAGGGAGGTGATCATGGGGCGGCGTGACTCTCTGCCGCCAGCCGTTCATTCGGCTGAAGAAGGAGGAGGAAAGGGACTTAAATGTAGTAAATCTTAAGGACCTATGTGAGAAATAAGGACCTGATTGTAATGAATATTAAGGACCAAAATGTAAACTCAGGTTTTGAAGGTTTATTTTAACTTAGATCTTTTTCAACATTTTATATATGTCAGTAAATAAGGTAAATATTATGTTTTCACCTTGAATTTACATTTTTGACCCTTTTAGGTTAACTTATTAGGTTAACTAATATCACTTAAGTTATTATATACTTCGGTATACATTAAGTTTAAGTTACCTATCTTATTAATTAAGGGAATGATTAATAGAATTTCAAGTCCAATTATTATCTAAATTATTAATAATGTTAATTGAATGATAAAATGTCATTTTTAACTTATTTTAAGGTCCTTTACCAAATATCCCTTATTCTATAAATAATCCTTATATGTTCATAACCTTAGCTAATTAACTAGGAAGACTTGTTAATTAGGGGTAATTAGTGATCATGATGAGTGTCTCATCACCTGTCACCTTCCTGTAGAGTTGGAACACTGTGCCTTTTGGGCAATGCGAAAATGTAACCTTGACCTCGATGCTGGAGGTCAAGAACGAAAACTCCAGCTCAACGAATTAGAAGAGATCTGACGAGAGGCTTATGAGAATGCATTGATATATAGGGACAAGACCAAGGCCTTTCATGACTGGCACATCTGGAGGAAAGCATTCACGCCCAACCTGTAAGTCTGGTTGTCTGACTCATGATTAAAACCTTTCGCAGTGAAGCTCAAGTCTAAGTGGACTGGCCCATATGTTGTGATTCATCCATATCCTAATGGGGCAATCTAGATCAGGGACTCAAAATCTGGGCATATATCTACGGTAAATGGCCAGCACCTCAAGCCATTTTTGGCCCAGGAACCTCCTCGACCTGACGAGATCATTCATCTTATTGAGGACATGTGATTGAATTCTCGCCCAGTTGGAGGCGCTAAACTCAACACATATAGATGTCTGCTATCCCACATTCCACCATAATCTATGCATAACCATTTTTGTATATAACAAATTTTTCTTTTGGCATATTTTCATTCTGCATATTGCATACTGACAGGTTGGCCGGTGCTGGATATATAATTTCTAGACAAATTACAGGTGCTTTCTACCCATTCTCTCCCTGCTGCATTTATTTTCTTTTATATTCATGCATGAGGACATGCAAGAACTTAGGCATGGGGGGTAGATACAACAAAAGTAAAAATTTTTATGCCAACATTTAGGAAAACCTCAGAGCTGCATGTAGAACATACTTTAGGACCCTAAATAAAAGAACAACCAACTCCACCACCAATGCTCGCATTAGAGCTAGAAATCATCCACAACAGCCATTTTCGACTCACCCACTCACCTCTTGTTCAAAATTTAGGGTCAAGCTGATTGTAACTCGATACGGGAATTTCACGAAGTTCAAATTATACGAGGTCACTTGTTTATAGCATATATACATATTGCAGTCACGAATAAGATTATTTTATTAAGAGAATGCATTAGGGATTTTATCGTGTAGTTGATTCTTGTAATTTGGAATCCAGTAAACTTTTCTCACACATAGAATTTGCAATGGATTCACAGTGAAGGCTGATAAATGTCATTAGTCTGTCGAGAAGAAGCAGTGCTTCCTCTCCTGAACCCCTAGATAGTGTTTTGGGAGTCAGGCAGATTTTTTTCAAAAAAATCCACCAAATAGTTTAAGATGAGAGTAGAGTGTGCTGGTGCTCTAAGATTAGTGCAAGGAATCTGGAATCCTAGATAATTAGGCGACGATACTCTAAGATTAGACATAGTTTTCACTCTCGGTTCCTACGCATACATTTTTGCAAGAATTTTGAGAGCCACCAAATAAGGTAAATATGCGAAGAGTGAGTTTTCATAAAACCAGGGCTAACGTGGATGGTTACGACCATTCTTTACGAAATCCTCAGCTGAAGGAGGGTATTGATGTCAAGGTCAGAAATACACCATCCTATTTGTCTTTCCCGATGTCGTGAGTAGGCACTTCCACCAAATAAGCCACCCAATGTCTCTTGAGTACCGCCAATCCCTAATAATGCCTCCTCAAAATAGTAAAAGGGAAAATATAGAAAAAAATATGAAAAAAAAGGGAAAAGAGAAAAAAAGAAGAAAGACAAAGAAAAAGAAAAAAAAATGGAGAAAGAAGAAAAAGTAAAGAAAAAGGAGTGAATATTTAGTTTAGTTGCTTTGAGGCAATATCACCAAATAAATTTGAGATCCACCAAATATGGCTTAACTCGCCTTTCTTGTACTTCTGACTGCCCGAGTACTGGCTAAGGAATTCTGACTTAGTGTTAGGGTTATGGGAACTCAACTAAAGTGTTAATACGAAGTGTGACCACCAAATACAGATCATATGTGTGAATCTGGTGAGATTGTGAGCTCTAAGAAAAAGGAAGAAAAGCAAAGAAAAAGTGAAAGAGTAAGAGAGAATGAATACAAAGGAATCAAAAGAGAGCATAGTCTTTCTCATCTTTCTCTGAGATGAGTTATGTAATAATTTGGGAATCTAGAATCTATAGTACTAATCACTATGTAGCACCAGTCGAGAGTGAGCCACCAAATAAACACTTGTACCCCTCAGAGATTCTCTACCTAAGACTAAAGTCAGGGTGGAATTCATAGAATATTTTGAATACCCCAATGGAAGAAGTCTGCATATCCTATTAGAATTTTTACTAGGGGTCAAGCATAGGCTTTAGAGGTGTATTAGTTTTTCACTCGAATCCGCTGCAAAAGCAACAAAGCAGCACTTTCATGATTGTCTGGATTTCTAGAGAATAGGATGAAAATAGAAAGGAGAAAAATCTCTAAGCAAACACTTGATAAATAATCAATTCCTTAGGGACCCTTATGTAAATAATTTAGTCTTGCATATGCTAGAGACTAGAAAGATTTAGGCATGGGGGTATGATTGTGCAGCAATCATAGGTCTTAATTGACCTAAATTATTCTAGGACTTAGCATAAGTTAGGGTAATTCATGCATGCATAAGCATTATCTACATCTTTACTACTTTCTTTAGCTATGCATAAAATAATGTTATAATGTGCTGATTAAGTGCATTATGTCAATTACAGGGAATAAGCTGGATTTGGAGCTGGAATTGGAGATTGGATCTAAAGCTGGAACTGAAGCGGGATCAGGAATAGTGAGTGTTGCAGTAGAGTTGGTGCAAAAGACTTAGATTAGATGTAGGAATAATGATGTAAGGGAGTTAAGGTTTGCTATTCTATTAAGCAGGAATAAAGCAGAAAAATGTGAAGAGCTTAGGCCCACCCTAGCACTAAGATAGCCTAGAGACTTCCCCCAAGCCTTAGCCAACCTTAGATTAGGTCATGGCACCCTAGGGACCCTAAAACCCTAGTTTCGACCCTTATTTGGATGTCCAGATGAATTATAGGATGTCCAGAACCCTTAGCCAACTCCCGCACATCTTAAACCCACTTCTACAGTATTATTAGACATTTAGACACTTGGTCAGACATCCAATTTCTGCAGAATAGCCAACAGAAAACCTAGAATCCCTCCTGACGTTGATTGGACATCCAAACAACAAGTCTGGACTTATGATTTTTGAGTATAAGACATCTGACACTATTATTAGACGTCTGGTACTACTCTCTAGTTCTTGTTTTAAGATTCAAGCCTTCATCTTGGATCTTTAAGTCCCTAAACCCAATTCCTACCTAATAGAAGCTTAAATTAAGGTGTCTTAACCCTAGTACATCACCTCTAGACCTCCCTAAGGACCTAATTAGGTCCTCACTAAGCCTAATTGAGTTGGATCTTAGTCAATTCCATCAGCCTATTCAAATGAACTCATTGAGTCAAATTGAGCCTTGATCTTAGCATAAACTATCCAATTGGACTTAGTGAGAGTCCAATTGACCTAAGCCTAAATTTATTGTGTTGTTTTACTCTCAATTAAGTTTCCACACACCCAATTGAACTTGTATTAAGTTTAATTTAACTTTACCTTAGTGAATTAGGGTTTATAACCCTAATTTGAGACATACCTTGACCTAAACCCACTAGAACGTAACCTAATCAACTTATCCACCTAAGTTTCGACCCACACACACCCACACACACCATCCACATGAAAATACCTAGCCTAGAGTTCTCTAGAACTCTCTACCAAGTGTGGTTGCCTTGGTTGCTAAAATTAGCAACCAAGAGCCATTCAATTTTTTGATCCACATTTGGTGGATCTAAAAACCACCATCCATCCCCTCTCTATCACTCTCCCACGAGCTCCCACCATAGGCCTCTCTAGAGAAATCCATAATTCTCTAGAGAGCATCCCTTAGGTCTATGAAAAGACCTAAGGGGTGGCCATTTGCACCCATCCACTTTTTGGCCACACTTGCTTGGCTCCATCCGCCTCCACTTAGGCTAGCCACCTCCATCTCCACTCCATCTCCACGAGCTGAGCACAACCATGAAGGACACCATGCCAGGATGCTGGATCACTCCTCCAACCTCTCCCCAAGGGCCGACCTAAGCTCCATTGGCCGCCCCTCATTCTCCTCTCTACCACTTCAGGGCCATCAGAGACCACCTCCGAATGCCCTCACTTCTAATAGATTAGTAGCTAGCTCTTTACATTTAATGCTTTCATTTACTTCCTAGTAGTGTAGCCCTTATTATCCCCCAATGATGCATGCAAAATCCTCTGAAAGATTCCTATATGCGATCATTTTCTGTTAGCTGGGTTTGTACATTTTCTAATCTTTCATGTATAAGCTTTATTCTACATCCATGTTGCAAACATCCTCTGAATGAATGAATGAAAAATATATTTTCTATATATATATATGTCTATGTGTTGAGAATCACCACGAGCTCATTGCAATATCTTTTGTGTGATTAATGTTGCCTGCTTTTAATTCTTGATATACTTGCAACTAAGCATGTTGTACTTCAATACATAATAATCATAAACTGGCGTGTAATTCTAAATAAAGTAGAGCGATAAAGATCGATTTCAGAACTAAACAAACGCCTCCCAGAGACGAAGGATCGAAACTCAATGTCTCATTATCTTTTTATGAATATTTTTGTTTGGTCGTATTGGGCACTATACTACGACGCTTTTCCTATCAAAACGCACTCTACGCTCCAAACATAACCTCGATTTCAAACTCTCGAAACACATGCGACCACAAAACAATATGCAAAACAATATGTCAAAATGAAATATGCTATGCATATATGTATAAGTGCAACTGTGACGCCTAAATACGAAGCCTAAATGCTATGCCTAACTGCGATGCTAAGTTTAATGCCCCCAGCTGGGTGAAACTCATTAGATGGATCAACAACTGCAGGAAATAAACTAATGATAGACAAGAAGATGTGTTCCACTGTCATCAATGGGCCAAGAAGGTAGAGTAGTTGGCTGTGAATACCAAGGCCACAAAGTCAGCAGAATAGAATCACAAGGCCTAGAACAGGTTGCAGACAGGTGCTGTAAGAGAAATAAATCTGGGTGCCAGAGTTATAGGGAGAAAGTAGCCGCCAGGAGGGATCTAGAGTGGGACACTAGTCATATGGGTCCTGAAAGTGGTGAAACAGGAATGGTGGGACCCGTGTGGTCTAACTAGTAACAGTGTAATGAACTATTTTGTGATTGGATCTAAGTGTTGGTGCTTGCAGAGTAGGTGTGTCAAATATGATTTTGTGCTCAACATCTCCATACTCACCCAAATCATTCTTCACCCTTAGTTGATCATAAATCTCACACAGATTGCCCAAATTCTGGTTGTGGTGTGAATCCTCAAATGTAATGGGTGACACTTCATTTTTCCCAGGGGATGTAGAATCTAAATCTAAGTATAATAAATCCTCAAATTCCCTTATTTTCCGCTCTGTGGCTTCTGTGAAATGTCTGATATCCATGAGCGAAGAGGATGTAGTAGATTCTGTTGGTGCTAGAGCACCACGATCATTTGTTTTGATGATAACAAAACACGTGTTATTTAACATTTGCAATTTGAGTCCTAGATTTCAGGTCAATTGCAAATGAGGACGTGTTTAGACGGAGTTCGAGCTCGCATCCAGGACGGATTGGAAGAGCTTGACGGAAAACAGAGGAGGTTCGCGTGGAGCAAAAGATTGAAGATGGAAGGAAATGAAGAATAGGATAGATTTCCTTCTTTTGTACTTGTTGTATTTTTTGTTTCTTCTGTTGCTCTTTATTTCCTTAGATATTTCATGTTAAAGAGCCTCAAATAACCCTAACAGTAGTCTTAGGAATACCGGCACAACCCTAGGATACTTAGGTTTTTTGTAGAATACATAGAAAACCAATATAGGGTTCAGACAGCACTTCCAGATGTCTAATTCCCAAATCAGACGTCTGATAAAGTATTTTAAGACGTCTGACTGTTGTTTCAGACGTCTGATAACCTTTTAGGCTAGACTTAGTTTTCTGTCTGATGAAATCAGACGTCCATACCTTAGTCCAGACGTCTTAGAGGACGTCTGATGGACTTGCCAGACGTCCAGATAGTGGACCGTTGGCTAACTTAGCAAGCACGGCAGTTTATGACCGTTAGAGCCTTATCAGACGTCCATAGGACTTTCCAGACGTCTGATAAATGACCGTTTTGCCTCGGCTGACCCAAAATCTCTTCTCAGAGATTTTCTAGCCGTTGCAACGTTTGGAAATCAATTCCCACAGTAAAAGTAGGTTTCCAGACGTCCTGTATGTCGTCTGATGGACTTGCACAAAAACCCTGTTTAGATCTGATTCAAGTCAGGGAGAAACCCGCATAGAATCAGACGTCTGACCTTGGAATCAGACGTCTTAAAGTGGCCTTCCAGACGTCTGATGCCAGAGTTAGACGTCTGATAACCCTGTCAAATGCAATCATTGTCCTGATTTCGGCCCTGATTCTCTTGGGCTTTGCACCCAACGGCTATGGAAGCTTTTCCAAGCCTTCCAAAGCCTTCCTAAGGCCTCTATAAATAGAGGGGAACCTTTGTAACACAAAATACAAGAAGAGAAATATAAGAGACACACTTAGATACACAAGATATACACTCTCACACTCTTTTGTGTCCAGAAAAGATCTTGCTCTCCAAGCTCAAGCTCCATCATCTTGAGAGCTAAATTCAGTTTGCGCGCCCGCTCTCCCGCTGTTGTTCACGAGAGCGACGTAGCGCCATCGCGTGGCACACGCACCGCGTCATCGTCGACGCACTCCTTGCAAAGGGGAGTTTCCTATTTCCTATAGAAGCTAGGTTTAATTTTGTTGGCTCTATAGGACTGCTATTTTATTTTATCTTTGTATTTTGGTTGGGTATTCGCTTTGCGAATTCCCATCTCCTTCGTGGGACAAAATCCTTCTCGTGGAGAGAAGGGGTTGAGGAACGCTACCCTTGTACTTGTAGCGTGGTTGTACTGAGGTTGAATCACCCTCGTTCAAAGTGATTCGTTTAGTGAATTTTGATCAACTTGGTTGATCGGAAAATCCTAACTCGAGAGGGTTAGGTGGTGGTTTTCACCCGGTTTGGGTTTCCACCTAAAAATACCTGTGTACATTGTGCGATTGATTTTTGTGAGATTGCTTTATTTTTATTACGTCACCCCTCCTGGTAGGGAAGAACTTTCAATTGGTATCAGAGCAGGTCTCACTCAACGCAAAGGCAATGAATGCCCTGTATTGCGCGTTGAGTCCGGAAGAGTTCGAGAAAATCCAAGAGTGCACCACCGCCCACGAGATATGGAGGAGGTTGGAAGGCACTCATGAGGATTCCAGCTCGGAGGAAGAAGAAGAAAAAGAAGAAGAAACCACTTGCTTTGGTTTCATGGCTAGAGGAACCAATAGCGACAGTGAAAGCGGAAGCGACTCCGACGAAGAGGTAAATTTTGATTTACAAGAAGCTTTTAATGAATTATTCGAGATTAGTAAATCACTAAAAATAGAAAACAAAAGCATGAGGAAGAACCTTAGTTTTCTTAAAAATGAAAATGATAGGTTAGAAAAACAACTTAAGGACATAGAAGCTAGTCCTAAAAATGATAACCTATTATTAGAAAATCATAACCTCATTAATGAAAATAATAAATTGATTGAGGAAAATGATAGTCTAAAGTTAGAAATCTATGATTTAAAGACTAAGATGCAAACTATAGAAAAAGAAATTGCATGTCTTAGGGAAAATTCTAACAAATTAATCAACAAAGTTGATAATTTTTATAGCCCTAAGATTGAGAAAGGATCTCCATCAAGGAGACCCGCTAACAAATCCGGATCCAAGCCCACTTGGATACCGAAAAAGGAATTAGAATCTTGTTTTGTAGGGTTCAGGGATAATTACAACATAAAGGACTGGACCTACAAGCTCAAGTCTGGTCAACTCAAGTTGGGAGAACCAAGGAGTAGACCAAGGAGGAGAACAAGAAGACCGACGAGACGGCGAACAAACGACGGACCCGCCGCACGTCGACCACCGGATTGGAGACCGACGCCAATGCCCGGGCCTCCAAGCTACGGATGGGAGCCCCATCCGATGTGGCATCCACCACCACCATTCGGGCCATTTTATTGGCCATGGTAGGTGAGGTAAAACCCTTTACCCTATCTTTTTATCATAAGCATTTAGATAGGGGGAGTTAAAAAAAAGGATGAGCTAATTGTCAATTTTTAAGGGGGAGATATAAGGTAGCTAAATTTCCTTTAGAAAGGGGGAGAAAAATAATAGCTATCTCATTGTTACAAAAAGGGGGAGGACATTACCTTTGTCAAAAGAAACTCATAGAAGAGCATGTTTTAAGGGGGAGTTATAGGAAATATAAAATCAATTAAACCTTTTTGATAATGTCAAAAAGGGGGAGGATTTTTATGCATTATTATTTACGGTTTTGTCATCATCAAAAAGGGGGAGATTGTTGGTGCAAGAGCACCACGATCATTTGTTTTGATGATAACAAAACACGTGTTATTTAACATTTGCAATTTGAGTCCTAGATTTCAGGTCAATTGCAAATGAGGACGTGTTTAGACGGAGTTCGAGCTCGCATCTAGGACGGATTGGAAGAGCTTGACGGAAAACAGAGGAGGTTCGCGTGGAGCAAAAGATTGAAGATGGAAGGAAATGAAGAATAGGATAGATTTCCTTCTTTTGTACTTGTTGTATTTTTTGTTTCTTTTGTTGCTCTTTATTTCCTTAGATATTTCATGTTAAAGAGCCTCAAATAACCCTAACAGTAGTCCTAGGAACATCGGCACAACCCTAGGATACATAGGTTTTCTGTAGAATACTTAGAAAACCAATATAGGGTTCAAACAGCACTTCCAAACGTCTAATTCCCAAATCAGACGTCTGATAAAGTATTTTAAGACGTCTGACTGTTGTTTCAGACGCCTGATAACCTTTTAGGCTGGACTTAGTTTTCTGTCTAATGAAATCAGACGTCCATACCTTAGTCCAGACGTCTTAGAGGACGTCTGATGGACTTGCCAGACGTCCAGATAGTGGACCGTTGGCTAACTTAGCAAGCACGGCAGTTTATGACCGTTAGAGCCTTATCAGACGTCCATAGGACTTTCCAGACGTCTGATAAATGACCGTTTTGCCTCGGCTGACCCAAAATCTCTTCTCAGAGATTTTCTAGCCGTTGCAACATTTGGAAATCAATTCCCACAGTAAAAGTAGGTTTCCAGACGTCCAGACTTAGTGCCAGACGTCCTGTATGTCGTCTGATGGACTTGCACAAAAACCCTGTTTAGATCTGATTCAAGTCAGGGAGAAACCCGCATAGAATCAGACGTCTGACCTTGGAATCAGACGTCTTAAAGTGGCCTTCTAGACGTCTGATGCCAGAGTTAGACGTCTGATAACCCTGTCAAATGCAATCATTGTCCTGATTTCGGCCTGATTCTCTTGGGCTTTGCACCCAACGGCTACGGAAGCTTTTCCAAGCCTTCCAAAGCCTTCCTAAGGCCTCTATAAATAGAGGGGAACCTTTGTAACACAAAATACAAGAAGAGAAATATAAGAGACACACTTAGATACACAAGATATACACTCTCACACTCTTTTGTGTCCAGAAAAGATCTTGCTCTCCAAGCTCAAGCTCCATCATCTTGAGAGCTAAATTCAGTTTGCGCGCCCGCTCTCCCGCTGTTGTTCACGAGAGCGACGTAGCGCCATCGCGTGGCGCACGCACCGCATCATCGTCGACGCACTCCTTGCAAAGGGGAGTTTCCTATTTCCTATAGAAGCTAGGTTTAATTTTGTTGGCTCTATAGGACTGCTATTTTATTTTATCTTTGTATTTTGGTTGGGTATTCGCTTTGCGAATTCCCGTCTCCTTCGTGGGACAAAATCCTTCTCGTGGAGAGAAGGGGTTGAGGAACGCTACCCTCGTACTTGTAGCGTGGTTGTACTGAGGTTGAATCACCCTCGTTCAAAGTGATTCGTTTAGTGAATTTTGATCAACTTGGTTGATCGGAAAATCCTAACTCGAGAGGGTTAGGTGGTGGTTTTCACCCGGTTTGGGTTTCCACCTAAAAATACCTGTGTACATTGTGCGATTGATTTTTGTGAGATTGCTTTATTTTTATTTCCGCAATTTTATTACGTCACCCCTCCTGGTAAGGAAGAACCTTCAGATTCTTCTTACTCTAAATCCAAAAATGCCTCCAGATTTTTCAGATTTCCTTCATAATCGGAAATGGAGTTTCTATCAGATTTTCCCTCAACTTCACTTGGATTCTTTGACAATTGAAATTTAACCCCTTGGATATATGGTATCTCATGTAAAACTATGTTCTGGATATATTTATCATCTAAGATTACCATGGGGTTTTCATATAGTTCCACTCCAGATCTTTCAGAGTCCAAATCATAGGCCTCATTAAGTGTATATACCCAAGTCTCGGAATGTACCAAGTCTTGGGTGTCATGATCCTCCTTCTCTATCTCCCGAGATTTAGGATTTTTACATTGAAAGTCGATCATGGGACTTTCCTCACTATTTTCTAGGCTTGGGCTATCAACTAATTTCTTTTTAGATATGCCAAGAATATTTCCCTTAATTCCATCCGATATCTCATCTCTCACTTGAAAACCACCTACATCATCTACTTCGGGCAAGTGAGTCGAAGAATCCCTAAAAGTCATCTCAAGTTCCTTAAAATCCTCTAGGCTACTCTGATCTTGGTACTGCAAAAGGAGTATATCTTGAAGTGTGCAAGTTTGCTGATTCATCGTAGCCATAGATTTTAGCACTTTAAAGGCTTCGATCAGAGGTTTTTCTATTGCAAACAAAGCCTGTCTCTACCCTAGATCAGTAGTGATTTGGATTTGATGTAGATATCTCACAACTGTGTCCTTGTACTTTGTTGTTTGTTGCAATATGAGAAGTAGTTGCGAGTCTATGGGTGGCTCCCCAGTGGTGATCTTTGTGGATGTGGCCTCAGATGAAGGTCTTCAGAGAAGGTGGAGGGTTATAATAGTTTTGGTCTGGGGAATTAGAAGAGTGGTGGGTGGGTTCAGTGTAGTTATAGGTTGCGATTGATTTCTTAACCTTGAATGGCTCATCATCCAGCTGCGGTACATTCTCTTTGAATTCAGGGCCCCTAGAGGTGATGTCTTGGGTTCTTTGTCTTTCATTCTGAATTGCTTTTCTTAAGTCTTCGTATTCCTTTTTTCTGACATCTTTTGCTTCCTGGATAATTTGGATCAGTTCAGCAATCTGAGGTTTCTTGTGAGATGTGGAAGCTTGCCTTTGGTGGGACCGATCGAGATAATCAATCATCATGATGAGATTTCGATCCCGCATGGAGAGTGTCTCTAAGTGTTTCGAGATCTGTGTGGATATCCAAGAGGTTGAGGTGGGTATGTCCCAGGCCTAAGGAGCCAGCATATCTAAGTAATGAGGAGCAATCTCCCACCCATAAGAGGTTGGGGCAAGAGAACCCTAATAATGGTAAGATGAGAAGGGTATGGGTCCACGATTATGATGGTCGAAGGACACCAGAAGGGTCCTAGTGACCTTACACTAGTTACAAGGGACTAATGGCAAAACAAGGAAAGGACCTTGTAATCAAATTGCTACTTAAAATTAGTTGACCATATTTTTCATTCAAGTTCAAGTTGAAGAAACTTCGGTGAGAGACTGACTGCAAGAAATTCCCGCCTCTCAGGCTAACCCAGCTAGGCTTGTTATGAGGGGACTATGAGGATTGTTCTTCCTTCGACTTTCACCTCCAGTTCCGTTACCCCGTAGCCGCGGTCATTTGACGCTACCCCACAGCCTTAGACACCAATTTTTGCAAGAGAAGTTGAAACTCCTCAGTAGTTTCAAGCGAAATGCAGGTTATTTGATGTGCTTTTGTGAATTTGTAACCTATCTCTTAAATGTAGTAGATGGTGGGTGTTCCACAAGGTGACTTGCCTCACTGACTAACTTTTGGACTAGTTGGGGTCCAACTTAGTCAAATGTGGTTTTATTGGCTCATGTGCGTCTAAGTTATTTTGAATTAAATCAAATTTAAACTCTCAAGTAAAGATGGAATTCAAATGACTTGAAACTTGGCAAGAAGATTCCTTTTTCAATAAGCTTTTCAGAGAGTATTTTTTTCAAAAATTTTTACTATTTTCAAATAAATAGTTATGAATTTTTAACTAGCAAGGGATCAAATTTGGGATTTAGACCCTGCATTGGTTTCTCTGTTTGAAACAATATCAAATATACTCAAAAAATTTTGTAGAAATATCATAATGAAATCTAATTTGATTATCTTTCAAACCCCACTGGTTGTCAGTAAATTAGACTTGTATGTTGGTCGGAATTGTTTTTGAAAATCCATAACAGTTCGATTTTCGAGCAATCAAACACATATGTACTCTAAGAATTTTTAAAAATTCAATCGAAGGAATTTTTTTCTGGGAAAAGTGGCGTTAGAAAGATAATTTAAAGATCTAGTTCCAATCCAAATTTCATGATTTTGGAGCACTAGAAACATGGCAATTGAATTTTAAAGATGACACTTTCTGGCTGAATTTCCAAATGGGATTGTGTGCACCAGATTTCCACAGCGCCTACTTTTCCTCGTTTGCTGCATCGTGTCGTTGTTCCTACACACAAAAAAAGTATGTTACAGATGAAATCAAAATTCGCGTTGCCTCCCTAGCAATGGCGCCAATTTGTTCATGGCGTAGATCACGTAAAAGATAAATATGTCATACTATAGCACGAACCACGTCTCGACAAATAAAATTAACAAAACTGGGAGTCCCGGTCGATCACATGGAGGTAGAAAAATGCTTTCGATTTCATTCACTTATTCTAAATCTAGTTACTAAATAATAGACACAATGAATCACAATATATATCACATAGAGAACTCAAACAAGCATTGCATACATGAAACTTAACTAAATGATAACATGAATTAAACTACTTATGGAATAGAACAAGGGCACCACAGGTAGATTGTGGTGGCTGATGAGAACCTCATCATGAGCCATAACTAGCTCATTTTGACCCAATACAAAGGATAAAAGCTCCTACATATCTCAAGGAAAGGCTTAACTCAGAGAATTCTGAGTTTGAGAAGAAAACTAGTCATAAGGGGTAAAAGTGCAATTTTACCAGTATAAACTGCATGCAGGGTAATTCAGGGACCAAACACAGGTCAAAACAGCTTAATAAGAATAAAAGTGGGATGAGATGATCTAGCAAGGGCTACAGCACTTCCAAGGAACCAAATGATAATCTGTAACCCTAAAACAACCCACTTCAATTCACAAGGTTCGAGGCAAAGTAAAAATAGAATAAACCCTCTAAAATTCATAGAAAAATAATCTCTAGGGTTTAGAACCTTCAATTTGGCCTTTAGAACCCATTTTGACCTACATTGAGAACCATGCCCAATTAATAACTTAATTTGGGTTTTTGCGCAAATTGACCGGTCAAACAAGGTGTAATATGAAAATAAAATTCACCATCAGATTCCTTAGGTCCTAATTAGTCATGTATAAAAACTTGAGCCTAAGAAGAAACCTCCTTGACCGACTTCACACTTTGGTCCTCATATATTTACTCTTTGGCCCTCAACTTTTGAACCCTCGCATTTTGGCCCCTAACTCTCCTTCGTTCTTTGCAATCAGGTCCCTCCTGCAAAACCCTGCCAGCACCATGCTCCGGCGACCTTGCGCGGAGCATGGCGCCGCGCAGGGTGAGGTGAGGGGCCTGGCAAGTAAACCAGGGGTGCCCTGCGTCGTCAGCCGTCGCAGGAGCACCCCCCTGGTCATTGTAGCCCACCATACCGGCCGTGCGAACGCACGGACGGTATGGGTTCGTGTTCCGACCATTCTCCGGCGAGGGAGACACGTCGTCTCCCTCCGCCTTCTTCCCTGTTTCATCCCTATAAATACCCCCCCCGCCGCTCCACCGACGAGGGCAGCCTGGATCTGACGGAGAAAATCCCCAACTGTCTTCTCTTCTTTCTCCGGCAGACGCTCACCAGCTCCGGCGGTTTCCTCCCCCTCCTCCTCTTCGCTCTGCCGTAATACCAGCAGCAGAGACCTCCTCCCCTGCTCTTCCTGCGCCACGCCGTACCCAGCTGGCGCCTCTCCAGCCCTCTGCTCGCCGCCGCCCCTCCCCCTGGGCATCTTCTTCTCCGGCGACAGTCGATACGACTGTCGCCCTGTCTCGGCCCCTTTCGTCTCCATAGCTAGGTCAGAACTCCTCCCCACCTCCCCCTCTTTCTTTTCCTCACTGTCTCTTAGTTGATTAAACCCTCGACCACTCCTGTTCACCCTCACCCTCTCCGCCTCCGACCACCCTCCGGCGAGCCGCTCCCATCACCTCAGTGACCCACACGGCTCGCCGACCACCGCAGAATCTCCGCCTCCTCACCCTGATCCCCTTCCGCCCCTCCACTTCCCGCCAAACGCCCTCTGCAGATCCACCGAACACACCCACTTCTTCGCTCACAGTTTGACCCAGGACGACCTGTTGGCTCCATCACGCCCCCTGCAGACCCCCTGACCACCTTCGCCGTGCCACGGCGAAGGTCCCCGGCCTGTCTGATTTGGCCGAGAGGCCGTTCTTCTGTGACCAGGTGACTCGCCCGCCGTCGCCATTACTGAGCAGGCAGAGCTGCTTCACCTGCAGGTGCAGGCACGCCTTCGCCCAGGTTCGACTCCCAGGTTGCGCGGGGAGTCTCGGCGAAACGTCCCAGGCTCGCAGATGGAGCGAAGGCCGCGCGTGAAGACACAATCGCCCACTGCTCCCTCTGCGACGGGCGCTCAATTGGGGTGGGACATTTAGTCCCACCTCGGAACTTCTCGGAGGCGCGCGGACGCATAAAGGCAAAAAGTGCCTTATGCTGTCTGCCTCCTGACCACGGGGTGAGGTCCCTCTCACCCGACCCGGCCTCGTCCGTGACCACGCTCCGCGGACCTGGCCCGACCCGATTAAACCGACCTGCACTCCTCGCCCACCACCGCACGCCGGTGGGCCTGGACCCGGGCGTGACCCGAACCCGATTACCCGGTAGCTCTGGGAGAGCTTTCCCAAGAGTGGTTTCAGAGAGAAAGAGAGACGCGGGGGAGGGAGGGTAGAGTAGGTTTTGCCTCTTGACGAAAAACTCTGAAGTGTGCAGGCCAAAGAAGAAGAAGCAGACCCGCTGAAGAAGAAGGAGCTGCACTGTAGCAAAGGCATCGTTAAGTCGTCTCAGCACCGGGGCAGACGACGGAAGGTCAGCAGCCAGAGCAGGAAAGAAGACAGGCTGAAGAAGAAGGAAGAGCAACGGCCAACGCAAAAGAAGAAGAAGAGAGGTCAAGGCAGAAAACCAAAGAAGAAGAAGAACAAGGAGCTCTGAAGAAAGAAGAACATCACCAACGGAAGAACAGCAGGAAGAAGAAGAAGAGCACCACCATTGCAAGAGAAGAATATCACCTGAACAGAGAGAAAGAAGGAGATCTAAAGAAAGAGAGAAAGAAGAGCACCCCCCTCTGCAGAACAAAGAGAACAACAAATTCTCTCTCTCTCTTTATTTTCGTAAAAGAAACATGTATATCTCTAGAATACAACTTGCTCCCTGAGTTCGACCTCGGGAACTCTTTTATTTTTCCGAGTAAAAAAATTTATATTTGAAATGTTGGTAATAACCGGCTTTACTACAACGTTATAACAAACCCGGTGAAAAAACCCACGTTTCACTTTGGCGCCGCTGCCGGGGAGCAACGGCTATTCTAGAGGTAAACTTTCCTGTATCTTTTAATTTCTGATAATCTCCTCTCTTTTGTGCAGCTACAGGAACTCAAGAAGACAAGCAACGACAACCACTCCGAAGACAGGTAAATTCTTCCTCTCACTATTAACCCCTAAACTCTAAAGAGGAAGAAAAGAAAAGAACAAGCAATATAGGGCTAACCTGTCTTCCATACTTAGTAACCATAAAAAGTGCATGTTTTCAACTCATCACTCCTGCACACTATTAAGGGTATTTAAGGGCTAACACGTTCTTGCTTGAGCCCTAATTGCCCAACAAAGAGTTAAATGGACCAAGTAGAGCCAACATAAGGTCAAACAGTAGGATTTCAGTAGAGACACACCCCTTAATCAAGAATTAAGGAAATCCAAAAGAGGTGTGCCCAAGCCATTGATTGAAAATAATTAACAAGAAAAATCCTAAAACAATTGGCTCTCTCTAAACACTTGAACCCTAAAAGACAGGACCTAAAAGCTCTTAAAGAAAACAATAGGTAAAGCTGACCCCTTGGGTCAACCAACCTTAAATTAGGTCACTCTTTGCACTTAAAAAGACTAAAGTTCAAGTGAAACCTTAAGCACCCTGATCTTAAAATTGGTAGACTTAAGAGGTCAAGATCCCCAATCTGGTCTACCTGGAACCGCAGTGACAAGAGAGGTCGGGTGGGGGAAACCCTGTAACCCGTGGGGACGCTCTACCGTGTAGGGGTCTTCGCGGGACTCTCCCTCTCTGGCTGCCCAGGTAATTCTCAGGTGGACGATCTTTCTGATCAAGGGGTCCATCTGCCCCGCACCTCTATAGTCACCCAACACATTTTTGGGTGTCTTGATTGGGTCCAGCACCTTCTAAACTTACCTCTCCCAACTGTGCATGTACGGAAGGAGGTCTCTAAGACCACCCTTAAGACCTCCATTAGAAATTCGCTCTCGTCAAGGCCAAGCCTCGACGCCCGTATTTGTGCAGCAACACCCTCACATTATTCTCTCTTCTGATTCAGAACCAAGTTCTTCTTCTTCCCCCATCATGGCTCAGCCAGTTGAGGAAGAAAATAATCTGGAACACCAGCTCCAGCGACTCAATGACCTCTTCCAAAACTTCGTGCACCCACCGCAGCGTCCTATGATGCGGGACCACTACAATCCTGCTGCGGTGGCCATTGAGCCTCGAGTCAGAATCCCGATTGGAGGACCTGATTCCGAACTAAAGCCCAACATGATTCATGCTATACCTAAATTCCATGGGCTTAATTCTGAAGATCCCTTCCAGCACATCAAACAGCTAAAGCATCTGGCCCACACTTTTGGATCAGGTGCGCAAAATCGGGATATTCTTCTCATGAAGATGTTCTCCTTTTCTCTTATGGACAAGGCCGCCCATTGGTATCAAACTCAGACCCGGCCGATCAACACTTGGGAAGAACTTCAATCCGAGTTTTTGAAAAAGTTCTTTCCCGTTGGTCGGACCAACGCCTTGCGCCATCAGATTACACACTTCACCCAACAATCAGGAGAACCTCTCCATGAGGCATGGGATCGTTTTCAGGATCTCATGAGGAAGTGCCCCCATCACGGAGTTCCTAAATGGGAACAAGTCCAATCTTTTTACCTGGGACTCCGTGAGGACATCCGCCTTTTCGTCAATGCAACTTGCGGAGGAAACATCATGGGTCAACATGAAGACACCGTATGGGAGATTCTCGAAAACATGTGCGAGAACTCCATCAACAATGACTCCATGGGATTATTCGACAGGACGAATACCCGCGCAGCGACGAATCTTAAGGGAGCACATGAGACGCAGGGCCTGTCCGCATCAGTCGACCTGGAATTAATGGCCAGTCGATTGGACAAGGTCTCAATCATTGAAAAGAAGGTGGATGAGCTGACTCAGCACTTGCAGCGAGCCACCTCTGCGCGTAACTCCTTTGCACAACCTCCGGAGACTGTGCAAAATATCCTCCACCGATCCTCCCCTGGGATGGATCCATATCCAACCCCATCTGATTCTTGGACTGGAAGATCATCCGATCCTTTCTACACCAGCCGGGGGAACTCCATTCCTCCTTTCCCTGATTCTCAGGAGGTTCCTCAGACCTGCGAGGACCTCAACGCCATCCAGAACGACCCATTCTCCAACACTTACAACCCTGGATGGCGAAACCATCCCAATTTTCAGTGGGCGGGAAATTCCCAAACCCAAAGACCACCTTTTCAGTCCCGCCCACAGCTCTCTCATCACTACCAGCCGCCTCAGCCTCGGCCCAACCCTACTTATCCATCAGGGCCAAATCAAGATCAAATGTCCTTAATCCTTCAGACTCTGGCTGACATTCAAAAATCGAATGCGGCCATTCAAAAACAGCACAAGGACGAGCTTACTGAAGTTAAAACTCAGCTGGCCCAGTTGGCAAATTCTCGCCAGCCAGGCACACTCCCTTCCCAACCTCTTCCTAACCCAAATAACGTGCCAACCCAGAAGCGCGTTATGAATCCAAATTTAGGCCACGCTCAATGGATTTATCAGGCCCCCACTGCTCCATCTCCAGACGAGATGGAAGCCTCTACTTCTCGTACGGGATTTCAGCAGCAGCCACCCCTCCTACCAAATCCAAACCAAAATCAGGCCGGATTAAATTCTGTAACAACACGTAGTGGTAAGACAACTCAGGACCCGCATTATCCAAACCACTCCCAGCCTGATAACCATGACCCTAGGATAGTTATCCAAGGTACCGTTGTTCCAGACCCACAACCTGGACCTATCCTAGAAGAACCAACCAAGATCCCGTTTCCCGAGGCCCTGACCAAGGGAAAGAAGACCACCAAACCCGTGGCCCCCGAGGAGGACCTGGTCAAGCTATTTGAGCAGGTCCACATAAACATCCCCTTGATGGATGCAATCCGCCACGTACCAGCTTACGCACGATTTCTAAAGAATATATGTACACCCCAGCGTAAGCCGCGAACCAAGGGAGGGAGCCCAATTGTTCTGTCAGAGCAAGCCAGCTCTGTAATCCTTAGTAGACTCCCACCCAAGGCAAAAGATCCTGGAACTCCCCTGATCTCCTGTAAGATAGGTGGTACCCAATTTGATAGAGCATTGTTAGACTTAGGTGCATCTATAAATCTGATACCCACATCCTTACTTGACCATCTGGAAGAATCTGAGCTGAAACCAACCGAGGTGACATTACAATTAGCAGATCGATCTATAAAGTCACCAAAAGGGATTCTCGAGGATGTTATCGTGAGAGTGCGGGATTTCTATTTTCCAGTGGACTTTATAGTCTTAGACATGGATGCACCTGAGAACCCTAGGGATACACCAATCATTCTAGGGAGACCTTTCTTGGCTACTGCTAGAGCCAACATCAGCTGTGAGGAGGGCCAAATAGAGCTTAAGTTTGGAGATCAAACACTGAAAATTGATATATTTAAGGCCCAACAAGGAATTAATTGCGGCGTCATCGAGCAAATTTGTGACATCAAGACTTTGGTTGATGAATCACACCTCCAGAATGACTTGAGTATTCCTCATCAACCACAGAAGGATCTTGACCCGCAAACAGAGGAGTCAAATCCAGATGTGAACAACCCAGTAACTCCCACCCTTGAACCTCACATCTATACTGAACCACCCGCTGCTGCTGAAAACCCCATCCTCGAACTGAAATCCCTTCCTGCTCACTTAAAATACGCCTTTTTGGGTTCTAGTCAGACCCTTCCTATGATCATCAATTCCAACCTCAGTTCTGAACAGGAATCCCGTCTGATTGTTGTCCTCCAGCAACATCGCAGAGCCATCGGATGGACTCTCGATGATTTGACTGGAATAAGTCCCTCTTATTGTACTCATCATATCTATTCAGAAGAGGGCACACGACCTTCTCGTGAAATGCAGAGACGCTTAAACCCCAATCTGCAGGAGGTCGTGAAAAAGGAGATCATCAAGTGGTTAGATGCCGGGATCATCTACCCGATCTCCGATAGTCGTTGGGTGAGCCCAATTCAGGTCGTGCCTAAGAAGGCAGGACTCACCACTATAACGACTGAGACCGGAGAAATCATTCCTACCCGATTAGCCAACTCGTGGAGAGTCTGTATAGATTACCGTCGACTCAATTCCTCCACGAAGAAGGATCATTTCCCACTACCCTTCATTGATCAAATTCTCGAAAAACTAGCGGGAAATAGGTTCTTCTGCTTTCTTGACGGGTACTCCGGTTACAACCAGGTGGCAATCCATCCTGAGGACCAAGAAAAGACCACGTTCACCTGCCCCTTCGGAACATACGCTTTCCGAAGGATGCCTTTCGGTCTTTGCAATGCACCCGCTACTTTTCAGCGATGCATGCTTGCCATATTCTCAGATATGGTAGGTGATTATCTGGAAGTCTTCATGGATGACTTTTCAGTTTTCGGAACATCATTCGACGATTGCCTCCAACACTTGGTCCAGATACTCAGGCGGTGCATCGACGTGAATTTGGTTCTTTCCTGGGAAAAGAGCCATTTCATGGTGCCTGAGGGAATTGTCCTGGGACACTCAATTTCGGAGAAAGGTATCCAAGTGGATCGAGCTAAGGTTAATCTGATTTCTCACCTTCCTATGCCTAGCTCGATCAGGGACATCCGATCCTTTTTAGGGCATGTCGGTTTTTATCGACGATTTATCCCTGATTTTTCAAAAATCGCACGCCCCCTGACCACTCTTCTCTCCAAGGATGTTCCCTTCGAAATCTCCAAGGAATGCACTCAAGCATTTGAAATCCTGCGTGACCGAGTCACCCAAGCACCGATCCTACAGTCCCCTGATTGGTCTCAACCCTTTGAGATCATGTGTGATGCATCCGACTTCGCTGTAGGAGCGGTTTTGGGGCAGAAAAATGACAAGAAACCTGTGGTCATTTACTACGCCAGCAAAACACTCGATGAGGATCAGCGTAACTATACAGTTACTGAGAAAGAGCTGCTAGCTGTAGTATTTGCCCTAGAGAAGTTCAGATCGTACCTCCTGGGTTCCCATGTCATCATATACTCGGATCACACGGCTGTGAGGCATCTCCTTGCAAAGAAGGACGCGAAACCTCGATTGATCCGATGGATCTTGCTGTTGCAAGAATTTGACCTCGAGATTCGCGATAAAGCGGGAAAACAAAACGTGGTAGCTGATCACTTGTCCCGTCTTCCTTCTGAAATGATTGACCCCTCCGGACCCATCACGGAGAATTTTCCCGATGAGCACCTGCTGACTATTGGTACTAGCCTTCCATGGTTCGCTAATATTGTAAATTACTTGGCATCTCATCAGACCCCGTCCGATTGGCCGAAGGCCAAGAAAGACAAATTACGCTCCGATGCCAAGTATTACATTTGGGAAGACCCGTACCTCTTCCGCATAGGTGCCGATCAGATCATCCGGAGATGTGTCCCGGAAGGGGAAATCAACAATATCCTCTCTTTCTGCCATGACCAGGCATGCGGTGGCCATTTTGCCGGGCATAAAACCGCATCAAAAGTCCTCCAGTGCGGCTTTTACTGGCCCACACTGTTCAAAGACGCACACAGTCATTGCAGGGCATGCAGTCGTTGCCAGACTTTGGGCAACATGAGCCGTCGTGACATGATGCCTATGCAACCGATTCTAGTATGCGAAATCTTTGATGTTTGGGGGATTGATTTTATGGGCCCCTTTCCTGTTTCGGATGGTTTCGAATACATTCTGTTGGCTGTGGACTACGTGTCCAAATGGATCGAAGCCATACCGACCCGAACCTGTGATCACAAAATCGTTCTCAAATTCATTCATCAACACATTTTCTCAAGGTTTGGGATTCCTCGTGCAATAATTTCTGATGGGGGGACCCATTTCACAAATGCTCAGTTTAGGTCACTGATGACCAAATACGGGGTGTCTCACCGAATCTCTACTCCTTACCACCCCCAAACTAATGGTCTAGCTGAGCTGTCTAATCGGGAGATCAAGAAAATCCTGCAAGTCACTGTTCGACCTGACAGGAAGGACTGGTCGTCCCGACTTCCGGAAGCATTGTGGGCCTATAGGACCGCCCACAAGACCCAATTGGGCATGTCTCCCTTTAAATTGGTGTACGGAAAGGCATGCCACCTTCCCGTCGAACTGGAGCATAAAGCCTATTGGGCAGTACGGAACTGTAATCTAGATCTTTCCAAGGCTGGGACCCACAGAAAACTCCAAATCAGCGAGATCGATGAATTACGCATAGACGCGTACGAGAACTCGCAAATCTACAAGGAGCGGGTTAAAGCCTACCACGACAAACACATCTCGAGAAAGATCTTTCATCCTGGTCAAAAGGTCCTACTCTTTGATGCCCGACTCAAACTCTTCCCAGGAAAACTGAGATCTAAGTGGGTCGGACCATATTTGGTCCGACAGGTTTTTGGAAATGGAGCAATCGAAATCAGTCCACTCAGCCACGATTCTGAACCTTTCATCGTGAACGGTCAGAGACTCAAGCCGTTCATTGATGTAACTTCTACTGATTTGGCTGAGGCATCTTATATCCTCCGTTCCCCTTGAGCTTATTGCGCCCAGCCGATGGCGTAAAACTCAGCGCTTAACGGGAGGCAGCCCGTCATTCTCTTTGAAAACCTGAAACTTGTTCTGACACTTTTCAGCACTCGAAGTTCACCCTTATAGACAGCCGACCCCAACTCAGATGTTCGCATCTGAGATTTGAAATCGTCCGCAAAAAAATTCAACCCGACCCATCCACTCACCCAAATTTCTATCTTAAGGAATAAACTAAGACCCCCTAGGTTACAATGAGGACATTGCAAATCTTAGGCATGGGGGGGTAGGAAAGTGCAAAAACTTGTAAGAAAAGGTTTCAAACAAAAAATTCACATATGCCAAAAATACCATAAAAATTAAAAAATTTTTCGAAAAAGAATAAGAGGAAAAGAGGAGAAGGAAAATTTTGTGAAGGAGAAAAGAAACAAAATGAAAAAGGAGCACAAAATTATGAGAAAAAGTGATAGTCATTAGTAAGGAACTAAGGAATTAACCTAAGTTCTAGACCTCATTCGAGAAAATAACTGAAAAGTGCACAATGAGATTAGTAAGAATGCAAACCTTAGGCATTCTTGAATAGACTCTTAGTACCCATTAAGATCTGGACACTCCTCAAGAGGTTGAGGAAAATGAAAAGCTGAAGTATTAGGTCTAAGGCTTAGGGAGTATTCGGCCTCGTTAACTAATTTTTGGTTTACGGGACTCAGTAACCTAAGCACCCTAATCTCACACACAGCCTGGTTCAGTAAGCGTAAAAATCAGAATCACGCAGAAGCGTCGCAAAAATCTGAAAAGAACATCTAGAATAGGAGCGGCCGATCAACACAAGTTGATTTGGACGAGTTCCCAGCGCGGAGAGGCGGGAAATCCCCTCGAAGATGCGTAACAAAATATCATCTCCTCGGTGCTTGTCTCTTAGGATATTTACATATCCTACGGGGGGCATGTAAGCACTCTGCTGGTTCAGATTCCATGGATGGCATTATCTCGAAATGTCAATTGCCAGGGTCTGGATTCGGCCACGGAATACCATGGATGGGATTATCTCGAAATCTCAATAGCCAGGGTTCCGGGGGTTGCCATGGGCGGTGCTATCTCGAAACATCGATCGCCAGGAACCCTTGAGGATTGATGATGGGAGCAAGGAATCTGATACAAACCGTGTTGAAATGCCAATCCTAGGCTAGAACTAAAAAGAAAAAGAGAGAGAAAACTCTCCAAACAGAAAAACTTTCTATCTCTCTCTTACAAAACGCACTGCGAACCGAGCCAGGGCTCAAATCATTTCAAGCACGGGTGCTTTAACCACGAAGTCCAATAAACCTTAGGTTAGTTCTTGCGGGCCTTAAAAACCTTTGCTAAAAGACTGAGGCTAAGGCTAGACAGGTTTGGATCTTGATTGGTACTAGAGTACCTTTTAGGCCTATGATCAGCATTCTAACCTAATCTATGAAGGCACTTATCTAAAACTATTGAAAACTTCATGGTCTAGAACAAGGGTTGAAACCTTAAGTTTTTGCTAAGGGACTAGCAAAAGCTAGGCATGGGGGTATGATGAGAACCTCATCATGAGCCATAACTAGCTCATTTTGACCCAATACAAAGGATAAAAGCTCCTACATATCTCAAGGAAAGGCTTAACTCAGAGAATTCTGAGTTTGAGAAGAAAACCAGTCATAAGGGGTAAAAGTGCAATTTTACCAGTATAAACTGCATGCAGGGTAATTCAGGGACCAAACACAGGTCAAAACAGCTTAATAAGAATAAAAGTGGGATGAGATGATCTAGCAAGGGCTACAGCACTTCCAAGGAACCAAATGATAATCTGTAACCCTAAAACAACCCACTTCAATTCACAAGGTTCGAGGCAAAGTAAAAATAGAATAAACCCTCTAAAATTCATAGAAAAATAATCTCTAGGGTTTAGAACCTTCAATTTGGCCTTTAGCACCCATTTTGACCTACATTGAGAACCATGCCCAATTAATAACTTAATTTGGGTTTTTGCGCAAATTTACCGATCAAACAAGGTTTAATATGAAAATAAAATTCACCATCAGATTCCTTAGGTCCTAATTAGTCATGTATAAAAACTTGAGCCTAAGAAGAAACCTCCTTGACCGACTTCACACTTTGGTCCTCATATATTTACTCTTTGGCCCTCAACTTTTGAACCCTCGCATTTTGGCCCCTAACTCTCCTTCGTTCTTTGCAATCAGGTCCCTCCTGCAAAACCCTGCCAGCACCATGCTCCGGCGACCTTGCGCGGAGCATGGCGCCGCGCAGGGTGAGGTGAGGGGCCTGGCAAGTAAACCAGGGGTGCCCTGCGTCGTCAGCCGTCGCAGGAGCACCCCCCTGGTCATTGTAGCCCACCATACCGGCCGTGCGAACGCACGGACGGTATGGGTTCGTGTTCCGACCATTCTCCGGCGAGGGAGACACGTCGTCTCCCTCCGCCTTCTTCCCTGTTTCATCCCTATAAATACCCCCCCGCCGCTCCACCGACGAGGGCAGCCTGGATCTGACGGAGAAAATCCCCAACTGTCTTCTCTTCTTTCTCCGGCAGACGCTCACCAGCTCCGGCGGTTTCCTCCCCCTCCTCCTCTTCGCTCTGCCGTAATACCAGCAGCAGAGACCTCCTCCCCTGCTCTTCCTGCGCCACGCCGTACCCAGCTGGCGCCTCTCCAGCCCTCTGCTCGCCGCCGCCCCTCCCCCTGGGCATCTTCTTCTCCGGCGACAGTCGATACGACTGTCGCCCTGTCTCGGCCCCTTTCGTCTCCATAGCTAGGTCAGAACTCCTCCCCACCTCCCCCTCTTTCTTTTCCTCACTGTCTCTTAGTTGATTAAACCCTCGACCACTCCTGTTCACCCTCACCCTCTCCGCCTCCGACCACCCTCCGGCGAGCCGCTCCCATCACCTCAGCGACCCACACGGCTCGCCGACCACCGCAGAATCTCCGCCTCCTCACCCTGATCCCCTTCCGCCCCTCCACTTCCCGCCAAACGCCCTCTGCAGATCCACCGAACACACCCACTTCTTCGCTCACAGTTTGACCCAGGACGACCTGTTGGCTCCATCACGCCCCCTGCAGACCCCCTGACCACCTTCGCCGTGCCACGGCGAAGGTCCCCCGCCTGTCTGATTTGGCCGAGAGGCCGTTCTTCTGTGACCAGGTGACTCGCCCGCCGTCGCCATTACTGAGCAGGCAGAGCTGCTTCACCTGCAGGTGCAGGCACGCCTTCGCCCAGGTTCGACTCCCAGGTTGCGCGGGGAGTCTCGGCGAAACGTCCCAGGCTCGCAGATGGAGCGAAGGCCGCGCGTGAAGACACAATCGCCCACTGCTCCCTCTGCGACGGGCGCTCAATTGGGGTGGGACATTTAGTCCCACCTCGGAACTTCTCGGAGGCGCGCGGACGCATAAAGGCAAAAAGTGCCTTATGCTGTCTGCCTCCTGACCACGGGGTGAGGTCCCTCTCACCCGACCCGGCCTCGTCCGTGACCACGCTCCGCGGACCTGGCCCGACCCGATTAAACCGACCTGCACTCCTCGCCCACCACCGCACGCCGGTGGGCCTGGACCCGGGCGTGACCCGAACCCGATTACCCGGTAGCTCTGGGAGAGCTTTCCCAATAGTGGTTTCAGAGAGAAAGAGAGACGCGGGGGAGGGAGGGTAGAGTAGGTTTTGCCTCTTGACGAAAAACTCTGAAGTGTGCAGGCCAAAGAAGAAGAAGCAGACCCGCTGAAGAAGAAGGAGCTGCACTGTAGCAAAGGCATCGTTAAGTCGTCTCAGCACCGGGGCAGACGACGGAAGGTCAGCAGCCAGAGCAGGAAAGAAGACAGGCTGAAGAAGAAGGAAGAGCAACGGCCAACGCAAAAGAAGAAGAAGAGAGGTCAAGGCAGAAAACCAAAGAAGAAGAAGAACAAGGAGCTCTGAAGAAAGAAGAACATCACCAACGGAAGAACAGCAGGAAGAAGAAGAAGAGCACCACCATTGCAAGAGAAGAATATCACCTGAACAGAGAGAAAGAAGGAGATCTAAAGAAAGAGAGAAAGAAGAGCACCCCCCTCTGCAGAACAAAGAGAACAACAAATTCTCTCTCTCTCTTTATTTTTGTAAAAGAAACATGTATATCTCTAGAATACAACTTGCTCCCTGAGTTCGACCTCGGGAACTCTTTTATTTTTCCGAGTAAAAAAATTTATATTTGAAATGTTGGTAATAACCGGCTTTACTACAACGTTATAACAAACCCGGTGAAAAAACCCACGTTTCAGTGGCCTTCCAGAGAGGTCAAGAGAAGCAGTAGAAATCCGATAGGGTGGCCCAACGGATTGTTCAAATGGAGGCAGAGAAGACGGGAAGAAGAAGAAGAGAGAGAGGAAGAACAAAGAAGAAGAAGAGAGAGTTGGGAGTTATGTCTTTTTTCCAAGGGAGGGGGGCCTTTGGTCCATTCATATCTCGAGCAAATCCTTCTTCTTTCCTTGGTTCTCTCTGATGCTGCCACGTGGCGTGCTGTGCGCTCTCAAATACTTCATCTCACCGTTCCCACTCGTCTGTGCCTACATCTTTGCATATTCGCCTTCAAATCCTACCTCATCATCTCAACCGTCCGATTTCAAATCCTATGCACGTGTCTCTCACCTTCCTGATCTTGCAACAACCCGCGTGATCGCACCATGTGGATGCATCTTAGCTCTCCAATCGCACATACGCACCTACACGCGCCCGCCTACAATGCCGCATCAGCTTTGCATAGAGAAGGGCTCGAACCCACGTCCTACGCTTACGTGAGCACACATGTGAGCCAACATGCTGCGAAAACCCTTTAGTATATATACTTGTTAGTTTCCATTTATACTCTTCAAATTTGGGCAGGCGACAGGTGCATTGATGGCCGTTCATCTTCTTTCCCTTGTATCTGGTGATGTAGGCCTCCGATTAAGTGGATTTCTGCACCGTTAGATGGCGAACGTTGATCTGGATCCATCCATATGGTTGGATTTGTTATCTAAGGTTTTGATCTTCTTCAGTTTGCCCCTTGGGTCTTGCTCTGCTATGGACTCACTAGGGTACTATGGGAGTCTGATTGATGAGATCTTCGATGCATTGGACTCTCGTCGTTATTCCGAATAGATCCATAAGATTGGATTGGTCATCTGTAGCCTTCGATTACCTGCAATCATTAATACCTCTCAAATCACATAGATTAATGCATTAAACACATATCTCAACTACGATGCGGAATATGATGCGTATGCATGCAAAATGTTCATGTTAAGCTAAGTTCTAGCTTAATTCAGGTGAATAATGGCCTATGATTGCTCTGCAATCACATACACTACGTTGGTCCATCTTTTGATCGACAAAACGACAAACAGTGGGATCCTTTTTACTCCTATTATAAGAGTATTGGCTTGGTTTAGCCCAAAATCATTGAGCAGAACCTAGGAGCAGGATTTGCCTTGCCCAATATCCCACACACCATAGAAATACCCAACCCGCCCTCCTTGAATGATTATAATGGCTAGATAGAAACTCCTAGGAAATATAAGCTTGAGCATGACTTCTCCAGATAGTAATGATGACCTCTCCTCCTTGAAGATGGAAATATAGAAAATGCAAGAAGAAATGATTGAATTATTAGGGGAATCCTCGAGAGTAGTCCAACAAGAAAAAGAAGAAATTAGCCACCCAATATACCCCATTGAGGATGAAGTGCACCCCTCTACGCTCGATGCATCTCCCATGGGAGAGCCAAACTGAAAGTTGGGGAATTTTTTGACATTTTGTAAGGGAGAATAGCTACTTTTCGAGGATTGATTTTGAAACCTCCCTGCTAGATGACACTTCCTTGAGAGGTCCACGCCTTATGTTGTAGGAGGATATATATGAAAGTAGCTATACATTGGATGAAGAAAGGTGGCAACCGGAGGAAGATGATGATCAGGTTGAGTATCCACCTAAATTATATTGGAGTCAAAAGAAGGGAATGGTGGTACCATTTGAAAACCTCAACCCAGATGATTGCATTTTCTTCACATTTGATGAAGTAGGTCGAAGTCAAGTTAATCTTGCTCTCCCTTCTGATCTCAAGATGGAAATCACGCCCACCCTTAGGGAACCTAACCCTAAAGAAATTCACCCATCTGATGAGTTTAATGATACAATTACTAACATTTTACCCTAAATAGAGTGCCTCAAGAGATCTGTGGAAAGGTTAGATGAATTTAAAGCTTGGGGTGAATGATGAATTGACGGTTGAGGAGGTTGAATTGTGTAAGGAACCTGAACTAAGGATTTGCAGTGACATTAAGGGTGATTATGTCTTATTTGAAGAATTAGCTCTTGAGGATGTCATGAAGTTGATCAAATCAGGTTTCATTAGTACACCCCTTGATCATACTCTTCCTCATGAAGATCAAATAATGGAAAATGTGGACGCAACTTCTTGGATTTATGTGGATTCACATTTAGACTCCGGGGAGGATTTTAGTGAAGAATAAGAACCCATGGATGACGTTGATAGGATAATCCTTAGATCTGTTGCATCCAACCTGCCATCATTTGATTCAGAGTTGATGGGAACACCATTATGAGCCATAACTAGCTCATTTTGATCCAATTAAGTCAGTAAATGCTCCTACATAATAGTAGAGAGCCATAATTCACTACAAATCCATTCTGAGGGAGAAATAAGAAACCAGGGTTAAAAATGTAATTTTACCATCATAACTTGAATACAGTAAAACCATAGGCTTTCTCAAGGGTTAATTGAGGGTCAAATGCTCTTAAAAGGATAACAGTGGGTTAGAACAGACAGAAAAGGGTTTGCACCTATTTTGTGAACTAAATGTGTTTTGAAACCCTAAAAATAGACCTGCTTAATTAAGTGAGGTTCTGATAAGGATAAAATTCTTCGAAACCCTCTAAAATTCATAGAAAAATATTCTCTAGGATTTGGTACCTTCAAACTGACCATTAGAACCTATTTTGGTTCAAAATAGAGTCTCAGGCAAACATTTACCATAATTTAGGTTTTTGCATAAATTCCCCAAGCAAACGTGGTCAAAACCAAAATCCAACTTCACCATTTGATTTCTTAGGTCCAAACTAGGCTTGTACCAAAATTTAGACCAAGATGAAATTGTCGTGACTTAGTATGCAACTTGGTCCTATCTGATTACATTTATGCCCTTAAATTTCAAAAGCTTTACAAATAGAATCCAAACTTTGTCATCGTCTTTACAAGTAGGTCCCTGCCACCATTAATCCTACTCCTACAAGCACCGATGACCTAAAAATCGAAAGAACTCCATGATTCCTTGACGAATCCCTTTCATATTTGAAAGGGAAGTTCATCAAGGAATTCCCTTACTTTTGAAAGAAATCCCATGTCTCATAACCTTCCCAATCTCTTTTGCGAACACATGAGAGATTTGGGTTTCCTACTCTAGCGACAATTCCTAGATTGGAAGCTTGGCTTCCAAGCATAAAATCCCCTCCTGAGCTCTATAAAAGCAAGCCCAAATCAGGCCGAACTCCCTAAGCTCAATTTCAACCAGGATCTCCCATAAATTCCTCTCTCCTGGCCTGGCTGAAAGGCTCCTTGAACTCCAGCGATCCTCCTTACCTCTCATCGTCATCTGAGCACAACTCTAGTGGTAAATCTTCCTTCCTCATCTCCTTCTGCATCGCGCCATAACAGTGGGCGCTTTTATCTCCTTCATCATCACCAACCTTGCCTCACCAGAGCACCTTCATCCCTGGCATCGACCACACCATAACCGTTGCCACCTCTGCCCTACTTTATCTGCTATCTAGCCCTATAAATGTGTCATCTTACACTTATCATTCCTCAACATTCGCAACTCCGTTTCGACTGCCGACTCACCCTAACGCCCTACCCTTTCCACCTCTCCAGTGTACCTCCGACAAGTTCGCATGGCCACTATGCTTCACCAACTTGGCCATCGTTCATCCCTACACCTCCTTCGTGTCAAATAGAGCAAAAGCCCTTTGGTAATTGAGGCTATTAGCCTCTTCTTAGTGCCACCAAACAACCCACATTCCTTTACCCTTCTCCATCACTGTCTGACCTCCACCCTCACTCACACCTCACGCTGCACGCACCACCGCACTCGCCACTTCGCAGAGAACCTACTGTGCCATCTAATGTGGCTGTGAGGCCCCTTTTCTTGATTTTCAGGTGCCAAGTCCTGCATGCCATTAACGGTGAGCTTAAGCGAAGCTTGAATCTCTACTCAGTAGTTGTAGCTCCAGGAGACATTTCCTGGTACAGCAGACTTCGCCTAGGAAAGCAACCAAGGGATCAAGTTGGCTGTTGATTGGACCTTTGACTAGAATTGGATGCATCATCTACTGTGGCTAGTGCAAAGAGGAGGGGTGGGACATTAGTCCCACCTCGGAAACTGAAGAGCACACTAAGGCGCATAAATTGAATTTGCGTCTAAGGCTGCTTGCCTCAGACACTGCGGGTGATGTCCCCACTCACTCGCTCACCTGCTCCTTGTTCGTGACCCATTGATAAATGCCAGTTTATCATCATTCTTATGCATTAAAACAAACCTAGCTCTTAGGATTTTTACTCCGCAAACGGGTTTTTGGGCTGCATTTAGGCATAAAATAGGTTAGGCATGCATTGCATTTTTTATTGTCTTTTTAATATGTTTTTGTGAGTGTTAGGGATGAACAGATATATAGATCCCTAAAACCCTAGCACTCAAGAAGGCAAATGGTGAAGGAGAAGCCTAGACTAGGTTGAACTCAGCCTGATCCAGCTCACCTCAGCTTGATCCAGCTCACTTCAGCTTGATCCAGCTCACCGCAACTGGAACCTAGCATACTTGAACTAGGGTTAGCTCATCCCAGCTCCATTCAGCTAATCTCAGCTGGATGGCAGGTCAAGAGAGTTCACCTTAGCTCACCCTAGCTCAAGTCAGCTCAGATCCAGCTCAACTTAGCTGAGTCTTGCTCATCTCAGCTCGCACTAGTCCACAGGGAGCTCTAGCTAGCTCAGCTAAGTTGACAGGAGTTGACCCCAACTCAGATCCAGCTACATCCAGCTCCACTCAGCTCCAGCCAGCTGAAGAAGAACTCATCCCAGCTCAGGAAGCTCAAGTCCAGCCCCCAGGGACTTAGCTTAGCTCAACCCAGTTGAGCTAAGCTACCTTAGCTGCCTCAACCTGCTTGATTCTCACTAGGAGTACCAGACCTAGCTCACCTCAGCTCATTTTGGTAGAAGCTAGCTCACTTTAGCTTGGCTTAGCAACTAGCAAAGAACTAGCAAGCTAAGCCAGCTAGAGTAGCCCCATTCCAGCCTCTTCACCAGCAGCCAGCTCCAGCTCCAGCTCCAGACTTCTCCTCCTCAGCTCCTTCCTCCAAACCCTAGCTCCATTACCTTCTCCTCTACTCCACCTTTAGCTAAGCTAGCTTACGTTATCTTAGCTTAGCCTAGCTTAGCTAACAACCAGCTCCTTGGCCATCTATTACCTTAAAAATTAACCCTAGCTAGCTCCACCAACTTAAGCCTACCTAAGCTTGCTACCCTACTTAAGATGGCGCCACCACCTAGCCACCCCTTCACCCCATTATCTCCACCAAAGGACACTTCAAGTTGGTGCCAAAAATGACCCCTAACCACCCCCATTTTGGCACGAACTTTCAGCCTCTTCATCCAACCCTACACCTACCCATATAACACATCCTAGCCATCCACATACCCCCCTTCCAGAACCTTAAGGTGGCGCCACCTAATAGCCTTCTAGAAAGCCCATTTTGGCACCAACACTAAGGGGTGTCAACACCCATAACTACCCCCTTGGTGTCCCTTAAGGTGGCGCCAACTCTCCTTGGCCATGGGATCTCCAACCACCTCCATCAACTCATCTTGGCCATCCAATTCAAAGGTCACCATAGCCCCCTTCCTATTCTATAAAAAGCCACCACCTACCACCATTTTGGGGTATCCACCATTAGTGTATTTTTCTACCTACATCCACCTATACCTACGCCCAAGGAGAAGGAGTAGAGAAGGAGATTAAAGGGGCACATCACCAGCCCTTTTGGTGCCTTCTTCTCCCCACTCTCTTCAACTTGAGCCACGCCAAGGAGGAGGACTCTTCCACTTCAAGGAGGACGGCCAGGCAAAGGAGAAGGACTTAGGGTGGACGTCCACCCTTGGAGAGAAACTTAGGGCACGCCCCCCTAGGGCTTGCCTTGGAGGACATCACCTTGGCGGAGCACTGCAAGGAAGGAGTTGAAGGACTCTTTCCAAGATTGGGAGCCACCAACCTTGGAGCAAGAAGCCCTCTTCTTCACCATCTATCTAGAGGATTTGTGTTTTCTTTTCTTATTTGCATTTTTCTAGTAGTACAAGCTTTCCTCTACTAGGCCTTTTCTAAAACACTTTATCAATTATCTAGTTGCCTTCTTTGCATTTCTTGTTTGCATTTCTATTAGCTTATTTTCAGCATTCCTCACTCCCTCTCCCTAATTATTCTAGGCCTCCACTTGCCTAGAGTGAGCTTAGGGAGAGGCTCTACTTGCCACATAGAAGTAGTATTTAAATTGAAGTGTAAATCACTTTTTCCGCCATCGGTTCGCATGTTGCCTTAGCTTAAAAATAAAAAAAATGATATATTGAAAAAAATACCAAAAAGAAAGTTGAGATTTATTCCGAGCAAGAGAATCAATTTTGCAACCATATTGCCTCCTTGGACGACCCTAGATACTCCCCTATCTAGGAATATAAATTTAAGAGCGAAAGCGGATTTACGCGTTACAACGACGTATTTTAACAAACCGTGTGAATTAGCTATCACCCATCCCCTGTGGGCCTGGCTTAGATCTGACCCGCCTAACCAGTTCCACTCCTCGGCTGTGAACACTCTCGTAGCCCTGGACCCAGGTGCGTTGTTGGTTCGAAACCCTATTACCCAGTACTCTGGAAGGCTTTGGGAGATCGTGACCCAAAGAGAGAAAGTGAGATAGAGTATGGGGGCAGAGGGTTTTGCTATAGGGAGAAATGGCTGACACTTAGCCATTCGAAGGATCTTCCCCCTCTGCTTGAAGAAGAAGACCAGAGCCAAAAGAAGAAGAGAAGGAGCTACACGGGAAGAGAAGGAGAAGAATAGAAGAATAGAAGCACAGAGAAAGAAAGAAGAAGAGAGACCCTTGAGTCTCTAAACAGCACTGTAGTATAGGTTTTTTAAGCCATCTGATACATTTGATTGCATATATTTGAGGATTTGATTTGATTGTTATTTGTGTGGAGTAATTTGCAATTTAAATCGCCATTTTACTCCATTCTTTTTGCACATTCATACTTGACATTATTTCTATTGCAATCTATTATATTCTCGATTCAAATTCTGATATTGAGTTTTGAATTCCATATTGCTCCCTATGTTCGACCTCAAACTTAAAATTAGAGTATAAATTTTATCGATTTTCAAAGCGATTTCAGCTATACTATAATGCAATTTTTAACCTCAATTTCGCCCCGTAAATATTTTGGCACCGTTGTAGGGGAGCAACGTGTAATTCAAATCTCTTGGTTACAATATCCGAGTCAGTAGTAACTTCCTCTATCTCTTTTGAATTTCATCTATTTTAGGTGATCCATTGTGGAAGATCAGCCACACATCAACCATTCCAGGGGCAGGTAATCTCCATCTACCTTCTTTTAAACCCCTGAATCTGAAAGAGCTAAAAATGGAAGAAATCAATTAGGGCTACTTGCATTATATTCTTAGATTGACCATCAAGTTGCCTGATTTGATACATTCTACAAACATTCAAAACCTAATCTGTGCACCCATTTGAAGCTAAGGTATCTAAGGCTATTACATTCTTGTTTGAGCCCTAGGTACCACATTTTGACAAACTAAATTGGACCAAATTAGAGCCAATTAAGGATTCCAGTTCAAGGTTTTAGAAACACTTGCTTAATCAAGAATTTATCTTTCCAAAATGATGTGTGCCTATACCTTGATTGAATTGATCTATTCATGAAAAACCCTAAAATTAGACTCTTAAATTCATTTGAACACTAAAACATTGACCTAAATTTCTCAAGAGGGCAATATAGGTGAAGTTGATTCACCTTGTTGGGTTAACCAATCTTATAATTAGGAAACATTTTCGCAAAAACATCTTAAAAGTTCAAGTGAAATCATAGGCACCCTTGCTCTTATTTAAAATTGGTAGGCTTAAGAGGTCAAGTCCCCATTTTGGTCTACCTAAAATATCAGTGACAAGAGAGGTCGGGTGGGGGAAACCCTGTAACCCGTGGGGGTGCTCTACCATGTTGTGGTCTTTGTAGGACTCTCCCTCTCTGGCTGCCTAGGCAATTCTCAAGTGGATGGCTTTCTGACTAAGGGGTATCATCCGCCCCGAACCTCTATAGTCATCCAAAATTTTTGGGTGTCTTCATTAGGTCCATCACATTCCTTCTCTCATCTAATCCATCAGTGCATGTTTGGGAGGAGGTCCTTAAGACAATCCTTGAGGCCTCCATTATATATCAACTCTCGTGGAGGTCGAGCCTCGACTTCCATGTTTGTGCAATAACCTGACCACATTGATATATCCTCTACTTCAGAACCCACTTCCCCATCATCAGCTATGGATCACCACGAAGAACAACCTAATCTTGAGCAACAGTTCCATGACTTCCAAAATCGAATCAATGCTATCATCAACCCACCGCAACATCCTCAAATGTGAGATCACTATAATCTGGCAACGATGGAAATTGAACCCCGAATCAACATTCCTGAGGGAGGACCCGAGGTAGAACTCAAGCCTAGCATGCTTCATATTTCTCCAAAATTTCTTGTCTTGAACTCCAAGGATCCTTTCTAGCACATCAAGAACATAAAACATCTAGCCCACACCTTTGGGGTAGATGTACAGAATCGGGATGGATTACTTTTAAAACTCTTCTCATTCTCCTTGGTTGACAAAGCTGCTTACTAGTCTTAGACTCAACCACACGTGATCAAAACATGGGGAGAACTTCAAACTGCCTTTATACAAAAATTCTACCCCATTGGTCGTACCAACACAATGCGGCACCAAATCACGCACTTCTTCCAAGGCCGGGAGAATCTCTACACGAAGCATGGGATCACTTTCTGGATCTCATGCATAAGTGCCCCCATCACGGAGTTCCAAAGTGGGAACAAGTCCAATCCTTTTACCACGGACTCCTTGAGGATATCAAGCTCTTCATCAATGCAACCTTTGGTGGTAGCCTCATGGGTCAGCATGAAGACACGATTTGGAAAATTCTCGAAAACATGTGCAAGAATTCACTGAACATTGAGTCATTGGGTTTGTACGACCGGATGTCCACCCATGCATTGACAAATAATCAGGGGGTACAGGAATCCTGAGGCCCTTCTACATCCGTTGATCTGGAATTGGTAGCCAGTCAATTGGACAAGGTCTCCATCATCGAGAAGGAGGATGACATCACTTTTCATCTACACAAATCCACTTCTGCACCTCAAGGTACATACGCGCACCCGCCCACGGGAAAGGAGGCAGCGCACAACATCTTCCACTCCCTGGGGATGGATGCATATCCACCTCCGTTTGATTATCACTTCGAAGGCAACTCCGGGTCAGGCCACCTTAGTTGGAGGAACTTTGAACCCCCGTACCCTGATTATCTCGGAGCTCCTCAGACCTATGAGGATCTTCACACCATCCAGAATAATCCTTTCTCTGACACTTACAATTCTGGATGGCATAATCATCCAAACCTTTCATGGTCTAGTAAAAACCTAAATCTAAGACCTCAATTCCAACCCCGACCATAGTCTTCGCTACCTTATCAACCCACCAAGCCAAGTCCTACTCAAAACTTCCAGTCTGGACCATCTAAAGAAGATCATACATCTCTAATTCTCCAAACCTTGCTTGACATGCAAAAATAACACAAAGAAGAGATCTCTGAGCTACTAAATCAACTGGCCTAGCTGGCAAGTGCTCGCCACCCTGGTGCACTCCCTTCTTAGCCTCTTCCTAATCCAAATAACATGCTGAACCAAAGGAGCATTATGAACCCAAATCTTGGCCTAGCTTACTTTGTTAATCAGGCCCCTTCTGCCCCATCACCTGACGGGATGGATGCTTCATGTTCATACTCGGGATTTCAGCAGCAAACACCTATTCTACCCACACCAAACCAAAACCAAGTAGGATTGAATTCTATTACAAGTCGTAATGGCAAAGCAACACCGGACTCACCTTATCCAAGCCACTCCCAACTTGGTACTACAAACCCTAACCCTAGGTTAGTCATCCAGGACACACCTATCCCAGATCAACAGCCTGAGCCAATTCTAGGGGAACCATCTAAGGTTCCATTTCTCGAGGCCTTGACCAAAGGAAAAAGGATAACCAAAATCGTTGCACCTGAGGAGGACCTGGTTAACCTCTTTGAGCAGGTCCATATAAACATCCCCTTGATGGATGCGATACGCCACGTACCGGCTTACGCACGACTTTTGAGAAATGTGTGTACACCTAAGCATAAGCGGCGAATCTAGGGCGAGAATCCAATTGTACTGTCAAAGCAAGCCAGCTCTATCATTTTGAGCAGACTCCAACCTAAGGCAAAAGACCTAGACACCCCTCTAGTCTCCTATGCAATCGGTGACATAAAATTTGACCAAGCCTTAATAGACTTAGGAGCCTCCATAAATTTGATTCCTACATCCCTACTAGACTACTTCAAGGAATCTGAACTTAAATCGACTGAAATGACTTTACAACTGGTCGAACGATCAATTAAGTCACCAAAATGAATTCTTGAGGATGTCATAGTTACGGAACAAGATTTCTATTTTCCAATAGATTTTATTGTCTTGGACATTGATGCTCCTAAGAAAGTGAAAAATACACCGATCATACTAGGGAGACCCTTTCTTGCCACTGCTAGGGCTAATTTCATTTGTGAGGAGGGCCAAATTGAATTAAAATTTGGAACCAAGAAGCTAAAGATCGACATCTTTAAGGCCCAACAAGGAATTAATTACGGAGTCATAGAATAGATTTGTGATATCAAAGATGTGGTTCACAACTTTATCGAGGAAAACCTGACTATTTCTGATCAACAACAAGAGGATCGAAACCCGCAATTAGACGAGCCTGAACTCAACCTAGACAAACCCATAGCTCCTTCCTCTACTCCTGACACCCACACTGAACCACCCGCTACTACTGAAAACTCGGTTATGGAATTAAAGCCTCTTCCTGATCATCTCAAGTATATCTTGCTGGGTTCCAATCAAACATTTCCTATGATTATCAACTCCTGACTCACACCTGATCAAGAAACATGCCTGATTTCTATTCTCCAGCAACATCGAAGAGCCATTGGATGGACTCTGGATGATCTGACTGGTATCAGCCCTTCATACTGCACACATGACGTTTACATTGAAGAGGGCTCACGACCATCTCGTGAAATGCAAAGATGCCTAAATCCAAATCTGCAGGATGTGGAAAAGGCGATCATTAAGTGGTTAGATGCAGGAATCGTCTACCTGGTCTCCAACAGTCGGTGGTTGAGCCCATTCCAAGTTGTGCCTAAGAAGGCAGGACTCACCATCATCACGACTGAAATAGCAGAAACCGTACTGACCCGTATAGCATACTCATGGAGAGTCTGCATTGATTATAAAAGACTCAATTCCTCCACGAAGAAGGATCATTTCCCACTACCGTTCACTAATTAGATTCTCGAGAAACTAGCGGGAAATCGATTCTCCTGCTTTTTGGACAAGTACTTTGATTACAATTAGGTCACACTCCATCCCGAGGATTAAGAGACGACCGCCTTCACCTGCCCCTTCGGAACATACGAATTTTGAAGGATGTCGTTTAGTCTCTACAATGCACCAGCTACTTTTCAGCGGTGCATGCTTACCATATTCTCAGATATGGTAGGTGAATATCTTGAGGTCTTCATGGACAACTTCTCAGTGTTTAGTGAATTGTTTGATGATTGCCTCTTGCACTTGGTCTAAATCCTCAAGTGGTGCATCGACATGAACTTGGTTCTTTCCTAGGAAAATAGCCAGTTCATGGTACCTGAGGGAGTTGTCCTGGGACATCTCATCTCTGAAAAAGGCATCCAAGTTGATTAACCCAAGGTAAATCTTATTTCCAAACTCCTTATGCCTAGCTCAGTCAAAGACATCCAATCCTTCCTGAGGCATGTCAATTTTTACTATCGATTCATTTCTGATTTTTTGAAAATTGCACACCCCCTCACTAATCCTCTATCTAAGGATGTCCCATTTGAAATCTCCAAGGAGTGCACTCAGGCATCTGAAATCCTACGTGATCAAGTGACACAAGTAGCTATCCTATAGTCCCCTGATTGGTCTCAACCCTTTAAGATCATGTGCGATGCATCTGATTATGCTATAGGGGTGGTACTTGGGTAGAAAATAGACGAAAAACCTGTGGTCATCTACTATGATAGCAAGACACTTGACGAGGCTCAGCATAACAATACAATTACTGAGGAAGAGCTACTAGCCATAGTATTTTCCCTGGAAAAATTCAGATCATATCTTTTTGATTCCTATGTTATCATATACTTAAATCACATGACAGTGAGGCACCTCCTTGCGAAGAAGGATGAGAAACCTCAACTAATCTGTTGGATCTTGCTGTTCCAAGATTTTGATCTCGAGATTTGTGACAAAGTAGGAAAGCAGAACGTGGTAGCTAATGACTTATCCTGCCTTCCTTTTGACAGTATCGACCTTTCCGGACCCATCACAGAACACTTTCCCTATGAGCACCTCCTAACTATTAGTACCGAACTTCCTTGGTTTGCTGATTTAGTAAACTACATGGCATCACATCTGATCCCATCCAATTGGCCAAAAGCCAAGAAAGAGAAATTGCTTTCTGATGCCAAGTACTACATGTTAGAAGATCCATACTTCTACCACATTGGTGCCCGTTAGATTAATAGATGGTGCATCCCGAAAGTGGAAATTCAGGACATTTTGTCCTTCTGCCATGACCAGGCCTGCGGCGGATACTTTTCAGGACATAAAACTACAGCAAAAGTCCTCCAGTGTAGCTTTTATTGGACAACAAATCTCAAAGATGCATACAATCATTGTAAGGCATGCACTCGTTGCCAAACCTTATGCAACATGAGCCACTATGATATGATGCCTTTACGACCGATTCTTGTATACGAAATCTTCAATATCTAGGGGAGTGATTTCATTGGATCCTTCCTTATTTCAAACGGCTTCGAGTACATTCTTATCAAAATTGAATATGTGTCGAAATGGATCGAAGCCATTCCGATGCAAACCAACAATCATAAGGTGGTAATTAAAGTCATTCATCAGAACATCTTTTCTAGGTTAGGGATTCCACGTGCCATTATCTCTGATGGAGGGACCTACTTCAAAAATGCTCAGTTCAGATCACTGATGGCCAAATATGCGGTGTCGCACCAAATCTTTACTCCTTGTCACCCCCAAACCAACGGTCTAGCTAAGTTATCGAATCGGGAGATTAGGAAAATCCTTCCGGTCACTGTCCGACCTGACAGAAAGGATTGGTCGTCCCGACTTCTGGAAGCCTTGTGGGCCTATAGGACAGCCCATAAAACCCAATTGGACATGTCTCCTTTTAGATTGGTGTACGAGAAGGCATGTCACCTCCTCATCGAGTTGGAGCACAAAGCCTATTGGGCTATACGAAAGTGTAATCCTGATCTTTCTAAGGCAGAAACCCATAGAAAGCTTCAAATGAGTGAGATCGATGAATTACACAATGATGCGTATGAGAACTTGCATATTTACAAAAAATGGGTTAAGGCCTGACGTGCGGTTGTGCGTGTGTGTTAAGAAGTGCCGTTATAGTTGCACTTGCAACGCTGGTTTTAAAATAAGTAAATAGAGGTGAGTCCGAGTGTCGGTCTCAAGGAGGCGTGAAAATTGGATTTTGCTTATCACTTGTTGTCACGGAAAGGGCGGAGTTTTCCTTGCGAAAGATGCGATTTTCAAAAGCGAGAGAGAGATAGAGAGAGAGATTAGGGTTAGAGCGTTCCTTGTTTGATCATGCAACTTAAGCAGAAATTAAAATGATAACTGAACAGAAAATAACTTCATTAATCATGCACTTTTAGTTCATAGCTTACAACATTAAATACATGCTTCAAACAAAAGTAATGGAAAGCTTAAAAGAGATAGAGAGAGAGGATGGAGAGTGACGAGGTAGCCATGGAGGTGGAGGAGGCTCCATCGATGCCTCGTTGCATCCAGCGATTACAAGAGGGCCTAAAACTAGCTAAGAGAGGGGTGGAGTAGTTGCAACGGAAGTGAATGCCTTGAATGAGTGGTTGAAGGGGTTTAAATAGGGTTAAGGGTTTCCTAAAAGAAGAAGGGGCTTTAGCGACATCGGGAACGTTGCTAAAACCACTCCAGCAGTGTTGGTGAAGCCCTCCAGCCCTTCGGTCAAATGTCCGCTCTGTTTCTTCTTCACGTGCGATCCATGACCGCTGCGTGAGAGCCGTCCAATCGAAGATCGGACGGATGAGATCTCTCCTCGGCTGCGCTTGGATCGCGCCTCGGGCGCACGTGTGCGAGAGCGTCATCGCCCGACGTGCGTGTGCGGGTGGGCGCCCGTGCTTTGTTGCGGCAACTGCGGTCGGGTGTGCGAGTTTAGGCCGTTCGATCGAAGATCGATGGTCGAGATCAGATCTCGACTGGATGAAGAGGTGGCGTGCGGTGGAGCGGGGATGACGTGGCTCAATGAGGGCCATTGATCTCCAGATCAATGGTCAGAGCTTCTTGGGCCCATTGTAGGAGCTCCGGAAGTCGGATTTGGCCGATCTTGAGTCTGTTGAACTCCGTTCTTTGTTTCGAATCCATCCATGCGGTCTGATTGCTCATCTGAGGCCTGCTTTGACAAGTGCTTACACAAAAGGCCATTAATACGGTTTTATAAGCAATCTTGGTACATGATGCACGCAATGCTCCCTTTCTACTTATGTTGTGTCTTTTATTCTTAAGATGGGCCATATTCATCATAATTATCACCCCCTTGTTCAGTGTTATCACACCCCCAGGCTTACTCCTTGCTAGTCCCTAGCAAGGTTTATTAAAGCCTTTATTTCTTTCAGAATTTAAGAAGTAATTGCTTAGACACTTCGTCACTTGTTAATAGGACGAAATATACGAAGATCTTAATCTACAAAGACTAAGCAGCGCCCGGGTGTCTGCCAAAATATGAATTGCTCGAATCCTTGCTTTAATACGTATATTTATATATATATATTTTTTTTAGAATTTTATTAGAATTCAATGTGGGTTGGTAACTTTTTACGGCTACCCAACCCACCCAAAACTCGGTCAAAACCCTAAGTGCTAAGCATCTTGGTGTGAATGTTGTGATAGGCTCAGTTAACGGTAATTGAGAGAGACTTCAGGTTTCTACGCCCCTAGGTTACCGAAAAAGGAAATAAATTTGCCTGAAGGTATATTTGTTCGATTGGTAGCTTTCTCCCAATGTTTGTATTAATTGGGGTCGACACAAGGATTTTTCCAGTGTATATCTCCCCGGCTTGTACTACTTCCCCGCTTCTTCCTTAAGTGTTTTGGTCTTTTTGTGCAGTTATTGAGCTGAGCTCTGGACAACCGACCAATGGGCTATTACCCACGATCACTTGCCAACCACACTTGTCTGGTGAAGTGTGGTTTATTTTCTTTTCTTCTCCCTTTTTTTTTTCGTAGGTGGCTTCCCTGATCTCAAATTTACCTACAGGCAATGAAGAAGAAACGGTCTGTGGCTGGGTTCTGGACAACCTGCCAATGGGCTGTTACCCACGACAACTTGCCAGCCATACACCCTAGAGAGTTCATTAGCTACCCAATTTCTGTCAAAATCTCCGAGAAGTGTGTCTGTGCAAAAATGTATGCAGATGCTTAGACTCAAGGTTTTTCTGAGTTAGAGGGTGAGTTGATAAGTCATATACTTATCACCTTATTTAGTAGGTGGATTAGAATAGCTTAAGGTTGCAAGGACTCGAAGGTAAATCCATATTCTAATGGACACCAGGGCTGATTAAGCCTGAAGCCCTGAAAAGTCTAAGTGTTTAAGTTCTTTTTGTATTATTTCCCACTATTGACAAGTTTCTAATGCCTAAGTTTTCTTCCTAAATTCAAATTTTTTTTTTCAATTTATTTATTTATTCATACTGATTAAATGAGCGCAGGATTATGCAATTTACCACCCCCCCATGCTTAAGTTGGACAATGTCCTCATTGGCAAGTACATGGATGCATAATGGTTCAAAAAGATAGTAACTGAGTGACGTAAACTACCGGATCAGTCAGAATCCTCTGGGTTGCCTCTTAGGAAGCACTTAGTGTAACGCCTCCAGCTAGGCAGTGCTCCGTGTCTGCCCTCAACGAGGGTGACACTCTCCTTTGGGGGAACCTGGGCCAGAAAATGCTTCAATCATTGACCATTGACTTCAAAAGTGTGCCCAATGTAAGGATCAGCGATTTCAACTGCCCCATTAGAGTAGGGCTTAACCACCTGAAATGGTCCTGTCCATTTGGACCTGAGTTTCCCCAGGAAGAGTTTTAGGTGGCCGTCAAATAGCCAGACTTGCTGGGTAGGCTCAAAGGTTTTTCTATGAATGAGTCGGTCGTGGACGGCTTTCATTTTTTCCTTATATAGTCGACTATTGTGAAAGGTGTCATGACGAATTTCTTCGAGCTCAGATAATTGGAGCATCCTCTGCGCACCGACAAACTGGGGATCCATGTTACATGGCTTGACAGCCCAGTAAGCCCGGTGTTCCAATTCGATAGGAAGATGGTAGGCTTTGCCAAAGACCAGGCGATAAGGCGACATGTCTATCAGGGTCTTGAAGGAGGTCCTATATGCCCACAGGGCATCATCAAGTCGTGTGGACCAGTCTTTCCTGTCAGGTCTCACAGTCTTCTGTAAAATGTTCTTGATTTGTCTCTTTGAGACCTCAGTCTGCCCATTTGTTTATGGATGATTCGGGGTAGAAATGCGGTGGTTCACCCCGTATTTTCTAAGTAGGGCACGGAATTGGGAATGGATAAAATGGCTTCCACCATCACTGATCATGGCCTTGGGTATTCCAAACCGGGAAAAGAGGTTCTTCTTAACAAAGTCCATGACAGTCCTGTGATTACATCGGCGGGTGGCGACGGCTTGAATCCATTTGGAAACATAATCTACCGAGACCAAGATGTACTCGAAGCCGTTGGATGGTGGAAAGGGGCCCATAAAATCGATACCCCAAACGTCGAAGATTTCGACAATCAAAATAGGCTGAAGCGGCATCATATCTCTCTTGGTCATGGTCCCTAGCGTTTGGCAGCGTGAGAAAGTCTTGGCAAAGTTGTGTGCATCCTTAAATAGGGACGGCTAGTAAAATCCAGACTACAAAACTTTTGCAGCTATTTTCTTTCCAGAGAAGTGGCCGCCACAAGCTTGGTCATGAAAAAAGGAAAGCACACTCTGAACTTCGTCTTCGGGGATACACCTCCTAATGATCTGGTCAGCACAGAGGCGAAACAGCATGGGATCATCCCAAAAATAGTGCTTGGCCTCAGCCAGGAACCTGTCCCGTTGCTGTTTGGACCAGCTGTGCAGGGTTTGTCCTACAACCAACTAGTTGACCTAGTCAGCATACCACGACATTTTCTTATCTTGCACGGCCAGGATGTGTTCATCAGGGAAGGCATCAGATAGAGGTAGGGAGGGTCCAATGTGGTCTGGATGAAGTCTAGACAAGTGGTTAGCCACCACATTCTTCGATCCGGCCTTGTCTCGGATTTCCAGGTCAAATTCCTGCAAAAGTAGGATCCATCTGATGAGCTTGGGCTTTGCGTCCTTTTTGGCCAACTGGTGCCGGATGGCTGAATGGTCAGTGTAAATAGTCACGTGGGATCCCAACAAGTATGATCAAAACTTTTCAAGTCCAAAGACTATAGCGAGCAACTCTTTCTCTGTGGCCGTATAATTACGTTGGGCCTCGTCCAACGTTTTGCTCGCGTAGTAGATCACCACGGGCTTCTTGTCTTGGATTTGTCCCAGGATAGAGCCTATGGCAAAATCTGATGCATCACACATAATCTCGAAGTCTTCGGACCAGTCTGGGGGTTGAAGTACAGGTGAGGTGGAGACTAAGTCCTGGAGGGTGTGATAAGCCTGGATGCAATCAGAAGACATGTGGAAGATGGCGTCATTGGCTGGAAGGTCAGTCAAGGTTTTGCAAAGCTTGGAAAAGTTTTTAATGAGCCTTCGATAGAAGCCAACATGTCCTAAGAAGGAGCGAATCTGTCGGACCAAGCTAGGTGGAGGAAGTTTGGAAATTAAATCAACCTTGGCCCGATCTACCTCGATGCCCCTATGCGATACGATGTGACCGAGGACAATTCCTTCTTGAACCATAAAATGACTCTTTTCCCAACTTAACACCAGGTTAACCTCGATACATCATTTCAGGATTTTCTCCAAGTTGCTCAGACAATGGTCATATGAATTCCCGAATACAGAGAAATCATCCATAAAGACCACTAAGTATTCACCCACCATTTCTAAAAAAATGGCTAGCATGCAGCGCTGGAAGGTCACTGGTGCGTTGCATAACACGAACGGCATTCGACGGAATGCAAATGTGCCATACAACCAAGTGAATGTGTCCTTTTCTTGGTCTTCCGGAGCAATTGCGACTTGGTTATATCCTGAATATCCATCCAGGAAGCAAAAATACTTCCGCCCTGCCAATCTTTCTAGGATTTGGTAAATGAATGGCAAGGGGAAATGATCCTTCTTAGTGGCTTCATTGAGCTTCCTATAATCAATGCACACCCGCCATGCAGTGATGGTGCAGGTGGGGATGGATTCGCCATGATCATTGGTGACAATGGTGAGCCCAACTTTCTTGGGAACCACTTGAGTGGGGCTCACCCAGGGGCTATCGGAGATAGGGTAGACGATATCGGCATCAAGCCACTTGATAATTTCTTTTTTAACGACCTCTCGCATGTTTAGGTTAAAGCATCTCTGCATCTGGCGGGCAAGTCGGGCCCCGTCTTCCAAGTAAATCTTATGGGTGCAATAGGTGGGGCTAATTCCTCTTAAGTCCGAAATGGTCCATCCAATGGTGGCCCGATGTTCTGAAAGGGTCGCAGTCAACCTGAGTTCCTGATCCTTGGTTAGATGAGAATTAATAATCACTGGGAAGGTCTGGTCATGTCCCAGGAAGACATACTTGAGATTCTCGGGCAATGGTTTAAGTTCAGGTGCGGGTGGAACCACAGTTGATGGGAAGGGAAAGGGCAGGAGTTGATAAACATCGATCTCCTCAAATGGTGTCGTGTGATGGCACTCAGCCTTACAGACGTCCACGGGTATTGATGGTGATGGGTCAGAACAGTCACTATGGGTTTGGTGCTCTGATATAGAACTGAGGGTGAGGCATTCCTCGATTAGAGTTTCCACAGGATCATGTTCCTCAATGCAATCACAATCAAAAGACTTTGTCGCCAGGAAGATATCCAATTGCATTTTCCTATCCCCGAAGGAGATTTCCATACATCCCATGTCGCAATCAATGTTTGCCTTAGCCGTAGCTAAGAAAGGTCTGCCTAAAATTATGGGTGCATTCTATAACTTTTCAGGGACTTCCATGTTGAGCACTGAAAAGTCGACTGGGAAATAGAAGTCCTTGACCTGTACAATCACGTCCTCGACAACCCCCTTCGGGGTTTTCACTGATCTATCAGCCAGCTGGATGGTGACAGGGGTTGGTGTCAGCTCCCCAAAACCAAATTGGTGGTACAGGGTTGTTCGAATCAGATTGATAGAAGCACCTAGGTCCAGGAGCGCTCTATCAAACGTCATGTCGCAGATATTACAGGAAATCAAGGGCACTCCTGGGTCAATTCGCTTGAGTGGAAGGTTGCTTGATATTACAGAACTTGCTTGTTTAGAGAGCACAACCTTCCTAGGTGCTTGAGGTCTCAGCTTATGCTTGGGTGTACAGGCATCCTTTAAAAACTTGGTGTAAGCAGGGATGTGTTTGACGGCTTCAAGGAGCAGAATATTGATTTGTACTTGCTTAAAGACTTCCAACAGCTCCTCAGTTTCCACAACATTCTTCTTTTCTTGATTGTTTCCAAGGCCTCAGGGTAGAGTGTTTGAATTTGGATTGGTTCTATTTCTGGGTCCTTGGTTGGTGCCTTTTCTGAGTCGGGTATTTCAGCGGGTGAAGTCTCGAGGAGAGCCAGCCATTTGGGATCCTGGGTTTTCGTGCTGCTTCTCAAGGTCACCACATTTGCAGAGGCATTAGGGCCATGGGTTGATCCTTGAGAAGACGAGGATGAGGAAGCACCAAACCCAGGAGGTGTTTGCGGGGCTGGCTGGACCATGTGAGCCTTCCTGGGGTTGCTTTGGAACCCTTGCAAATTGGGGCCTCTGTTAATTATGTTTCGCGGGTTCGGTTGTCGTTGGGAAGGTAGGGATCCTTATTGTTTACAGTCCAAGAGTTGGCTTAACTGTCCCTTTCCCAAGGCCATTTCCTCCTGATGTTTCTGGTTCATGTCAGCCATCATCTTTATTCGGGTATCCATTTGGTTTTGTGGGGGAGGGGCCACCCTATTCTGATTATATTGGGGTCTAACTGGTGGTCCTTGCTGATAGGGGGCAAGTGTGGCTGCTGGTTTGGCTTGGGCTTGTTTTGGAATTGCAGTGGTTTCTGGTTTATCCAACCAAAGTTGGGGTGATTACGCCAACCAGTGTTGTAAGTGTTGGAGAAAGGGTCTGGTTTCACATAACCTTGGACAGCTTGCACATCTTCAAGGATAGCCGATGTTGATGGAGAGGGAAGGGACTAATCAAGGGTTGAGGGAGCAAAGGTCCCTCCCTGGAACGTTGTCAGGGGTTGTTCCATGTTCAGTTGGGTGAAGGACTGGACCAGGTCAACATTATGTGCTCCCTTTGCTAGGGAGAAAGTCTGTAAAGGGTTCCTGGTCTAGTTCAGTAGCTCATCAATCTTTTTCTCTGCCAATTCCACTCTATCCAATTTCTTGGCAATGATGTCGATGTCAACCATTCCAGAATTTGCTTGCACCTCATAAATCCCGCCAAGGGGTTGACTGGACCTGTTAAACTGGTTCATGGAGGCATTGTTGAGCAAATTCTCGCTCATAGACTCAAAGAGCTCAAACGCGCTCTCCTCGTCTTTGTTCAGGAAGTTTCCCCCACATGAGGCATCGACGAAGTTCCGTAGGTTGCTGTCCAGACTGTGGTAGAAGATCTGGGCCGATTGCCACCTTGGTACTTCGTGGTGTGGGCATTTCCTCAAAAGTTCATTAAATCTTTCCCACGCCTCATGAAATTGTTTCCCACCCTGGAGTGTAAAGGTAGTGATAGCTCTTCTGAGGGAAATGGTCTTTCCTATGGGGAAGAATTTCCTTAAAAATGCAAGCCTCAGTTCTTCCCAAGTGGTGATGTGTCTACCTAGGGTTCTAGGCCAATGAGAAGCCTTGTCTCTTAAGGAGAAGGGAAACACCTTGATTAGAACAATGTCAAGGCTAATGTTCCAAGGTTTCACAGTTCGTGCTATGCGGTCGAGATCCTCTAGGTGTTGAAAGGGGTCCTCATTTGAGCTTCCATGAAAGTGGCTCTGGATCAGACTTAAAACATTCAGTTTCAGCTCAAAATCATCTCCCCCCTCGGGGATCCTAAGGTGTGGCTCGACTCTAATAGTAGAGGGATTATAGAAATCGCGGAGGGGCCTCGGTTGATCTTGAAAGGGCGGTAAATCAAGTGGTGGTTGCCCTGGTATGTCTTGGAAAGGTGGTGGTGGTTGTTCTTGTGGGTTCTGTAACAGTTGTATGGCTTCCATGATGGTGTGGATTTGTTGTTGCTGAAGCTGGTGGTTAACATTAATTTGGGTATGGATGATGGCCATAGCGTCTGGTGGGGGTTGATCTTCAACCTCATCTACCTTAGATTCAGCAATGTTTCCAACAGAATTACGTCGCCTAGATCCCTGCCCCAAAACACACAACTCAGGATGCAGTGAGCGTCACCCGTGCATACACTAGAGAAGGACAGGAGGGGATGCGGAGGGCGACAGATGCGAGAAACGTGTTTCAATCAAGCACACAAGCCTAGTTCTTATGGTGTATTCGTTAGGAGACCTAGAAATCTCACAAAGGGTGATTAAGTCCGTAAACACTGGACTCCACTTCCCAAGGCTAATCTGGCCAGGTTGATTACGAGGGGATTACAGGGAAGGTTCTTCCTTTGGCTTGCGCCTCCGATTCCGTAGACCCCACAACCGTGGTCGTTTGACACTGCCCCATAGCCTAGTCACCAGATTCTACCAAGGGAATGAAAGCCAAGTGCCTAGCGAACAAAACCTCACCTTTCGAGACTTAATTCAGTCCTGCCTAGGGCACGTCTACTCAGTTTTAAAGGATTAGGATAGTGCTTGTGCTTAGGGTTATGTGATGAGGCGTTGATTGGGGTGGTGCCTCTTAATTTTCCACTTTAAAAGTGTGTGCTTCAAGCAAAACATAGTTTTCAAGCAAGGGTTTTTTCAGATGTGATGTCCTTTAGTGTTTCATCCGTACTTTAGTATTTTTTTACGGTTGATGTGTCTTAATGTTTTCAAACAAGTTTCAGTGGGCACGTCAACTTCTGCACACAATTTGGTGAAAGTAGATTTCCTTTTATTCTGTAGAGGCTCTAAAACCCTAATGTACTCATCCTAATGATCATGCAGCTTCTACTAGATGAGTCGATTTTAGGGTTTAGTGGTGCGGCCCAGGTCAACTCACGGTGGCTTCAAAACACCACTCAAGAGAAAGAAATGAACACTCCATGAATTTATTCAGAATGTTAGAGTGTACATTTTTTTTGTGGGGTGATGTGTTAAGGATGTGGGTCAAGCACTCATACACTACGGCAATTTTTTTCAACTTTTACAATTTTTTTAGTTATTTCATGCAAGCAAACAATCATGAGAGAAAAATTACTCACTATCGGTCCTCGTAGCGCCTACTCCCATGCTACCATCGTTGGATGCATCATTTCACCGTCCACGTGCAGAATTTCGGCAACCATCAAGTAAAAAGGAAAATAGGGCATTAGACGATGTCAGAATGAATGTGGAATGGAGGTGACAAAACAAATCCGTTGCCTCCCCGGCAACGGTGCCAAAAACTGACGTGCGGTTGTGCGTGTGTGTTAAGAAGTGTCGTTATAGTCGCACTTGCAACGTCGGTTTTAAAATAAGTAAATGGAGGTGAGTCCGAGTGTCGGACTCAGGGAGGCGTGAAAATTGGATTTTGCTTATCACTTGTTGTCACGGAAAACGTGGTGTTTTGCTTGCGAAAGATGCAATTTTGAAAAGCGAGAGAGAGATAGAGAGAGAGATTAGGGTTAGAGCATTTCTTGTTTGATCATGCAACTTAAGTAGAAATTAAAGTGACAACTAAACAGAAAATAACTTCATTAATCATGCACTTTTAGTTCATAGCTTACAACATTAAATACATGCTTCAAACAAAAGTAATGGAAAGCTTAAAAGAGATAGAGAGAGAGAGAGGATGGAGAGCAACGAGGCAGCCACGGCGGTGGAGGAGGCTCCGTCGGTGGCTCGTTGTCTTCCGTGATTACAAGAGGGCCTAAAGCTAGCTAAGAGAGGCATGAAGTAGTTGCAAGGGAAGTGAATGCCTTGAATGAGTGGTTGGAGGGGTTTAAATAGGGTTAAACACTTCCTAAAGGAAGGGGCTTTAGCAATGTCCGAAACATCGCTAAAACCACACCAAAAGTGTCGCTAAAGCCCTCCAGCCCATCGGTCAGTCGCCTACTCTATTTCTTCTTCACGCGCGATCCACGGCCGATGCGTGAGAGCCGTCCGGTGAGATCTCTCCTCAGCTGCGCTTGGATCGCGTCTCGGGTGCGCGTGTGCGCGGTCGCCATCGCCTGGAGTGCGCACGTGCGTGGGCCCCTGTGAGCTATGGCTACTCCGTGTGGCGAAATCTTGGCCGCCCGCTGCTGATCGGGCCGCCCAATTTCACCGCGCGCAACCTTCTTCTTCGAATTCACGCTCCACGCTACTCTAACCCGAGTCGCGTGCGTGCGGGTGTGCGCGCTGACCGCTGCGCCACGCCCACGCTTTATCGCGGCGACTGCGGGCGGGTGCGCGAGTCTCGGCTATTCGATCAAAGATCGACGGTCGAGATCTGATCTCAGCTGGATGAAGAGGCCGCGTGCGATGGAGCGGGGATGACGTGCTGCATTGAGGGCCGTTGATCTCCAGATCAACGGTCAGAACTTCCTGGGCCCATTGTAGGAGCTTCGGATCTCGGATTTGGCTGATCTTGAGTCCGTTGGACTCTGTTCGTCGTTCTGAATCCATCCGTGTGGTCTGATTGCTCATCTGAGGCCTGCTTTGACAAGTGCTTACACAAATGGCCATTAATACAGTTTTATAAGCAATCTTGGTAAATGATGCATGCAATGCTCCCATTCTACTTATGTTGTGTCTTTTATTCTCAAGATGGGCCATATTCATCATAATTATCACCCCCTTGTGCAGTGTTATCAAGGCCTTTCACAACAAGCGCATATCCAGAAAGATCTTTCGTCCTGGTTGGAAAGTCCTACTCTTTGATGCTAGACACAAATTGTTCACAGGAAAACTCAGATCAAAATGGATTGGACCATATCTTATTAGACGAATCTTTAGAAATGTAGCCGTAGAAATCAGCCAACCCAGCCTTGATTCAGAACCCTTTTTCCTTAATGGTCAGCAACTTAAGATGTTCATTGAACTCATCGATACAAACATGGCGAGGTATCTTTTGATCTCCATTCCCCCTAAGCTTATTGCACCCAACTGATGGCATTAAACTCATTGCTTAACCGGAGGCAACCCATCATCTTTTTGAAAAAATCGAAACCCTTCTTGACACATCTTATGCTAAACACATATGGCACTTTAGGGGTCATCCATTAGAACAGCTAGCTCCACCTCTAGTACCCATACCTGAGCTTGAAATCGTCTGCAACAGTCACCCCGACCCATCCACCCACCAAACACTTGTTCTAATGAATGATCTAAGCTAAACTCGAACCCACCTAATTTATAATGAGGGCATTGCAAATTGGCATGGGTGGGTATTAAAGTGCAAAACGCCGTGAAAATCACTTCACAAGAAAGGGTTTCATAAAAAAAATCACATATTCCAAAAAACCAAAATAATAAAAATAATAGTAATAATAATTGAAAAACAACAAAAATAGGAGAAGGGAGGAAATTCTGAATAGATTGCATATCTCTTTTGGAAGTGAAAACATGAGGAGATAAAAATGTCAAAAAGGAGCACAATTTGGAAAGGAAAATAAAAGAGAGTCATTAGTAAAAGATTAAGGAATTGACTTAGTTCTATACCAAATCAAAAGAAAGAAAATGAAAGGCAAAAAGTGCTACTAAACAAAAAAAGATTAGTAGGAACGCTGATCTTAGGCCTCTTGGGCTACGATCCTAGGCTTAAAAATTCAAGTATCCGCTAAGATCTAAATACCCCTCAAGAGGTTGGGGAAAATACGAAGCTTAAGTATTAGGTCTAAGGATTAGGGATTATTCAGCCTCATTAACTGACGTCTAGTTTGCGGGACTCGGTAACCAAAGCACCCCAATTCACTCATAGTCTGGTTCAATGCACTTAAGTATCAAAATCACGCAAATGCGTTAAATATGTTCTGAAAAAGTTTCCTAGATTAGGAATGACTGATCAACACAAGTTGATTTGGACGAGTTCCCAGTATAAAGAGGTGGGAAATTCTCCTTGAAGATGCACAATAACATATCGACTCCTTGGTCCTTGTCTCCTAAGATATCTAAATAGCCTACCAGGGGCATGTAAGCAGCTTGTGCTGGTTCAAATGCCATGGGCGGCATTACCTCAAAATGTTGATTGCCAGGGTTTGGATTTAGCTACAGAATGTCATGGGTGGGATTATCTTGAAATCTCGAAAGCCAGGGTTTTGGGGGTTTCCGTGGGCAGCATTATCTTAAAGCATCGATTGCAAGGGACCCTGTGAGGATTGATCGTTGGAACTAAGAATCCGATACAGACCATGTTATCAAGCTAATCTAAGGCTAGAAATAAAAAGAAAAGAGAGAGAAAGCTCTCAAAAAATAAAGAAAAAAAATTCTTCTACCTCTCTCTTCCAAAAAAGCATCGCAAACTGAGCCTGGGCTAAAACATGTTACAAGAACGGGTGCTTTAACCGCGGAGTTCAACGAACCTTAGGATAGTTCTTGTGGGCCTTAGAAACCTTCGCAGCGAACTGAGGCTAGAGTTGGTTAGGTCTGGATCTTGGTTGGAACTTGAGCACCTCTAAGCCTACTATCGTTATTCTGACCTAATCTAAAAAAGAAAGCACACATTAGAGTTTCGAGCATAGAAAGACATATGTTCAAGAATTAAAGTTAATTTCATTAGATTTTGTTATGTGACTAGAAAAATCTAGGCATGGGGGTATGATGCGAAAAGCATCATGAGCCATAACTAGCTCATTTTGATCCAATTAAGTCAATAAATGCTCCAACATAACTGCGAGAGGGCATAATTCATTGCAAATCCATTCTGAGGGTGAAACAAGAAAAAAGGGTTAAAACTGTAATTTTACCATCATAACTTGAATACAGTAAAACAACAGGCTTTCTCAAAGTTTAATTGAGGGTCAAATGCTCTTAAAAGGATAACAGTGTGTTAGAACAGACAGAAAAGGGTTTGCACATGTTTTGAGAATTAAATGACTTTTGAAATCTTAAAAATAGACCTGCTTAATTAACTGAGGTTCTGGTCAGGAGAAAATTCACCTAAGGACTCCAAAATTCATAGAAAAATATTCTTTTTGGTTTGGTACCTTCAAACTGACCATCAGAACCTGTTTTAGGCTAAAACAGACTCTCACAAAGACATTTACCTAATTTGGGATTTTGCATAAATTACCTTGACAAACGTGATCAAAACCAAAATCCAACATCACCATTGGATTCCTTAGGTCCAAATTAGGTTTGTACCAAAATTTAGACTGAAGATGAAATTGTCTTAACCTAGTATGTAACTTGGTCTTATCTGATTACATTTATGCCCTTAGCTTTCAAGAACATTACAAATAGACCCCTAACTTTGTCATCGTCTTCCCAAGTAGGTCCCTTTTGCCATTAATCCTACTCCTACAGGCACAGGTGACCTAAAAATTGCAAGAACTCCTTGGTTCCTTGATGAATCCCTTCCAAATTTGAGAGGGAAGTTTGTCAAGGAATTTCCTTCCTTTTGAGCCAAATCCCACACACCATAACCTTCCCAATCTCTCATGCAAACGCATGAGAGATTTGGCTTTCCTACTCCAGCAACAATTCCTAGCTTGGAAGCTTGGCTTCCAAGCTTAAAATCCCCTCCTAAGCTCTATAAAGGCAAGCCCAGATCAGGCTGAACTCCCCAAGCTTAATTTCGACTAGGATCACCCCTAAATTCCTCTCTCCTGACCCAGCCAAAAGGCTCCATGAGATCCGGTGATCCTCCTTGACTCTCCTGATCGTCTGACCACAACACTAGCGGCAGATCCTCCTTCCTCGCCTTCTTCCACGTCGCGCCATACCAGCGAGCACTTCTATCTCTTTCATAGTTGTCGTCCGTCCCTCACTAGAGCACCTTCATCCCCTGCGTCGACCACACCATAATCGGTGTTGCCTCTGCCCTAGTTTGTCCGCTATCTATCCTTATCGATTCCTCATCTTCCACTTCTCATTCCTGAACATTCATAACTCCGTTTCAACCGCCGACTCACCCTAACGCCCTCTGTCTTCCATCTCGCCGACGTACTTCTGGCAAGTTCGCACGGCAAATACGCTTCACCAACTTGGGTGCCTTTCATCCCTACACCTCCCCTGTGTCCTAGAGAGCAAAAGCCCCATGGTAATTGGGGCTATTGGCCTCTCCTTAATGCCACCGAACAACCCACCTTCTTGCAGCCTTCTCCATCATCATTCGACTTCCACCCTCACTTGCACCACACGCTGCACCCACCACCACACTTTCCACTACATGGTGAACTTGCTGAGCCATTTGACGTGGCCGCAAGGCCCTTTTACTTGATTTTTAGATGCCAAGTCTTCCACGCCATTAACAGTGAGCTCGAGCGAAGCTTGAAGCTCTCCTCAGCCGTTGCAGCTCCAGGCAACACTTCCAGGTGCAGCAGACATCATCTGGGAATGCAACAAAGGGATCAACTTGGCGCTTGACCGGACCTTTGAGTAGAGTTAGACGCATCATCTACTGTGGCTAGCGATAAGAGGAAGGGTGGGACTTTAGTCCCACCTCGGAAGCTAAAGAGCACACTGATGCGCATAAATTGAATTTGTGTCTAAGGTTGCTTGCCTTTAACACTAGGGGTAAGGTCCCCACTAACCCGCTCACCTGCGCCTCGCCCGTGACCCATCCCTCGTGGGGCTAGTGCAGATTTGGCCCGCCTAACTCATTACACTCCTCGGCTGCGATCTTGCCTGCAACCCTGGACCCGGGTGCGCTCTAGGTTCGAAACTCGATTACCTGTTACTCTGGAAGGCTCCAGGAGAGTGTGATCAAGAGAGAGAAAGATGGATAGCACGTGGGCGTAGGGGGGTTTTGCTACAAGGAGAAATGACTGACACTTAGCCGTTTGAAGGATCTTCCCCCTCTACGTGAAGAAGAAGACCAGAGCCTAAAGAAGAAGAAGAGATGGAGCCGCATAGGAAGAGAAGGAGAAGAATGGAAGAATAGAAGCAGAGAGAAAGAAAGAAGTGGAAGAGAGACCCTTGAGTCTCTAAGCAGCACTGTAGCACAGGCTGTTTAAGCCATCTGATACATTTGATTGCATATATTTGAGGCTTTGATTTAATTGTTATTTGTGAGGAGTAATTGGTGACTTAAATCACCATTTTACTTCATTCATTTTCCACATTCATACCTGAGACTGTTTTTATTGCAATCTCTTATATTCTTAATTCAAATTGTGACCTTAAGTTTTGAATTCCATATTGCTCCCTGTGTTCGACCTTGCACTTAAAATTCATGTATAAATTTTATCTATTTTTAAAGAAATTTTAGCTATACTATAATGCAGTTTTTAACCTCGATTTCACTACGACAACAGGAGTCACCCACTGATTCGATAATGTGTAAAGGCCAAATGTTGACTCCATACGTTGAAATGATCACTGATGAAGTGCTGGTAGATACTTGTGATTGTAAAAGGGATGCTAGGGATGTAATTGAGGAATTGGAAAGTTCTTAAGGATGGACACCGAGCCAACTAAACCGAACTTAGAGCTTATGACCATCCCACAACCTTGAAACATAGACACCCTAGACAATACCTGGCTTAAAGACACGCTCACTACTATTTTTATCGGAGGGCATAACAATCCCGTATTTCCTATAATGGGGTACCGGGTATGGATTGATGCTTTCTTTGGTCAATCCATCACCTTGGGGGTCTATCTCTGCACCATTCCTTCCCTATCCCTTTTGTAGGATCCTTGTCATCCTACTCCTATCTCTTTAGAGGTCGCTATTTCGGTATATCCTTTAGAACCTCCTCTGGTGACCTGGGATGATTTCATTCCCATCTTGGTTTGGCGAGTATTTGCTTTGGGGATTCATCATCAGCTCGCAAACATCCAAGGTTACTTGCTTTCTAGGCCAGCATTACTTTGCTCATTTTTAGTGCCTATTTCTTTGGGTTTGGAAACTGACTTGTAGGTTCTTCGGCTACTTGGCTGCTAACAAAATAGTGGTTGCCCAACTTTGACCCTGGTAATATCCTTCTATGCAAAGGGAACATTGCAGATTTTAGGCATGGGGGGGTGTACTTGGGGATATACATAGCATTTATACATAGTGCATTCATGCATTTAGTCAAAGCATTCTGCATTGCATATATTTGCATTGATTTAGAAAAAGAAAAATAGAGTGTGAAAAAAATAAATTGTAGTATTGTGCTTAACTGGCTAGACCCGGCATTCCTACGCATAATATTAGAACTTTGGGTTAGACTAAGTTGACTCTAGGCGTCTGACTTTAGAAGCTAATTTGAGCTACTAGCTTTAGATCCTTAAGGTCCTTTGTGGACTTAAAAACTTAAGTAGGAGTTAAGTTGCGGACCATTCCTCAAGAGGTTGACGAAGGAAAGATAGGGATTGAGTTAAAGGCTAGGTAGTACCTAGTGTCTTTTTCTACCATTTGGTTTGTGGGTCCTCATAACCTAAGCATCCACATTTCACATGCACTTGGTCTTGTGTAAGTAGTGATCACCTTAATTTCTTAAAGAAAATTTGCTTCTCTTCGTTCTGACTTAGAAGTTTGAAAACATAGTTTCATTGGATGAGTCCCTGCCGTAGGAGTGGTGGAGTATATACTCACCTTGATGATGCAATGATAACATGCCACCTCCTCAGCACTTATCTATTTGGATATCCATCCTACTAGGGGCATGTAAGTGCATAGTGCGGTTCAGGTACCATGTGTAGCCTTATCTCAAAGTGTCGATCGCGACAGGCCTAAATTCGCTTAAGAAATCCATGGCTGATACTATCTAGAAGTGTCAATTTCCAAGAGTTCTTAGGGTCACTATGGGTGGTGCTATCTGTTTATCGGGCGAGATCAACGTTTTAAAATGTATGTGCCGTAGTATAGTTGAAATCGCTTAAAAATAAATAAATTTATTTTTCAAAGTTTTAATTCTGAGGTCGAACACAGGGAGCAATTTGGAGTTTAAAAATCAAGAGCACAACTTTAAAATTGAATATAATAGGCAATGGAAATCAGAGTTATAATGCAAAAATGTAAATGTGAACACTAGATAGCAATGTATATGAAGAGCACAAAGAATGGACGTCAAATTTGTAAATCAGACGTCCTAAACTGGTGATTGCTACAGTGTTATTTCTGATCTTTTTCTCTTCTCTGTCTCTGATCTCTGTCTAGCTTTCTTCCTTCTTCTTCTTTTCTTTTCTTCGCGCCTGTGCCTTTGCTTCTGCTGCCTTTGACTTCTTCTTCTTCTCTTCCTTCTTTCTCTGACGACTTCCCTTTCTTCTAACTTCAGCTCCTTCTCCTTCTATTTCTCTTTCTTCTGCCCTTCAGCCTTAAGCTCTTCCTCTTAATCCTTGCCTTGTCCTTCCTTAGCTTCTCTAGCCTTCGCCCTCTTTCTTCTTCGGCTTTTTATTCTTCTCCTACCTACGAGAGCGAAACCTACCCCTACCTGCCCCCGAGATCCCTCTTCCTCTTTCTCTCTTAGGCTCACTCTCCTAGAGCTGTCTCTCGGGTAATCGAGTCGGGTGCAAGCCCAGGACCAGGCTAACCAACATGTGGTGGTGGGCAAGTGACAGCGAAAATACGCGGTTTGTTAAAGTACGTCGTTGTAACGCGTAAATCCGCTTTCGCTCTTAAATTTATAATCCTAGATAGGGGAGTATCTAGGGTCGTCCAAGGAGGCCAATTGTTTGCAATAGTGATTCTCTTACTAGGAATATAAATCTCAACTTTCTTTTTGGTATTTTTCAATATATCATTTTTTTTTTATTTTAAACTAAGGCAACATGCGAACTGATGGCGGGAAAAGTGTTTACACTTCGAATTAAAATACTACTTTTATGTGACAAGCAGAACCTCTCCCTAAGCTCACTCTAGGCAAGTGGAGGCCTAGAATAATTAGGGAGAGGGAGTGAAGAATGCTGAAAATAAGCTAATAGAAATGCAAACAAAAAAATTGCAAAGAAGGCAACTAGATAATTGATAAAGTGTTTTACAAAAGGCCTAGTAGAGGAAAGCTTGTACTACTAGAAAATTGCAAATAAGAAAATAAAACACAAATCCTCTAGATAGATGGTGAAGAAGAGGGCTTCTTGCTCCAAGGTTGGTGGCTCCCAAGCTTGAAAAGAATCCTTCAACTCCTTCCTTGCAGAACTCCGCCAAAGTGATGACCTCCAAGGCAAGCCCTAAGGGGGCGTGCCCTAAGTTTCTCTCCAAGGGTGGACGTCCACCCTAAGCTTTTCTCCTTTTCCTAGCCGTCCTCCTTGAAGTGGGAGAGTCCTCCTCCTTGGCGTGGCTCAAGTTGAAGAGAGTGGGGAGAAGAAGGCACCAAAAGGGCTGGTGATGTGCCCCTTTAATCTCCTTCTCTACTCCTTCTTCTTGGCCGTAGGTATAGGTGGTTTAGGTAGAAAATATACTAAGGGAGGATGCCCAAAATGGTGGTAGGTGGTGGCTTTTTATAGAATAGGATGGGGGGTTAAGGTGCCCCTTGAAATGGAGGGCTAGGATGGAAGGATGAGGGTGGTTGGTGATCCTATGGCTAGGGTGAGTTGGCGCCAACCCAAGGGTTGTTAAAGGGGGTGGTTATGGTGGTGTTGGTGTCTTTTGGTGGTGGAGAGACACCCCCATGTTGGCGCCAACATGGGGTCTTCTAGAAGGGGAGTTAGGTGGATGGTGGAGATGGATTCAAGGGGGATTGTGTGGTGGAGATGAGGGGGGATTTTGGAGGGAAAAGTGGCGCCACTAAGGGGTGGTTATGGGTAGTTTTTGGCGCCACTTTTAGGTGTCTTTTGGAGGTGGTGGGTAGGTTAGGTTGGTGCCAAGTAGGTTAGCTTATGTGGAGCTTAGGTGGAGCTAGTTGGGTGGAGTTGGTAGGTGGGTTTTTGGGGTGGTACAAGCCAAGGAAGTTGGAGCATAGTTAAGCTAAGCTAAGCTAAGCTAAGCTAGCTTAGCTAATGGAGGAGTAGAGGAGAAGGTGTTGGAGCTAGGGTTTGGAGGAGGGAGCTGAGGAGAAGAAGTCTGGAGCAGGAGCTGGAGCTGGCTGCTGCTGAAGAGGCTGGCATGGGGCTACTCTAGCTGGCTTAGCTTGCTAGTTCTTTACTAGTTGCTAAGCCAAGCTAAAGTGAGCTAGCTTCTACCAAAATGAGCTAAGGTGAGCTGGGTCTGGTGCTCCCGGGGAGAATCAAGCTGGTTGAGGCAGCTAAGGTAGCTTAGCTCAACTGAGTTGAGCTAAGCTGAGTCCATGTGAGCTGGACTTGAGCTTCCTGAGCTGGGATGAATTCTTCTTCAGCTGGTTGGAGCTGAGTGGAGCTGGATGTAGCTGGATCTGAGCTGGGGTGAACTCCTGTTAACTTAGCCGAGCTAACTAGAGCTAGGGTGAGCTAAGATGAACTCTCTTGAGCTGCCATCCAGCTGAGATTAGCTGAATGGAGCTGGGATGAGCTAACCCTAGTTCAAGTAAGCTAGGTTCCAGCTGCGGTGAGCTGGATCAAGCTGAGGTGAGCTGGATCAAGCTGAGGTGAGCTGGATTAGGCTGAGTTCCAGCTAGTTTGGGCTTCTCCTTCACCATTTGCCTTCTTGAGTGCTAGGGTTTTAGGGATCTGTGCATCTGTACATCCCTAACACTCACAAAAACACATTAAAACGAAAATAAAAAATGCAATGCATGCCTATCCTAATTTATGCCTAAATGCAGCCCAAAAACCCGTTTGCAGAGTAAAATCCTAAGAGCTAGGTTAGTTTTAAAGCATAAAAATGATGATAAACTGGCGTTTATCACACCCCCATGCTTATCTTTTGCTAGTCTCTTAGCAAAACATTAATTTTTTTGGAAAACGGAATTTTTGGGAAATCTTTTTTTTTTTTGACTTTTGAGGAGAAAAAGAGATTAAGGGACCTTGGTAGATTAAAACACAGGAGATACGGGAATTGTTGAAGATAAACATCAGGATTTGTTTTTGTATCCAACCATTAGATAGAACGGGATCAATATATCCTCAGAAAATTCACAAATTAACCCCTTGTTAATTCAGATGACTTGAAATGTTTGTTTTTAGGATTTTTCTGGCTCGTGAATCTGATTCGCAACTTGCAAATTCCTTTAAAACCTTGTGTCTGTGCTTGTGAAAAGCCAACCTTTATAAGGACGTGTTATTATTATTATTATTCTTTTTTTTTTTTCTCTACCCCATGCTTATTTTTAGCTTAGTCTTACAACAGATGTGTCGGTATCATCATTCCCGTTACCATTCCTCGAGGGGGCTCTGGCGCCAGTACTTCGGGATAGCACTGTCCATGACACCACCTAGGAGCTCACAACCCCAAAACACGATGCGGTGAAAAGGGGCGCTCCAAGCAAACTCAAGCTCTTGCTCCGACGCTATAGGTAGAGCACCGTCCAAGACACTTGAGCTGCTAAAATGCGCTTTAATACTCCGTCTAAAGATATGAAATATAGATATAGAGCAGCGCCGAGGTGGTAACATGTTGACATCGCGTCCTCAAAGAAGGTATTTTCCTTCTTTTCGGCGGTGGGAACTCAAACCAATGATCTTATTCAGACTTTTACTAAATCCAAACAAGGAAGCTTTTCAATTTTTTTAGTTGTTTTTAAGTGTTGGCTTGTGTGTGAAAATTGACACAAGAAGTTTCTTGAGACCCGCAAGTTTTTGAATCAGAAACTAAGTCAAATACTTTCCATATTACAAAATAGCATCAAGTCACCTGAACTATCATGAGTTCAGGTGGAATTTTAGAGAAGGATATCTGATCTAGTCTAAAATAGACCCTGGAATTCTAATGATTAGATCCAAATCCTCATCCTTAGTTTGTTAAAGATTAAATCCCATTGTACCAGAAGTGAATTTTTCGACCTTAGTCCCGATTTCAAAATTTTTCCTCAAAAAGTTTTCAATATATATATATATATATATACTTTTTTTTTTTTTGGGTATGCAAGTAGGAAATAAATTAAAGAAAATTGCATGTTTTTAGGTTTTAAACATCCTAAATCGATCGTAAAAATTTAAAAACACCCCCCCATGCTTAAGATATGCCATGTCCTCATGCATTAGGAGGGAAAAGGAATCACCTTAGTGAAGAACGGTCAGGTTTAGGATGAATAAAACCTGAAAAAAGAAGAAAAAAAAAGGAAAGCAAGAAAAAAAATGATGGGTTACCTCCCATCCAGTGCTATCTTTTACGCCATTCAGCCGGGCGTGAAGGTATGCACAGAAGACGGAAAATCATGTAAATAATTGGACACTTGGATGCCCGCAAAAAAGGTGTCTTCGTCTAGATCCCTAGAAAATTGATTAGAAATAATATTGGGATCAAAGTGAGATGGAAATTGATAAGTGTGGCCCGAGTCTGGCCATGGTTTTAATTCAGGTTGGGTGCCAAACTCGGGCGGGGTTGGTGGCAGGTCCGTAAGAAAGGGGTCGGGGAAGGAATGGTGAGTCAGTGTGGAAAAATTTGGTGCGTGAATAGTGGGTGGGTTAGGGGGTATCAGGAACAAATTTGGAGTCAAGACAAGTTTCCGGATCACAGATCTCGCCGACCACTGAGTCTGAATCAGAGTCCTCAAAAAAACTGTGGTCGGTAAGGGTATCTATTAACATTGTCTCCTCCACCATATTAGAAATTTCAGTATCTGAGTCCTCAAAGAAGTTATCATCATGGAATCTCCTGGAGGATTTAAAAATATCTAAGGTTTTGCCTGTGTGGCAATTGATATTTGCCTTTGCAGTAGCCAAAAAGGGGCGTCCAAGGATTATCGGGGAGTCCAGTAATGATTCGGGTGCCTCAATGTCAAGAACCAGAAAGTCTGCAGGGAAGACACAATTCTGGACCTTGACTAATACATCCTCGACAATCCCACGAGGTTTGATTGTAGATCGGTCGGCTAATTGCAGGGTAACCTCGACGGGTTTTAATTCACCGATCTGAAATTCTTCGAATAAACTTGTGGGAATAATATTTACAGAGGCACCAAGATCAAGGAGGGCGCGATTAAATGTAGTGTCATCAATAATTACAGAAATTAAAGGCGCCCCCGGATCTTTCATCTTAGGAGGCAACTTACTCTGTATGACAGAGCTTACTGTCTCCGAAAGATGCACCTGTCCTAGATTTTTGGCCTGCCTTTTAGGAGTACAAATATCCTTCAAAAATTTAGCATAGGCAGGTATATATTTGATGGCATCTAGGAGAGGAATATTGATATGAACTTGCCCAAATAGCTCCATGAGTTCTTCTGTAGTGGGCTCAGATTTCTTTTTTTTGTTGGTGGTGGGGTAGAGAGCTTATGGGAAAGGGACAGGAATCTTGTCTTGAGATTTTTGTTTTTCTTTTTCTTCCTGATGGGGAGGTGGGGAGTCAATTTGCACAGGTATCTTACCAGGTTCGTGTGAAGGCCCGGGGTCAGTGGTGGTTTTCCCACTCCTCAAAGTAACTGCATGTGCAGTCGGATTATTATTTAGAGGAGGTGGGGGGGCCTGTGATTGCAGAAACCTGGGCGGCTGCTGAGGTGGTGGATTAGGAGGAGGCTGATGTGGATAATGTGGATTTCTGCCCATATAATGGTTTCCTTGGTGATTAGGGTTGGGTATGGGTTGGGACGGAAGATGTCCTATAGGTCTTTGCATGGGAGTAACCCCAATCTGATTGTTCAGATTTGTGATGTTGCGGGTTACTTCCGTCATTTTTGTTTGCATATCCTGCAGGGTTCGCAGCATCTGGGCATTGATATCTTGTTGGGATGGCCCAGGATGGAAATTTGGATTCGACCCATACCCATTAAAATGATATGGTTGGGAGGAAACTTGATTATTCCAGGAGTAGTTCGGGTAATTTTTCCAATTGGAAGAATTTTTAAAGGGCTCCTGGATGGCAGAAATATTTTGGGTGGGGTTAAGATCTGGATAATTGAAATTCCCCAGTGAATCATGGGCAACCTCAGAATAATCAGCAGGAGTGGTGTTGAGATTGTGCAAATTTTCTCTTCGTGGAAAGTTAGGTTGGGTTAGATGTGGGCGTGGAGCTTGAATTGATGTGGTAAGTCTTTCCTCAATTTTCTTCTGATTAATATGCATCTGGTCGAGTTTCTGAGCGATCATTTGAAGATCGTCTTGGGTGACTGGGATAGATTGAGCGCCTATTTCATGAACACCAAACTACGGGTTTTGGGTTCTGCAAAATGTGTTCATGGAAGCTTGGTTAAATGAGTTTTCACTCATTTCTTCAAATAGATCATAAGCACTTTCAGCATCTTTATTTAAGAAGTTGCCGCCACACGAGGCGTCGACAAATTGTCGGATTTGATCTTCTAATCCATGATAGAAGATTTGCACGAGCTGCCACAAAGGAATCTCGTGGTGCGGGCAACTTCTTAAAAGGTCCTGAAATCTTTCCCAAGAATCATGGAAAGTTTCGCCAGATTTTTGGTGAAAGGTCGTAATAGATCTTCGTAAGGAATTGGTACGACCTATGGGAAAGAATTTCTTGAGGAAGGCACTCTTGAGTTGAGGCCATGTTGTAATGGGTCGGCCAATGGTCCTGAACCAATAAGCGGCCTTATCTTTAAGAGATAATGGAAAAAGCCGCATCAGCCATATGTCTTCTTGCACATTTCGGGAACGGGTTGTCTGTGCAAGAAGAGTTAGTTCTTCAAGGTGGCTGAAAGGGTCTTCCCTAGGAAGGCCATGAAAGTGTTTAATCAGGTTCAGGACGGCTGGCTTGATCTCAAAGTCCCCCTCCGGTTTGACCACCCCTGGTCGTTCCTCATAATAAGACGGATCATAGAAATCTTTTAGAGGAACAACAGGCTGCTGACGGGGTGGTGGGTTTGGCCTTGGATTGGCTAGGTTTTGGATGTTCCTAGTCAATGTTTGTTGATTGGAATTTAATTTATTAATCTGATCGGCCATCAATTTTAAAAGATCAGGTAGGGGGTCTTGATGTTGTGTGTGGGGCAACTCAAGATTGGGGAGCTCCAAGTGTGGGAAGTTACTGGTGGTTGGGTTTTGGGTGGAAGGGTTAGAATTAGGGTTAGAGGTGGGGTTAGAGGTAGACGTGGAAGAGTCAGTGGACCTATTTTGTTGTGTTTCCATTTTTTCAGGAGAAGACAGAAAAAGTGGTCTTTTTACGTGGGGGGCGAAATCAAATGGTCCTTCCAAGTGCGGATTTTGAGACCGTCGCCCGTGCATAAAATGGAAGAACGAGGAGGGGAGGAGAAGAGGAAGAGATGAGAGAAAGTGTGCAATTCAAACAAACAAAAACTAGACCTAACTTAATTGTGACTCCCTAATAATAACCTTAGACTTGGTCTATATAGGAAATAAGTAGTCAATAGTGAATACCCGTTCTATCAACAAATCTAGCCAAGTTGCTTAAGGGGAGGTTTGGGCCCAAACGTTTCCCAGGGAAAACCCCAGGTGCTTGTACAAACTCGCGCCTGGTCGTTTGACACGGCCCCTCAGCCTGAACACCAGATATAGATGACAGAATTGGTACTAACTAAAGAAAACTTAAGACCTAAATAGCAAGCCTAAGTTGATAAAGCCTTAGGGGTCAAGTTGCTACAAATTTTAATTAGGTCTAGGATTCTATAGTGCACACAGAATGTGGAGGGCGTTTATTGGGTTGTTGCCTTGTTATTTGATTTTTGTGTGTGTGTGCAGGAATTGGAGAGTGGCTCCAATGAAAATCAAGTTGTCACACAATTTTTTTTGTATTTTTGTCTTTTAGGATTTGATTTAATTGAATGTATTTTAGGGTTTCTTTAGTTAAGTTTTCAAACAAGTTTGAAAGTTCACAATCAAAGGAAAGACCAGTTGTATGTGTGATTGTATATTTCCTTTTAATTGAGTCTCTAAAGAGAAAGAAGAAACCCTAAGCCAATTATCCCTAAGACAGAAATTTAACTACCAATGAATTATTTTTAGCTTTCAGAATTAAGTAGTGGTCCAAACAAGTCAAACAACACCACTACTTTGAAGAAAGCAAACAAGGATTCCAGAAAAGATTTTTATAAGATTTTAGGAATTTGTTTGATAATAGTTTTGAATTTTTAATTGTACTGGTGTCAAAGTCCAGAAATAATACCCGTGGGTATTATAGACTTTTCAGTATTACCACCGACCTCAGAAAATTTTTATGATTTTATATGATATGTACAATTTCACAGGGATTCCAACAAGATAAATTTCACAAAAATTGGATGAGTATAAAAATTTTGAAAATTCGCGGACAGTAGCAAAACAGGAAGATTAGAGGGTGTGACTCCTCTGTAATCCACGAATTTTTAAAAATTAAATACAAATCCAATTGATCTGAAATTTGGAACAGATGTTCCAAACTTAATTGGGAATCACTCTATGAAATTTTATGATTTTAGGAGGCCTGTGGTGTTAGGAATCGATTTTTCAAGTCTGGACAGAAATCTAGACCCGAAAAATAGAACACCAATACTTGCAATGGAATGGTGCTAAAGAAGCATACAAGCAAACAATGATTTTAAAATGCACCACTCCACTTAATTTAAGTGTTTAGGGTCTTGAAAGCCAAGTTTAATATATTTTTGGTAGTTTTAATTAATTATGTGACTAGAAAGAGGAACCAACCTGAATTTTCGCGGGAAGAAAAGGATCTTTAAGCTCTCGCTTCCAGATTCCCGCTTTCCCGCTGTAGTTCCTGCACACACAAAAGAAAGAAAGAGAAGGGGATGAGATCCACTTCAAGCAAGAGAAAATGAGTTAATGCAAAGCCGTGCCTCCCCGGCAACGGCGCCAAAAAGCGACAGCGAAAATACGCGGTTTGTTAAAATACGTCGTTGTAACGCGTAAATCCGCTTTCGCTCTTAAATTTATAATCCTAGATAGGGGAGTATCTAGGGTCGTCCAAGGAGGCCAATTGTTTGCAATAGTGATTATCTTGCTAGGAATATAAACCTCAACTTTCTTTTTGGTATTTTTCAATATATCATTTTTTTTTATTTTTAAACTAAGGCAACATGCGAACTGATGGCGGGAAAAGTGTTTACACTTCGAATTAAAATACTACTTTTATGTGACAAGCAGAACCTCTCCCTAAGCTCACTCTAGGCAAGTGGAGGCCTAGAATAATTAGGGAGAGGGAGTGAAGAATGCTGAAAATAAGCTAATAGAAATGCAAACAAAAAAATTGCAAAGAAGGCAACTAGATAATTGATAAAGTGTTTTACAAAAGGCCTAGTAGAGGAAAGCTTGTACTACTAGAAAATTGCAAATAAGAAAATAAAACACAAATCCTCTAGATAGATGGTGAAGAAGAGGGCTTCTTGCTCCAAGGTTGGTGGCTCCCAAGCTTGAAAAGAATCCTTCAACTCCTTCCTTGCAGAACTCCGCCAAAGTGATGACCTCCAAGGCAAGCCCTAAGGGGGAGTGCCCTAAGTTTCTCTCCAAGGGTGGACGTCCACCCTAAGCTTTTCTCCTTTTCCTGGCCGTCCTCCTTGAAGTGGGAGAGTCCTCCTCCTTGGCGTGGCTCAAGTTGAAGAGAGTGGGGAGAATAAGGCACCAAAAGGGCTGGTGATGTGCCCCTTTAACCTCCTTCTCTACTCCTTCTTCTTGGCCGTAGGTATAGGTGGTTTAGGTAGAAAATATACTAAGGGAGGATGCCCAAAATGGTGGTAGGTGGTGGCTTTTTATAGAATAGGATGGGGGGTTAAGGTGCCCCTTGAAATGGAGGGCTAGGATGGAAGGATGAGGGTGGTTGGTGATCCTATGGCTAGGGTGAGTTGGCACCAACCCAAGGGTTGTTAAAGGGGGTGGTTATGGTGGTGTTGGTGTCTTTTGGTGGTGGAGAGACACCCCCATGTTGGCGCCAACATGGGGTCTTCTAGAAGGGGAGTTAGGTGGATGGTGGAGATGGATTCAAGGGGGATTGTGTGGTGGAGATGAGGGGGGATTTTGGAGGGAAAAGTGGCGCCACTAAGGGGTGGTTATGGGTAGTTTTTGGTGCCACTTTTAGGTGTCTTTTGGAGGTGGTGGGTAGGTTAGGTTGGTGCCAAGTAGGTTAGCTTATGTGGAGCTTAGGTCGAGCTAGTTGGGTGGAGTTGGTAGGTGGGTTTTTGGGGTGGTACAAGCCAAGGAAGTTGGAGCATAGTTAAGCTAAGCCAAGCTAAGCTAAGCTAGCTTAGCTAATGGAGGAGTACAGGAGAAGGTGTTGGAGCTAGGGTTTGGAGGAGGGAGCTGAGGAGAAGAAGTCTGGAGCTGGAGCTGGAGCTGGCTGCTGCTGAAGAGGCTGGCATGGGGCTACTCTAGCTGGCTTAGCTTGCTAGTTCTTTACTAGTTGCTAAGCCAAGCTAAAGTGAGCTAGCTTCTACCAAAATGAGCTAAGGTGAGCTGGGTCTGGTGCTCCCGGGGAGAATCAAGCTGGTTGAGGCAGCTAAGGAGCTTAGCTCAACTGAGTTGAGCTAAGCTGAGTCCCTGTGAGCTGGACTTGAGCTTCCTGAGCTGGGATGAATTCTTCTTCAGCTGGTTGGAGCTGAGTGGAGCTGGATGTAGCTGGATCTGAGCTGGGGTGAACTCCTGTTAACTTAGCCGAGCTAACTAGAGCTAGGGTGAGCTAAGATGAACTCTCTTGAGCTGCCATCCAGCTGAGATTAGCTGAATGGAGCTGGGATGAGCTAACCCTAGTTCAAGTAAGCTAGGTTCCAAATGCAATGCATGCCTATCCTAATTTATGCCTAAATGCAGCCCAAAAACCCGTTTGCAGAGTAAAATCCTAAGAGCTAGGTTAGTTTTAAAGCATAAAAATGATGATAAACTGGCGTTTATCAGCAAGGAGTGCAGGTTAGGTGTATGGGTCAAGCCAGATCCATGTGGGAAATGCCGCAGACGAGGCGGTGAGAGGGCGAGTTGACCTCATCCCATGGTCAATAGGTGATAAGACTATGTCACTTTTTCAATTTATCCCACTACAACTGCTCACTCTCTTCTGAGGTGGGACTATGTTGTCCTACCTTCCTTCATGAGCGCCCACAGCAAGAGTCTCCTTGATAGCAGTAGCTACGGTGTCTTCCGTGCCAATTTCTTGGCTGGGGCTATGCGCGAAGGGATTCTACGTGACCCGGGGCTCTTAACCAGGAGTAAGGAGACCTGGGGGAAGCTGCCAAGCAAGCTCCTTGCTTGTGTTAATGGCAGCTGGCATCCAAACCTGTCAATCACGAAAATTGCCTTGCGGCCTCGTCAGAATGCTCAGACGGCTTCGCCTAGACGCGGCGAAAGTTGTGCGATGGTCGGCGTGGCATGTGGTGGCCGGAGCATGCGTTCCTAGGGCACCCAGTGTGCGTGAAAGTGGGTGTGTTTGGAGGAACTTCTGGGGATGTGGCATGGTGAGTTGAGCAAGGGTTTATGGTCAGTGGAGTGTGGCGATGCTTGTGGGGCAGTTGGCGATGCTTATGGGGTAGTTGGCGAGGAGGATGGTGGCGTGGAGCGGTGAGAACGCCTCACCAGAGGTTTGGCAGGAGATGAGGAAGGTGAGGGTGATAGCATGCATCGAGGCATGTTTCAAAGAAATAAAGATTGAAAAATGATGAGAGAGGCGAGAGAACTTAGCTGAGCGTAGATAGACGAAGGGGGATAAAGAGACAGCGGCCGGCTCGTATTGCCGTCACCAGAGATGAAATATCAGTGGAGGAGGACGGCAACGATGAAGGGGATGCAGGGACGTCGGCTGGTGCGACGCGACGTGGATGAATAGGAGGAAGAGAACCCTACCACGGGTATTGTGGTAGAGTGACGAGGGAGAGAGATGGGGGTCACTAGAGCTTGCTGAGTTACTCACCGGAGGAGGAAGAGACGAAATAGAGGGTTGCTCCGGCCAATTTCAAGCTTGAAGGATGCGGAGGGCTTTGGGTTTATTTTATAGGATCTAAGGGAAGGTTGTCGTGCATGGAAACCAAGCTTCCATGCACGACAACCTCGCCAGAGATGGAAGGTCAAATGAGACCCAAATCTCTCATGCATTCACTTGAGAGATTGGATACCAAATCGAGCTTAGAATTGTGTTCAAATTGGAGATTTCTCAAAGAATCTCCCTTTCAATTTTGAAGGGGATTCTCTGAGGAATCAGGGAGATCTTTCCCTCAAAACCTCGCCAGAGTAGGATTCCCTCCGCTATATTGGTGGAGGGACCTAATTGCAAAGAACGAGTATAAAGGTAATGGGGTTTCTGTGGAAGTTTTCAAAAGTTAGGGGTAGAAATGTAATTAGGCTGAACCTATTTGCAAAGTACGTCAATGTGAAATCCCGTTAGGTCCAAATTTTTGTACAAACTTAATTTGGACCTAAGGAATCCAATGGTGAAGTTGAATTTTGGGTTTGACCATGTTTGGCTGGGAAATTTACACAAAAACCTAATTTAGGGCAAACATTTGACTAAGACCCCAATTTAGGCCAAAATAGGTTCTAAGGGCCAAATTGAAGGTTCTAAACACTAGAGGATATTTTTCCATGATTTTTAGAGGGCTTAGGTGAATTTTATCTTGACCAGAACCTTGTTAAATTAAGTGGGTCTGTTTTTGGGTTGCAAGAATTCATTTAATTCCTAGAATTCACATGAACACTTTTCTATTTGAACCAACCAACTTTTTATCTTGTTAAGACCATTTGACTGGTGTTTAGTCCATGAGAAAACCTTTGTTCTACTGCAATGGTAAAATTGCAATTTTACCCCTTATTTCTTGCTTTTCTCTCAGAATGGTTATTCATTGATTTGGCCCTCCAGTTGGTTATGTAGGAACTTTTGTTCCCTTTTCCAGGTCAAAATGAGTTAGTTAGGGCTCATGATGGTGTTCCGATCATACCCCCATGCCTAGCTTTTGCTAGTCCCTTAGCAAAATTTTGAGGTTTTAACTTATGTTCTAGACCATGAGCTCCTTGATGTTCGCAAATTACGATGAGTGCTTTTTTTCATTTTGATTAGGTTAGAATGCCGATAGTAAGCCTAGAGGTACTCAAGTACCAACTAAGATCCGGACCTAACTAGATCTATCTTCGATCCTCTGCGAAGGTTTTTAAGGCCGACAGGAACTGTCCTAAGGTTCGTTGGACTACGTAGTTAAAGCACCCGTGCTAGTAACGTATTTTAGCCTCAGTTTAGTTTGCAGTGTGTTTTTTGCAAGAGAGAGACAGAGGATTTTCTTTTTGTTTGGAGAATTTTCTCCCTCTTTTCTTTTTATTTCTAGCTTCGGATTGGCTTCTCAGTACGGTTTGTATCGGATTCCTCATCCCCATCATTAATCCTCGAAGGGTCCTTGGCAACCGATGCTTCGTGATAGCACCACCCATGGTCAACCCCAGAACCCTGGCTTTCGAGATTTTGAGATAATCCCACCCATGGCATTCTATAGCTAAATTCAGACCCTGGTAATCAACATTCATGATAATGCCACCCATGCCATTTGAACCGGCATAGGGTGCTTACGTGCCCCCGGTAGGATATGTAAATATCCTAAGAGATTTGCTCCGAGGAGACGATATGTTATTAAGCAACTTCGAGGGGAATTTCCTGCCTCTACACGCTGGGAACTCATCCCATTCAACTTGTGCTGATCGACCGCTCCTAATCTTGGTGACTTTTCAGAAAATTTGAACGCTTTTGCATGATTTTGATAATTATGCGCACTGAACCAGACTGTGTGTGGATTGGGGTGCTTAGGTTACCGAGTCCTGCAAACCAAAGGTCAGTTAACGAGGTCGAATACTCCCTACGCCTTAGACCTAAGACTTAAGCTTTGCGTTTTCCCCAACCTCTTGAGGACTATCCAGATCTTAGCGGATACTTGAATTTTTACGCCTAAGAGTCTAGCCCAAGAGGCCTAAGATCAGCGTTCCTACTAATCTCTTTTGTCTCTCATTAGCACTTTTTCCTTCATTTTTGTTTTTCTTGATATGGTCTAGAACTTTAGTTAATCCCTTAATTTCTTACAAATGACTATCAATATTTTTCCTTTTTCATTTTATGCTCCTATTTTGATATTTTTTCACTTTTCCTCCTCATTTTCTCATGATTTGTATGGCCTCAAAATTTTCTCTCCCCTCAATATTTTTTTGTTCTTTTTCAAGATTTTTTGGTCTTTTCGTTGTTCTGGTGATATGTAATTTTTTTGTCGAAACCTTTTCTTGTGAGATGAGTTTTCATGGTGTTTCACACTTTCATAACCCCCATGCGTATGATTCGCAATGTCCCCATTGTAAATTAGGTGGGTTCAAGTTCAACTTAGATCATTCATTAGAATAGGTTTTGTGTGGGTGAACAGGTCAAGGTGACTATTGCGAACGATTTCAAAACTCAGGTACGTGTACTTGAGGTGCGGTCGACTGTTCTAATGGATGAACCCTAAAATACAATATGAATTCTGCATAGGAATGTCAAGAAAGGTTTCGAGTTTTTGAAGAATGACGGGTTGCCTCCCATTAAGTGGTAAGTTTTATGCCATTGGCTGGGCGCAATGAGCTCAGGGAGAATGGAGGCTAAAGGATATCTCAGCGAAATTTGTATCAGTCAAGTTAATGAATGGTTTGAGTCTCTAACCATTCACGATGAGAGGCACTGAATCATGGCTGAGTGGACTGATCTCAATGGCTCCATTTCAAACGATTCGTCAGACGAGGTAGGGTGCGATCCATTTTGATCGTAGTTTTCCTGGGAACAGTTTAAGCTTGGCATCAAAGAGGAGGACATTTTGACTAGGATGGAAGATCTTTCTGGATATGTGCTTGTCGTGAAAGGCCTTAACCTGCTCTTTGTAAATTCGCAAGTTCTCATACGCGTCGTGGCATAATTCATCGATCTCGCTCATTTGAAGCTTTCTTTAGGTTCCTACCTTAGAAAGATCTAGGTTGCAGTTCGTACTACCCAATAGGCTTTGTGCTCCAATTCGATGGGGAGGTGACATGCCTTCCCGTATACTAATCTGAAGGGAGACATACCTAATTGGGTTTTGTGGGCAATCCTATAAGCCCACAAAGCTTCCAGAAGTCAGGATGACTAGTCCTTCCTGTTAGGTTGAGCAGTAACTTGAAGGATTTTGTTGATCTCCCGATTGGATAGCTCAGCTAAACCATTAGTTTGGAGGTGGTATGGAGTAGAGATTCGGTGCGACACCCCATATTTGGTCATCAGTGACTTGAACTGAGCGTTCGTGAAATGGGTCCCTCCACCAGAAATTATAGCACATGGAATCCCGAACAATGAAAAGATGTTCTAATGAATGAATTTGATAACCACTTTGTGATCATTGGTTTGGGTAAGAACGGCTTCGATCCATTTGGACACACAGTCAACGACGAGTAAAATGTACTCGAAGCCATTCAGAACAAAGAAGGGTCCCATAAAATCAATCCCCAATATTTCGAAGATTTCGCATACCAGAATCGGCTATAAAGGCATCATATCATGATGGCTCATGTTGCCTTTGGTCAGGCAATGAGTGCATGCCCTTCATTGATTGTACGCATCTTTGAAAATTGTGGGCCAATAGAACCCACAATGGAGGACTTTCGCTGCGATTTTATGACCTGAAAAATGTCCACCGCATGCCTGGTCATGGTAGAAAGATAATATGTCTTGAATTTCTGCTTCTATGACACATCATCGAATTATTTGATCAGCAATGATGCGGAAAAGATACGAGTCTTCCCAGAAGTAATAATTGGCATCAGAAAGCAATTTGTCCTTCTTGGTCTTTGGCCAATCGGATAGGATCTGATGTGATGCCAGGTAGTTTACTATATCAACAAACCATGGAAGCCCCGTATTGATAGTCAGAAGGTGCTCATCAGCGAAATACTCCATGATGGGTCTGGAAGGGTCGATTATATCAGGAAGGCAAGACAAGTGATCAGTTGCTATGTTCTGCTTTCCTGCTTTATCATGAATCTCGAGGTCAAACTCTTGCAACAGCAAGATCCAGCAGATTAATCAAGGTTTCGCATCATTCTTTGCAAGGAGATGCCTCACAGCTGTGTGATCTAAGTAGATGATGACATGGGAACCAAGGAGATAAGATCTAAATTTTTCCAAGGCAAATACTACGGCTAGCAGCTCTTTCTCAGTAACTGTGTTGTTACGTTGAGCCTTATCAAGTGTCTTGCTAGCGTAGTAGATGACCACGGGCTTCTCATCAATTTTCTGCCCAAGTACCACACCTACAGCGAAATCAGATGCATCACACATGATCTCAAAGGGTTAGGACCAATTAACGGCCTGTAGGATCGGGGCTTGGGTAACTCGATCACGGAGGATTTCAAATGCTTGAGTGCATTCCTTGGAGATTTTGAAAGGTGCATCCTTAGCAAGTAGAGTGGTCAGGGGGTGCACGATTTTTGAGAAATCAGGAATGAATCAACGGTAAAAATTGACGTGCCCCAGAAAAGATCTGATGTCCTTGATCGATCTAGGCATAGGGAGTTTGGAAATCAAGTTCACCTTGGCTCGATCGACTTGGATGCCCTTTTCTGAAATGAGATGTTCCAAGACAATTCCATCAGGCACCATGAAATGGCACTTTTCCCTGGAAAGAAGCAGATTAACATCAATGCATCGCCTAAGGATTTAGATTAAGTGCAGGAGACAATCGTCAAATGATTCTCCGAATACTGAAAAGTCATCCATGAAGACTTCGAAATAATCACCTACCATATATGAGAATATGGCAAGCATGCACTGCCGAAAAATAGCTGGTGCTTTGCAGAGACCGAACAACTTCCTTCGGAATGCATACGTCCCAAAGGGACAAGTGAAAGTGGTCTTTTCTTTGTCGTTAAAATGGATTACCACCTGGTTATAACTGGAGTACCCGTCCAAAAAGCAGAATAACCTATTTCCCGCTAGTTTCCCGAGGATCTGATCAATAAACGGTAGTGGGAAATGATCCTTCTTCGTGGAGGAATTGAGTCTTCTATAATCAATTGAGACTCTCCATGAGTTTGCCACATGGGTCAGTATGACTTCTCCGATTTCAGTCATGATAACGTTGAGTCCCGCCTTCTTAGGCACAACCTGGATTGGACTCACCCATCGACTATTAGAGATCAGGTAGATGATCCCTGCATCTAGCAACTTAATGATTTCCTTTCTCACGACCTCCGGCAGATTAGGATTCAGACGTCTCTGCATTTCACGGGGAGGTCGTGTAGCCTCCTCGGTGTAGATATGGTGCATGTAGTAAGAGGGACTGATACCAGTCAAATCGTTGAGAGTCCATCTAATGGCTCTATGATGTTGCTAAAGAACATTAATCAGATGGGATTCCTAGCCAGGTGTGAGTCTGGAGTTGATAATCGCAGGAAACGTCTAATTGGAACCCAGAAAGATGTACTTTAGATGGTCAAGAAGAGGCTTCAGTTCCAGAACGGGGTTATGAGCAGCAGTGGGCAGTTCAGGGTGTGTGTCAAGAGAAAGGGAAGGAGTTATGGGTGTATCTAAGTCAGATTCTGACTCCTCTGATTGTGGGTTTTGATCCTCTTGTGCTTGATCGAAAGTACTCTGGTTGTCCTCAATGTACGGGTCATCAACCATGGACTTGATGTCACATATCTATTCTATAACTCCATAATTAATCCTTTGATGGGCCTTAAAGATGTCAATTTTCAGTGTTTGTTTCCCAAATTTTAGTTCAATTTGGCCCTCCTAATAATTTATATTAGCCCTAGAAGTGGCCGAAAAGGGTCTTCCTAGTATAATTGGTGTATCACTTGCATTTTCAGGTGCATCCATATCCAAGACTACAAAATCCAGCGGAAAATAGAAATCCCGTACCTTAACGATGACATCCTCGAGTACTCCTTTAGGTGACTTAGTAGATCAGTCAGCCAACTACAATGTTACCTCTGTCGGTTTAAGCTTAGATTCTTCAAGATGGTCAAGGAGGGATGTAGGTATTAGGTTTATGGATGCACCTAAATCTAATAAGGCTCTGTCGAATTAGGTATCAACAATGGTACGTGAAATCAGGGTAGTAGCTGGGTCTTTTCCTTTAGGTGGGAGTTTGCTCAAAGTTATAGGGCTAGCTTTCTCCGACAGTATGATCGGACTCCTACTTTTGGTTCATGGCTTACGCTTGGGTGTACACACATCCTTCAAAAATTGTGCGTAAGCTGGTACGTGGTAGATTGCATCCATCAAGGGGATGTTTATATGGACCTGTTCAAAGAGCTTGACCAGATCCTCCTTAGGAGCCACAGGTTTGTTTGTCTTCTTCCCCTTAGTCAAGGCCTTGGGAAATGGAACCTTGGTTGGTTCCTCTAGAATAGGTCTAGGTTCTTTATCTGGGATAGGGGTGTCCTGGATAACTATCCTAGGGCTTGGGTTACTACCAGGTTAAGAGTGGCTTCGATAAGGTGGGTCTTGTGTTGCTTTGCCACTAGGGGTTGTTATAGAGTTTAGTCCTGCCTGGTTTTGGTTTGGGGGTGGTAAAATAGGTAGCTGCTGTTGGAATCCCACGTACGATGTTATAGCTTCCATCCCATCGGGTGATGAAATAGAAGAGGCCTGATAAATCATGCCGGCTTGGCCCAGATTTGGATTTGTAACACGCCTCTGGTTTGGCACGTTATTTGGATTCGGTAGAGGATGCGAAGGGAGTGTGCCAGGTTGACAGGAATTCGCCATCTAGGTGAGTTGATTACAAACCTCTGTGATCTCCTGCTTGTGCTATTTTTACATAGCCGCATTCGTCTTTTGAATGTCAGCCAGAGTCTGGAGGATAAGAGCCATTTGATCTGCTTGGGTTGGACCAGATTGATTGGTAGGGTTGGGTCGAGGCTAAGGCGGCTGATATGAACGAGAAGCTTTTGACAGGGTTGATATGGTGGTCTTTGAATTTGATTATTTCCTACCAACAGGAAGTTGGGATGATTCCACCATCCAGGGCTATATGTATTAGTGAATAGGTCATTATGGATGGCATTAAGGTCCTCGCAAGTCTGAGGAACCTCAGGAAAGTCAGAGTACGAGGGTTTAGAGTTCCCCCAACTAGAGTAGGTCAGATCAGAGTTTCCTCCAGTCCTGGAGTAGGATGGGGGCGGATACGGGTCCATTAATTCCAAGTTGACGGATGCGGACAGGCCCTGCGCCTCATGTGCTCCACTTGGATTTGTTGATGTGCGAGCATTCGTCTAGTCAAATAAGCCCATCGAGTCATTATTGATGGAGTTCTCTCACATATTCTCGAGAATCTCCTGCACAGTGTCCTCGTTTTGACCCACGATATATCCACCGCGGGTTGCATTGATGAATAAGCGGATGTCTTCACGGAGTCCCTGGTAAAAAGATTGGACTTGTTCCCATTTAGGACCTCCGTAATGGGGGCACTTTCACATGAGATCTAAGAAACGGTCCCTTGACTCATGAAGAGGTTCTCCAGATTGTTCGGTGAAGTGTGTGATCTGATGGCATAAGGCATTCATTTGACCAACTGGGAAGAACTTTTTCAAGAATTAGGATTGCAGTTCCACCCATGTGTTGATTGGATGCATTTGAGTCAGATACCAATGAGCTACTGATGGTGAAATACGCGTGACTTGTAAAAGGGGGTTTTTAATGTCGTCCTAACATGCGAATTCGCATACAGTTTTAAATTTATATCCTAGATAGGGGAAGTATCTAAGGTCACCCAAGGAGGCCAAATGTTTGCAAAATTAATCCTCTTGCTTACAAATAGATCTCAACTTTCTTTCTGGTATTTCAAATATGTAATTTTTTTTTTGTTTTGAAAAGACGAAGGCAAAATACGAATTGCAGCATAAAGTACTAACACCTAGAATTGCTTAACTAAAACTTAAAAGATATATATATCTTCTTCCTAAGCTCACTCTAGGCAAGTGGAGGCCTAGAGTAATTAGGAAGAGGAGGTGAAACAAGTGCTAGAACCAAAACAACAATTGCAATAGAAAGTAAAAAAAGGCAAATTAATTAAGTAGAATTTGTGTTTTTTTTCGAAGACAAGTAGAGAATGCTTCTACTAGCAATAAAAAAATTCTAAAAGCAGTGAAGGAAACACAAATCCTCTTGCAAAAATTGGTCAAGAAGGGGGTCTTCTTTCTCCAAGCCTAGGTGCTCCTTGGCGTGAAAAGAGGGCCTCCTTCTTCTCCTTCCTTAAGAGCTCCTCCAAGGTGGAAGCTACCACCTTCAATGCTCTCTTCCAAGGGGTGGGCATGCACCACCTTCAAAAGCTCCTCCAAGGTGGCATGGACTGATAAGTCCACTTTTGTGAACTATTATTCAGCCTAAGTACTATTTAATTATTTTTTCTTAGTTGTTAAATAATTAGGAGTTATATGGCAATTCACCTAGACATGCATTTAATTTTACGCTTCAATTTTTACATTTAATAGCATACTTTATGATAATATAATTGATTTGATAAATGCAGGTTAGGTGCAAGATCAGGAGTTAATTTTTACTTATATAAGATGTCTGCAACTTGGATTGGACGTCTGGAATTATTAATTACAAATCCGTAGCATTATATTTTTAAGATGTCTGATGCTCCATATTGACGTCTGATGAAGGAACCGGCCTACTTATCCACCGTTCCAACAACTCGCGATCGTCGCAAGTAGTTGGAGATACTTGCAGCTGAAGGAAAAGGAGGAGAGTGGGGGTTCAAAAAGAAGTGGCGTCCTCCGAGGATAGGGTGGATCTTCATCTTCCCCCTTGCGGGGAACTACCCCAGCGTGCACTGTGGATCAGCGCACACCCTATTCCTTCTCCACGCACCCATCTCCAGCTGCGTCCTCCTTTCAGCCGCATCTTCCAGCCAGTGCCCCACCCCGCAGGCGCACGCCCATTTGCAGGTTCTCCACTGCAGCGTTTCTCCTCTCTGCGGACCACCAGTGCCCACACCACTTTTGCCTTTCTAGCACACCAAGCCCTCCACACCCCCTGCTGCAGGCATTCATGCCTCCCCGCCTGCGCACCTACCTCCGTCGAACTACAGGCGCACCTCCCTGTATGCGACCACAGACGCACAGGCACTCCCAACCACTTCGCCCATCTGTAGGCTACAACGCCCGCAAGGCCATCAGCAGGCGCGGCACCGCTCGCCCGCGCACTGCACCCGCAGCGGCCACTTCGCCCATCTGCAGGCTACAGCGCCTGCAAGGCCATCAGCAGGTGCGGCACCGCTTGCCCGCACCCACAGGCGCTAACTGCAGACTGTCGCGCCCACACTAGCAGACCCGCGCCACAGCCATGGTCACTGCACCAACCTTCGCTGGTCCTCATCTCCTCCGCCGGCTGGTCACCTCCGACCGTCGCTGTCGATGCCGCTGCCACCATCGAAGAGCCCCCGTCCTCGCCGTCCTCCTGAGCATCGTAACTGCCCCGCCGGTGCTCTCTCTCTTTCGCGAGGAGAGAGAGCAAATGCACTGTTTTCTCCACCATTAAAATTTGCAGAAAATGCCATTGTCAAGTTACTATTCATTTATTTTCTGAATTAATGTATTGCTACCCATTTTAGGTTGACACCCCTTGCTTAATTCAAAATTACATATAATTGATTTCTCCTTCTGAATGACATACAATCTGAGATATTAATTATAGTATTATTAGTTAGGAGATTAACATTAACACTGTTTGTTATTACCAAGGTCATTATTTAGAATATTATATTGTGGTAATTTTGCATATGCACCCTCATCTTCTTGATTAATTATCTATATTGCAAATTTATGTGAGAAAAAGAAAAGTACGAAGTAGCAAGCATATCTATCGAGTTTCCAGAATAAATGTGACACTATTTATTATATTAAATAGGCTAACTCCTCCTTGTGGAGATGACCTAACTATTCATGGTTATATTCTGACAATTAAAATGTTTTTGAAAAGTGATTTTCTACCATGCAATTAAATAGAACGATACATCATTTTTTGATAAAGTTTTAAACGAAAACGGAGATCGCTCTTTCAAAATGGCGTTGTTGCCGGGGAGGAAAAATGCCTATTAATTTTTCAGGAATTTTATGTTATTTCTATGCTATTTTGAAAGCTTTTATGAATTATTAACTGTGGATTTTCTTCTGTGCAAAAACATGCGGCAAATGCGACGGGCGCGTACGGCTGAGACGATCCTTTTCGTGGACCTTGACACCACCTGGAGGACTGCAACAGGAACATGTGGGCCTTGATCCCACACACATAGGCTTATGGAGAAGCCCATTTCTGATTTAGGCAGTAGGTCTTAGTTAGATTTAGTTAGATAGACATTAGAATTTAAATTATTGCCTTTTATACCCTTGTTGGGTTTTTTTTTTTTTTTTTGGGAACGTGTTCCAAGTGCCATTTCATTTCTTATCACTCTTGTATGCGGGAGCATATTTTTGGGAGCGTGTTCCCGTTTATTTAGATTCTAGAATTGTTTGAACTGCAGGTTTGTTAGTTAGATTAGGTGTTTTTGTTATTATTATAAAAAAAAATCGAACTGCCTGCTAGAAGCTGCATATCTATAGGACGATCATCTAGGACTGAATGAGCAGCATCTAGTTTATTTTTTATTGCACTGCAATCATTACTGCACGAAGAAAGCTGGAGTAATGTATGTCTTCTCTTGAGCATTAATTATTTGTCATGCATATGCATTGAACCTAAATCTAAGACCACTAAATTGCTTGAATCAAATTAATTCAGTGGTCACTTTAAATAAAAAAATTAGGACTGTTAAGAGGTTGGACTTTAAAATCTGTGACTAAAAATTGTGTGTAAAAGGATCCTGTTTGCGGAATTTCAAAAAAAATCAAAACACAATCGTATGCTTGCACACTTGAGATACTGTGCACCTCACATAAGGTCACTAGATAAATTTCTACCTCTCCTCTGTTGCACCACAAGGGAAGTTAGTCGAAAATCAACAAGCCTATCCACCAAGTTACTTCGGTTCTTCGTGTGTGGGCTCGATTCGAGACTTCCATCCCTTGCGAGTAGGTTATAGCCACTAACGAAGGTTGGCCTAGGAAGCGTAATTTTTACAAAACTTGTTTGGCCACCAACTAAACATATAACTCTAAGACCTATAATCTACTAAAAACAGATCCCGTTGAATTTGCATTTGCTTTGACAATAGAACTCTCTAGGAAGTTTTCTACTTATATTCTGAATTTTGCTAAAGCCTAAGAGAGTTAAAATTGTTTTGCTTAAAGAAATGGATTATTCTTACTCCTATCATTCAGATTAACAGAGTCAATACTTCCCATCTTTTAATCAGGATCCCATGCTCTGAGCATATCCATCCTTTAATGGGTACATTGATAATTCATGGGATCATTCTCATTCTTACCCTGGGAGTACTGGCTTCATAACTCCCACTTTTGAGCAGAGCCTAGGAGCGGGATTCTCCAATCCTGAAATCCCTACTTCCATGCAAACATCCAATCCTCCCACCCTTCATGATTTTCCGTATTGAGGTTGGATAGATACCCCTAGGCAACCAGAGCCTGAAATTGACTATCCTCCCCAACCTGATAATAGTAACCTCTCCTCCTTTATGATAGAAATGCAAAAACAACAAAAGGAAATAATGGAATCAATGGGAGAGATGTTGAGGAATAGTCAACAATCAAATGAAGAAATAAGACAACTTAGCTACACGGTTCCCAATAATCCTGATCCCTACCCATCCGATCATGATCATGAAAATAATGCTGAGGTACTTAATGACAATAGGGATCCAATTTCATGTAGCGATCACTTAGACTCTCCCAATGAGACGCGGCCACTAGAGGACAACAATCTTAGTGATTATCCCCCTGAACTATATTGGAGTCAAAAGTAAGAGAAGATTATTGTTCCTATCACTTCCCCTCTTGATTATTTAGTGGAATCCCATTCTACTCTTAGTGAGCCTACTCCTGACCCTCCACTTAGGGAATCAACACCTATCATTCAATATCCTGACGATTCAAATGTACCTAATGAAGGTGACCCTAAGGGAATGGAGGATGATCAATTCTGGTCTCAGGGATATGAAGAGTCTAATTTAGAGGATGAGGATACCCCAATAGAGGAACCTGGACTGAAAATTTGGAGTGAATCACAAGAGAATTATTTATCATTTGAGGATTTAGCTCCAGAGGATAGAAATAATATGATTAAATCCGGATTCCTACTTTCTTTTGAGAGTCATCCTCCATCAAAATAGGAGTTGATATTAGAGGAGGACAAGCAAAATATGAGAAGTCTATGGGAGACTCTCGGGGACAAAACACGTCATTTGAGGATTTATACCTCGAGAACAATAACGAATTCAATGATTTAGGCTTCCTCCAAAATACTAAGACTGATCCTCCGTTAGAAATAATTGAAAAAACTGATCCAACCCCTAGTGAGTCACATATACACCCCGATAAATATTTGAGTGAACCAAACAAATTTGGGGATGAGCGAAATGATAATGATTCTGACATTTTCACCTTGCCATCAAAGAGTTCTAATTTGGAGTCTACCCTTGATTCAAATATGACTCTGATCATTAATACTAGGCAGGATAACTTGAAGTTGTCTACTACTGTTAGGGACTGTACACAATTCAAATCATTGTTGGAATTGAACCTAACACCTACTAAGCCCTCATTGGACTTAACCATTACCTTCCAACATTACAAACAACCCATATACGCCCTAACCGATCCTTGGCTCAGATCTCTGCTCATGTACAATCTTTCTGGAGAATATATCAGGCCAGTACATCCTAGGGTAGAATGGTGAGTATGGATTGATGCTTGTACTTTACTCTCGCCATTCAAGGGTTTCAACTAATAATGATTATATCTTTTAAAACCCATCTTGCTTTGGAGGACCCTTGTTGTTCTCCACTTATTCTATTTCGAGAGGTCCCTTTTAATATTTCGTTTATTATCCTTAGACCTCCCAAGGTAGCCAATGAGGTTTTTCGCTTTCATATCTTCTGGCGAGCATTTAGAATTACATTGCATCATTAGCTCGCCATCATCCGTGGATACCTCTTTTCTAGGCCTGCGCTATTACGCATATTTTTAGGGCCTAACCTTTTCTATTTAGAACCAGACTTATAGGTTCCTTCTTAGTCTGGCTGCTGACAGAAAATGCAGCACTTGTTGGGAGGCAACCCAGCAAACTATGTCAGGTGATTTCTTTCCTTTCTCCTCCTGTTTTAATTTTACAATGGGGACATTGTAGAATTTAGGCATGGAGTGCATTTCAGGTACATTCATGCATTTAGGTTAGCATATAAAAAAAAAAAAATTCTCTTTTCTTGAGCTGATTGGGTTAGTCCCTAGCAGAATACCTTTGTCATTGGAGGTTTTTTTTAAATTATTTCTTAAGTTTAGAATCCAGTACATTTATTTCACAAGCACGTAGACTTGGTAATGGATCCTTGAGGAAAACCAATGAGCATTTGTAGTCTACTGAACCCATGGGCAGTTCATAGGGAGTCAGGCATACTATCTTCTAATAAATCCATCTCATATTTGTGAGAAGAAGTAGGGAGATTATTGTTGCGCTAAGTCTAGTGCAAGGATTCTTAAGTTCTGGATAATTAGGTGATGATACTTTAGAGTTAGGCGTAGTTTTCACTCTCTATTTCGGGGTGGGTACTTTGAGTGAATTCCTGAGAGTCACCAAATAAGGCAGATACACAGAGATTGAGTCTTAACAAAGCTATAACTATGGTGGATGGTTACGACCGTCCTTCATAGAGTCCTCAACTGAAGGGGGGTAATAGTGTCAAAGGTCAGAAATATGCCTGTCCTATCCATTCCTTCCCGGTGCTGAGAATAGGCACTTCCACCAAATAAGCCACACAACTTCCTTTTGACCATCATCATCCCTAATAATGCCTCGTAAATAAAAGTCCGTATCGTGTTGTGTTGATTGAAAAAGAACAAAAAATATATATATATATAAAAGAAGAGAAGAAAAGAGAAAAGAAGTAGAAAGAGACGAAATAGAAAGAAGAAAAAGAAAAAAAAAGTTATAAAAAAATAAAAAGTCCAAGTGTATGATGTAACACTGTTTCTGAGGCAACAAACACCTATCGCGTTCCACCAAATATGACCCATACCTACCTTCTAGTATTTCTGATCACTTGAATACTGGTTGAGGACTCTAACTTAGTTGTAGAGTTGATAGCGATTTTACGCGGTTTGTTAATTAGGCAATTTAGTGTCCTTGCAACGCGTAAATCCGCTTTCGCTTTTAAATTTATATCCTAGATAGGAGAGTATCTAGGGTCGTCCAAGGAGGCAATAGGTTTGTAATAGTGATTCTCTTGCTCAAAATACAAATCTCAACTTTCTTTTTGGTATTTTTCAATATATCATTTTTTTTTGTTTTTGGATTAAGACAACATGCGTAATGGTGGCGGGAAGATGATTTGCACTTCAAATTTAACTGCTACTTCTAAGTGGAAAGTAGAGCCTCTCCCTAAGCTCACTCTAGGCAAGTGGAGGCCTAGAATAATTGGGGAGAGAGAGTGAAAAATGCTAAAAAGCAAGGCAAGTAGAATTGCAAAGAAGGCAACTAGATTACTGAAAAGTGTTTTACAAAAAAGCCTAGTAGAGGAATGCTTCTACTACTAGAAAAATTAAAATAAAGAAAAGCAAACACAAATCCTCTAGATAGATGGTGAAGAAGAGGGCTTCTTGCTCCAAGGTTGGTGGCTCCTAAGCTTGAAAAGAATCCTTCAACTCCTTCCTTGCAGTGCTCCGCCAAGGTGATGTCCTCCAAGGCAAGCCCAATGGGGACATGCCCTAAGCTTCTCTCCAAGGGTAGACGTCCACCCTAGGTCCTTCTCCCTTGCCTGGCCATCCTCCTTGAAGTGCAAGAGTCCTCCTCCTTGGCATGGCGTAAGTTGAAGAGAGTGGGGAGAAGAAGGCACCAAAAGGGCTGGTGATGTGCCCCTTTAATCTCCTTCTCTACTCCTTCTCCTCGGGCGTAGGTATAGGTGGATGTAGGTAGAAAAATACACTAATGGAGGATCCTCTAAAATGGTTGTAGGTGGTGGGTTTTTATAGAATAGGAAGGGGGCTAAAGTGTCCCTTGAAATGGAGGGCCAAGATGGAATGATGGAGGTGGTTAAGGATCCAATGGCCTAGGGTGTTTGGCGCCACCTTAAGAGACACCAAGGGGGTAGTTATGGGGGTTGACACCCCTTAATGTTGGCGCCAAAATGGGCCTTCTAGAAGGCTATTAGGTGGCGCCACCTAAGGATTCTAGAAGGGGGGTATGTGGATGGCTAAGATGGGTTATGTGGGTAGGTGTAGGGTGGATGAAGGGGCTGAAAGTGGCGCCAATATAGAGGTGGTTAGGGGTGGTTTTTGGCGCCAACTTTAGGTGTATTTTGGTGGAGATAGTGGGGCGAAGGGATGGCTAGGAGGTGGTGCCAACTTGAGTAGGGTAGCTAGCTTAGGTAGGCTTGAGTTGGTGGAGCTAGCTAGGGTTGATTTTGAAGGTAATGGATGGCCAAGGAGCTGGTTGTTAGCTAAGCTAAGCTAAGCTAAGATAAGGTAAGCTAGCTTAGCTAAAGGTGGAGTAGAGGAGAAGGTAATGGAGCTAGGGTTTGGAGGAAGAAGCTGAGGAGGAGAAGTTTGGAGCTTGAGATGGCTACTGCTGAAGAGGCTGGCATGGGGCTACTCTAGCTAGCTTAGCTTGCTAGTTCTTTGGTAGTTGCTAAGCCAAGCTAAAGTGAGCTAGCTTCTACCAAAATGAGCTGAGGTGATCAAGGTCTGGTGCTTTCAGGGAGAATCAAGCTGGTTGAGGCAGCTAAGGTAGCTTAGCTCAAACGAGTTGAGCTAAGCTTAGTCCTCGGGAGCTGGAATTGAGCTTCCTAAGCTGGGATGAGTTCTTCCTCAGCTGGCTGGAGTTGAGTGGAGCTGGATGTAGCTGGCTAGAGCTCCCTGTGGACTAGTGGGTGCTGAGATGAGCTAGACTCAGCCAAGTTGAGCTGGATCTGAGCTAACTTGAGCTAGGGTGTGCTAAAATGAACTCTCTTGAGCTGCCATTCAGCTGAGATTAGCTGAATGGAGCTGGGATGAGCTAACCCTAGTTCAAGTGAGCTAGGTTCCAGCTGCGGTGAGCTGGATCAAGCTGAGGTGAGCTGGATCAAGCTTAGGTGAGCCAGATCAGGCTGAGTTCCAACTAGTCTGGGCTTTCCATCACCATTTGCCTTCCTGAGTGCTAGGGTTTTTGGGATCTATATATCTGTACATCCCTAACACTCTCAAAAACATATTAAAAAGATAATAAAAAATGCAATGCATGCCTAACCTATTTTATGCTTAAATGCAGCCCAAAAACCCGTTTGCCGAGTAAAATCCTAAGAGCTAGGTTTGTTTTAATGCATAACAATGATGATAAACTGGAATTTATCACACCCCCATGCTTATCTTTTGCTAGTCTCTTAGGAAAACTTTAATTTTTTTGGAAACAGAATTTTTGGGAAATCTAATTTTTTTGACTTTTGAGGAGAAAAAGAGATTAAGGGACCTTTGTAGTTCAAAACACACGAGGAACGGGATTTGTTAAAGGTAAACATCGGGATTTATTTTTGGATTCAACCATTAGATAGAACGGGATCCATATATCCTCCAGAAAATTCACAAATTAACCCCTTGTTAATTCAGTTGACTTGAAATGTTTGTTTTTAGGATTTTTCTAGCTCATGAATCTGATTCGCAGCTTGCAAAATCCTTTAAAACCTTGTGTCTGTGCTTGTGAAAAGCCAACATTTATAAGGACGTGTTATTATTATTATTATTTTTTTTTTCTCTTCCCCGTGCTTATTTTTAGCTTAGTCTTACAACAGATGTGTCGGGATCATCATTCCCGTCACCATTCCTCGAGGGGGCTCTGGCACCAGTACTTCGGGATAGCACTGTCCATGACACCACCCAGGAGCTCACAACCCCAAAACACGATGCAGTGAAAAGGGGCACTCCAAGCAAACTCAAGCTCTTGCTCCGACACTATAGGTAGCACCGTCCAAGACACTTGAGCTGCTAAAATGCGCTTTAATGCACCATCTAAAGATATGAAATATAGATATAGAGCAGTGCCGAGGCGGTAACATGTTGACATCGCGTCCTCAAAGGAGGTATTTTCCTTCTTCTCGGCCGTGGGAACTCAAACCAATGATCTGCTTCAGACTTTTACTAAATCCAAACAAGGGAGTTTTTCAAATTTTTAATTATTTTTAGGTGTTGGCTTGTGTGTGAAAATTGACACAAGAAGTTTCTCAAGACACGCAAGTTTCTGAATCAGAAACTTGCGTGTCCTCAGAAACTAAGTCAAATACTTTCCGTATTACAAAATAGGATCAAGTCACCTGAACTATCATGAGTTCAGGTGGAATTTTATAGAAGGATATCTGATCTAATCAAAAATAGACCCTGGATTTCTAATGATCAAATCCATATCCTCATTCTTAGTTTGTTAAAGATTAAATCCCATTGTACCAAAAGTGAATTTCTCGACCTTAGTCCTGATATCAAAATTTTTCCTCAATAAGTTTTTAACATTTTTATTTTATTTATTTATTATTTTTTTTTGGGTATGCAAGTAGGAAATAAATTAAAGAAAATTGCATGTTTTTAGGTTTTGAACATCCTAAATCGATCGTAAAATTTTAAAAACACCCCCCCATGCTTAAGATATGCCATGTCCTCATGCATTAGGAGGGAAAAGGGATCACCTTAGTGAAGAACGGTCAGGTTTAGGAGGAACAAAACCTAGAAAAAGAAGAAAAAAGGGAAAGCAAGAAAAAATGACGGGTTACCTCCCATCCAGTGCTATCTTTTACGCCATTCAGCCAGGCATGAAGGTATGCACGGAAGACGTAAGATCATGTGAATAATTGGACACTTGGATGCCCACAAAAAGGGTGTCTTCGTCTAGATCCCTAGAACATTGATTAGAAATAATATTGGGATCAAAGTTGAATGGAAAATGATAAGTGTAGCCCGAGTCTAACCATGGTTTTAAATTAGGTTGGGTGCCAAACTTGGGCGGGGTTGGTGGCAGGTCCGTAAGAAAGGGGTCGGGGAAGGAATGGTGAGGATTGGGGGAAGTTAGTGTGGAAAAATTAGGTGCGTGAATAGTGGGTGGGTTAGGGTTCTTAGGGGGGGTATCAGGAATAAATTTAGGGTCTAGACAAGTTCCCAGATCACTGATTTCACCGAGCACTGATTCTGCATCAGAGACCTCAAAAAAATTGTGGTCGGTAAGGCTATCTATTAACATTGTCTCCTCCACCATATTAGAAATTTCAGTATCTGAGTCCTAAAAGAAGTTATCATCATGGAATCTCCTGGAGGATTTAAAAATATCTAAAGTGATAGTTTGGCCTGCATAGTTGATATCCATTTTGCCTGTGTGGCAATTGATATTTGCCTTTGCAGTGGCCAAAAAGGGGCATCCAAGAATTATTGGGGAGTCCAATACTGATTCGGGTGCGTCAATGTCAAGAACCAGAAAGTCTGTAGGGAAGACACAATTATGGACCTTGACTAAAACATCCTCGACAATCCCATGAGCTTTGATTGTAGATCGGTCGACTAATTGCAGGGTAACCTCGACGGGTTTTAATTCACCGATCTGAAATTCTTCGAATAAACTCGTGGGAATAATATTAACTGAGGCACCAAGATCAAGGAGGGCGCGATTAAATGTAGTGTCATCAATAATTACAAAAATTAAAGGTGCCCCCAGATCTATCATTTTAGGAGGCAGCTTACTCTGTATGACAGAGCTTACTGTCTCCGAAAGATGCACCTGTCCTAGATTTTTGGCCTGCTTTTTAGGAGTACAAATCTCCTTGAAAAATTTAGCATAGGCAGGTATATATTTAATGGCATCTAGGAGAGGGATATTGATATGAACTTGCCCAAATAGCTCCATGAGTTCTTCTGTAGTGGGCTCAGATTTCTTTTTTTTGTTGGTGGTGGGGTAGAGAGCTTGTGGGAAAGAGATAGGAATCTTGCCTTGAGATTTTTGTTTTTCTTTTTCTTCCTTATGGGGAGGTGGGGAGTCAATTTGCACATGTATCTTACCAGGTTCATGTGAAGGCCCGGGGTCAGTGGTGGTTTTCCCACTCCTCAAAGTAACTGCATGTGCAGTCGGAATATTATTTGGAGGAGGTGGGGGGCCTGTGATTGCAGAAACCTAGGCGGCTGCTGAGGTGGTGGATTAGGAGGAGGCTGATTTGGATAGTGTGGATTTCTGCCCATATAGTGGTTCCCTTGGTGATTGGGGTTGGGTATGGGTTGGGACAGAAGATGTCGTATAGGTCTTTGCGTGGGAGTAAGCCCAATCTGATTGTTCAGATTTGTGATGTTGCGGGTTACTTCAGTCATTTTGTTTGCATATCCTGCAGGGTTCGCAGCATCTGGGCATTGATATCTTGTTGGGATGGCCCAGGATGGAAGTTTGGATTCGACCCATACCCATTAAAATGATATGGTTGGGAGGAAACTTGATTATTCCAGGAGTAGTTCGGGTAATTTTTCTAATTGGAAGAATTTTTAAAGGGCTCCTGGATGGCAGAAATATTTTGAGTGGGGTTAAGATCTGGATAGTTGTAATTCCCTAGTGAATCATGGGAAACCTCAGAATAATCAGCAGGGGTAGTGTTGAGATTGTGAAAATTTTCTCTTCGTGGAAAGTTAGGTTGGGTTAGATGTGGGTGTGGAGCTTGAGTTGATGTGGCGAGTCTTTCCCCAATTTTTTTCTGATTAATATGCATCTGGTCGAGTTTCTGAGCGATCAATTGAAGATCATCTTGGGTGACCGGGATAGATTGAGTGCCTATTTCATGAACACCGAACTGCGGGTTTTGGGTTCTGCAAAATGTGTTCATGGAAGCTTGATTAAATGAGTTTTCACTCATTTCTTCGAACAGGTCATACGCACTTTCTGCATCTTTATTTAAAAAGTTGCCGCCACATGAGGCGTCGACAAAATGTCAGATTTGATCTTCTAATCCATGATACAAGATTTGCACGAGCTGCCATAAAGGAATCTCGTGGTGCGGGCAACTTCTTAAAAGGTCTTGAAATCTTTCCCAAGAATCATGGAAAGTTTCACCAGATTTTTGGTGAAAGGTCATAATAGATCTTCGTAAGGAATTGGTACGACCTATGGGAAAGAATTTCTTGAGGAAGGCACTCTTGAGTTGAGGCCATGTTGTGATGGGTCGGCCAATGGTCCTTAACCAATAAGCAGCCTTATCTTTAAGAGATAATGGAAAAAGCCGCATCAGCCATATGTCTTCTTGCACATTTCGGGAACGGGTTGTCTGTGCAAGAAGAGTTAGCTCTTAAGGTGGCCGAAAGGGTCTTCCTTAGGAAGGCCATGAAAGTGTTTAATTAGGTTCAGGACCGCAGGCTTAATCTCAAAGTCCCCCTCCGGTATGACCACCCCTGGTCGTTCCTCATAATAAGACAGATCATAGAAATCTTTTAGAGGAACAAGAGGCAGCTGAAGGGGTGGTGGGTTTGGCCTTGGATTGGCTAGGTTTTGGATGTTCCTAGTCAATCTTTGTTGATTGGAATTTAATTTATTAATATGATTGACCATCAATTTTAAAAGATCAGGTAGGGGGTCTTGATGTTGTGTGTGGGGCAACTCAAGATTAGGGAGCTCCAAGTGTGGGAAGTTACTGGTGGTTGGGTTTTGGGTGGAAGGGTTAGAATTTGGGTTAGTGGTGGGGTTAGAGGTGGACGTGCAAGGATCAATGGACCTATTTTGTTGTGTTTCCATTTTTTCAGGAGAAGAAGACAGAAAAAGTGGTCTTTTTGCGTGGAGGGCGAAATCAAATGGTCCTTCCAAGTGCGGATTTTGAGACTGTCACCCATGCATAAAATGGAAGAACGGGAGGGGAGGAGAAGAGAAAGAGATGAGAGAAAGTGTGCAATTCAAACAAATAAAACTAGACCTAACTTAAATGTGACTCCCTAATAATAACCTAAGACTTGGTCTATATAGGAAATAAGTAGTCAAATAGTGAATACCCATTCTATCAACAAATCTAGCCAAGTTGCTTAAGGGGAGGTTTGGGCCCAAACGTTTCCCAGGGAAAACCCCAGCTGCTTGTACAAACTTGCGCCTGGTCGTTTGACACGGCCCCTCAGCCTGAACACCAGATATAGATGACAGAATTGGTACTAGCTAAAGAAAACTTAAGACCTAAATAGCAAGCCTAAGTTGATAAAGCCTTAGGGGTCAAGTTGCTACATTTTTAATTAGGTTTAGGATGCTATAGTGCACATGGAATGTGAAGGGCGTTTATTAGGTTGTTGCCCTGTTATTTGATTTTTTTGTGAGTGTGCAGGAATTGGAGAGTGTCTCCAATGTTAATCAAGTTGTCACATAATTTTTTTGTATTTTTGTCTTTTAGGATTTGATTTAAGTAAATGAGTCTGAGGGTTTTTTTCTTTAAGTTTTCAAACAAGTTTGAAAGTTCACAATCAAAGGAAAGGCAAGTTGTATGTGTGATTGTATAGTTCCTTTTAATTGAGTCTCTAAAGAGAAAGAAAGAAACCCTAAGCCAATTATCCCTAAGACAGAAAATTACTACCAGTGAATTGATTTTTGGCTTTCTGAATTAAGTAGTGGTCCAAACAAGTCAAACAACACCACTACTTTGAATAAAATCAAACAAAAATTCCAGAAAAGATTTTTGTACGATTTTAGGAATTTGTTTGATAATTGTTTTGAATTTTTAATTGTACTGGTGTGAAAGTCCAGAAATAATACCCGTGGGTATTGTGGACTTTTCAGTATTACCACCGACCTCAGAAAATTTTTGTGATTTTATATGATGTGTAAAATTCCACAAGGATTCCAGCAAGCTAAATTTCAAAAAAATTGGATGAGTATAAAAATTCTAAAAATTCGCAGACAATAGAAAACAGGAAGATTAAAGGGTGTGACCCCTTTGCAATCCACGAATTTTCAAAAATTAATTACAAATCCAATTGACCAGAAATTTGGAACAGATGTTCCAAAATTAATTGGGAATCACTGTATGAAATTTTATGATTTTAGGAGGCTTGTGGTGTTATGCATTGATTTTTCAAGTCCAGATAGAAATCTATACCCAAAAAATAGAACACTAATACTTGCAATGGAATGGTGCTAAAGAAGCATACAAGCAAACAATGGATTTTATAATACACGACTCCACTTAATTAAAGTGTTTAGGGTCCTAAAAGCCAAGTTTAATATATTTTTGGCAGTTTTAATTATGTGACCAGAAAGAGGAACCAACCTGAATTTCCGCGGGAAGAAAAGGATCTTTGATCTCTCGCTTCCAGATTCCCGCCTCCCCGCTGTAGTTTCTGCACACACAAAAGAAAGAAAGAGAAGGGGATGAGATCCACTTCAAGCAAGAGAAAATTAGTTAATGCAAAAGCCGTGCCTCCTCGGCAACGACGCCAAAAAGTGATAGCGATTTTACTGGATTTGTTAATTAGGCAATTTAGTGTCGTTGCAACGCGTAAATCTGCTTTCGCTTTTAAATTTATATCCTAGATAGGAGAGTATCTAGGGTTGTCCAAGGAGGCAATAGGTTTGTAATAGTGATTCTCTTGCTCAAAATACAAATCTCAACTTTCTTTTTGGTATTTTTCAATATATCATTTTTTTTTGTTTTTGGATTAAGACAACATGCGAAATGATGGCGGGAAGATGAATTGCACTTCAAATTTAACTACTACTTCTAAGTGGAAAGTAGAGCCTCTCCCTAAGCTCACTCTAGGCAAGTGGAGGCCTAGAATAATTAGGGAGAGGGAGTGAAAAATGCTAAAAAGCAAGGCAAGTAGAATTGCAAAGAAGGCAACTAGATTACTGAAAAGTGTTTTACAAAAAAGCCTAGTAGGGGAATGCTTCTACTACTAGAAAAATTAAAATAAAGAAAAGCAAACACAAATCCTCTAGATAGATGGTGAAGAAGAGGGCTTCTTGCTCCAAGGTTGGTGGCTTCCACGCTTGAAAAGAATCCTTCAACTCCTTCCTTGCAGTGCTCTGCCAAGGTGATGTCATCCAAGGCAAGCCCAAAGGGGGAGTGCCCTAAGCTTCTCTACAAGGGTGGACGTCCACCCTAGGTCCTTCTCCCTTGCTTGGCCATCCTCCTTGAAGTGGAAGAGTCCTCCTCCTTGGTGTGGCCCAAATTGAAGAGAGTGGGGAGAAGAAGGCACCAAAAGGGCTGGTGATGTGCCCCTTTAATCTCCTTCTCTACTCCTTCTCCTTTGGCGTAGGAAAAGGTGGATGTTGGTAGAAAAATACACTAATGGAGGATCCTCTAAAATGGTTGTAGGTGGTGGGTTTTTATAGAATAGGAAGGGGGCTAAAGTGTCCCTTGAAATGGAGGGCCAAGATGGAATGATGGAGGTGGTTAAGGATCCAATGGCCAAGGGTGTTTGGCGCCACCTTAAGAGACACCAAGGGCGTAGTTATGGGGGTTGACACCCCTTGATGTTGGCTCCAAAATGGGCCTTCTAGAAGGCTATTAGGTGGTGCCACCTTAGGATTCTAGAAGGGGGGTATGTGGATGGCTACAATGGGCTATGTGGGTTGGTGTAGGCTAGATGAAGGCTGAAAGTGGCGCCAATATAGGGGTGGTTAGGGGTGGTTTTTGGGGCCAACTTTAGGTGTCTTTTGGTGGAGATAGTGGGGTGAAGGGATGGCTAGGAGGTGGTGCCAACTTGAGTAGGGTAGCTTGCTTAGGTAGGCTTGAGTTGGTGGAGCTAGCTAGGGTTGATTTTGAAGGTAATGGATGGCCAAGGAGCTGGTTGTTAGCTAAGCTAAGCTAAGCTAAGATAAGCTAAGCTAGCTTAGCTAAAGCTGGAGTAGAGGAGAAGGTAATGGAGCTAGGGTTTGGAGGAAGGAGCTGAGGAGGAGAAGTCTGGAGCTGGAGCTGGCTACTGCTGAAGAGGCTGGCATGGGGCTACTCTAGCTGGCTTAGCTTGCTAGTTCTTTGGTAGTTGCTAAGCCAAGCTAAAGTGAGCTAGCTTCTACCGAAATGAGCTAAGGTGATCTAGGTCTGGTGCTTCCGGGGAGAATCAAGCTGGTTGAGGCAGGTAAGGTAGCTTACCTCAACTGAGTTGAGCTAAGCTGAGTCCTCCGGAGCTGGACTTGAGCTTCCTGAGCTAGGATGAGTTCTTCTTCAGATGGCTGGAGTTGAGTGGAGCTGGATGTAGCTGGATCTGAGCTGGGGTGAACTCCTGTCAACTCAGCTGAGCTTGCTAGTGCTCCCTGTGGACTAGTGGGAGCTGAGATGAGCTAGACTCAGCTAAGTTGAGCTGGATCTGAGCTGACTTGAGCTAGGGTGAGCTAAAATGAACTCTCTTGAGCTGCCATTCAGCTGAGATTAGCTGAATGGAGCTGGGATGAGCTAACCCTAGTTCAAGTGAGCTAGGTTCCCGCTGCGGTGAGCTGGATCAAGCTGAGGTGAGCTGGATCAAGCTGAGGTGATCTGGATCAGGCTGAGTTCCAGCTAGTCTGGGCTTCTCCTTCACCATTTGCCTTCTTGAGTGCTAGGGTTTTAGGTATCTGTACATCCCTAACACTCTCAATATCATATTAAAAAGATAAAAAAAAATACAATGCTTGCCTAACCTATTTTATGCTTAAATGCAGCCCAAAAACCCATTTGCGGAGTAAAATCCTAAGAGCTAGGTTTGTTTTAATGCATAAGAATGATGATAAACTGACGTTTATCAAGAGTTATTAGGACTTTAATTGAAGTGTAGATGCCATATGAGGCCACCAAATAGTGAGTACAATTTCTAAATCTGGCAAGATTTGTGATCTCAAAAAGAAAGAAAAATAAGAGGGAGTGCCTAGGAACATCAAGAGAGTACAACTGTGTAGCATCTCTCTGAGTTGACTTGTCTAATAGTCCAGAGATCTAGAGTTTGTGGTACTAGACTATATGCAGAACCAGTTGAGTGTGTGCCACCAAATACAAATCCATTCAACTTGATATCTCCTACCTAAGCCAAACGTCGGGGTCAAATTACAGATTATCGTCTGCTTTATCCCAGGGGGAAGTAGTTGCCTATCTCAACAAAAATTTTTGCCAAGGGTGATGTATGAACTCCCAGTGCGAATCAGCTCTTTCACTTGGATCTTTTAACTAGGTTATCAGCACTTCACATTTGTCTGGATTTCTAAAGTTTTGAAATAAGAAAAGAAGTCTTCAGATTACTTCTATTATTCATTTTTGCTAGGGACTAGAAAAACTTAACCATGGGGGCATTTGATAAGTCCACTTTTGTGAACTATTATTTAGCTTAAGTACTATTTAATTATTTGTTCTTAGCTATTAAATAAATAGGAAATATATGGCAATTCACGTTGACCTGCATTTAATTTTATGCCTCAATTTTTACATTTAATAACATACTTTATGATAATATAATTGATTTGATAAATGCAGGTTAGGTGCAAGATCAGGAGTTAATTTTTACTTATATAAGACATCTGCGACTTGGATTGGACATCTGGAATTATTAATTACAAATCCACGGCATTATATTTTTAAGACCTCTGATGAAGGAACCGACCGTACTTGTCCACCATTCCAACCACTCGCGATCGTCGCGAGTAGTTGGAGATACTTGCGGCCGAAGGAAAAGGAGGAGAGTGGGGGTTCAAAATGAAGTGGCATCCTCCGATGATAGGGTGGATCTTCATCTTCCCCCTTGTGGGGAACTACCCCAGCGTGCACTGTGGATCAGCGCACACCCTATTGCTTCTCCGCGCACCTATCTCCAGCTGCGTCCTCCTTTCAGCCGCATCTTCAAGCCAGCGCCCCACCCCGCAGGCACACGCCCATCTGCAGGTTCTCCACCGTAGCGTTTCTCTTCTTTGCAGACCACCAGCGCCCACACAGCTTCTACCTTTCCAGCACACCAAGCCCTCCAGCGCCCCCTGCTGCAGGTGTTCACCCCACCCCGCCCATGCGCCTACCTCCGTCCAACTACAGGCGCACCTCCCTGCAGGTGCCCACAAACGCACAAGCGCTCCCAACCACTTCGCCCATCTACAGGCTACAGCGCTTGCAAGGCCATCAGCAGGCGTGGCACCACTTGCCAATGCCCACAGGCACTAACTGCAGACCGCCGCACCCGCACGAGAAGACCCGTGCCACAGCCGTGGCCACTGCAGCAACCTTCGCCGGTCCTCATCTCCTCCGTCGACCGGCCGCTTCTGGCCATCGCTGTCGGCGCCACTGCCACCATCGGAGAGCCCCCGTCCTCGCCGTCCTCATGAGCATCGTAACTGCCCTGCCGGTGCTCTCTCTTTCGCGAGGAGGAGAGAGAGCAAATGCTCTATTTTCTCCACCATTAAAATTTATAGAAAATGCCATTGTCAAGTTACTATTCATTTATTTTCTGAATTAATGTATTGCTGCACAATTTAGGTGGACACCCCTTGCTTAATTCAAAATACATATAATTGATTTCTCCTTCTGAATGACATAAAATCTGAGATATTAATTATAGTATTATTAGTTAGGAGATTAACATTAACATTGTTTGTTATTACAAAGGTCATTATTTAGAATATTATATTGTGGTAATTTTGCATATGCACCCTCATCTTCTTGATTAATTATCTATATTGCAAATTTATGTGAGAAAAAGAAAAGTACGAAGTAGCATGCATATCTATTGAGTTTCCTGAATAAACGTGAAACTATTTATTAAATTAAATAGGCTAATTCCTCCCTGTTGAGACGACCTAACTATTCGTAGTTAGATTCTGACAATTAAAATGTTTTTGAAATGTGATTTTCTACCACGCGATTAAATACAACAACACATCATTTTATGATAACGTTTTAAACGAAAATGGAGATCGCTCTTTCATGGACCACCTTCAAGATCTCCTCCAAAGTTCTTCCTTTCCTGGCTTCTCCTTTGGCTGGCGTGACTCAAGAGAGAAAGGAAGAGGGGAAGGCACCAAAGGGACAGAATATCCCTTTAAGCTTCTTCTTCTCTCTTGGGTGTGGGCTTCTAGGTAGAATATGAGAGTGTATTTGCTAGCCAAGGATGCCTTGAATGGTGGTGGGTAGTGGTCTTCTTATAGGGTAGGATGGGGGTTAAGGTGCCTCTTGAAATGGAGGGCTAAGATGGTTGGATGGAGGTGGTTAGATGATCCTAAGGTTAAGGATGGTTGGTGCCACCTAAGGGGTGCTAGGGGGGTAGTTAGGGTTGGTCAAGAGGCACCTAAAAGTGGTGCCAACCATGGAAAGGTGCCATGGCTTGGCGCCAACTTTAAGGCTACTAGAAGGTGGGGTTATGTGGAGGGTGGAGATGGGTTTAAGGGGAGATGTGTGGTGGAGATGAAGGGGGTTTCTGGAGGGAAAAGTGGCACCATCAAGGGGGTGGTTAGGGTGGTTTTGGCGCCACTTTTAGGTGTCTTTTGGAGGTGGTGGGTAGGCTAGGTTGGCACCAAGTAGGTTAGCTTATGTGGAGCTTAGGTGGAGCTACTTGGGTGGAGTTGTTAGGTGGGTTTTTTGGGGTTGTATAAGACAAGGAAGTTTGAGCATAGCTAAGCTAAGATAAGCTAAGCTAAGCTTAGCTAGCATAGCTAACGGAGGAGTAGAGGAGGAGGTGTTGGAACAAGGGTTTGGAGAGGGTAGCTGAGGAGGAGAAGTCTGGAGCTGAAATTGGAGCTGGCTGCTGCTGAAGAGGCTAGCATGGAGCTACTCTAGCAGGCCTAGCCTGCTAGCTCTTTGCTAGCTGCTAAGCCAAGCTAAAGTGAGTTAGCTTGTACCATAATGAGCTGAGGTAAGCTATGTCTGGTGTTGTCGGGGAGGATCAAGCTGGTTGAGGCAGCTAAGGTAGCTTAGCTCAACTAAGTTGAGCTAAGCTAAGTCCCCGGGAGCTGGACTTGAGCTTCCTGAGCTGGGATGAGCTCTTCTTCAGCTGGCTGGAGTTGAGTGGAGTTGGATCTAGTTGGCTCTGAGCTGGGGTGAACTCCCGTCAACTCAACTGAGCTAGCTAGAGCTCCCTGTGGCCTAGTGGGAGCTGAGATGGGCTAGACTCAGCTAAGTTGAGCTGGATCTAAGCTGACTTCAGCTAGGGTGAGCTAAGATGAACTCTTTTCAGCTGCCATTCAGCTGAGATTAGCTGAATGGAGCTGAGATGAGCTAACCCTAGTTCAATTGAGCTAGGTTCCAACTGTGGTGAGCTGGATCAAGCTGAGTTCCAGCTAGTCTGAACTCCTTCTTCACTAATTGCCTTCTTGAGTGCTATGGTTTCAGGGATCTGTATGTCTATTCATCCCTACCACTCACAAAAACACATTAAAATAACAAAAGAAAATGCAATGCATGCCTAACCTAGCGAATCCCTAAATGCAACCCAAAAACCCATTTGCGGAGTGAAATCCTAAGAGCTAGGTTTGTTTTAATGCATAAGAATGATGATAAACTGGCGTTTATCAGCTTCCTTATGCATGAAAGAGAAGGAAAACATCTTCATAAGAAGAATATCCCGATTTTGTACATTTGACTCGAAGGTCTGGGCCAGATGTTTGAGTTATTTGATGTGTTGGAAGGGATTCTCGGAATTAAGCCCATGAAACTTTAGAATAGCATAAATCATGTTGGGCTTGACTTCTGAATCAAAACCTCCAGTCGGGATTTGGACTCAAGGTTCAATCGCCACCACATCTGGATTATAGTGATCTCGTATGATAGGACACTGCGGTGAGTTCACAAAGTTTTGAAATAGATCATTCAGGCACTGGAGTTGGTGTCCAAGATTGTTCTCTTCTTCAACTAGTTGTGCCATCGTGATGCAAGAAGGAGAATTGGGTTCTAATGAATCAGAGGAGATGTCTATGTGGTGGGTTTGCTGCACAAACACGGATGTCGAGGCTTGGCCTCGGCAGGAGTGGATTGCTAAAGGAGGTCTTAAGTATGGTCTTAAGGACCTCCTACTGAACATCCACTGAAGGTTTGGATGAGAGTAGAATGTGTTGGACCCAATCAAGACACCCAAAAATTTGGATGACTATAAGGGTTTGAGGCGGATGATACCCCTTAGTTAGAAGGTTTCCCATCTGAGAAATACCTGGGCAGCCAGAGAGGGAGAGCTATGCAAAGACCCCTACATGTAGGGCATCCCCACGTGTTACAAGGTTTCCCCCACCCAACCTCTCTTGTCACTGAGATTCTTGGTAGACCAGAATGGTGACTTTGACCTCTTATGTTTACCACTTCTATTTCAGAGCAAAGGTGATTAGGATTCCACTTGAACTTTTGATGTATTGAGTACAAAAGTGACCTAATTTCAAGGTTGGTTGAACCAACATGGGGTCAACTTCACCTATTTGTCCTTTAAGAGCTTTAGGTCCTTTCTTCTAGGGTTCAAGTAAAATTAAGAGCTTGAATTTTAGGGTTTCTCTTGAATAAGTCTTTTAAATCAAGGTTTATGCTCACCTCCTTTTAGAATAGTTTATTCCTTCCTTAGAAAGATGTGTCTCCAAAAATCCTAAATTGGAATCCTTGATTTGGCTCTAATTTTGGTCCAATTTAGTTGCCATAAATATGGTATCTAGGGATCAACCAAGAAGGTGGTAGCCCTAGTTACCTTAAATGGATGCACAAATCAGTATTTGTTGAAATCAAAATCAGGCACTGTGGTGACTTAGCTAAAGATGGAAAGTTGGTAGCCCTAATTGATTTTTATTTTATTCTTTCCTTTTTAGAATGAGGGGATTAAGAGAAAGGGCTAATCAGAGATTACCTGCCCCGGGTGTGTTTGTTGTGCGGCTGTCTTCCTTTGAATCATCTCCCTTGAAATAATCACGACAAAAGAGATACAACAAGTTAGTATCAATTAGGAAATTGTGATCAAGATTTCTAAATTGCCTACTACTCCCCGGCAACGACTCCAAAATATTTATCGGGAGAGATCAATGTTTTAAAATCAATACGTTGAAGTATAGTTGAAATTGTTTGAAAAAAAATAAATTTTATTAATCAAAGTTTTAAATTCGAGGTCGAACACAGGGAGCAAGTTGGGGTTAAAAAATCAAGATCACAACTTTAAAATTCAATATAATAGGTAATGGAAATTGGAGTTATAATGCAAAAATGTAAATGTGAACACTAGATAGCAATGTATATGAAGAGCACAAAAAATGGATGCCTGATTTGTAAATCAGACGTCTTAAACTAGTGATTTCTATAGTGCTATTTCTGATCTTTCTCTCTTCTCTATCTCTGATCTCTGTCTGGCTTTCCTCCTTTTCTTTTCTTCGTGCCTGTGCCTTTGCTTCCGTTGCCTTTGTCTTCTTATTCTTCTCTTTCTTCATTCTCCGGTGACTTCCCTTTCTTCTCACTTTAGCTTCTCCTCCTTCTCTTTCTCTTTCTTTAGCACTTCAGCCTTCAGCTCTTCCTCTTCAGCCTTACCTTCTCCTTGCTTAGCTTCTCTGACCTTCGTCCTCTTTCTTCTTTGGCTTCTTATTCTTCTCCAGCTTGCGAGAGCAAAACCTACCCCTACCAGCCCCATGATCTCTCTTCCTCTTTCTCTCTTAGCCTCACTCTCTTTGAGCCATTTATCGAGTAATCGGGTCGAGTGCACTCTAAGGACCAGGCCCACCGGCATGATGTGGTGGGCGAGGAGTGCAGGTCAGGTATATGGGTCAAGCCAGATCCACGTGGGAGGTGCCACGGACAAGGCGTTGAGAGGGAGAGTGGGACCTCACCCCGTGGTCAGGAGGCAATAAGCCAATGTCACTTTTTCAATTTATCCCACTGCAGCTGCTCACTCACTTCCGAGGTGGGACTATGTTGTCCCACCTTCCTTCACGAGAGCCCACAGCAAGAGTCTCCTTGATTGCAGCAGTCTTCAATGCCAATTGCTTGGCTAGGACTGTGTGTGAATGGATTCCGTGAGACTTGGGGCTCTTATCCTGGAGCGAGGAGACCTAGGGGAAGCTCCCAAGCAAGCTCCTTGCTTGCGCTAATGGCAGTGGGCGTCTAAGCCTGTAAACCACGAAAATGGCCATGTGGCCTCGTTAGAATGCTTAGACAACTTCGCCTAGACACGGTGATGGTAGTGCGGAGGTCGACGTGGGGTGGTCATAGAGTGCGTGCCTAGGGTACCCTATGTGCGCAAAAGTAGGTGGGGAAGTTCTGGGGGTGTGGCATGGTGAGTGGAGTGAGGGCTTATGGTCAGTGGAGTGTGGCGATGCTTATGGGGTAGTTGGTGAGGTGGATGGATGTGCGAAGCGGCGGGAATGCCTCGCCGGAGGGTTGGCCAGAGATGAGGAAGGTGAGGGTGATAGCGTGCGTTGAGGCATGTTTTGGAGAAATAAGGATAGAAAAATGATGAGAGAGGCGAGAGAACTTAGCTGAGCATGGATAGATGATGGGGGATGCAAAGAAGGTGGCCAGCTCAAATTGTCATCGCCGGAGATGAAATACTCTGTGTAGAAGGATGACGACGATGAAGGGGCTATAGGGATGTTGACTGGTGCAGCTTGATGTGGACGAGGAGGAGGAAGAGAACCCTGCCACTGGTATTGCGGCAGAGTGACGAGGGAGAGAGAGGGGGGTCGCTGGAGCTTGCTGAGTTACTGACCAGAGGAGGAAGAGACGACATAGAGGGTTGCTCCGGCCAATTTCAAGCATGAAGGATGTGGAGGGCTTTGGGTTTGCTTTTATAGGCTATATAGGAAGGTTTCGTGCTTGGAAGCCAAGCTTCCATGCTCGGCAACCTCACCGGAGATGGAAGATCCAATGCGACTCAAATCTCTCATGCATTCGCATGAGAGATTGGATACCAAATCGAGCTTGGAATTGTGTTCAAACTAGAGGAGATTTCTCAGAGAGTATCCCATTCAATTTTGAAAGGGATTCTTTGAGGAATCAGGGAGATCTTTCCCTTGAAACCTCACCGGAGTAGGATTCCCTCCGTTATAATGGTGGAGGGACATAATTACAAAAAACGAAGATAAAGATAGCAGTGTTTCTGTAGAACTTTTCAAAAGTTAGGAGTAGAAATGTAGTTTGGCTGAACCTGTTTGCAAACTAGGTCAAGGTGTATTCCCTTAGGTCCAAATTTTCATACAAACCTTATTTGGACCTAAGGAATCCAATGGTGAAGTTTGATTTTGGGTTTGACCGTGTTTGACTAGGTAGTTTACACAAAAACCCAATTTAGGGCAAACATTTGACTGAGACCCAATTTGGGTCAAAATAGGTTCTAAAGGCCAAATTGAATGTCTTAAACCATAGAGAATATTTTTCCATGATTTTTAGAGGGCTTAGGTGAATTTTATCCTAACTAGAGCCTTGTTAAATTAAGTGGCTCTATTTTAGGGTTACAAGAAGTCATTTAATTCCTAGAATTCACATGAACCCTTTTCTATTTGAACTAAGCCACCTTTTATCTTGTTAAGACCATTTGACCAGTGTTTAGCCCATGAGAAAACCCGTTGTTGTACTACAATGGTAAAATTATAGGTTTACCCCTTATTTCTTGCTTTTCTCTCAGAATTGTTATCCATTGAGTTAGGCCCTCCAGTTGGTAGTGTAGGAGCTTTTATTCTCTTTTCTAGGTCAAAATGAGCTAGTTAGGGCTCATGATGGTGTTCCCATCACTATCTCAAAGCATCGAAAGCTAGGTGCCCTTCGAGGTTCAGTGATGGGGATAATGAATCTGACACATACCATGTTGATAGCTGATCCAAGGTTAAACTTAGAGGAATCAAACAAATATATATATATAACAAAAAAGAATCTCCTTCTTACTCTCTTTGTAGGTTTGCAATCGTACCAAACTCAAATAAATCAGACCAATGCACACGCACGGATGCTTTAATCTCTAGGACTAATAAACCCTAGGGTTGAGCTAGAAGTCAAGGAAACCTATGACTGCATCTCGGCCTTAGCTGACCTAGTTTGTAACTTAGCAACTATTTGGGAACCTTAAGTCCAAAGTCTTAACATGTTTCTAAACGAAGACCGATTAGGTTTGCTAGTTCACTTGGAGAGCTGGGTTATTGCTTGAGTTTGCTAGGCACTAGCTAAAAACTTGGCATGGGGCATTTGATGAGCCCATATTTGTGGGCTATTTGATTACTTTAATGCCTAGTTATTAGATTAATATTTATGTGAACATAGCTTTTATTAGAATGTAAATAAATTAATTCGTATATTTGCTTGTTATATGCAATACATGACATTACATGCATTGTTAGATGTAAATTCCATTTTAATAATTTATAAGGGTTCAATCATAAATTTGTAATCATTTCTTTTCCATATTTTAATTGTATCATGCTGCAGGATCGGACATCAAAAATGAGCTTCATCTTCAGTGGCCATTCAAGGAAGTAATGTAGGAGCAAGAGAAGTTGATCTGGTTGGCTGCATGCTCCTCCGCTACTTTTCCAATGCTCCATTCAAGATCACTCCAGCAGCTATAAAGGAAAAGGGGAGGCTGCCAAGCTCAGGGAGATGCCGCCCCACTCCACCACCGTGGTCTCCATGGCTGAACTCCACCACACCGTGGGTCGGCGAGGTGACAGATCGCCGCGCCAAGTCGGTGGACTCGTGCCAACACCATGCATGTGACTTCACAGCTCCACTTCACCGTGAGAGAGGCCACACCAGCTGCGCAACCATCGCATTCTTCTTTTCTTTCAAAGGAACCCAATGCATCCACTACCTCACTATGCCTTCAAGACACCTTTGGCCACGCCCCTCACCACTAACACCACATCTAGCACCACCAATAGCCTCCATCCCTCTTCATTTTACTCATCGTGATAGAGAGAGGGAAACTACTCACCACCACCTTTCATCACAAACCAAAATCACTTCTCACTGTTAATCTCCTTTCCCAACCAAACCCATCACCACCTTCTTCTCCAGCACCCCTCCACCATTGCCATCCTCCTCCCATGTGCACCTCCACACGCAGCCAGCAGCAAACCAACACCCCTCCGCTACACCACCGCGCATGCCCACATCTCCCCATCCACATGCAGCCATCAGTGCGCCCATGCACAGCCAGTAGGGCACCCACACGCATGGCAAACAAGCGTGCCACCAACACCGCGCTGCACCTCCCGCACGCCCGCGTGCGTCCCCTCACGCAACCAGCAGCCATCTCGCTCACCTCTCAGCCCATGCGACCAGCGCGCACCTCTCGGCTCGAGTGATTGATGCATGCCACCTCCCCCACGCACGAGTGGCAGTGCCTCTGGCATGCATAGCAGCATCCGCACCTTCTCCATGGCCGTGCGCATGGCCGCACGCACCATCAGCAGGCAATGCTACCTCCATCTCCTCGTGTAGCTGCAACAGAAATGCTCTCACATGGAGCAGCCACCTTAGGAGCTAAATAGGTTGCCGGAACCCATCATCTTCCACAAATTCGTCCGGTCATTTCGGGTCACCTCGCACTTAGCTACGATCGCCACAGTGGAGACCTCACTTCAGTTGTCCTCCACCACGAGCCTCATTTCTAGCTATGACCTCCTTCATGCGTAAGCACAAGGGAAAGAAATCCCCTATTTTCCTCTCAATTAAATTTTACATTCAATTCCATTACCACTTTATATTAATAATTCATTATTGTTAACATTGCATTGAACTCCCTAGTGATTGTCATAGATACGATTTCGACTTGTTATTTAATTTAAACACATATCTAATGCGATATTTGGCATAATTTTCTTGGGAAATCAATAGTGAACAGAGATTTTTGACTGATGCGAGTTTTAATAGGCCATTGCCTTCCTGTGGACACGACCAGCTCTTCTCGAGTGGTTTAATTTAATCAATGCTTTGATTAGTCAATTTTCCACCACTTAGAACTATAAACGACAAATCATTTTAATTATCATCTTGTTTAGGATAAATTAACCCGTCAGCGATGATGAAGGAGCCTGGGATGCACTCGCAAGTATTGCGTGGAGAGGAGTGAGGAGAGGAGGAAGGAGGAGACTTCAATTTTACTGTTGGAGGCCCTGATGAGAGGGATTGAGGAGGTCGCAAGAGTCGGTGGAGCTTGAGGCTTGAGAGAAGGGAAGAAGAAGATTTCCAACCTAGAAATAGCAAAGGATCAAGGCTTTGAAATGGGGAAACTTTTACAGAGCTTCGAACAAGCTCTGGAAAAGGAAACAACCGTGATTGCTTGGGGAATAGGTCAAGGAAACCCACAGATTTTCATGGATTTACACGACCTAATCCATGTGATTCAAGAACCAGGACCTTTCCCAATGGAATATTCATAGTGTAAAAATCAATTCCAACAATTTTTGTTGGATTTGATGATGATTTGAGTAGGATTAAGAGTAGTCAAAGCCAAATTGAAGCACTTGGTTGACCACCAATGGTCTCATGGGCCATTTTGTGAAGATGGCAAAAGCTAGGCGGCTATATGTAATTAATTTGAAAGTTAAGGGCTTCGATGTGAAGCATAGAGTTTTAAAGGACTAGAATGCAAACAAGGTCAAGATGAGCTTTGATTGGACTCAAATTTTGGTACAAACCTAATTTGGGCCCAAGGAACCTAGTGGTGAAGTTGGATTTCAATTTTTACCAAGTTTGATTGCATTATTTACATAAAAACCCAAATTAGGGTAGAACTCTGTCTATGACTCTATTTAAGATTAAAATTGGTTCTAATGGTAAAATCAAGGATACCAAACCTTATGAAATATTTTTCTATGAATTTTATCCTAACGATGACCTCAGTAATTCAAGTGGGTCTAAAATTAGGGTTTTGGGTGTTGTATAGATTCTCGAACCGTGTGAAACCCTATTTTTGCCTATGTAGACCTTCTTATTAGACTTTAATGGCTATTTGACCTTATACTAACCTCTGGCAAACCCCATGGTTGCACTGCTTTCATGATATGATGTTAAAATTGGATAATTAACCCTATTTTGATGTATTACTCTCAGAATTGATGTGTAGGGGATTATGACTATTAGGCGATTTTATAGGAGCATTTATCACTTGATTCTGATTAATTAAAGCTAGTTATGGCTAGTGTTGATGCTATCATCAAGGACTCGAGAACAAGTCAACTTTTTTGTGGATGCTTAGACTGATTAAGCCCAAAGACCTGAAGAGTCTAAGCATTCAGGTCCTTAACGTATCATTCCCTAAAGTTGACAAGCTCCTAATGCATAAGTTTTCCTTTCATAATTCTCTCTAGCATTTTTTATGAAATAAAAACTAGTTCAAGCTTACAAATTTGTACTCAAAATGAGAATTACCATCCACCCATGAGTATGCTAGACAATGTCCTCATTAGAAAATAAATGTATGCTAGTAAGGAAGGAAATCACCAAAGTCTCAAAAGTGAATCCAATCAGCTTGAATCCTCTAGGTTGCCTCCAGCTAGGCGAAGCTCCAGCTTAACCCTCAATGAGGGTTACAACTTATGTCAGGGGAACCTGGGTAAGAAAGTGTTTTAATCTTTGACCATTAACAGTAAAGGTTTGTCCAGTCTTAGGATCAACAATTTGTATTGCCTCGTTGGAAAAAGGTGTGACAACTCAATATGGTCTAGCCCACTTAAATCGTAGCTTCCTGAGAAAGAGTTTGAGTCTCGCATCAAAAAGCCATACTTGCTGATTTGGCTCAATGGTTTTTCTATTAATGTGTTTGTCATGGACCGCTTTCATTTCCTCCTTGTAAAGTCTACTGTTCTCATAAGTGTCCTAACAAATCTCTTCAAGCGTAGAGAGTTGGAGCTTCCTTTGGCTTCCATCCATATGGAAATCCGTATTACATTACTTGATGGCCAAGTATATGCCTGGTCCTCCAACACAACCGAAAGGTGGCAAGCTTTGCCAAAGACCAATCAATATGGTGACATGCTTATCGGGACCTTATAAGTCATCTTGTATGCCGAAAGGGCATCATCCAATCAAGTGGACCAATCCTTCTAGTTAGGTATCACACTCCTTTGCAGAATATTCTTAAACCACCTATTTGAGACCTTAGTTTAACAGTTCATTTGTGTTTGATATAGGGTGGCAATGTGGTGAGTCACCCCATATTTCTTAAGTAAGCCATGAAACTAGGCATTGATGAAGTGACTCCCACCATCGCTAATCATGGCCTTAGGTATCCCAAACCAGGAAAAGATATTCTTCTTAACAAAATCTATGATGGCCTTATGATCACATTTCTGGGTAGGCACAGCTTCGATCCATTTCGAGATGTACTCTACTGAGACTAGTATACATTCAAAGCTGTTTGATGGTGGGAAGAGACCAATGAAATTGATGCCCAAGACAATGAATATTTCGATGGTAAGAATGCGTTGTACAGGCATCATTTCTTTCTTAGTCATGGTCCCTAGGGTCTGGCATCTGGTGCAGGTTTTCGCAAAATTATGTGCATCCTTAAATAGTGATGGCCAATAAAAATAGTACTGCAAAGCTTTTGTAGCCCTCTGCTTCCTAGAGAAGTGGCCACCATAGGCTTGATAATGACAGAAGGATAGCACACCCTAAACCTCCTCTTCGGGGATACACCTCCTAATGACTTGATCTGCACAAAGTCTAAACAGCATGGGATCATCCTTGAAATGATGTTTGGCCTCAGCCAAGAACTTGTCTTGCTGCTGTCTTGACCAACCATGCAGAATCTGCCCTACCACTAAGTAATTAAGCAAGTCAGTGTAGCAGGGAAGACCCTTTCCTTGCATAGCTAGAATTTACTCATCAGGAAATGTATCTATTAAGGATAGTGAAGGTCCAATGTGTTCTAAGTGAAGCCTAGATTGGTGGTCAACTACAACATTCTTGGATTTGGCCTTATCTTGTATTCCAAGTCAAATTCCTACAGGATCAGGATCCATCTGATCAGCCTGGGTTTAGTATCCCTTTTGGCTAACAAATGCCGGATAGTGGAGTCGTCGGTGCAAATGATCACGTGGGATCCAAGAAGGTATGATCGAAACTTTTCTAATCCAAAAACTTTGGTTAGTAGCTCCTTTCCTATGATAGTGTAATTCCATTTAGCCTCATCTCTTGTTTTTCTCGCATAGTAGATCACCACGAGTTTCTTCTCTTATTGTTGTCCTAGGACTACTCCAATAGATAAGTCTGATGTATCACACATTATTTCAAAGTCATTGGACCAGTCTGGTGGTTATAAAATAGGTGCAGTTGAAACTGTATCCCTTAGAGTGGTGTAAGCTTTGATGTAATCAGGTGTCATGTCAAAGTGCACATCATTGGCTAGAAGGTCAGTCAGGGGCTTGGATATCTTGGAGAAGTCTTTCATGAACCTTCTTTAAAAGCCAACATGTCCTAGGAAAGATTTGATTTGTTTGACCGAGCTTAGTGGTGGGAG